>OY856338.1:41518250-42984000 GCA_963693475.1 Ectropis crepuscularia
AACATTTGTCACACTAAACATAAAACAAGTTAGGTGGCGATAGCCACCCAACGTTTATATGATACAGTTAAATGCAGTCGGTCTGCGAGACTTTTGACAATCGTATTTTTACATGCGTCAACTCTGGACATAAATGATGCTATTCTTTTCCGTTGAATGGCGTTAAAAGAATCTACTCGCCATTCCGTGAACATCGTAGAGGCGCTGCCGTAGCGTTTCAGGCCCATCAGGTGCCTGAAGATATTATTATAGGCCACACGTAACGCGCTATGTGCCTTCTGGGTGTACCTGGTCCAGAGTTGACACGTGTAGAACGACTGGCAAAAAGACTTACACAAAGTAATTTTCACGTCAGCCGCCCTAAAAAAATTTCTGGCTACCATGTTACCAACCACACAGAGAGATCTTCTCTGCCTTTCCAGGTCTTCGACATCTGATAGATTGGAGGTTACGACGTGGCGGATGGACGGTTATGGCGTGGAGTGAACGAAATGTACTTGGACTTTACGAGTCCAAGTGTAAAACGATAACATTTACCCTTGATATATCCCTATAGAGATCTACGGAGAGAGGGCGCCACTGTGCCACGATAAACATCGACTCCGTATATTACTGCAAATTAAAAATATAAACAAGTGACATTTAACACTGAAATCAAATACACTAGAACCATTAACAAGTGAATATTGTAATACATTGTGGACAAAAGCCAATAACAGTGAATAACAAACGAATAGCCGTGCAAAACAGCGAAGTGGAAACTACCTGATATCTGAACTATTACTGGCATATTCCGTGTTGAATTGCTATCAGTGATTTACAAACAAGTGAACAAAGTGCAAAATTCAAATTCACATCATTCAAGCATAAATCTCATAAAAAGTTAAAAAATCGATGCATGATTTTGCAATTTCGATCAATAAAATAGCTAAAATCAGCGCCATCTAGAGAAAATACTCGAAAGTAAACTGTCTGTCAAACAGCTGTTTTACCATCTAATACCAATCGAGTCAACAGAGGGCAGCACACGTATCAAAACAAAGACAAAAATTATCTTAACATTATAATAACCAAAAATATATCTGTAGCTATGGAAGAAATTATGAATATGCTCAAAAAAATTCAAAATGAGTTAAATGAACAAAAAGCAACAATCGTACAATCAGCTGAAAAAGTGACAGAGCAAGTTACACAAAATATAAACTACACGTTGGAAGAAAAGTTCAAAACAATAGATGGAAAATATGAAATACTGAAAGAAAATCTAGAAAACCAAGAAAAAAGATTGAGTATTCTTGAGAAACAATCAAGAGTGAGGAACCTAGTCTTTTTTGGTTTAACAGAAGCTGAAACATCATATGCAGAACTAGAAAAACACATCCTAAGTTTCATAAATCAATATTTCTCTGTAAGATTAGAACTCAAGGACATACAAGAAGTTAAAAGGATAGGGAAAAAAGGCGAAAAGCCCTGGCCGATTATCGTCACATTCACCACACTGGGCACGAAAATAGAAATCTTTAAAGACAGAAGAGTATTAAAGGATACTACTTACTATATAAAACATGATTTTCCACAGCATGTACTAGAAAAAAGAAGAGAACTACAGGAACAAGTTAATATTGAAAAAGAGAAAGGAAACTTTGCCACCATTCAATATGACAAACTTATAGTACACAAAAAAAATACAGAAAGTTCCAGCAACAAGAAAAGAGCTCTACCAACATCTCCAAACCACAATGATTATACACAAGCAGAACCAAAAATACAAGCACACAAAAAGAACAAAACTCAAAGGGTCACACAAAGTACATCAAGTATATCAGAAAGAGTCATCAAACCAGGTATACTAGGTTTCCTAACCACCAGAAACCAAGACACTGACAATCAGCACAACCTACCAAACACCCTAACAAACAAAAACAAACAATAGCAATTAATCCCCTCTCTCATAAGAAATAAATTAAAAGCAAAAACAAACACAAAACAACATCTTCCAAGCCGGCTGGTCCCCGTGGAAGACTATGACCACAACCCTCCAGAGAAAACAAGAACAATTACATCAAATACTACAAAAAACAATTATCACAACATATTACATATAACAACTTACAACGTTAAAACTCTATCAACTTATGCACGTCTACTAGAACTAACAGAATCCTTAAAGAATGTAAAATATGATATTATTGGTCTCTCAGAAGTCAGAAAACTCGGTAACAAAATAGAAAAATACAATGAGTTTATTTTCTACTATATCGGAGAAACACCAGGACTATATGGAGTAGGCTTTATTGTCAAAAAGTATCTAAAGAAATATATAACAAGTTTTCATGGGCTGTCGGAACGAGTAGCGATGCTAAACATTTTAGACTTAAGCATCATTCAAGCTTACGCCCCAACAGAGACTGCGAAGGACGAAGAACTGGAGCTTTTTTACAGCACTGTGGAAAACTCCATTCGACTCTCAGGAAAAAATATAATAGTCATGGGCGACTTCAACGCCAAAATTGGGCAACCCAAACCAAACGAAACAGTAACTGGAAAACACGGCTTTGGAAAAAGAAACTGCAGAGGAGACAGACTCATCGACTTTGCCCTCGAGAACAACCTCACTATTATGAACACTTTTTTCAAAAAGAACAACAAACAGAGATGGACGTGGAAATCACCGGACGGTAAAACCAAAAATGAAATAGACTACATTCTAACAAATCTACCCAAAAACGTAGATAATATACAGGTCTTAAACATAACTTACCCTTCGGACCACAGACCAGTTAGAGTAGCTTTCAATACACTTTCAAAACCAAAAAATCGGAGAAAATTTGGTCAATACCCCAGATCCCAGTTAAAGAACGAAAAAGAAGTACAAATCTACACCAAATCACTAAAAAGTTGCTCTGAAAATCTCCTCGAACACTGGGACGACACAGACACTGTTCAGAATTGTTATGATAAAATAACACACGCAATCGACACCAGCTTAAAAAGGGCACACGAACTAACATCGAGCACAAAATCTGAGAAAAATCAAATACTATCAGCACGAACTAAGGCCCTAATCAGCAGAAGACAAGATATACACAAGACAAAACCGAAATCAAGAGCTATGAAAAACGAACTTAAAGCACTGTATAAGCTCATAAATAAACGTATCAGCCAAGACTACAAAACACACCGCATTCAAACTATTGAAAAATGTCTTCATACCACGAGAAGCGTCAAGAAAGCGTACAAGGAATTGAGAACACATAAATCATGGATCGAAGAGTTGAAAAGTAAAAATAACAACACACAAAATAGAACAGAAATACTCAGAATAGCAACAGATTTCTATAGAAACCTTTATAGCTCACCAAATCAATCAACATATAAATTACCGAATAACATTACAGTAGAAACGATAGCAACTATTGATGAAAACGAAGTGGTAAAAGGAATTAAAACACTTAAAACAAATAAAAGCCCAGGACCCGACAAGATTACCAACGAAGCTATAAAATCAGGTTATATTTATCTAGCCAAACCTCTAACTAGACTGTTCAACATGATACTAAGCTGTAAAAGCACCCCATATCAGTGGTCAGAGTCAGAAATAATTTTGCTCTACAAAAAGGGAGACCCAAACGACATCAGTAATTATAGACCGATTAGCCTACTATCTTCATTGTATAAACTTTTTTCTTCCCTAATAGAAAAAAGAATAAAAGAAACTACAGAAAAATTCCAACCTATAGAACAAGCAGGTTTCAGACGAGGTTTTTCTACAGTTGATCATATCCACTCGCTAGAGATGGTAATAGAAAAATTTCAAGAGTTCAACAGACCACTGTATGCTGTTTTTATCGATTATCAAAAAGCCTTCGATACTCTACTCCACCCATCGATCTGGGAAGCTCTACTCTCCCAAGAAGTGGCACTAGATTACATACAAGTCCTAAAAAATCTCTATGACAACAATACTAGCAGAGTGAAGTTAGAGACCACTGGGCCACTCATACAAATAAAAAGAGGTGTAAGGCAGGGAGATCCAATATCCCAAACAATCTTTATAGCGGTACTAGAGTTCATCATCGGCAACCTCAACTGGAAGGAAGTAGGCATAAACATAAACGGATGTTACCTGAGCCATCTTAGATTCGCCGACGACATTGTTTTGCTGTCAGAAAATACACACCAATTGCAACTGATGATAAACTCTCTACATGAAGAAAGTCGTAAAGTAGGATTAGAAATCAACTTGAATAAAACAAACGTCATGACAAACCATACTAAAATATCTATATACCTTGAAAATCTGCCTTTAACCTATGTTGACACCTATATTTACCTGGGAAAACAAATTTCATTCAATAAATGCAACAACGAACGTGAAGTAGAGAGAAGAGTTAACATCACCTGGAAAAAATTCTGAAGTCTTAAGGAAATTCTAAAAAGCGACATGACTATAAAGTTAAAGAGCCAAGTCATGAACACCTGCCTACTTCCCTCACTGACATACGCCTGTCAAACCTGGAAATTTACTAGGAAAATAAAAAACAAAATCATAACTACTCAAAGAAGCATGGAAAGAAGCATTCTGAAGATTAGAAAAATCGATAAAATCCGCCACACCGACATAAGACGGAAAACTAAAATTATCGACGCTCTCAATTATTCACAAAAACTAAAATGGCGTTGGGCAGGACATGTAGCTAGACTAAATGACAATCGCTGGACCAGAAAGACAACATCATGGTCAGGACCATCGGCCCAAAGAAAAAGAGGTAGACCAAATACACGCTGGACAGAAGACATCATAAAAATAGCAGGTAGTCACTGGATGCAAGCTGCAGAAGATAGAAATCGTTGGCTATCTCTGGAGGAGGCCTTTACCTTCCACTGAGAAGGGTTCTTGCAACTGAAAAAATCGAAATACACGCAAGAAAAAATACAAAGAATAATCGGTTATAAGTTTATTTTAACATATTTATATATCAAACAATTTTATTATCAAAAAAAAAACTCTTACCAAAATACTTTTTGTAATACGAAATCAATTTTATTATTAATTTACTATTTACCATTACAACAATAATTATGATTTTTTTACAACCAAATTAATTTAGCATGCACACTTTTTTAAATTGTCAATCTCTATATTATTTTAATAAGAAATAAAAGGCTTTTTTATTTTTTCTTTTATTTATTATTTTATTTATATCCCTATAGCGTCAACGGTATCCCACTTGATAGGACGGAGTCCCACTTGGGCGCGATCTTGGTCTGACTCTGGATGTGGGATTGACTTTCAACGATCATTTTAGTAAAATGTGCGGTCGTGCTCATAAATCCTTGGGCTTTGTCATGAGACAGGCTGGCCGGTTTAGGGATAGAAGTACCATTGTGGCCCTCTACTATGCTTTTGTATGGAATAGGCTCGAATACAACTCCATTATTTAGGACGAAATGCAAGTACAAGCTCATGGTGGAAAAAGTGCAAAGGCGGTTTGCTAGGTACCTGTATAGCACGTTGTATGGGTACTATGTGGTACTATCCATACCTGTATCCGTCTTTGTTCGTGACAGGTATGGTAAATTTGAATACGTTGGAGCTCAGGCGTAAATGTACTATAATGGTGCATTACTATTTGTTGCTCCACAATAAAATTGATAATCCTGGCGCACTGTCTCGCTTCTCCCTGGTCGCGGACGGGCGCGCGCGACGGCCGCACACGCGGTGTCTGCTGGCGGCCGCGCCGGCGCGCTCGGACACGGCTCGGTACGCCCAGGCTCAGCCCACGCTGACATGGACGCCCACGATGGTGGGTGGACGCCCACCATCATATTACTAGAGATGTACCGGAGGTCATTTTATCGCAACCGATTTCGGAGTCGGAGTCGGAGTTTTAAAATTTGATTTATCGGAGTCGGAACCGAAGTCGGAGGCATAGGCAGGATTAGAAGTGTTGGATGGAGAGGTTTTTTTTTATTTTTTTTATTTAATTTAAACACTCCACAGACTCCGGGGTCCGTGACCTTTGTCATTACAATAATCTTTTTTTTATTTACATAGATCTTGGATTAGGAGAAGAAGAGGAACATAAAAAGGGGGGGAGTAGGGGGGTGGTGAACATTTTAAACGTAATTCTAGTACTAGTCAGTCCGATTTCGTCTGTTGAGCCGATCACTACCGGTTAGGATTCCGATAGTAATCGACTCGACATCGTCTTTTGCCTAAGCCGCCTCCTCCTGGCCCAGAGCCTCCACTACGGCCGCATTTCTGTCCCTAATGGCCATCTGTAGGTTGAAATCTCGAATGGTCTTTGGTGATGCAGCCAACGCTCGCCGCACGAACCGACCGATGGCGTCGTCGGTGTCGTCAGCGTAGTATGTGAAGGTCCCCGTGTGCCGTGAGATTGCTACAACCGCATGGGACACGCTCTCGTGCAGCTTCATGTTTGCCTTAGTTTTAATTACGATTACCGACTCGTATGTCAATCCCTGCGCTTTATGGATGGTAAGGATGCGTGACCCGGTGCCCGACCCGTAACCCTGGTTTGTCAGGGTCTCCTTTTCCTCTTGAGTATGCACTAAAAAGAGGGTGTTGGGTTGAGTGCCGGGTATTTGCGCTCCTTTATACCTTCTCTGCTCTAGAGACTTTGTACGGGGAACTGAGGAATACATACCTGAGTATATTTCCCTCAGCGCATATGCAACATCCATCGGGTTGCGATGTGTGCAGAGCAACTCCTGGCTGATCTTTGCTACCAGGTTCGGGCGGTGATACCTCATTTCGAAGAGATTGACTTGAAAGCCGAATTGAGTCTTTACCTCCCACAAATGGCTTCAATGTCGTTCAAAACTACTGCAATTTTGTAGAATCTATAACCTCTAGTGCCGATGAAAATTTCCCTATGCTGCCAAGAAACGGAAGGATTCTGAAAGAGCATACAGGGTCTCAATGACATTAGTGAATTTCCTAGAATACAAAAAAAAATGCTGCCCAAGCCACTAGGTTATTTAAAAAGAAAAAAAAACAAGGATGGATTAATTTCTGTCAAGAATTATCCCCTAGAACTCCATCTTCTATGGTATGGAAACAAATGAAACGGTACCGAGGTTCATTCCGCCCTGATAACCCAATTAATGCAGATTCATCGTCCTGGATTGAGACCTTTGCTAATAAGCTAGCTCCCCATTCCGTCCCATATATAGATTGTCTTCCCTCTATCCCTGGCCCTCTTTCATCAGCTCACAATTTAGACTCACCATTTACCCTATCAGAACTTCAACTTGCCCTAAACGGGCTATCAGATTCTGCCCCTGGGGCTGATGGCATTCCATACTCATTTGTAAAAAACTCATCTGATATTTGCAAGGTATTCTTTTTGAATATAATCAACAACCTTCTTGAATATGGTACAGTTCCTCTCGCGTGGAAATCACAGGTGATCATCCCTATACTGAAACCTGGCAAAAATCCTGCAGAATCCGATAGTTATAGACCAATTGCTTTAACTTCGGCTTTAGCAAAGATTACAGAACATCTGACTAAACAAAGATTAGAATGGTTTGCAGAAAACAACAGCATAATAGCTAAGACTCAGTACGGATTCAGAAAGGGTTTAAGCACTGTGGATAGCCTTGGTATATTGACCACCGACATTCGCACAGCTATCATTAGAAAGGAATACCTTGTTGCAATCTTCCTAGACATTGAAGCTGCCTATGACAACGTCCTCCTTCCGGTGCTCAGGAGAAAACTCTCACAGCTGAGTATTCCTCCGAAGTTGGTTCGTCTCATATGCAACATGCTGACCGAAAGAACAATTCACATTAAGACCTCCAATTCAACAATGCCAGCTAGAAGAGTATGGAGGGGTTTGCCCCAGGGCTCAGTTGGAAGCCCCATATTGTACAACCTGTATACACATGACTTGGAACAGTCTATTCTGCCTTTCTGTGAAATGCTTCAGTATGCAGATGACATAGTCTTATATTATTCAGGAAACTCACATGAGAAAGCTATTAGCCAACTTAATATTGCTCTGGAGCATCTCTTAGAATGGTTTCTTCCTCATGGCCTTGGCCTGGCTGCACGTAAATGTAAAGCAGTAGTCTTCACAAATAAAAGGACTATCCCTCCTTCTAACATTCAAATCAACGGAGAAACAATCCCAGAAGACAACAAAGTTAAATTCTTGGGTGTATGGTTGGACCGTAAATTATCTGGTGTCCCCCATTATGAATATGTTAATAAAAAAGCTGAAAAGAACATCAACATCCTTAGGTCTCTGTCTGGTGTGTGGTGGGGCGCTCACCCTTTCACACAAAAACTGATGTATAATGCCCTAATACGCAGCCACATGGATTATGGTACTTTCCTCCTGGACCCCGGTAACAAAGCAGGCTTAAGTAAGCTGGACAAATTACAGGCTAAATCTATGCGAATTATTCTAGGCGCAATGAAGTCGTCTCCCATTAACGCGATGCAAGTGGAATGTTGCGAACCCCCACTATCCCTTAGGCGACAATACCTATCCGACCGATTTTTCGTACAGTTGGCCCAACAAAATGATCATACCCTACTACATAAACTTGAGTACCTGGCTTCACTCTACCACCCAAACCGGCTATTTGACGATGATATCCCGTGCCTTCTACGCAGTTTCATGTTTGTTTCTCGACTTCCATACCCACTTTTTCAATCCTCCATCTTACCCCTTTACTCTACGCCTTTTGATGCGTTGACTCTCCTACCCAACAACATCATATTGGACTTTGGGGTGGGCAAGAATTCTGTTGAAGCCGATAAAACCTTTTCCCACAAAATTCAATCTGAATAATATCATGACTGAACCAAAATCTTCACAGACGCTTCTAAGTCCCCCTATTGTCCAGTTGGTGCTGCGGTATGGATCCCCTCTACTAGCATTATCTTAAGTTTCAAATGCCCGTCTGTGACTTCTGTCTTCACAGGAGAAGCAATTGCAATCCTAGAATCCCTTTTATTCGTCACATCCCACAACCTGAACAAGTCCATAATTTTAACAGACTCTAAGAGCTGCCTTCAAACAATACTTTCAAACCCATTTTATTCAAAAACCAGGTACCCTATAATTTTAAAAATTAGAGAAGCTCTCCTGCAATGCCTCAATCTCAACATCGAGGTACCTAGTTTTGGCTTGGATTCCTGGACACTCTGGTGTCCTAGGTAATGAGCATGCTGATGCCTATGCTAAAGCCGCAGTCCAATCAGACTCTCTTGCATACTCCCAAATCCATGCTCACGATCTATGTACCATCTTAAAACCTATGCTCCGTAAATGTTGGACCCAGAAATGGAAGATATCGAAACTGGAGAAAGGAAAGTACTATGGAGATGTTCAACCTGAAATACCTCATAGACCCTGGTTCTATAAATTCCAAAACACAGATAAATTGACAACTTCCACTATATGCCGACTCCGGCTAAATCACTGCTGTACCCCTGTCTTCTTGGCCAAACTTAGGATTAGGGATCATTCTGTTTGCGAATGTGGATTAGAGGAAGGAAACGTTGACCACATATTTTTTAATTGCCCCTTAATGCAGTCCTCATTGTATGATATCATCCCTCCAGATATTCCTCGTCCTACTTCCTTCAAATGTCTCCTCTCCCTTGTAAATACATCATTTGTAAATACTCTATGTAAATATATTAAACAAAATAAGATAAAATTATAAATATTTACTTATATACTTCTATGTTTTATTATTTAAGTGTTCTATATATATATTTGTGTGTTGTTCTGTGATTGTCTGTAGTTAGTCACAACTAACAATTTGTATTCCAGAAAACGGGGAAAACACTTGCTTCAAGAATTAGAGTGCTCGCAATATAACTCTGCGCGTAGCAAAATATGGAACTAATTGACAGGCCGTCAACTTCTCGTTTACGTCAGTTGACAAAAGTTTGTGTACGTTTGGTGTATTTATTAATTTCCAAAGTAATTATTTGCTTTTATTATGCCGAAAGTGATTAAAAATGCTGGCCGTGGCTGGTTCTTGAAAATCAATCGTGGTTGTGAAGAAGAACGATACAATAACAGACCAAAAGTGCAGTTTTCCAAACGCAGAGCTATTTGACAACTAATTTGAAGGGATACCATAGCAATCAAATCTCCACCTATTATCGGCGTATTTTTAAGCTGAGGCTTTATTTTTGAGGTTTGATTGTTTTATCGCCAATGTCAATCAATAACCGTGGGAAAAAATGTGAGTGCTTTAGACCGAATGTGAGAAACAAGTAATTTTTTTATTTTATTTTTCATAACATACTAATCAAAATAAGAAACACAGTGACACAGCAGTAAAGATCAGCCGATTGTATCTTTCTCGCTCGGGTACACTCGGCGGTCCTACGTTCACCCGATCGACCCTTTCACCTAACAGCGTCAGCTTCATTTACTACCGAAGCGAAAATATGTGGGCGGTGCGCCAAAAGAAATTTCACTTAATTGTTTTAGCTTGGATGCTCTGTAATCAATTACTCCGTAATTATGTAATTACTCCAATGTAATCAATTACTGTATGTTTTATTATAGGCGTTCCAGAACATACAATTACGTGGTAATGGACAACGCATCATACCACTGCACTCATACTAAAGAGGCTACAATGTATCTAATAAAGAGGCACAAAGCAGACCCACAATAGTAGAATGACTGTTAAAAGGACATGGACAAGAAGTTTTGCGGTTACCGCTGTGATCCATCGTAATCTAAACCCTATTGAAAAATAAGATGATCCATCAAAGAGCATTCATACGCCAAATTTTCCAATAGTGTTATTTATGGTCTCAATAAAAGTTTTCCAAGTTTAAATTAAATTATCATTATTTCGTTGTTGGTGTAGGTTGAAAATGACAGATTTTTTATAATGTAATTAACTAAAATAAAGTTCTCCTGGTGGTAAGAGACTCAGACAGTCATTAACCTGTACCAATGATACTTGGTCATACTGAACCAAACTGCACTGAACCAGCACTGTAACGGCGTTCATTATTTCGAGACATTCGTTCTAATCTCAGTTATCCTATAATTTATAAATAGTTAGTTATATTGCTTCCCTGAACAATCCCTTCCCGTACCTGTTTTATGAAGTTGAAAGTTTGCAAGGAAAGGGGAGGGAACCTATTAACTTGACCTGGCAACATTAAGTACGCCACCAGTCGCGCGCAGACTTATACTGCGAGCACTATAAATCCACCGTAGATCACCTTTAAATCTCCACGTTTGACAGTATATCTTTCTACGTGACACTGGCGGAATTGTGGGCTAATCCACAATAATAGCCAATTTTCATTCCCAATATTTTAAGACTCTAACACAAAAGGTAGGTAGAAAAATTGTTTTAGTATGAAATTCCTTCATGTATTTAGGGTTTTTATAGAAGGTAGAATACCAAACCAATCAGCTAAGCTAAGAAGAAAATTATAATTGATGTATCTAAAATTTTACGAAACCTCTGAAATTTTAAATTATCACAAATATTTAGATTAGACTTTTCCTTGAAAATGGGGAGGGGTTTCATTGTGATTACACTTTTGAGAGTGTATGGTAGAGACAGATCTTGCTGAATCTACACTATCGCCATCTAGTGCGTACAGTGGAACTATTTTTGTCTCGTCGGAAACCCTCTCATTGAGTGAATTGAGTCTCATTATGCCTAACGCTTTGACAACTAAGTGATATACCTACAAGCGCCTCCTATCATCGTTTTATAGAACCGTATCTTTTTTTTTTTTTTTTTTTTTTTTTTTTTTAATGGCTCTATGTGGATTAGTCTCACAATTCCGCCAATGTCACGTTAAATGATAGGCCGTCAAACAAAGAGATAGGGGCCAGTAATAGGAATATTGTACAGTAGAGGGGATTTATCACGTATTTTATGTTTTACTAGGTCGCAAAAAATTAAAGCTAATAACAGACATAAACAAATATAATATACAAATAATATAATGTACACATATTTGGCATAAAAATATACACAAGTACAAATATTACAATTTAATCCTATTGCTTTTAATATAGTTACATAATATATAAACAAAAAAGGGGGTGTCTACAAGGGACAGTAGGCATTTAACGGAGGTGGGACGAGGAATATCAGGGGGAATAAAATCATGCAATGAAGACTGCATTAAGGGACAACTGAAAAAAATATGGTTCACATTTCCTTCGTCTAAACCGCAATCGCATAATGAATGATTCCTAATCCTAAGTTTGGCCAGAAAGACAGGTGTACAAGAGTGATTGAGACGTAAACGGCAAATCACAGAAGTAGTAGCTTTATTTGCTTTTAAATACTTGAAAAACCAAGGTTTGTGAGGAATTTTAGGCTGGATGTCACCATAGAATTTACCTTTCTCGATTCTAGATACCTGCCATTTTTGAGACCAACATTTGCGTAGCATTGGTTTAAGGATGGTACATAAGTCATGAGCATGGATTTGAGAGTATGTAGAAAGACCGGACTGAACTGCCTCACAAGCACATGCATCAGCACGTTCATTGCCCAATATACCTGTGTGACCAGGAATCCAGGCCAGTACTACATTGATATTTTGAGAGAGGCATTCTAAAAGGGCTTCTCGGATTTTGAGGATTATAGGAAATTTGGTTTTTGAACGAAAAGGGTTGGCAAGAATAGCTTGAAGGCAGCTCTTAGAGTCTGTTAGAATTATAGAATTGTTTAGGTTGTGCGATATTATAAATAGGAGTGATTCTAAGATAGCAATAGCTTCTCCCGTAAAAACTGAAGTTACAGAGGGACATTTAAAACTCAATATAATATTAGTATAAGGGATCCAAACAGCAGCACCAACAGGGCAAAAGGGAGACTTGGAAGCATCAGTAAAGATTTTGATCCAATCTTTGTATTCCGTCTGAATTTTGTGACAGAAAACTTTGTTAGCTTCCATCGAGTTCTTGTCAATCCCAAAGTCTAAAATGATGTTGGTGGGAAGGAGAGTAAGTGCATCAAAGGGCGTAGAATAAAGGGGTAACATTGAAACCTGAAAAAGTGGGTGAGGAAGACGATATAGGAAAACGAAGCTACGAAGCAGGCATGGTACGTCATCGTCGAATAAGCGTTGTGGGTGATAAAGAGAAGCTAGATATTCTAGTTTGAGCAACAAGCTATGTTCTTTCTGTTGGGCCAGTTTGATGAGAAACGAGTCGCATAGAAATTGACGCCTGAGAGATAGAGGAGGGTCACAACATTCAACTTGCATGGCGTTTATAGGTGACGATCTCATAGCCCCAAGAATTATTCGCAATGATTTAGCTTGTACTTTATCTAGTTTCTTTAGGCCTGCTTTGTTTCCTGGATCTAGGATAAATGAACCGTAATCCATATGACTCCGTACTAAGGCATTGTACATTAATTTTTGTATGAATGGGTGAGCACCCCACCACACGCCAGATAAGGACCGTAAAACATTAATGTTTTTTTCACATTTTTTGTTGACAAATTCAAAATGGGGAATACCTGATAACTTCCGGTCCAACCAAACACCCAAGAATTTTACTTTTAGATCCTCAGGAATCATCTCATTGTTGATTGTAATCAAAGCCGGAGGGACTATCCTTTTATTAGTGAACACCACTACCTTGCATTTAGAGGCTGCTAAGGCAAAACCATGCGGAGATAACCAGTTCATGAGATGTTCCAGAGCGATATTCAATTGACTGACAGCTTTTTCAAAGGAATTACTGGAATAGTATAAGGTTATATCATCAGCGTACTGAAGTATCTCGCAAAAAGGCAGTACTGACAGATCCAGGTCATGGGTGTACAGGCTATACAATATAGGGCTAAGCACCGAGCCTTGGGCTAAACCCTTCCATACTTTTCTAGCAGACATTATAAAGTTGGGAGTCTTAATGGCTATTGTTCTTTCGGCTAACATATTGTATACGAAACGAACCAATTTCTGAGGGACACCTTCCTGTGAAAGTTTTCTCCTGAGCACTGGAAGAATTACGCTATCGTATGCTGCTTCAATGTCCAGAAATACTCCAACCAGATTTTCTTTTTTAATTATCGTAGTACGAATGTCTGTAGTCAAGATGCTAAGACTATCCATAGTGCTCATACCTTTTCTAAATCCGTATTGTGTCTTAGCAAGAAGGTTTTTATGTTCTGAGAACCACTCTAGTCTATTTTTGAAGTGAAAACTTCTTTAGGCGCGCTATAGACAGAATTTTCGTGGGCTGTGAAATGGATTCATCAATCGTCACGCTTGGATATGATAATGGATCGGATTGGATATGAAATCTTCGGGTAAACTCGGTAAAAACGGCCAGGTAGGTACCAGGGCAACAGAAACAGTAAAGAGTTTCGATTACCTACCTCCAACAGCTCAGCGTTTATCTCCAGATACCAGGACAACATAAATATAAAATAGTTGCGTCTGCCCCTAGGTACCAGTACCAGGGCAACAGCAAGTTTTCACTTCTATCGGCAGTTCCTATGACTGCCAATTTTTTTTATCAGATGCTCTGTAATTTTCGCAAGGGCAGAAGATAGAGCTATTGGTCTATAATTATGAGAGTTGGACGGATCTTTCCCAGGCTTCAAAATTTGGGATGACAATTTGGGACTTCCATGCAGGTGGGACTATACCATATTCAAAAAAGGTGTTAATAATATTTAAAAAGTAATCCTTGGCCTTGTCTGTTGCGTTTCTTAGAAATGAATACGGGATGCCGTCACCCCCTGGAGCAGTGTCAATTAGTCCACTAAGGGCTAGTTGTAGTTCGGAATAGGAGAATAGAAGATAGAAGAGGGCATACAATGGAGGGAAAGCAATCTACATTAGGAACAAAAGGAGGAGCTATCTTATTAGTAAAATCCTCAATCCAAGCACTAGGGTCAACACTAGATGAAGTGTCTGGACGGAATGATCCTCGGTAACGTTTGACTTGCTTCCAAACCAAAGAAGATGGAGTCCTAGGAGACAAACTATGACAAAAATTTATCCAACCTTGTTTCTTTTTCTTTTTGAACAACCTAGTGGCTCTGGCAGCAATATGTTGGTACTCAAGGAAGTTCTCCATAGTCATTGAATTCTTATAGGCTTTTTCAGCCTCCTTACGATCCGTAGCAGCAGCTGTACACTCAGCGTCCCACCAAGGAGTAGACACCTTGAAATTAAATGGTTTTTTAGTAGGGAAATTTTCATCAGCACTCGAGGAAATGGCATCCACGAAATTTTGATAATTGTGCAGGGCATTTATGTTGTTGGATGAAGGAAAGGACTCTATTCTGTTTTCAAGGGCTAAAGAGTAGGACGACCAGTTAGGGTTAGATAGCCGGTATTTAAGTAGGGGGTTGAAGTTATGAGCAGGAAGAGCTCTGTTAGAAAAGAAGATGGAGATTGGAAAGTGATCGCTGCCATATGTGTGAGGAAGAACTTGCCAAGAAAGAACAGAAGCTAAAGGAGGAGAACAGATGGTAAGGTCAATCGCACTATTAGGATTTTGGGTAGGTGACACTCTACGGGTAGGAGAACCATTGTTGATGACACAAAGGTTTAAATCATCGAAAATATCAAGGAGAGAAAAAGCAAAATCATCATCGGCACTGCAGCCCCACGAAGTGTGGTGGGCATTGAAATCACCCATCACAATCATGGGAGGCTGGATTGCTGAGAGAAGGAAGAGAATGTCGGCGATCATGGAAGAATGAGGATGAGATATGTAGATGGAAACATAGGTGATATCCACTACTTTAGCAGCTACGATATTAATGTTGGGGAGAGAGGGAGGGAGGAAGATTTGAGAAAAAGGGAGAGAACGTTTTACAAATAAGGCGCAACCAGAATACCCGTCAGCCCTGTCATCCCGCAGGCAAGAGTAACCAGGGACTCGAAATCGAGAACCAGGCACCAGCCAAGTCTCCGAGATGGCAATGACTGATGGGTTAAACTTGTTAATCAAGTGAAGAAGGCTAAATTTCTTGGGACGAAGGCTTCTCGCGTTCCATTGTAGAACGGCTTGATCCATATTTGGTAATCGATGAGATCTGGGAAAGTTTTTGGGCAACGTGGGACGGTAGGTTGAAATTATACTGGGAGATAATAGTAATAAGTGTAGAAAGAAGGGCATCCAGGATGCTATGATCCTGGGGGAGGGAAGAAGATTGAGATAGAGCAAACCCGTTTGGAAGGACAGAGGGCTCTTCCGCAGTTATGGCGGCATGAGCTGATCTGTCAAACGACTTGGACAATGGAGCTCTAGGGCGGGGAGAAGTAAACACAGTTTTTTTGTAGCTTCTAGAAGATGATTGGGATTGGCTGGGGAAGGAAGATGATGGGGTGAGTGATGAGGGCAATGAAGATGATTGGACAACTTCTGCATATGGCCGGCTTGATCTTGTATAGCGATGGGAAGCTTGATCGTAAGATAAATTTTCTTGTGACATAAGGATTTTAACAGCCTTTTGTCTGCCCTGCTCAGGGCAACTCTTGTTGCTAGCAAAATGATGCCCTAAACAATGCAGACAACTGGCATCTGTCTCCTCGACATTGCATGAGTCACCAGTATGTGGCTGAGCACATCGAAAACATCTGGGCTTCGAGCGGCATTGGGATTTAATATGGCCAAAACGACAACAGTTAAGGCATTGTATAGTAGGAAATTGATAAGACTCTACCTGTAGGGAAGTATGGAAGAGGAAAATCCTTTGGGGAAGGGATTGACCTTGGAAAGTTATGACCACAGTTTGGGTAGGGATCCAGGAGGGTATTCCTTCGGTAATTACTTTCCTGTTAAGTCTGCGTGTTTTAAGTGGGATACCACATCCATTGGGGACTACGAGGGAATTTGCAAACTCGTCCATCGACAGGTCAATGGGGACGTGCCGTACAGTGCCCATTTTAGTTATATTATAGTTTGGGATTGATGCTACAAAAGAACCGTATCTTTTTGTCTCGTCGGAAAACGCCTCATTAAAAAGTCTAAAAGTCATGAATCAAATGAATAGAAAGTTTGTCTTAAGGCCTGTTCACACTGGAGCGGTATTCGGTGCCGCCTGCGGTAGCGAATACCGCGTGAGGAAGCGGTAATATTACTGTTCACACCAAAAAATATCGCCTGCCCATGCGGTACGTACAAAATACCGCTCGAAACCCGCGCGGTTCCCGCGTGGTATTTACCGCTACCCACAGCGGTAGCGAATACCGCTCCGGTGTGAACAGGCAAATATAATAAGTCTTAATAATTATTATAGTAGTACTAGCGGCCCGCTCCGGCTTCACTCGAATAAAAACCTAGATATCAACTGCAGTGCCATCTGCCGGGCTGATTTGTGAATCTAAACCTTCCAGGGTAGCGATTCTGAAACCATTCGGTTGCATCCGACACGGAATCTGGGTAGCGATTCTGAAACCATTCGGTTGCATCCGACACGGAATTTCATCTCTCGGTCTTTGTCATGCTAAACAGAATAGATAAGACAAAGACCGAGAGATGAGATCCCGTGTCGGATGCAACCGAATGGTTTCAGAATCGCTACCCTCATCTCTCGGTCTTTGTCTTATCTGTTTATCATGACAAAGACCGAGAGATGAGATTCCGTGTCGGATGCAACCGAATGGTTTCAGAATCGCTACCCAGGCCCCTACCCAAAAGTATACAAAAAAAATCATTCAAATCGGTCCAGCCGTTTAGGAGGAGTTCAATAACAACGAAAAGTGGCATTGATTTTTATATATATATAGATTATTCTCTTATTATTATTTCTTAGTATTATTAATAGTATATAATAAGTCTTGTCACGCGAAATTTAACGGTTAAGCATTATAGGAATAAATACAAAAAAAATACGGATGTTTGACGGAAATCCACAATACATGACGGATTTTATAAAATTCTTGTTGGCAATTGGCAACACTGGATAGTGTTCTTAGTTTAAAATAAAATAAAAAAACGTTTGCTGGATTAGTTCTTAAAATTTTGTTTTAGATTTAATTAACGCAATAAAATAAAATTAGACACATCACAAGTTGTTATTGTACTCAAAGTGTAATAAAGTGTTTTCTTGGTGAGTTATCTGTTAAGTGTTATCACCGGATTGTTTTGTTCAACGGTTCAACGTAATTTTCGCATCGATACCTATAAATAAATAACACTGGTCAACAAAATGTTGTAACATGAAAGTACCATCCTAATTTTGAATTAACTACATATACTCATATTATCACCATATTTATATGGTTTCCACCAGGTCTCATTTTCATGTTACAGACACTACTCACAAAAATTGATAATCCACAGTTTTTGTCTGATTTTCGAAATAAAATACCTATCAGTCCTACCTAGGGATTGCAAAAGGCATAGGTAGATCGAGATATTCTTGTTCATCCAGTAAGATGACCCACCACATGTGTAACACAACAGATGTGTGCGACTCTACGGTTTGTCTTGTTGTCCGATGGATGGTAAAACCAAAATAATGCTCAATAACTTTGTTACTAACGGTGCCAAAATCCTTTCCTGAGACTTGAAAATAATGTCGTCACAAATGTAACAGAACTTATTGGGATAATTTTACACTTTCTTGGCATTATTTAAGAAACATTTAACTCAAAAATGAAAAAATATTCTAATAAATGAATATTGTATAGCATCTATCATATATTGTACTTATAGCATAAAAATTGGAATATTCAAAATTTAAATACTAATACCTGATTACAAAAAATCTACTCGCTTTTGAAACATTCTTATTTAATTTCTATTATCCTTATCCTAAATACACCCAGACAAACATTTTCATGTTACATGCAAAAAGTGTTTTTTTGTTGACCAGTTTAATTTTGATGATATAAATCAATGAACTTTCACAATGTTCCCTTCGCAATTTAGAATGTTTGTGATTATTTGTAGGATATAGGCAATTGTAAAAGTGAAATGTCCCGTAACAATGAAGACGAACAGCGAACGTGGACACAACTATCGCTGACAACGAACATTAATGTGGTGATGCGCTCATCACACACTGCAATGGGAGCCCTAATGCCCGCAATGCCGACTGCACCCGCTCCTGGACACCCGACACCACCAATCACCACATTAGCCCCTACACAGACTTCTGCTCCATACCCAGGTAAATTTCCATTTAATTTTTATTTACACATTGTACATTATGTTTATGGCTAAAATCAATAACTATGTAAGATAAGATAAGATAAGAAAACTCTTTATTAAAAGCCACAAAAGAAAAGTTCTTCTTCTTCTTCTTTATTACTGGCTTCCATTCGGTTGTATGACCATAATTTCGCCAATGTCATGTGTTTCAGTAGGATGCTCTGTTGGAATTTGGTCGGTATTCAGCTTGAATACTAGTCGCTCTTGCAGTTGGTCGGTGCAGTAGAGATTTGTTTGTTAATGGTTAGTATTTGTATATTACATTAGACCTCTGCAATGGACAAACACAAAGATGAACATCACAAGATATACATACATAAAAAAAAGGTATGGGTGTGAATATTAATAAGAATATAAAATATCTTATAACAAGAATTATAGTTTGATATTATTACTTTTAATAAATTTACTGAGGACATACACAAACGGAGAATATACTAAAGGAAGGAGATTGGAGAAATTAGCTGGGCGGGGAAGGTCAGGAGGGATCTTGTTATAAAGAGAATCTGGATATCTGGAGCATTCCAGGAAAATGTGGTCGGTGGTGCCGTCAGCCAGGCCACATTCACATATAGAAGTGTCACGAATTTTTATCTTTCTTAAAAATACCGCAGTACAGGCAAAACCTAACCGTAGGCGACAAATTGTGGATGTTATTCTTTTATTCATATTTCTAAATTTAAAAAACCAGGGTTTAGGTGGAATGGATTCTTGAATTTGTCCATAAAATTTTCCCTTAAAAGTCTTGGACTGTAGCCATGTTTTATTCCAGGACTCCAATAGCTGGGGTTGGCACATTGAGGAAAGATCATGTGTGTAAATGTGGTAATATTCTTTGTTACCAGTAACTGTCGCTTGTTTGGCATGATAGTCTACGTTTTCGTTTCCTAGAATACCAGCATGCCCTGGTATCCATGCCAAAACTATTTGAAGACCTAGATTTTGTGCTTTCAGCAATTCCTCCTTAATTTTAAGTACAACGGGAAATTTCAACTTTGTTTTAAATTGATTGGACAATATGGCCTGTAAGCTACTTTTTGAATCTGTTAGAATAATGGATTTAGCTATGGAGTGTGACGAAACATACATTATTGCTTCAAGTATGGCAATAGCCTCTCCAGTGAACACCGAGGCTAGAGGAGGGCATTTGTGCCTTAAAGCAATGTTGTATTTAGGGATCCAGACTGCTGTTCCAACATCTCCGTTTTGGTTCAACTTTGATGCGTCTGTATATACTGGTAACCAATCACTCCAATAGCTTGCCATTATTTCACAGAACTTGCGGTTGGAGTGCGCGGATTCTTTATCAATACCCAAATTTAGTATTATGCGAGGCTGGAAGGTTATGGCATGGTAATTAGTTGTAAACAGAGGATTAACAGAGAACTGAGCAACAGTGAAAGGTAGGTTAGAAAACTTTACATAACTACGAAGAATACAGGGAAGGTTTATTTGGTGTCTGATGTCTAGAGGGGGAGTGAGTCTATGAAGTTCTTGTAATTTTAGCCATAGAGGGTGGTCTGAATTTTGGAGGATTTTAGAATAGAACCTATCAGCCAAGAATTGTCTTCGTAGTGGTAAGGGAGGCTCTCCACATTCTACCTGGATGGCATTAGTAGGAGTGCACTTCATTGCACCTAAGATAATCCGAAGGCATTTGGCTTGAATAGTGGTTAGAGTGTTAAGTGCAGATTTGTTGCCAGGCTCTAGTAGGAACGCTCCGTAGTCAAAGTGACTACGAATTATTGAATTGTATAAGAGTTTTTGTGAAAATGGATGGGAGCCCCACCATACGCCAGAAAGGGAACGTAAGATATTCAAATTCTTCTCACATTTAGCAGCTACATGTTCAGAGTGAGGTACTCCTGTTAATCTTGTGTCGAGCCATAAACCTAGAAATTTAATAGAGTTTTTTTGAAGAATGGGTTGGTCATTACATCTAAGGTGAATATTGGGGACAGATCTCTTTTTTGTGAAAACAATGGAATGACTTTTGGATGGAGATATGGATGCTCCATTATCATTAAGATAATCCTCAAGATAGAATAAGGCAGAGTTTAGTAGTGATTCGGCTTCCTCTATTTTCTCGGATTTCACATAGAGCGCTAGGTCATCAGCATATTGAAGTATTTGAGTGAAGGGAGCAACAGAGAGTTCTAAGTCGTATGTATATATGCCATATAAAGGAGGGCTGAGGACCGAACCCTGTGGAAGACCCTTCCAAATAGTTCTTGTGATATCAGCATTATTTTTGTTTTTAATATGGATTGTTCTCTCCGTCAGAAAAAGGTCAGAAAAAGAAAAGTTACAAAAGAAACAAAGAACACAAGCTTGACATTTTAAATGGCGGCCTTATTGCTCAGAGCAATCCTACTTACAATTTTTTTGTGCACTACGTCTAATGGAAACAATGGAAATACTTGTTTGTGTTTCATCAACTAAAGTACTTTGGATAATAGATTGTTATGAAGTGATTAAAATTGCTAAATCTGCAACAGAAAGTTCTACGAACACTATTGTTATGTTTAAAAGTATAAACCTACATCTAATAGTTAATAATTATCAAATCACGCTTTATTTACACACAAAGTTCAACAACAATAGTTATGGTGCATTTATCATTTGACATGAAAACAGTTGTTACTATCGTCACACGCAACCTCCTGTCAGTGGACCCCAAACCAGGGTAAGCACAAGCTTAGCACCACAGTTTAGTACCACAGATATAAATCTGTGGTACCCAATGACTTGTTTACGATAGAGAGAGACAAACTTCTTAGC
Source organism: Ectropis crepuscularia (assembly GCA_963693475.1). Lineage (NCBI taxonomy): Eukaryota > Metazoa > Arthropoda > Insecta > Lepidoptera > Geometridae > Ectropis > Ectropis crepuscularia. The sequence goes on from OY856338.1 coordinate 41,540,213, forward strand.
ATTCCATGGATTCACTGTGCGGGTGCTGGGTCCATCGTGTGGCAGAGAGAGAAATCTCAAGTAGACCCTAAGACTTGTGACTCGGCCGTAGGTTTAAAGGGCCCCTTTGTGACGTATGTCAACACTCACCTTCAATACTCGTATTTCTCTCTCCGCCCAGCCAAATCTGATAAGATCCTACTAGTGCAGCTTTAGATAATCATTCTAGTATAGACCTTACTGTACTTCTGGACAAACCAAGGTCTTTCAGCAGGAATGTGCTATTGGAATTTGGTCGGTATTCAGATTGAATACTAGTAGCTCTTGCAGTTGGTCGGTGTAGTAGAGATTTGTGTGTTAATGATTAGTAGTTGTATATTACATTATACCTCTGCAATGGACAAACATAAAGATAACATCACAAGATATACATAAAAAGGTATAGGTATGAATACAAATAAGAATACAAAATATCACACTTATAGAACAACAATAATTATAGTTTGATATTATTACTTTTAATATATTTACTGAGGACATACACAAACGGAGAATATACTAATGGAAGGAGATTGGAGAAATTAGCTGAGCGGGGAAGGTCAGGGGGATCTATCTTGTCATAAAGAGAATCCGAATATCTGGAGCATTCCAGGAAAATATGGTTGGTGGTGCCGTCAGCCAGGCCACATTCACATAGAGAACTGTCACAAATTGTTATCCTTGTTAAAAATACCGCAGTACAGGCAAAACCTAACCATAGGCGACAAATTGTGGATGTTATTCTTTTATTTCTGAATTTAAAAAACCCAGGGTTTAGGTGGAATGGATTCTTGAATTTGTCCATAAAAATTCCCCTTGAAAGTCATGGACTGTACCATGTTTTATTCCAGGACTCCATTAGCTGGGGTTGGCACATTGAGGAAAGATCATGTGTGTAAATGTGGTAATATTCTTTGTTACCAGTAACTGTCGCTTGTTTGGCATACATTTTCGTTGGCTAGAATACCAGCATGCCCTGGTATCCATGCCAAAACTATTTGAGTTGGCATGCAATTGTGAAACGAAACGTTTTCACCAAATTCAAATAGGTAAAAGATCAATGTCAAATCAAAAAAAAGTAAACAAGCAAAATGAATGGTTTTCTTATTGTTTTCTAAGCGGTGTAATATTTATCCATTATTCACCACAACAAACTCCGATTACCAGATCAAATGTTTCAATGATGGAATTTATATTGGTTTTAACATAACTGAGAATTATGTGATTCAGTGCTGTGACTATGTGACTGTCTCAAAGAGGCCGGCAAAACATTCCACTAACGGATTCTTTTATCTTCACTGATTTAAGAATTTTTTTAGTAAACAATTGATAGGATGAGCGATACATGTGCCTGATGGTAAGCAAGAAAACATGCTTGCCTATAACAAGACAGTGTAGTGTCATAAATTATTGGAACATGAAGACAAGTCCAAATCATCAGACCTAGCCCTGCACTTAGTTAGTTTAAGCCTTGTGTAGGCTATGATAATTCCATCCGAGAACTATTTTATAGTAATCAGTTGGTAGTGAGAAGTACTATTATACCTATTTATTCTGATAAGAAATATATTTTGAAAGATAATACCATAGTTTTTTCTTTTCTTTTCTGTTCTAATCCGAAAGAAAACATAATTCTAATGTATTTTGACAGTAAACATAACCTTATTACTTTTGGTTTAACTGTAACTCATTTTTGGTAATTAGGAAATGAAAAACACCAACAGCAGACGTTTATAGAAGCATTAACAATCCTAATTAGACACTATTCATCTCTACGCACTTTCAGTATCAAAAAAAGTTTGACAGGATTTTCAATGTATGGGATGTGGGCATTGTCCTTTAAAATTATGCGGGTTCGAAGGTTATGGCATGATAATTAGTTGTAAACAGAGGATTAACAGAGAACTGAGCAACAGTGAAAGGTAGGTTAGAAAACTTGACATAACTACGAAGAACACAGGGAAGGTTTTTTTGGTATCTGATGTCTAGAGGGGGAGTGAGTATATGAAGTTCTTGTAATTTTAGCCACAGAGGTTGGTCTGAGTTTTGGAGGGTTTTGGAATAGAACCTATCAACCAAGAATTGTCTTCGTAATGGTAAGGGTGGTTCTCCACATTCTACCTGGATGGCATTAGTAGGAGTGCACCTCATTGCACCTAAGATAATCCGAAGATATTTAGCTTGAATAGTTGTTAATATGTTAAGTGCAGATTTGAGACGAACTATTTAATTGTATAAAAGTTTTTGTGAAAATGGATTTTGTGTGTTAAGCTTTCTATTACAAAGTTAATTTGTCTTTTGTTTGTTGTCAATCCTTTTTGAGCTCTAGATACTGAAAGGCTTCTGATTACCATTAGGTATGTGTTTTGTGTCAAAAATGCACTACCAATCAAAATCCTAAGCAGGTGTTATGAGGGATCATTGAGTGCCTATCCTCAAGAGTTGTAAAGGTAGCGGTTCGCGCCGCGACCGCGACGCGAGACCGAGACCGGAGACCGAGACCGGAGACCGCGACACATGTCTCGGTCTCTGAGGTGTCGGTTCGCGCCGCGACCGCGACACGAGACCGAGACCGGAGACCGCGACCGGAGACCAATACAGGCACTTGACATTATGAAATTGTATGGGCGCCAATTCGCGCCGCGACCGCGACACGAGACCGAGACCGGAGACCGCGACAAGTGTCACGGCTGCTTCAGTATGGGGAGTCTGTCGATAGAGTCAGTTGTGTTTTGTGGATCACAATGGAAAACCAAGTTGTAGAACTTCTATTGGAGGAGGAAGAAGACGATGATTTGCTCTTATATTATTATTACAAATATAAAACTAAAAGAAGATTACCTATTAGGGAATTACATTTAGGTAGAGGCTAAGAAGGATAATTTTCGCTATTAGTCAAGAAACACCTAATGTTTGATGACAATAATTATATTCAGGAAGTATTTTCGGCTGAATAAAACACAGTTTGATTTTTGTTAGTTTGATTATATATTAAATTTATTGAAAAAAACAATGCATGAAAAAGGAAAAATATTGATGAAAGAAAAATTAGCACTAACTCTCACAAAAATTAAAACTAAATTTCTTACGACATTCGGAATCTGTAATGTATAATAATAAAGGTAATTATTTGTAGTACTTTTAATATTTTAAGGGTTCAGTATCTCGAAAGGAAAAAACGGAACCCTTACAGGATCACTTTGTTGTCCGTCCGTTCGTCTGCCTGTCAAGATTTTTATTCTCAGGAACACGTAAACGTAACAAGTTGCAATTTATATCATGCACTCAAATTTTTTGTCCCTTGAAGCCGTGACAAAATCAAACTTTTAAGACAATGCAATCAAAAGATACAGCGGTCTATGCCGCAAATTTCGACACTTTTTTTATGTGAAAACATTAGTACTTATTTTTTAGTACAATTTACACACACTGAATTTTCGTGAATGAAGATCATCGTCACGCTCGGAAGTGAAAGAAATGTTCGGGTGAACTCGAGACCGCCGAATGGGGAGCCTATTAAAACGCATAACTTTTTGTGCCTAATTTACTTTGTCATAATGAATGTAGCATAATGTATAGTGTCATAATGCAACTTTTGCATAATCATTTTTTGGCGTCATGTGTTTTAAGCATAACAATCTATTGTACTACATTTAATTCGACTATTGATGAGATGCATAATAGTATTTAGGCATTTTTTTGTTTGTTAAATATTTTTTAAGGTGCCGTTTAAATCGCATAATTTTTTTTCCCTAATTTACTTTGTCATAATGAATGTAGCATAACATAAATATACTGTCATAATGTAACTTTTGCATAATTGTTTTTTGGCGTAATGTGTTTTAATCATAAAAATGTATTGTACTACATTCAATTCGACTGTTGCTCAGACGCATTTAGGCATTTTTTAATTATTTGTTGTGCTACGTAATATTATTATATAACCAGGTTATATAGGGTCCAGATCTGACTCGGAGCACCCCGACTCCACCTAGTCTTGTCGCTACTACCCCTAGAGTGTATTTAAAAATGCGGGAGCCAGAAGCTCAGGGCTGACTGCAGAGCTTCTGGCGGGAGCCCACCCGGAGTCAAAAAGTGCACCATATGTCTTAGGTGTATGTAGGTTTTTAAGTCTTAAAAACGTTATGTCTACATAAATTAGTACAAAAATTGTTATTCTACTGCATAGTCCTGCATAGATATTCCATTAAATTAGTAGATACCTACATTACGAATAATAAATATTGTTGTCAAAGTACCCACCCACATTTCACACACCCACGTATTTTATTTAAATAATGTTGCTACAGTCCGCTCTTTGCACTTGTTTTTTAGTTAGGTGTTTAAAGTTTATGCCTTTGATCATTATGTTTAAGTATTGTTATGTTTTTCTCAATGTGTGCCTTTAAATATTATGCTATTTATAGTTATGCGTCGAAACATTATACTAAGTTATCTGTATGCTATATATGGCTATGCGTTTAAACATTATGCTAAGTTATCGTTATGTCATATATGGTTATGCTAGTTAAAATTATGCGAAGACAGTTATGCGTTTAGTTGATATGGTAAATTATCATTAGTCCTAAAAACGTTATGCCTACCTAAAATAGGACAAAAATGTTATGCCACCCCATATAGACCCACCGAATGTACTAGAGCGAGAGAGAAACAGCTGCTGCTGCTGTCTGGCTGCTGTCACTATCTTTTTTTTTAATTTATTCTTGGCCGTGGATATTAGTCCTTCTGCCGCATCTGTCACTGTCGTGTCGCTATGTTCACTACGTAATGTTTAAGTACCTGGTTGACCGAGCTTTGCTCGGTTTTTTGAAATTATATTTAGGCAGATACAATTTAAGAAATGCATTAAAATTCGTTACGTAGTTTGAAATATCTAAGGATACATAGGTACATAAAAAAAAACGAAAAAAAATAACGTGGCCAAATGCGAGTTGGACTCGCCCATGAAGGGTTCCCTTGCAGCAAGTAACATAATATACATAGTACACATAGTTCTTGTAGTTCGTTATAGCTTTGATCGAAGTTTCAATAATAGTGTATTTATGGCGGATTTAAAAAAAAAACTACTTATCAGATCGAGTTCAAACTAATTTTCGTTGGTAGTTTACATGGTAATGTACATCACATATTTTTTTTAGATTTTTCATTATCTTACTTTAGAAGTTAGAGGGGCGGGGACACACATTTTACCACTTTGGAGGTGTGTCTCGGGCAAACTATTCAGTGTATACGAAAATGATTTTAGAAACTTCAATATCATTTTTGAAGACCTATCGATAGACGCCCCACACGTGTAGGTACGATGAAAAAAACATTTTTGCGTTCTCGGTATAGGGGACAACCCTAGTTTTTCTTTTTTTTTAATTTTTTTTGTTCAAATCTTAACGCGGTTTACAGAATACATCTACTTACCAAGTTGCAACAGTGTAGTTCTCATAGTTTCGGCAAAAAGTGGCTGTGACATACGGACGGACAGACAGACAGACAGACATGACGAATCTATAAGGGTTCCGTTGTTACGTTTTACGGAACCCTAAAAATGAGAAGTAATCATCAGGATTCGAACCGCGGTCCCTTGATACCGAGGGCATAGAATAGATAATATAGATAGAACGGACACTCCCCACCCCCCGCCAATTTCAAGCTTCCTCCCCCTCGCGGACGCGAGGCGGACTCAACGAAGGGTTATTATATCGGACGATAATTTTCTATGAGAATACGACCATGATGCTGTATTGTATTATTTAACAAAATGGTACCAAATTTTTCGTCTACTATACGAAACAAGAATATGAGATTTTTAATTTCATAAGAATTTCTACAAAGATTGAATCATTTTTATAAACTGTGTTGCTATTCTGGTTAGAAGTAAGTAGGCCTACCTATAATGAAATACGCGATATGTGGAGTGATTATTTAATATATTGTCAGAATAAAGTTTTCTCTTTGGGTAAGTGTACCTACTTAACTAAAAATCAATTCGTACATGGTACCTTTATTATCTCCTATTTTGTTTTAAATCTTCTCCCTTCTGATTGTTGATGAAAGTTATATTTACCTACATTAAAGATCGAACACTAACTAGGTAAGATTGTAAGCCACTTCTTAACACAGGCAGGTGAACTCACGGGTCACAGCTATTCCATAAAATAATTTAGTAACCCTAGATGACACGCACACATGCGTAAATGTGTTCGAACGACATATGCGTAGTTGTGTGAGTGTAGGTATGTCGACTTCACCGTTTGTTTGGAGTTTAGGCCGAGGGTCCGGGGTGTGCCGAGGGCGGAGTTTTACCGCTTGAGCCATTTAACCTTTGAACATAGTGGCGAAATTTGTTATCGTATTCTAATGATATTCTAGGAGTCTTTAATTGTTTGAAAAAGCATATAAAATGTCATTTTTTAACAATGCAATCTAGCTAGATCGATTTACCGTCCCCGAAACCCCCTGCTCACATAATTTCATGAAAATCGTTCGAGACGTTTCCGAGATTCAGATTCTATATAAATATACTTACAAGAATTGCTCGTTTAGAGATTGTTTAATTTATAGGCAGGCGTGGAATAGACTTGAAGTATGCGTAATATGAGGACCGCATTCGGTGTACGATTTTGAACTCTGAAACTCTCTCTCAAATTATGATTCTGGATGTTGCCAGGAGGTGTATTGGTCCATTTTTTACAGGGGGTGCCCCAAACATGAAGTGAAGACATGCTTTGGTATCATTATAAAAAATTGGCAGTCACAGGAACTGCCGATAGAAATGAAAACTAATAACTCTGAATTTGATAGCTTACTTTGGAAACTACACGGGTGTAACCGGAGGGCGTGGCCTGGCCATCATGACATGGCCATCTATTGGCTGACGCATTTCTAAATGGCCAATAGCCATGGTCCCGAGTTTACCCGAAGATTTCTTATCAGACCCGAGCATGATGCTAGAATCCAATTCACAACCCACGAAATATCTGTCTAGGTGCGCCTAAAGAAGTTTTCACTTAAATAACTGTTTTAGACACAATATCAAACGATTATTATGATTAACTAGCGACCCGCGCCGGCTTCGCACGGGTGAAAAAAAATCTAAAATCATTATCTGCATGCTTTTCTGAGTCCAAAACCGTACACCGAGTTTGGTCCTCATACTGGTTGCATACTCAACTCCACTCCGCCCCCACCCTATTATAATATGCATTCATTTTTATTTGTTAAATAATTCAAAAGTATCTAATAGTTATTTCTTATTTTAGTTTTCACTTCTGCTGTTATGCACACACTTTTTTCCGGTTATTGGCAAATGGAGAAACATATGCGTCGCTATCATTCGCATTTCGTATATCAATCACCTTGTTACATTTCTCAAATAGTCAAAGAGGTGTTGAAACATTTGAAGATTGTTTTAGTGCCAATTTTATGTGCCTATGCCAAAAGAAAGTGACTTTAGGTTGATATCTAAAGGCTTTTGGGATAAATGGCAATTCCACAATAGGGACTGGGTAAAAATACACCATCCTAATTAGTCCGTCTGCTTGATCATGGAAAAATATTGGACACGTTTTTTTTGTTTTTTCATAATATTAAAAATCGTCAAAGATATAGACCATCAAACTTCGAGAGTGGGGGGTCGCGACGTCACTCGTGAGTAAAAATCGTACTCACAAGTGACGTCACACGAAACTTCGAAGCGCTGTATCTTCGTAATTTTTTGTTTGTGAAACAAAAAAAAATACGTGTACAATATTTTTTGGCAATCTAACTAACGGGCTACTTAGTTTTTTTTGAGGATTGTACCCTATTGCAGGCGCTATTGACGGAAAACACGTCAGAATAAGGGCCCCTGAAAACAGTGGATCGTTATATTTTAATTATAAGGAATTTTACTCGATTGTTCTCCTGGCTATTGTAGACCATCATTACAAGTTCAGTAGACGACGTAGACGTTGGCTCTTACGGCAAAGAAGGAGATAGTGGAATATTTCAAAAGTCGGAAATGGGAAAAAATCATGAAAAAATAATTTAATTTTCCAGAATCAAAAAATCTACCGAATTCGAACTTAATATTACCACATTTTTTAGTTGGAGATGAAGCATTTAGTTACGCTAGACAAGTCGCCAAAACGATTTAAGCAAAGAAATATTTAGATAACTATCGCCTTTGTCGTGCTAGACGAGTATCGGAAAACGTGTTCGGTTTGCTGTCTCAGGCGTTTAGAATATTTTACACCCCTATCGGCATAGCACAAGAAACATGCACAGATATGATCTTAGTTGCCTGTTGTTTGCATAACCTATTAAGAGACGGATTTTTGGAATACACTCAAATGCCCGTACATCGATGGAATCAAGAAGAAAATTTACCTTCAAATTTAGTTTCATTACGTGGAACCGGAGGGTTTTCGAATAGCAACGGACTAGACATTAGAGCAAAATTAACCGATTTCTACAATCTCACAACACAAATACAATCGATACAATCTACAATCGCAAATACAACGTGTCACACGGCTTGCCTAAGTTGATTCCATCTATGTTAAGTAGTATGTGCGTATGTCTATGCAGAATAAATAAATTAAAAAAACACACCTATTTTATTTAAGGTTTCACCCACAGAAATCTAAATAATAAGTATTTAGATTTCTGTGGTTTCACCTATACCTACTCCTCCAAATGTTGTCCTTCAGATTTTCGTCCCTGTGGGAGTCTAGTTGTGAATCGTATATCAAGGGGTGCTGTCTGATTAGCTCAATCAGCGCTTTACAATTTTCGTTAGAAAAACTAGTCATTTTTAGTAACTGCTCGATAAGTCTAAGCTTGAAGCGCACTGATCCTTTGGACTTTGACTCAAGCACAGAATTTGAAAACCACCAAACTTATTTATGCGGTTTGGCGGGAAGCTAAGTTTTGGCGGGAAACGTAGGTACTTTCAAAAGCCAGAGGTTTTCGCCGTTTATTTGAATTCCGTATACATAAATCATTGCAGTTACTACAGACAGGCTTTCATGCAAAAGTTTTTCTAAAATTTTGATTTTAGCTTACGATTTTAACGACGAGGTCGAATGCGTGTTTTGGTGTACTAGTGGCGCCATCTAGTTTATTTTGGAACGGACTAATCGAGCAAGAAACTGTAAAAAAAAAACAAATTAATTGTTGTATGGGAGCCCCCGTTAAATATTTATTTTATTTTATTTTTAGTATTTATTGTTATAGTGGCAATAGAAATACAACATCTGTGAAAATTTCAACTGTCTAGCTATCACCGTTCTTGAGATACAAACAGACAGTCTTGGTGACAGACGGACGGACAGACGGACGGACAGCCAAGTCTTAGTAATAGGGTTCCGTTTTTACTCTTTGGGTACGGAACCCTAAAAACGGTGGTCGAATGTATAACCTCCTCCTTTTAGGAAGTCGGTTAAAAATATGCCTCTGACGATGCGACGTTGACAAAAAGTATTTTTAATAAGCTTTTGTCCTAGCGTAATCAGCGGTGTATCGACTGGATATAACACGCATGCTTTTTCAGCGCGACACGAGACACTACTTGACCGGGGCGGCGACCGTCTCGATGTCTCCGGTCTCGCGTCTCGGTCTCCGGTCTCGGTCGCGCGTGCGAACTGGCGCCCATACAATTCCATAATGTCAAGTGCCTGTTGTGGTCTCCGGTCGCGGTCTCCGGTCTCGGTCTCGTGTCGCGGTCGCGGCGCGAACTGGCGCCCATACAATTCCATAGTGTCAAGTGCCTGTCGCGGTCTCCGGTCTCGGTCTCGTGTCGCGGTCTCGTGTCGCGGTCGCGGTGCGAACTGGCACCCCTACAAAGTTATAATGTCAAGTGCTGTCGTGGTCTCCGGTCTCGGTCTCGTGTCGCGGTCGCGGCGCGAACTGGCGCCCATACAATTCCATAATGTCAAGTGCCTGTCGCGGTCTCGCGTCTCGGTCTCCGGTCTCGGTCTCGTGTCGCGGTCGCGCGCGCGAACTGGGGTCCATACAATTCAATAATGTCAAGTGCCTGTCGCGGTCTCGCGTCTCGGTCTCGCGTCGCGGTCTCGTGTCGCGGTCGCGGCGCGAACTGGCGCCCATACAATTCCATAGTGTCAAGTACCTGTTTTGGTCTCGGGTCGCGGTCTCCGGTCGCGGTCTCGCGTCGCGGTCGCGGCGCGAACCGCTACCTTAAAGGTAGCGGTTCGCGCCGCGACCGCGACGCGAGACCGAGACCGGAGACCGAGACCGGAGACCGCGACACATGTCTCGGTCTCTGAGGTGTCGGTTCGCGCCGCGACCGCGACACGAGACCGAGACCGGAGACCAAGACAGGCACTTGACATTATGAAATTGTATGGGCGCCAATTCGCGCCGCGACCGCGACACGAGACCGAGACCGGAGACCACGACAGCACTTGACATTATAGCTTTGTATGGGTGCCAGTTCGCACCGCGACCGCGACACGAGACCGCGACACGAGACCGCGACCGGAGACCGCGACAGGCACTTGACACTATGGAATTGTATGGGCGCCAGTTCGCGCCGCGACCGCGACACGAGACCGAGACCGGAGACCGCGACCGGAGACCACAACAGGCACTTGACATTATGGAATTGTATGGGCGCCAGTTCGCACGCGCGACCGAGACCGGAGACCGAGACAAGTGTCACGGCTGCTTCAGTATGGGGAGTCTGTCGATAGAGTCAGTTGTGTTTTGTGGATCACAATGGAAAACCAAGTTGTAGAACTTCTATTGGAGGAGGAAGAAGACGATGATTTGCTCTTATATTATTATTACAAATATAAAACTAAAAGAAGATTACCTATTAGGGAATTACATATAAGTAGAGGCTAAGAAGGATCATTTTCGCTATTAGTCAAGAAACACCTAATGTTTGATGACAATAATTATATTCAGGAAGTATTTTCGGCTGAATAAAACACAGTTTGATTACATATTAAATTTATTGAAAAAAAACAATGCATGAAAAAGGAAAAATATTGATGAAAGAAAAATTTGCACTAACTCTCACAAAAATTAAAACTAAATTTATTACGACATTCGGAATCTGTAATGTATAATAATAAAGGTAATTGTTTGTAGTACTTTTAATATTTTAAGGGTTCAGTATCTCGAAAGGAAAAAACGGAACCCTTACAGGATCACTTTGTTGTCCGTCCGTTCGTCTGCCTGTCAAGATTTTTTTTCTCAGGAACACGTAAACGTAACAAGTTGCAATTTATATCATGCACTCAAATTTTTTGTCCCTTGAAGCCGTGACAAAATCAAACTTTTAAGACAATGCAATCAAAAGATACAGCGGTCTATGCCGCAAATTTCGACACTTTTTTTATGTGAAAACATTTTTAGTACAATTTACACACACTGAATTTTCGTGAATGAAGATCATCGTCACGCTCGGAAGTGAAAGAAATGTTCGGGTGAACTCGAGACCGCCGAATGGGGAGCCTATTAAAACGCATAACTTTTTGTTCCTAATTTACTTTGTCATAATGAATGTAGCATAATGTATAGTGTCATAATGCAACTTTCGCATAATCATTTTTTGGCGTCATGTGTTTTAAGCATAACAATCTATTGTACTACATTTAATTCGACTATTGATGAGCTGCATAATAGTATTTATGCATTTTTTTGTTTGTTAAATATTTTTTTAAGGTGCCGTTTAAATCGCATAATTTTTTTTCCCTAATTTACTTTGTCATAATGAATGTAGCATTACATAAATATAGTGTCATAATGTAACTTTTGCATAATTGTTTTTTGGCGTAATGTGTTTTAATCATAAAAATGTATTGTACTACATTCAATTCGACTGTTGCTCAGATGCATTTAGGCATTTTTTAATTATTTGTTGTGCTACGTAATATATAACCAGGTTATATAGGGTCCAGATCTGACTCGGAGCACCTCGACTCCACCTAGTCTTGTCGCTACTACCCCTAGAGTGTATTTAAAAATGCGGGAGCCAGAAGCTCAGGGCTGACTGCAGAGCTTCTGGCGGGAGCCCACCCGGAGTCAAAAAGTGCACCATATGTCTTAGGTGTATGTAGGTTTTTAAGTCTTAAAAACGTTATGTCTACATAAATTAGTAAAAAAATTGTTGTACTACTGCATAGTCCTGCATAGATATTCCATTAAATTAGTAGATGGGTCAATCAACTTTTCGACCCACACTTTGGTGTCCTCAGCTATTTCTGACCAAAACTCCATAAATATACTTAAATTGGAATTAAACTACAAACTATAGTATTTATAGATTATAAAGCATCGTAACTTCCACGTTTGTGTGCGAAATTATTCCTCAAATATATCTAAATTTGTCGTAACTCCAGTGACATTTTTTCCTTCCATACATAATATTGCTGTCCAAAACGCGTGATGACAACTTCCCATGCCGATAGATTAAAAAATAACTGCGTAAACTGTGGTTAATTTATGAATCATCGATACATTAAAATACAAACTTTAATATTTTCGAATTGTAAAAGTGATCGGTTGATAATTGATTTCCGGAAAAAATCTAGACGTTATGTCCAAAGGAATTCTTGTGTACATTGGTATACTGAGTTACCTTTAGAAAGCGAATTTAAAACAACTTCACGTGCGTAATTCGGAGACTATCTACTAAAATATTAGCGGTCTCTCTGTCGGCGCGGCGGCGAAGACCATTGACGATGCTGACTGACCACCCGTCAGCGACGAGCTCTCAGTGGTGGTGCGTGGCTTTAATCGCTGTCGGCTGAGTTACCGCGATTTTATCGGTAAATACTGAAATTCATTTTACGAATCATGTTGTTTTGCAAGGACATAGAATTAAAGTTTTGATTGGTGCATATAAGTATTTCTAATACTAAGTGGATTTCATTTAATTTGCAAAATACTGGCAAATGTATCCTGAGTTACCTGTATACTGAGTTACGTTTCTGGTAACTCCAAAGACATAGTTGGTAACTCCAGAGACATATACAGTTTCCACTAGCCCGTTATTCACCCCATCTACTGTTTCGCATTCAGCCATACCAAACAATTTTGGAGTTCCACCAGAAAGCTCTTTTGGTTTTTAATTTGAGCCAAATTTGGACGAAGAGTAGACTTCATCATAATGTGTAAACAAATAGTTCCTATTCTAATATTCCTTACATGAATTTCACCAGAAATTCAATTAAACTAACACACTAACATATTCTACTAACACCAAAACGTGGGTCTTGATGTTATATAGTAGAATATGTCCGGTGTCAAGTCATTTAGAGAAGAATTTGTCTAAGGTGTTACCTAATTGTCTCTGGTGTTACCTTTATGTCCTCTTTTCTTTGAATAGTTTGAATAGGTAGAATAGTTTGATATTATTTTACGGTTGTTTTTCGAAGTATCACTTATTATTTTCTTGTTTTAGTTGTGTTAAAAGTTGGTTTTCGTTTTATAAAGATTTTGAAACGTTTGTCACTCTCAACAGAGAATTATACAAAATAAATATAAATTTTGGATCTCGGTGGTAACGCTAAATACAAATTGTTGATATTATGTTCTCAGGTATGTAACTTAAATTAAGATTGAATATACCATACTATTTGATTATGCATCCGAAAGTAAAAAATATATAAGAGTAAGTTAAAACTGAGTTTTATTTTCGGTTACTGAGGTAATACTCTCTGGTAACACAAGAGACTCTTTTGTGGGGGTTGTTTAAGTTTTTTATGAATATAGTAAAAATCATACAACAGACGTCGTGCCCATTTATACATGTCATGCTTCAATGTTCAAGCTATTTGAAAATATACTTCGATGTATAATATTTACGAATAAAATTTTGAAAAAAAATAAATTGTATCCCCTCAAAAGTGGGTCGAAAAGTTGATTGACCCAGATACCTACATTACGAATAATAAATATTGTTGTCAAAGTACCCACCCGCATTTCACACACCCACGTATTTTATTTAAATAATGTTGCTACAGTCCGCTCTTTGCACTTGTTTTTTAGTTAGGTGTTTAAAGTTTATGCCTTTGATCATTATGTTTAAGTATTGTTATGTTTTTCTCAATGTGTGCCTTTAAATATTATGCTATTTATAGTTATGCGTCGAAACATTATACTAAGTTATCTGTATGCTATATATGACTATGCGTTTAAACATTATGCTAAGTTATCGTTATGTCATATATGGTTATGCTAGTTAAAATTATGCGAAGACAGTTATGCGTTTAGTTGAAATGGTAAATTATCATTAGTCCTAAAAACGTTATGCCTACCTAAAATAGGACAAAAATGTTATGCCACCCCATATAGACCCACCGAATGTACTAGAGCGAGAGAGAAACAGCTGTTGCTGCTGTCTGGCTGCTGTCACTATCTTCTTTTTAATTTATTCTTGGCCGTGGATATTAGTCCTTCTGCCGCATCTGTCACTGTCGTGTCGCTATGTTCACTACGTAATGTTTAAGTACCTGGTTGACCGAGCTTTGCTCGGTTTTTTGAAATTATATTTAGGCAGATACAATTTAAGAAATGCATTAAAATTCGTTACGTAGTTTGAAAGATCTAAGGATACATAGGTACATAAAAAAACGAAAAAAAATAACGCGGCCAAATGCGAGTTGGACTCGCCCATGAAGGGTTCCCTTGCAGCAAGTAACATAATATACATAGTGCACATAGTTCTTGTAGTTCGTTATAGCTTTGATCGAAGTTTCAATAATAGTGTATTTATGACGGATTAAAAAAAAAACTACTTATCAGATCGAGTTCAAACTAATTTTCGTTGGTAGTTTACATGGTAATGTACATCACATATTTTTTTAGATTTTTCATTATCTTACTTTAGAAGTTAGAGGGGCGGGGACACACATTTTACCACTTTGGAAGTGTGTCTCGGGCAAACTATTCAGTGTATACGAAAATGATTTTAGAAACCTCAATATCAGTTTTGAAGACCTATCGATAAACGCCCCACACGTGTAGGTACGATGAAAAAAAAATTTTTGAGTTCTCGGTATGGGGGACAACCCTAGTTTTTCTTTTTTTTTTAATTTTTTTGTTCAAATCTTAATGCGGTTTACAGAATACATCTACTTACCAAGTTGCAACAGTGTAGTTCTCATAGTTTCGGCAAAAAGTGGCTGTGACATACGGACGGACAGACAGACAGACAGACAGACATGACGAATCTATAAGGGTTCCGTTTTTACGTTTTACGGAACCCTAAAAATGAGAAGTAATCATCAGGATCCGAACCGCGGTCCCTTGATACCGAGGGCGGAGTTTTACCGCTTGAGCCATTTAACCTTCGAACATAGTGGCGAAATTTGTTATCGTATTCTAATGATATTCTAGGAGTCTTTAATTGTTTGAAAAAGCATATAAAATGTCATTTTTTAACAATGCAATCTAGCTAGATCGATTTACCGTCCCCGAAACCCCCTGCTCACATAATTTCATGAAAATCGTTCGAGCCGTTTCCGAGATTCAGATTCTATTTAAATATACAAGAATTGCTCGTTTAGAGATTGTTTAATTTATAGGCAGGCGTGGAATAGACTTGAGTATGCGTAATATGAGGACCGCATTCGGTGTACGGTTTTGAACTCTGAAACTCTCTCTCAAATTATGATTCTGGATGTTGCCAGGAGTTGTTGTTGTTGTTGTAGTTGTTGTTGTATTGGTCCATTTTTTACAGGGGGTGCCCCAAACATGAAGTGAAGACATGCTTTGGTATCATTATAAAAAATTGGCAGTCACAGGAACTGCCGATAGAAGTGAAAACTAGTAACTCAGAATTTGATAGCTTACTTTGGAAACTACACGGGTGTAACCGGAGGGCGTGGCCTGGCCATCATGACATGGCCATCTATTGGCTGACGCATTTCTAAATGGCCAATAGCCATGGTCCCTAGTTTACCCGAAGATTTCTTATCAGACCCGAGCATGATGCTAGAATCCAATTCACAACCCACGAAATATCTGTCTAGGTGCGCCTAAAGAAGTTTTCACTTAAATAACTGTTTTAGACACAATATCAAATGATTATTATGATTAACTAGCGACCCGCGCCGGCTTCGCACGGGTGAAAAAAAATCTAAAATCATTATCTGCATGCTTTTCTGAGTCCAAAACCGTACACCGAGTTTGGTCCTCATACTGGTTGCATACTCAACTCCACTCCGCCCCCACCCTATTATAATATGCATTCATTTTTATTTGTTAAATAATTCAAAAGTATCTAATAGTTATTTCTTATTTTAGTTTTCAGTTCTGCTGTTATGCACACACTTTTTTCCGGTTATTGGCAAATGGAGAAACATATGCGTCGTTATCATTCGCATTTCGTATATCAATCACCTTGTTACATTTCTCAAATAGTCAAAGAGGTGTTGAAACATTTGAAGATTGTTTTAGTGCCAATTTTAGTGCCTATGCCAAAAGAAAGTGACTTTAGGTTGATATCTAAAGGCTTTTGGGATAAATGGCAATTCCACAATAGGGACTGGGTAAAAATACACCATCCTAATTAGTCCGTCTGCTTGATCATGGAAAAATATTGGACACGTATTTTTTGTTTTTTCATAATATTAAAAATCGTCAAAGATATAGACCATCAAACTTCGAGAGTGGGGGGTCGCGACGTCACTCGTGAGTAAAAATCGTACTCACAAGTGACGTCACACGAAACTTCGAAGCGCTGTATCTTCGTAATTTTTTGTTTGTGAAACAAAAAAAAATACGTGTACAATATTTTTTGGCAATCTAACTAACGGGCTACTTAGTTTTTTTTGAGGATTGTACCCTATTGCACAGGCGCTATTGACGGAAAACACGTCAGAATAAGGGCCCCTGAAAACAGTGGATCGTTATATTTTAATTATAAGGAATTTTACTCGATTGTTCTCCTGGCTATTGTAGACCATCATTACAAGTTCAGTAGACGACGTAGACGTTGGCTCTTACGGCAAAGAAGGAGATAGTGGAATATTTCAAAAGTCGGAAATGGGAAAAAAAGCATGAAAAAATAATTTAATTTTCCTAAATTCGAACTTAATATTACCACATTTTTTTGTTGGAGATGAAGCATTTAGTTACGCTAGACAAGTCGCCAAAACGATTTAAGCAAAGAAATATTTAACTATCGCCTTTGTCGTGCTAGACGAGTATCGGAAAACGTGTTCGGTTTGCTGTCTCAGTCGTTTAGAATATTTTAAACCCCTATCGGCATAGCACAAGAAACATGCACAGATATATGATCTTAGTTGCCTGTTGTTTGCATAACTTATTAAGAGACGGATTTTTGGAATACACTCAAATGCCCGTACATCGATGGAATCAAGAAGAAA
Source organism: Ectropis crepuscularia (assembly GCA_963693475.1). Lineage (NCBI taxonomy): Eukaryota > Metazoa > Arthropoda > Insecta > Lepidoptera > Geometridae > Ectropis > Ectropis crepuscularia. The sequence continues at coordinate 41,557,588 of OY856338.1, forward strand.
ATTTACCTTCAAATTTAGTTTCATTACGTGGAACCGGAGGGTTTTCGAATAGCAACGGACTAGACATTAGAGCAAAATTAACCGATTTCTTTACGCCACAGCAAGGAGCCGTAGAATCGCAAATACAACGTGTCACACGGCTTGCCTAAGTTGATTCCATCTATGTTAAGTAGTATGTGCGTATGTATATGCAGAATAAATGAATTAAAAAAAACACATCTATTTTATTTAAGGTTTCACCCACAGAAATCTAAATAATAAGTATTTAGATTTCTGTGGTTTCACCTCTACTCCTCCAAATGTTGTCCTTCAGATTTTCGTCCCTGTGGGAGTCTAGTTGTGAATCGTATATCAAGGGGTGCTGTCTGATTAGCTCAATCAGCGCTTTACAATTTTCGTTAGAAAAACTAGTCATTTTTAGTAACTGCTCGATAAGTCTAAGTTTGAAGCTCACTGATCCTTTGGAATTTGAAAACCACCAAACTTATTTATGCGGTTTGGCGGGAAGCTAAGTTTTGGCGGGAAACGTAGGTACTTTCAAAAGCCAGAAGTTTTCGCCGTTTATTTGAATTCCGTATACATAAATCATCGCAGTTACTACAGACAGGCTTTCATGCAAAAGTTTTTCTAAAATTTTGATTTTAGCTTACGATTTTAACGACGAGGTCGAATGCGTGTTTTGGTGTACTAGTGGCGCCATCTAGTTTATTTTGGAACGGACTAATCGAGCAAGAAACTGTAAAAAAAAAACAAATTAATTGTTGTATGGGAGCCCCCGTTAAATATTTATTTTATTTTATTTTTAGTATTTATTGTTATAGCGGCAATAGAAATACATCATCTGTGAAAATTTCAACTGTCTAGCTATCACCGTTCTTGAGATACAAACAGACAGTCTTGGTGACAGACGGACGGACAGCCAAGTCTCAGTAATAGGGTTCCGTTTTTACTCTTTGGGTACGGAACCCTAAAAACGGTGGTCGAATGTATAACCTCCTCATTTTAGGAAGTCGGTTAAAAATATGCCTCTGACGATGCGACGTTGACAAAAAGTATTTTTAATAAGCTTTTGTCCTAGTGTAATCAGCGGTGTATCGACTGGATATAACACGCATGCTTTTCCAGCGCGACACGAGACACTACTTGACCGGGGCGGCGACCGTCTCGATGTCTCCGGTCTCGCGTCTCGGTCTCCGGTCTCGGTCGCGCGTGCGAACTGGCGCCCATACAATTCCATAATGTCAAGTGCCTGTTGTGGTCTCCGGTCGCGGTCTCCGGTCTCGGTCTCGTGTCGCGGTCGCGGCGCGAACTGGCGCCCATACAATTCCATAGTGTCAAGTGCCTGTCGCGGTCTCCGGTCGCGGTCTCGTGTCGCGGTCTCGTGTCGCGGTCGCGGTGCGAACTGGCACCCATACAAAGCTATAATGTCAAGTGCTGTCGTGGTCTCCGGTCTCGGTCTCGTGTCGCGGTCGCGGCGCGAACTGGCGCCCATACAATTCCATAATGTCAAGTGGCTGTCGCGGTCTCGCGTCTCGGTCTCCGGTCTCGGTCTCGTGTCGCGGTCGCGCGCGCGAACTGGGGTCCATACAATTACATAATGTTAAGTGCCTGTCGCGGTCTCGCGTCTCGGTCTCGCGTCGCGGTCTCGTGTCGCGGTCGCGGCGCGAACTGGCGCCCATACAATTCCATAGTGTCAAGTGCCTGTCTTGGTCTCGGGTCGCGGTCTCCGGTCGCGGTCTCGCGTCGCGGTCGCGGCGCGAACCGCTACCTTAACATTTTACTTCTGAATTCTGCTACATAAAAGCGATTTCGAGCAATATCAATCGTTGCAAAGGAAAACGAAGACTAATTGTGACCAGAACTTCCTGTGTGCATGCAAGCTGTTTTTTCTGTTAAAAATATAATTTCTAATGGTAGTCGATAAAAATGTGATCTTGTTCTGTAAAATGATGTGGCCCTCCCACAGCAACTGCAAAACTTCCAGTTATCAAAAAAATGGTACCCTTTTCACTTATAAGATTGGTTACTCAGTTTACATCATGCGCAAAAGAAGCAATCAAAGCAAGTTAGACTGCTCGGAGCTTGGGCAGAATTTAAATCAAATAATCATAGCCAAACCGTTCCTCTCGGGGTTCGAAGCTCGGGATAGACAAATCTAAGCTTTTTAACATACAACCTAACCTGCTGTTTGTGTTAAAAACTTAGCTATTCCTGTAAGATCTAAGATACAAATCTCTGACTGATCAACTTCTCACAATGCAATTGCAATGATTTGGACTCTTCATGTTCCAATAGCCGCATGTCATTGTGCTGTTATGGGCAGGCATATTGCTTATCATCAGGCACATTTGTATAGCCTTTAAATATATACCAAAAAAGTGGAGGGAGGCGAAGGTAGTAGGTATTCGACTGCCCTCGTGGCTTAGTTGGTAGTAGCTCTGCCTGCGAAGCCGAGGGTCGTGGGTTCGATCCCCACCCAGTGCAAATATTTGTGTGACGAATTCAAATGTTTGCACTGTGTCTGGGTGTTTATATGTATAATAAGTATGTATTTAAAACTATTTAAGTATTATATCAGCTATCTGGCCGCCATCACACAAGCTTTGCTTAGTTTGGGGTCAGATGGTGTTGTGTGTGAATTGTCCACCAATACCAATATTCTCACCGAAACCTGGTAAGAAGAACTACACACATACTAAATCGTTTAGGCACATCAGACTAACACCGTTCCTTTTAAAATCACTAGGGGACTAACACTACTAAGCGATGGAGCATTAAAACACAAATAACTGCATCCTCAGCAGCACACTTACAGAAAAGGCAGATCCACAGAGTCAGCACTACACATGGTAGTACACAAAATAGAATTGGCTACCGCAAACAAGCTTTCAATACTTGCCGCCTGTTATATCCTGACTGAGGGTAGTTCTAAAAACCTCCAGTCTGGTTTTTCCATCCTACCAAGTAAGATTGTCCTCAGTTGTTTTAATCATATATAATATGCGTATTTAATAGTGGCGACGAGGAAAAACAGTATTTAAAAGTGTTAGAAAATTGTGTTCTGTTGTGATAAACACTTTGTATTACTTGACTTAGCTATGGTTATAAAGTTTGATAATTTGAATGTGAATTCGGCTGTCCCAAAAACAAACACAGTTATCGACATTGTTCTCAAAATTGAGATTTTTGCACTACACTACTAATAAAGCAATTCCCTACAAGATGCAAAGACCCCTTTTTAAAAAGAAGCCATAGTTTTCGAAATAAAAAAATACAAAACACAGTAAGTGCACAAGCTAACACACAATCCCCATCAGAAAAATACAGCAAAGACCAATTACCAATATAAAAAACAGCAAGTCGCATTTACTTACTGTGTTTCTTGTTGGTAATTGAGACTTATGAACAGCTTTGACTATATAATACACAGAATAGCACACGTTCGTTAACATTTTCGACATCCTTAGAACTTTAATTTTGGCGGAAAACTGCAGAGTCAGTGTGATTTTTAGAGATGAATACAGAGGCAATGGGGAGCGAGGTAGCCGTAGTGTCTGCCATTCATCACATTGGTGCAGCGGTGGAACTCGTTAAGTCATGTCCTGTGATTAAGACTCAAGTGCGCATATGTCTATCTTTGAATTAATATTGATATAATATGAATCAAATTCAAAAGATTTTGAATACTGCGTTGGCCGTAGAAGTTGACCAGAATACAGAAAAAAACTATCTTTTCAGTCCGAGTGAAATAACTAACACTATTAACTTTACCGATTCTGTAGAACAAAATATTGAAGATTGATTGAAGTGGAAAGTAATTGTGACGACTCTGTGTGAGTTGTCATTGCCATTCTTTGACATTGCACACACAGATCAACTGCAAGGTCTGCTACTGCAAGACCTGGAATTCAAACTGCATACTGATTATATTTCAAAACAACATCCTGCTGAAACACAAGACGTTGGCGTAGTTGTGATCACCGAACATATTTCACTTATATAGCACAATCTAATAGAAGCCAGAAATTCATAGAATATAAAGAATCAGATGACATACTTATAATACTACACAACCGATTAAAAGCTAGAGATGAAAAAAGAAGACTTTTATCGGTTGACTAGGTATACATATTTTTATCAATGTATAAATTCAGACCACTGCAAATTGTTTCACCAGACAATTTGCATTGTATGGGTAAATTTTTTGAATGTTTTGTAATTTTCTATCTTACCTGCAAACAGCAATAAAGATTTTTGTAATTATTTGTACTTGTTGATCTACACTTTATTACAGAGATTGTTACTGGAGAACAGACTCTGTCGATGATAAATTAAATTTTTTTTTTTAAGTAAGCTACTTTTCGTCCAACAAAAACTTTGAGCTGGAAAAAATGCGTCAACTTTTCAAGTAAATACATGAAATAACTCCAAAACTGCCGACTTTATTGCCATTTATGAAGGACCTTTAAAAATTGCTAAGTATTATATTTCTGAGTTTTATAATCAAATAGTTCCAGTAAGTTATAATATACCAACGATTATATCTGATATTTACTTTTTATTGTTAAGCTATGTTCAATAATCATGCCTACTATGTTTTTACACTATATATGCAAAGGTCCATGCCATTATATTTGCAAAAATCGTTTTGAAAACCTAATTCAATAACCTGGTGAGGGTTGATACTGTGTTTATTTTTGGTAGTAAAGGTTTAGATAGGTTAAAATAACCATTTGATAGTTAGTTAGTCTCATAAAAAATGCATGGATACATTAAAATTCAATATTCAATAATAGAAATATTCAATACTCTTTCGAAATGAAAACATACGGACAATCATCTTATCTATAACATACAATAATTATTTCTGCTGAATATCATGTAATCTCGAACGGCATGTTGAATATGTGTAAAAAATGATTTTGGCAATTACTGTGTTTGTTTTTGGGACAGCCGAATTATGGTTGTTGGCAAAATTATATAGAACAGTTTGGATACTGCCTAGAAGCAAGTAAAATAAAGGAAAATGCAAAGAAGAAGGCATTTTTTTGCAGTGTGTGGTTCAGAACTGTACAATTTGGTAACATCATTAGTTTCACCAAAAAATGTAAGTGAAGTTTCTTTTTCAAATGTGGTAGCCATTTTGGATTGCGTTCTACACCAAATAAAGTGAATGAAAAGACACCAGCAGAGCTTTTGAACAACCGACGATTTAAAACCAAATTTGACTCTCTAAATCCTTTGTCATACAAATGTCTAAACAAAAAAGGAAATGAAGATATCAAAGTGCGCGAGTTTAAAGTAGGACAGACTGCATACATACGAAACTATGCTAGAGGACCACGTTGGCTACAGGGGGTTGTAGAAAAGCGAATTGGTGTGTGCAGATACTTAGTGCGATGGATTGGAAGGTTATTGACAAGACACGTCAACCAGATGGTGAGTGGCGGGACTCCAGTTCAAAGGGAAGCACAAGAAACAAGTGAATAACAAGGATATAATAAAATAAATAAATAATAAATAAATATTGATAGACAATTCACACACAACACCATCTGACCCCAAACTAAGCAAAGTTTGTATGAAGGCGGCCAGATAGCTGATATAATACTTATATAGTTTTAAATACATACTTATTATACATAGAAACACCCAGATACAGTGCAAACATTTGAATTCATTACACAAATATGATAGTGAAAGTGAAACAAGCGATAATCTAGACATACCCCCACCACAGAAATGGGCAGACAACATTGGAGTAAAAGATCCACAACAAATGATACTGCCTGGTGAGGTGCTTTCAGGCAGACATATTGAAAACCTAAACATCAAAACGCGCCTCCGTACTTCCAAGCCCTTAAAAATAATACTGTAACCTCTGGCCTTAGCAATGCCACAACGCACTCCAATCCATAGCGGGTGCGAACAAAGTAACCCTCCAACGGATTAAAGGACACAGCGTCTCACTAGGTAATGACGCAGCAGATGAGCTAGCCAAAAAGGGAGCAAAGGTACATGGACCGGAACCACTAATGCCTATACCCCAGGCTCAAATAAAAACATGGCTGCATAGAAATACTGAAGAAGCTCATTTAACAGAATGGAATAACAATGAAGGATGCACGCAAACAGAAAATCCTGTTCTGGAAGCATCTAAAAAACTTGCCCGCAACCTCATCAGACTGAACAGGGACAAAATCTGTAAGGTTATATGTATAATCACTGGTCACTGTCCCCTAAATAAGCACCTATATACCATAGGTAAAACAGACAGTCCTCTATGCAGAGGATGCATGGAGGAAGAAGAAACGCCACAGCATGTACTTGTGGAGTGCAAGAGCGTGGTGGATCAACGGGCAGAATTTCTCCTTTCTCCGTCGTCTGTTCCGGATGCCTGTCGTAACCTTAATAGAATGCTTGCCTTCTGGGACAGCCTGGGCTGGTTGGAGTAGAAAAGGGAAGTATGAGTCACGCACAATGGCCCATTATAGAGGCTAGGGTGTGGAAAAGGCCCCACTAAACTAACTAACTAACCATCAGGCACATGTTAAATACAAAATAAAATAATGGATAGTTAAAGACAAAATCATTTTAACAGACGATTACCTATAATTTGTTATTTCAACACTGAGATATAGGCATATCAGCTAATGCTGCTCGCCTATTATTCAATAAATAAAATAAATATAATGTTCTGCTCGCCGGGTCACTATACTATAAAAAAGTAGGATTTTGTAGTTGTTTTGTACATTCCACACCAATTGTAGTGCTATAGAAGTCTAACTTTACAAGTTAGTTAATAAATTACCTTGCAGTAAAGTTACTGCTGGTCTAGTTTAGAGAACGGCAACTGCCAACCACCGGGTTCAAATCCCACGCACAACACTGTCTTTTCGAAGTTATGTGCGTAAAATGCCGTGAACTATAAACGGTGCATGAAAACATCATGAGGAAACCGACATGTATCTAGAATCTTTCGAGTTCATGTGTCATCCACCAACCCGCACTTGGCCAACGTGATGGATGGCCTTGACTTTTTCCTTGCGAGAGTAGGCCCTGAGTGCCAGCAGTGGGAACATACCCTTATTTCCTGCATATTTTATCAACTTTCAGTGTAGACAAAAATTATTATAAAATCCTCAACATCATTTTTGAAGACCTATCGATAGACAAACCACACGTGTAGGTTTGATGAAAAATTTTTTTTAAAAAGGTGAAGTGAATGTGAAAACTTCTTTAGGCGCGCCTAGACAGATTTTTCGTGGGCTGTGAATTGAATTCATTCGTCACGCTCGGGTATGATAAGAAAGCTTAGGGTAAACTCGGGACCATGGCTATTGGCCATCTAGAAATACGTCAGCCAATGGGAAATGCTGAAAGGGCGTGGACAGGCTATCATGGCATGGCCATCTAAAAACGCATCAGCCAATGGGAAATGCTGATGCATATCTAGATGGCCATGCCAAGATGGCGAGGCCACGCCCTCCGGTTACACCCGTGTGGTTTCCAAGGTAAGCTATCAAATTCTGAGTTATGAGTTTTCACTTCTATCGGCAGTTCCTAGACTGCCAATTTTTTTTTTTTTTTGTAAAAATCTTAATGCGGTTCACAGAATACATACCAAGTTTCAACAGTGTAGTTCTCATAGTTTCGACAAAAAGTGGCTGTGACATACGGACGGACAGACAGACAGACATGACGAATATATAAGGGTTCCGTTTTTACGTTTTACGGAACCCTAAAAAACACGAACACTCGTATAAAATTTCCTTGTTTTCACGCATTTAACACTTTTTGCGAGATAAAAAGTAGTTTACGTCTTTTCTTGGGGGTCTAAATCAGTTTATTCAGTACATTTTGTAAATAAATAATTTATTTACCAAAACATTAACAGATTGCAATAGCTATAAGTAAAGTACATTCTACAAATTCTATCCTATGGTAGCTTAGCAGCTTGTCCAGTGGGTCCCAAACTAGTATGGTATAGTACAGTAGCTATTTGTAGTATTAATATGGATATATCAAGTGTCTAGTGGCAAAGTTTCATGATTTTATCTCTAACAATGGCCCATGTAAACTCATCCCCCATTTCAACCCCTATTTCTATCTTATTGTCCCCTATTATTATCTTCAATGACGAATTTCCATATAGACTTTTATCTTCCATTTCAACCCCAATTTCACCCCCACACAGTACAAAGTAACAAAATTCCTAGATCAAATATTATTTATTGACTTTGTGTCAAGTATCTAGATACAAAGTTTCATGGTTTTATATTCAAAAATGACGAATTTCCAAATAGATTTTCATCTTCCATTTCAACCCCAATTTCACCCCCGTACAGTTCGAAATTACAAAATTGCTTAATCAAACATTTATTGTCTCTATTTCAAGGGCCTAGATACAAAGTTTCATGGTTTAATCTTCAACAATAACGAACTTCCAAATATACTTTCATCCCCCATTACAACCTATATTTCATACCCATAAAGTTCAAAATTACACAATTGCTGGAAAAAAAAATTGGCTTCGTTTAATTTTAACCAATTCTTTCAATTTGATTATTGAACGATGGGGACACATCATATAACTTAAATACACTTTATATTAAACTCTTTGATTAAAACTATTGTTTCACTAAAATGGCTGAAAATGTTGATCGGTAACGTCAAATGTTTGACTGGAAATTATGTAGTTTATATGAGAAAATGAATAGTTGTTTTTACTATCTTCTTTTCCATATTTTTTCACCCTTTAAACCTTCCCTGAGCTATTACAAACATTTCAAAATCAAAATCAGCCAAATCGGTCCAGCCGTTGTCGAATTTTAGCAAGACTAACAAACAGCAATTCATTTGTATAATTACAGATATTGATAATAATTATGAATTAAGGCCGTCACAGACGTAGCTATAATATAAAGTTTCATATTTTCGTGACGTCAACAAATTATACCGTAATATATTCATTTATTTATTTATTTGGTTACAAGTACATATGAACATACATTTCTTTTAAATACACTATGACAAAAAAAAGAAAAAACAAAAATATTTTTGTGGCGTACCCTAGACCCTGCACTAGGCAGTGCCTGTGTTGCAGAGTCTAGTCTCTTCCATTTTATCCTATATTAAGATTACAAAAACATGCAACTTAAGTAATAATATGCGTGTATTAGGCAGAGTGTGTATTTGAGTATTTGCTTGTGTGCGTATGTGAGGGTGATGGTGCGTGAGTGAATGTACAAAAGTTTGTCTCTGGTCACTGTGCGTCTGTGTCTGTGTCTCTGTGTGTCTGTTGCAGAATCTTTTCTTACACTGATAAGTATTCTAATCATACAAAATCAACAACACATTGATGTACTTGTGTAGTGCGTGTGTGTTTGTGTGTACATGCGTATGTGTGTGAGAGGGTGTTTTTACTTGAGTGTATGGTGTGCACGATTATGGCATATTTACATAGCAAGACATATTTTGAGTGTACAGCATGTTTCAACATTGTCTGAGCTCACGTCACGAGTATTTTGATCTTTTTAATCCCCGACGCAAAAGAAACGGGGTGTTATAAGTTTGACATATTTGTGTGTGTTAGTAGCATCTTAGCTTTTGTTTTTTGTATTTGAAGGGTGAATTAGTCCGAAGTGTTATAAGCTATGTTTGATATAAAACTGTTTAAAATGGCTGCCGCCACATAATAAAAATAAAAAATAATATATATATATTAAAAATATAATTGTAATCTATTTTTTTGTAAATTATGAGTGTTGATGACTTGAAATAAATGATTATTATTATAATGGTGGTTCATATACGAGTATTTTTTCACAGTCCTCCTCAAGGTGGATATCCACTGGATAAACACTAAGATGAATTTTAAATTCAAGATAGCCACCACCAAAAATTTAGAATTTCATAATTTCACAGACAGGTCAAATCTTACACAGACAGGTTAAAAGCCCAACACCTCACTACATTGGAAGAGAGACGATTACAGGGCTATGTCATTTAGTTACTGAGTTCCTATGGCTATCTTCTAACTTCATCATCAGAATCTGGTCACCATTTGGCACCAAAATATTAGTCAAAAGATATAAAATGAGCCTAAACTCGACGGCATTATGTCGCTTAATTACTAAGTTCCTATGGATGTCTTCCAGCTTCATCATCAGACCCTGGTTACCTTCTAGAATCAAAGTACTAATCAATACAAAAAACGGGCCCAAACTCGATGGTGTTATGTCGTTCAATTACTGAGTTTCTATGGCCATCTTCCAGCTTCATCATCAGACCCTGGTTTCCATCCATTGACGGGATTTCGTCGTTCCATTACAGTGTTCCTTCAACCACCTTCCAAATCTATCAACAGACAGACCTTGGTTAATATCAGGAATCGGGATAGGTGAAACTAATAAATAAAAACTTGTAAAACAACTCGTGATGTGTGATCGGACAATGTTGAAACACGCTGTACATTCAAAATATGTTTTGCTATACCATAATTTATATTAATATGCCTTAATATATATTTTACGGTATAGTTGGGTGACGTCACTATAATATAGATTATAGCTGCGTGTGTGGACACTCCAGCATTTGTATAGAAAATATGTCCAGATATGAAAATGAGACGTACTTCTTAGAATTCCATGGATTCACCGTGCGGGTGCCGGGTCCATCGTGTGGCAGAGAGAGAAATCTCGAGTAGACCCCGAGACTTGTGACTCGGGCGTAGGTTTAAAAGGGGCCCCTTATATTGACGTACGTCAACACTCACCTCATAGAATAGATAATACAGATAGAACGGACACTCCCCACCCCCCGCCAGTTTCAAGCTTCCTACCCCGCAAGGACGCGAGAAGCTCTCAACGAAGGGTTATATCGGACGACAATTTTCTATGAGAATACGACCATGACGATGTGTTGCTGTGTTATTTAAATGTAGGTACCAATTTTTTCATCTGTTCAACGAAACAAAAATAACAGATTTTTAATTTCATAAGAATTTCTATAATATACTAGGATTGAATCGTTTTTCTACTGTGTTTTGTTAAGTTCACAATTTTAAGTTAAGAATAAGAGATTTTTGATTTCATAAGGATTTCTACAAAGATTGAATCATTTTTATAAACTGTGTTAAGCTATTCTGCGTAGCGATTCTGAAACCATTCGGGTCGGGCTGATCCACGGAAACTGGCCTCTACCGACTGGTTCGGGCAATTTGCGATTCTCAACGCCAATTCCGATTACTTTTGACGTTTGCAACCGACTACCAGCTGTTTTCTAATCGGATGGGATTCGGACAGCTTTTTTGTCGTGGATAGCTAAATACGATTTTCAGATTATTGTATTTACTTGATTTTTCTCTGTTTTTCTCAATATTTCTGTAAGATTATGGACAGTAAACGAATTTTTATTAACTTTAGTGTGTAATATGTGTTTAGTTTTTGGAATTTTGGGTTATGAAATTTTCAAAGTTGGCAGTTTGTGCTCAAAAGAATTGCTAGAAATAGATTATTGCCACATTTGATTTGTTGATATTGTGTATTTTTTGAGATGAAAATATGAAACATGTTTGTTGTTTGAGCAAAAAGCCAAGAAACCACAAAGAAACATTGGAGATACGAGACATTACGTCAAACAACGATATAACAGCAAGAGCGGAAACAACTTTGGCCCCAGTGGTCAGTGGTGGTCACAAACATAGTCGGAGCTAACTAAGTAAGAAGACCGTGTGATAAGTGCGTGCGTCTATAATATTACTTAGTGCCAGCCCAAAAGGGGTGACCCACGAACCCCTCTGGTCCTTGTATAACAAACAGTATTTTCGTACCTATCTGTTCGACTTTAGTTCTATCTATAGATGAAGGAAAGGTTACTTAAATGTACTTCTGCCAGAACTTATTGGTCCCCAATCCCTATAATGACAACGCAGACCCCGTAGGTGTATATAAAAGTAGCACCTTGCCGGTGTACGGCATGTGATTTAACAAACATTAAACTTACTTAGATATAGCTAGATATGTGGGACAAAATCCCCAAAGTTATAGGTACTATGACAGGTAGGTAGGAGTCTTGGTTCAGATGACCGATCCACTTCAGGTAGTCTTCAGTTTGATGACAGACTTCTGGCATATGTGCAGTGAAGATGTAGGATTATTGATTCAGATGATCGGTGGAGTGTAGATACTTTTGTTAGTGGTTACTTTTAGATATGTTATATATAACTGTAATGGACAAACACTATGAAGCTATTACTTTTTGTTGTTATTTGGTTATTTCCAAACAACTTCAACTTCTTATTTTAATGGCGCGCGCTGTGACATATGATTGTCACATCTCTGCCAATGTCCGTTTCGTGGCAGCTTCATAAACGGCAGCGATTAACATTTAAATTTATAAGAATTTGGTCGGTTTAATGCGCCTTTACTTTTTTTGATTATTCTAAAACAAAAAAGACAACACAAAAGCTCAAGACGGTTACACAAACACTTTGTTAGTGGGGAACAAAGAATAAGGTTATTACAATCAGCATGCATCTTATTTACATAAATATATTACAATCTTATATTATTCTTAACTATAAATTTACACAATATACAATAGATTAATGGGGTTGAGGAGAGGGACAAAAGACACTTCATGGATGAAGGACGAGGGATGCTAGGAGGGAGAAAATCATAGAGCGAGCGACTTAGTAAATTAGGGCAGTTAAAAAAAATATGATCCACGTTTCCCTCTTCCAAACCACACTCACAGATGGAATGATCCCTAATCCGCAATTTGGCTAAATGCACAGGTGTACAAGCGTGTCCAAGACGCAAACGAATTATTGTGGATATTGTAAACTTGTTAGCATGTCGGAGTTTGAAAAACCAAGGTTTTTTTGGAATACCAGGTTGTATGTCGGCATAATACCTTCCCTTCACTTTTTGAGATGCATTCCAATGTCGGGACCAAGTTGTCTCAAGATGCATTCTAGGCAGAAGGATGAGGTCATGAGCATAGACTGTGTACCTTTCAAGGGATCCAATTTGTGCAGCGGCTTTAGCACAAGAATCCGCATTCTCATTCCCCGGTATTCCAGAGTGACCCGGTATCCAGGCAAGGAGAACACGAATTCCAGCACACTCACATTTATAAAGTTCCTTTCTTATTTCAAGAATTAGAGGAAAGCGGGATGAGGAATGGAAAGGGTTAGCTATTATAGATTGGAGGCAACTTTTGGAATCTGAGAATATGATAGATTTATTAAAATTATGTGATTTGACAAAACGGATAGCTTCCAGGAGGGCTAGGGCCTCTCCTGTAAAGACAGAAGACAGGGAGGGAGATTTTAGGCTTAAACATATGTTTGTGGCTGGGATCCAAACAGCCACACCTACAATGCTATTTTGAGACAACTTAGAGGCATCTGTAAATATAGGGTACCAACCAGGATATTCAGTGTTGAGGTGTTCACTAAAAAGCTTACTGGCGTTATTGTCATTTTTATTGATGCCAAAGTGTAGTAAGACATTGGGTTTAAAGACTAGGGCTTCATAAGATATAAAGGATTGGATGGGAATTTGGCAATGGGATCAGGAAACCTTGTGAGTTTATGGTAGCTGTACACCAGACATGGAATATTATCAGAAGTCTGTGGTCCATATAGAGAGGAAAGACGTTTTAATTTTCGAAGGAGAGGATGGTTATAATTTTGAAATAATTTAAAAAGAAATCTGTCTGATAGGTACTGGTTTCGAAAGATTAGTGGAGCTTCACCACACTCTACCTGCATGGCATTAATTGGAGAAGATTTCATTGCTCCTAAAATAATGCGCATACACTTCGATTGAACTTTAGCAATTTTATTATGGCCTGCTTTATTATCAACTTTTAGTAAGAAAGACCCATAATCCATATGGCTCCGCACTATGGCATTGTAGAGTAACTTCTGGGAATATGGGTGTGAACCCCACCAGGCTCCAGAGAGGGATCTTAAAATATTAATATTTTTTTCACATTTTTGTGAGATGTATTCAAAATGTTGGTTACCAGTCAGCCTTGAGTCAAAATATAATCCTAGAAATTTAGTATGATTAGATTGTGGAATTTCTTCTAAACCAATATGCAGTTTGATAGTAGGTATTAATCTCTTTTTTGTGAACACTATAGCTGTACTTTTGGGAGCAGATACTGACATGCCCTGATCAAATAAATAATTGTTCAGATATTCAAGTGCTGTTTCCATCCTGGTAGTTACTTCCTCCAAAGATTTCCCGTGTTGATATAGAGCGAGGTCATCGGCATATTGGAGCACATTGCAAAATGGTTTCACACAAGACTCCAGGTCATAGGTGTAGAGGCTGTACAGAATTGGGCTCCAAACTGCCCCTTGAGGCAAACCTTTCCAAACAGTTTTTGGTGGGTAGAATTGACCTCCAGCAGCTTTAACCACAACAGAGCGTTCCATGAGCATGTTGCAGATGAATCGAACCAGCTTCACAGGGATATTCAGCTGAATAAGTTTATTCCTGAGCACCGGAAGTTGGACGTTATCATATGCAGAAGCAATATCAAGGAAGACTGATACAAGGTATTGCTTCTTCTTGAACGCAGTTTGAATATCTGTTGTAAGAATACTGAGGTTGTCTAGAGTACACATACCTTTTCTAAACCCAAATTGAGATTTTGCTATTATGCCTTTATTCTCCGAGAACCATTCGAGTCTGTTTTTGATAAGGTGTTCAGTTATTTTTGCCAAAACAGATGATAGAGCAATAGGCCTATAACTACGTGCATCTAAAGCCTCTTTACCAGGTTTCAATATTGGTACAATTATTTGTGTTTTCCACTGGTTTAGCACAATACCAGTTTCAAAGAAGTAGTTAATTAAATTGAGAAGTGTTTGTTTACAATTGTCCGAGGCTTTAACTATAAAAGAGTAAGGGATTCCATCTATTCCTGGTGATGAGTCTGTCAGTCCGTCAAGTACTAGAGCCAGTTCATTGAAGATGAAAGGGCTATCAAGAGAATTCTGGGACTGAAGTATGACTGAGTTAGAGGGTCTGAGTCTAGATAAGGGGCATTAGGAGGAGCTATGTTATCAGAAAAAGTTTCAATCCATGATGAGGGGTCGTTACTAGTTAAATTATTGCTATCTGACTTTGTAGAGCATCGAAATCTATTTATTTGTTTCCAAACTATTGCCGCAGGTGTTTTAGGTGAGAGGTTTTCACAGAAATTGAACCAGCCAAGCTTTTTCTTTTTTCTGGTTATCTTTCTGAATTCTGCTGCAGCTTTTTTATAGTTGATAAAATTTTCCAGAGACATGTTCCGGTTGTAACCTTTTTCTGCGTCCTTACGTTTTTTAGATGCTGCTGTACAGTCTGAGTCCCACCAGGGCGTGGAAATTTTGAACCCTTTAGCAGGTTTTTTAATTGGAATGTGTTGATCTGCTGAAGTGATGATGGAATTTATAAATGCACTGTATGAAGTTAAGGGATCAGGCTCGATGGGATATATCTGGGAGGAGTCTAATTTATTATCAAGAGAAGAGGAGTAGGCACCCCAGTCAGCAGAGGATGTCCTATATTTTAGGGAAGGAGATGGGTTGCAGGATGGAGTAGATTTGTTTGAAAATGTGATAACAATTGGGAAATGATCACTACCATGTGAGTCAGATAGGACTTTCCATGACATGGTGTAAGCTAAAGATGGAGAGGCCAGAGTGAGGTCCAGGACACTTTTAGGATTTTGTGAGGGCTGCACCCTATGGGTAGGGGAGCCATCATTTATCACACACAAATCTATTTCATTAAAAATGTCCAGGAGTGAGCGGCCAAAGCTATCTGAGTGGCTTGAACCCCACATCACATGGTGGGAATTAAAATCCCCCATGATTACCATGGGGGACGGGATAGATGATAATAGATGTCGCAAGTCTGGGATTAATGAAGGGGATGGATGGGGAATGTAAATAGAAACAAAGGAGCTGTTCAGGGATCTAATACCAATAATATTGATATCAGGGGTGTGGGAAGGGAAGGGTATTAAGGAATAGGTGAGGGAGCGTCTTACAAGTAAGGCAGTCCCTGCATACCCATCTGCTCTGTCATCCCGCAAACAGGAGAATCCAGACAACTGAAAACAGATGCCCGGTTCCCACCATGTTTCCGAGATGGCAACAACAGATGGTTTGGAATCATTGATAAGGCTGACCAGTTCATGCTTCTTGCGACGCATGCTCTGGCAGTTCCATTGGAGAGCTATTAGTTGCTTGTCCATGTTGGTTGGAAGAGGATATTAATTGGGTAAGTTTTGAGGCAACGTGGGACGGTAATGGATGGGAATTAACGGAGATAAAATTAATTAGGAGTGTGATGAGGGTTTCAAGCATATTCTCCTGTTGGGGGGAATATTCTTGAGATGTAATCAGCGCACTACCATTTGGCATTACAGATGATGGATGTGATATTAGGTTTTGGTGGGCAGTTTTATCATACGATTTCCCTAGTGGGGTTCTCAGACGGGAGTTTGTACCAGCGGGTTTTACAAAGATGCGGCGATGCTGGGTGGTAGGAATAGATGGAATTCCTATGGGTTGAGAGTTAGTGTTTGTGAACGATTGAGTTACTTCTGCATAGGATTTAGTCACTCTAGGAAATGTTCTCGCAGCCTGCTCGTATGAAACGCTCTCCTGTGCCATGACCTTTTTTATAGATTTTTGTCTATTGAGCTCTGGGCAGATTTTGCTGTTAGCAAAATGGTTGCCCGAGCAATGTAGGCAGCTAGCATTTTGTTCCGAGGTCGTGCAACTGTCACCAAGATGTTCATTGGCACAGCGAAAGCATCTCGGTTTGGACCTGCACTGAGCCTTTGTATGGCCAAATCTGCAACATGCTAAACATTGTATTGTAGGATATTCATACAATTCTACAGGTAATGATGTGTAAAATGAGTACACCTTTGGTGGAAGTACCTGACCTTGGAAGGTGATAACTATAGTTTGGGTTGGTACCCATGTCGTAGTGCCGTCAACAATATTTTTCCTATTAAATCTGCGAGCTTTTAAAACTCTTCCACAGGGTGATGGTATGCTGAGAGACTCTACAAATTCTGTCATTGACAGGTCGGTTGGAACTCTTCTAATAATACCCATTCTGGTGATATTATATGTGGGGATTGAGGCAGAATAATTGTTCAAGGATAGGCTTGGGTGGGCTAGAAAGGAGTTGGCATCTTCAGCGGTGGTAAATTCAACCGATACTTTATTGCGTCCTACACGCTTGACACCGTCGGTACAAATATTTTTAATTTTGTTCTTGGTTAGGAATTGGCCAAATTTGATAGGTTTAATCGTTGTTCCTAACGCTGGTTCCGGTTCTGAGCGAGAAACGTGGATTAAAAACGGGCCTTTATCATTCCCCGTGTAACATAAAACACCTATAGATAAAGAAGGGTCTACGAAGATCGAGTCTATAGAGGCACTCGGGGAAGTAGAAGTTTTATTGCAAGGCGCATTCGAGTCATCTTCCAAGTGTCTTTTGTGTTTAACAGAGCTATCTACTACTATGGGGGATATATCAGGGGGGTCAGGCTCGGGATCTGGTTCACTCATTTTTTAAGGTAAGAAAGTCAAAACACAACACAAACAAAAGCTTTTCTTACCACCACCGGTACACAGAGGACACCACACTTGATTTAAGATAATCAAACACTAAAAAACCACTAAAATAAACAAAAAAATTCTGCCGCCAATTTACTCGCTCTCACTAGCGAACGCAGACCTATTTCCAAACAAAACAAACAATAGTTCCGTTGACTTTGACAACATCAACAGATTGACAAATTGAAGGTAAAACGAAAAATGTAAACTATGATTTATTGTGTTGCAGATGCAAATTTCCAGAGGTTATTGTTCGATTTACTCGTTTATTATACACATTCTATGTAAAAAAAGTCATTCAAAACCACAAAATAAACCCGAAATACAGTTATTTGACGATTTGTATATTCCTACCATGAGTTAACTTTTCTACCAAATTTGTATCTGTATTCGAAAACTAGGTGGGATAGCTTGTCTTTGGTCTGGCCAAAAGACATTCCTACGCCAATCCGATTGGCGTTGTGAATCGCAGATTCCGAACCATTCGGTAGCAGGACCGTAATCGGATGAGTCGGTTCGGGTGCAACCGACTGGTTTCAGCATAAGCAAACTGATTGTTGATGAAAGTTATATTTACCTACATTAAAGATCGAACACTAACTAGGTAAGATTATAGGCCACTTAACACAGGCAGGTGAACTCACGGGTCATAGCTATTCCATAAAATAATTTAGTAACCCTAGATGACACGCACACATGCGTAAATGTGTTCGAACGACATATGCGTAGTTGTGTGAGTGTAGGTATGTCAACTGCACCGTCTGTATAGATTTTAGGCCGAGTGTCCGGGGTGTGCTCACCTTCACTACTCGTATTTCTCTCCCTGCCCAGCCAAATCCGATATGATCCTACTAGTGCAGGTTTAGATACTCGTTCTAGTATAGAACTTACTGCACTTCTGGACAATCCAAGGTCTTTGAGCAGGTTATAGAGAGATTTTGCTGGTATACCTCTCGCTATTATAGCTATATTATAGCTACGTTTGTGACGGCTTTATTCATTAATTTGTCATGTTTTTATGGTTACAGTTTATCGATTACCATCACAACCCATGCACGTTCGGTATCCTGCCACAACTTCGCAACAGGCTGTGCAGGTTGTGCAGCAATCACAACCATGGGCACCAAGGCCTCCGCAGCCATGGCCGCCAAATCATCCACAAACAAGACGATCTTCAAATCATCCACAGCTATGGACATCCGCAGGTCTACCTGTTGAGTAAGTATTGTGTATACTCTGCTTAATTATTTGCTTTTATTGTAATTGACGTTCCCAAGTGTGCTTCTGAATGAATGGGTGGGACAAATGAATTGAAATAATTTTATACAGAGAAAACCAACTATTCAAGCAGTCACTTGGTGTCTGACCAATGACCATAGATTCCAGTCAAAATTATAATTTACTAAATACATATATCATTACTGAATATGTGATTATGATGACATAGGAATTCATTATGTTGTTATTGTTAGCTTTGGTAGTTAATTAAGTCTCGCTCAAGTATGACTATTGTACATAACCTGCTTGTATTAAAAATGCGAAAGTTTGCATGATTGTCACTCAATCACCGCTGAACGCCTGAACGAATCTGGTAAACATTTAGGATACTGGTAGATTATTGACTAGAATACCCAACACATAGGCTACTTTTCATAATATAAAGGGTCAAAAAACTATGCTGGTGAAACTGCAGGAAGCTACTAAGTACCAAATTTACATAAACAATGTCATCTGATCAGTCAAACCGAGTCGTTTCTTTCAAACTGATGTTTCTATTAGAATATTTGTTTTTCAACAGGTTTGATCCCAGCAGGCCTCCACCCCCCACCCCATACCAAAGGCCCTCATCATCAGGTCTAAGAGGTAATTATAATTTATTTCTCTTACATTTTTTCCTACAATTAAAGGAGCCTTTTCTTATAGTAAAGAGTACTTTGTGGAAACCCTCTAAAACCAATCGAAGCCTCCAAAACCAATCGAAGCCTCCAAATCTAAATAAACGCTAAATAAATACATAAGTTTACAGGAAGATTAAAAAAAAAATGTTTGTCTGTAAAGTCGGTTTACTGACGATAGAACGTGACAACGTCTTAAGAAAATACTGATGGAATGGTAGCATTTTTCAAAAGAAAATTTTAATTTCATTTGTTTAATAGATTTGTATGTAAAAAGTAATCAGTAGAATTTAGCCATTTTCAATCAAAACAATGCAAAAAAGCTTTTAGATGCCGGGGATCGAACCCGGGGCATTTCACATGCAAAGCGAACGCTCTACCACTGAGCTACATCCCCGCTTGAACTACTGGTCGAAATAATTAATACAACTGTAACAAACATGCGGCGAGGTAACGACCGACGGTAACGCGGTAACGGTACATGACGTCATGTTTTGTGGGCGTGCAGCCGGCTTAATCGAATTATAAGACGTTATCACGTCAAAAGAGTAGTTGCTATGTTACTAAAATTTACAAAATCAGTCAAAATATGTTTAGTAAAATAGCAACTAATATTTTTTTTTATTTTAAAACACTTCTCCTGTAAACCTGTTATGGCTCCAGAGTTGGCGGAATATTCCTGAGTTATGGGCATAATGTGACGGATAGGTGAAGTTATTGGACAATTTCCAAGCAAACGGATAGTAATGGTTGGTGTTATAATATGGTGGATTAGTCTTTAGTCTTGCCCTTTTTGTGTTTAGCAGAGGTTTGCGTACTTGTCTACACATAAAATGATAAATTGCATTAAATCTTCTAGCAAATGTTGCATATGTATGTAATGTAACTATAATACTGGCAATCAACTGAAAATAATACTTGGATATGAATGTCAAACTTTAAGGCGGGTCCAGACATGTATCATTTGCCCGATCCGATCACCGTATCCGTATCGTCGATGCGTATCATGATCGCATATGTGGACGGGTAATGATATACGTATCATGATACGGGATCTCGATACGCCGTTATGATACGGCCCGTCCCATGTCGTGTCGGTTTTTGTCCGATCATCAAAGGTGATACAGATACGAACGTGGGTCAGTCCGGACGCGTCACTCGCGATGCTCGGTCAGTCGCGCGCGTTGCACGTGCGCCTCTACGATAGCTTGACAGGTCTCTGGCACTATAACACTTATCGATTGTTTCGAAACTCTGAATGAATATTATAGGTATTGTATAGGAATCTCCGCTGGCTAGAAATCTCAAAGTGATACTTAATCTTTCTTCAACAGAAATTGCTTTCCTGTATGTAGTATCCGTTTTTTTAATTTTGTGGCTAATCAAATTTATCAAATATTCGAAGTCACTAGGTGCCATACGGATGAAGTTTTTGTGTTGAAATCTTAGGTCTCTCATCAAAGCTTTGCCTCCAAGTCCGTTTCTAAATAATTCCGTTTGCCACCAAGCCACCATCGTCTCTGTTTTGGTTTTGAGGTTAGAATGTGAATGACAATAAAACAAGGCACATGAAATTGCTAAATTCTCGTACATGTCAACCAACTGCGACGACATGTTTGATCGAGAGCAGAAACTGAACTGGGCAATTTGATACGCGATCATGACTATTGTGAAGATACGGATACGGAGCAAATCGGAGGCGTCCACAACTTGATACGGGGCTTGATACAATACGCAGATACGGATACGGTGATAGGATCGGTCAAATGATCATGTCTGGACCCGGCTTTATACTGCATGTAGGTTTTCATTATTTTGATAATATGTGTGATGAACACAATTAATATTTGTTTTGTGTCTGGGTGTTTCTATGTATAATAAGTATGTTTTTACAGCTATATAAGTATTAAATCAGCTATCTGGTTCCCATACAAGCGTTGCTTAGTTCAGGGTCACAGATGGTGTTGTGTGTGAAATGTCCAATGTTTATTTAATTTACTTGATGCGTTTGCTTGACGCTAATTGATTGTTTTTCCAGCGGGGCCGAGTAACCTGGTCAGCAGAGTGGAGAAAAGAAGCAGCCACCTGTCTTGTGTCAATTCCCACCTCAGGTACTAAACAATTCATCGACAAATTTACTTATCAAGTTTGCCGTTTTTCCGAAACTTTGATTGACTTCACTTGATTTTTTTTGTAGTATAGAGTCTTCACTCTATCTATAGTCTCTATCTCTAGACGAGCATGTCATATCCCTGATGGTAAGCGAAATGTCTGCCCATAACATCACAATGGTGTCATTGTATCAGCTATATGGGGCAGTTATGGGAGAATAAAGAGCAAGTCATTACCTAGCACTGCACTGCACTCGTCAACCAGAGATATAACATGTTTTATCTCTATGCCCTGTAATGTCACTGGAAACATTGCCCTTCAAACTGGACCACAGTGATATTTCCACATTACTGCTTGGCGGTAGAATAACTGGCAAAGGTGTGGTCCTTCCCCAGGCAGACTGCAAAGAATGCCTTTAAAGAAGTACATTACTGTGTTCCGGTTTGAAAGACAATGTATCTGGTGAAATGACAGGGCATAGAGATAAAACATTGTATATTTCTGGGTGACGAGCGCAGTGCAGTGCTAGGTAATTATTTTGACTCTTCGTTTTTCGTGCTGTTATCTGGCAGGCATGTTGCTTACCATCAAGCGCAAACATGTCCTGCTCGTCTCGTCATTATATTATATTCTCTAAAAGAAAAAACTTCCCTAGGCCGGCGCTCGTGCGGCCAGCTCAGGGGGTAGCCCTGCCCGGGGAGGATTACCACAGCGAGTATCGGCGTAAGCTGGAGCAGTGCCAACGAGAGTACTTGCTCCTACGGGCCATGCTCGGCGCTGAGGTGACGGACCTGGCCGAACAACAACTCAAAAATGTAAGCTAACGCATGTATCAACGAAAAAGTTAGTTCAATTAAAAATACCCTCAACATATTGTGCTGGCAGCCATTTTGGATTTAAAATGTGTCATAGCGTATTCTACTTCACGTCATGGGGAGGTGCTACTAAGACATTAATGCTTTCCGTAGAAAGAACACAAAAAGCCCTACTGAAGGTTGCAACATTTCGCTTTCCCTTTCTATTCTCTACGAAACGGCTCTATAAATCCTGTAACATTATATCTGTAAGACAACTATTCATTTTGAACACGACAATAAAACACGAAATTTATTATAGTGTACAGTATTCTACAGGTCAAATTCTTTCAATTGATGACGATATTGAGAGAGTTGTGATAAATTATGTAATCCGCCATTTTGTGGCGGCGCCATCTTGGACCGATTTACATCAAACGGCTATGAATGCGCTCGACTAGTGCACGTTTCAAACAAAATCCAAATCGGTTCATCCGTTTAGGAGCTACAATGCGACAGACACACATACAGATAGACACGTCAAACTAAAATATCCGGTCGTTTTTCGTGGCGGGTTTCAAGCGGTAACGCGTGCATAGTTCGTTCTTGTGAACAGCGAACCAAATATAGCGTAGCAAATTCGAACCCAGTCGAATTGATCTCGGCACAATCAAACCTCTCGGACGTTGTCTTATCGGTTTAGAATAACAGAAACAAGGATTGTTCAACAGACAAGGACATTCCGATTTGAGTTGTTCGGATCACGTTCGGAATCAGCGCCCAACACTTCTTACAGCAAGAATCTTTCTGTCAGACATGACAGGCAGAAATTACCTAGTAATACCTATAAATAACACATTACACAATACGGCTGTGCTAAGGGGATCGCTTTACCTATACTCATCGATATGAAATACGTTTACAATGGGACCATAAAATTAAATTGATTTTCCATACAAAATCCGATTTTGGCTTTGCAAACTGTATAGAACATCGGATTTTGGTCACAATTTTAGACCGGTTCCATGATTGGCCCATAGTAAAGAGGAGAATGTGGTCCTTCAGGTTAGTACAGGCGTTTTACTATAGCTACTTACCAAGATCCTAGAGCCGCCAGACGTCACGTATTTTCTGATGAACGAAATGTGGACTATTGAGTACTTGCACACTTACACTTGAACACATTGAACACACAGCTAACTTGCTTAGACGGCCAATTTTGAGATATGGAGTAATGAAGGTACATAAAAATATTACCTATTTCACGTATTTTGTAATGACTGATTTTCACGTATGTTATTGGCAATGCCCTTAAAAATAAGGCCCCAACACTCCCAAACACTTTCCGTCGGCCGTTTTGCTTAACAGACGCTTTAAAACTTCCGAAATAATGACTTTACTTCACCTAAGTTCTCATACTCCATTTGTATATTATGTTTGTCAGACAACTACTTTAAAGCCGTTTCCAATAAGACAGACCGATCTAAGGGGCCAATCATCACCTAAACTCTATTTTAATGCCTCTATGGGTAAGAGCGCGAGACTGAGCGAGACATGTATTAGGAAATATTGACTTAAAATTGAGTTTAGGGGATGATTGGCCCCTTGGATTGTTTTGTCTTTTTGGAAAAGGTTTTAAAACAGTTATCTGATAAACATAATATACAAATGGAGCATGAGAATTTAAGTGAAGTTAAGTCATTCAAGGTTTGGTGAATTGTTTTTTTTTTAATAAACTATTTATTTGACACACATAAGGCACGTTGCCTTGCCACTTGCCACTGCCACACTGCCGCGTGGCAAGCTAATTTAAGCTCATTTAAGCTAATAGAACTGTCGAGCACCGTATGCAGGAATCATTCGTAGCCACTTTTGGCTCTATTATATTAAAGCTTTAATTATGATTTAATTATTTACTAAATTATGTTACTGTCCTAATAAGGATGTTAACAATTTTTCGGAATCGTTTTATTTTTTGATTGACGCTAGTTTACTAAAAAAAATATTTAAAAATATGTGTATTTTTATGAGTATATTTTTTATATTTATGAGTATACAATAATAATGTAATTTTCAATTTTCCCGCTAAAACACTAAGGCTGTGCCTGCAATAGGCAAACTGTTAGCGGCTGACTGAGTTAGCGGCGTATCGGTTTAGTACGCCCTTCCATATGTTTGAAATGGAGTGTCCATAGTTTGCTAGTTTTGCGCAAACTGCGTATTATGAGCACAAAACTAGCAAATTGTGGACATTCCATTTCAAATACATGAACGGGCTTACTAGGCTATCTCAGTCGGCCGCTCACAGTTTGCCTACTGGGGACACAGCCTAACGACTGACATGACGTCACTAATGCTCTGGGTTCCTAGGATTGCGGTGCCGTCACATAGCGGACGTAATATTACGGACGTAAAAAAACGGCCGTCTTTACGGTGACGACATGTGGAAAGCTCCACTGCCGCTATATTACGTCGTCAGCCAGCAACCTCAACAAGCAGGAGAGAAAAAGAAGGACCTTGATTTAATCAAATATGGTATAATATAGCTTTAATCAGTAACTTGGAGGATGAACTACTATAAGAGGAAAATAATCGTAGGGTAGAAGATAATTTATTCAAACCGAGTGGTATAAAAGGCGCATTAGAAATTTTAGTACGTCGTCGCAGCTCCAGTTGGAATTAAAACCCATTCTGTACGTCGTACGGACGTCGGTCCAGTCAAAAAAACTCAAAATATATCGATATGGCTTCACCGCTATAATCTTACGTTCGAAAAAAACGTTCACGAACTATTCAACACCGTCAAGACGGCCGTCTTTCAAATAGCGTCACCGCTTCTTTACGTTACGTTGTTAATCACCGTCCTATAACAAACCGCGCCATAGTGTTAACATAGACAACGTTCTCGTGACGTCATTCACCGTTATATTACGTCCGCTATGTGACGGCACCGTAATCCTAGGAACCCAGAGCATAACCGCAAAATGTTGGACGTGATCTTCATATACTGCTATAGTGCTTGTATGCCCATTTTATGTGTTTTCTTACTTTTACTTGAATACAAACAATCAAAATCGTCGTCGTTAAGATTGCGAACCACTATAATAAAAATGCAGAGAAGTAAACAGTCTAGTCAGTCTTCGACAGCTTGTTTTGCGGTTAGTGACGTAATAAGCCATACTTGTGTTTGCAGTCACTTGACAACAGATAAAAAATATAGCATTTAAAATCATTTGTAATAAATTTACTAAGTTACATTAAATTATAAAAATGTGATTAACGATAACGATTTTCTATGAATACAAACTATCATAAAATTAACACTTAATATTAATTTGTGATTAATGTTAACATCCATATTGCACTTAACAAAACAAACTGAAAATATAGTAGCAAATGGCAACCTTATCGCTAAAAATGATCTCTTCCAGGCAAACGTGGGATGGAAAAGAAATTAAACTAAATATAGACGGGAGTAATCACATAAACAGTAAATTAATACCATAATTAAAAAATATTACAAAAGGGTACTAATTATTGACTAAAATATAAGAGACATACATTTTAACATACATGAACCTTCTTACATACATTACTAACACAAAGGCAATTAATAATAAATAAATAATGGTGGACAATTCACACACAAGACCATTAAATGAATTCAAAATACAATATGATAAAGATATACGAGCTTCAATCAGATTTTAGCAGGCTTTCGTCAACATAAAATACAGATTTTTGCCTTGAACTTTAAATACCGAAATTGACGGAGTTTGTCTTGTTTCCACGGGCAAGGCATTCCACAACGCAACTGCTTGGAATGCAAAGGATTTGCAACGTGCAGAGGGCGCTTGCAGGGACAAATAATATTATAGGTTGATCTAAGATTACAGGAGTTTACGCTACTTTAGAATGTAAAGCAGTCTTTCAGATATCGTGGTGTGGCGTGTGTTAAATGTAACACTGTAAAGCAATGAAAGAATATGAGTATTCCAACGAGAGCAGATAGGGAGCCACTTGAGCTGTAGTAAACGAAGTTAATAAATAGTTGCAAATTAGATATTTGAAAACTAGCCAAGTCAGATCTTAGTTTTCAGCCAATTATCCTGTGTTATAAAAATAAAATATAGTTTCATATATTATAAATAGATTTCAGGATCGCCCATTGAACTTTTCACCGAATCGCCTATTTAGACCTGCCTTCTTTTGGCTTTAAATTCATTAAGTAATATTGAACTTGATTTTAATTTCACATTTACATTTTTGATGGGATATTGTCGTCCTACTGGTAGTTTTTAATTAAACTGTGACTGAGTCGCCTGCAACTGGCATTTCGTAGCCGCTGCATTACGCTTCCGAAAAACGCGATTCGCGGCTACTTTTTGAAGCGGGATGCAGCGACTAGACGCCA
Source organism: Ectropis crepuscularia (assembly GCA_963693475.1). Lineage (NCBI taxonomy): Eukaryota > Metazoa > Arthropoda > Insecta > Lepidoptera > Geometridae > Ectropis > Ectropis crepuscularia. The sequence goes on from OY856338.1 coordinate 41,584,453, forward strand.
AGCGCAGCTTCTTTTTGAATCGGGATGCAATGACTAGACGCCTGTCGCAGCTTCTAAAAGTAGCTAGTGTGAACAGGCGGTTAAAGCGTCTGTACCCGTCAAGCGGAAGGGAGCCCAAATGGGCTCGGCGCCGGGTATGACAAAACGGCCAAAGGAAAGTGTCTGGGAGTATTGGGGCCTTATTTTTAAGGATATGGCCTATAACATTACATGAAAATCAGTCATTAGAAAATACGCGAAGTAAGTAATATTTTTATGTACCTTCATTGCCCCCTATCTCAAAATTGGACGTCTAAGCAAGTTAGCGAGTAAGCACTCAATCGTCCACATTCCGTTCATCAGAAAATACGTGACGTCTGGCGGCCCTGGGATCTTACTCTATTAGCAATGCTTCTAATTTTAGAGGCAATTAGACTGCCAAAGGTGGTTTAACGAAATGTACGATACGAACATACACATTTTGATATGTTTCTTTGAAATTTGTTGTAATGACCCTCGAGACAAGCTGATTAAAATTATTTCAAAGTTCGTAATAGAATATTTTTATAGAACTATTTGCAATTTTTTGATTCACAATTCGCTTACCGTTCTGACGATAACTTAAATATATTGATTCCACATTTACTTGTTTTCAGGCCGAATCCAGCGCCAGTCAGACTCCTTCTAGGCCGTCGACACTTTTCGATGATTCACCTGTAAGTATATTTTTCACTTTTATCGGCAGTTCCTATGACTGCCATTTTTTATATTTTAATAGATGTATAAATAAACAAATGAAAATAAAATATTGGTGTGGAAGTGTGGATTCTTAACAAATTTAATGAATTGAATTTTGTAGTGGTAGGACTCTTAGCGGAGTCCGCCTGGGGAAGTACCACACTTTTGCCAGTTATTCTGCCGCCAAGCAGTAATGTGCAAACATTACTGTGTTCCGGTTTGAAGGGTAATGTTTCCAGAGAAATTACAGGGCTTAGAGATATAACAACTTAGATCTCTGGGTGACGAGCGCAGTGCGGTGCTAGGTAATGATTTTGGGTCTTCATGTTCCAATAGCTGCGTGTCATTGTGCTGTTATGTGGCAGGCATGTTGCTTACCATCAGGCACATGTCCTGCTCGTCTCGTCACTCGTTATTTAAAAAAAAAACTTTTTATTTTTCAGAGTCCTTCAGGGTCGCAGACCGGATCGGCGAGGACGCAAACGGAACTAATACTAGCCGAGTTGATTAAACAAGCGCTGATAAGTGAGTTAAGAGTGTCATAAATATAGATTAAGTAGCTCTAGTGCTGGTTTTATCTACGACAAGCCTGGCATTTTTCACTATGCGGAAAAGTACCGCCTTTCAAGAATTTAATAATGCACATAATTAGTGCCTTATCTCGTGTAAATGTGCCCGAAATTTTGTATTTGTGCCTCCAACGGCTTCAAAGTTATACAGGTATATACAGTTAAAAACAACGGATCGACTTTTATGTCAGAGATACACATTCGCCAAATTGAGGTTCGCAAAATGCTACGCAATCTGAACGTGATAATAAAGCAGTGGTCCAGATGGTATTCCTGCTTTAGTGTTGAAGGCTTCTGCGCCTGAGTTGTCCCCGATACTGACGCGCCTATTTAGACTGTCTCTCCGAACTGGGCTAGTATCGAAATCATGGAATCAGCCAAATTGCAACAGTGCCCAAAAAGGGCAGTCGTGCTGACCCTACCAACTACAGCCCCGTCTCGGTCACATCCATACTCTGCAAGACTAAGGAACATGTCTTATACCGTAGGCTCCTGGCGTACCTGGAATCAAACGACCTCAGGGACTAGCAATACAGATTTCGCCGAAACCAGTCCACCGGTGGTATTCTAGCGTACGTCACTCACATCTGGAGTGAAGCTATCATGAAACACGGGGAAGCACTTGCAGTCTCCCTGGATATCTCGAAGGCTTTAGATAGGGTTTTTGCATGATGGCCTTAAAAGCAAGCTTTCTAGTTATGGTTTGTCTTTTGGGTTTTTTGCGTGGCTATCGGATTTCTTGAGGGATCGATCCATACGAGTCATCATTGATGGCTGTTCGTCGGATCAAATGGCTATCAATGCCGGAGTCCGTCAATGGTCTGTACTCGCTGCGACGTTCTTCCTGCTGCATATCAACGATCTGTTGAAGCCCGGTATCTTTGGGTACGCAGATGATAGCACCGTTGTAGAGAGTTACATATCTAGTGCGAGAGCCAGTGGGCAGCAAACCCAGGTATTGAGAGATAGTTTGATCGAGCGTTTGAGCTTGACCCTTGAGGCGGTGTCTAAATGGGGCGATGCCAATCTGGTCAAGTTCAACGAGAGTAAAACGCAGGCGTGTCGGTTCTCCGCTAAAAGGAGTCCATTCCAACTGACTCCTACTTTTCGAGGTGTATCCGTGCCGGTTTCTGACCGTCTTGAGCTTTTGGCGTTACTTTGACGCTCAACTTTGGCTCATATATCGAGTCCAAGGCTAAATATAAGCTGCCAAAAATCTAGGTGTCCCCTCATTTTTTTTATTAATTATCCACTCTACAGATTCCGGGGTCCGTGATCTTTGTCATTACAATATTACAATATTTTTTTTTAATTTCTTGGATTTGTTGAAGAGGAAAATATGGGGAAGTTGGGTACATTTTAAACCTATTTCTAGTCTAGTGCTCGTCTGTAGCCGATCACTGCCGGTTGGGATTCCGATAATAATTGCCATTTGCCTGAGCCGCCTCCTCCCGGCCCAGAGCCTCCACTACGGCTGCATTTCTGTCCCTGATGGCCATCTGTAGGTTGAACTCTCGGATGGTCTTCGGTGATGCAGCCAACACTCGCCGCTCGAACCGACCGATAGCGTCGTCGAGAGTGAATCGGTTTCTTCTAGGTAATGTTTCCAGAGAAATTACAGGGCTTAGAGATATAAGAACTTAGATATCTGGGTGACGAGTGCAGTGCAGTGGTAGGTAATGATTTGGACTCTGTATATGTATTATGCAAAAAGGTAGTTTATATACGAGCATAAATGTGGCGTGAAAGCCAAATTTGTACCTTAAGATTTCAAATATATTTCGTTTTTTGCTGGGCGAACGTTTTAGCGATTGCTATATATCGGTAACGGTTGGGCGCGCCAGATCATGTTTTTTTTGTATACAGATACAGTAAATTTGTGCCGGAACTTTCATTGTCATGGACCAATATGGTTTGGGAGTAATTATTTTATTTCCTAGAAAATGGAAAAAGGCTCTGGCTCTCGAACGAGCAAAACCAAGGATTTTGCGTTAGTGCCCACTAGTACCTATTATTATATACACACGATCCTGTAAAGTTTCACCGGTCTACTACTATTACATTGGCGTGTTAGGCCTACTGTCCACGCACGCGTCTTTTGTCGAATGCATGCATCCAAACGCAAGATGTGCGGCTGTCGTGACGGTTTTTTTTTTTTTTTTTTTTTTTGTTAACTTTTATAGGTTCACACTTGACCGCCATCTCGCCTGATGTTAAGCGACGATGCGGTCTACGATGGAGCGTGTTTACCTAGAAAAAAACCGATTCACTCTCGATTTGAAGACACAAAGATTGTAACTATCGGGGAAAACCCACTCAGGCAACGTATTCCATAGCCTAGACGTTCTTATCACAAAAGTAGAGTCGAATCTCTTCGTTCGTGTCTTTGGAACATCAACCATGAAACGATGTCGCTTTTTCGAATTACGAGCATTCCGATAGAAAAAAGGACAAGGTGGTATCAGATCATGCAGATCAGCCGCACACTCTCCGAAGTGTATCCGATAAAAAACCGACAGGCTAGCAATTTTTCGGCGATTTTCAAGACTTTGGAGTCTTTTTCGCACAAGAGTGTCGTTGCCTATGAGCCTTTTGGCACGTCTCTCGATCGATTCCAGAGCTTCCAGCTGATACTTAGCCGATCCATCCCAAAGGTGCGAACAGTACTCCATACAGGAGCGAATCTGTGCTTGATATAATGTAAGCAACTGTTCAGACTTGAAGTACCTTCGCACTTTTGAGAGGACACCTAGTTTTTTGGCAGCTAGTTTAGCCTTGGACTCGATATACGAGCCAAAGTTGAGCGTAGATGTCAAAGTAACGCCCAAAAGCTCAAGACGGTCAGAAACCGGCACGGATACACCTCTAAAAGTAGGAGTCAGTTCGAAAGGACTCCTTTTAGCGGAGAACAGACACGCCTGCGTCTTATTCTCGTTGAACTTGACCAGATTGGCATCGCCCCATTTGGACACCGCTTCAAGGGTCAAGCTCAAACGCTCGATCAGACTCTCTCTCAGTAACTGAGTTTGCTGCCCGCTGGCTCTCGCGCTACCGTATTGACGTTGCCGTTTCGTGGACACAGACTTCATTATTTGTACGCAAGATGCAAGCATTCGTCTTGAATCCGACAATTGTCGAAATCGTGCGGATGTCGTGCAGCTACGTGGACAATTGGCCTTATTAACGATTTTGTTAATTCGCGTGCGACAGTCCAGCCCGTACAGACGTGTCGGTCGCTGCACAGTAGCGAGCCCCGCCATTCCACTGTATTCCACAAGCCGGGCGTCTCAGTCTCGTGACACCACCACCGCTCCCCAGAAAGGGCGATCAGTGATGACAAACTGAAGAGATACTACCGTTCATCATCTCCCTCCCCACCTCCTGCAACCGCAGCAGCGAAACATGAGCCCCTCCTCCCGGTGTCTAAATTCACGGTGCTCACCGGGGTCGCGAAGGAGAACGCGACCAAGAAAACTCCGGCCGACCCCCACCCCCACCCCCGATCAACCGAGGAGGAGAGGTTAGCGACGGTGACGCCTCCGCCACTACCATCCGTCCACACTCAAGCCGCAAGGTCTCCCGTACAAGAAGAGCTAGCGACACCGACGGTGGCGAGACCATACGCAACACAGTATGACATCATACGCGGCGCTAGAAGAGATCGAGTCGGAATTCGCTCAGATTGCCGGATCCAAGCCCCTGAGCACTAGGTACTCGCCCATAGTGGTGGACCAACTGGAAAACTGGCCCACCCAGCTCGGTGAACTAAAAAAACTCTCGGGGTTCACCCCGATCGTGAGGGCGTATCTGAAAGGCCTCAGGTTCGGGCCTAAGTCCGAGGTTGAGTTCTGTAGTACCTGGTGAAGCAGAAGGAGCGATGCCCCCCAATACAGTTTTACTGCTACTCGCTCGAATAAGAGAGACTCCTGAAAGTGGTCCTCTGAGACTTGCCGGATGGCACCGAGCCGAGGATGATCGTGGAGGCGCTGCGCGAGATAGGCTTTCCAGCGAACTACGCGTGCCCCGGAAGGGGTCCCGAGAAGACCGAGGGCATCCAATACAGTGGTGCACGTGCAGCTGGGACCCAGGACGAAGAAGTAGCTCGCACACCTGTATGCCATAACAGAGCTCCTAAACATGCCGCGGGTCACCGTCGAAACCAGGAAACGACGGTGCCCCAATGCCACCGCTGTCACCATTGTTTGATTAGAAACAGCTGTTTGGCCACGCATCGGTGAACAGTCATCGTGCCGTCCAAAGCGTGAAGTGCGATGGCCCCCACGTCGGCGCTGACTGCTTCAGCGCCGAAAATGACCCTCTCAGCTGCGCCAACTGCAAGGGCCGCCACGCGGCCAACAGCAGGCAGTGCGCGGTGTTCCGGGAGGAGGCTAGAAAGAGGAAGATCTCCCTCCCTGGCGAGCGGCCCCCTCCCCCACCGTACGGGGCCCCAGCACCAACAGCCTCAACCCCTGCGAAGACCCGGGCGACACTCAACCAGGGGTTCCGTGTGTAGCCCGGGAACCTCTGCCCGGCAGACAACCCCGGTACCCTACTCCAAGGCCCATTACCGTGCCACCCTTTGATTGGGGTTCAACAACGCTTGCGCCCCCGGCCAACCTTCCTGGCCGGGGGGAGGGCAGAAGAGGAGCCGAGGAAGAACGAGACGGATCAACTCCTGCGGCAGTGTCCACTTTACTGCCGCAGCACTATTAAAACCATTCGCACTGGGACCCCCGCAGCTCCAGGTGAAGTCTCCAATGGAAGGACAGAAAGGCGCGGCCAGGGCCGCCGGGCTGATCCCCGCATCCCGGCGTGTGACCCCCTCGGGCAAGGAGGTCGGAAAGAAGCCGTCGGTGGAGGTGGAGATAGTTGTGGCCCCACAGGCCAAGCCACGGCTGGGGCCATCATCCGCCCCCGACCTCCCTGCGCCGGCACCGCCGCCAACACTGCAGCCAGAGGGACCCCAACCGCGCCTAGCGCCCAAGGTAACTTTCACCCAAGGGACCGAGGCCTCGGCGTGGCCTCCCACCACCCAGCGCCGGGCCGGCGCGGACAGACACTGGCCCACGTCTGTCACGCGCGGCCAAGAGGCGCTGCAATCACGTCGTCCCCGAGTCGCGGTCTGGAGGACTTCCTCTCTTCTCTGGACTGCGGCCGGGTTACCCGCTACCATCACCACCGGCTTCATACTCCGGAAGGACTTCACACCAGCCTTCCCCTGCGCAGCGGCGGCGGGATCTCAGGTGGCTAGTCCATTCGGGACACCCATCTTCACCATGAACCACGTGAGAGACAAAATGGCCACCTTCCGGCAGCTCGTCCAAGCGCAGGATATTCACATTCTGTTGCTGGGCGAGGCCAAACTGACCCCGCGACATCAACTGAAACTGTCCAACTACGTCGTGTACCGCCGCGACGAGGTCTCTCCCCGGGGCGTGGCCTCAGAGGCACGGCCGCTCTGGTGAGAAGGGACATATAGTGGTAGGACTCTTAGCAGAGTCCGCCTGGGGAAGTACCTCACCTTTTTCAGTTATTCTACCGCCAAGCACTAATGTGCAAACATTACTATGTTCCGGTTTGAAGGGCAATGTTTCCAGAGAAATTACAGGGCTTAGGGATATAACATCTTAGATTTCTGGCTGATGAGCGCAGTGCAGTGCTAGGTAATTATTTGGACTCTTCATGTTCCAATAGCTGCGTGTCGCTGTGCTGTTATGTGGCAGGCATGTTGCTTACCATCGGGCACATGCCCAGTTCGTCTCGTCACTCTTTATTTTAAAAAAAACTCCAACTCATCGTGTACGATGCAACCACCTGCATTTCGTGCAGATGCAGACGGTGGGCATCAGAACCAACGTGGCCGGCAAGGAAACTAAACTCTACGCTGGCCGGCTATCTGCTCGCTGCAGACCTAAATGCGAATTACGTCGAGTGGGGTCGCACCAGTCGACGACGAGCGGAAGAAGACTACGCCGAAGCAGAGAGAAGAGGGATCACTGTGGTCGGTCCCGACTCATCCACATACGTCCCCTTCACTACGTATGTAACGTACCCATAATACGTACTAACCCACTTCATCGAGCTGACGTGCTGGACATCGTCCTACACAACGGGATCGCGACGCCGGTCTCCCTCGAGGTCCTGTACGACCTCGATGGCACGCACTTCCCCTTGCTCATCAGTCGTCACCGTAGGCGGATCACTGCGGCGGCCTGCACGTCACACCGAGAAGAAGTGAAAACGACGGACTGGGTCATCTACTACCAGCGGCATCTACAGTCGCTGACGGTCGGCGGACTCTCCACACCAGACGAGGTGGAGACCTGCGCGAGAGAGCTGACCGAGGTGATAGTGGCCGCCAAAGAGCCGCAACCACCACCAGCCCACGCACTAAATGGCGCCCCGAATTTCCGAGGGCCCTAAGTGCATTACGCGACGAGAAGCGAGAGCTCAGGCAGCTGTGGACCCGCACCCGCTGCTCAAGGGTTAAGACGAAGTTGAATGCCATTACAGACAGAGAGACTTGCAAATTAGGTCAAGGCCTGGAGAGGAGCCGTCTGGGAAGACCACATTATCCAGTGCGAAGAGAACAAGACCGATTTGTATAGTCTCAACCGCCACCTGACCCGGGCTAAAGCGTCCGTTTGCAAGGGTGCCTAGAAAGGGTTCTAGATGGCGCAGGGCGACGGCGTTACTCAGCCTTAGAGAGGGCAGAACTCCTTGCTGATCACTTGGAAGGTCAGTTCATGCCACACCCGATTCCAGAAGAAACCTCTAACGAGGTGCATGACCACCACGCTGAAGTCGAGAGGGTCGTCGCCGAGTTTCTTCAGACCCCGGCTACTCCGCTGGGAGGAGAGGGTTTCATCGCCCCCAAGGAAATCGTCAGAACCGTGAAGACAGAGAGCTTAGGAAAGCGCCGGGTCCAGACGGAGTTCCGAATGACGCACTGAAGTAGATGTCGATTAAAGGCCTAGTGTGTTTGACTCTCCTGTGTGGACTGGGCTGCCCATATGAACAAAGGTGAACATATACAAGATGTATATTAGAACAAGATTGACCTATGGAGCACCAGCGTGGTACGCACTTTGTTCGGCTACGCAGAAGAAACGCCTCCAGGTGGTGCAGAACACCACCATGAAAGTCCTCATGGGAGCCGGCCGGTACGTACGGAATGACGTCATCGCCAGGGAAGTGACAGTCGAAACGGTGGGGGAGATCGTGGCTTGTTTAGCGCAAACTATATTCACCGGCGTGGACAACGGACCACACCACCACCTGAACAGCATCGCACACTCCACACGCGTCCCCCTGACGTACGTAACTGGCGTGCCCTCCCGAGAGATCTTCTGCAAGCCGGACCGGCAAGCGACGGAGACGAAGATGAGGCCATACGTCAACGACGATGAAGAGAGTATCACCAAGCCAAGACGCGGCCACCGTGTCTGGGCTGAACCGGGCCTAAATTATGGACCTCAACACCCCCCAAGTTCTCTCCCTCACTTGGGAGCCCTCCCCGGCATAGAGGTTGGCCTCGGAGCCGGCTCCCTACCTTCCCCAATGGGGATAAGGAAGAACTACGATGAACTACGAAGAACTTATGATAATTATAAATAGTTTTGTCTTCGTTTTGAGGTTATCTTGAATGAAATTACTTTCATTTGAGCTGGCTTATTACAAGCTTCAACAATAATAATTAGAGCGCTATCTTAATGTTCAGTAATGTATAACCGTTAGTTTACACAATAATGATAAACCATTCGAAATATTTTTGTAGATTAACCGACCAAGTTCGAGTGAACATTAAAAGGCGGCCGCACGATACTTCAAGCTATATCGTTCTTAAATTGTCACGATATCATTCAGTGTCTAGAGAAAGTTGCGTACAAAAGTGGAAACTTCGTTTAAAAAATAAACTTTTGCACTCTTTTAACTAAATATTTTGCTCTTTTCAATTAATAATTAAGTAGTAAGTATGTGTTTTTATACTCCTAAAGAGTATCCCCTGTAATTTCCAAAAAAAAATGTTTGGTTCTCTTTCAAATAAATAATTTGTACTACGGACATTTTCTTTTTAATAATACATTACAAATTATAGTGTATGATTAAAAGTAAAACATTTCATTTCGTTCACAATTTATATCATGTCCCTAATACCCACCCGATTTACATTATTCTAGTCCAGCGATCGAATCCAGCGCTGGATTGCTTACTGGAAAAATGGAAACAGGCACTGGAAAGCACCAATCCAATGCCAATACTTTCCAGTCCCGGTTTACATTATTCCAGTATGCAATCCAGCGCTGGGTTCGGTCGCTAGACTGAAATAATGTAAACGGGGTTTTAAGGTACAAGTTCGCGCTGAGACCGCGCCGCGAGACCGCGACCGGAGACCGCGATCGGAGACCGCGACAGGCACTTGACACTATAGAATTGTATGGACGCCAGTTCGCGCTGAGACCGTGACAGGAGACCGAGACAGGTCGCGGTCTCGGCGCGAACTGGCGCCCATACAATTCCATAGTGTCAAGTGCCTGTCGCGGTCTCCGATCGCGGTCTCCGGTCGCGGTCTCGCGGCGCGGTCTCAGCGCGAACTTGTACCTTAAAACCCCGTTTACATTATTTCAGTCTAGCGACCGAACCCAGCGCTGGATTGCATACTGGAATAATGTAAACCGGGACTGGAAAGTATTGGCATTGGATTGGTGCTTTCCAGTGCCTGTTTCCATTTTTCCAGTAAGCAATCCAGCGCTGGATTCGATCGCTGGACTAGAATAATGTAAATCGGGTGGGTATTAGGGACATGATATAAATTGTGAACGAAATGAAATGTTTTACTTTTAATCATACACTATAATTTGTAATGTATTATTAAAAAGAAAATGTCCGTAGTACAAATTATTTATTTGAAAGAGAACCAAACATTTTTTTTTGGAAATTACAGGGGATACTCTTTAGGAGTATAAAAACACATACTTACTACTTAATTATTAATTGAAAAGAGCAAAATATTTAGTTAAAAGAGTGCAAAAGTTTATTTTTTAAACGAAGTTTCCACTTTTGTACGCAACTTTCTCTAGACACTGAATGATATCGTGACAATTTAAGAACGATATAGCTTGAAGTATCGTGCGGCCGCCTTTTAATGTTCACTCGAACTTGGTCGGTTAATCTACAAAAATATTTCGAATGGTTTATCATTATTGTGTAAACTAACGGTTATACATTACTGAACATTAAGATAGCGCTCTAATTATTATTGTTGAAGCTTGTAATAAGCCAGCTCAAATGAAAGTAATTTCATTCAAGATAACCTCAAAACGAAGACAAAACTATTTATAATTATCATAAGTTCTTCGTAGTTCATCGTAGTTCTTCCTTATCCCCATTGGGGAAGGTAGGGAGCCGGCTCCGAGGCCAACCTCTATGCCGGGGAGGGCTCCCAAGTGAGGGAGAGAACTTGGGGGGTGTTGAGGTCCATAATTTAGGCCCGGTTCAGCCCAGACACGGTGGCCGCGTCTTGGCTTGGTGATACTCTCTTCATCGTCGTTGACGTATGGCCTCATCTTCGTCTCCGTCGCTTGCCGGTCCGGCTTGCAGAAGATCTCTCGGGAGGGCACGCCAGTTACGTACGTCAGGGGGACGCGTGTGGAGTGTGCGATGCTGTTCAGGTGGTGGTGTGGTCCGTTGTCCACGCCGGTGAATATAGTTTGCGCTAAACAAGCCACGATCTCCCCCACCGTTTCGACTGTCACTTCCCTGGCGATGACGTCATTCCGTACGTACCGGCCGGCTCCCATGAGGACTTTCATGGTGGTGTTCTGCACCACCTGGAGGCGTTTCTTCTGCGTAGCCGAACAAAGTGCGTACCACGCTGGTGCTCCATAGGTCAATCTTGTTCTAATATACATCTTGTATATGTTCACCTTTGTTCATATGGGCAGCCCAGTCCACACAGGAGAGTCAAACACACTAGGCCTTTAATCGACATCTACTTCAGTGCGTCATTCGGAACTCCGTCTGGACCCGGCGCTTTCCTAAGCTCTCTGTCTTCACGGTTCTGACGATTTCCTTGGGGGCGATGAAACCCTCTCCTCCCAGCGGAGTAGCCGGGGTCTGAAGAAACTCGGCGACGACCCTCTCGACTTCAGCGTGGTGGTCATGCACCTCGTTAGAGGTTTCTTCTGGAATCGGGTGTGGCGTGGTAAACGGGGTTTTAAGGTACAAGTTCGCGCTGAGACCGCGCCGCGAGACCGCGACCGGAGACCGCGATCGGAGACCGCGACAGGCACTTGACACTATAGAATTGTATGGACGCCAGTTCGCGCTGAGACCGTGACAGGAGACCGAGACAGGTCGCGGTCTCGGCGCGAACTGGCGCCCATACAATTCCATAGTGTCAAGTGCCTGTCGCGGTCTCCGATCGCGGTCTCCGGTCGCGGTCTCGCGGCGCGGTCTCAGCGCGAACTTGTACCTTTCCACAAAATACTTTTCAACTTACCAATTCCGTACGCATCTGTACTATTTAAATTTCAACGCCATCAAGTGAGGAAGGCTAGTTTGAAGTATCGTGCGATCGCCTTTTAGAGACGATTCACACGGCGCGGCTGCCAACCGCGCCCGCGCGCGGGCGCGGCAGATTTCCATATAAAATTGAATGCAATTCACACGACGCGGTTTACGGCCGCGGCGGCTGCGGCAGCCGCGCGGCGCCCGCGTGGCTGCGCGCGATTCTTGCGCAGTAGCTCTCTGCGGTCTCGTGAGTATTGAAACAAAACCGTCGCGCGGCGCGGCGCCGCGCCCGCGCGCGGGCGCGGGTGGCAGCCGCGTCGTGTGAACCGGGCCTTAGTGTTCACTCGAACTTGGTCGGTTAATCTACAAAAAATACGTATTCTTAATATAGTGCTCTAATTATTGTTGAAACTTGTAATACGCCAGCTCACATATAACTAGTGTTTTCGTATGTCAAGTAATTTTATTCAAGAAACCCTCAAAAAGAAGATAAAATCGTTAATTACTCGACCGTGAAATGCTTATGCGTTCGACAGCCAGAGTCTTTTCCATTTCCTAGGAAATAAAATAATTAATGAAAGTTCCGGCACAAATTTACTGTATTTGTATACAAAAAAAATTAATGACGGAACGAATCGGAAACGGTTGGACCGTTTCTGATATAGAGCAATCGCTAAAACGTTCGCCCAGCAAAAAAAACGAAATATCTCTGAAATCTTAAGAGACACAAATTTGGCTTTCACGGCACGTTTATGCGTGTATACTCGTATAACCTACGTTTTCGCGTATTTTACATCCAGCTAGACATATCATTTAAACAATATTTTGCTGGGCGAACGTTCGCGCAGCAGAATCCGTTTTTTCTTAAATCTATCTGAAGCAATCGGAGGCACAAAAAAAAAATTCGGGGACATTTTTACACGAGATAAGGCACTAATTATGTACATTATTCAATTCTTGAAAGGCGGTTATTTTTTGTTGGGCGAACGAACACTATACTTTCGTTCGATTTTTTAAGTGAAAACTTCTTTTGGCGCACCGCAGATAGGTTTTTCGTTGCCTGTGAATTGAATTCTAGCGTCACGCTCGGGAATGTTAAGAAATCTTCAGGCAAACTCGGGACGTCGGGACCATGGCCATGCTCATCTATATCTAGAAACGCTAACGCATTTTTATATAGCCAATGGGCAATGCTGACACATTTCTAGATTGCCAATGGCCATGGTCCCGAGTTGACCCGAAAACGTCTTATCAGACGTTAGAATTCAATTCACAGCTCACGAAAAATCTATCTGTGATGCGCCAAAAGAGGATTTCACTTCATAAAGATGTGAAAGTATGTAATGTAGTGGAGCCGTGTGGTGACGGGTCGTGCGTCGTGTTGCAGACGCAGTGGCGGAGCCGCGCGGGGCGGCGGCGCCCACGGGCGGGCCGGCGCCCACGCTGCCCTCCACCGCGCGCAGCACCCACGACATAAACGTACTATTCACATCTCATTTATTATTTAAACCAATATACTCAATATTCAATTCAAATGTTTCCACTGTGTCTGGGTGTTTCTATGTATGATAAGTATGTATTTTATTTGTATTTATTTGCCAGTTAACTGGTAGGTTTATGTACTTAATTACAATTCAATGACAAAACAAATCCTGTCACGGCCATGACGGCATGCAAAATGCAATGCAATAATAAAGTGGCCAAGTGCGAGTCGAACTCGCCCACGAAGGGTTCCGTTGCGGCAAGTAACATAATACATTACAGTAACTTTGATCGAAGTTTTAATAATAGTGGATTGATGACGTACGAAAAAAAACTACTTACCAGATCGAGTTCGAACTAATTTTCGGTGGAAGTTTGCAGGGTAATTAATGTACATCATATATTTTTTTTAATTTTATCATTATCTTACTTTAGAAGTTACAGGGGGTGGGGCACACATTTTACCACTTTGGAAGTGTCTCTCGCGCAAATTATTCAGTATAGAAAAAAAATATTTTTGAAACCTCAACATCATTTTTGAAGACCTAACCATAGACTCATTTTTTTTTCTTCAAACTCGTACGTGTGGTACGTGTGAGTTTGATGAAAAAAAAATAGTTTTAGTTTTATGTATGGGGCAACCCCAAGTTTTTTTTTTTTTTTAAACGTTTTTTTTTGTAAATATCTTAATGCGGTTTACAGAATACATCTACTTACGTTTTACGGAACCCTAAAAAGTGGGTGTGCCTGTGTGACACGGTCTTTTGTTGTACGTGATACTTACATATCAGGATACGTACCTACGTATGTTACGGAGCTTCGACTCCGACTCCGATAAGTCGGAACTTGCGATGACTATTCACCACCATTTTATACCACCTTGCCCTTTTTTACCCGACTGCGCGACGCAAAGGAGTGGTAATGTGTTTAACAGTCTATGTATGTATGTATGTATGTTTGTATGTTCCTTTGAGGCACTATACAGACCAAACGCCTGGGCCGATTTTTATGATTCACACGTCAATCGATTCCTCTTAATCTGGCGAGTGACACTAAAGACATGACATTAGTGTAAGTCCAATATGGCGGCTTCAGGACGCCATATTGTCCAAATTAAAAAAATGAAAATCACCAAAATATGTCAAGAGAGGTACCGTTGAATAGGTATTTCAAAATAATGTTTAGCTTTCTCTCAATGTTTTTCGATTCGACTGACCGTTTAGGATTTATATCGATTTAAAGTTGAGTAACAACCATTCTCACATTTATAGGTTTTTAGGTAGCAGAAAACTTCGTATAACTAACTGTACGTGTGAATGTGGATGGACATTATATACTAATGTATCTAGTAGGCATCGATATAAATCAATAGATGTGCCCTGAGCACCTTGAAATTGGTAATAAACTGCGGCTCTGTATGTATCGTAAGTGGTTTACAAACAACCAATCTACTTGACCCCTATAATCGCTAGCGGCGAGATTTGCTGTGGTTCTACTTATTTTGGTTGTTGACACCGAATAATGATAGGTAAAAAAACGTCCGGCGTCCACCGCGTCCTGCAACCGACTAGAACGGAAAGAGTGAGCTCACTCTTCCCAACGTTGACATGATTGCGTGCGCCGTGAAGTTTGCGATGGGGCCCATCTTGCGTTCTACGATCTATGCTAGTAGGTATATTGGACTACCTTTTTTTCGTACGTGCAGGAAATGTATTTACGCATACCCTACTGCCCCGCCCGGGAGACAGCCGCGTTATGTTGCACTCTATATCATGTATGGATATGGTGCCCCTATCTACTAATAAACCTCTATGGGGTTTCAACTCAGCCGCTGATAGTGGGAACACGGAACCGCTCTCGGATTGCTCCGCCTCGGTCGCCCATCTCCAACTTCAAACGATTTAGTAGGTACTCAACGTCAATCGAAAACCTATACTAACACAAAACTATAAATATGAATTACATGCAGTAGAAAATCCTACATATTATATCAGTAGAAACGAAGACATTTGGTCAACAATCAAAAGATGCATATTATTATGTTGAGCATATTAACATTCACAACATTGTTCATAACTAAAAAGTATAAAAAAAATATATAATTTAAAAACTCAAAAACCCGACTGCGAAAAAAGTGAACCAAACTACGTTCTCGCATACTAAAAAAAACTGAAAAGAATAAAACAAGCATTTAGATTTCTGGTGGTCTAGAATTCTATAATATGTTATTGTATTAATACTATTGAAATATATACAATATTTTCTAATAAAAGAACATTACAACTGAACAGTCGGGATCCATTGAACAATTACATTGTATGTCGAATAATAATGTCGAATCCATTGAACAATTAGATTGTATGTCGAATAATAATGGATCCCGACTCTTCAGTTGTAATGTTCTTTTATTAGAAAATATTGTATATATTTTTATTTTTTTTTATTTTTATTTAATTTAAACACTCCACAGACTCCGGGGTCCGTGACTTTTGTCATTACAATAATCTTTTTTTATTTACATAGTTCTTGGATTAGGAGAAGAAGAGGAAAATAAGGGGGGGAGTAGGGGGGTGGTGAACATTTTAAACGTAATTCTAAAGCTAGTCAGTCCGATTTCGTCTGTTGAGCCGATCACTACCGGTTGGGATTCCGATAGTAATCGACTCGACATCGTCTTTTGCCTAAGCCGCCTCCTCCTGGCCCAGAGCCTCCACTACAGCCGCATTTCTGTCTCTAATGGTCATCTGCAGGTTAAAATCTTGAATGGTCTTTGGTGATGCAGCCAACGCTCGCCGCACGAACCGACCGATGGCGTCGTCGGTGTCGTCAGCGTAGTATGTGAAGGTCCCCGTGTGCCGTGAGATTGCAACAACCGCATGGGACACGCTCTCGTGCAGCTTCATGTTTGACTTAATTTTAATTACGATTACCGACTCGTATGTCAATCCCTGCGCTTCATGAATGGTAAGGATGCGTGACCCGGTGCCTGACCCGTAACCCTGGTTTGTCAGGGTCTCCTTTTCCTCTTGAGTATGCACTAAAAAGAGGGTGTTGGGTTGGGTGCCGGGTATTTGCGCTCCTTTATACCTTCTCTGCTCCAGGGACTTTATACGGGGTACTGAGGAGTACATACCTGAGTATATTTCCCTCAGCGCATATGCAACATCCATCGGGTTGCGATGTGTGCAGAGCAACTCCTGGCTGATCTTTGCTACCAGGTTCGGGCGGTGATACCTCATTTCGAAGAGATTTTCCCTATCGATGTAAGGCAACTGATTGACGTCTCCGATGAGGACAATTTCGCCAACACCAGACAGCCGTGAGACCATCACAATGGCCCCGAAATGGTTCATGAGAGCCTCATCCACCAGGAGGCGGCTGAATTTCTCTTTTCCGAAACCATTTACCAGAGCAGAAGCCATAGTTCGCACCCTGGTTTTGACCAGGTTTCCGATACGGTGCGATAGCTTCTCCCTTAGGTCTTTTGCTGCCTCAGTTGTTGTGGTGATGATAGCGTCTTTGTCCACGTCGAAGTGTCTAATCACCCACGTTGTCTTTCCACATCCTGGAACTCCGTTGACCCACTGTAATCTTGGTACCTCCCAGTTTTCCCAACACGCTTTGACGTTTGAGTTCCCTTCAATGGACTTGGCCATCTCGAGGATCCTGTCGTCCAGCATAATCTTGGTGCATCGGGCGGTAACTACAATTGGGTCGTTTAGTGGTGTCGCATAAACGGGTCTTCCCGCGCGCTCTGTCTCACTCTCGTTCAGTGTCACGAAGCCATTTTCTGCACTGTAGGCTGCCATATACTGTCCTGTCATGGTTCCCTTGATGACCCGGGATGTGACATTATTGTAAATGGCTGCTTCGGCCTCCTCGAGATTCACCTTTAGGAGGCTTTCACTTCCTAGCCTATAGAACTGCATGATGTTTTCGCAGATCTTGAGGTTAACTAGTCTTGTTGCTCTCAGTATGGCTATGAATTCGATGAAGGCGTTTCGTGCATGGCTCCGCGGCTCCGAAGCCGTGACATAGCGGGGCGGTTCAACCTGTCCCATGTCGGCTCTCGTTCGGCTCATTTGTTGCTGTGAAGCTGTTTTGAGGGTCCCTGGCGTTAAAAGGGGTGGTGCATGGGATGAGATTCGGAGTACGCTCCTTGCTGCAGTGTTGAAGGCAGCCACGAAGGCCGTGTTGGTGCTTCGGCTGCCGCTTTGATGGGCTGTGGCTTTTTCCGCGGCTGCCCTCTGCTGTGCTCTTTCGGAACCGGTTTGGTTGGTCGAACTAGGAACGGGGTGTCCCCAGCTGTCAGTTGCATTTGTTAGGTCGTGCGAAGGGGCTCTGAGGAAGCTCAGATTTTCTCCCCTATCTTCGTATGCGACAACCTCATGATGTTTAGAGGCTTCAATGCAACCCAGCCGGTCTGCGACTTTCGCTCTTGAATATTCGATTGCCATCGCATCCACGCTTATCACCCGGGGTGTTTCACCCGCATTTCTGCTTAGATGTGCAAGCAGCGCACTTGCCTGTGTGAAAGGCGTCCGACCTTCCGAGTATTCTATTAGTGCAATCGTTTTGTTTCTCGATCGCACCAACCGAAATCGGTGGCTGTCTACCTCGCACACTGGCATAGCGTCGAAGGTTTTCCGCTTCATTGTGACTTTTGCGGTACTCCCATTGAGCAGACAAGACAATCCCGGCGACAAACGGGCGCGTTTACTTTCCCAGGCGAAGCAAAAGCTTATTCCGAATCTCTCTTTGTTGCTATCCATGAAGAGAGCCACTCCGCGGACACGGATCCCCGCCTCTCCTCGGTCTGCGTTCTCCAGTAGTTGTTGGACGGAGATGCTCTTTGAGGAGCTATCTTGGACGGAGATTGCACCCGGCGTGGCGTTCACGGACAGTGGCGTAGGGTGTGGTGGTGAAGGTGGGTGTGTATTAGACAGTGGGGTAGGGTGTGGTGGTGAAGGGGGTTGTGTTTTAGAAAGTGTGGAGTTTCTTTTGGCCGCTATGCGGAATGAACTCTCCATGAAAGCCAGAAGCCGTGGTCTGCTATCTGGATCTGCCAAGACGTTGTGGAGATCTGAGATAACCAGCTTCCTGTCAATCATAGATTCGAGATCATGTCTTGCAGCCATGAATCGGGGACAGTCTACCAGCACGTGCCAGACATTCTCGGATTTTTCAGAGTCACACTCGCATACAGGACTGCTCTTAAGCTTAAATCTGTACAGGTATTCTGCTATTCCTCCGTGTCCCGTCAATGCTTGTACCTGGAAATGAGTCAGTTTCGTAGTTCTCATCAACCGATATGCGTTTGCTATATCAGGGAGGAACGTCTGAGTGACTTTTCCGGTGTCCGAGGTCTCATATCGATCCTGCCACTTCTTGACCGATTCTTCGCGGATTTTGCGTTTGACGTAGGACAAAGGGATCCCCTCGTAGTCCCTGGGCGATTCCGTGAGTGCTGCCGATTTGGCCAGTTCGTCAGCTCTTTCGTTGCCGACGGTGCCTACATGCGCTCTTACCCAGAAAAGACGAAGAGATCTCCCTTCAGCATTTATCTGTCCAATGTTTTCCTTTATGCACTTTGCCAAGGGGTGACTCGTTTTTGGATTACTCAGCAGCTCGAGTGAAGATCTGGAGTCACTCAGGACATTGACTTCTGGGTCCTTGCTCTTTAACACCATTTGAGTTGCCCGGCAAAGAGCATAGAGTTCTGATTGAAAGACTGTGCATTCGGAGTGGAGCTTGAACGACAAGTTCTTGACCTCTTTGCCATTCTCCCACCATGTTAGAGCAGCTCCAACTTTACCCTCAATCTTACTGCCATCAGTATAAATTTGAGGTCCTTCTGGAAGATTGGAGGTGTCTTCTATGAGCTCGTACTCTACGGATGTCTGCGTGGACGGATGGGGTTTGTCCAAGTAGTTTACGTTCCGCTCGAGTTCCACTTCTGGTGGGAGGTAATCTTGGGAGAGGTTCTTTTTTACTCTGTACAAACTTGCTGCTTCCTGTATCCTGAGATCCAGGGGGAGCAGACCTGAAAGGGCAAGTGCTGATTTTAGAGAAACAGTACGGTACGACTTGCAGATTTTCTGGGCAAAGCCTCTTTGGATCGCGTTTAAGTGCGACTTGTTTTCCTCGAAGTCTACTGCTTGTGCCCATACACTTGAGGCGTACATGATGATGGGTTCCACCACCGCGACGTAAATGGTTCTCGTGATTTCGCCATTTAATCCCCAGGTCACCTTCGCTGCACATGCGAGCTGTCTATAAATGTTCGCCACTTTTTTACATTGGGCGTTCACATGTGCTTTAAAGTTGAGCCGTCGGTCGATCATTAGGCCTAGCAGTTTGACTTCCTCGACCAGATCGAGCCGGACGCCGGACATGACTATGTTTGGAGTTTCGTACTTCAACTTATTTGTGAAAAGCATCGCGTTAGTTTTATGCGCTGCAAAGTTGAGTTTGTTAGTTTTACCCCATTCCACTGTCATGCTCAGCGCCCTGCTCGCTTGCTGTTCGATAATGGTCGGGCTGCCTGTAAATACGAGAACGACGTCGTCCGCGAATGCTTGACAGTATACTCCCTCGGCTTCTAGCATTCGTAGTAATGAGTCTAGGATCACATTCCAAAAGGTTGGTCCACAGATAGACCCTTGGACGCATCCCTTGGTTGTTTCCTTCTCATAGACTGCTCTTGCATAGTTGACCTTGATTTTACGGTCGCTGAGGTAGGAGTTTACCATGTCGTAGAGGTTTGTTGGGCACCTCTTCTTCGCTAATTGATTTTTGAGGGCGGGCCACCAAGCATTGTCGAAGGCGCCTTCTATGTCCAGGGAGATTAGGAGTACGGTGTCTTTACTGTCTACTCCTTCTTTGATGTGCTCTACCAGGTCATAGAGGGCGTCTTCGGTGCCTCTTTGGGGCATGAAGCCGTACTGTTTCCTACTGATGGTTGGGAGGAGATGCCATTGGAGTCGGTTTACCAGAAGCTTTTCAACGATTTTTCCAAGAACGGACAGAAGACCTATGGGGCGGTAAGATTTTGGATGTGTGTAATCTGTCTTGCCGGGTTTGCGTAATATGACCACGTGCGCTTCTTTCCATTGCTTGGGGAAGTATTTCAGCGACAAGCATTTGTTTGCTATCGCCAAGAAAACCTCCCATTCGCATCGTATGGCTGCTGCGCAGATATCAGCGGATAGCCCGTCTGTACCGGGGGCTTTTTTCGGATTCAGAGTTCTCAGTACTGATTCCAGTTCCGCTGATGTAAATGATGGGTCATTTTCCGGTAAGTCCATAGGCGTTTCTGTCGTTCGCTCCCGTAGCTCTGTATGGCAAGGTTGGTCTGTGCTCTCAGAGTCGTCGGGATAGAACGTTTTAGCAAGTAGTTCTGCAGATAGCTGGGGGGATAGAGTGTTACCTTCGGTGTCTCTTAGGAGTATTTCTTCCTGTCTTGTCGAAGTTTTTCTCATCACTCTGTAGATCTTGTCCCACATGCTTTCTTTCTCCTGATTCGTGCAGAACTCTTTCCAGCTTATCGTCTGAGCTTCTTTGGCTTTATCCTTGTAGTCTTGCCGAGCAGTTTTTGTTTGCCGATTGTATATATTTCAATAGTATTAATACAATAACATATTATAGAATTCTAGACCACCAGAAATCTAAATGCTTGTTTTATTCTTTTCAGTTTTTTTTAGTATGCGAGAACGTAGTTTGGTTCACTTTTTTCGCAGTCGGGTTTTTGAGTTTTTAAATTATATATTTTTTTCAATCGGACTTCTCGTAACTCGAAAAAGCGGCACCGTTTCATGGTTGATGTTCCAAAGACACCGACGAAGAGGTTCGACTCTACTTTTGTGATAAGAACGTCTAGGCTGTGGAATGAGTTGCCTGAGTGGGTTTTCCCTGATAGTTATAATCTTGGTGTCTTCAAATCAAGAGTGAATCGGTTTCTTCTAGGTAAACACGCTCCATCGTAGACCGCATCGTCGCTTAACATCAGGTGAGATGACGGTCAAGTGTAAACCTATAAAAGTTAAAAAAAACTATTACACCTTCGGTTCTGACTTCGGCTCCAATACTTATAAAACGGAGGTTTTAATCGGAGGTAAGGTGGATAAATATTGCAGATAATCCCTTATAGTGGTGGATAGTAAATGGAAATACAAAATCCCAACTTCCTAAATCAATTGCTCGTCAACGTTTATCGTGTCCACGTGTTTGGCAAAAAAAAATGTATACCCAATAAAAATGTCTCTCCTGGCACCACTTCTGATCCTGTCTATGCCTCCGACTTCGGTTCCGACTCCGATAAATTAAATCCGTGAACAAAATGTATGGGTCAAATGAACCACCAGGATTCCTATGTAGGATGATATAAGATATAAGGGTATGAAGTAATATGATTTTGTTTTTTTTGTTTTTGTAGTGGTAGGACTCTTAGCAGAGTCCGCCTGGGGAAGTACCACACCTTTGCCAATTATTCTACCGCCAAGCAGTAATGTGCAAACATTACTGTGTTCCGGTTTGAAGGGCAATGTTTCCAGAGAAATTACAGGGCTTAGAGATATAACAACTTAGATCTCTGGGTGACGAGCGCAGTGCAGTGCTAGGTAATGATTTGGACTCTTTATGTTCCAATAGCTGCGTGTCACTGTGCTGTTATGTGGCAGGCATGTTGCTTACCATCAGGCACATGTCCTGCTCGTCTCGTCGTTCTTTATTTTAAAAAAAAAATATTCTGCACTATGCCATCACTTGTAAGGTGGTTGAAGGCTCCCTCGATGTCTATGAAGAAGCCCAGACAGACAGATTTGAATTAGATATCGATTATTAGATAGCTGCCTCGATTTCACTTATAATCAATAGCTGTGCTGATTCGGTTGATTTACCCGCACTGTAGTCATGTTCCTATGCAGTGCAGTCGATAAAAGAGTTGTGTCTCTGATATACCTATCACATAGCTGGGCGATGTGCCAGTCAGTCTCTGAGGACGAATAGCTGTCCACCTCCCAGTTTATGCTCTGGGTGAGCTGACAGCCTGGGAAGTGTGTTTGAAATAATACCTCATACGTCTCTTCTTAGGGAGACAGTATATGTGCCATCGTTCCTGCATAGGGACCCGATTTTTTGTTGTGTCCCTGCATGTAAGATCCTTCTTACCCGTGCTGCCTCATTGCAGGATTTGATGCTGCTACAAAATCCGCGCCAGGATGACGACCTTCTGTAGCGTAATCGATTTTTATAGTGTGCTTTGCCCTCTTTGTACGTGTCCCAGTTCTGGTCATCACTGGTGTTCATGGCCCTGTTTAGGAGTCGTCTAATCTTTTTCCTGATTCTTTCGAGCTCCGGACCCCACCATGAACTAATGCTATTGTTGTTCTTGGCAGTTGACGTTACAGGACACGATGTGTGGTAACTTTTTATGACAGTGTCAGTTTACCTCTGATTCAATTTCTTGTTGGTTGCCTGGGCTAGTCTGAAGCCGAGCCGACGACCGATTACCACTGAGCTTACCTTGCACTGTTCTAGCATAAGTGGCCCTGATCGTCTTCCTCGGGTTCCTGGTTGGCTCAGGTATCATCGTACATGTCTGTAGGTCGACGCGGAACCATCTGTGGTCAGAACAAGATGCCTCGTCCGACACATGCCAGTCCTGGATAATTTCCGCAGCTCCCTCCATTGCAAGTGTCACGTCGATGATCGTTCTACTACGTCTTATGACGAATGTCGGTTTATAGCCTATATTAATAATGGCTAGCTTGGTAGAAAAGAGATAGGCGATGAAATCATCACCCCTCTTGTTGCTTGCCTTCATACCCTACGCTACGCTGGATGGTGTGCGTTTGAGTCTGCTGCGATGATCAGCTCCTGGGCTCGGCGCTCGCAGTGCTCGACCAGTCTTGAGACTAGTGGTGGTACCGTCTCGTCATCCGCCATGTAGGCAGAGGCCACCACTAAGTTCGGAAGACTCGAACCCTGAGCCTGCAGGATACTGATGGTTACCAGATCTCTGGAACAGAACTAGGTTACCGTATACACAGAAATGATACTAGGAATTAAGATACAGGCTCTTGGTGCTTGTTGTCCACTATAAGCAAAATCTTACCTCCGTTGTTGCTGAGGCCGCATATCTTCTCCTCCCTGATTGATAAGGACGATGGCCCCAGTGTTTACCTCCAACCAGTTACGCAGTTGAGCCGTTGATATGCGACTGTGTTGGAGGTTGATTTGTAGGACTTTAAGGGTCATGACTGAAGAGGGTGCCGTCGCCATCGGACAGAGTTTCCTCCACCTCGAGCTCCAGCCTTCTCATCCTCAGAGCCCAGCCTTCGTCATCCTCGTCGTCTGGTTTCTTCTTCGACGTGGTCTCAGTGGGCGCACGCACTAACGGAGGAGGCGCCTCTTCCAACTCGTCGTCACTCCTAAGAGTGATGTCAGAGGAGGTTGGTGGCGCCGGAGTTGTGTCCCATGTCCTCACCAGTCCTCCCTTGCGAGGGGCCGGGATCAGTCGCGGAACTCAGCCACCATGATCATAATGAACACATTTCCATATTGACATTCATCCCCAATTTCACCCCCGTACAGTGAAATTACGAAATTGATAGAACAAACATTCGTTTGCTTTGTGTCAAGTGTCTATAATATGCAGAGTTTCATGGTTTTATCTTCAACGGTTGGGAACTTTCATATTGACATTCATCCCCCATTTCAACCCCAATTTCATCCCCGTACAGTTCGAAATTACAAAATTGCTAGAACAAACATTCGTTTGCTTCGTGTCAAGTGTCTAAATACAGAGTTTCATGGTTTTATCTTCAATGGTTGGGAACTTTCATATTGACATTAATTCCCCATTTCAACCCCAATTTCACCCCCAATTTCACACCCGTTCAGTTCGGAATTACAAAATTGATAGAACAAACATGTAAATGCTTCGTGTCAAGTGTCTAGATACAAAATTTTATAACTTTGAAGATGACGAATTTTCATACAACCGTTCATCCCTTGATCCCTTCTTAGGGGTTGAATTATCGTAAAACCTCGTCTTAGCGAGCGCCTACGTGCTAAAAGACACCTCCATGCAAAATTTGACACTCCTAGCACTTTTCTGAGATTTCGTGATGAGTGACCTTTCACTGTTATATATATGTATAAGACTAGCTATTACCTGCGACTTCGTCCGCGCGAAATAAATGCTAAGGTAACTCAGGTAGTACCTATTTGTATACTCATACACATTTACGGTGACTGAAAACAGTTTATAATAAAACAATTACATCAAAATGGGTTCAGTTGTTTAGGTGTGAAAGCGTAAGAGACAAACAGACAAAGTTACTTTCATACTAATTATATGTGTATGGATTGCTTCGTGTCAAGTGTCAAGATAAAGTTCCATAGTTTTATTTTCAACAATGACAAAGTCCCATATTATAAAATTTCATCCCCTATTTTATTCCTGTATGGTTCGGAATTGCAAAATTGCTAGTACAAACATTAGTTTGCTTTGTGCCAATTGTCTAAATACAGAGTTTCATGGTTTTATCTTCAACGGTGGGGAATTTCCGTATTAACATTAATCCCCCATTTCAACCCCAATTTCACCCCCGCACAGTTCGAAATTACAAAATTGCTAGAGCAAACATTTGTTTGCTTCGTGTCAAGCGTCTAAAAAATACAGAGTTTTTTGGTTTCTGCAACGCTTGGGAACTTTCATTTTGAAATTACGAAACTGATATAACAAACATTCGTTTACTCCGTGTCAAGTGTCTATATACAGAGTTTCATGGTTTTATCTTCAACGATTTGTAACTTCCACATTGACGTTCATCCCCCATTTCAACCCCAATCTCATTCCCGTACAGATCGAAATTACAACATTGATAGGACAAACATTTAATTGCTTCGTGTCAAGTGTCTAGATACAAAATTTGATATCATTAAAAATTACGAATTTACATACAAGCGTTCATCCGTTGATCCCTTCTCAGGGGTTGAATTTCGCAAAACTCCGTCTTAGCGAGCGTCTACGTGCTAAAAGGGACCTTCATGCAAAATTTCAGACTCCTAGCAATTGTAGTTTCTGAAGTTCCTTGATGGAATCTCTTGACCTTTCGCTTTTATATAATTTTCGACAGGTGACGTAGCAGGTAACTGAATTGTTGGATATGAATCATCGTTGGATATGTACGGGATCCCTGAGTGCTACAGGCTATGTACATTATGTACCACGGACGAAGCCGGGGCGGACATCTAGTATTTTATATTTTTAGCAACATCGAACATAGTAAGGTTATGTGCCTACTATCGAACATAGCCGCAGTGTTAAGCTTGTAGGATTTTTATAGGATACATTACGAAGAGTCTGTAAGTAGTTGATGTGCGTGATCTGATACCCACTTGTACATTTTTACAGGATGATAGGCTAATTAGATGATAGGCTTATTAGCCGATGTGATATTTTAGACTCTAAACCACCTGTGTTTCAAATGTCAATCTGATTCGTTGCGTCGTACTGTCGTTAATATTTGTTTCGTTGGAGCCATGTTTTTTTTCCGGGATGATAAGTGTATATGAGACTATAAACTATCTGTGTTTTATAAATTTCGTCCAAATATGCTTAGTCTTTCCAACGCCACATTTAATATTATGTTCCCTAAGGAATGTTGTTTGTATGAATGTGATTATGTCTTATTTCGGGATAATAAATAACCGACTCGCTATTTCTGAGTACGAACTACGTGTTCCGAAGTTACCCTTTAAATATCATGTATGTCAATGTTTGGATGTTTGATGCTCCATCGTGTCGTAACTTACATAGATATGAACGGATCGAGTTGAAATTTGATTGATTATAGTCTGGAACAAAACATAGGCTACTTTTTCTTCCGAAAATAAATGGGAACGGGAACTACTCGGACAAAACCTAAGGGCTAGTTGTTAATATTTGTTTCCTAAGGAACTTTTTAGAAACTAAAAGTAGCGCCTATGTGCTATTATAGACTATAAAAATTTCGACTAAATCTGTTTATACGTTCCGACGTTATTGTTTACTTTTTTTCCTTATGAAACAATGCAGTTTTTTTGGAAAAAATAAACTGGGTGCAATTTCTAGCTATAAGCTATCTACGTTCAACATTTCAACTCGATATATGCAGCTGTTCTAATATATTTGAGCAACAAACATTAAAATCTTAACATATATATCGGCGCAAACAACATGCAAAGCAACATATTACGTCATAGCTGCACGCGCTCTGAACGGGCTGTAAACAAGTGACTCACACTCGCCCCACCACAGTGCTTTAAAAAGGAGGCGCTCGGAGAGTAAACTATTGTAAATTCGAGTAATCTATGCTAATAAAGTAAACTTAAGTGATTAAAGTAAAGTTGAGTGTTTTTAATTATCCCTGACATGGAATAACGTCGGCGCAGCCGACGTCACGGTGCCTAAAAACAATACTAGGCCACCCTGCGCCATCATCAGAAGCGGGATCGAAGAGAATTGAATTTCTGCCCATGTGAAATTGACAATTCGTTTACCAAGAATTTTAATGATCCAGATGTTTTGAAGAAGCCAAACATTTCCTGATCTTCGAGAGGAGCTGATGGTAGAAGATGATTGCAAAGATACTACTACGAATAAAACTTGCTGAAAATGAATATGTTCTTCGATGTCGTAATTATGAGTTAATAGAAAATAATACATCCGCCAACGTGCAATACTGTGCCACTTAAATACCTTTCTGCGAGCATTTACTTTGTAAAATTGGTGCAGTGTCTCAAGCTACTGACAACGCCGTATCTGAGATTCACCGTACACTTCGGTGTGTCAATGAAGCTACTACGAGAGTACCTAGTCTTACGGTACAGTATATTCTCAACCGAAGAAAATCGACCGAAAGCGAAAGCCAACAGCACGCGTTCCTGCCTGCGGATTGGTCTGTCTACGTACACAGTCTACCTGCCTGCCTACCATCTGCTCGCCTATTAGCTGGCACGCCATGTGCTTACTCATTGACTGGCACGTCATGGTGCTCGCCTATTGGCTGGCACGCCATGTGCTCGCCTATTGGCTGAACACCATGTGCTCGCCTATTGGCCGGCACGCCTATGTGCTCACCTATTGGCCAGCAGGTCTATCTACATGCACCAAGCAACATACCTGCCCTACTGCCTATCTAAACCGAGATCAAGTCCTGACGCGGTCGTTTTATGATGGGGTAGCCAGAATGACCGATGATAGCGGAAGCATCATCAGCCCGGTGTGATCAAGTGTGATGATAGCACGGCGGACGCTCATCCGCTACCGGATGATCAGACAGAAGAAATAACTGTATCATACTACGTCGACGGGCACTGCGATGGGTGTTCCAGAACAACATCTTTGAAAACCTTCGAAATAACTTAGCTATGAATCAGATCAGTTGATTATATTGGCGGGAGAAGACGACACTCCAGTCTCCAGTATCTAATGAGTAGCTAATGAGACAACATCATCTACTTCACAAACCAATGCGACCGAACAATAAAACTAGGCACCAACGCATTTAACACTCAGGTCATGTTTTATTGTTTTTATCTTTATCTTCATAATCACTTACACAACATACAACGTACCACAGTGTACGCACAACACAGTACTACAGTGTACGCACAACACAGTACCACAGTGTACGCAACAACACAGTACCACAGTGTACGCACACCACAGTACCACAGTGTACGCACAACACAGTACCACAGTGTACGCAACAACACAGTACCACAGTGTACGCCACAACACAGTACCACAGTGTACGCAAAAACGCAGTACCTACTGTAAGGTAAAAAAGGGTGAAACGGTTGAGAAGTCAACTCGGTTAAGTTGAGAACTCAATCCTGATAAAAAAAAGTAATGGACCGTTTTCAAACATTTATTATAAACCTTTAAAAGAAAGAGACAGACAGAGTTAAAGAGACAGTAAACATGCCAGTGCAACATTACTATGCCAGTCAAATTCGCCAGTTCAAGATACATGCGCACTGTCAGTGATCGACGACGCTCAGCCTGCAAACTGCTACGCGGGCCGTGATATTGCTTGTAATAACATCGCAGATGAGTGTACTAACTCGCAATAGGTGGTTTTAAAATGCTCTCAAGTGTCACAACAAACGGACGAATGGCAACTTGTGAAGACAAAAACTGCTAAGAAATATAAACTTGTAGGACAAAAGGGTGCAACTACTACGGTAGGCGGGAAATTTAAAGCTGCTGTTTTGAGAGTGCCGTTATTTATATCTAACGTGAGTAAAGAAATCAGCGAACAAGATATAATGAGTTATTTTAAGGATAAACCCGACGAAGATGTTTCACTGAAAATAATACAAATGAATTCAGATAAGAAATATAAAGCTTTTAAAGTTGTATGTTTCTAAAACTAATCTAGACTTCTTTTTAAATGATGAGTTTTGGCCTGACAGTATAACATTTAGGAGATTAGTAAATTTTAAGTATGGAGCTTACAAAAAAAGTCCAAGCTAGTAATAAAAATAAACAAATGGATAAACGTTAATATATAAAGTGTAAATTAAGTAGTTTCAACTGGCATTCATTTTAAAGGTAGATTGATGTCAGAAAAAATTGGAAAAGCTCCGATTTAGTGTGTTTACAGGAGACGTGGCTTTTACCGTATGACATACCATTACTGGGGGCAGTCTTTAGTGAGTTTGAGTTCACTGGTAAGTCTTCTGTTAACACTGCAAAAAAACTTTTAAAGGGGAGACCATACGGAGGCCTGGGTATTCTTTGGAGAAAGGATTTATTTGAAAATGTAAATGTTGTCGATTGCAGTAGCGAGCGATTAGCCGCTATTATTGGTACTATTAGCGGTCGTCGTATATTAGTTGTATGTGTGTATATGCCAACGAAATCCAATGGTAATCTGCCCATGTTCACGGAAGTTCTTGGTGAAATTAGGGCTATTGAGGAAAGTAGTGACCTTGAAACAGTATTTTTGCTAGGACACTTCAATGCTCATCCGAACAGTATTTTCTTTCACGAATTACCTGAATTTTGTGCGGACTAATCGTGGATATGCGCGGACGTTCTGATGTTGGGATGTGACTCAGGCAGTTATACCTATTATAGATACATATCATAAAACTAGAAGTTGGTAGGGTCATTGTCTGGTTTCTCAATCAGCTTGGCAATCGGTTGTGAATGTAGGGATTGTGGAAGATATCTTTATATCGGACCATTTACCTATATTTATCGAGTGTACTTTGACAAAATAGAACGTAAGACATAACAAATAACGTACTCCATAGCACAGTAATATGGGGTGAGAGGGAGAAGTCAGAAATACATCAATATCACTGTTTCTATCATAGGGAATTGCGGAATATTGACTTTCCGACGGAGTTTAGTACAGTGTAGTGGTGGTCGGTGTGCATCGAGTGACCATAAGAAAATTTTGGACAAAATATATCAAAACCTAGTTGATATCTTAAGTAATGCTGCAACGAAAACGAAAAAGCTAAAGACTAAATTTAATCACAGAAAGTTGTGTGGGTGGAACGAATATGTGAGGTGCGCTCATTGGGAGGCCATGCTTAAATTTGATTCATGGGTTCTGCATCACAGACCTACATCAGGGATAATCTATAATCAGATGTGTGTATCTCGAAAAATATTTAAAAGACCCTTGAAGTGGTTACAAAATCACCAGGAACAAGTCAAAATGGACATTATTGCTGAGCATAGATGTAATAAAAACTTTAGTGAGTTCTGGAAGTCTACCAAAAAATTGGATATTACTAGGCCTGGTCTGTGGATCTGTTTTACCATCGACACTTACCGGGAGTGTCGATGGTAAAACAGATCTGTCGGAAATAGCAAACTTTAAAACTATTCAGAGACCACTTTAAAGTACCGGCAGTGCTTGATTCCACTTCTAGTGAGGCTGAGTCTGGGTTCCTGGATTGTAGGGAGGGGCCTCTTCTGGTGTTCACTGCGAGGCAAGTAAGCTCTACAATTATTAAACATATCATCATCATCATCATCAGCCGCAAGACGTCCACTGCTGAACATAGGCCTCTCCCCTAGATTTCCACAACGAACGGTCCTGCGCAACCCGCAACCAGCGGTTTCCAGCGACCTTTGTTAGGTCATCTGCCATCTAGTGGGAGGCCGTCCAACACTGCGTCTTCCGGTTCGTGGTCGCCACTCGAGAACCTTTCTTCCCCATCGATTGTCAGTTCTGCGAGCAATGTGGCCTGCCCATTGCCACTTCAGCTTGCTTACTCTTTGAGCTATGTCGGCCACTTTCGTTCTTTTGCGAATATCCTCATTATGGATTCTGTCGCGCAAAGAGACTCCGAGCATAGCTCTCTCCATAGCTCGCTGTGTGACTTTGAGCTTTGTTATGAGGCCCACAGTTAAGGACCACGTCTCAGTTCCATAAGCCATCATTAAACATATGAGTGGGAGAAAATCTCTAGGACATGATGGGCTCGGTATCGAACATTTAAGGCACGCCGGTGTTCATCTGCCTAGGATTCTAGCTATGTTTTTACTCATATGTGTTAGTCACTCTTACTTGCCTAGTGACCTGATGAAAACGATAGTTGTTCCCATTGTAAAGAACAGGACAGGTGACCTCTCGGATAAAGGAAACTATCGGCCCATCTCGCTTCCGACTGTGGTTGCAAAGGTGTTGGACGGTTTGCTTGACTCAAACAAATAGAAAAATATTTGAAACACAGTTCCAAGAAAGAAATCCAAGCACAGTTTGGATTTCGTCACAGATTATCGACTGAAAGTGCAATATTGTGTCTCTGTACTGTCCAATACTACACTGACCGTAGGACGCCGGTGTACGCCGGTTTTCTAGACCTTTCCAAGGCCTTCGATCGAGTATCTTATGATGTGCTTTGGGGTAAAATAGTGGACAGAGGTATACCAGTGGAGATTTTAGGTATTTTTTAATTCTGGTACAAAAATCAAATTAATAGAGTAAAATGGTCAAATAATCTCTCAGAACCGTACAGATTGGAGCGTGGCGTGAGGAAAGGGGGATTGTCGTCTCCGAAACTCTTCAATTTGTATATAAATGATCTCATAGTTGGGCTGAGTAGTATGCGTGCTGTATGCCGCGTAGGTGGTATAAATGTCAATAATATTAGCTATGCGAACGACATGGTGCCCCTGGGTGTCACTGTGAGGTCCATTGGGGAAATGTTGAAAGTGTGTGAAGCCTATGCCACCTCACATGGGCTCTCTTATAATGTATAGAAAACCGAATATATGGTGTTTGGGGTTGCAGGTAAGAGCTATCCACAGTCAATGGCGCCTCTCCCTCTAAATAGCGTGAACATTAATAGGGTTGCAGTTAAAATATCTCGGATATATTCTTTCAGAGACGATGCTGACATAGAGCGGGAACGTAGAGCTTTCGCGGTTCGTGGTATGTTGATTCGCAGATTCGCTCGTTGTACGGACCAGGTTAAAATCACCCTTTTTAAGGCCTCTTGTCAAGGTTTGTACACGGGCAGTTTGTGGATCAAGTACACCAAAATGTCGCTAGATGCTCTACAAGTCCAATATAATAATGTGTTGAGAATGATGTTGAAACTGCCTCGTTTCTATAGCGCATCAGAAATGTTTGCGCAGGCACATACTGAGGATTTCTGGGCCGTATTGCGCAAAAAAGTGGCCTCATTCGTTGGAAGGGTACAGAGTAGCGACAACATTGTTCTAAATACTTTAACATCTGATCCCTTCTCACCCCTGTATAGCCATCTTGTGCACACAATAGACCAAACAAAGCAAGCGGAGGAGCTTGAATTTGTTTGCGGAAAATGTTTACAGCTTAAATTATAAAGGAGCATTATACTTACTACAATGTACTTTTTGTATCTAATTGAATTATACGACGTTTTAATTGCGTTATTTGTTAATTTTATGACTTTAATGTAATTTTTAATCTTAGATGTGATTTTGTATTTTAAATTTATAGTTATTAAGTTGTAAATGGATCTATGTTATCTGACAAATAAATAAATATTAAATAAATTTAAGAAGATCAATAACAATGGATAAATGGCCAGGGATTTGATCGTTGTGAAACTGCTAGCCTAAATAAACCAAACTAAGTTATTTTAAATCTTATCACACTCCAATGGTGAGTCCAAAAAGCCGAATGAAGTTTCCTTCGGTTCACTTTAGTAAAATAGGTAGGTCCAGGTTTACAACTGGAATATAGGTAGTAATAAATGTAAATGGTGAATCCTGAAGTTTCCTTCGGTTCACTTTAGTAATATAGGTAGGTCCAGGTTTACAACAGGAATATAGGTAGTAATAAAGGTAAATGGTGAATCCTGAAGTTTCCTTCGGTTCACTTTAGTAATATAGGTAGGTCCAGGTTTACAACAGGAATATAGGTAGTAATAAAGGTAAATGGTGAATCCTGAAGTTTCCTTCGGTTCACTTTAGTAATATAGGTAGGTCCAGGTTTACAACAGGAATATAGGTAGTAATAAAGGTAAATGGTGAATCCTGAAGTTTCCTTCGGTTCACTTTAGTAATATAGGTAGGTCCAGGTTTACAACTGGAATATAGGTAGTAATAAATGTAAATGGTGAATCCTGAAGTTTCCTTCGGTTCACTTTAGTAATATAGGTAGGTCCAGGTTTACAACTGGAATATAGGTAGTAATAAATGTAAATGGTGAATCCTGAAGTTTCCTTCGGTTCACTTTAGTAATATAGGTAGGTCCAGGTTTACAACAGGAATATAGGTAGTAATAAAGGTAAATGGTGAATCCTGAAGTTTCCTTCGGTTCACTTTAGTAATATAGGTAGGTCCAGGTTTACAACAGGAATATAGGTAGTAATAAAGGTAAATGGTGAATCCTGAAGTTTCCTTCGGTTCACTTTAGTAATATAGGTAGGTCCAGGTTTACAACAGGAATATAGGTAGTAATAAAGGTAAATGGTGAATCCTGAAGTTTCCTTCGGTTCACTTTAGTAATATAGGTAGGTCCAGGTTTACAACTGGAATATAGGTAGTAATAAATGTAAATGGTGAATCCTGAAGTTTCCTTCGGTTCACTTTAGTAATATAGGTAGGTCCAGGTTTACAACAGGAATATAGGTAGTAATAAAGGTAAATGGTGAATCCTGAAGTTTCCTTCGGTTCACTTTAGTAATATAGGTAGGTCCAGGTTTACAACAGGAATATAGGTAGTAATAAAGGTAAATGGTGAATCCTGAAGTTTCCTTCGGTTCACTTTAGTAATATAGGTAGGTCCAGGTTTACAACTGGAATATAGGTAGTAATAAATGTAAATGGTGAATCCTGAAGTTTCCTTCGGTTCACTTTAGTAATATAGGTAGGTCCAGGTTTACAACTGGAATATAGGTAGTAATAAATGTAAATGGTGAATCCTGAAGTTTCCTTCGGTTCACTTTAGTAATATAGGTAGGTCCAGGTTTACAACAGGAATATAGGTAGTAATAAAGGTAAATGGTGAATCCTGAAGTTTCCTTCGGTTCACTTTAGTAATATAGGTAGGTCCAGGTTTACAACAGGAATATAGGTAGTAATAAAGGTAAATGGTGAATCCTGAAGTTTCCTTCGGTTCACTTTAGTAATATAGGTAGGTCCAGGTTTACAACAGGAATATAGGTAGTAATAAAGGTAAATGGTGAATCCTGAAGTTTCCTTCGGTTCACTTTAGTAATATAGGTAGGTCCAGGTTTACAACAGGAATATAGGTAGTAATAAAGGTAAATGGTGAATCCTGAAGTTTCCTTCGGTTCACTTTAGTAATATAGGTAGGTCCAGGTTTACAACTGGAATATAGGTAGTAATAAATGTAAATGGTGAATCCTGAAGTTTCCTTCGGTTCACTTTAGTAATATAGGTAGGTCCAGGTTTACAACAGGAATATAGGTAGTAATAAAGGTAAATGGTGAATCCTGAAGTTGCCTTCGGTTCACTTTAGTAATATAGGTAGGTCCAGGTTTACAACAGGAATATAGGTAGTAATAAAGGTAAATGGTGAATCCTGAAGTTTCCTTCGGTTCACTTTAGTAATATAGGTAGGTCCAGGTTTACAACAGGAATATAGGTAGTAATAAAGGTAAATGGTGAATCCTGAAGTTTCCTTCGGTTCACTTTAGTAATATAGGTAGGTCCAGGTTTACAACAGGAATATAGGTAGTAATAAAGGTAAATGGTGAATCCTGAAGTTTCCTTCGGTTCACTTTAGTAATATAGGTAGGTCCAGGTTTACAACAGGAATATAGGTAGTAATAAAGGTAAATGGTGAATCCTGAAGTTTCCTTCGGTTCACTTTAGTAATATAGGTAGGTCCAGGTTTACAACAGGAATATAGGTAGTAATAAAGGTAAATGGTGAATCCTGAAGTTTCTTTTGGCTCACTTTAGTAATTTAGGTAGGTCCAGGTTTACAATAGGAATCAGCACATTCCACAGCCCCTCAAGCAGGGAATGTATTGTAATAACTCTCGATATATATAGGCAATGACTCCGCGGCCGACACCGTAACGGCCTCCGGTTTCATATTAAATACAGTCAATGATTCCGTGGTAGAAAACTCAACTGCCTCCGGCTTCATATTAAATATAGGCAACGACTCCATGGCAGAAAAACGGGGCATGGTAGTAATTTTGTCCATCACACTCACGCACATTGCACCTACTTGCTTGTCACGGCGTCTCGTCAACGTGGCACGGGGAAACGTCGCCATCCCAAATACCGGGGTCGGAGCTCTCCTCCAAACGGCTCCTCGCAAAACATCGTGGTGTCGGGTCTCCTCGCAACACACCTACAAAGTGCAAGTCGTAACTCGTAAGCTTTCGCCCTGACTTCGTCGAGAAGTCAGTATGGGTCTCGCCTA
Organism: Ectropis crepuscularia; assembly: GCA_963693475.1. Taxonomy (NCBI): domain Eukaryota; kingdom Metazoa; phylum Arthropoda; class Insecta; order Lepidoptera; family Geometridae; genus Ectropis; species Ectropis crepuscularia. The sequence continues at coordinate 41,619,643 of OY856338.1, forward strand.
TGCGGTTTTAAACAAGGTATCGAAAGAACTTACCCCTAGGGGAGGTAAATAGCCGAAGAGAAGGGCCGTCGTGTCCCTCGCGACCACCAGGACGTCAACTCTCTTGCTACGAAAACGTAATTTCGAAATAAACTCGCGACTTTCTAACACCGATTCTACTTCGATCCGTCGTTTAATCCGTTTAAATGTTCTAAGCATACTCTCATTAGAGTATGACTAGAAAATTTAAACGTCAAACAATGTTGTATCGGACGAAACGATGCGATGTAGAACGAGAGTAGGAAAGTCGCGAGTTTTTTTTTTCGAAATTACGTTTTCGTAGTAATAGAGAAGACGTCCTGGTCGTAGGCGAGCTTACACCGCACTCCATTCTCGCTACTATAAGACTAAATAAATCCACACTTCATCACTACACTTGAGAATAGGTCGGTAAAATCAACCAGGCGGCAAGAAATACTCACCAGTACTCACAGTGACATAACACGAACGCGTTCCGAATCGCTAAAAAAAGATGTTACACTACCACAGTGTACGCAACAACACAGTACCACAGTGTACGCTACTCATACACACATACGCCACAATATAATCAACTAGGTACACATATACCAAAGTCAAAGAAAAACATTAATTTGTTGCAGATATTCTCGTCAGCTTAAGACATAAACAAGACGGCTAGTGCAGAGCGCGCATTGCCGGTCAGAATGGTCGTATTGGCGCAAACAACATGCAAAACAACATATTACGTCATAGCTGCACGCGCTCTGAACGGGCCGTAAACAAGTGACTCACACTCTCCCCACCACAGTGCTCAAAAAGGCGCGCGCGGCAGCGGAGCACACAGTCGCTGGTCTGCGCTCGGAGAGTAAACACCTAATCTATTGACTGGTCCCGTGGCTTAGTTGGTAGTAGCTCTGCCTGCGAAGCCGAGGGTTGTGGGTTCGATTCCCACCCAGTGCAAATATTTGTGTGATGAATTCAAATGTTTGCACTGTGTCTGGGTGTTTCTATGTATAATAAGTATGTATTTAAAAATATATAAGTATTATATCAGCTATTTGGCAAGTAATCTATGCTAATTAAAAGTAAACTTTGATTAAAGTAAAGTTGAGTGTTTTTAATTATCCCTGAAATTGAATAACGTCGGCGCGTCTTTCCATTCTATACAACGCCAGAACGCAGCCATAGGAAACTGTTCGCGTACGAGCATATTATATTGTAACTAGCGGCCCGTTCCGGCTTCGCTCGGATCATAACCTAGACACTGTCTGCAGCGCCATCTGCCGGGCTTGTTTGTGAATCTAAATCATCCTCGAATTCACTTACACACACACAAAAAAAATCATTCAAATCGGTCCCGCCGTTTAGGAGGAGTTCACTGTCAAATGATTAAATTACTACAATGGCTATTAAAAAATAGGGGTTGGTGATAAAAGAGTAAAAATTTAGGGTTGTATGTGTTTTTTAACGCCACATTATATAAAAATAAAAACAAAAAAAATTGTCCGAAAATTAAAAAATATTTTTTTGCGGTGAACAACCCTTATCTTTTAGGGGTATGAAAAATAGCTAGTAGCCGATTCTCAAACCTACTGAATATGCATATAAAATTTGGTTAAAATCAGTAAAGCCGTTTCGGAGGAGTAAGGAAACAAACACTGTGACACGAGAATTTTATATATAAGAAGATGTTGTTTTAAAGTCTGTTTTTAATTAATTAATTAGTAAAAATATAAATTATATGATGGTTTGATAAGGCGTGCCCCTACTCGAGCTAGGCTCGGTTTACTGAGCTCCCGCCCCGAGACCCTCAGGGAAAGGGTGGCTCAGTTCCCCTTTGCACAAAGACTGTATCCCCCCAGAACTTTGCTGATTATTGTCGTTGTGTGAATGGCTGCTTGTTTTTGAATGATGTGTGTGTTAATGTGTGAATCTAATTTTGTATCTGTGTACTGATTTAGCTATAACACCAGTGGCTCCTACTACTATGGGTATAACTTCTGTGGGTGTTTTCCATAATCGGGTTATTTCGTCAGACAACTATTTTAGAGCTTTTTCCAATAAGACAGACCAATCTAAGGGGCCAATCATCCCCTAAACTCAATTTTAAGTCAATATTTCCTAATAAACGTCGCACTCAGTCTCCCGCTCTTGCCCATAGGACATAGTTGAGTTTAGGGGATGATTTCCCCCTTAGATTGGTCTATCTTATTGTAAAAAGCAACAAAATAGTTGTCTGACGAACATATTTACAAATGGAGCATAAGAATTTAAGTGAAGTTAAGTTATTATTTTGGAGTTGTTAAGCAAAACGGCTGACGGAAAGTGTCTGGGAGTATTGGAACCTTGTTTTTAAAAATGTTGTCTACAACATACGTGAAAATCACTTATTAGAAAATACGTGAAGTAACTAATGTTTGTGTGTACCTTCATTACCCCATATCTCAAAATTGGCCGTCTAAGCAAGTTAGCGAGTAAGCATGTGTTCTTAGTACTTATTAACTCTACTCAATCGTCCACATTTAATTCATCAGAAAATAGGTGACGTCTGGGAGCTCTGGGATCTCGGACTATTACCCTTTTATCACCAACCCCTATTTTTTAATAGCCATTTTAGTAATTTAATCATTTGACAATGAACTCCTCCTAAACGGCGGGACCAATTTAAATGTTTTTTTTTGTATGTGTACAAGTAGATTTGAGGATGGTTTAGATTCACAAATAAGCCCGGCAGATGGCGCTGCAGGCAGTGTCTAGGTTATAATCCGAGCGAAGTCTGGACGGGCCGCTGGTTTATCTATAACTATATATATTAAAGCGAAAGGTCACTCACAGGCGCGGTCCTAGCGTCGAATTTTGGAAGGGGTCACCAGTACAGAACCTCCGACGTCGGGGTGGGTCACGAGTAGAAATAAAATAAATCGAGTGAAAAAGACTACTAGTAGCGCTCCACTTTAATGTAACGTATACGATTTTGGGGGGAGGGGGGGTCATGTCACCTGTGACCCTCCTCCTTGGACCGCGCATGGTCACTCATCAAGGAATCTCAGAAACTACAAATGCTAGGAATCTGAAATTTTGCATGGAGGTCTCTATTAGCACAGGCGCTCGCTAAGACGGGGTTTTATCGAAATTCAACCCCTAAGAGGGTGAAACAAGGGATGAACGGTTGTATGAAAATTCGTCATTTTCAAAGTTATCAAATTTTGTATCTAGACACTTGACACGAAGCAAATAAATATTTGTTCTATCAATTTTGTAATTTCGAACTGTACGGGGGTGAAATGGGGGATGAATGTCAATATGAAAGTTCCCAACCGTTGAAGATAAAACCATGAAACTCAATGTATGGACACTTGACACGAAGCAAACGAATGTAATTCTAGCAGTTTCGTAATATCGAACTGTACGGGGTTGAAATGGGGAATGAATGTCAATATGAAAGTACCCAACCGATGAAGATAAAACCAAGAAACTCTGTATATAGGCACTTGACACGAAGCAAATAAATGTTTGTTCTAGTAGTTAAATGTTAGTTCTGAAACTTTTTGTAATTTCGAACTGTACGGGGATGAAATTGGGGTTGCAATAGGGGATACATTTGTCAATATGGAAGTTCCCAACCGTTGAAGATAAAACCATGAAACTCTGTATTTAGACACTTGACACGAAGCAAACGAATGTTTGTTCTAGCAATTTTGTAATTTCGAACTGTATAGTGATGAAATTGGGATTGAAGTCAAAGTACTTTATTCATAAATGTACAACTTACACGTCAATTAATAATAATAACACGTCAAATAATTTACGTGGGGGGTGAAAGCATTTATGGAAGTTCCGAACCGTTGAAGATAAAACCATGAAACTCTGTATATAGACACTTGACACGAAGCAAACGAATGTATGTTCTGGTAATTTTGTAATTTAGAACTGTACGGGGGTGAAATTGGGTCTGAAATGGGGGATGAATGTCAATATGGAAGTTCCCAACCGTTGAAGATAAAACCAAGAAACTCTGTATATAGGCACTTGACACGAAGCAAATAAAGGTTTGTTCTAGCAATTTTGTAATTTCAAACTGTATTTGGTGAAATCGGGATTGAAATGGGGGACGAATGTTTCTTTCCGCTTTCACTCCTAAACAACTGAACCGATTTTGATGAAATTGTTTTATCAGAAGCTGTTTTTAGTAACCGTTAATGTGTCTGGTACACAAATGATGTGTGTGTTAATGTGTGAATCTAATTTTGTATCTGTGTACTGATTTAGCTATAACACCAGTGGCTCCTACTACTATGGGTATAACTTCTGTGGGTGTTTTCCATAATCGGGTTATTTCGTCAGACAACTATTTTAAAGCTTTTTCCAATAAGACAGACCAATCTAAGGGGCCAATCATCCCCTAAACTCAATTTTAAGTCAATATTTCCTAATAAACGTCGCACTCAGTCTCCCGCTCTTGCCCATAGGACATAGTTGAGTTTAGGGGATGATTTCCCCCTTAGATTGGTCTATCTTATTGTAAAAAGCAACAAAATAGTTGTCTGACGAACATATTTACAAATGGAGCATAAGAATTTAAGTGAAGTTAAGTTATTATTTTGGAGTTGTTAAGCAAAACGGCTGACGGAAAGTGACTGGGAGTATTGGAACCTTGTTTTTAAAAATGTTGTCTACAACATACGTGAAAATCACTTATTAGAAAATACGTGAAGTAACTAATGTTTGTGTGTACCTTCATTACCCCATATCTCAAAATTGGCCGTCTAAGCAAGTTAGCGAGTAAGCATGTGTTCTTAGTACTTATTAACTCTACTCAATCGTCCACATTTAATTCATCAGAAAATAGGTGACGTCTGGGAGCTCTGGGATCTCGGACTATTACCCTTTTATCACCAACCCCTATTTTTTAATAGCCATTTTAGTAATTTAATCATTTGACAATGAACTCCTCCTAAACGGGGGGACCAATTTAAATGTTTGTTTTTGTATGTGTACAAGTAGATTTGAGGATGGTTTAGATTCACAAATAAGCCCGGCAGATGGCGCTGCAGGCAGTGTCTAGGTTATAATCCGAGCGAAGCCTGGACGGGCCGCTGGTTTATCTATAACTATATATATTAAAGCGAAAGGTCACTCACAGGCGCGGTCCTAGCGTCGAATTTTGGAAGGGGTCACCAGTACAGAACCTCCGACGTCGGGGTGGGTCACGAGTAGAAATAAAATAAATCGAGTGAAAAAGACTACTAGTAGCGCTCCACTTTAATGTAACGTATACGATTTTGGGGGGAGGGGGGGTCATGTCACCTGTGACCCTCCTCCTTGGACCGCATCAACCGCATGGTCACTCATCAAGGAATCTCAGAAACTACAAATGCTAGGAATCTGAAATTTTGCATGGAGGTCTCTATTAGCACAGGCGCTCGCTAAGACGGGGTTTTATCGAAATTCAACCCCTAAGAGGGTGAAACAAGGGATGAACGGTTGTATGAAAATTCGTCATTTTCAAAGTTATCAAATTTTGTATCTAGACACTTGACACGAAGCAAATAAATATTTGTTCTATCAATTTTGTAATTTCGAACTGTACGGGGGTGAAATGGGGGATGAATGTCAATATGAAAGTTCCCAACCGTTGAAGATAAAACCATGAAACTCAATGTATGGACACTTGACACGAAGCAAACGAATGTAATTCTAGCAGTTTCGTAATATCGAACTGTACGGGGTTGAAATGGGGAATGAATGTCAATATGAAAGTACCCAACCGATGAAGATAAAACCAAGAAACTCTGTATATAGGCACTTGACACGAAGCAAATAAATGTTTGTTCTAGTAGTTAAATGTTAGTTCTGAAACTTTTTGTAATTTCGAACTGTACGGGGATGAAATTGGGGTTGCAATAGGGGATACATTTGTCAATATGGAAGTTCCCAACCGTTGAAGATAAAACCATGAAACTCTGTATTTAGACACTTGACACGAAGCAAACGAATGTTTGTTCTAGCAATTTTGTAATTTCGAACTGTATAGTGATGAAATTGGGATTGAAGTCAAAGTACTTTATTCATAAATGTACAACTTATACGTCAATTAATAATAATAACACGTCAAATAATTTACGTGGGGGGTGAAAGCATTTATGGAAGTTCCGAACCGTTGAAGATAAAACCATGAAACTCTGTATATAGACACTTGACACGAAGCAAACGAATGTATGTTCTGGTAATTTTGTAATTTAGAACTGTACGGGGGTGAAATTGGGTCTGAAATGGAGGATGAATGTCAATATGGAAGTTCCCAACCGTTGAAGATAAAACCAAGAAACTCTGTATATAGGCACTTGACACGAAGCAAATAAATGTTTGTTCTAGCAATTTTGTAATTTCAAACTGTATTGGGTGAAATCGGGATTGAAATGGGGGACGAATGTTTCTTTCCGCTTTCACTCCTAAACAACTGAACCGATTTTGATGAAATTGTTTTATCAGAAGCTGTTTTTAGTAACCGTTAATGTGTCTGGGTACACAAATAGGTACTGCCTGAGTTACTTAGTAAATAAGTGTAAGTAAATGTGTGTGTGTCCCGTGTGTAGATGCGTGAATTCTTCCCCACTGAGCGGGGCATGGCCTTCTCTATGATGTTCATTTCTCCTACCGGCAACGAGATGAAGAACGTTGCATTTATTTAATCCGAATTCCATACCTATGTCATTGGTAAATATTTCTGTGCTGTTTGTTAAAACTTTTAGGTTGGTTTTACTATATGCGTGTATTTTAAGTCGTCCACATATAGCAAATGATATCTGTCTGTGGTATCGCCTTTGAGCCGGTATCCTTTAAATTCGTACTTGTTGAGAATTTGTGAGATGGGATTAATTCCCAAACAGAACGTGAGTGGTGAAAATGAGTCGCCCTGGACTATTCCATGTAAATGGGGTCGGTGGTTACAAACCCGTTAGTACCTCGAGCTGTCATGATCACTGTCCATGTGGGCATTACCTACTATCTCTAAGAACCTTTTGATAGCAGGTGGACATTTATAGAGATCTAGTACTCTGAGTAGCCACTCATGCGACAGGCTATCAAAGGCCTTGCGATAGTCAACCCACGCCATACTTAACTTTTTCTGACACTTGTGTGCGTCTTCGAGGATGGTCTTGTTGATCACCAGATGGTCTTTGCAGCCCCGTACCCCGCGTCTGCAACCCCGTTGTTCTGGAGCTAATATGTCATTTTTGTCGCAGTGGATGTAGAGCTCATTTGCCATTATGGACGTAAAAATTTTGTACATAGTCGGTAAACGGGCAATAGGACGCCAATTCTTCGGGTCCAGGACGTCTACTCTCTTTCTACGAAAACGTAATTTCGAAATAAACTAGCGACTTTTGAACTCCGATTCTACTTCGATCCGTCGTTTTGTCCGTTTAAATGTTCTAAGCCTACGCTAATTAGAGTATGCTTAGAACATTTAAACGTCAAACAATGTTGTATCGGACGAAACGAAGTAGAACGAGAGTAGGAAAGGAAGGTTTTTTTTCGAAATTACGTTTTCGTAGAAATAGAGTAGACGTCCTGGGTGTCGTCACTTTTAGGTATTGGTATGACTTGCCCTGTTGTATACCAATGGGTTATAATCCTTTCATTATCCTGTCGTACAATAAGGCTATGTATTTGTGCGTGCTTGTGAAATATTTGAGGTAATAGTTTTGTATATTATCTATTCCCGGTGTTTTCCAATTTTGCAAGTTCTTTTCTTCGTCTATTTCTTCAAACTGATGCTGTTCTATGTTTTCGGCTGATTTTTCTATTTCAGGTTTTGAGTGTCTTCTTTACTAGGAATTTGTGTCGGATTGTGTTGTGTTTTGTTGAGAGTTTTTTTTAACTTTTATAGTTTTACACTTGACCGCCATCTCGCCTGATGTTAAGCGACGCTGCGGTCTACGATGAAGCGTGTTTACCTAGAAAAAACCGATTCACTCTCGATTTGAAGACACAAAGATTGTAACCATCGGGGAAAACCCACTCAGGCAACGTATTCCACAGCCTAGACGTTCTTATCACAAATGTAAAGTCAAACCTCTTTGTTCGTGTCTTAGGAACATCAACCATGAATCGATGTCGCTTTCTTGAGCTTCGAGCAGTCCGACAGAATAAGGAGCAAGGTGGTATTAGGTTATGCAGATCAGTCGCGCACTCTCCGAAATGTATCCGATAATAAACCGATAGGCTAGCAATTTTGCAGCGATGTTCGAGACTTTGAAGTCTTTTTCGCACAAGAGTATCATTGCCTATGAGCCTTTTGGCACGTTTCTCGATCGATTTCAGAGCCTCGATACTTAAATCCCAAAGGTGCTCCATACACAGATAAACAGTACTCCATACAAGAGCGAATCTGTGCTTGATATAATACAAGAGTATCGTAGCAGCGTGGTATTGTTTAGCAGATGAGGGTCGCGGGCGCGGCCGCGGCGGCGCCTGGCGAGCCAAGCGCGCAGCCCCCGCTCCCCGCGCAGCCCCCGCCGCCACCGCCGGCCCCGCACACCGCCCCGCCTCCGCCTCCGCCCCCGCAGCCCTGGCGCCCCGCCCCGGGCCCGCACGGCTATCAGTAACGTATACTCTTTTCAACTTTTTATATGTGTAATTTTATTTGTGTTTTATAGGTAACTAGTGGCCCATTCCAGCTTCGCTCGGGTAATAACCTAGATACCAACTGCAGCGCCATCTGCCAGGCTGATTTGTGAATCTAAACCATCCAGGGCACTACCCAAACGTATGCAAAAAAAAAAAATTCAAATCGGTCAAGCCATTTAGGAGGAGTTCACTTACAACGAAAAGTGGCATTGATTTTTATATATACCATATGTATATAGATTTCGAACGCATAAAACAAAGAATCATCCAATTTGGTGCAATCATTCAAAAGTAATGAGCATACAAACATTTGGAAAATCCATGTATACATAGAGTATAATATATAGAACCCAACCAACCCAACCAATATGATTGTTTATTTATAAATAAACAATCATATTGGTGCTATACTGTAAGTACACAGATTTAAAAGTATTTTAAATTACCTGCAGTATTAAATAGTTTTAAATGATTTATACGTCTGACTCAAATTACTTTTTTTTTATATAATTTTAAAATATAATAAGCGTGCGTACGCAGCGTTTATATGCGACTGCCCTATCTATATGAATTTAATAATGCTGCAATTATTTTTGGTGCATATGCGACTGTTTGTATGAGATTACCTAATATTTTCACCAGATCACTCAATTAAGCGCCATTGACTGAAATTGAAACGTGCTCAAACCGTGGCAGTCCTTCGAGTGAACGTTGTTATAAGCGCCATTGACTGAAATTGAAACGTGCTCAAACCGTAGCAGTGTTTCAAGTCAACGTTGTAAGAGGACACTCTGTTCGTGTGCGGTAAATCCAATGTCCCTACCTAGAAGATGTCCCACTCGCCTCGAAACCACTTGAATATGCACTCTTAAGCCACGTATAAACACTGTTGCTCTAGGGTCTCCCAATCTTGATCCTCACCTTGATCTTGTAGTGTTATTGAGAGGAGTACATATCTAGGTATAATTAACGACGATAATCTGTCATAAAGACAACATTAAATATAAACGTGCGGAAACTGATCCATGTCATGGAGAACCAAAGTCAAAGCGAGGGAACGTGCGACCATACCACTTCTTTATCACTTCTTAGAGCCGGTTTTCACGGCGCGGCTGCCAATCGCGACCGCGCGCGGACGCGGCAAATTCCCATATAAAATTGAATTCAAAACACACGACGCGGCTTACGGCCGCGGCGGCTGCGGCAGCCGCGCGGCGCCCGCGTGGCTGCGCGCGATTCTTGCGCAGTAGCTTTCCGGAGCAGAAACCGCGAAAACCTGCGGTCTCGTGAGTATTGAAACAAAACCGTCGCGTGCGCCGAGCGGGCGCGGTTTGAAACCGCGTCGTGAAAATTGGGCCTTAGAGTACAACTGTCAATTGTTTATTTTCAACGCTGTTATGAAGACCCACTCTTCCCAGGATCCCGCGAAGACTACTGGATTTTATTGTGTCGCTTGCACTTATAACGCCGTGTCGTGGTGAGTGCGAGGCTAGCTGGAAACACTTCCCGACGTTTGGACTTTAATAGAAATTAAAGAAACCTGTTAAAAACCCTTAAGGTAGCATTCGGATCACGGCAGTAGCGGCACGGCAGCCGCGGCCGTGCAGCCGCAGCCGTGGTCGCGCCGCACTGCTTTGTAGGGATTTATAGGCGCTAGTTTCCGACACAAGCGACCGAGCAGCGCGGCCGGGGGGCGTGGCATACGCGCGACCTTGGCAGCGCCACCGAGCCGCTCCGGAGGCAGTACGGTCGCGCTGCCCGCTGAGTTTTATTTAGTCTGCAGTACTTCCTAAATTTCAGTTCCTTTAAATTTAAGTGTCGTTTTATCAGGATTTGATAGCTGCCTTCATCCATTCTGGACTTGTATAATGAATCAATTTTATTTCTCTTTGATGAAAGTAAGAGCAACATTATTTCATCATCCTCTAGCAGTTTCTTCACGAGATCTCGCTTTTGTTTATTTAAATTGTCAGACATAGTTAATGTTCGATACACGACTGGAATGCACAACCGCTCGGACTGACTCTTGTTTGGCTACTGCGCGTGGCAGTCGCTGCCCGGGTCGCGGACGCTGCTATCCGAAAGCTTCTGGCAGCGCCGCACAGCAGCGACAATGGGCCGCGGCAGTTAGCCGCCACTGCCAGGTCGCTACTGCCGTGATCCGAATGTCACCTTTAAGTATGCTGTCACTGAAGAACTCATTAGCTGTTTGTCTTGCGTGGATAATGTGATCTTAATACGAGTGTGTGTAAAAACTAACTGTCGTATTATTAATTATTATCATTGTCTTAATTTGAATTTGCAGATTTATTTAAAAACTTTATTAGGTTGTAAACGTTTTGTTTCCCTGTAACTTTTTGATTTTCCTTTTTGCAAAAGCAATATATTTAGTCTTTGACGACATAACAGCCTAATTAGGCTGTTAATTGAACGGCTGATTAAATTAGTTGGCTACGTCATATACATGTAAGAACCAAACTAAAAAAAATATTTGCATCGACTACCTTGGATTTGAAATTTATACAATATTCTACTAGTGCTGCCCTTTCTTTTGATACCCATATTGAGGAAGGTTTGATTTTGTGGCTACCTTGGATTTGAAATTTATACAATATTCTACTAGTGCTGCCCTTTCTTTTGATACCCATATTGAGGAAGGTTTGATTTTGTGGAGGCCGCCATCTTGAATGAATATTAACCAAGAAACCTAGATTTCAAATTAAAAAAAACGCGTTCAATTCGGTCGATCCGTTGGAGCTCTACGGTGCCACAGACAGACAGACTATATCGACGTCAAACTTTAACACCCCTATTTTTGTTCGGGGGTTAAAAAGAGACACAAGAAAGCAGTTTTGCTTACTAAAGTAAGTACCTGATATATGTATAATGTATATACGTGGCTTATGAGTGCATAAATTACCTTACCATTTTTGAAAAAAGTCCAAAATTAATAAAAAAAATATGAATGTGTAGGTACTAGTCATAGAAAGTTCCTGATTAAATGTATGTACCCAATCATGTGTTTTTATTATCTTTCTTTATGTAAAATCTTATCTTTTAAAAATGTATACCTCTAAAGGTATACCTTTAAACGAGCAATTCTTTTGATACATATATATTTCAATATGTATATATATCGACTGGCCTCATGGCTTAGTGGGCAGTAACTCTGCCTGCGAAGCCGAGGGTCGTGGGTTCGATTCCCACCCAGTGCAAATATTTGTGTGATAAATTCAAATGTTTGCACTGTTTCTGTGCGTGTCTATCTATACTTATAATAAAACTGTAGCGGGAGGAATTCTGTACATTGAAGATATTTTGAAAAAAATTTTTTTTGGGGTCACTCCATAGTCGATACTGATGGCGAAACTGTATTTTTTTTCTTTCATGTCTATCTGTATAGGGAACTCTCATCACGCCAAAACTACTGATTCAAATAAAATGAAACTTGACACGATTTAAGATCATACTATGGAGATGGTAGCTGGCTACTTTTCATCCCCAAATTCTGCACGGTTTTCTTGCAGAAAGGGGTGAAAGTCAGAATATGTATTTGGTTGTAACTCATGTTTGCGTTGTTCAATTTCATTAGTTTTTTTTTTTCGTTAGAAAGAATACATTTTTAATATTGTCCCGTCAAAATTTTAACATTATTGGTGGTATGGTTTGGAAATTACACAGAAATTAAATAATAACGGTAATAATAAGTTCGGTACATACAAACTTCTAAGTATTCTGTGTTCTGTGACACTGCACTCAAATCCGCAATCCGTCATCATCTATCGTCAGGTAATAACAAGGGTAATAATGTCACAATATCTTTCTAATGTTTCTCCACATTAATTACAGATGGCAGCTCGTGGTACGAAACACGATCTAAGATTTATTAGAAAATGTGGAATGTAATGTTATCAACCAAACTTGAACGACACTTAAAATTTAGCGGTTGGTGTTTGTGGATGCAATCCTTGCTTCTGAATTTAGTATGTTAGGTTACTGAATGCTACTATACTTTACCTACTGAATTTTGTAACGAATAAAATTACGTTGGTGAGTAACCTAGGTACGTGACATAAAGTCTAAATTAGGTAAAATAACCGGCCAAGTGGGAGTGGTACTTGCGCACCATTAGCAAATAAACGGCGAAAACTTTTATTGTACATAACATAGCGCAGTTCCATCAATAATATTTTGTCAAATTCAAAATTCTAACCCTTCTAACCTAACCTAACATTCTTCAAGAGTCATCTCGAATCGCCTTGCCAGAAGATTTGACGAATTTCAACCGCCGGAGCAGGCTGGGTTTCGAAAAGGTTACAGCACCGTAGACCACATACATACGCTGCGGCAGATAGTACAGAAGACCGAAGAGTACAATCGCCCTATTTGCTTGGCGTTCGTGGACTACGAGAAAGCCTTTGACTCCATCGAAACCTGGGCTGTACTGGAGTCCCTGCAGCGATGCCAAGTCGATTGGCGCTACATCGAGGTGTTGAAGTGTCTATACAAAGCCGCAACCATGACCGTACAAATCCAAGGTATCCAGACAAGACCAATACTTCTGCAGCGTGGAGTGAGACAAGGAGATGTTATCTCTCCGAAGCTCTTTGCCAATGCTCTGGAAGACGTTTTCAGAACACTGGACTGGAACGGTTTAGGTATAAATATTAATGGCGAATACATTTCACACCTGCGATTCGCAGACGACATAGTCATTATGGCAGAGTCGCCGCGGGACTTGTCGGAGATGTTGCGGAGCCTAAGTGTTTCTTCCAGACTGGTGGGTTTGGGAATGAACTTGGACAAGACGAAAGTCATGTTCAATTCATTTGCAGATCCAATTGCAATCACAGTCGATAATGTCAGTATCGAAATTGTTCAGGAATACATTTATATAGGTCAAGTTATTCAACTGGGTAGAAACAACTTCGACAAAGAGGCTGACAGAAGAATACGTTTGGGTTGGGCAGCATTTGGGAAACTGCGTCAAATCTTTGAGTCGCCACTGCCTCAATGCCTGAAGTCCAAGGTATATAACCAGTGCATCCTCCCGGTCCTAACCTATGGGGCGGAAACATGGACACTGACTAAAGGCCTCGTCCACAAATTCCAAGTTACACAGCGAGCTATGGAGAGGGCTATGCTCGGAGTATCTCTGAAGGACAGAATCCGCAACGAGGATATCCGACGGAGAACTAAGGTAACCGACATAGCCTTGAGAATAAGCAAGCTGAAATGGCAGTGGGCGGGACACATATGTCGCAGAGCCGACGGACGTTGGGGAAGACGGGTTCTGGAGTGGAGACCACGTTCGAGACGTCCCGTGGGGCGGCCTCCCGCTCGGTGGACCGACGACCTGAAGAGAGTGGCAGGAAGCGGATGGATGCGGAGAGCCGAGGACCGGATTTGGTGGCGCAACATTGAAAAGGCTTATGTCCAGCAGTGGACGACAACGGGCTGGTGATGAAAATTCTAACTGTAGTCTCCAATGTACGTTTTGGAACATTGTAAATATGTACGAAAAAATCCGCGATTCTTCACAACATTGACTGACGGGCGAAATAACCCTACTAGATCCAACCACAAACTCAATCTGAATCTACCACATTCAAAACTAACATTGCATAGCTCGGGTCCAAATTCAATGTCAGTAAAAATATACAACAAATTGCCTTACAAACTAAAACAAATAAATTCTGACGAAAAGTTTGTCAAAACCTAAAAAATATATTACTCGAGAAATCATACTATACAATAGATATATCTTACCGACAAATCAATAACTATTATAGAATGAATCGATCCGCTCCGCACGATACAAATTATGTTGCCACACCCATTCAGGGTAATTATGGTAACTACTTATGACATGTACTTATAAATAAGACCAACTAATGTACCATAATATCAGTAATAAATGATTGAGTATTGTATGGGAGCCCCCTTAATCATTCATTTTGATTAATTATAAATTATTTAAAGAGAACATAAAACGAAATTTCTGTGAATAGTTAAAGCGTCAACCTGTCACCGTTATTAGTATCGAGAAAGAAACGGTAAAAAAAATGGTTGTCTGTAAAGTCGGTTTACTGACGATAGTTAACGTGACAACGTCTAGTATTTGTGTTAAGCACCATCTAGGTAAAACATTCTGAAGCTTTTTGAAAAGCTGTTCAAAGCGCCATCTCTGGGTACATCATTGTACTAGCACAAGTTCTTAACTTCATATCGTCGCTTTTCTAAAACATGGACAGACTCCTTGAACGTAATACACATTTCACTCACTAGATGGTGCGAAAAGTAATAAGGCGAGGTAAGGGAGGTAACTATTATCTAATCTATGGCGGTAACGTTACATGACGTCATGTTTTGCGGGCGTGCAGCCGGCTTCACCGAATTATAAAACGTTATCACGTCAAAAAATAAAGTAGCCAAGTGCGAGTTGGACTCGCCCATGAAGGGTTCCGTTCCAGCAAGTAACATAATATACATAGTACACATAGTTCTTGTAGTTCGTTGTAACTTTGATCGAAGTTTTAATAATAGTGTATTTATGACGTACTAAAAAAAACTACTCATCAGATCGAGTTCAAACTAATTTTCGTTGATAGTTTTCATGGTAATGTACATCATATATTTTTTTTAGTTTTTTCATTCTCTTACTTTAGAAGTTAGAGGGGGGGGGGGCACACATTTTACCACTTTGGAAGCGTCTCTCGCGCAAGTTATTCAGTGTAGACAAAAATTATATTAGAAACCTCAACATCATGTTTTAAGACCTATCGATAGATAACCCTTGTGTAGGTATGATGAAAAAAAAATTTTTGAGCTTCAGTTCTCAGTATGGGGGGCACCCCTAATTTTTGTTTTTTAAAAAACTTTTATAAAAATCTTAATGCGGTTCACAGAATACATCTACTTACCAAGTTTCAACAGTGTAGTTCTCATAGTTTCGGCAAAAAGTGGCTGTGACATACGGACGGACAGACAGACAGACAGACATGACGAATCTATAAGGGTTCCGTTTTTACGTTTTACGGAACCCTAAAAATGAAGTTTGTTGTATGGGAGCCCCCTTAGCTATATTTATTTTATGTTGTTTTTAGTATTTGTTGTTATACCTACATCACTTGTGAAAATTACAACTTTCTAGCTATCACCGTTCTTGAGATACAGCCTGGTGACGTATCCCTGACGGGATCCCTGAGTGCTTTAGGCTATGTACAATATACATATGTACCACGGGCGAACCCGGGGCGGACATCTAGTATTTGATATTATTAGCAACATTGAACATAGTAAGGTTATGTACCTAGTATCGAACTTGCAATTATACCATTAAGGGGATTACATTTCACCAATAAGTATTTTTGGGATCCCTGAGTGCTTTAGGCTACAATGTACAATATACATATGTACCACGGGCAAACCCGGGGCGGACATCTAGTATTTGATATTATTAGCAACATCGAACATCGCAGTGTTAAGGTTGTAGGATTCTTATAGGATACATTACGAAGAGTCTGTAAGTAGTTGATGTGCGTGATCTGATACCCACTTGTACATTTTTACAGGATGATAGCTTAATTAGATGATAGGGTTATTAGCCGATGTGGTATTTTATACTCTAAACCATCTGTGTTTCAAATGTCAATATAACTCGTTGTGTCATTATGTCGTTAATATTTGTTTCGTTAGGGCCCATGTTTTTTTTCCGGGACGATAGATACCTAGTATATGAGACTATAAACTATCTGTTTCAAATTACAACCAAATATGCTTAGGCTTTCCAACGTCACAGTTAATATTTGTTCCTTAAGGAACTATGTGCTGTTTCGGGATAATAAGTAACCGACTTGCTATTTCTGAATACGAACTACGTGTTCCAGAGTAGTCTTATAAATATTATGTATGTCAATGTTTGGATGTTTGTTGCTCAATGGTGTCGTGTTTAAAATTTCAACTCGATATATTCAGCTGTTCCAATATATTTGAGCAACAAACATTCAAACCTTAACATATATAACTATTACTTAGTAGTAGGATAGTATTTTGTTCAATTTTAGAAAAACCGTATGCTTTGGTCACTGAAGCTTCTTGAAACCTTTTTTTTTACCTTTTTTAGGCCTACACTTGACTGCCATCTCGGCTGATGTTAAGCGACGATGCGGTCTACGATGGGGGCGTGCTTACCTAGAAAAAAAAACCGATTCACTCCATTTGAAGACACAAAGGTTGTAACCATCGGGAAAAACCCACTCAGGCAACGTGTTCCACAGCCTAGACGTTCTTATCACAAAAGTAGAGTCAAATATCTTTGTTCGCGTCTTTGGAACATCAACCATGAAACAAAAAAGGGCAAGGTGGTATTAGATCATGCAAATCTGAAGCACACTCTTCGAAGTGTATCCGATAAAAAATCCGATAGGCTAGCAATTTTTCGGCTATGTTCTAGACTTTGAAGTCTTTTTCGCACAAGAATGTCATTGCCTTTTGGCACGTCTCTCGATGGATTCCAGAGCTTCCAGCTGATATTTAGCCGACCCATCCCAAAGGTGTGAACAGTACTCCATACAATAGCGAATCTGTGCTTGATATAACTTGAGCAACTGTTCAGACTTGAAATACCTTCGCACCTTTGAGAGGACACCTAGTTGTTTGGCAGCTAGTTTAGCCTTGGTCTCGATTTACGAGCCAAAGTTGAGCATAGATGTTAAAGTAACGCCCAAAACCGCAAAACGGGCATCGCCCTATTTTGACACCGCCTCAAGGGCCAAGCTCAAACCCTCGATCAAGCTCTCTCTCAGTACCTGCTTGCTGCCCACTGGCTCTCGCGCTAGATATGTAACTCTCTACAACGGTGCTATCATCTGTGTACCCAAAGATACCGGGCTTCAACAGATCGTTGATATGTACCAGGAAGAGCATCGCAGAGAGTACCGACCCCTGAGGGACTCCGGCATTGATAGGCGATATCGGTCATCGGCCAAGGGCGAGCTTTGCTGGATAACGGGACGTCGGAGTATGGAATGAAATATTCCATAGCCGTTCGTATTACAATAGTCACAGCATCCGCGCGGACTGAGGGATCACCAGAAGTGAAGCACAATGACTGCCATGGGTAAGACGCAAAGAAAGAGCCCATCTCGTCCCAATCTGCTGACTTGTATCGCCACAATCGCCGGTTGCCTCTAGGGCTGGGATCGGGCGGATGGTAGACGGATACAGATTTCACCAGACAGTGGTCGGAGCTGCCTAACGGCGAAGATACCGCCACGGAATAACGGTCTGAATCTGTTGTCAGCAGAAGGTCTAAGCAATAAGGTGTATGCGACTCAACGTCGGGTACTCTTGTGGCCGCTTGGACCAACTGGGTTAGGTCTAACGATAAAGCTAGCTTTCTCGTTTCCCGCCCAGCATGGTCAGTGTCCCGGTATGGGTACAGCCATTCCTTATGATGGCCGTTGAAATCACCCAGTTACACTTGTTGAGCCGACGGGTACTTTTGTTGAACCGCATCTGTCGTCTCACTAAAATAATCCCTGAGCGTAGTCGTCTCCCGGTCTCCGCTGTGCGACCGATACACACAGACATAGATAATTTTGTCAAGGTTACGGAGACGCCGACAGCAGATGTCGTCACGGGCGTACAGGCACACTCCAGCACGAGGCCGGATTTTGTGCTCCAGAGTATAGCCTGGATACGTTAGGTACGCCACATCCGACGGACAACCTATCTCCGTCTCCGTTAGAAACAAGAGTGTCGGCTGCTCAGTCTCGAGGTGATGGTGGATTGCTGTGAGATTGGAGTGCATCGTCGCCTTGTCTTGTCTGTGTGAATGCCTTGTCGGTTAAAGTGCACCTCGAATATTTGTGAGGTGCACTTTAACCGACAAAAGCACAATAAAGGTACAGTGTACCTTATCTACATTTTAAAATGTATACATTTTATATAGATTTGCTAGTCGCAGATCAGCACTTCGGGCCGCGTCGGTGCCGCCATGACACCCGCGATGGCCGTGCGGTGGCAGGCTAGTTCTGTGAAGTGTATTTATTTAATTATGTGCGTTCCGTTGTGTGCTTTAATAAAATGTTGAGATATATACAATACAAAATTTGGCGGTCCGAGGTTCAACCTTTCGCGGTCCGGGCCTGTTGCTGACCCTTGGCTCTACTCTCTTATTACGAAAAACGTAATTTCGAAATAAACTCGCGACTTTCCTACTCCGGTTCTACATCGGGCCGTCATTTCGTCCGTTTAATAATCTTGTTTTTAACCTCGTACGAAATATGAAATACACATGCTGCTTCTGAAAACAGCAGTACATAGGTACTCGATGCTGCTCTCGAAAGTTCTATGCAGTCTAGTACTTACTTAACTGTCTAGACTTGTAATAGCGACGATGCGACGAAGTCTCCCATGGAAAATGAAAATAGTATCGATTTTCTCATCTATTATTGTCTTTCTATATGGCTAAATTTATTTTGATTGTATTAATTTTTAAATTCATTGTAAAAAAAATATGAAATTATACTTACCTCCTATGAGTCAATGTGTAACTCGAAATAAATAATTTGAGCTTTGAATGAAAAGGTAAATTAGCCCTCATCATTCAATTAATTGAGGCGTTAGCCAATTTAAATCAAGGTGATCCAATACGCTTTCTTTGCGAGTAATACAAAATATACTTCTCCCATAAAACACAAAACAGTTCTCGGCTAGAACAGTAGATTTTTCTGTTATTGCACAGCATAGGTAGGTACGCTTATTTATTACGTTTAGGCTTGTTGCCCATCTCGACTAATAATGTTACGTGAGGATGCGGGCTACGGTACAGTGCGTATACCTATCTGTTATCTATAATTACTGTAAACAATGAAACGGTGTCGCCTTTTCTAGCACCGAGAATCGAAATATCGATAGAAAATTTTAAGAATTATTAATTTCCAAGATTATAATCACCGGGAAAAACCCACTCAGACAACGCATTTCACAGCCTAGACGTTCTCATCACAAAGGTAGAGTCAAACCTCTTAGTTCGTGTCTTTGGAAGATCAACCATGAAACGATGTTGCTTCTTCGAGGTACGAGAAGTCCGACAAAAAAAGGGCAAGGTGGTATTAGATCATGCAGATCACCTCCACCGTGTATCCGATAAAATGCTGATAAGCTAGCAATTTTTCATGCTATGTTCAACACTTTGCTGTTTTTTAACGCACTAGAGTGTCGTTGCCTATGAGCCTTTTGGCACGTCTCTCGATCGATTCCAGAGTCTCCAGCTGATACTTAGCCGATCCATTCCAAAGATGCGAACAGTACTCCATACAAGAGCGAATCTGCGCTTGATATAGCGTAAGCAACTGTTCAGACTTGAAGTAGGTACCTACTGTCGCACCTTTGAGAGGACACCTAATTTTTTGGCAGCTTATATAGCCTTGGGCTTGATATACTGTAATAATGTAACGCCGAAAAGCTCGAAATGATCAGTAACCGGTACGGATAAACCTCGAAAAGTAGGAGTATGTTGAAATGGATTCCTTTTTGCGAAGAACAGACACGCCTGCGTCTTTCCCTCGTTAAACTTGGCCAGGTTGGCTTCGCCCCATTCAGTGACTGCCTCAAGGGCCAAGTTAAAACGCTTGATCAAGGTTTCTTTCGAACTAGCTTCTCCAGCGAGCATCTCGGCTGAATACATATTAGTCTGTAGCTGGTGATTAGTTGAGTACCTACTCCACATACAATCGCAACTTGTACAAAGTTGTACTGGTACTAAGTAAATAACTGTTCAAATGTGAAGTAGCGTCGCGCCTTTGAACACCATACTAATGTTTTGCTCAGCTGTGAACTCAATAAAAGAACCAAGGTTGAGCATAAAGCTATAAGTTACGTCTTTAGAACTCGAGGTGGTGTTTTTGCGGAGAACAGACACGCCTAATTCCTTTCTTTATTAAATTCGTCCAAGGATCGCTTTGTCCCAATACACAGATACTACCTCGAGGACTAAGTTGAGACGCTAGATCATACCCTCCCATTGTCCTGGGTTTCTATCCGTGGGCTCGTGTTCTGGATTCAAAAAAATTACAACGGTTCTGTCATCCGCGTACCCAAAGACGTCGAGTTTTAGGAGATCAGACCAGTAACAAAAAAGGCGCCGAGCGCACCGTTGAGGGATTCTGGCATTAATGCAACATAAAAAGATATTATGTTGATGCCACCAGCATGCGGGACACGCTGCCGACTGGTAGTGGGCTTGTAAATTTTTATTATCTTTAGAACTTCAATGTGGATAATTCAGATGTGCTTAGTGTGGGTGAATAGTTAGGAATGTAGCGTAGTGTAGTTCTCATCGAGTAAAGTTTATTTATAAAGCCTCCGCCCGTTTAAAAAAAAATATAAGTCATGTTATATCTCCGGGTGACTACTGCAGTGTAGTGCTAGGCAGGAATATTGACTCTTTTTGTTCAAATCACTTAAAACGGTGTAGGAAAACATCGTGAGGAAACCTACGTGTACCTAGAATCTTTCGAGATCATGCGTCATCCACCAACCCGCACTGGGCCAACGTGGTGGATTATAGCCTTGGCTCTCTCCTTGCGAGGGAAGGCCCATCAGTGGAAATGTTTAGGTAGTAGGCTGCTTATGCATGAATTCAAAACGGTCACGTAGAGTTTACTTCACATTAAGTATAAATTCTTAAAAACTTTTCTCGTATTTGTTTGTTCAATTCAATTCATCGAAACATTTTCTCAGATTAGATGTAGTAATGTACTTACCATTGTCGACCAAGCCACACCTAGAAATCATGCTCAGATGGGTTGCTATTTAATCCGCTTGAGACCTGCGAAATCATGT
Source organism: Ectropis crepuscularia (assembly GCA_963693475.1). Classification (NCBI taxonomy): domain Eukaryota; kingdom Metazoa; phylum Arthropoda; class Insecta; order Lepidoptera; family Geometridae; genus Ectropis; species Ectropis crepuscularia. The sequence continues at coordinate 41,641,129 of OY856338.1, forward strand.
GGACGCCATAAAATACTACAGCGTTCGCTTTTATCATACTTGTCAATGCCATACTTTTTACAGATTTTCAATGTCTAAAAATGCGCATAATATGCGTTTTTTTTAAATGAAACCTAGTTAGATCGATTTATCGTCCCTGAAACACCCTGCATACATAATTTCATCAAAATTGTTCGAGCCGTTTCCGAGATTCAGATTCAATACATAGGTATATACAAGAATTGCTCGTTTAAAGGTATAAGATAAGATGAATTTTCTCCCTTTTAAAATACACACAGAGTAGAATTTAACTCTGATTCGATTTTAAACTAGAGAAACGATAGACTCTAAAGAGTCAATTCAATTGTTTCTTGCGATTCTAAACCATTTTCCAAATGTTCAGAACACTACATTTATGAATTCAAAATAGTAGGTATCATGTACGGAATTTTTTCTCATACAGTCATCCTTATTCCTCAAAATACTTTACTTGCCATTATCGACCCAGCCACACCCGTCATACCATTTAGGTAGGTTGTGAACGGAGTATAGTCTGCGCAGGAATAAACTGTTCGCCCATTACGAATGTAAGCGGCAGGGTGGCGAGAGTAGGCCGCCTGCTTCATTCAGTGCGAGGGTTCGTAACAAAACACGCGCCTCACCCTTGTAGAACTAAGGGAAATAAATGGGAAATTTCTTTTAAATGAGACTATACTTTTTTATAGACAGACTACTTTGCTTCAGATTCTAAGTATCGTTTCTGTATTTTTCTAAGTTTTCCGTCGTAGTTGTTGTCATCGCTTTTATAAAAACATCAGTTTAGATGATCATCACATCGCAGAATATATCAATTTTAGCAGAACGCTAAGATTAACACGGCATTATTTGCCGAAATTATGTTTGTATGAATGTTTGTAGGAGGTAAAACTATCTTTCGTTTGTAGCATGTTCCATTTTGAAATTGGACAAAGATCTGTCAACCGCACGTTATTTTTCAATAACTGCGCTGTAAGCTCGTCTTTATCCATGCCTCGACTATCGACCGCCATTACTGTTCATACAATCTTGTATTGATTTTCGCTTGAGCACCAATAGACATAGCTTTTATTGAAATATCAACTCCATAGAAAGTTAAGACTTTCAGTCTTAACTGTTTGATATTATACAGATGTTATATATTTTGTAAATAACTACAAATCTTCGAATCCGTCGTCCCAGTGTCATCGCAAGTACATTGTAAATAGTTAATATTCTCAAAGAAAGCAATGTACCTACTACTCTTGTGTAGAAATCTATTCACTCTGGTTTGAAGACTATCTTTTGTTATCATTCTTTGCTTGCATAATAGTTAAGACTAATGAGACATCTGTCACATACATACGTGGATATGTCACATCAGTCTTAAACATTCTCATCAATATTTCCATGCAATAACATTCTAACATTGCGTGGAAGTATCGAGTGTGATGTGTTCGTGTTGGTCGTTATTGGGCGCATCGAGCTACTTACCTCACCTCTGGCCGACCTCTCGCTATCAGGGTCGCTGTCCGTATCAACATAATTATGTGCATACGTTTTACTTATCTGACTTGAGGCAAACTGGCGATACGGGTCGATCCTGCAATCACTAAAATAATAATGTTGTTAGAGTTGTACCCCGCGTGTTGAAGTAAAACAATTAAGTATTATTTAACATTAAAAAAACTAAACATTTTGGACACAAAAGACATTTTATCGCCAGAAGCAATGTTCCATTACTTTTAGTTTTAAAAACAACAGCGCCTGATTTTATTTAAGTAATGCAAATCGCATAACTTTACGGTAAGATAATTACTATATAGCCTTGTAAAATTATCACAAATTCCGTTTGTTCATGATGTTGGAACTGTAAGGTACCTATACCATGACTCTCTGGAAGGCTGGCTACCTATCGGTTGATACAAGCGATAACAAACCGACCGGCCTTGTATTATTGATTATCATCAGACGTTTGCTCCCTCTGACGTAATGCTATCTGTATTGGAAATATTTGAGTTCCCAAGAATCTAATAACGCTGACTAGCGCATTTTACAGCCACAAAAATTCAGTCCACAATCAAAGTTCTGAATTTTTTCATGTTTGAGAAAGTTTCGTCATAAAATCATTTTAGCCGTACTTGCCCTCAATAAGCACGTGGAACGTTGTCAGCCTGAATAGATACAACTAATAACGTTGCAAAAACGCTAGCAAATGTAAGGAACGTGTTCATATTTCGCTTGCTGTTATAAATACGAATTACTAAGTTAATTTTATGCTTGCATAACGTTATTTCATTGTTATATTTTACTAGCAGCGCCCCGCGGTGTTATCCGCGAAGTTCCCGTTCCCGTTCTTTTTCCGAGATAAAAAGCCTATTTGTTCTTCCAGACTATAATATATCTGTGTTCCAAATTTCAGCCCGATCCGTTCATACGTTAGGGCGTGATTGAGCAACAAACATCAGACCTGAAATCTTCTAGTCTATGATACACAAGCAACAATTACAGGTAGGTATACCCATCGATAAAAAACAATGTATGTGCCCTCCCAAACTTCAGCCGCACGGAATTATGTTATCGTTGGGAAGAGTGAGCTCACTCTTTCCGTTTTAGTCGATTATAGGAAGCGGTGAACGCCGAACGTTTATACCTATCGCTATTCGCTGTCAACAACCAAAATAAATAGAATCGCAACATACGTCGCCACTAGCGATTCTAGGGGTCAAGTAGATTGGTTGTTGTAAACCACTCAAGCTACACACAGAAATGCAATTTGTTAACAATTTCAAAGTGTCAGGGCACATCTTTTGATTTATATCGATGAGTATACCTACCTATCTTATATTTGAAGTAGGCAATAATTTGAACATTTGAAGATGTGTCAGAAATATAAGTTGCATAGGTACTTTAAAACATTCGCTTGTATATTACTGGTTTACTGGTATTATCGTTTTGTATTATTGGCAATAACTTTACGCTCCGCCTGATGGTAAGTGGTAAGAATGTTCATGAACATCGTCCTGTAGCAACATCAGTAATGCTTTCAATGTTTTGTCAGCACGGAGAGGTCTTTAAAGATACCCTTTTTGATGATTGGGGAGATAGGTCAATTTGAGACTGCGACCGCTCCTGACTACAAACATGTTAAGTGTGTAGGAACTCGAACGCCTAACAAATCGTAATAGTTAATAATCTTGCGCAACGCTTGCTCCAATTATCAAAATAGGCGACAGAAGATTTTTTTATATTTTTGGAATGAAAACTTCTTTTCTTTTGGCGCCCCACAAACAGATTTTTCGTAGGCTGTGAATTTACCTCAAGGGTAACGTTCGTAAATGAAAAAAATCTTCCGGTGAACTCGGGATCATAGCCATCTAAAATGCGTTAGCATTTCTACATGGTCATGGCGTGTTACCAATGATTACACTGCTAACCTCTGGAAGACTTACATAACATATGTGTACACTGTTATGCATTGATAAGATTTATTCCAAACTAGCAGCACTCTCCGGTTTCAACCGCTTTGTTTCCAAAGTTTGCTACAAAATTCTGAGTCAAAAATCAATTGACATATTTTTTCATCACTTACATACCTAATGTGCCAATTTTGAAGCGTTTTTCGTTTGATAGCTGATTCTATCCCGTTGCTGGACTCATACTTTCGATCGTACTTCTTTTCTTTGGAAACTTTACTTTAAGCCGATAGTTCAAACAGGCCCATATATTTTTTCGATAATTTCTCCGAAATTATTATTTCCGCTTTTACACCCAAGATATAATAGGGTATTATTTTTTAATAAGTATCGCCAGCGTTATTACAAAAATATAAGCTACACACAAAAATTTTGTTTAAATATTACATTTTTTTTATTTATTGAAGTGCAACACGCAACGCAATTGTGTACTTCGGAGCGCATACTTACGACGTACTCACCGGGCTCGTAGCTCGCGCGCCAACTGCAGTGTCCACGACGCGGCGGCAACGTCATGCGCGTGCTTCTCAACCTACAACAACTACATTAAGACACACTTGCAGCAGTACAAACTTATCTGGCTCGCTAAAAATCGCCCCTATTTCATTTCGAAATAGATGTTTAATACTGACGCGGTTAGTTGTGTTTTTCATAAACGGTGCAAATAAGTTTGTATCCCTGTATTACAATGAGCGCAAAATTTTATCGAGTTGTCAGTGTGGCTGCGCTGTTCACTGTTGTGTGTCAGAGACAAGCGCGGATCCGAGGGGGGGGAGTACCACTGATTAAAAAGCATACATGTTACTTATCGCGCAGTTTCGTGACTTGACGACGACGACCATGTGAACCCTGGATCTAAAGCTGGATCCGCCCTTGGTCAGAGACCGCGAAGAGCTACGCGCGCTGCCGGGGAGGGTTCGTAGTACTCTGCCTCACTTTTACAACTTTGAACATTTGCACGATTATATTTATCTTTACTCCGAGGGGCACACTTGACACACAATTAACAAGACGAGCGCTAAATTGTATTTTTTTTTCTTTTTGAACTCTTTATCTAATGAGGCATTTCTAGAATGACATATTTGTAGGAATGTTCTCAAAATGTACTTATGTCAAATTATTGACATATTATGCGTATCAAGTTTCTCTAAGAAAATGACATCATTCTCAAAACGCGTCATTACCGGTTCGATTTGAAAATAGTTATTTGTTATACAAGAGCGCAAATTTGCTTTTAACCGCGTGCCCAATGTTCTTGGGCCAGAAAGCGAAGGCACAAAAGCGCAGCGAGTGATTAAAAAATTAGAATACTGAGCGTAGCGAGGGAATTAATAGATCACTAAAGGTGAAAAAAGTGGAAAATCTTTGCACTCGAGTGTAACATGTAACTTATCAACCCACCTCAGCGAGGAAATGACTAAACAAACGCGTTTTCAAGTTTCCTGTTTTAACCCAATTTTTTCGTGAAAAGAACACTGCGCGCAAAGCAAATTAAAAAAAAAGTACACTAAGGAGGTTCCTATTCTGAGTTTTTAACAAATTAAAAAAGTTGAATGATAAATTTGGCGCCAAGGCGGTTGAAGTGAATATGTTTAATTATATTTTGAATTGACAGGCTTTAAATCAAATCAGTTTATTTGTCAGAATATTAAAAATGAAATGTTGTCTCAAATAGTCTACTCAAGAGGGTTCTATAAATTCAAATTTACTTACTTTACTCTCTAAAGGGTAAAAACGACTTGTACTCAGATATCGAAGAGCAAAAATATGATTTCGTAGTAGTCGCTAGTCATGATAATAAATAACATCGGTGAGTGAAACGACGGGGCAGATCTAGTGTAGTGGGTATGAGGGTTCCTATGATGTGGTGCGCAGGCCATTGCGCACAGCTGTGAGTAGTTCCGCCAGCGGCCGGCTATGCACTGCGCTCGTCACGCGCGCTCCCGCGAGCGCACATCCCAACAGGAGGAGTACGACGAGAGCGCATTCACTTTTGTGTTCTTTTTGTAGAGTTTTCTTGAAATGTTCTTGTGTATAATGATTCCGACTCAGTCGAGAACATGCTTTTTTATAATAGTTATGGTTCAAAATAATGTTAAGGCTATGGAGCATATACGCTAATTTCAAACCGATCGCTATTTTTGGAGTAACGTTTATTTATTCGTAAAATATCTTATTAATTACAGACATGTTTAAATATTAATTTATATAGCACGCGATAGCCATAATCGCGAACAAGCAAGTCGCCGGTTGTGGTGTCGCCGGAAACACATGATTCTTCGCTAGAAAATAATAATATACATAACGCATACAATTAATAGATCAGCCAGCGTCGGCATAAACAACAAGTTAGATATGAAATAAACTTAAAACTATGAAAGGTGATTTAATCGCAATAATAGCCAACTTATAGTTATTATATTAAAATGAAAGAAAAAGTTTTAATTTCACGAGCGGGACGCCCGCGAAATAAACATAAATCGGATGGGAATATGGAAGAAAAATAATGACACGCCTTATACAGTAATTTATTCATACTAATTCATCTTAAAATAAACGTAAGAATTCAAAATTATAGTAAAACAATACAACAAAACGATAAAAACATCTTACAAGCTAAATGTAGCCGCGAATATAAAACTTCGCACACATGACAGCCATGAAATGTAACCTCACGATAGCGCGCCGCGCCGCCGCCGCGCCGCCGCCGGGTCTACCGCCCAACTAAAATTGTTACTTTGATCCTCTTAGTCATTTACAAATATCAAAATAAATATCAAGGTAATATATTTTTGTTAGGCGGTAGAGGTCAGGGTTCGAAACGTCGAACTACGTATTTAAAGTATGGAAGAGCAAAGTCCGTAGTCGTGACGACACGTCGCGGGTCGCGGGTCAGTGACCGCAGGACGTTGCTCCTCCCGCCGGGAGTCGCCGACCGCCAGCCGAGGATACAGGACTAGCCTACTATGGAAGCAGTCCTCGAATAAAACGCATCTCCTTTAACGTCTCACAACGCTACCACACATATGTACAATGTATATTAAATTAACTCTAGAAAAATGATTCTTGCAGTGAAAGTGGAATAGCTAGCGTTGTCACATTAATTGAGAAGTGGTACTTCGCCTGTTTACTTATGTGACGTGATGATGAAACGAACATAACACAAACGCATCTCAGTATCTTATACCGTCGCATGGTCACTTGCGCTGCTGTCTACGGCCATTCTGTTCGTATTTGTAATCTATTCTAATTACGCGTACAAAATATACAAAATGTACAAAAAATATGTTTTTTTTTATATTTTTATTTTTATAGTTTTGTTTAACGCTGTATTAATATTCCCAAACATTTGCTAGACATCAAACTAGACGACAGTATTTGACTTTGCCTACAGCGCATGGATATCGATACTCTTACCGATGTTTATACAAATCAGATTGTCATAGACTGCAGCGCTGTTCTCGTCTGCGTTTTGTTCGCTTTCTTGACACAACCCTGTTTCAAATGTTTCAATCTGCGTAGATGCCGGTGTTATTCCATTCTCGCCTTAATATCAATACCACGAGCTGTCTCCAATACACCAAATAATACCTGTTTTGTGAGCAAAAGACAACAGCAATTTATACGAGATCATAGTTGTGATTGAAATAAGTCGAAAACGAAATATACTCAGCGGAACATTTTGAGATGGGATAAACATAATATTAGTAAAAAGTGGGAAATTATAAAAAAAAGGGTAATTCGCTCAGCTATACAGGAGATGGATCTAGTGATAAACTAACTTTAGTATAATTAATTAAATTCGAGTTGTTGCACAGAAGTAATGTCGCTGTGCGCGTCTCACTGATCCATCCCTCAGTAAACAAGGTAAAAAAACGGTGATAATGAGATAATATAGGACGGTCAGAAGTAATTATGTTTTTTTCTGACGGAATGAGGCGTTTTCAAAATGCAAAAAATCTGTCAAAAATAGCTCTCCGTTGCACCAAAGGTGGCGTTAATATGTCATTTCGTTACAAATATTTGATAAACATACGTTAAATCCAATGATTTGACGTTAATGCCAATGAGATTTTTTACAAGGGGTGTCATTTAATTAAAACCCTGTTCAAATAAAGAAAAAAAATGCCAATGATTAGATATATTTGATGATATTTTTCACACATCTGTCATTCTGAAAACGCATCACTTATATTTTGAATTTAAATAGTTTGAACTCTGAACTTTTCTATTTATATGAAAATATATAGAAAATTTTCTATGCAAATTAAATGCATTTTTGTGAATCGAGAAGATAGAAAAGATTAGAACAATAACGAAAAAAGCATGAAGCTTGTTCTTCACCTTTCTATCTGTTTTCGTTTTATAGCAGAGTGATTTTCCACAAAATATATTTTAATACGGTATTTGACAATGTTGATAATTATACAAATAATTATGATCATCTTATCACATAATAAGTTAAATAAACATATTTCACTCTATTTTGTAAAGTAAGCAAATGAAATAAAAAAAAAATCGATGTAATCGCACTGTTAAGGATGGCTGGTGTCGTCACGCGCCAGTAAATATTCCATCTACAGTAAACGGTTTCGTGAAGAACAATGATATGTTAACTGGCGTGTGACGTCACGCTCGTCACATCACCCGAAACAGCGCTTTTGGCGGGCTTTGGAACTTTAAACATTTATTTATTTTTAATGTTAAAACGGTAGGTCTTCCGAAAATATTCATGTGGTGTGTATTTATTATGTACATAATCAAACATCACTTAAACGGTTTTACAAATTTAGTCAAATACCGTATTGAGAAAGGTGAACCATACTCCTCATTTTACCAAACTCTGAAATAAAAATAAAAACTGCCTATCCATCTAATTTGTTGGATTTTTTGGAAATTATGCAAATTTTTTTATTTTAATTTTAGCATCACAATAGAAATGGTTGTTTATGGTGGATATTGCTCTACTCTTTCTGTATTCTGTGGAAAATACAAGACTTGGTGCAATGCGCCAATTATTGCTCCAGGGGTTTCCGTAATTAATTAATAAATATTGTCGGGCATCCTTAGAACAAATTGATTTTTTGTACATAATGTAGTATAGACAAAACATTATAGAACATGTTCTCCAATTGATGACTAGATATTTTATGAATTCATTGCATAAGCACGCTTTGTTGGTCAAAAAAAAATGTTTATCACAGTTGAGAATGGAGACAAGAATGTCCTTGGGCTACCTCTGGACGTCTACTCTCCTTCTACGAAAACGTAATTTCGAAATAAATAAATAAATCCATCGTTTCTTCCGTTTAAATGTTCTAAGCCTACACTAATTAGAGTAGGCTTAGAACATTTAAACGTCAAACAATGTTCGATCGGACGAAACGAAGTAGAATGGCAGTAGGAAAGTCGCGAGTTTATTTCGAAATTGCGTTTCACGTCGAATTAGAGTAGACGTGCTGGTTGAAACAGATAAGGACATCAAACGTTTGCTATTTTTGTTAACTATATCTGTTGTTTGTGCGCACGACTTACAATCTAATATATGACGGCCGTGGCCCAAACGCAAACATATACCAATATAACTCGAGAACTCGAGAACATATACCAATATAACTAGAATGATACAGGTTAGTAACTAGTCTAGTTGTCAAGTTATACTATTCCGAGAGCTAGCGCCAAGTTTTGGGCAGGACAAGCTGAAAACTGGTCACGTAGATCTCCTATTATACCCCAACACGGAGCTGCAGACCTGGACGTCTACTCTAATACAACGAAAAACGTAATTTCGAAATAAACTCGCGACTTTCCTACCCCGGTTCTACCTCGATCCGTCGTTTAGTCCGTAAATGTTTATTGTTACTCTAATTAGAGTATGCTTAGGACATTTAAACGTCAAACAATGTTCGATCGGACGAAACGAAGTAGAACCGGAGTAGGAAAATCGCGAGTTTACTGCGAAGTTACGTTTTTCGTAGAAAGAGAGTAGACGTCCTGGCTCGTGAGGAGCGGGGCAAAGTTAATCCAAACATTAAAAAAATATCAATAAATAATATGTTTGAGGCAAAATACATTTTTTTCTGTTTAATGTTTAAGGTATAAAAAAAATAAGCCAGACGATTTAGTCGGGATTTTAACATTGCGAAACGCATGCAAATATGTTTGAAGTTTGAAACAATTTGAAGTTTTTATCTATGTCAAAAAAAATAGGAAGTCTGAAAAAGACAGATACTTTTGGTTGGACTTTCTACCTGTCAAGTAATCTAAATTTTGTTTAATTTTGCCCCACTACTCAGCACCAGGTGTCCAGGTCTGCACCTCAGTCTTGGGGTATAATATGAGTCAAGATTTCCGCTTGCCTTACATACCTACCCAACATTTGGTAACAGCTCTAGGAATATATCGAGCGTTTTGACGATTGACCGGCGATAGCATTTTACAACAATTACAAAATAAACTAAAATAAAAAGTTATTTTTAAATGTAAGTAAGAAGTAACATTATTGCTTTGTTGTTGCCTATTGTAGAACAACTGGAGTTTCGTTACATAATTAGTTTCGATATCCCCCACAACACCACAAAATAGTATTTACAAGTAAATGTATTACCATTTCAAAATGTTTTTATATTTATTTGATGTACCTAGGTTTACGAGTTATGCCATAAAAAATGAGAGCAAAGGCCATATTTATGGTGTTCTGTTGTGAAACAACCAACGCGACAACAACTAATGATTGTTGTTAATAAAAGCCAATATTTCTAAATTTCTACATAATCTTTTCATTAGCTACACACACAACTTACACTATATTTACAATCTTAAAATACTTATTTTTCACTAACACGAATATCTAAACTTCCTAAAGTAATTAGCTTATATAGAATTAAAATACCGTGGTGTTACACAAAACATTAATTTAAACTAGCCTAATCGGCCTACTTTTCTTAATCTCTTTTTTTAGATGGATAGAATATCTATCTAAAGAAAGAGACTAGGATAGAGGACATTAGATGAAGTTAAGATCGCTATTAAAGTTTGTGTTATTAATTTAGCTATTACTTAATATTAACTTTGTCGAGGGACGTATAGAACACATTGAAACCCCCGACATATGCTTTATCTATAGACAATATTACAAAGTAATAAAGTAAAATATAGTTTCTTTTATACAAACATTTCTAGAGCAATACAATCAAGGGCGGATCCAGGTAGGGTCATGGGAGTCATGCCCCCCCCCCCCCTCCCGGGCTGGATCCAGTACCTAGATGACCACTAGTTGAAGCGCACGCATACACTGACCCGGTGTAGTGACTTGACCAACGACCATGACCATGTGACCCTCCTTGTAATAATAAGTTATCTACTTAATTCTATATTACTATTATATTCTAGTTTTCTAGCGGGTTGTAGGGGTACACAGATAGGTTGTACTGATTTAAAGGAGGCACATTTTCGTTATATGAAAAATTCTAAAATTTACGTATGTTTTTTGTAACAGGGGTCAACCCTGAATACATGAAAACAGTCATGTTGTCGTGTCGTTTAAATAAACGACACGTAATACAACGTAATGTATAACGGCAATATTTGTTTTCGGTCTTACAAATGAATACAATTCGTTGAGCAAAAAAGGAATATTTCAGTTATCAGGATCTGTAAGCCTAGTTCCCCCAAGGCCGCTGGCTACCAGTGACACTGGCAGCTGTCTGAGTATTAGCCTTGTGGGAACAGTTTTTCAAGCCAAGCGCTGGTGAAAATAGAGCGCCCGTCTATTTTTAGCCGATTTCCAAAAAAAAAAGAAGACCTTATCAATTCGGTTGTATTTTTCTTTGTACGTATGTGACGCGATAGCGCCGCCAATGTTGAATCGATTTTGATGGTTCTGTTTTTGTTTAGCAGATCATAGTTCAGAGGTGTGGTCCCGTGTATATGTTATACCTCTAAACTACGATCTACCAAACAAAAACAGAACCACCAAAATTGATTCACAATTGGCGGAGCTTTCGCGTAACATAATTATCTAGTTACAAATGAAAACATACCCCCGAATTGAGAACCTGGATGAGGTTCTCAAATGTTTTTTGAAATCGGTTAAACATGGGTTGCGTAAGTAGTTAGGTATGTAGTGATTGTAAAGGATCTGACCGGTAAATAAGAGATTGGCCCTTAAAATGTCATTAGATCTTTTTAGTATGGCTTCCTTATTACTGTGCGAATCTAATGAATGATTTCAAGGTTGACCCTGTACTTGTAAAAAACTTTTCATTTTTGAAATATATACTCTCAACAGAATGGAAAGTATATATATATCACTATAAGCACCATTCGATCGCGATCATGTTCTGTTTCACAAATAGTCTAGTCAACAAGTTCAAAAACGTGATAAATAGAAATAAAGGTCCTAGAAACATGTGCGATAGCTCATTCGATTCGGAGTACCGTCTAGAATAATGTTTTAAGGCTTTATTAGCACATAAAAAAATGCGATAGTTACTAACAAATTGGATAAGAAAAATAATGTATTTAGTTATTCCTTTATAATTTCTTAACTAATGATCTTTAAGAAATTTTAAAGAAAGTCCTGAAAGAGGAGGACATTTCTAATTTAAAGTTTTAAATTTGAAAAAAATGTAGTGTAATCTAGACACTTCTATCTTCTTCGAGATTTTTTCTTTTCTAGAAAAATCTCGGTAATAGAAAAAAAATGATGATTTTTCATAAAGTTACACCAACGTTAATTAACGAATCTTACCTGGTATCTGTTTTTATAAATGACTGCATAAGTTTCAATAATTGGTTTATAAATTTTTCACTTCGTGGAGCTCTTCTCATTTAAGTACTTTATAAAATAATGCAAAAAAGTTTTTATAATAAATTTATAAAGTTTATTATTTTTGTAATTATGTTTTTTATTACATACATAAAAAATATATCTAAAAATGTTATCAAAAATTGTTTTTTTTGTAATCTTACTATTGCTGGTTGACTAGACTAAAATGTAGGTATAAAAACATGAAATTTTAAATAGGATTAGAAATGTTGAGTATGACACTTTTAACTTAGCACACATCCATTTTGTCACCCCTTAACATTAAATTAATAGGCTACAATCCTTAAAAAACTAAGCAGTCCGTCAGCTAGATTGCTAAAAAAACGGTACACGTATTTTTTCTTCTGTTTCACAAACAAAAAATGACGAAAATGCAGTGCTTAGAAGTTTCGCGTGACGTCACTCGTGGGTACGATTTTTACCCACAAGTGACGTCACGACCTGGATCACTCTGGAAGTATGATGATCTATATCTTCGTCGGTTTTGAATATTTTGATAAAACAAAAAATACGTGTGCCACTTTTTTCCATGGTCTAGCTGACGGACTAATTAATTAGAATGGTTTATTTTTGACATATTCGGATATACTATCCATTAAGTATATATTTTTATTACTACATAATTATTGCTGTGAAGATTAGTAAGAGGCAAAAATATACATTTCATAATTTATTTGTAAGTGTATGTATGTGTTTCATAATAAGTTATATGTCACCATAAATTTGTCAAAACCGTCAGATTATAATCTGACGCGTGCACATTACAAACTAACCTAACCTACTGTGAGATAGTAGGTTAGGTTAGTTTGTGATTTCATGTACCTAATATTATAATCTGACGGATTTACAACTATACGGTGACATATATCACAATAAATATCTGGGAAAATAGTACAGGATCCGAAGTGTGGTCGTTTTTTTTCTTCTTTTTTTGTACTACATAGTTTTTTCTTTTTTTTTTTGTATTATATATTTTTCTTTTTAACAAATGTGTATAAAAATTCAGGGCTCTAATTATGTACAATTATTTTCACCCTATTCATTTCAGAATTATTTTTACTGTTCCAATTATAATATAATTTTCTTCAAAAAAAACGAAATCGACTTTAATTAAAATTAAATTCAGACTCTATACGAAATTTCATAAGAAGCTATGACTACGACGTTCGGATGAATGTAAGCAATTTTTTTTGTTGATATGTATTTCATAAATCACCACGGCTATTTCCATAAAATTTATATCGGACCTCTAAAGTATTTTCTAGCGAACAAAAAATAATCATGAAAATCGATCCACCATTAGCGGAGCTATCGAGTAACATGCATATAAAAAACATACAACCAAATTGAGGACCTACTACTTTTTTCTAAGTCGGTTAAGTACATATATAGAACAAATTGTATTCAGAACTGTAGCTTCTTTTAGTTCGTTTGTATAGTAAGATGATACTTACGTTCAACATTTCGGAACTGATTTGAGTAAAAATATTGACAGAAATACGATGATATATACATTCAAGATATTGACAAGTTGGAGCTCGAGCCTTGACCAAATAATTAGAACTTTGGAATGCGTTTTCAAGACGCAAATTCTAAATAATAAATCCTGTTAGAGATAGTTCTCAATTTCACCACAGAGGCGTCAATCATCCATTTTGTAAGAGAAATTAAACATTGGCGCCACACTGGACAAAAACGCTTCATTGGAAATACATTTTAAGAGCGATAGATATGAGCGACAGCAGATTAAAAAAAAACAAGACAAATTGACACAGAAGTTTCGTTATCAAATTACTATAACAAATGCACGCCGCCAGTTCATTCGGGAACTATTTCTGCCAGGTGTTTAGAATTCGAAAAACACTTCGTTTACAATTTTCGAATTTATGACGTCACAAGAATTCAAAAAGATACAATTGTTCGAAGTAACGTTTTGATACTAATGATGTGGGCCGATCTTAATGTATAAGTAAGAATCCTTATTTCTCTAAGAGATTACATGCTACTTTATTTTTTAAGATCTACGACTTTGATTAATTTAAACCAGTAGTAAAAAAATGTAAAAAATATTGTTTAATTTTGTTTTTATAATGATGACCACGAATGTATTTTTTATTATTTTTTAACTTCGGATCTTTTACTATTTTTTTTTTTTTGTTATTCCTTATGCGACGTCCAATTTGAAACCGATCAGGCATTGGGCAAACTAACGATAACACCGCATAGACTATGTTAAGAGAATTATATTCAGTTCGCGCGGGCAGCGGGCGCGTCCGAAGGATCCACGTCGTATACGTCAAATTGCAAAATGTAAAAATTTACTAAGTATCGAAAAGTGCATACGCTATTTTTACCGCGGAAAACCCGACTGCAACGGCAACTACGCGTGTATAAGGGACACTATTAGTTAAGTATTTTTTACTCGACATAATGAATACACATTATTATAAACAAGTTTTGCCATGGGACCAATCAAGAACAAGCACAGCTATTGTAACGTCCAAGGTCGGCCCTTCGGCCCCATAGTAAAAGTTAATTAAAATGATCTCAGCAACACCGCTAATAACCCTACGAAGCTGAACTCGATCAAAACGTTTTCACGGAGATCAGACACTGATTCGTGTTTTGGTGGCGAGTATCTCCTATCAGTTACACGTGAGATTTAAAAAAATATTTAGCCACATATTCCTAAGAACTTGTTTAACCCTCGGGGCGCCTGGTGGGTCTGACAGACCCGTTACTTTAAAAAAAAACAATATTTCATCCAATTCGCAACTTTGTGCAGGCTGCGCTTTTGAATAACATGAAATGCGCGAATTTTATATGCAAAAATTGTCGTACAGTAGTTAAACAAAGATAGATTTCAATCTGTGACTAGATTCAACTTTAGTCAATTAAATTACTGTACACATTTGACAAATTAAGTGTGGATTGATGAAATTTTGTGGTTTATACAAAAAAAAGTTGATATCTGTTTAAAAAATAAGGGGTTTTTCTACATCATTAATAAGACCTCGTTTATATAATAAATGATATTTTTTTTACTTGATCACAGAAAAGAATATTTAAAATCAACAAATACTTGTTATCACACATTTTACCACATTTAATGATCCAAAAACACAGATTTTGTTTACGGGTCCAACAAACCCACCAGGCACACCGTGTGAGTTTTGTCAACCAGGCACACCAAGGGTTAACTTAATGTTACACAATTTATTCGCAAACCTACATATTTATTTACACAAATAAATTACGTGGTTTTAGCAAAGGCCTTAGCTGATGTTCGGTTCATCCTCTTTCCCAAAACGTGTCACGTAATTTAAGAATGCCTCCTTGTTGTACTCATTTCAGCTAATATTTATTAAATTGGCACAAGAAATAGTCCGCCGTATCTTAAAAAGGTAGCGCTTAATCTAATCGTTCTATTTTTCCATTGAATAAAACTTCGGCTGGCTAACTACATATTATGTATTTAAATACTATTGCTTGTAGATTTCGGTCCGTTTCGTAGCTTCGTGACTTTTGCGCGAGGCTATCTCGATGTGCCGATTGGACATTGTTGTAATATTAAATTATCTCACTGAGTTATTATCACCTACTTTATGTGGACGTTGCTACAAATTTATCAGCTTCCTTCATTATCTCACTTTGTAAGTCGATATACACGATATCGAAATAAGTAGGTATGTGTATTTTGGCGGAAAACAAATTAGACCTCCACCAAAAGAAATTACTCATTTGAAAAAACTCCTTTATTATTTTTAATGACTATCTGTTAATTAGTTTGATTGAGCTGATCGTGAGTACATTTACTCAGATACAGTCATCGATATAAATCAATGGATGTGCCCTCCTAAGCTTCAGGCGCACGGAATTATGTTATCGTTGGGAAGAGTGAGCTCAGTCTTTCCATTTTAGTCAATTATAGGAAGCTGTGAACGCCGGACGTTTATACCTATCGCTATTCGTTGTCAACAACCAAAATAAGTAGAACCACGACATACCTCGCCGCTAGCGATTCTAGAGGTCAAGTAGATTGGTAATTGTAAACCACTCACGCTACACAGAGAGACGCAGTTGGTTAACAATTTCAAGGTGCTCAGGGCACATCTTGTGATTTATATCGATGGATAAACTCGTAATGCCTTTTTTTGGCTTTCTTGAGCATAGGCTGCCTGGCCGCGCTTTTCGACAACAAGCCAGTAAAGTTGTATGGAATTTAATTTTGATATAGACTACAGGCCCGTGTACGAAATGTACGGGTCAAATGAACCACCAGGAGACCTATGTAGGATGGATAGAAGAGTACAAAATAATAAGTTTCAGCACTATGCCGTCACTTGTAAGCTGTCCAACTGAGTGCAGGTGAGAATTCAAAAGCGCAAGTAGAGTGGGTACATTTTGGTCATATGTTTTTGTACGGAATTTTTACCATCCAATAGATCCATGAAAAAGAATGAGAAAATGCGTAGTACCGTATAAAAATAGTGCGCCACAAAATCGGAAACATTTTTGATTTTCCGGCAATTTTCAGGGAAAATTTGGTCATTTGATAATGTACGGCATTCATTCCATACAGTTTCAATACCTCTTCTAACCCATTATTCCGCAACGCCGTACAAAAATAATGCGACAAGAGGAAACGATCGAGGGTTCAACCTCCTCTTTTCAGTGATTCGGGGAGGTGATTTGAAAAAGTACGGCATCGGTTCCAAAACATTATCTAGCACTCAAACGTACAATTAAAAATAATGCCGTCCAAACATTACTGTTCATTTGAATGTTTATCGATAATTACCTTAATTTCATCGTATAGGTACTCGATTTATAAATGTGGTAGGCTATTTGATCCTGTACGGCACCTTATTTTTCTACATGACATTGCTAAAAACTAAAAACTATTGCTGTACAATGATGCCGTACAAAATAATGTTTTCTAAAAAAAAATACAGAGGAATACAAAACATGCAAGTTAGTTTTCATTTATTTGAATAATCATAGATTAATTAACTATAGCAATTTTCAACATATTGTCATTGCTTATTAGTTGCTTAGTATTCAGGTAAATATATTAGAAAAAATTAATGCCGTACATTTTAACCCTTAATCAAACAAAATATATACCACTTAGTTAGACACTTGGAAACTAGGGAACTATGCAATTTAGGTCAAAAACTATTGAGATCATTTTTGTACAAAATAATATTGTACACTTTTTGTTGCCAAAAAAACTTTTTTGCGAAACGTGCCGTTTACGATTTATGACCCATTTAATGAACCGGTTTTTCTATCGCGGCCGATAACTTTTGAAATATTAAGCGTAAGGTGCAAAATTTTATTTTCTACAATGATCTCAATAATTTCTGCAGTTTCCAAGATATCGGCGAAAAACGTATTTTCAAGATGGCGCTTGAAGATCCACCTGAATCTGTCAGCATTTTGTTATTTTATGCTCAGTAAGTGATCCTAAAACTCACAAAAAATAATTTTCGATCAGAAATTTATTGCAAAGTGAAATTCTATTTTTACTGGCCTATAATATGAACTTTCAGATTTGTACGGCATTGACTTTTCTTAGACATGTATTAAATTGAAATAAAAAATCTGAATGCCGTTTAAAAAATCGTTCTAACTAGGTATCACCCTATATATACATTTAGTCACATGGAATGTTTTGGAGATTTCTTGCCTTTCGGACTGACTTTTGGACTAAGAAACATGTACGGTACGTATACATTTTTTATCTATGCACAAAATACTTTAAAGTAATTTTACGCTGTGTCAAATCACCTCCCCGGATCACTGAAAAGAGGAAGTTGAACCCTCGATCATTTCCTCTTGTCCCATTATTTTTGTACGGCGTTGCGGAATAATGGGTTAGAAGAGGTATTGAAACTGTATGGAATGGATGCCGTACATTATCAAATGACCAAATTTTCCCTGAAAATTGCCGGAAAATCAAAAATGTTTCCGACTTTGTGGCGCATTATTTTTATACGGCACTACGGATTTACTCATTATTTTTCATGGATCTATTGGATGGTATGTATGCCGTACAAAAACATAATTATGACCAAAATGTACCCACTCTACTTGCGCTTTTGAATTCTCACCTGCATTCAGTTGGAGCTTACAAGTGACGGCATAGTGCTGAAACTTATTATTTTGTACCCTTCTGTCATCCTACATAGGCCTCCTGGTGGTTCATTTGACCCGTAAATTTTGTTCACGGGCCTGTAGTCTAATAGTAACAATTGACTAATATTAATTTGTTATAGGCGCCAGCAATTTCTCAAAATTTTTTTTTTAAATTTTAACTAACCATTGAAGTTTTGTATTAAAGTTGAGATTAAAATAAAATCAGATGCAAAGAGGTTTTGTTTGTAATTTGACGGTAAATAGCTTAGTGTTTGAAATAAAACATAGGTATTTACCGCTGCTTTCTTTTATCTTATTTCGGGGCGCAACGCGGCTAGAACAACATTTTCAGTCGCTTTTCTTACTTTTTTCCTTTGACCACAAATTCCGGGTCAGTATTTGAGCCAAGCTGAAAACTACTCACATGGCTCTCCTATTTTACCCTAATATATTTACGGCAATATACAATCTTAAATACGTAGTAGTTTAATGTTTAAATAATTTAAATAATAAGAACTTTAATTTAAAAACCCGACTGCAAAAACAAAACACATAAAAAAACTTAGATATATACTATCTTAGGACACTTTGGTGATTGAGACTAATCTAACGATATCTTAATTATCGAAATCCGTCCAGCCGTATGGATGATACGTGGAAATAAAAAAAATTACAAACAAACAAGATACGCGCGAAAAACATAACCCTTCTCTCAGTCGGGTAAAAAATAAGCCAGACGGTTTAGTCGGGGGTTTAACACTGCAAGACGCGTGCAAAAAAGTTTTTGCAAAAAATAATAAAAACGTATTTGAGGAAAAATAGGGATGCTCAAAAAGACAGACTTTGGTGGGACTTTCTGCCTGCCAGGTGATTTAAATTGAGGGATTAATTTAGCCCCGCTACTCACCAGCCAGGCCTGGAGCTCCGTGTTGGGATATGATAGGAGAGTTATGCGACATGTTTTCAGCTTGCCTTAAATCCTAACCCAAAATTTGATGCCAGCTCTCGAAATTAATGGGGCGATATCAGAATAGCATATGAACATGCAGAAAAAACGCAATGTAATGGGTATTACTGACCGCGTCGGTGACTACCACTTTTTTATGATTAAGACAAATATAAAAAAAAAATCGAGAAAATAATCTTTTAGCGGACTTAAATGTGTCAAAAATTAATTTGTATAAAAATAATGAATCTGAGTAAGATAGCCTCGAGCAATGATCGCCGTCTTAAATAATTTTGTATAGAATACTAGCGGCCCGCTCCGGCTTCGCTCGAATAATAGATATCAACTGCAGCGCCATCTGCCGGGCTGATTTGTGAATCTAAACCTTCCAGGGCCCTACCCAAACGTATACAAAAAAAAACATTCAAATCGGTCCAGCCGTTTAGGAGGAGTTCAATAACAACGAAAAGTGGCATTGATTTTTATATATATAGATAAGTCGCGAAAGCGGCATAAATATGTAAGACATTGAATGAACTTCTATGTAGTCATGTAGTAGGTACTTTCATATTTTCAAAAATATGTTTATTTGGAACGGAGAACAGTGGAGTACGAAATTGAAGATATCGCGATTTATTAATTACAGTGAATAGCTTGAATTATAAGGCAAACCCAGATTTTTAAATATACGGATTTAATGACGGGCTTACGTTTGACATTACCTAAATGACTATATTTATGCAGTTAAAGACAAAAGTAGGTAAAACACGCTCGGCACGCTTGCCCAGCTACCTATTCACTCTTTGTTTAATAACAGTGCCGGGAACACCACCGCAGGTAGTTTATTCCAAGCTCTGTTTTTTTGTTCAGAAGCGACCTAGTATAGCAAATTGTTAATCTGCTATTTTAGGCATACGACAGTACGGTCTGCACCCAAAAAGTTTAGGGAACATTTTTTTCCGCGATTTCAAGAACCGGTCATATTTTTTTTATTGTAATTAAAACGAACGTGGGCTTTTCGATTAGGTTCGGTGTACCTTTTATGACCTGTATTTATGATTATTTATCTCATTTCGGAAACGGACACGTTACTTTGCACAAACGATCGGTTATTTATTAGGACGCCGCATAGCGATTCCAAAAAGTTACTTATTTTTAGTTCACCTAATAACTATAAAAATTTATTTTAACACAAAGACATTTAAAGATTTACAACTAAACAATCTTAATTAGGCTCGTCGACACTGTCTGAGTACGATTTCATGACTTATTTAAGCTACTATCATATACCTACACGCTTCGGGACTCGGGACGCAAGGTGCCGGGCTGCCGGGTCTCTGGCGCCTGACGTCACAAAATAGCCGAAGCAAAGACGCGTAACTTTCTTTTGTTATCTTTTTCAGAAAGTAGTTTCGTAATTGTTACAAAAGCTATTCTAATGCATATTTTTTGGAGGGAAGGACGCAGTGCCCCTTTGGAAGCACCGAGTTTCTCCAATAAATTATAGACTTTGAAATTTCGAGAATTAACGTGCTCCAAATATAATTGACAAAAAAAGGCCTGGTTACGCCCTATTCTCGTCAATTACAACCTGTATATTATATTCTGATTCTCATGAACGCGGGACCTCTCGCGTTTTTAGTTATTTTTGTTTACTATGTTCCTTTAATCAAAATTTCGTGTTCATAGAGCTCTCTGGAAGAGTGTACTTTTTATTAGCTCTTGAACGAACTATACTCAATAATGCGAAATACTTTTACAGCCGGATCAAGACATAAAGCGCGAATGACTGACTTAGTGACTCAGTCACTAGAGTCTGCTTAGCCGTGGATCGTGAGTTCAATTCCCAGCAACGACATACATATATGTGTGATGAATATATGATGTCGAAGTGGATTTGTATTTAAAGTGTTTATTTTAAACTTTAATTGTATCTGTACTAGCGTCTCGCCGCGTAACCACGGCTTCGCCCGTGTTACATATCGCCTTCTTGCCCATAGCACTCAGGGATCATGTCCAACGGTGAAAGAATTATCGAAATCGGTCCAGTAGTTCATGAGATTGGCGCGTTCAAACAAATTAACTCTTTTGCTTTATAATATTAGCACGTAGATATTATATAAGCTGTCTAGTGGTGTGTATAAAAGTGCCTACCTATCACCTATCTACAGGTCAGCTATTTTAAATAGAACAGTTGATTTTGTTCGCGATTATGTAATATTTACCTTCAGGGTAAAATTACAAATTTTACCTCAATAAAGCGTTTTCCCCTTTTTAAAAAAACGTTATTGATACCTCAGACAATGTCGGTGAGCGCGAAGAGCACCTTTTTGAAAGATGCTCTTCTTACTTACCTATGTTTTAAGTAATATCTTAGTTTACGATGTAGAGGTAGACGTTCCGCCCGAACACGCCTCACGCCGGTGACGCCACCGGCCGTCTGCAACGGAACGATGCCAGTTAACAACCCACTGCACCACGAATGGTTTAAATCTTAAATATATTGCGTCAAAACATTAGCTCGGATGTTCGCAACTAGCATTCACACATCGAGTACACAGCGCGGCGCACACGGAGCAAGCAGTATACAAATCTACATTTTCAAGGGTAGCCTCCTATATGTACCTATATGTTACTACAATTACGTTTTTTTTTAAGGTCCAAAGTTGTCTCCATCGTAATTACCATCCCTCTAAATCCGCCCTCGCAACTACACCTATGCAAAAGAATCTTGTAAAAAATGTGCGAAATAGTAATATAAGTTTTGAAGCCCAAAACAGTCGAATTGCTAAATCCAGCGACAACGTTAACTTATCGTTCCAATTTCTAGTGTGAAAGAAATGTGTCATAGTCTATTGCTTGCTCCGTCTACGATTTCATTTCGCAAGCCACCAAATATGTTATTGAGGCATTGTACATTTCGGACAATCTAAGAATAATTCACGTTATAATTTATTAGAGTGAAGTATCTTTAATTATCCGGAAAATACAGAGTTTGTTGTTTCGAGATCAGCGGCCCGATTCACGAACCATAAGCTCAACACGGACTGGTGATTTTATCTTGCCTTAATTGCGATGATGCACTCATAAATCAAAAATACACAATTCTAATTAGTCAGTCAGGTACTCAGATTATGGAAAAATATGGAACACGTATTTTTTGTTTTAACAACTTATTAAAAATAGGCAAAGATATATCTTTATCTATAGATCATCAGACTCCCAGCGTGGGTGCTGTGATGTCACGTTTTCGTAAAATTCGTACATAGACGTGACGTCACTCTAAACTTATAAGCACTATTATCTTCGTCATTTCTGAAGTTAAATCTTTTGGCGCACACCACAGGCAGATTATTCGTGGGCTGTGAATTGAGCTCAAGCGTCGCTTTCGTAAATGAAAGAAGTCTTCGGGTGTACTCGGAACCACGGCCATTGCCACGGTCATAGTCACGCCCTCTGGCTTCACCCGCGTAGTTTCTAAAGTGAGCTATCAAATTCTGAGTAAGGTATAAGTTTTTACTTCTATAGGCAGTCACTATGACTGCCAATTTTTTATTTTTTTTGTTAAACTTATGAAAAATTACGTGTGCAATATTTTTTAATAATTTACTTAACTGACGGATTTTTAGTCGTCATGTCCATTCATCGCTGCGACTGCGCAATCGAAGGCCCAGGCGTACTGGTGCTGTTCGTATGTCACTTATTGGTTATCGTGAACAGCGCCGTAGATCACAACTTATAGTAAGTCAATAAATAGGTACATCAAGGTTTACCTTCAAACGTGTCTCGATCATAAAGATGCACTTTCGCTTTGCGGCACAGCTTCACTTGTATTTTTTTAAAGAAAACCTTTGTTTTGTACATTAAAATTATATAATATGCTCACGGAAATATAACCAATCAACTAAAATGAAAGGAATAGGTACCTACTCATATTTGGTTCACTAAACATGTCTCGTATCTTTTTGGATGCGGGATATAGGGAGGTTTGAAGCTATTGCCATGAGATAGAATAACCACGGATCTCGACCACGAGCTTTATCGCCATGGAATACGATACACATTCGCGGCGCAAGACGTTTTGAATGTCGATGGAATTGAAAAATTATCGAGAACAGAGCTCGTGGTACGGATCTTGGCGTTTTATTTCTGTAATCTGTGGATCTTGGTGATTCGTTTCGAAAATAAATAAAGCGCACAACACGTAGAGAGATGCCTGACATTTAATTGAGTGACGTAAGGCAGGCAGTCGAATGAGCCAATCTCAACAGAGACAAAAAGTTGACTCAAAAATATTATAATAGGTAGATGGTGATGGTGCCTACCAGACACCTAACATTATCGGACTCCATTTTGTCCACATCTATAGTTATATCCATGTCAATTTGGTTAATTGATATATATTTTGACATACACGTTTTCAATACATTTGCTGTTTTACAACGTGAAAACTGCATCACTCTTGTTTCGCGTGGATATAGTATTCTTATCGTTTTATTTTCAAATACTACCTATGTATCTGTCTGTAAAGGAGTACTTCAAGATTTTCAAGTGTGCTGTAGTTTTGCTATCTGTCCTTTCTGTATATGCACATTCTTAGTTTGTACATATACCATATACCTACTCAGCGTCTGTACAGTCACTCGAGCATTTTTATTCCTTGTAGCTATCAATCTTATAAGCCAGACGGGTAAAGATGGTATCAAAAATAATACTTGTCAACGGAACTACATCGCATACGTTTTAATCCAGTAAATATCTCTCTCTTTTGGCGCTACAACCCTTTGTAGGTCTTGGCCACCTCAACGATATTCCTCTATGTCGCTCTATCTCTTGCCTTTCTTTTCCACGCTGTAATTCTACCCATGCTTTAACTCTGCCAGTGCTCATTCTAGTGCTGCTGCCGGTCCCAAGGCCGGATAAAAGAGGAAGGTTCTTCGAAGGGCTAACCACCCGTCATGGTAAAAACCAGCTAGTTGTGAAGTCCTCAAAGAAAGAAACCGGATCGCTTAACTCTCGACCATTACGGCAAGGATAGAAGATCCAGCAAATATATGAGTTATAAAATTAAAGAGTGAAAATCCAGTGTTTAAACATGATAAACAAGAGTTGTTTGTTTAAATTTACAGAACATGCCCTTAAATGGAAGCAGGCTTACCAGTAACCCTGTATATAGCCTACAGCACTTAGGGATCACGTACATGTCCAACGGCGATGGAGTTTTGAAATCGGTCCACTAGCTCCCGAGATTAGCGCGTACTATCAAACAAACTCTTCAGCTTTATAACATTGCTATTATTAGAAAAATAAATTCTACCATTTTTCTGTTTGGACGATTCCTATTAAGTCTGGTATGCCAGTAGCTGGGTAGGCAGAGTAGTGGTTAAATAACAGCTAGTAAATTAGGTATACTTACTCAAATGATCATAGACTACAGTCCGTGTCACCAATTGAGAAGGGGGATTAACTTGGTAAATGAACATTTTCAGAACTATTACAGTGCATAGACAAATACTCTTATATATCTGTTTGATGAGCTCACGTGCAGTGCTGGGTTATGATTTTGAGTAATGTTCCAATAGCTACGTGAGACTGTTATTAGGCAGGCGTGTCGCTCACCGTCATGCACATGAGCTGCTCGTCTCGTCACTCGACACTTTAGAAATAAACCTGAAATCCACTTCTCGGACCTACGTCACTTAACTTCGTGCTATTAATGTTGAGCAAAGTACGGGGAATATTTCTGTAACTACAGTGACTGTAACTATATACCTACCTATCCTATTAATATTATACATTTAACTGTATTGATGTTTTTTGTTAATGAATCACGTTGTAAGAACTTAGTTGAACTAAGATTTAGAACTCAGATTACAGTACAGCATAGCACATACATAGGCCATTTTTGATAAATTTCGCTAGGTATATTCAAATATCTCATTAATTTGCAATGTTATGCGACGAATTCATATTTTCTCGCTTGTATTCACATTAAATAGTCTTTGCATTGCTACTGCTGTTATTGAAGTCTAACATAACACAAGGAAAATTCGCAACTAAAATTATTGAGTGTAAAAAATAATGATTTTCAATAAACGAGTGCGTGACGGGATGAGGAATTGGAAAGTGAGTGAAAGCCAGCCTTAAGTGTAACGACAATAAGTTGCAAAAAATGCGAAGATATGTCCATGGAGAGACGCGAGCTATGTCGGGGGGAGGAGAGTGTGTGTGGTGAGCGGTGGAGTGAGCACAATGGATGCGCGACACGTGCAAACAGAGACACGAGACCAACAAATTAAAACTAAACAAGGCAAAGTAAGAGGCATGTATGAAAATACGTATCAAATCGTAAAAAGGGGAGTTATCGCATTAGGAAAGCATAATGAGTTCGCACAGGTTCACCAAGCTCTTGAACAGAACCTCAGAGGGAACAAAACGCAAAGAGGCCCCATTTCGACCCACTAGCAGGATTTTATAAGACATATTTAAGGCAAATAATAAATAGTTGAAGAGGAAAGATAAACATAACTGTGATAGTTCAACAAGGACTTCTGAAGGGTAAATACAGTAAAATAAACAAAACTGCAATTTGTTCGTCATCAAATAAGAGGGTTGAAAACAGAAAGATGTTTCGTAACCGTTCAAAAAATAATTCAAATTAGACATAACGTCACTCCACATGTAATAACGCTGAGCTTTAGTGACCTCACTTGAATAAATTAACGAATCTATAAAGGTAATAAGTTAAACCTGGCAAAAGAACTATACAGCACTGCACGTCTGGAAAACAGCCTTTTATCTAGATTCGTTTCTCTATAGTGACATCTACATAAAGTGTGTATATATTTAAGTGAGATCTACGCACTCTTAATATTCCTGTAAAACAAAATAAAAGCAATTGCAATGCGCTTAGCTCGCAAAATCCTAGTGTAATGATAACACAAAGAAAGATAACACAACACATAATTGGGTAGAAAATCTTTAATCAGGAACAGTGCAATGACTAGTAAATATAACAATAGTTAGTTAATAATACAGCAATTTAGTAAATGAGGACACGTAATTGAGGCAGTTTCTATACTTACTATTTTAATTATAAACTATTCAGGTACTGATGGTCAGTTTTAATATAAGTTAACATTTACAAATTGACTACTATAGTCATGAGATCATTGTTCCTCAGTTCCATCCCAAGATGAAACTAAAAACACACTTGAGGTAATATGGCATAGGACTTAATTAAAGACAGTACTCGATGAGAGTAATGTCTGTGAGAAGGAAGCAATGAGAGTTACAGAGTGATTGTAACACGACGGCGGTTCCGAGGTGAGCGGAACATCCCCCGAGCCGAACACGAGCCAAGTCGCCGACCATGTCCGTACCATGGCGTCTTCAGATGGTTCCTTCAATTGATCTTTATTGTAATGCCCGGAAAGTTTAATATTCAACGCTGACTCGGAACACCGCTTCGGTCGAGCGCGTCCCATCTTCAGTCAACGGCGCTTAATGCGACAGTGATCTGGCGAACCTTCTCAAAAATATTAATCTCATTCAAACAGTCGCATTTGCACTAAAAATAATTGCATCTAAACTAAATTCACATAAATCAGTCGCATAATACACAGAGAAACGCTGCCTACACATGTGGTACAACGTAACTGATGACACCTTGTTCACCATTATGAACCACTGTTACTGAGGCTTCGACCGCGAAAGGTTCGTGAAACTCGTTTTGTTGTTTTTCATTGTCTGTTTTGGTGTGGGCCCAACGTTCGACAGTAACGATGATTCAGAATGGTGAGTACAGTTGGATGGAGGGCAGTCCAGCCTTCCTCCGTACGAGGCGCGAGCAGGCTGCCTGCGCCTCGCCACAGCGGGGCCCACTGCCCCAATCATAACAGATAACCGACTAGGTCACGAATGCGTACAAAATGGAAGACGCTGTGCAGACATTATATTAATTCTAATTACAATCTAACTTTGAGCAAATATTTTTACTTCATGGTTATTCTAAATTAACGGACGGTATAAAATGTAAAAAGCTACGCTATCAGTCTTTATTTACCTATCTATCTACTGCAAAAGGCACAACAATGAGACAACGCCACACAAACAACTGTAGAGGCGAGCTTCTTTAAACTTACGTTGGTGAGTTACTCGGAGCCAAATTTTCTAACTTTGCTCTATTTGACTAGAAAAACAATTTTTCTCATGTTTTACATTCCATTTTTCTTGTAAATATTATGAAATTAAAAATGTGTAATAACATGCCATGAATTCAAAATATTATCAAGTAACATACAATTTTGATTTATAACTGACAATAGGTCAAAAGGGGAAGTGTGTATAAAAACCATATCAATTACATACTTAATACTAAATATTAACTCAAAAAAATCATCGTCATATTCCCAAGTCAATCAATTATACTTACATCTAACACACTAACAACACATTACAATACAGTGTCCAGAAGTGTAAATGTTGGCTGGTTCCGATGGTAACTCAGTGACTTTAGAAAAGCCAAGTCACGCGTCAACATGCATCTTAGCAGTTCCGTGTTTTATTTCCACTTCTGGACGACGAGCACAGTGCAGACCAGTCCTATCCCCGCGTCTACTCCCCGAGACATGAATGACTCCCTCACCATCAGACCACAACCCACGACCTCGAGCGGTGGAGGTTGCAGAGAAACGTTACATTTATACGGAGATGTCAATAAAAAAAAGTTTAACAACAAACGCAGGTGTCGGTGTGCGAGTGAATGTACGTTGGAATCAGAAACCCAGCTTCGAGTCACCAGACCGGCCCTTCTCCGCCTAACTAAATCTGCTTTGGCTTTGCTTTTGCCATCTCTATCATTTCAAACGGAAAGAAAAGAGAGAGCAACATGAAAGCTAAGACAGTTTTCACTCGGCGGTAGACTCATGGGGGTCGGGCTGGTTGGCGCACGGCCGTGTGGCGGTGTTGCCGCAGGTTGCTTAGAATCTGACTCCTACCCACTCAGGAATAAGGTTGTTAATGTTCCTGCGACCAGCCACGTTACGAGCGGCGCTGGTAAACCGTCGCGGGATTTTCGGATTCACTAAGACTTCAAGGAGGACAGAACTGATCTGACACACGGCTTATAATAGGGATGTTAACACTACTCCGAAATTAATGTAAAATTACCAACAACAAGAATTGTAATTGGAACAAGTGTTAATTTTATAACAGTTGTGTAAATAGAATATCGAAGAATCGCATGGTAAACAAGCGTCAATCTAATTAGATATTCACACTTCAAAATAAAAGCAATTCTTAAAACTTGTTAGCATCCCTATTATTAAACAAAGATACAAATTCAAATTGGATGTGTAAATCATTTTAAACTATCTAAGAGGAATTTAAAATACTTATAATTCTGTGTACAGTATAGCACCAATATGATTTTTCACTTTACAACCCTGTCACAATTTAGGAATTATTTTTCAGTCATATTATTAATAGTATTTGACGTATTCCAAATATGGTAAAACATCATCATTAAAAACTTTAAAAAATTACAATTATCTAAGCTCTCTAATCTCTTTACTAGCAACAAAAAATTGCTAAACTCGTCAATAATAAAATAATTAAGTTCATCAATTCGATTACTCTCAGTCGAGTCGTCTTACTTAATACTAATAATACACGCAATGTCAATCGCAGTAGGATAAATTGTTGTAAGGTGGGTAGTGTCGATGGTCCCCCAGCCGCCCAGCCGAGCAGTGCGCGTCGCGACATACCTTAAATGTTATTGAAACGGCGGGTAGTTTCTCCGGGGGCGGTAGAAGGGGCGCGCGGTCGCGGGCGCGGGCGCGGGGGTGGCGGGGGCGGCGGTGGCGGGCGCGGGCGCGGCCGGGCCGGGCGAGCGGCCGGCGGCCGGCGTGGGGCCGCCGGGCGAGCCGCCGTTACCGTTGGCCGCGTGGCCGGAGACTCCGCCGGCGCCGGCGGGCGGGAACAGCGCCGGCGGCGGCGCGGTCACGGCGGCGGTCCCGTGGAACGGCGAGTACAGCGGCGGCGACGGGCCCGCGGGAGACGACTCCCCCTGGAAAACAAACACCACACGCTATATTTCTAACATTCTTTAAATTCGATTTCAGCGATGTATGAATATTAACTTCTTTAAGCTCTACCAAATGTATGTAAAATTGAACTAGCGCCTCGTGGGTGCATAAAAACCGTATTTACGAAACACTGGCTGATATTCATGATAAACATCCCTAATATTTAGGGGTAGATAGATTTAGATTTTAGATTTCAGTTTGTAAGTTCACTTAGTATCTGCAGTGAAGGTTTTGATGCCTTACCCAGGCTATGAAAACGCAAATAGAGGTTGGCAGGAACACAACAGATAGGTATAGATGGAGGTAATGAGACCCACTCGCTACTCATGTTTATAACAAATACATTAACTTTTATCTTATCTTTTACAGGTGAGCGTTCATCTCAACGTTCAGACCAGCACTGGCTTTGCAAGAAAATCGATGATCAACATTTCGAGCACCGAGACCGTGCACCATATCACAAAGTGATACAGCTTACAATCCCATCAGTGCAAAAAATGTTTATGTTTTTTTTTGTTGAATGAACCAATCATCGTTCGTTACCTTTACAAGAAGCTCTTTGGATATTACCCCTTTTTGTACCCGTCCTTATTAAATTTGTCGCCGGTATGGTGGGCATCGATACGCTAGAGCTTAGGCGGTAGTGTGCGTTAATGATGCACTACTACCGGCTACTGAATGGCCAGATCGACAACCCTGGAGCGCTGGCTCGCTGTTCGCTGGCGGTGCCGGACCGCCTGCGCCCGGCGCGCGCCTGCGCGGTGCGCCCGCTGTGCCAGGCTGCGCGCGCGCGCACTGACACCGCCCTGTACGCGCCCACGGCGCGAGCACTTAATCTACTCAATGCTCTGCTTGCTGATAGGCCAGGATTTGATATATTTGACGACAATTATCACTGTGTATTACGTAACTGTATTAATTTGTCTAGTTATAAGTGATACACGTAATTAGTTGTGTTAGAATAAAATTGTCTATTTATCAAATTCATGTAAAGTTATGAATGTACGTAAACTTTTGTTTGTATGTTTCGTGTGTATATTTATTTGTAGTGTTGGAAATTGTTTAAATTAAATGTTATGGCATCGTTATATGCTGTTAATATTAATGTGATTAATGTGATGATAGTTAGCATCTTAACGACATTAGTACGTCTCAACATGTCGCTATTGTTCTCGCATTATAATCAGCTTCCAAGCCCTTGTATTTCTGTACGTCATCCGTTTCTTCCTACAAAGTTCCACTATACATAGAGCGATCACATATTTTACATCATCAATATAAATTAATACTAGCGGCTCGTTCCGGGTTCGCTCAGATATTGTTATATAAAGACTATTAATCGAAAAAAAAACTATCCTATATTTCCTTCTTTCAATTAATACATTTACGTAATTGCGTAACTGTATTAATTTTTCTAGTTATAAGTGATACATCTAATTAGTTGTGTTAGAATAAAATTGTGTAGATATCATATTTATGTAAAATTATGTATGTACCTACGTAAACTTTTGTTTGCACATATGTTTTATGTGTATATTTATTTGTAGTGTGTGAAATTGTTTAAATAATGTTATGTTATATGATATTAATAGATATTAATGTGTTTAATGATGAATTTGTTGTATTTTGCATCTTGGCTATATGTGCGTGTTGGCTACGCTGTAAGCACATATCAGCAATTGAAATTAATACGGCAATTGTCCCACCGCCGGCGAGAAAACGAGTAACTATCGACTATTTTCTTGCTAAAAAAACGTAAAATAGATACAAATTCCGTGTAAATAAAATACGCCGACTGCCGGCGTGCACTCGCTTCACTAGTTTCTCGCTGAGCGACAAGAGCTATAAAACAACACTCGCGCAGCGATACTCGCTTAGCGATTAGAGCACGCCGAGAGAGGAACCAGCGGTCATTTCTCTACAGTGCGGATCTGAAAGATGCGAGTGATGCGAGTCATCGATCACCTCACTCGCACACTCCCGGCGAGCACTCGCTTCACTAGTTGGTCACCGAGGGACAAGAGCTATGAAAGAAAACACTCGCTCAGCGATACTCGTTCATCGTTGCCGGTGAGACAACTGCCTTAATAAATGTACTACCTACCTAGCTACGTGATCCCCGAGTGCTATAGGCTATATTATGTAATACAGGCGAAGCCGGGACGGACCGGTAAACCTAACATATATATATATGTGTGGTCTGTAGGAAGGAAATAATACTTACAACCCTGATACTTAGCACAATGCCCGAGCTACACGAGGCTAGTTGTTCAAGCTAGGATGGCAAGCTAGTGTAAGTAAGCTACATCTAGCTTCGTTCAAAACTAGCTTAATTGCTAAGCTAGCAAGCTAGTTTACAAGCCAGGACAGTTTGTAATAGGATGGAGTTATATTTTCAGTCTAGTCCGCTGATATTACTACCCTGGCTCGTTTACTACGTTCATGTGGCCAGCGAAGCCAGTTTGCAGTTGGCTAGTAAGCAGTAACCATGCATTTGGATTGTCTTAAGAGCAACATCCTAAAACTTACGATAATTGACAAAGCAATCCGGTCCGGAGCTGGTTCTCGAGACGAATAGGAGTCGAAGCGTAAATTGGTTCCACGAAATGCAGTTACATTAAAACTTAATCGAATAGTGTTTCTTTTTGTATACAGTTCAGTTTGGGCGCGTGGTCGCCTCAACACTCCAGTTAACACTAGCCTAAAATGAAATAGTTTCGTGACAACAGGACCAGCTTGCTCCGAGCTATGTATGAAAGGGAACTTGGAACTGAATTAACCATCAATATAGGCAATACAAAACTGCGAAGTAAGGATTTGACTCGCACTTGGCCGATACAATTAATATAGTTCACTTTGGTGTAGTACATTTATGTTCTCACTGCTTAGCATTCTATTATAAGGAGAGAGTCAAAGCATTAATCCACCAAGTCTAAGTGGACCGATATATTTTATGGTACGATTCCACCTTTACACCTTTGGAACGGATCGGCTAAGTCTAAACAAGCTTGAGGCTCTGGAATCGATCGAGAGGCGTGCCAAGAGGCTCATAGGCAAATATACTCTAGTGCGGAAAAGACTTCAGTCTTGAACATCGCCGCAAAATTGCTAGTCTATAGGATATACTTCGGAGAGTGTGCAACTCATTTGCATGATCTAATACCACCTTGCCCTTTTTTCGGACCTTCTCGTAGCTCGAAGAAGCGGCACCGTTTTATGGCTGATATTTCAAAGACACGGACGAAGAGGTTTGACTCTACTTATGTGATAAGAATGTCTAGGCTGTGGAATGAGTTTCCTGAGTGGGTTTTCTGATAGTTATAATTTTGGTGTCTTCAAATCGAGAGTGAATCGGTTTCTTCTAGGCAAACACGCTCCATCGTAGACCGCATAATCGCTTAACATCAGGCGAGAGGGCGGTCAAGTGTAAACCTATAAAAGTTTTAAAAAATCCGTTACCATTATTGCCATATTTTCCTTCACCATAAACCGTCAGACACACAGAAGTACCCCACAGGGGTAATAATTAACTGGAAAATGGAAAAACAATGAAAGTTGCAGGGGGAGTTCGATCCTACGACCTCACTATTATCAAATTGGACTTTCTCACCAACTATATGTTACTACTCTAAGTCTCCCTAAGGCTACCTAATTGTAGAGAGAATTGTAATTTATGCGCAAGTATGCAAAGAATTAGAATGCGTAGTGAGCTCAGTTCATCTGACCATCTGAGAAGGAAACTAGAGGTTAATCAGATGCGTATCACTGATCCTCAGTGGTACAGGGTAGTGCTAGATCTGGTCCGATCTGTAGATGATGTGCAAGAGCGAGTTCATTACCAGACTCGTTTTTGCAAACCTCTCGGGTATTGTAAAACATCTAGTCAAGCAATAACTTGCGGTCACAATTTAGGAACCTAAAGAAATCAACTTTATGATGATTGTAACTGAGAGCTACTAGGTATATACTTTCCAATAATTTGGCACGAACTTTCAATCTCGCAAAACTGGCTACATGACACTTAGCACTGCAGAGGTAACCTAAGTTTCAGAATATCTATCTAATGTTATAAAGATGAAGTGTTTTTTTTTTAACGCGCTAATAATAGATCGCTTCTTGTGAAAAGGTCGCCAATCGCTACTTTATTTTTAGTAACTTTTGTTCATTTTTAAATTAAATGCAACAAATAGTGAATGTATCTATCTGTCTCAGGAACTACTGGCCGATTTCAGAGATTATTTCACCGTTGGATATGAACGGGATTCCTGTGTGCTATGTGATATTAATTATGTACCACACGGGCGACGCCGGAGCGGGCCGCTAGTACTTAATAAGTATATAGTATCTAGGTGTTTCTATGTATAATAAGTATGTATTTAAAACTATATAAGTATTATATCAGCTATCTGCCATCATACAAGCTTTGCTTAGTTTGGGGTCAGATGGTGTTGTGTGTGAATTGTCCACCAATATTTATTATTATTATTTATATAATAATATTTAGATTCTGAATATCCGATGCTCAGTCGCTGCGGGACCGAGTTCACTTTTTTCCTTACTTACGCATTCTAACCTCGCTGACCCGCCGAGCCGCCACGCCACGCCGGTGATTTACTTATTTAGATGGAAAGTGAAGAAACTTACGCAGCTCGACACCATTACGGAGAGACGCAAAAACGAATGTCACCGAGAAGCTTCACAGAGAATAGTAGTATATAAAAGAACTTAGTAGGCGGAACGGTATATAACGCTTAGTTTAAAACACATGCGAACGTTTGTCTCGCACTCCGTTCAGGTTGAAGTGTATTGCTTTTTAGTTAGTGCTATTATCATCAAGCCGGTAATAGTCAAAGCACTAAAAATCTCAACTCTGGCAAACAAATATATTAGACCTGGGAATCACACGAATATCATGGAAGAAAATCTCGTAAAAAAAATTGATCAGAATCAGACAGCGCCAAAATCATCACAGGCTGATAGGTTTGATGCCAGAGTTGCGTACGGTTTTAGTTCAAATATAAATAGGCCAATAAAAGTGAGTTTGGCGGAAGACAAATGCCCCACTAAACAGTATAATCTTATATATTCACCAGGCAAAGAAACTCAAGTACATCCCTAAAAATAAATAGGTTATAGTAAGGCATGCAAGTGACAAAAAACAAATTAGCGATTTCTAAGCTCGAAAGGATGTTTGTATTAATTAGGGACATTATTTTTTTCGGTCCACTGTTAAAACAGCTTCAACGGGGCGTGCAGTTTTTAGGTAAGTACTCTCGGATAAAGTTTCGCGAGCAACAGTGAATCCGAATCCGCGGTAGAAAGCTGGACTCCGTCTGCAGTCCGCTCGCAATAGAAACAATTCATAATAAAAGCTTAAAGCATTGAATGATCAGCATTGCTTATGCAGGGTGGAGTGGAATGAAAAATCAAGTGAAAAGAGGAAGTGGGAGCTAATCAATAAAACGTTTGACTATTAATATCACTGAACTAAAATCCAACAGAAACTGAATGGACTAATCAAAAAATTAAAGCACTAAAACAACAAAACAATATATCCTACATTAAAATAGTTTTACATTAAAGGTGATGAAACAACGAAGACGACAATTTCCCTACTATTACAGAAACGATATCGGTAACAAAGTGTTAAAAATCATACCTAAACCCAAATAGATTTCCCAGATATTTTAGAAACAAAATCGCAATAATTGTATCTAGAGGCAGAAACAAATATATATATATATATATATATATATATTTATATAAGTGTTGAAGTAACGAAAACTACATTCCCAGTGTTAAAAGTGAAATACTGTAGAAACAGTGCTACGAATTGAGTATAAACCAAACTGCTTCAGCCATTCCCTCTATAATATAACCGTTGAACTATACTGAATCAATTATAATGTTTGTTTTTTTCAACCTATAGAAAGGAATAGTAAAAAGGATATCCAAAATAAATAAAGGGCATTCAGAAAAAGTAAGAAATAAGGGCAACAGCATATTATGACATGCCTCATTTCATCTTAGTGTGGCATTCGGCATCCTGATTGACCCTTCTTTAAAAATGATGTGATTTAAGATGATTCATTCTCTTTTCCATACCATGTAGAAAGTACCACAGACCGATAGATGTTTTTCTTAGCTTCAGTGCTAACCCCGTGACGAGTTAAGTTCTCTAAATAGTTGTTAAGGAACGCCTCGACGCGACTTGTTTATTCAAAACATCTATTTATAGAACAAAAATGTGTCACGAGTTTATCTCACTCGGCATCGATAATACGCATCAGAAAGATTTGATGAAGTGCAATGTTGATTTTCATGTACTTATTAGTTCTGATAAACATTACCGATGTAACTATGTAATTTAGTAAGTCTGTAATGTTTAACATACTCATAATTAATTTAAGGGTATTAATTCATTCAATAAAGAATCGTATCGAAAATGGCAGGGTAGTAAAGTTGCCGAAAAAATTGGATTTTCGTTTTGTTTCTATAGTCCAGTAACTTTACACATTACCAGTATGCGTTAAATCCGGTAGATCTGATTTTTTGCAGATTTGTTTATGATGTTGGTCTAATGATTGTCCCAAATTTGTGACCTCGAGCGACGAACGCAACTTTGTCAAAAATCGAAAAAATCGTATATTTTTCAAATTTTGGCGATTATAACCCTAAACAACTAATTTTTGTAAAAACTTTCTTATGGCGTTTATAAAGTAGACTAAATTTGCTACAATATGATACTAGAATTGTCTCTGTACACCCAATAGTTTCTGAGAATAAGTCTTTCAAAGTTTATAATTTTTTTCGAACTTCGCAATTTTTTGCAATATTTTAACTCCTACTTGATCACTTTATGGCACAGTTACTGCGGTTTTTAACCCCCGACCAAAAAAAGAGGTGTTATAAGTTTGACGTCGAAGTCTGCCTGTCTATCAGACAGACACACATACAGGTCTGTCTCTATGTGTATCTGCCTGTGTGTGTATCTGTCTATGGCACCGTAGAGCTCAAACGGATGGGCCGATTTCGATGCTGTTTTTTTTATTTGAAGATAATTTTTTGTGTAAATGTTTTGAGCTATTTTTGGTTAATATCGATTCAAGATGGTCGCCTCCACCAAATGGCGGACCAAATATTTCATCACAATCTACCTCAATATGGGTATCAAATGAAAGGGCTTGCCTAGTAGAGTACTATACAGTATAACAAATTTCAAATCACAAAATGGCGAATTACATCATTTTTTTTTAGTAATGCCTTAATATGGGTATCAAATGAAAGAGCTTGACTAGTAGACTACTATACCTTATGGATTACTATGTATTGGTCGAAACATCGAATCCTATTTCTTGAAAATAACATCGGACGATCGGCAACGGCAAGATCGTTTTAGGTTGTCATTACTAAGCCACAATGATGCATGCCATTGGCATCGCAATAAGGCCGCCAATTGAATTGTCATTTTTTTTATTTAGTTAAGTTTATTGTCTTTATTTTGCTTAATGGCTTTTAATAAAGAGTTTTCTTATCTTATTTTTTTGTTGGCATAAGTAATTTAGCCCTGAAATTCTCAAAAACCACAACACGTATAGAAAAATAAAAGGTGACGCTAACACGGAATTCGTACGAAAAATCTCTAAGCGAATCGAGTTTAGTCGCCGGTACACGCGAGAGTACACCGTCACAGTGCTCACGCCGCGGCGTAACGAGTTACGCCGCCATTTTGGATTCGTTTCTTCATTATAATATAAAAGCATTTTCAACACACTCGCTAATAAAGTAGCTCTAATTTCACCGCAGCCAGGCATGTAATTACACCTATAATCATACTGTGACTTTTTCATTACTATTGCTCACGAGTGACGTTAAACCTTTTTTTTTATTGGTTGAGTTGCTTTGTTCTAAAAAAAGTTTCGATATAAAAAAGACCGTGTTCAAGACAAATGAATTAATGTAGCTATTGCTTGCTCACTTCATGCAACTTCGTCTTTAAATAAATAATTTTAACTTGTACGTGTCACAAATTACAACATTCACTCAAATATAACTTTTGGTTTTATGTAATAATGAAAAAAATGAATTCCACATTTTGTAAGTGGCTAAAAAAACGCTATCCACAGAAAGCAAAAAAAAAAGAAAACTTATTTTTTTAGTCTGTGGCTTAGTTGCGCGCGCATTAATATGACAACTGAATATTTTTTCCCGCCAAAAAAAAAACAAAAAAATTTCATAGCTCTTTTTCACTGTTGACCTGATTTTTTATTGTTATTTTATTCGCAAGTGTGTTGGAAAACGTCGTATGATACACGTGTGTATTGATGATTACCGTCTTTGGCTCTCTTAAGGCCCTCGCCTTCGGCTCAATTTTCACGGAGCGGATTTCAACCGCGCCCGCAATTGTTTCAATACTCACGAGATCGCAGGTTTCCGCGGTTTCTACTGCGGAAAGCTACTGCGCAAAAACCGCGCGCGCCGCGCGGCTGCCGCAGCCGCCGCGGCCGTAAACCGCGTCGTGAGTTTTGAATTCAATTTTACATACAAATCTGACGCGCCCGCGCGCGGGCGCGGTTGGAATCCGCTCCGTGAAAACTGGGCCTAATGGTGCCTCATCGGTAATCACCAATTTTACACACTTGTAGCATAATCTACTATTATCGTTTAAAATAAAGGATGACCAGTTTTTTAAAGGTTGAAAATTTAAAAACATTTTTTTTTTATTTACCACTACTACTTTTAATTACCACTATATTTACAAATTTTATTATTTTACAAAATTGCCTGGAAGTTTTCTATACTCGACACTAAATTATTTGTAATAATATTTAAAACTCAATTTGAACTGTTGTACCAC
Organism: Ectropis crepuscularia; assembly: GCA_963693475.1. NCBI lineage: Eukaryota > Metazoa > Arthropoda > Insecta > Lepidoptera > Geometridae > Ectropis > Ectropis crepuscularia. The sequence goes on from OY856338.1 coordinate 41,679,461, forward strand.
AGTTCAAGTTGAAGCTGTATATGTACCGCAGGCGAAGCCGGGGCGGGCCGCTAGTTATAAATAGGTATTTACAGATTCGATCTAAAAAATCCCCAGACGTCTGCCACCCAAATAAAATGGTTGTGCTATTGCTCTCCTCGTTATCAAGGAGCTATAGCAGACATAACCGGTTTAGCTAGGCGATACAACATTGCTTATACCAGCGCTATAGCTGTATTCCACGTCGCCTTCATTTAAAAAGAGAGCAATAGCACGCAGATAAGCAATCCAGAGCACGTGGTTAAATTCATCCTTCATGGACCGAAAATTTATTAATTTAATAAAAGGCTTTAAAAGCTAGTAGTTGTCTTACAGACAACTTATGACCCAAACTTTATTATCGCGATCGAGGATAAGCACGCTAAGCCACGACACGGAATATAACGAGAACTTAGCAGCAGTGGACCTAACGATATACCTACATAAAATATGTCAGCGACATAATATGTGACATTCAGCGACCCAAAGTTTATGTTAGAGAGGAATTAAATGTACTTATATATTACATCGTAGGATGATTTAATAAACAGAGTTTTTTCATAAAAGGATTTCGCGAGCACGCGGGTAATTAGATATTTGCTATGACATTTCTCAATCTTACTGAACAAACTTAGGGTTAGTGCAAAAACACCAGATACTTTAGTAACATGGAATACATGTAGTTAACTTTGATTGGGAAGATTTTGTGTTAAGGCCGATTTACATCAGACGAGCGAATGCTCATTCTATCCCCACTCTATCAAATTCATTTGGTGTAAACAAATGTAGAACATTCTTTCGTTGTTTTGTTTGCGTTCGCAAAGATTCTATGGAATATATAATATGGAAAACGCTAAGAACGATCTTTCGTTTACACTAAAAGATCGAGAAAGAATGCTCTTGTTCCAGCTCTAGCTCTATGTTCGTTCAGTTTAAATCGGCCTTTACAAGACAGCTTTTACTGTGATTGGTTCCTAATTTTACCTGATTTTTTTTTTGTTAATTTGGGGTTAGTTAGTTTATAATCTAACATCTTTAGATTGTATTCATAATTATATGGCTACATATAATCTCAGACAGTTAACATCCTTATTTTTTATGGTATGATTGAGAAATGAAAAAGCGATTTTATAATTACTTGTGTTTTCGCGAAATTCGCGATTTTTGCGAAAATACGGTTTATCAAATGCTCCTACGACATATAACAAGCATGGAACACTATTTACGTAACGTTAAAAAATGAAAAATAAAAACAAAGGCTGAAATTAGACGACAGAAAAAAAAATCAAAAATTTACCCAAAAAAGAAACAAAATGACGTTATCAGAAAATATGCACGAAATATGCTATATTTCAATGTTGTGTAAGTCAATAATTACACTTTAACTTGTGTATACATTTGTATTTCTTTGTGATCTGTCACGTTCCTGAGACGCAGAAGTGATTGGTATGCCGACCAGCGGGGGCGTGCTGGCATTGCGGGCACCGGGAACAACTCAGGCCGGGTTATTTGAAACGATGTCAGATTTTAGCCGTCGTCACTGTGATTTTATATTGATTTCGACTTACAAACAAAATATATTTTTCAGATCATATACTATATTTTGTTCAATTTTATGACTTGAAATTAAATATACCTAACTCTACACACAATTAAATGAGTTCGGCTACACTCACTAACTAGTATGGAAAAGTAAAGTTTAGAAACATATTTATTGGAGTTAGTAAAAAATAGAACTGATTGTAAATAAGGAATAGCAAATGTCTTTTAAATTTGAAATTTAGAAAATTATAAATACCTGCCTGCTCAACTGTTGTAGTAGTAGAGTAGTACCAGGGTAGCCTCCCAGGAGTGCGAGGGTAGGGAGCCTCTACCACACAACAACTTGCCTCGGAGGCGTCTTGTTGTGTGACGGCCAATCCTGGCCGGGGAGGAAACTTTTATTCGCGCTCTTCGAACAGCGCATCTAGAAGCTCGGGGTAACGGACTACGAGAATTGGGAAGGTTCCTCAACTGATACTCTTACCGCCTAAGTAACAATCCTGAGTCTTCCAGATGAAGGTTTTCCGCGAATACGAGTGCTCAGTGGAAGGACAAGGGTCGCGATGTGGTCACAGAGGCGGAGCCGCGGCTATTCCTAGCCGCGGTCGTGAGGGCGGACCTCTCGCTGCTTACCATCTTAGCCAAGACAGTGAGAAGTCGTGTCGTGTATAGGAGCGAAAAGAGGGAATGAGCTCTAGCTCATCCAACGAAGTGGAAGTGGACACAGGAGGCATCCCGTCTGCACAGGAAGGCCTGGAGCCCGATTCCAGAGCTTCCAGCGTATACTTGGCCGATCCATCCCAAAGGTCCGAACAGTACTCCATACAGGAGCGAATCTGTGCTTGATATAATGTAAGCAACTGTTCAGACTTCAACTACCTTCGCGCCTTTGAGAGGACACCTAGTTTTTTGGCAGGTAGTTTAGCCTTGGACTCGATCTACGTGCCAAAGTTGAGCGTAGATATCAATGTAACGCCCAAAAGCTCAAGACGGTCAGAAATCGGCACGGATACACCTCTAAAAGTTGGAGTCAGTTGGAATGGACTCTTTTTAGCGAAGAACAGACACGCCTGCGTCTTACTTTCGTTGAACTTGACCAGATTGGCATCGCCCCATGTAGACACCGCCTCAAGGGTCAAACCCAAACGCTCGATCAGACTCCCTCTCAGTACCTGAGTTTGCTGCCCACTGGCTCTCGCACTAGATATGGAACTCTCTACAACGGTGCTATCATCTGCGTACCCAAAGATACCGGGCTTCAGCAGGTCGTTGATATGTAGCAGGAAGTACGTTGCAGAGAGTACCGACCGTATGGATCGATCCCTGAAGAAGTCCGATATCCACGCAATAAACCCAGGTGACAAACCATAACTAGAAAGCTCGCTTATAAGGCCATCATGCCAAACCCTGTCCAAAGCCTTCGAGATATCCAGGGAGACTGCAAGTGCTTCCCCGTGTTTCTCGATAGCTTCACTCCAGATGTGAGTGACGTACGATATAATATCCCCGGTGGACCGGTTTCGGCGAAATCCGTATTGCCGGTCAGTGAGGTCGTTCGATTCTAGGTACGTCAGAAGCCTGTGGTTTCAGACACGTTCCATAGTCTTGCAGAGTATGGACGTGACCGAGATGGGCCTGTAGTTGGCAGGGTCAGCACGACTACCTTTTTTGGGCACTGGTTGCACATTAGCAAGCTTCCAAGACTTCGGTACTAACCCAGTTTGGAGAGAGAGTTTAAATAGACGCGTCAGTATCGGGGCAACTCAGGCGCACAAGCCTTCAACACTAGAGTAGACGGATACTGACTTCACCAGACAGTGGTCGGAGCTGCCTAACGGCGAAGATACCGCCACGGAATAGCGGTCTGGATCTGTTGTCAGCAGAAGGTCTAAACAATAAGGTGTATGCGACTCAACGTTGGGTACTCTAGTGGCCTCTTGGACCAGCTGGGTTAGGTCTAACGACAAAGCAAGCCTTCTCGTTTCCTGTCCAGCGTGGTCAGTGTCCCGGTATGGGACATTCATTCATTATGATGGCCGTTGAAATTCCCCCGTAACACTAATTGAGCCGAAGGGTATTTCTGTTGCGCCGCGTCAGCCGCCTCACTTAAACATTCCGTGAGCCTAGTCGTGTCCTGGTCTCCGCTGTGCGACCGATACACACCAGGCATAGACAATTTTGTATATGCCTGTGTCTATCAGTGCCCAAATAACAGAAAATCTATTGTTCACAACACAAATACTTCTGTGGAAAACTAGTCTGGAGACCTCGGATCCCGCTACCCTCCAAGACTAGCCTTGCCATGTAATGTATCAGTGTGTGACAATCTGGTCTCGTAGTTATGCTGCAACTGTTTTGACCCGTTTTCCCTTAATGGCGTCACCAGACATCATGCCGGAACACGGCTGGGCCGCTTGGCGGCATGACTTAGTCTGGTGGGTGGGTCACCAGCCACAGCCGAAGCCTATCTCCGGTATTTTGTCACCTGATTGGCACCACCCAGGGACTTGATATACTTGATATTCGTTAAAACTCACTGAAGAAAAAAAAACGTCCGATTTTTTTAATTGAAAGTCGAGAGCCGAAGCTACTGTCCAGCGACGCCAAAAACAGATCAATAAATAATAGGTCCGGCACGAAAATAACCAAAAAAATATGTAAATACCGGCTATATGATGCACGACTGTTATGAACACGTACCTACGCCAACCGCTCAAAAGTATTTGGCCTCTCGCAAAAAGGCCCTTCGTACAAGTTTATACTGAGTGGAAATCTCGATACGCGGCAAAAAAAACACAAAATGGCGGCGTTTCTCCCTCCACTCTTCCACACAATTATTATTTGGTCCTCTAGCTAATCAAATATGTTGTTTATTTTACGGATAGAGATTATAGTTTTGTAGCTGCTGCGTTTCTCCCGATTGTGTTCTTGCTCGATTTTTGTACTTGTCTCTTTATTAAAGGATTTCAAAGACGTATTCACGTCACAAGGTGGCATAATCTACATAAATAATTTAAACAAGACATTGTAGCTTTCACTAAAGTGTTTGAAAAAGATACAATGAGTAGATTATTACCACTAATTAAGGGACATTTACCCGGTGATTGGCAACAGAGAGGTGAACAACTGTGATATCTTACACCAATATTCGATAGTTTAGTTAACTCAGTAATAGTCCCTTGGAGTCCGGTAAGCCGCATGACTCACCGTAAGGCACTGAGTATCACAAACATAGTCCCTGGGACAAGTTAAATGTAATTTGATATGTATGTAACTGAATTTGAACTGATATGGAAAATTATATTGTTTTTCATTTCAATGCCAATATTTAAATTTCTATTTGGTGATGTTTTTTTTTGTTATTTAACATTTTTATAATCTTCCTAATATTATAAATCTCAATGTTTGTTGCTCAATCACGTCATAACGTATGAACCGATCAGGCTGAAATTTGGAACACAGTTAGATTATAGTCAGGAAGAACACATAGACTACTTTTTCTCCCAGAAACCCAACGGGAACATAAGCTGCGCGGGCGTAACCGCGCGGTGCTGCTAGTAACAGTTTAATTTGCAATAGATACAATTTGCCTTATTATTATCTATAAATACATATAAAATCTATATATATAAAAGCAAAAGGTCACTCATCAAGAAATCTCAGAAACTACAAATGCTAGGAATCTGAAATTTTGCATGGAAGTCCCTTTTAGCACGTAGGCGCTCGCTAAGACGGGGTTTTGCGAAATTCAACACTTAAGAGGGTGAAACAAGGGATGAACAGTTGTATGAAAATTCGTGATTTTCAACGTTATCAAAAAAAAAAAAATTGCTATGTAGTTAATTTATACGCTGTAGAAGTAGGAGCGAGAGGTATACCAGCAAAATCTCTCTATAACCTGCTTAAAGACCTTAGCTTGTCCAGAAGTGCAGTAAGTTCTATACTAGAACGAGTATCTAAAGCTGCACTAGTAGGATCATATCGGATTTGGCTGGGCAGGGAGAGAAATACGAGTAGTGAAGGTGAGTGTTGACGTACGTCACCAAAAGGGGCCCCTTTTAAACCTACGCCCGAGTCACAGGTCTTGGGGTCTATTCGAGATTTCTCTCTCTGACACACGATGGACCCGGCACCCGCACGGTGAATCCATGGAATGCTAAGCAGTTCGTCTCGTCTCTCTTGTATCTAGACACTTGATAAGAAGCAATTAAATCGTTTGTTCTATCAATTTTGTAATTTCGAACTGTACGGGGGTGAAATTGGGGATGAATGTCAATATGGAAGTTCCCAATCGTTGAAGATAAAACTACGAAACTCTTCATATAGGCACTTGGCACGAAGCCAATAAATGTTTGTTCTATCAATTTTTTAATTTCGAACTGTACGGGGGTGAAATTGGGGATGAATGTCAATATGGAAGTTCCCAATCGTTGAAGATAAAACTACGAAACTCTTCATATAGGCACTTGGCACGAAGCCAATAAATGTTTGTTCTAGCAATTTTGTAATTTCGAACTGTATGGGGATGAAATTGAAGTTGAAATGGGGGACGAATGTCTCTTACGCGTTCACACCTAAACAACTAAACCGATTTTGATGAAATTGTATAATTTTTTTTTTTGTTCTAAGCTGTTTTAGTAACCGTAAATGTGTCTGGGTATACAAATAGGTACTACCGAGTTACCTTAGTATTTATTTCGCGCGGACGAAGACGCGGGTAACAGCTAGTATTTATATATGATTTGCTCAATTTATCACAGTTGTTCAAATTTGTTACATTGTTTTATGCATAATACTAATACGGGTAAAATAGTCAAAAAAACATGAATTTAAAAAAATTGAATAATTAATAAATTTGAATAGCGGTGCAAAGCCAATTAGCCTAGACTGATGATATTTTAATGTATGCAACTACAGTCGTAAAAGTAGTTCGTTAATAATAAATGTGTGGATGAGTGCTACTAACCAGAAACTTAATTATGAGATGAGTTAAAGACTTCACGAAGAATGGAGCGAGACAGAACAAAAAATTGTTTTGTGTATTAAAAGTAACGGCTAAAAGTACCTACATTCTATAATAAACCAATCAAAGCTAGATTTGCGAAAAGCAAGAGTATTTGCATACATAAAAGCCCTTATTGTTAATGCCAAATTGTGTAAAGAACGCGTGTTCCGAAGAATGTGAAACGGAATACTTTTAGATTTGTTTTATAAAGTAGCTGTCATGTCTGCACAGACGTTGCAGCTAGCCAAACGAAATAGAAGGTAAAACGTTCTTGTACCATCAAATATTGTCAGAAATTCGCATTATTATTTATATAATTACTATCAGAAGCAAATTATCCCACTGCTGGGCAATCTCTGTCCTTTTGAGATAGGCCGATTTACGAGGTGACCAGTCTTTGTCGTGATATTGTAGTTCGACCCGCCTTCTTCTCTGTCCACCAGCCCTACTGCCGCCTCACAATGTCGCTTTGGTTTTGCCTTCTCTACAATTTTTCAAGCGAAAGGAAAACCAATATCAATGCTGTAACCATTTAAGTTAGGCGGTAGACCCCCGAAACTCGTTTACATGTTGGAACCCAGAACACAATTTGCTTTAAAACAAACATTTGCTTAAAAAAAATAATGCTTCGTTTCACATTCGTCGGAACACGCGTCATTTGCAAAGTTGGGCTTTAACACTTGGAACGCGTTCAAACATATGAAGGATACAGTTCACTGAATTTAATTTCGATAAGGATTAAGTTTATGTGAGTTCAAAGCGTCCCCGGCCCGGTTTAGTGAATCAATTCTACGTAATCCTGAGAACACCGTAACTAAATAGTCATGTTTTGTGTATGGAAAAAAATATAAAGTCAAAAAAAATGGAAAATAAAATAGTCAAAACATATTAAAAATAAAAAATTAAAAAATGTGATGTACATCATGCAAGCAAGAGACACACAACTAGGGTTGTATGTATCTCCCTCGTCGTTTCTACTGTGGACGTGGCTACTGTTTGTTTCCGGCTGGCAGTATCTACAGACCGTCTAAGGCTTACTGACTGCCAACTCAGAAGCTCGGAGGAACTTGGTGACTGCTGATCGTAATATCAAATTAAAAAAGTTCCCATCTGTTTGAACGTAGTCGGCACAGACCCCAAAGAAGAAATTCACCAGTTGGTTCTAAATGTATTCTTCGCCACGTCCTTCGTAGAAACGCAACGACGCGGAACGATAAAGCCTCCGAAAAAATGTTTTTTTCGTAGCCTTCATCGATAAATTCTAATAATAAATTGGATGTTTATAGAAATACGAACATTGACTACGCCGGCGCGGGCGGCGGGTGGCGGGGGCGCGCGCGCGGGCGGTGGGGGGGCGCGCGCGGGGGGCGGGGGCGCCAGCGCGGCGGGCGGGCGCGGCGCGGGCGGGGACAGCGCCGCGGGGCCGTTGGACAGGCGCGCTGCGCTGCCCCCGCTCCCGCTCCCGCTCCCACTCCCGCTAGCGCTGGCGCTTCCTTGACCGCTCCCGCTCGGACTCGAGCTCGGCCCAGCGACGGCCGGCTCCCGCCGCGGCTCCGCCACCGAGCCTGCAACACGACGCACGACCCGTCACCACGCGGCTCCACTACACAGCTTATAGTGTACCACTCGCTCAGCTCTCCATACATACCACAGTAGAGCAGTGCACACACCAGTAGCACACTCGCTCAGCTCTCCATACATACCACAGTAGAGCAGTGCACACACCAGTAGCACACTCGCTCAGCTCTCCATACATACCACAGTAGAGCAGTGCACACACCAGTAGCACACTCGCTCAGCTCTCCATACATACCACAGTAGAGCAGTGCACACACCAGTAGCACACTCGCTCAGCTCTCCATACATACCACAGTAGAGCAGTGCACACACCAGTAGCACACTCGCTCAGCTCTCCATATATACTACAGTAGAGCATTTTTCGATTTTAAGAAGAAATTTAAACAGTGGCTGGCTTCGTTATCATATTCAGAACCCGAACAACTTATTTCATTTGGTGAATTGATTGAGGAGAATGTTTTTTCGTCACAGACTTAACTCCAACAATCTCAGGGAAATACCAAACACACACACACACACACACACCCTCAAATACACCCTCTAATAGCACACTCTAATAACACACATGCACACTCGCACGTTATATAAAGTGCGAGTATTATGAAGTCTCATTCATTAATGTACATTAAGACTGCTGTAATTATAGATTTGAATTTAAATAATTAATTTAATCATTGTGTTATTTTTTTAACTTTAGTGTGTGCCTCACCCGAATATAAGCCGAGCGCAAACTGTTTTTGTTAATTTGGATGTGGGTGCCCAAAATACAGGCTTTACCTAGTTGGGGACCCATTGTAACAGCAAAATACTTACCATGAGATTATTTTCTTGTATGTAAACCTAGTCTAGAGTAAATTTATAATTGTAATTTTGTATGGCAAAATTATTTACTTTTTTTTTTACACTCGGTCAAAAACTCTTTGAAATCACTGTCAGAAATAATGCACTCGGCAGGCCAGGATGATACTGAACACAATCAATATTATACACAATTTTAAAATTTCAATACTGAAAAACATAGGATTAAAATTCCCAGGTATATTGCTTGCCCTAGATAAAAACGAACTAGAACTCTATTTATTCGAAATCGACACTCACTGGTTTGGAGAGCACCCAACAGGGTTGAGACGATGAGGTCCATTGGCGGTCCCGACCGTCGCCCAAGCAGGTCCAAACCCGTACTCGTCTGGAAAAGTAAAATAATTATGTTGTAAAACCAATCGACACTTATCTCACTATCACACTAAAGTTATTAAAAAGTATTGAATAATCTTGATAACTTGAAAACATTTTTTTACGATTTTTACATTTTTTTTATTTACTTTCAGACGAGTTTTCGTACAACATCATTTTATTTTTACCTAAATAAGACTAGTCATATCATAGTACTTTGATAAGCATAGATTAATTTCTGATAGACAATTTTTTTTTCTGGTTTTAGACGCGAAAGATCAATCAGCAACGCTACCTCGTTGCTAATCTCGTATCCTCCCATATTGATAGAGGTGATAGGCAAAAGCCTTTGATTTCTTATCAGTCAGCTTACTGCTGAAAGCACAGTATGCACTTAGAGTCAGAGGTAGCGCTGGATTGCTTCAGTAGTTACTCGTGCAATCGAACCCAATATGTCAAACTCGGAAATATGTCTAGCAACTGGCTTCCCATTAAGTTTGGTGTCCCACAGGGAAGTATTCTCAGTCCTACCTTATTCATACTCTACATTACGCTGGCGTACTCGCTTACGCAGATGATACCGTGCTGATATTTCATGGAAAATAGTGGACTCTGATTATAACGTGGCTAGAGAAGGATTATCTGTAACTATCAAAAATCTTGACCTTAATCTTTTAAACTAATACTTGAAAAATATAAAATTCATTGTCTTCACTAGTACTATAATCTCTGTGCGTCCGGCAAATTTCGAGTTCAAGGTTCACTACTGTGACACTCAGTCTTCAGTTTCATGTTCTTGCCTACCTATTGATCGTGTCAATGATATTTATTAAGTATCTTGTACTTTTGATAGACGAGAACCTTTCCTCATCATGATCATCCCACCCTAAGCTATTGCTGGACATAGGCCTCTTCCATGATACCCCACTCAGCCCTATCCTCGGCTTTTCGTCTCCAACCACTACCTGCAGCCTTACGTATATCGTCACTCCATCGGGTTTCAGGACGTCCTACTCTACGTTTGCCTAATCGCGGTCTCCACTCTAAAATACGTCTACACCAACGGTTATCGGTCCTACGACAGATATGACCAGCCAATTCAGCTTGCTAGTAAAGTAAAGATTTATTTGCGTAGTATGGGTACAATGGTAGATAGAATGGTCTTGGAAGTAGTTCGCCATACACTATCTTTCGGCGTGCAAAATATACAAAAATAATTTGAATCTACATTAATTACACAATCAAAATTCATTTCACAATACATTCTAGGATAATATTCAAAACAAAATTAATTAAAATACAGAAAATAATAACAATTAATAGAATGTCACCAGTCGCAATTAATGTCAATGTCATAGCGGAATAAAAGCTGACCATACACGGTCAAACCTCTCGCCAAAATGTCAGTTACAGTACAATGATAATATTAAAATTTACACACAATATTCAATCAATTTAACATATAAAATAGAAACAATGTCAGTTATAACATACAATGTAACATAAAAAATACAACATTATATTCATAATATCAATTTGGTAAATAGGTGCCGTCAAATGAATAAAAGTTTGCCAGATAAATACTCACGAATTGTGTATTATGATTTTTCTAGTAAACAACATTTTAGTTTATATCTGAACGTATTATTTTCCTCCAGTGTAACCAACTCTTTGGGCAAGTGATTATAAATCATTGGAGCCATACATAGTCCGCTATTGGCAAGTAGAGTAGTATTTCTGACGGGTTCACTGACTTTATAGTAATTTCGGGCACTTTTGAACAGATTTAAGTTATTGCGTACAAACATTGCACCCTCGTAGATGTAGAGAGATGGCACTGTTAAATTTTCAGGCTCTTAAAATAAGGTTTACAAGTTTCTCTCTTTTTAATTTTGCAGATAGCCCTGACACACTTTTTGCGCTCTGAAATTTTTGTGGGCTAATACCCCAAAACATGATCCCATACCTAAGTAGCGATGAGATATAACCATTATACGCTGTCAGCATAGTAGGCTGGTTCACAGTTTTGGAAAGCAAATATAGTGCATATGAATATTTACTTAATTTTGCTGTTACGTTTTCTACATGGTGCTTCCAATTTAGGCGACAATCCATGGTCAAACCCAAAAACTTAGTGCTTTCCAGTGTCAATTTTATTTCCTGAATAACGAATGTCAAGATTACTCCATTTATTATGTCTACTATTTCCAAATGTCATTATTTTTGTCTTACACAGATTTAATTTCAAATTATTTAATGATAACCAATTTATAATGCTACAAAGTGTGTCATTTATATCCCTTTGTATATCGACACTATCTTTCCCAGTGAATAATATAGAGCTGTTGTCTGCAAACAGAACCATAGAATCTTTTGTGGCCATGGGAAGGTCATTGATATAAAAGATGAATAGTAGTGGTCCGAGAAAGCTATCCTGAGGAACACCACACTTAGTAGTCTCATATTTTGAGTAATGTACAATTTCAAATGTACAAGTTATGTACAAATGTAACTTATTTGTGTAGATTGCTGTTGATTTGTCAAATACGACTTCAGCAGATTATTTATGGGTCCTCTTACACCATAAGAATTCAATTTACTCAATAATATCCCATGGTCCACACAGTCAAAAGCCTTTGTAAGGTACATGTACAAAGCACAAGCAGGCACTTTTGCATCTACATTTGTCATGATAGTATTAAAAAAATATAAATTGCAAGATTAATGTTTTTTTTTCTTTCGAAAGCCAATTTGTTCTTTTGTAAATAGGTGTTTTTGTTCAAAATAATTATAAACACTATCATAAATTACTCTCTCAAACACCTTAGACGAAATAGGGACTAAAGCAATCGGTCTATAGCAATTTTTATCATTTTTGTCCTTACTTTTGAACAACAGTTTCACTATTGTCTTTTTCAATTTTTCAGGAAAGACTCCATTCGCAATACACAAATTTGTAATGTGGCTTAGCACTGGTGATATAGTCTGCGCTACATATTTAAGGACTTGGGTACTTATGTCATCATACCTTGTACTACATGTGTTTTTAATCCCATTATGATATTATAGATATCACCTGGTAATGTGGAGGGCATAAACAATGAGTACTTACGTTTAACGAGTAATGTACAGTATTAGTTTGTTTTGAACCCTGACTAATAAAATAACCATTAAACAAACTTGCTACTGTACTGGGTTTTTTAATCAATTCACTGTCAATGGTTAGCTTTATAGACTCTTTCGGAATATTATGTTTAGATCCATTGATTACACTCCACATTGCCTTACATTTATTGGTGGCATTTTAAGACGATAATCATTTTGTGACTTTTGGGTAAGATTTAAAATGCAGTTTAACCTGAGTGATAGATCTTTAAAGCTATGGTTGTTTGCCGGGGTTTTATTTTTGCGATATTGCCATAATAAAACTCTTTTCCTCTTAAAAGTTTTTATACCAATACGTTCAGCAATGTCGATAACTTTGGTATTCTGACGGATGACTTCGTTTCGAATATGATCCCTCAGAGAGAAACCAAGCATAGCTCGTTCCATAGCACGCTGAGCGACCTTAAACTTGTGGACGGCCTTAACTGTCAGTCTGTCAGTGTTCACGTTTATGCACCGTAGGTAATGACTGGTGGAACGCACTAATTGAACACTTTTTACTTCAAGCTTTGTGGGATGGGTGACGAGAATAGCCTGCGTAGTTCCCCAAACGCTGCCCAGCACAACTGAATCCTCCTCATGGCTTCATTTTCAAAATTATTTTTCCCTAGTTTGAGCATTTGCTTTGTAACCAAATTTTGGAACAATCTCTAAAGTGACGCCATTTATGGCAAAAATACTAATTGTTTTTTATGATAAACAAGCATCGATGTTCAAAATAAATACAAATACGATTTTTTTTTCAACATCCCTATTGAGTACAGCCAAAAGCTTGAGTCACGTTTTCTAAAATTCAATTCCTAAATGAGTGATAGAATGGATTAAAATTTTTCATAAACGCATGGAACAAACCTTAAAGACTGTTAATGAATACAGTTATTTAAGTTATTAATCGAGGGTTGTGGTAATTATCAAAGTGGGAATCTACTACAACGCGAGCGACGCCGCGGGCAAAAACTAGTATTTAGATAAACTGTTTATATTTTTTACCTTGTGTCATGTAAATCTTATACCTTTAAACGAGCAATTCTTGTACCTATATAAATATGTATATATATATAGAATCTGAATCTCGAAAACGGCTCGACGGATTTTCATGAAATTATGTATGCAGGGGATTTTGGGGACGATAAATCGATCTAACTAGGTTTCATTAAAAAAAAACGCATATTATGCGCGTTTTTAGACAATGAAAAACTGTCACATTAGACATTAGAATGCGAAGGTAAATTTCGCCGCGTGACGCGGCAGCATAATTAGCTCAGACGGGAAGTCGGCCGCTCATAGCGGTCACGAATTTGTAGCTCCGGGTTCGAATCCAGGCGGGTTCTCTTATTTTATCAATTCTTTTTTTTTTTAAGAAAATCTTTTTCTTGGAATCTTTTATCTGTAGGTATCTAAGTATATTTCGTATTTAAACCGAGCAAAGCTCGGTCACCCAGGTACTACCACTGAACACGCGTTCCCGGTATTTCTATAATTTCCCGATATTTATTTTTATCAGATTCAGATCATTTATTCACCCTTACAACATGTTAGTCAACAAGGTACGTCATTTAACAAACAATGTACTTACAGTGGGCGTGCTGCGCTGGCCAGCTACGAGCGTGTCGATCATTTGCAACATAACATGCCTTGGAAGCGGTGCCGGCTGAAAACATGAAACAATTATCTATAATAGGTATATCAGGACCATATCAAAGTTACACCAAATGATTAGCACTGTTTTATCTTCAAAGCAAAGTTTTCAAGATTAAACGATCGAAAACATTTCCCCCAAAGTCATTTGAACGTGACCAAGAAAAAAAACACCCAAAATAACACTCACATTTTCGGTTTCACATGTGATACAATCAAACTTAAATCAAAATCTGTATAATCTATATACCTGTTTTTTTTAAAATAAGAATCGCAAAAAAATTGGTTGTTTTTTTACTACCAAAAACTTTCTTTAACATTTTTTTGTTGTTCCTGGAAAGTTTTAATTAATGGACTTCTGTCCTTTTCGAAATTACGACTTCAATTAGGTATAAGCATGTATCGTTATCACTATAAAGTTACCTAAATAATAGTACTATAAATAAAATAAAGTAGCCAAGTGCGAGTTGGACTCGCCCATGAAGGGTTCCGTTGCAGCAAGTAACATAATATACATAGTACACATAGTTCTTGTAGTTCGTTGTAACTTTGATCGAAGTTTTAATAATAGTGTATTTATGACGTAGGTACTCAAAAAAAACTACTTATCAGATCGAGTTCAAACTAATTTTCGTTGGTAGTTTTCATGGTAATGTACATCATATATTTTTTTTAGATTTTTCATTCTCTTACTTTAGAAGTTAGAGGGGGGGGGGGACATACATTTTACCACTTTGGAAGCGTCTCTCGCGCAAATTATTAAGTGTAGACAAAAATTAAATTAGAAACCTTAACATCATTTTTGAAGACCTATTGATAGACACCCCACACGTGTAGGTTTGATGAAATAAAAATTTTTGAGTTTCAGTTCTCAGTATGGGGGGCACCCCTAATTTTTGTTTTTTAAAAAACTTTTGTAAAAATCTTAATGCGGTTCACAGAATACATCTATTTACTAAGTTTCAATAGTGTAGTTCTCATAGTTTCGGCAAAAAGTGGCTGTGACATACGGACGGACAGACAGACAGACAGACAGACATGACGAATCTATAAGGGTTCCGTTTTTACGTTTTACGAAACCCTAAAAAGAAGAGAATGTAAATATTAGCACAGGTTTTTCAAAAATACATTAACTTACAATAGGCGGTGGAGGAACATTGAAGTTAGCAGTCGGGATCGCGAGCGCCGACGAGCCCGACGCCGAAACAGAAGCAGAGGTTGAGGTCGAGGTTGAGGTCGAGGTCGACGTCGAGGTCGAGGCAGAGGTCGATGCCGTGGTCGATGCCGAGGGCGAGGACGAAGCCGGTGGTACGGACGCACTCTGAAAACAAGTAAATTCGGAATCATTGCACCTGAATTCTCGTCAGGTTAGCAGTTTTTAAAACTGACTGGTTTTGTTGTAATTCGTTGAACCTCTGTTCGGCGGGCGGGCGGTCTTGTTATCGACATTGCCTCTGTTAATAGAGGAGTTTCTACGTAGCTATAGTAGAACGCAAGTACTAGCTACGGTTAGTATCAAGATCACAAACTACACTTTATGATGACCTACTTTTACCCAGACCCAGTTTTACAGAGACCCAGTCTGATCTTATATACCTACTATATAAAATGTTAGTGGTACAGATTCACCGATTTTTGTGTTTTTTTTAGTGAAAACTTCATTTGGCGCACCACACACTGATTTTTCGTGGTCTGTGAATAGAGCTTAAGCGTCACGTTCGTAAAAAATGAAAGAAACCTTCAGACAAACTGGGGACCACGGCCACGCCCTCCGGTTTCACCCTCATAGTTTCCAAAGTAAGCTATCAAATTCTGAGTTTTAAGTATTCACTTCTATCGTCAGTCCCTATGACTGCCAATTTTTTGGTTTGTGTTTGGTAGGTCTGAGAATAGATTGTCAACTATTTTTATACGTATAAATCTAAAGTGATAAGCCCATCCCCTCCCCCCTCCCCCCAAATCGTATACGTTACATTAAAATGGGACGCTACTAGTAGTATTTTTTACTCGATTTATTGTATTTCTACTCGTGACCCCCCCCCCCCCCCCCAAATCTGAGGCTCTGTACTAATGACCCCCTCCAAAATTCGCCGCTAGGACCGCGCCTGATATGAGCTATCTGGCCGCCATCGTACAAGCTTTGCTTAGTTTGGGGTCAGATGGTGTTGTGTGTGAATTGTCCACCAATGTCTATATATATAAAAATCAATGCCACTTTTCGTTGTTAATAAACTCCTCCTAAACGGCTGGACCGATTTGAATGAGTTTTATTGTACACGTTTAGGTAGGGCCCTGGATGGTTTAGATTCACAAATCAGCCCGGCAGATGGCGCTTTAGTTGGTATCTAGGTTATTATCCGAGCGAAGCCGGCACGGGCCGCTAGTATATAAATATATGTGTATAGCTTACCGTGTCGAGAATCTGCTCGACCACGCCGGACATCTGCGAGCCGAGCATGGTGCGCAGCAGCGAGTTCCGGTCTTGGAACTCCTTCAGCTTCTGGTCGTAGCTGAGCCGGATCTCTTCTTCCAGCTTCTGAAGCCTCTCCTCCTCTTGTTTTATCAGCGCAATACTGCCGGAACAAACCCCGTGTCACTACACCCTATGTCAACGTCGCAGCCACCCAGCTTAATCAAACGCTCGGGTTGATTAAGCTAGTTGGAGTTAAAGGGCGCTGCGCAGTGAACAGGCTAGGCTGTTGATCGAACGGCTCATTCGGGTTGGCTGCGATATCACTTTTAACCGACTTCCAAAAAAGAGGTCATCTTTATAACGCTGCACATATCATTTAAAACTCTTCTTGCAATAAAATCTTGTTTGTGACTGTTTCCAATAGGTGCGTGGATGGTATTAGCGCAAATTCAAAATAAAATGATCACAATAAGGTCAGAGTTGGTAAGACACAAAAAACACGTGAAGGAATTGAGAAACAGTAGGTAACCGACTTTGAATTTATTTTGTAAGGACGTTATTTTACATTTACGATGTTTCAATTTTGGTTAGAAGAAGTCTTATACTTAGGACGCTGTAGGTAGAACCTACAGTAGACTGTACTCTCTGGAAACTGGCTGATTTGGAAAAATAAAATATTGTATCGCGTAAGTATTTTGCAACCATGTGCGGTATCACATAAAGAGGCTTGTGGCAACTCATACCCTGTTTTTTTCATTACCTATGATTATTGCGTAATGAAAAAGGGACCATGACCAATACACAATTTGTAATACGTGTTTACCAATTTTCTTTTTTACAAACGATTGTTACGTTAAATAAAATACATTAAAACTACACTAGGTAATTCATTTTACGTCGAAGAAAGAGCGTTGTAGCATAGTATCACCAGCACAGTACGTGTTAGAATTATCGTGACGAGTCAGGGCCCAGACATGCGCTTACTAAAATAGATATGTTACGTAAGCTGTTGTTGTAGAACGCAACTCGTTCACACAGCTCAGTTTGTATTCATTTTCTTTGTCACTGCGGCCGTCAGTGCAATGAACCCTGCGATCGTGTTCACCGACAGGCAAAGTGTAGTTGTAGTGCTAAATAATTCGAAATTAGTGCTACAAGTAATATCGGCATGAAGCTTTAGTTAATATTTTGATAATTCTCTGCGGCGCGCAGTTTACAAGATATAATTTATTTTCAACGAAAAAACAAAAATTGAGTTCAATTTAAAATTAAATTCAGGCATACCACCAAATTCAATAGGAAGCAATCACTGAGTCATCGACGTAACGAAAGTTAATTTTAGTTGTTTTTCGTTCATATTTCCAAAACCACTACACCGATTTCGATAAAATGTATATGGGACCACCTCTGAACTATGATCTACCAAACAAAACAAGAACCATCAAAATCGATTCACAATTGATGGCGCTATCGAGTAACATACATAAAAAAAACGTCCAACCGAATTGATAACCTCCTCTTTCTTGGAAGTCGGTTAAAAAGATGGCACTGTGCCACAGCCACATTCTATCATATTAGTTGCACGAGGACAACAGCCACGCCACCCTTGCAATCTCCGTATCAATGATTGGTACGAGGCCGACGACTGGTCAACAATATACCGTTCTAATTGGTCCGTCACGTCAGGGAAAATATGGGACACATAATTCTGTTCTATCAAACTATTAACAATCGACAAAGGTCAAGATAGATCATCAAACTACCGGACCAAACAACCCCGGCGAGTTGTGATGTCAATCTTTGATCAAATCGTTCAATGATTTTTTATGTCATTACAATATTTTTTTATAATCTAACTGACGGACTAATTAGTTTTACATGGTGTTTACACAATACAGTATGAGTAAAAATATCACTGCGCACAGCAAGTCTAAGTGATGCCCCATCACTACAAAGAATGCTTAAACCGAGAAGCGTAACTTATGAAGCAATAATACATATAATATTGATAATTTAAATATTCAGGGGGAAATGGTGATACTCTGTCGCGTCGGTTATAAATAAATACTGTGTAGGTTGCGCATAGTCGCATATTACAGTGAATTTGCTTATTATTATTGACTCCACGATTCACACGAGTAATTAAAAGGGGATTTTCACTCGCACGTCTGAGGAACACAATTTTAAATAATAATTGTTCGTTGGAAAGTTAACGGCTATATCTCGAGGTTTGACGACACTTTAGTAGCGGCATATGGTATCCAACCTTGTTTAACTTGGTGCGGCAAGGTCAAGTGTAAGCCTGACCAACAAAATATTTGTTTCAAAACGTCATAACGTAACGATACATTTTCAATATCGCGTGCAATTTTCTTCATGAAATGGAATATATAATTCTATTAATATTATAAATGCGATAAATTACTATTCTAATTACTAATTATTTGTTGCTCAATCACGTCGCAACGGCTTAACGGATCGGGTTGAAATTTTAAACAGTTAGATTTTGGAATAACAGATAGACCACTATAATCGTGGAAAAATGAATGAGAACGGGAGCTAGAATACGCGGAGCGGTGTTTAGCGACGCTGGTTAGTATAGAAAGGCGGCAGTGACCATCCCTCTGGGGTTCGCAGTCCCGCGCACTGCCGCCGCGCGAGCGCGCAAGCGACAGCGCCCGGCGCCCTCCGCGCGCCAGCCCCCGCGACCGAGCGAGCCGTACACTCGGTCAGAGCGACAATAACTAACCCAATATCAATTTATAGAAATAGCATGCGGACAAATTAAGGAGCAACGTCTCGCCTACGTTTTCACGATATTATGATCGACATATGCTATTACATTTGCTATTACGCTAAAAAATAAAGCACAATAATAACTTGACACTCAAATAAAACAAATTCAATTTTCATATGAAATTGCCACATAATTACGTAAGTTGGAATTAGAACTTGTTCAGTGATATTATATTTAATACTGGTTTTCTATGCGTTTTGGTCTATACTGTAAGCACAGAAGGCAACCGAAATTTAATAAATTCGCAATCGCCCATTTGTGCTAAGCTTTTTAATAAATATACAAGCGAGTGTCGATCAAAATTTTGTAAAACTACGAGCTTGACGAGTCACTCTATAGATCAGTATGTCAGTTCCAAACCTTAGGTTGTTCTCCACGCAAGAATCGCACACCACTTTGCCTTTTCCGTTGCACCCTTCGACTTTGATAGCCTTGGTACTTGGTCCCGCTGGGAACAGAATCAATGAACGCCAAGCAAACACATTAGCATTATGTACCTTATATTTAAGGTAATCAATATATTTATGTTGATAAGTTTATTTGCATTTAAAATTGAGATAATACCAGCAATTTCCGTGTTATGTTTCCGTCTTTCAAGTTTAGCAATATTTTCGCATAATACATAAGTACATAGATAATGGGAAAGAAGTAAAGTTCTATTTTTTATTTGAAGCTTAACTTAAACAAATAAATAAAGAAAACGCAGTATCAATAAAAAAAACTAGTTTCATAGAAAACATTTTTAAATTATCGCAAGTGGGCTGAAGTTATACGAAAATATGCATATTGTGGAAATATAATTTAATTTGAATGGAGGTATCTCTGTAGTCAGAGCACGGAAATAGCAGCATTCTATACATTCAGCCATAGATCTGTTACCAATTTCAAATCATAGGTGATTTTAATGGCACAATAACGGTAGATTAGAGAATGATAAGAGTAAATTTTACCTTTTAAATTGTTTCTTAAGTTACTTCCTATTTAAGAATACAGATCGATGATTGAATGCTAATTTACCATCATAACTTATACTGTACTGATAAAATAAGTATCGCAGCTAAGAAAAACAATCTAATATAAATAAAGAATAATTACCTTCAGGATCTGCTGTGGGTCTTTTGTGTGGAATTGGGGGTGGTGGCCGTGTGGGATCAAACCTGTTGACAAATATATCCAGATATAAAACTTGCCATGATCACAAAGGACAAATAAAATAAATTGGTTATATGTTATGTGGATAGTTTAACTAACTAACTATGACAATATCCAAGTGAAGCCAGAACGGGTCACTAGTTTATTAATATGTTGCTTATGTGGCACACCCATTTAAATAGCAAGATATGACATTTTGTACATCAACAAGACCATATTATTTAAACATTTCAAGTAACTCACACTACAAATATATAGTTAAACTATCTCAAACATGTTTCAAATAAAATTTACAAAGAAAAACATCGAAATTTTAACATTGTTAAGACATTTTAAAATATTTATTAGTGGCATAGTACCAAGTATATGTTATAGGTCAACAAATGTTAAAATATTTGTAATGTCACAGTAAATAAATAGCTGTTATACCATTAAGATTGTAGTCAATTTACTACTTTACTTCAAAACTGGTCTGGAATATCAATTTGTGTTTGAGAGAGTGTTGGATGGTGATGATAGTGGTGTGGTGTGTGAAGTGAATGTTTCGGAGACTCACTCGGAGAGGGGTGCTTCCTGCAGCTGTGAAGTGGAGACAGGGATCAGGCATGATGTGGGCTTAGACGGCACTTGGGCAACTGTAACAAAACAAACATAACAAATCAACATATAGTTCAACAATGAGACAAAATTAAAACTGAGGTTAAATTTCTGATTCAAATTTATTTGTTGACAATTTGTTGTTGTGCACCTCAGACACCAAAACCAAGCATGGAGGTTAGTAGGCGGAGGTTACATATTTGAAAGATTTGGTGATGACAATTTAATGGGAGCTCATTTTCAAAAACCTTTCTGAGTGCATAGTAGACATGACACTGGTGTAAGTGTAGATGTGGAGTGTAGTATGGTGCTCATTGTAAATTGTATATAAATATCTAAATGAAATTCATAGTGACAGGGAGAAAAAATACTTTAGAATAATGGACAAACAAAATATGAACGTCAGGAACAAAGATAGCCTTGTTCTACCCAGAGTAAAACTGACAAATGCAATGAAACAAGGGCTATAATAAATCGGTTTTACATAATAAGTTATCCACTGCTCTTATAAATAAATCAATGCCTGATTTCAAAAGAATAATTAAATTATTTTTCATAAGCTAAACTATTTTATAACAATGAAATTAACAGAGAGACCTTTTTAGTTTTAAAAATGTGTAAGTAAATGTATGTGTACTAGATTTATGATAGAACTGTGACCTTTTATTATGAAACATTTTTGTTTTGTTTTGTTTTGTTTTTGACTTAGGTGTGCTAATGATTATAATCTGCCTATCATTTATTTATAAGCTGATTTTGACTTTGTTTGTTGAGTTTGTTGTCTTAAGCTTTTGTTTCATTTTTAGACTTGTTAGTTTTAACTCATTGAAAGTCAAAGTCAAAGTTCTTTATTCATAAATGTACAATTCACATGTCAATTTAAAAAAAAAAAGGAGCTGAATTGAACTGAATTACTGTGAATTGAATGTATGTATGTATGAATGTATGTAATGAATGTATATGAAATTTATTAAGCAATTTATCTTTGTAACTGACTTGCCTAATATTATAACACAGCATGGTTATGAGGTTGATAAAGAATCTGAATCCATAATTTAATTAATAAGGAAAGCGCATTAAAACGGTATCTAATACACTAATTAGTATTTTCATTTCTAGTTTGAACATGCTAATTTTGGACTCTAATTGGAAAATTTCCAATTGCATCTGATGGCTTGGTACACCTGGAAAGCTACATGGAATATAATATCAACTGGACAAACTATTGGGTATTAGCTGACCTGACACATGCTGTCCTGTGAAATTGTTAATCTAAACCATTATCAAATCCACTTGAACACACACAATCAGTCATTTAGGAGTTTAATTGCAAACACAGGCTCAGAAGATTTATGAAGGTGCAGGGTATGGCCATTTAATACACAATATGTCATCACTTGTCTCAGAGACAGACAAGACAAACAGAAGAATGGCATAACTTATATAAGTATTATAATATCAACTATCTGGCTTCCAGTTTATACTAAGGGGGCTTTGCTTAGTTTGGGGTCAGATGGGGTTGTGTGTAAAATGTCCACAAAATTTAAAATTGTTCTATTTCCTAACAATCCAATGAATGTCACATTACCTATGAACATAAACTATCCATGCAACTATGCAGTTTCTGACAATGTTCCTAATTTACTAAATAGTTTGAGAGGGATTGTCAGACTTAATTTCATAGAACATGTTTGGACAAAGTCAAGGCTTAGCATAAAATTTGTACAGAGTATTAGTATGATATTTTACCGGTATAGACTGGAGCAGTCATCTGTGTGGAGGCTGTAGCGGCGGTGGGCGGCGGGGGAGGTGGTGGCGGCAGCACATTGGCCACCAGAGCTGCCACTGCCACAGGTGGACTTCTTACACCATTTACATGAGTATTCACATGTAACGGCATTCTTAGACTAGGCGAACTCAAACCATTTGGTATTCTGGTTGTTTGCATGTGCCGTGCAGCTATTGCACTCTGACAATTATTCAACAAAGGTCCTCGTAAAAAGGGTACTCCAGTCTGCGCCATGGGGGGCGGCGGCGGCGGCGGCGGCGGCGGCGGCGGGGTCATAAAATTATTAAAAAGCAACATTTCTGGTTGCGGCTGCGCCGGAGCTGCCATCGAGGCATAGCGCTCGGCGAGCACACGGGGTATAGCACCATTTGTTAGGAACAGTCGCTCCTCTTCCCGACTGGCGTGTAAGTATGTGCACTCGGGCCGTGTGCACCCTGTCCTGTTTTGAAAATCGTGACAGAACTTGAGAATACTTCGCATCGAGTCGTATTCCAGTTCGTGTCGGTATTTGCACTGCTCAGACATTGAACATATGCCCCACACAAAGTCACGGCAAATGCGCCGAGCTTCTGAAGCCGGGACGGGAGCCCGAACCCTGTTCCTTGGGTCTGATGGGGGCGTGTGATCCTCATCTCGGTCATTTGTATTCGACATTTATCCTGTACACAGTAAACACGTAATTAGTGCACGGAGTCGGCGATGAGTTGTTATGGTGACCAAAACAATACGGTTATAGCAATAACATACCTTAAAAATTACGGCTAATATAAACACAACAACTAGGAACACTAGAGAAGACATAAATATTGTTATATTTTCCTTATTTTCTACTTATCACAATAAATAGGGCATTGTGCTTTTTGAAGGCAAGTGCGCCGCGCCACGCCTCTTGTGTCTTTTAGTTTCGTTATTGTCATCAGTGATGCCAGCTGTTTGATTTTAAATACAGCTAAAACTGTCCTAAATAGTTGGATCCCCAGATATACCGCTGAAAGTAGCTATGTTGCTAAAAGGAAAAAAAGTAACCATTCAATTAATGAGACTTAATTATCCAATCTTAGAAAGCTGCATTTCGCTGAAAAATTATAAAATCAAACTCGTAGAAAATTTAATTTGCTACAAATTATACCTAAATAATTTTTTTGTAGGGTTAGTAATTTGAAAAATATCGCAAAAGGTGTTTTCCAAGATGGCGGCCGGGAGACAATGGTGGCACCCCCACAAACTTGGAGTTAAGCTTCTATTGGCCCCCAACACAAATATTCTCTAAAAACAAGGTGGTCGAATTGATAGCCTCCTCCTTTTTGGAAGTCAGTTAAGAAATGAAATTGAATCCTCATCAAAATGGGATAGCTCATCAGATAGTTCGAATATATGGCCAGGGCATAGTTCGAATTTTTCTTTCAAGGTATCATAAGGTGTATGGTAACTTAGTAACTAGCGTAGGTATGTTAGGCTTTTAGACTTAAGTTAGGTTTAGGGGGGTCCTGGCGTGCGTGGCTCGGGAACCTCCACGTGGTGAACCCTGGGCATCACACAACAACTTGCCTCGGTGGCATCTTGTTGTGTGATGGCGAATCCCGGCCGGCGCTGGGAACTGCTACACGCGCTCCTCACTCGCCCTTGAGCAGTGCGTGTAGAGGTTGGGAAGAGAGACTGGAAGACTTGGGAAGGTTACTCGGCTGACATATTGGCCAAGTAAAATTCCTAAGTCTTCCAGATGAGGGTCCTCCACGAGCACTCTGATTAGCAGATTGCTCAATGGAAGGACAAGGGCCGCCTGCGGCCATAGAAGCGGAACCGCGGCTATCCCTAGCCGCGGTGGTGAGGGTGGACCTCTCGCTGCCGACCATTTTCGCCGTGGTGCTCGACAGTGAGAGGTCGTATGAGTTGGAGGAGCGAGAGTTGGAAGCCTCTCGCTCCTTAACTGAGGCAGAAGTAGACACGGGGGTGAGCCCAGAGAGTCGACCCTCTGGGCTTGCACCCCGTCTCCACCGGAAGGCCTGGGGCGTCGGACGTTTAGGGCCGTCCGACACCCCACCTAGGGATAGGCCTTCGAGGAGGTGACGCGCCGCTGATTTCTGGCGCGTCGCTCGAGCCAAATGCGGGGGTAGTGACGCCCCCCGCGAGGCGGGTCCGCAAGGGCAGTGGCAATGGTCAGGGTCGTTGACGGGAATGCGAAAAGTGGCTCCGCGACCCAGACCCCTGGCCATGCAGGAGAAATCTGTGGGTGTTTTAGTCGCTAGGGGCACCATGTCTATCGTCGCCATGGTGTCGAGCCCGACATACCTCACCATGTCCCTGCATGGTGAGGATACGTAAATGTATTTCACCCACAAAAAAAAAAAAAAGGTTTAGGGGGGTCCTGCGCTGTAGCGCTTACCCCAAAGTCCGATAGGTATAACTCACCGCCAGCTACTATAGGTCCTTTAGAAAAAAAAAGTAGCATTGAACGGACTAAAAATATATTTTAATATTTAATGAAAATAATAGAGGTCGTCACATACATAGCTATAATATATGTATAATATATTTTCATATTTTATTGTTGGACATAATATATTTCCGTATATTTTCTATACAAATGCTGAGTATCCACACACGCAGCAATAATATATATATTCGCGACGTCCCCCAACTATACCGTAATATATATTGAGGCATATTTATACAAATTATGGTATAGCAAGACATATTTTGAATGAACAGCGTGTTTCAACATTGTCCGATCACACATCACGAGTTGTTTTACAAACTTTTATTTATTAGTTTCACCTATCCCGATTCCTGATATTAACCAAGGTCTGTCTGTTGATAGACTTGGAAGGTGGTTGAAGGAACACTGTAATGAAACGACGAAATCCCGTCAAATCTAGGTTCCTTTTATTAATATTGTAGAGTACTTTGGTGCCAGATAGAAACCTGGGTCTGATGTTGAAGCTGGAAAATGGCCATAGGAACTCAGAAATTAAACGACATACCACCATCGAGTTTGGAATCATTTTATTTGTATTGATGCGTACTTTGTTGCTAGATGGAGACCAGGGTGTGATAATGAAGCTGATAGGTGCCCGATCCAAGCCCTAGAGGCAACCGGCGGTTGTGGCGATACGTGGCGTTAGCAGATTGGGATGCGATTTTTGCGTCTTACCCACGGCAGTCATTGTGCTTCTCTTCTGGTGATCCTTCAACCTGCGCGGATGCTGTGACTGAAGTGATACAAACGGCTATGGGATATTTAATACCATACTCTGACGTTCCAGTATCCAGCAAAGCTCGCCCTTGGTTTGGTTCTCAGTGTAAAACTGCTGAAGCATTTAAGAATGGGTCTTACCTGGCTTGGTTTGATGCTCGACAACGTAAGGCAAAGGACACACACCAGAAGAAGAAAGCGTTTGGCTAAGCTAAAAAACAAGGCTGCTAAGGCATGGAAAATGTGCTACATAGGGCTCGTCTTGACCACACTAGCTGAATAGGGAACCAATTAGCTTCATACCCTGCGGGCAGCAAAGCGTTTTGGTCCCTAGCTAAGTCGGTCGAATCAAACTTCTGCCGCCCCTCATTACCTCCAATAATAAATAACCGTTTATTTGCGCAAATGCTTTAGATAAAATACAGGAAATACTTACGCTAGAAACAGGTTTGTTGTTAGTCCTTTTTCATTTCATAGTAAGAACGTAAGTAGGTAGGACTACTTATTTATGTCAGCAAAAATCTATTGCACAGTTAAAGCGTGCCCTGTATACCACACTAGGGTGGTCCTGTGAAGTGGGATACAGTGCCTTTCCTTCTACATTCGATTTAAATAATAACAAACTGGACCACATTTGACTTTTTTTTTTTTAAATTCAGGCAGGCATTACTGACTAAAACAATTAAGACGTATGTGTGAAAACTTTTAGGTAGGTTAGTGTGATTGTGTGATGAAGATGATTATGAATTGAGAAAGAGTGTGTTATTATACGTATATTTAGCCAGAGAAGAACTATAATAAATACTTAAATACATGTATTACTTTCCGATTATGAATTGCTACATGTAGGGTACAAACTTGCAAGTGCAAATGAGTGACCATTACTATAGTTTTCCAATACACATTAAGCGAGTATGATAATATTATTACATCATAACCGGTTCATAGGTTAATATTTATTTTTGGACACGAATAGTGTTTGATGTAGCTAAATATTTTTAAATTAATCTGATGGCAGTATTACAAAACAATGGTGGTAATATATATGTATACATATATGTGTATCTATCTGTGTGTTAATGTATAAGGGAGTAGATATTTATATGTATATGAAGGTGTGCGAGTTTATGTGTGCATATTGACAGTTTTTATGTGAGGGTGTGTGAATGTGTGTGTGGGTATGTGCGTGTGTGTATGTATGTGTGTATGTCTGTGTGCACTTATGTGTAAATTCAACTAATACTGATATTATAAACGAGAAGAAAACAATTTGTGTTGGGATAAGCGGGTGAGTGAATGGATACTTTGTAAAGAGATAGCGTTTAGTCTAAAACAACATCCAACACTTTCTATCGTGGAAAACATATGGGAACAAGACTTGGCAGATGAAATCGGCTTAACAAGGGTAATGGCGCCAAAATTATAGATGATTCGCCATTTCGCTCCTGTAGGGGCCTGTCCTCTCCCAATTTGAGTTCAAATAACATTATGCATTGAACTTTGACAAATTTTCATAGGAAAGGAAGGAAAGTTGTCTCCAGTACTAACGTGCCTGTTTAGACTTTCTCTGCAAACTGGGCAAAAGTCGAAGTCGTGGAAGCTTGCTAACGTACAACCTGTGGCCAAAAAAGGTAGTCGTGCTGACCCTGTCAACTACAGGCCCATCTCAGTCACGTCTACTCTCTGTAAGACTATGGAACGTGTCCTAGAATACAGGCTCTTGGCGTACCTAGAATCGAACGACCTCCTCAGTGACCGGCAATACGGATTTCACCGGAACCGGTCCACCGGGGACATTCTAGCGTATGTCACACACATCTGGAGTGCAGCTATAGAGAAACACGGGGAATCGTTTGCAGTCTCTCTAGATATCTCGAAGGCTTTGGAGAGTGTTTGGCATGATGGATATCGGACTTCTTGAGGGATCGATCCATACGAGTCGTCATTTATGGCTGTTTGTTGGATCAAATGACCATCAATACCGGAGTTCCTCAGGGGTCTGTACTCTCTGCGACGCTCTTCCTGCTACATATCAACGATCTGTTGAAGCCCGGTATTTTTGAGAACGCAGGTGATAGAACCGTCGTAGAGCGTTATATATCTAGTGCAAGAGCCAGTGGGCAACAAACTCAGCTACTGAGAGAAGGTATGATCGAGCGTTTGAACTTGGCCCTTGAGGCAGTCTCTAAATAGGTACCAATTTGGCCAAGTTTAACGATGGAAAGATACAGGCGTGTTTGTTCTCCGCTAAAAGGAGTCCATTCTAACTGACTCCTACTTTTCGAGGCGTATCCGTGCCGGTTACTGGCCATCTCGAGCTTTTGGCCTTTTTGTTCTCATCGACGCTCAACTATGGCACGTACATTGAGTCTAAGGTTAAATTAGCCGCCAAAAAACTAGATGTCCTCTCAATGGTACGAAGATACCTCAATTCTGAACAGTTGTTCACGTTATACCAAACACAGGTTCGCTCCTGTGTGGAGTATTGTTCGCACCTTTGGGATGGATCGGCTAAGTATCAGTATCATTCGGAAAATGTGCAACTGATCTGCATGATCTAATACCACCTATCCCTTTCTTCTATCGGACTTCTCGCATCTCAAAAAAGCGTCATCGTTTCATGGTTGATGTTCCAAAATTACGAACGAAGAGATTTGACTCTACGTTTGTGACAAGAACCTAGACGAAGTTGTGGAATGCGTTGCCGAATGGGTTTCCCCGATAGTTACGATCTTGGTTATTTTCAAATCGAGAGTGAATCGGTTTCTTCTAGGTAAGCACGCTCCATCGTAGATCGCATCGTCGCTTAACATCAGGCGAGATGGTGGTCAAGTGCGAACCAATAATAGTTAAAAAAACGTTATTTCTAATCTTGAATGAATGAATTATATTTTTAATTATGAATTGACGTAAAATACACAGTAGCTTTTATTTGATATTATTACTATTGACCTTGTACAATCGAGATTATTTTTAAAATCATTACTATACATTTTGAAGGGATTTTTTTAATGATCATACGCTCTATGTTAATGTAATTAATATTGACTGCCCTCGTAGCTTAGTGGGTAGGTAGCAGCCAGGCGCGGTCCTAGCCTTGAATTTTGGAGGGGTTCACCAGTACACAGCCTCAGATTTTGAGGGGGGTCACGAGTAGAAATACGATAAATCTAGTTAAAAGACTTTACTATTAGCGCCCCACGATTTTACCCGTGTAGATGCCGCTCCAGTTGTTTTCCCGCGTTAAAAAATAGTCTATGTATAATTAGACATTTTTATTGATTTTTAATTTAACTTATACGATTTTTGGGGGGGTCATGTCCCCCCCCCCCCTGTAACCCCCGCCTTCGGACCGCGCATGGTAGCAGCTCTGCCTGCGAAGTCGAGGGTCGTGGGTTCGATTTCCACCCAGTGCAAATATTTGTGTGATGAACCCAAATGTTTGTACTGTGTCTGGGTGTTTCTATATTATATAATAGGTATGTATTTAAAACTATAAGTATTATATCAGCTATCTGGCCGCCATAGTACAAGTTTTGCTTAGTTTGGGGTCAGATGGTATTGTGTGTGAGTTACCCATTCATATTTATTAATTTATTTATTAATATTCATTAGACTAATCCATATTATAGTCCGGTCAAATTAGACCAAAAAATATGAGTAAAGTTACCTAAATTCCCACCAAGCTGAAAATCGGTAAGATTGTTTGAAATATCATTAAAAACAAAATTTTAAAGTTCCCTATCTTTCCCCTGTAAGGAAAAAAAAAATTCAAGGTCAAAGGTAAAAAAAATAAGTTTATCGCGATTTTCAGCAAAACGGTAAGTTTTATCATAAAAATACTTCAAAAAAATTGTAGATCATAAAATTATCTACAAAAAATGTTTATATACTTTTTTTTCTACGAGCCACCGTTTTTGAGATATAACCGTTTTTATGATTTTAAGTACTAGCAATTTGATCTGTATTTCTCAAACTCTCAATGTTGCATTCAAGGCATTTATACTTCTTTTCATCAAATTATTCTTATTAAGGATGCGCCTATTTTTCAAACATTCCCCTCTCATGCCCATATTGTGAACTACTACAGACTAATAAATGAGTATGAGTATTAATTTTTATAATAGAAAATTCTACTTTTTTCATGTTAGACAATTTTGAAGTCTCAGTGACGTCCCTCGTCAAACAAATAAAGCAAGCCCAAAAATAAAACGGAAAATTAAATAAAAAGGTTTTTCTTTACTTTCTGAACGAGGATATACCTGGCTCGTTACATTATGATGCTACAAACACACACACAGTTATGTCAAACTTATAACACCCCGTCCTATTTGCGTCGGGGGTTAAAAAGATCAAAATACATGTGACGTGAGCTTTGACAATGGTGAAACATTGTACACTCACTCACTGTACACTCAAAATATGTCTTGCTATGATAATAGGAATATATTTACGGTATATTTTGCTGACGTCACGAAAACATGAAAAAATATATATTATAGCTACGTCTGTGAAGGCCTTAACAATGTAAACAAAAAAAATTCAATAAAATCAGAAATCAGTCACGGAACGGCAAAATTGCCATTAAGCCATGAGCAAAAAACAAAAACATAATATTGTCATTTCCATTTCACAGTTACGTTTCACGATATGACGTGAGTGACGTTCTGACGTTAGAAAAATTTTGTCTATGATACTATGATCTATGATGTGTACATCTGTACCTCAATCTGTAGATCTGTACATTCTACTAGTATTTACATTCTCTTCTCTTTGCATTCTACATTGATGTTTGAATTGTATGATAATGAAAACAAAAAACTAACAGAAAAATTATGAAAAAAATGGAAATAGATATACAAATTGTAAACGATCGCTAGATCTCTCTACTTAGTCGGTGATCGCTAGTTATGGAAAACGAAAATTAGCTAGACAAAGTTAAATTGCATCGTACCAAAACGGACTAATGTTACATTTTAATTTTATACATGATATTGAAACAAAACAAAAGAAATGGAAAATGGAAGGTACGAAGGTAGATTCCACAGTAAAAACCTACAAAGAAAATGAAGTGAATGTATAATAAACAATGGTGTTCAACACTGAATTATTTCCGCATATCAGCTCCTACGTCGGGTTATTTTACCATTTGAGGCCTGGCGATGGCCGTGGTGGCCTGGTGGCAGCGACGACGGAAGAGAGATTCTGCGCCGGCATCTCGATTTTATCCAGCACAGGGCGACTACAGAAACGTTACCGCTTATCACCCGGTCCTAAATCAATCACGAAGCCATCCTGTGTCCAACATTCAGTGATACCGTATCGCTCACGAACCAACATGAAGATTTGATCAAAAAATCCGACAAAGTTACCTCAGAGCCCTTCTTGGCATTCCAAACACGCTGCCGCATACCCATGACGCATAGCTTGAAGAGGATGGGTCTGGTTTTATCACAGGCAAGAGAGCGACCCATATGATGGCATCTTTTGATGTGAGACACTGTAAATTCTGAAATCTTCAGCTGTTCAGTGACCACTTTCACCACAGAGGCTGACTTTCTCACTTTTCAACTTTGGAACTCCATGTATAAGCACAATCTTCTTTCTGGTGCGCATCTCTTGCTTGCCTTCTTTAGAGTGCTAGGAGAGTTATTTGTTCCTGTTAGGACTTCAACACCAGCAAAATATATGCTCTGAAAGAAGCGAACTCATCTGCCAGTGTTGTTTTTGATGCCGAGGGGGACACCTATAATTGTGCCTGAAATGTGTCCATCGTCTCAAGGAATAGGACCTGAAGTTGAGAGCCTGAGAGCTCAGAACAGCCTCCATTAGTGTTAGTTAAAAATAATGATGGTTAAGTTTACAAAATGTGAATAAAACAGTGCACTCAGAGGATAACACTCCCAGACAGGTAGTATGTATTATTAGTCAACTATACATTAAAATTTTATGAATAAATAGACTTTTTGATTTTTTTAAATTAAATTTAAGTACCTAAGAGCAAATTTCTGTTTTGTTGGTGACTACGCCCAGAAGCAAAAATGAAAAAATTGGCAGTCATAGAAACTGCAGATAGAAGTGAAAACTTATAACTTAGAATTTGATTGCTCACTTTGGAAACACAGCAGGTGAAACCAGGCCATGGCCACGCATTTTGAAGATCTATCCATAGAAACCCCACAAGTATGGATTTGATGAAAAAAAATGTTGAGTTTCAGTTCTATGTATGGGGCACCCCCAAAATTTATTGTTTTTTATATATTTGTATACAAATCTGAATGCAGTTCACAGAATACATCTACTTACCAAGTTTCAACAGTATAGTTCTTATAGTTTCGGAATAAAGTGGCTGTGACATACGGATGGACAGACAGACATGACGAATCTATAAGAGTTCTGTTTTTGCGTAAAACGGAACCCTAAAAATCGCTTTTAGTGATAATCTTACCATTTATGGCACTAGATATTAAGTTATTGTTGGTATTGTTTTGTTTGTAATTTTTCTGGTGTGCATAATACAGTGCTTCTGTCTGTCTGTCTGTACTTAACTTCTGAGTATTTTCTCACATGTAAAGATGCAGTTTGTCATTCACCAATGGGTGACTCTAAAAGATCTACAAAGTATAGTTGGGTCTCTGAATTTTGCAAGTTTTGTGGTACCTCGAGGGCGGCTCAATCATCGTCACTTATTTATGTTCTTGAATTCATTACCAGACGAGTCGTCCAAAACGTACTATCTGCCACAAGCTGTTCTCAAAGAACTGAGTTGGTGGCGCCAGAACTGCCTGTTATCCACGTCGATACGTTACCCTCCAGCGCAGAATTTTCTAGTGACAGACACCTCCAATCTAGCGTGGGGAGCACAACTGAACGACCTTTCTTTTTCGGGCAATTGGTCATCAAAGGAGAAGCATCTGCACTGCAACCAAAAGGAGATGCTCGCCATACTTTATGCACTCCGAACACACGCTTTTTCTCTGCAGAACAGTTCAATTTTAATACAATGCGACAACAAGACTGCGGTCGCACATTTGCAGAAGGAAGGAGGTACCAAGTCACTGACCTTCTTGAACATAACAGATACTGCTATTTCTAGATCGGTACCAGATACACTATAGTATCCATCATCTGCTGGGGAAGTACAATACTCATGCGGACAGCCTATCCCGTCAACGTCAACCTCCAGAACGGCACCTATTACCGGATTACGTAAATATAGTGTTTACTAAACGGGGAGTACCAGTTATAGACTTGTTTGCCTCAAAACGGCTCATGTAGTGTACAACTATGTGTCTCGAGATTTGTCGGATTGTGAGGCCATATTTCATGATGCTTTCAGTATCCAATGGAACTATAAACTGGCATGGGTTTTCCCACCACCGTTCCTCGTGTCCAAAGTACTAGCACATTTGAATCGGGCCGCAGGCATCTTTAGAGTTTAGTTTAGAGGAAGGAACAAATTCATTGTACCTCGGACTAGATTGGCAAAGATAAGTAAATCTTTTGTCACAATTGGCATCAGGTTTTACAACATTCTACCTAAATCTATAACGGATCTCAATGATAATAGTTTTAAGACTACAGTGAAATCAATTTTAATCCAAAAAGCATATTATGAGTCCCAGTTATCTCATGCACCATCACTGACAAACACTGCACATCACATCCTCAGCAACAGAGTGCTTTACAATAGGAACAGGTTGCCTGAGGATGTTATTTCGGCAAAATCATTGAACTCTTTCAAGAACAAACTTGACAAATGGATAGCAAAGGACATTATAATTTTAACAGACAATTGCCTATAATTTTTGTTACATATTTCAACATTTCAGAGATATAGGCATATATTATGGCATAAGTGTATATTATGTATACCGATATGAAAAATGAATTGAAAATAATATTTTGAAATTGAAAAATACATAGAAAATAAACATTGTGTGTATTACGAATAAAATATATAATATACTCGTACATTATTAATAAAATGTTTTTCGGTTAATTACTAATTACGCGACTGGAAGAAGGGTTATGTTTTTCGCGCGTATCTTGTATGTTTGTAAATTTCTTTATTCCCACGTTTCTTCCAAACGGCTGGATGGATTTTGACGATTCAGATATCGTTAGATTTGTCTCAATTACCCAAGTGTCCTTAGATAGGTAGTCAATTTAAAAAACAACATAGTCGAAATTTTATACAAAATTGTAAGTACCTAGCTGAAAAAAAAATCTAGCATATCGAGTAGGGTATCAAAATAAAGGGAATTTAAAGACCATTACAAATATGTTGTGTAGTTAAATGTCATTTGGAATAATTACAAGCATTTTAATTAAATCATTCGAATATATTTGTTTGCAATGCCTTCAGATGACACAAGTTTTTAAAAGAAGATTGATATGTGCTATTGATAACGTATTAAATAAAGCACGAACGAAAATAATAATCTTAGTTATAAGTACTTAATTATTTAATTGTGTTTTGTTTGACACGCCGTCAAGAGTACTCAATATTTTTTTGCTACATTTACAAAGGTAATAAAACAACACGGTTTTGTTCATTGGAGACTGCCGAAAGGAACACTAAAAAGTACGCAATAAAATAAATAATATATAAATCGAGCAAAGCTCGGTCATCCAGGTACTTACTACATTATAATCTGAAAGACTATGTTAAATAATATTACATCAAGTTGGGCGGCGGGTAAACCCATTTGTAAATTATTTTTAATTTTTAATCGTTACAAAATGTATAGGTCCCGCCTGCCACCAAACATAACGTAATTGATTTAACATAGACTTTCAGCTTATAATATATATAATGTAGAAATGTTTTAGTACTTACATACTTTATTTTGTCAATCTTGTTTCAGTCTTTCCAGTGTTTATCTGTTGTTTATTTTAGTCGGGTTTTATTATTTTTTATTACCTACATTTTTTATTTATCACATTGGCGTTTACATAGATAATATAACGTTAAATACCAATTTGAGTGCCGTCACCAGGCGAAAACAAACAGGTCTCCATAATAAAGCTTCCAGCTACTTAATAGTCAAGTGATTTAATAGCAGCGTTTTATTTTTTTATTTTTTCAAATTTATTTATTTGTAGATAACATAGATCCATTTACAACTTAATTTTAAGTATACATTTAAAATACAAAATCACTTTGAAAATTAAATATAAAAATTACCTACCTGAGTTTTACCTGAAATAATATGCATATTAAAATACTTACCTAATAGACCACAGGCCCGTGAACAGAATTTACGTAGTAGATGAACCACCAGAAGACCTATGTAGGATGATAGAAGGGTAGGTATAAGTAATAAGCTAATAAGATTCAGCACTATGCCGTCACTTGTAAGCTGTCCAACTGAGTACAGTCGAAGAGGGGGGTTGCAACCCTCGATAATTTCTCCTTGCCGCATGATTTTTGTACGGCATTGCGAAATTAATGATTAGGAGTGGTATTGAAACTGTATAGAACCAATGCCGTACATAATCAATTGCCCAAATTTAATCTGTAAATCGTCGGAAAATCTCGAATTTTTCCGACAAACGAATTACCTATTAACAACTTAAAATTTATTTATCTATCTTCTTCTATTATATAGAAGCGTAAGGTGAGTGACCTTTCGCTTTTCAATCAAGGAATCTCAGAAAGTACAAATGCTAGGAATCTGAAATTTTGAATGGAGGTCCCTTTTAGCACGTAGGCGCTCGCTAAGACGGGCTTTTGCGAAATTCAACTCAGGGGGCGCCTAGTGCCAGAAAA
Source organism: Ectropis crepuscularia (assembly GCA_963693475.1). Taxonomy (NCBI): domain Eukaryota; kingdom Metazoa; phylum Arthropoda; class Insecta; order Lepidoptera; family Geometridae; genus Ectropis; species Ectropis crepuscularia. The sequence goes on from OY856338.1 coordinate 41,715,296, forward strand.
CGAAAAAAGGACATTTTCGACGCCGCTCACTGAAGTTAAGAAACTAAAAACTATGACAAAAAAAATATTGACGTGTGTGTACAATCAAGAAGAAGCACAATAACCGAATAGAATTTTAAAAATTGATCATAGTTTTTTACAATAAAAAAATAAAAATGACACCGAAAAATCCTGTTTTAATTCGAGTACTCGAAATTATCAGCGATGACCCCACATTATTTTTTGGTAATAAAATTCCTAATTGTACGTTCTAGTAAAGTAACCGAACACTTTTTTAAATTTATGTTTAATTATTGAGTAATTTAATAAAACTTGGTCAAAAATGGACTCTTGATTTAAAATTGGTTTTTCCTCCAAACTGTGTCATGCTATTCTCGACTTTATGTATATTGCGTTAAGAAACGCGTCGCGCGGGTGAAAACTGATTTTTCCCTGGCATTAGCCGCACTCTTAAGAGGGCGAAACAAGGGATGAACGGTTGTATGAAAATTCGTCATTCTCAAAGTTATCAAATTTTGTATCTAGACACTTGACAATTAAATGTTTGTTCTATCAATTTTGTAATTTGGAACTGTACGGGGTGAAATTGGGGTTGAAATGGGGGATGAATGTGAATATGGAAGTTCCCAATCGTTGAAGATAAAACCATGAAACTTTATATATAGACACTTGACACGAAGCAAACGAATGTTTGTTCTATCACTTTCGTAATTTCGAACTGTACGGGGGTGAAATTGGGGTTGAAATGGGGGATGAATGTCAATATGGAAGTTCCTAACCGTTGAAGATAAAACCATGAAACTCTGTATATAGACACTTCACATGTAGCAAACGAATGTTTGTTCTAGCAATTTTGTAATTTCGAACTGTACGGGTATGAAATCGGGTTTGAAAAGGGGGATGAAAGTATTTATTTTATGGAAGCTCCCAGTCGTAGAAGATAAAACAATGAAACTCTGGATATAGGCACTTGACACGAAGCAAATCCTATTAATATTATAAATGTCAAAGTATGGATGTTTGTTGCTCAATCACGTTCTAACGTATAAACGGATTGGGCTGAAATTTGGAACACAGATATATTATAGTCTGGAAGAACACATAGGCATTTTTATCCCGGAAAAACAACGGGAATGGGAACTACGGGGGTAACACCGCGGGGCGCTGCTAGTATAAAATATGTTTGTTCTAGCAATTTTGTAATTTCGAACTGTATGGGGATGAAATTGGAGTTGAAATAGGGGACGAATATTTCTTACGCTTTTATACCCAAACAACTGAACCGATTTTGAAATTGTATAAAATTGTTTTATACAATTTCTAATATTTAAAATTGTTTTATAGCTGTTTTTAGTTTCCATGTGTAGTTACCTTAGTATTTATTTCGCGCGGACGAAGTCGCGGGTAACAGTTAGTAATTTTTATAGTTTCAATACCTCTTCTAATCTCTTATTCTGCAACGCCGTACAAAAATCATAAGACAAGGAGAAATGATCGAGGGTTGCAACCCCCCTCTTCGACTGTACTCAGTTGGACAGCTTACAAGTGACGGCATAGTGCTGAATCTTATTACTTTATACCCTTTTATCATCCTACATGTAGTACATAGGTCTCCTGGTGGTTCATTTACTACGTAAATTTTGTTCACGGGCCTGTAGTCTATAACTGGATTTAATTTCTTGGCTTTCTCTTTAATTTCTACCTGGCGATATTGAGCCAATGATTTAAGATGGCGAGGCACAAAGTTAAGGCCGGTTTGCATTTTGATTAGTGCGAGTGCGATTGCGAGTGCGAGTGAATAATCGCGACTGATTACTATGCACCCGCAACAATCAATAGGTGTCCAAACGTGTTTGTCACTAATCACTAAACACCTGCACTAGTCACTCGCACTCGCACTAATCAAAATGAAAACAGGCCTTTAGCAACTCACAAATCACCAGGTGGCGCCACTGGACCGGTTCTGGAACAGTTCACTAAAAAGTTCCAATTTGGGTAGGATTTCGACGGAAACGGATATGCTGTCTCAATATAAAGTTTCCAGTTAGGTAAGTATTTTAACATGAGTTTTATTTCAGGTAAAACGCTGCTATTATGAAAGGGTGAGAGTTGTGCAATACTTGTAGGTAGGTAGTTACTTGTTGCGAGGCAACACGCCTGCCCATAACAATACAGTGGCACACAGCTGCTCGTATTTAAACGTGATGAGTCCAAATCATAGATAAAGTATAATAAATATGTAAACTCTGTGGTCCAAATCGTTACCAAGCACGCACTACACTCGTCCCCCAGAGATAAAAGATGATTTTCTCTTTGCCTTGTTATTTATCTGGTTACAAAGCCCTCCAAAGCAGAATACAGTCATGATTATACATTACTGTGCTAGACGGCAGAACAACATTACAGGCAAATGTGTGGTAGGTACTCCCTCAGACCCTGGAGGATAGAGAATGATGGTAAGAGAGCAAACTCTTTTGGAAGGACAGAGCTTCCTTCGTGGCTGCAGGCACGAGCTGCCCTTGCGGGTGGCGGCCACCCGATTCCACTAGTCTCGTGGATAATGTTCTTTGTTTGCGCTTTGACTTAGCAAACTAAACATCTCCTAGTTAGTCTGTGAACTAAACTTCAGACTCTCTACTTAGTCTGTGCCTAAGAGATTGTGTCTGTGCTTCAGAGTTTGACAATTGCGGGAGATTCAAAAACTTCAGTCGTAACAGTAGAAATAATTTCATGTGATTCTGTGTTTGTATTCCCGTCTAAGACAAATTTATAAAATCTAACCGTTAAATACTTTTCCGAAAATATATATTTTCTATAGAACAAATTATTTAATCTAGGAAGGTATATTATTCCATAAAAGTAGTAGGTAAGTAAGAACTTTCCTATGTAAAAATGTGTTATATTTTGTACCTATGTAAAACAAGGTAAAACTTAACATTGCACACCAGAAATGGGGAAACTGTATCTTTTATACACATTATGCAATAAACCATTCTGTTTTGAATCCTTAGTTTTAACGTAAAATTATTTTCAATAATCACTCGGATAGAGGTTTGAGTCCTGTGCTCCTGGGCTACAAAAATCCTAATACAAGAGTTTCCTCGCCACCATGCAATGTTCAACGGTGTTTTGGTTAGAAGGTTTGTTTCTTGATATTTCCATAGAAATTTCCATAGAAAACGTCATAATATTATGTTCTGGGGACTGGCAAGTGTATTGGCAAAAAAATTAACCACTAAGCAAGATGGCTGCCACATAACAGCACAGTGACACGCAGCTATTGGAACACGAGAAGTGCAAATAATTACCTAGCACTGCACTGCGCTCGTCACTCAGAGATATAAGATGTTTTATCTCTATGCCTCTCTATGAAATTACAATTTCACTGGATACATTGCCCTTCAAACCGGAACACAGTAAGGTTTGCACATGAATGCTTGGCGGTATAATCTTAATGCATATAAAATTTGGTAAAAATCAGTAAAGCCGTTTCGGAGGAGTAAGGAAACAAACACTGTGACACGAGAATTTTATATATAAGATTATGTACTATAGAATCTGAATCTCGGAAACGGCTCGACCGATTTTCATGAAATGTATGCGGGCGGTTTCAGGGGCGATATATCGATCTAGCTAGGTTTCATTTGCAGAAAACGTCGTTTTATGCGCGTTTTCAGACAATGAAAGTCTGTTAAATTACCTAACATTAATTTTCGAATGCGAAGGTGAATTTCGACAGTATAATAGCCCAGGCGGGAAGTTGGGCGGTCACGAAATAATAGATCCGGGTTCGGCTCCTGCTGGCTGCTCTATTTTTTCAAGTTCTTTTTGAAGTGAAAACTTCTTTAGGCGCGCCTAGACAGATTTTTCGTGGGCTGTGAATTGAATTCATTCGTCACGCTCGGGTATGATAAGAAAACTTCGGGTAAACTCGGGACCATGACTATTGTCCATCTAGAAATACCTACCTACGTCAGCCAATGGGAAATGCTGACGCATTTCTAGATGGCCATGCCAAGATGGCGAAGCTACGCCCTCCGGTTACACCCGTGTAGTTTCCAAAGTAAGCTATCAAATTCTGAGTTTTAAGTTTTCAATTCTATCAGCAGTTCCTATGACTGCCAATTTTTTTTTTTTGCTTGAGGAAATCTATACTGGGGCCCTTTATCTGTATCTAAGTATACTCAACGATTAAACTGAGCAAACCTCGATCACCTTACTTATTTGAATAAGAAAAGTTCTAATTACTGTCTGGCACTGCACTGCGATCATCACCCAGAGGTATAAGGCACATAATTTATATCTTTAGGTAGGTACCTGTAATTTTTCTGGAAACATTTCTTTTCAAACCAAAACACAGTGGCTTTTGGACTTTTTTGCTTGGAGGTAGACTAACTGACAAAACACAAAGGTTTGGGTAGTAGGTATGTTGTCACCTGTATTTTATTTGTAGTACATTTCACTATAGTATTATATTTAATACTGGGATTTGAGTCTAAATATGTGTCATATAAAATAACAAGTATCTGATTATTTTAAGTGATGGGTATGACTGATAAAATTTAGTGTAGAGGGCGCCGGTGGGATACCATTCACTTCTACCCGCTATCTCAAAAGAGTTTTAGAGGGGTTGGCGCTATAAGTAGATGGAGCTAAGCCGTTGAAGAGCATTCTTTTGTGAAATTTTATATGGGAAAGATCGAACAGTTGTCAATATAAATTCTTACATTTATTCAATTGGTTTACTTTTACTCAATTGATAACAGGTAGGTAGTAGGTACTCCCACCAAGCGAGATTTTCAAAGAGTCCCAGCACTAGAACGTAGAAAATATGTAGGTAACTCCAATGTTTTCATTTATTCTTACCTAATAATCCACGTGAAGTCGGTGCTCACCTGAACTTTCACAAATAGAGGTATGGTTTTAGGAAAAAATATATCACCGGTTTTATTGTTACATTAAAAATGTACTTTACGAGTATGTCCACAGTATCAGAAACTCATAAGAGAATCGTGTTATGGTACCTACAAAGGTAGAACCTAAAAGAGTCCAACTTTTTTCATTAAAAAAAGATACTAAGTAATAAAAAAAACAAGCAATTAAGAACTTTAGGCGTGTTTTACCCAAATTGAATAAATACCATTTTACGAGAGCATACACTTATCAATAGATAAGTATATTTGTGACAACAACGCCTTTAGTCCATACATACCTATTGTAAAAACCGTCAGATTTTAAACTAACGTCGTCAGATTACAGTGATTATGATCTCACGCGTTAGATTATAATCTGACGGTGACATTGACAATATGTATTCAAAGTGCGTAAATTTTAAAACATTTCCTTTTGTCTACTTCTACTGAAATTCTAAGCGTTGTAGACTACAGGCCTGTGAACAAAATTTACGTAGTAAATGACTTCTCCTAATCCATTATTTCGCAATGCCGTACAAAAACCATGCGACAACGAGGGTTGCAACCCCCCCTCTTCGACTGTACTCTGTTGGACAGCTAACAAGTGAGGGCATTGTGCTGAATCTTATTACTTTATACCCTTCTATCATCCTACATAGGTCTCCTGGTGGTTCATTTACTACGTAAATTTTGTTCACGGGCCTGTAGTCTATTACTTATTTTGTCGAATTTATGCAAGCAAATCACACGTGTTGAAATATGTATTATATTATGTTTTTGTTGTAGGAATGAGTAGTCATGGTGTACGAATGCATTCTGCTGGCCGCTCTGGCGCTCATGTGGGCCCCCTGCATCACGAAGGGCCTCAGCGCCGGCCCCAGGCTGGTGTACGCCAAGGATCGGAACAACAGGGTGTTCGGCATCACCGCCACGGGGAAATGCTGTAAGAAACGTAATTAACAACAGTTTATCTCTCAGAATCTTCTTGTTGTTTCATTTGTATTTTTTTTAAACTATTATTTTCAATATCAAACCGTCAAACCCACTTCTGGGGCACTGGTCTCCCATTAACCAAGTAGGGGTAAGTTTAGGTCATAATCCACCACGTTGGCCACCTCGCAAGGTGTCAGACTTCACTCATATTTGAAGAGTCAATCTGCTCCGACTAGCAGGTTTCCTCATGATGTACTTACATACTACCTATTTTCTTCGCATGACTTCGAATAGACAGTGGTGCGCGTGGGATTCAAACAGGAAACAGGAACTCCCGATCGGCAGTTACGCTTTTCCCCTGACTAGTTCAGATTTTCAATCAAATTTTTGTATATTTTCCAAGTTTGCCGGGGAAAGTATCATTCTCTGTCAGTTATTATACCATCAAGCTAATATTTCTGTGTTCGCTTTGAAGGGCGATGTTTCCATAGAAATTACAGAGCATAGAGATAAACCATCTTACATCTCTGGGTGACGAGCGTAGCGCAATGCTAGGTAACAATTTGTACTCTTCAAGTTCAAATGTTTGCGTGACGCTGTGGTGTTACGGGCTGGCATGTTGTTCTGCATCACTTCCACCAGGCGCATGTTTTGTTTGTCTTGTCACTCTATATTACAAAAGAGTATAGCCCTTGTTCGATCCTTTCCTGGGAAATGCCTTGTAGTGCTTGCAAAGCTGACATTTGAGTCCTGATTAGCCATTAGTTGTAAAAGTTTTTTGTCTTCTTCCACAGTCCATGTTGTGGAGACACGGAACTTAGTTAATATTCGATAGCGATTCTTGAGCTGTACAACAGATCGGCCCGGGAGAAACTGTGCTATTTTCTTAAAATTATTGCCATACTTTTCATAACAGTTAATTAAGACAACGTCTTCTTCTTCTAAAAACCTTCCCTTTCTTTGGTGCAGCATTCTCATATATTTGTTGTAGACTTGTGACTTGGTCCGACTGTCCACTGCAGATGCTACTTTACCCCAGGGTATGTAAGTGCCTTCTCTGAAATACTCAACCACCCTTTGTAGATACTCTATTTCTTCTGGACTCCATTTATGATTAGAAGGGTTGCTGTTCATATTAGTACGGTAATAGACAAAGCATTGATACCCTGTCCGGCCTGTATTCAATTGTTTGGCAATAGAATCCCAGTCTTGCAAGTAGTTTGCTAATGCAATCTTCTGCAATTCTCTGTGCTCTGTGTACATCTGACAGTTTAGGAACCAAATTGCGAATAGTGGCGTAAGGTAGTAAGTAGGCATAGGTTAGTATCTATCTACTGTCTGTTAGACTTGACTGGCACCGACTTCAAATAGATGAGTGAGTAGCGCTTATAATAATTATATCAGTTTTTTTCGCTTTTGAGTGCCTATTTGTGGTTTAATTTTTTGTAGAAAATAGTACATTCATGTATTTTCACAATTTCGTGTTGACAGGATCGAATTTCATAACTTTTGTGAAATCGACAACTACGCCATCCAGACAAAATTGTAGGTAAATTTTAGTATTTTCTTCACATTTCAAAAACCACCACACCGATTTCGATAAAATGTATATGGGACCATTAGGGAAGCATACTCATCCGAATACAAAAATAAATTTTTAAATCGGTTCGGGCGTTCTCGAGAAATCAGATAAAATACATTAAAAAAAACATGGTGGTCGAATTGATAACCTCATCCTTTTTGGAAGTCGGTTAAACACGGTCTTGACATCGAGTAATGCTCTCTCGTTATTTTGTCTTGAAATGAAAGAGAGAACAAAGTAAAAGCAAAATGGTTTATTTAGGTGTTCAAGAGCCAGAGATCTGACGATTAACTAAAATAGTCTCGATTTAGATAAAAATAATAATAGTATAGTTAGCGTGACGGGACGAGCCGCACATGTGTCTGGGGGCAACCAACACCACTGTCCATAACACCAGCTATTGGAACATAACGAGTCCAAATCATTACCTAGCACTGTACTGCGCTCATCACCCATAGGTACCCTATACATTATATTTGTTACACTATATTGATAACGACAACTTACTGTAAGACGCTTGATATATTTCCAAAATATTTCGTAACAAATTCACTTTAAAAATAAATTATTAAATTCAAATTAAACAAATATTTAAGAGGGTTACAAGAGGTACAAGCTATAATACAACATACATGATTATTTTGCGAAATATATTTATGGATAATGGTACGGCGCCTTTCATGGGATTCGCACTTAGTCGATTTTTTATACTTTTTTCCCACCACAGCCACGAGGCCCACGAAGCCCGAGCTTTTTGGCAGAATTACCATTTTCTATAACATAACAATAAAAAATTATAACATTAACATTTTTCTTTGTTTAAATACCTACCTACATACTAATTTTTATGTAGCAAATGAGCAAGGTTTCTAACTCCCGTAGCAGCACCCGTTCACGAGTATGATGGTGAAATATACCCATAAGATGAAGTATACCTGTGATGTATGTGTCAGCCATTGCTCGTCTCGACCTTATTTAGGGTAAGAGGGCGACCTGCCATACGACGCGGCCGCAAGAAATACATCAAATATGAGTCCTCGTCACATGTCCACAGGATCTCTTCAATACTTGAAGTTAATTTAATTTTCTGTACAAATAATTATTAGCGGCCCGCCCCGGTTTTTCCCGTAGTACATAATATATAGCTTATAGCATTCAGGGATCACGTACCTACACCTACATTCCCAAGGGTGAAATAATTTTTAAATCGGTTCAGTACCTACCTATCTCCTGAGATTACCGCGCACAAAAAACCTCTTCAGCTTTAGTGTTAGCTGTCAAGGGCCGCGCGCGATGTTGCGTGCTTAGCTATTAGCGTCTAAAGGTACAAGTTCGCGCGGAGACCGCGACACGGGACCGCGACAGGAGACCGCGACTGGAGACCGCGACGTGTACTTGACACTATGGAATTGTATAGGCGTCAGTTCGCGCCGAGACCGCGACCGCGACCTGTCTCGGTCTCCTGTCGCGGTCTCGGCGCGAACTGGCGCCCATACAATTCTATAATGTCAAGGGCCTGTCGCGGTCTCTGGTCACGGTCTCCTGTCGCGGTCTCGCGTCGCGGTCTCAGCGCGAACTTGTACCTTTAGGCAGTTCAATAAATTACTCGTTTATCAAATGTGCTGTCCTAAAAGGTAGTTTTAAGATTGCAATCGTTCCAAACGAAAAAGCGCCGTTTAGAAACAAATTCTCAACATTGCAGATGACGGCGTACAAAATATCTCATTATGATCTACACAACTGCAAGCACATAACCCAAACCCAAGAGCATAAAAGTGTACCATTACCTACATACTACATATCCCGTCGGGACCGTTGGGATCTTACCTGACGCGTTGTTCCTTTTTGGATCTTTTATCTCTACTGCTGCTTCGTATGGGTAATATGGGTTTCTTTTATAGTTCAGAGTGAAGGGACGAGCGCGACATGTAGGTACCTGACGGTAAGCAACACGCTTTCCCATAACAGTACAGTGTCACACAGCTATTGGAATAAGAAGAGTACAAATCGTTACTTAGCACTGCACTGAGGTCGTCACCCAGAGATTTAAAAAGATTTTTCTTTTCTTTTTTGTACAGTATGTAGTGACGAGACGAGCAGGACATGTGCCTGATGATAAGCAACATACCTGCCCATAACAGTTAAGTGACACGCAGCTATTGGAACGAATTCACATCATTAGCTAGCAATGCACTGCGCTCGTCACTCAAAAATCAAACATCATGCTTTATTTACACACACAAAGTTAACAACAATATTCACAGTACAAATACCATTTCACATAAAACAAAGTGGGTTTTATTGTCGCATATGATCTTCTGTCAGCGGACCCCAAACTAGGCTAACCCTGTATCTTGGGAATCCAGAGAAATAAAAGAGAATAAAAGATGTTTTATCTCCATGACCTGTAATTTCAATGGAAACATTCCCTTCAAACCGCAACACAGTAATGTTTTCAAATTACTGCTAGACGGTAGAATAACTGGCAAAGGTGGGGTAAGTACTTCCACAGGCGGACTCTGCTTAGAGTCGTACTACCACTAAAGTATTTATGGAATAATTGGGTGACAACAGGTACCTGGTACCTACTACACACATATACCTACAGCATACGTGCTGTATGCTGTATCTGTGTGAAGTAAAGACGCGATGCAAAACTTCAACCGTAACGAAGCTTTATACAAATGTGAAAATAAAACAATAAGTACTAAAGAACTACGCACAATGTACTGTAATAGTGTACTGCTACCTACTAACTGCGAACCTGACTTCCATTCAATTTCGTCTTTTTAAGTTCGTTTAGCGTATCTAGGTATTCACGGCTTAATTTTTTTGCTTTTCTAAAGTAGGCACATATTTGGCTCGTAACTCTTGGTTAAATGTTTGTAACACGGCGGCTGGACTCCAAACAAATTGTACTTGTAAATGTTCGATTCCTTCCATGTAACTGTTTACTTGTATGCTCTCCACATCGAATAGGTTCCTACTTTTAGATACAATTTAGTATCGCGTCCAAGGCCAGATCCAGGGAAGTCATGGGGGTCAAGGCTCTCGCCTGGGCTGGGTCTAGAACCTGGATGGACCACTCATAATAACACACTTATCGCACGTTCTTCTGACTTGACCCGACCATGTGTCCCCTCTGGGGCCAATGCTGAATCCGCCCTTGACTGCGTTTTGCATTGGATGCTACGTATAATACATTTAGAACATTATGACGTGCACGTTTTCCGCGTCACTTTTCTACAGGTCTAAAAAAATCTGAGTCATGATTTTAGGAAACATTTTTGAATAGTAATAATCCGGAACTAAATTAATTTTTATGAAGGTATAAATCTTTTGTACGGAATAGTTGGGTTTCGGATGCGATCCCTTGCCTTGTCCCGACAAATGTTTTCTAACTATTGTGTAGACAATAGATTAAAAATTGGGTCCCGTACCCACATATCCACATTACAATGAGGGATCCCTACTGAGGGTCCACGTATGTAAAGTCTACATAGACCCTAGTCCCTACATAGACCCCTCGGTCCCGCGGTCGGCCGGATGCAACAAAGCTCGCTACCTGATCATTACTCGACAAAGAATACTTGTAAGAAAATATGCATAATAGTATTTAATTAAGATGAGTAGGTAAGTTTGGTGAAGGTTCTAAAATCGAGGTCGTCTTTAATGACTTGGTCAGCCGTAGCTAAATTGGGTACCTTTATTTATTATTACTCTCTAGAAGAGAACCTTAGTTCGCACGGGTTTGAAGGATTTTGTGATAAGCAATTACGTTTAATATCATTGGTGAAAATCAAGCAAATTCAATACCTATTACAGTACATGCCCTTCCTTGCATTCCAATACAAAACTATTCATCATTCCAAAATAAAATGAAGTATAAGTACTTACCTATTTACCTAAGGGTAAATAAATAAAGGTAAGGATAGCCAGGTGTCATATTTGTTACATTAGTGTAGAATGACCAGGCTAGCAGGACATGTGTGCCTGATGGTAAGCAACATGCCTGCCATAACATAACATCACTGCGGCACCTGACGCATGGCTATTGGAACGTGAAGAGTCACAATCACTGCGCTCGTCACCCAGAGATATAACACGTTTTATCTCATGCCCAGTAATTTCACTTGAAACATTGCCGTTCAAATCGGAACACTGTAATGTTTGCACATTGCTGCGTGGCGGTAAAATAACTGACAAAGGTCAGTGTTTCAATTCATCTATCCTTTTAAAACTATAACGAGTCGAATTCTGTACATTAAAGATTTTAATAAAAGAATGTCGTGAATGTAATGTATCTACTAACCGAGTAGCAGTACGCCTAGCTGTCACCCGTAGGTAGGTATAGTTCCTGTTTATGTTATTTTGCCGCTATGAAAAGTAGTCTATGTGTTATTCCAGAGTGTAGGTACACCTACTGTTCCAAATTAAACCCGATCCGTTCAGACGATCGGACGTGCTTGAGCAAGAAACATCCAAACATTCGCAATATTTATAAGAATTAGGATATAACTCTACTGATATAGTAATAAAAATCGATATTGATGCCAAAAATACACATTTTTTCGTTGATGACTGTCTGTCGTGTCGGCCGTAAGTATCTACATCATAAGTACCAAGTACGAGAGTGGAGAGTGAACCGGTTTCTTCTAGGTAAACACGCTCCATCGTAGACCGCATCGTCACTTAACATCAGGCGAGATAGCGGTCAAGTGTAAATCTATAAAAGGTAAAAAAAAAGCATGCCACTCAAAATCTTCTAATACTTACTACATTACGAGGGTCAAACTGAAAGTTCTTAGAACTGGCCACTTATAAACAATATAATAAAAAAATAATTCTATAATTTGAAAATATAACTCTTTGCCAATATTACTGAGTATATACTTCATTCATTTGTCATTTGTTTTACGATTTGGAGGCAAATTGAAAATTGTCTGCGTCACGTCAACATGAATTTAACACGAGAAAATTTTCGTGCAATGATTTTTTATGACTTTCGATGTCATTTAAGTCAACAAGAAAGTTATGATAGACTACGATTGGCCTTTCACGATGAAGCCCCATCTCGTGCGACTGTTTACAACTGGTTTAATGAGTTTAAACGTGGTCGCACTAATCTCACTGATGATTTACGTAAGCCGTCCCGGCTTTCTACGGCGACGACTGAAGATAACATCTGTGTTGTGCGGCGTATGATAGAGACTGACAAAAGAGTGACCTATCAGCAGATTCGGACAAGCTTAGGCATCGGTATGAGTCAAGTGCACAAAATCCTACACGAACATTTAGCGGTCAGGAAGCTTTGCGCCCGGTGGATACCTCATAATTTGACTGAGGCTCAAAAACTCCATCGTGTGGATTGGTGCCGTAAAATGATTGAAAGATTTAACGGAGGTGACTCAAATGCTGTGTTCGACATACTAACAGGTGACGAAAGCTGGATTTACTGTTATGATCCTGAAACCAAAAGACAATCTGCTCAGTGGGTGTTTCCTTTCGAGGAGTTGCCAACTAAAGTGAAGAGAGATCGAAGTGCGGGGAAAAAATGGTGGCCTCGTTCTTTGGAAGGATAGGTCATTTCGCAACAATTGTGTTAGAGGATCAAAAAACAGTTTCTGCAGAATGGTACACTACCAATTGTTTGCCACTTGTCTTGGAAAAAGTTCGAGAGAAACGACCTCGCAGTAGGATCCTTTTTCACCACGACAACGCCTCATCGCACACCGCCAAGCGAACGATCGACTATTTGGCAACATCAAACGTTGAATTACTGGGTCACCCGCCGTATAGCCCCGATCTCGCGCCTTGTGATTTTTATTTATTTTCAAAAATTAAAGAAAAACTTAAAGGAAAGCGGTTTATGAATGCTGAAGAAGCGGTGGCTGCGTATCGCGATGCCATTGAAGAGACCCCTAAGGACGAGTGGGCAAAGTGCTTTTCCCAGTGGTTCCATCGCATGCAGCGGTGTATTGACGTGAATGGACAATATTTTGAAAAGATATAATAAAACTAATAACTGGCTAATGTAATCAGTTTTTGATTGAACTTTCAGTTTGACCCTCGTATTGTCACAAGTGTTTTTAGGTAGAAGTTTGTTCTACAATTTAAATTGCAATAGTTATAAACAATAGTAAGTGAAAAAAGGGGGTTTTGTTTGTTTGCCAATATTACAAAAACCATTTGAGATAATTCTAATTTGAAAAAAAGAAAATGTCCTAGAAATAGTTTTGACTCCCGGAACTGTAGGATGTACCTAGGACCGATATTTATAATTTTCCCAGAGCGTTGAAAATACGCCTGAAAACGGAATCTTACAAATTGTTTTTATTTTTCCAACTAGAATATTTTCTATTACCTTTGAAAACAAGCTTCATAGTGTAGTAAGCAGTAGTAGTACTCCTTACTACACAGTTTTTCACAAAAGTTTATTTTTGCTAAATACGATTCAATTCATGGATGGGGTCCAAAATACAAACTTTGCAAGTCATAGGTATTTATTTCAATCTCATCAAAAGCCTAAAATATATTTTCAACTTCCAGTTTCAAAATTTACGAAACCTCCATAAAATCTTTCATCATTTGTGTTAACTCCTTGAAACCATTTTTCGCATTTAAAAATAGCCTATATTATTTTACTTAGGCTCAAGACAATTCTCTTGATAAAATCTAATTTAAATCAGATAGGTAAGTAATTTAGGCGTGAAAGCCTAACAGACTGACAGTAGTCCGGTCAAATTAGAATTCTATTGTAAGATAAAAAAAACGCTTATATTGTTCAAAACCTTATCCATTTACATAAAAATGAATTGCTGTTCGTGGGTCCGCTAAAACTCGACAACGGCTGGGCCGATTTGGCTGATTTTGGTTTTGAAATGTTTGTCGTAGCTAACAGAAGGTTTAAACGGTGAGAAAATATTGAAAACTGGCGAAGAAGATAGTAAAAACAACAATTTCATTTTCTCATACAAACTGTTCTACATAATTTCCAGTCAAACATTTGACGTTACCAATCAAACATTTTTTTTCGAGAGTTTTAATCAAATAGTATTTATTACTTTTATAGTTTTAATCAAAGAGTATAATGCAAAGAGTACTTATATAAGTTTTTGAAGAGAAAACTTCTTTTGGCGCGCCTAGACATATTTTCGTGGGCTGTGAATTGAATTCTAGCGTCACGCTCGGGTATGATTTGGTAGTTAGTTTATTTTATTTAGTTTAGTTAGTAGTTTATTTAGTATCAGTATTACACCCGTGCGAAGCCGGGGCGGGTCGCTAGTCTATCTATTATAAAAATGAATTGCTGTTCGTGGGTCCGCGGTCCGCTAAAACTCGCCAACAGCTGGGCCGATTTGGCATAATTTCATTTTCTCATAAAAACTGTTCTACATAATTTCCAGTCAAACATTTGACGTTGCGGATCAAACATTTTTTTTCGAGAGTTTTAATCAAAGAGTATATACGTTTTTGAAGTGAAAACTTCTTTAGGCGCGCCTAGACAGATTTTTCGTGGGCTGTGAATTGCATTCTAGCGTCGCGCTCGAGTATGATTTGGTAGTTAGTAGTTTATTTAGTATCAGTATTGCACCCGTGCGAAGCCGGGGCGGGTCGCTACTCACTAGTTATGAATAAAATTGAAAGTCTCGTCGATAAAGAGCTACTTGCGCTTTTATAATATGAATAGGGACGTGTAATTTATTTCCTCTCTTGACATTGACGTAGGTCTCTACATGTTACCTACTTATCATTTATCAAGTTTATTATTATTATCTCAGCCTATATTATTGTCCCATTGCAGAGCAAAGGCCTCTCTCCACGTTCATCCGATCAAGCCTTTCACTTCCGGAGGTGAACGATCGGCCTCATTCACAGCCTACGAAACCATCTTTGTGCGGTACCGGGTACCGGTGCGCCAAAAGAAATTCTCACTTCAAAAATACCTAACTCTAAACCAAAAAGGGCCACCAAGGACACTCAAAAAATGGTCTGGTCTAAATCAAACAAAAAAAGGGTCGAAATACTTTATCTTTAGCCCTATACAAATAGAAAGAAACTGCGGAAACTTTACCTACGTAGTTTCTTCCGAGAACGGTCGGACGCAAACGACAAAAAAATGGTCGAAAAGGCTCAAAGCATGCATCTGGCATGCTGGATTTATTTTGCGGAAACTGTTGATGATGGGCTTAATTAGTGAGTGAAATAATATGAAATTTAATGTGCATTTAAAACATTTTTTGTGAAAATTTTATTATTACTAGGTACCTAAAGTTTAGTAATGAGTTGCAGAGTGATTTCAGTTTTGGGAACTTTGTCTTGTCTTTGTCTTGAGTCTTGAGGTACCTACTTAATTTCCAATATAAGTAGGTGCAGTCGGTATTGGTTGGACCGTGTTAAAGCTCAAAACATGTAATCATGTAATAAAGCTTTGAAAGTATATTTTAAACTTAAAATTATCTTTGTATATCATCCTACTAATCACTAATCCCACTAAGATTATAAATGTCAAAGTATGGATGTTTGTTGCTCAATCATGCCGTAACGTATTAACGGATGGGGCTGAAATTTGGAATACAGTTAGATTATAGTCTAGAAGAACACATACTTATTATCCCGGGGAAATAACGGGAACGGGAATTACGCGGGGCACTGCTAGTATTATATATGTGAACGTTTATGCTTGCTCGTTGTTTGCTTGGCAATGTTTGTTGCTCAATCACGACGAAAGAACTGTACAGATCAGTCGGATATTAGGAACTCAGATACTCGTAGTAGGTACCTACTTACATAAGCTTTCCCGAAAGTTTCTAGGAAATTGCTTTTTTCTAATTTCCACACACACGTAACGGCGGGCAGATACGTATTATAATAAAAATGTCGCGAAAATCACACCAATATAATGAAGGCTAAGGAATGTGTATTTCGTGGTAACTGTTTAATTTTCATTTCCTGTGGGACATTACCTGGATTACCTACTATTTAATATCGTGAATACCGCGAATTAAGAATACCGCGCGAAACAGCGAGCTAGTATCACAATAACGATCCTAACAACGATCAATTATTTATACGTCAATGATCTCAATACAAAGATGTGCCCTCCCAAACTTCAGAGCGCACGGAATCATGTCATCGTTGGGAAGAGTGAGCTCACTCTTTCCTTTCTAGTCGGTGGCAGGAAACGGTGGACGCCGGACGTTTTTAACTATGTATTTCCTATTCGTTTCAACAACCAAATTAAATAGAACCACATCATATCGCGCTGTTAGCGATTCTAGGGGTCAAGTAGATTGGTTGGATTGGTTTGTAAACAATTTACGATACACACAGAGACGCAGTTTATTACCAAATTCAAGGCTCTCCGGGCACATCGATAGGTTTATATCGATGGATCCTAAATTATATCGTGACGTCACTATTTACCATACCTTATTATTATTTTATTTGACTGGATAGTGACCATCCAGAGACTTGAAAACACGATCCTATGATCGTTTTTAACCGACGAGTTTCTTGATATTTAGCTTTGGTGTGAAATCTTATAAGAAGCCATCATACCCACGTAACGTGACCATTTTTGTGTATCCTATCCAGCTAAGACTACATACATTATATATTATACGTTTACTTTGACGCATCAGCACACTGAAACATGCCACAGTTACAAAACTATCTGTTGTTCGTTGTTCTCGGGCAATTTAACTATTTTTAGATAAAATAAAAATAACGGTTGTTGGAATGTTGTCCTAAAACCTTCCACCGCCATCTAGTCAGTATTTTGGAACTACATATTTTGTCTTTATCTGAAAACGGCGCTTTTTAAGTACAGTTTGCGTGTATGTTTGTAAATCTATGTAGGGCACAAGCGGACCGACCATTTGACCGAATTAACTTTTGAAACGATTTTGCTACAGCTAAATTCATAGAAGAGTCTTCATGGCAGGGACGGATACCTACAGCTTTAGCTCACATGGCTCCAGGGGAGTGTCACATGGTCGTTTTTAATCCATAAATCTGTGCAATAAGTACATGCGCGCTATTTAATTAGTGGTCCTCCTAGGTACTGGACCCAGCCCAGGGGGGGGGGGGGCATGATAAGCGAATAGTTGGTGGTAATTTAGTTCTAAAGCCTAAAAGCCTTGACTAAATTTAGTGTTTGGATTCAGAAGTAAATTCAGAAGAAAGGTTAGTCGACTGGATACACTTCACTGAATTCAATAGGTAGCGACAAAATTCACCAAGTTTCGCCAAGAGTAATAAGACTTTAAGAACCCACTCCCGTCATCTACCGCGTGGTTTGGAAGTATTTTATTACATCTGAAAACTGCTCCTTCTCATAAGATAGACTTACAGGCTAATTCACATCGAACACATTAAAATATATAGGTATAGGCCTATATATATTTACCTACATATAATCCTTAGGATCAAATCTATATTCTTCGGCCATAGCCACGGTCTTATTAGAATTAATGTACAATTCGAAACAGGGCGTCTACTCTCTTTCTACGAAAACTTAATTTCGTGATAAACTCGCAACTCGCTCCGGTTCTACTTCGATCCGTCGTTTTTTCCGTTTAAATTTTAATCCTACTCTAATTATTAGAGTATGCTTAGAACATTTAAACGTCAAACAATGTTCGATCGGACGAAACGAAGTAGAACCGGAGTAGGAAAGTCGCGAGTAGAAAAGATAGTAGTCGTCCTGGATCATTAAACTTAAACCTACAGTAAATAAATATGTATATTTCAAATGGGTTGTCTAAAAAATTAAGTCCAGAATTTGATTAATTAACAATTTTTTTTAGTCACTTTTGTTGATTGATTTTTTGAAAAATCTGTGTTACAAAACTTATTATTTTGGATTTACTCAATGCTTACGAAATCTCATGCAAATATGTTCAAAGAATTAAAAAAAATGGCAGTCATAGGAACTTAGGAACTGCCGATAGAAGTGAAAACTTATAACTTAGAATTTGATAGCTTACTTTGGAAACTACACGGATGTGACCGGAGGGCGTGGCCTGGGCATCATGGCATGGCCATCTAGAAATGCGTCAGCATTTCCCATTGGCTCACGCATTTCTAGATGACCATGCCATGATGTCCAGGCCACGCCATTTCAGCATTTCCCATTGGCTGACGCATTTCTAGATGACCAATAGCCATGGTCCCGAGTTTACCCGAAGATTTCTTATCATACCCGAGCGTGACGCTAGAATTCAATTCACACCCCACGAAAAATCTGTATAGGCGCGCCAAAAGAAGTTTTCACTTCAATAATAAAAAGAATAGAAGTTTCATACAATCTTTCATCCATTATTTTATCCCTTTGCAGGTTGAATTTTAAAAACACTGTTATACGTTACTCATTATTTTGATCATGCTCGATTTGCTTCATGCGAAATTTTATGCAAATAAAAGGTTTCATACAAACATCCATCCCCTATTTCATACCCTTAGGTGTTGAATTTCATAAGCATTGAGTAAAGACAAAATAATAGGTTTTGTAACAGTTTTTTCAAAAATTCAATAAATTTAAGTGCAATGTTTGAAAAAAATAAATTGATAATTTATAAAATTCTGGACTGAAATTTTTTAGACAACTCATTTGCAACATATTTGTTGACATATTAAATTGAAAAAAATACTTTTCATCCAATAACCAGCTCGGTGAAGGTCGTTGTATAGCGGGTTCTCCTGCTATGACGCGACCATACTGGAGCTTTGGTTACTCATTAGCGCGTTTGAGAAGTACAAACATTTGACATGTTTTCCACACAGTAAAACACCTCATTAGAACAAATCGTAGCGACGCATTATGCCAGATACTTATATATAACTAAACAATATACTTCAGATGATGCACAAGTAAAGCCAGCTGTCAGAACATATACTGTAGCGTGTCTGTGGTACTCTATTAATTAAATTAAACTTGAGTAACATTTCTGAAACTATCCTACTACCTAATCTATATCTATACTAATATTATAAAGAGGAAAGATTTGTATTTTTGTATTTTTGTATGTATGTAATAAACTCAAAAACTACTGAACCGATTTCAAAAATTCTTTTGCCAAGAGAAAGCTACATTATCACTGAGTAACATAGGCTATTTTTATTACAAGAAAAAAATAGTGATCTTTGGAATTTTTTACTAAAACCAACGCAAGGTATAAAAAAAACAGCCATAAAATGGCTTTCATCGCATACGCTGCGGAAAGTAACTGATAGAACCGAACAATGTTCTACAATATTATAGAACGTATTAAAATCTACAAAAAACCTCGCGAGAGCATATGTCTAACTACAGTAATTACGTCGCTACAACTGCTTTTTTACATTTTAAAAGAAGATAAAAATGCCGATCAACTTAAGACCATGCTATTCATACATTTGTTTTAATTCTTATCAAAATAAATTATTTTTCAATCAAGACTGCTTTATTACCTATCGATTCCTTTTTGAATTATTAAAATCGGACATTCCATTCAAAATATATTACGAAATTAAAAATATCCATCCTAAATATTTGCAACGACGCGACGGCCGGCAGAATTATGAAGAGTGTACATACAGTACAGCGCAGCGTTCATCCCAGTCAGAGTGATTTTATCTCAGAATACTTCTTTATCATGTACCACGTAGGTACATCGTTCCAAGACTAGGTACTCAAAATCAAAGAAATCACTTTGAGAGAAGCTTCAATTTCTCGGTGTCCGTTGAGGCTGAGAGAGTTGTTTGTGGTAATATTATTATTTTGTTTTCCCTCGGAATTATGGCACATTTTTGAAGACAATTTGTGTCAAGACATCAAACATACAGCCCAACAACGAGATCCGGATTATGATGTATATGTCGCAGCCGGATTGTATAGTTCGCCGTATTACATTACGGCTAGCCGTTTTGAAAAACGGGGCCGTTTTGTAATGCGGCGGTTCAACGATTAGCCGCATTGTCATTGCAATACGTTCTTCAATAAGGCGGTCCACGTTCAGCCGCATTGTAATACTGCTTATGTTGTAGGAAGACCACATTTAAAAAAATAACAACACAAAATCTAAATTAATTTCATTTATCTGAATAAATTGATCGATTATTTCGTAGGTACGATATTCCGTACTATTTTTTTTACAACATTTTACCTCTCACATAAAGTTTGAAAGCCCATAACTTGATATCGGTGACGGTACACCTAAGAAACATGGTGAACTTCCATAGACAAGGGTCTATTATCGAAACATGTTCCATCGTAGATAGCATCGTCGCTGGTGGTCAAGTTACGACCTATTATAGTTTTAAAACTACTTGCATGGCTCGCTCCACTCAGGACCTCCCTTGAGCTTTTGGCTCCCGCATTCTTTTAAATACACTCTAGGGGTAGTAGCGCCAAGACTAGGTGGAGTCGGGGTGCTCTGGGTCGGATCTGGGTCTCATGTAACCTACCCGGTCCGATTTAGTCTTAACAAGGTGGACGGTGGAAACGAAATAGTATCCAAGTAACGCCCAGGGTGATAAGTGCCACTCTAATAATATTGTGTACGATTCCTCCAAACTCCAGAATCCACTGTCACTTTAGCAATTTAGGAACACACAGTATTCAACGCCATAGTTGTTGTTATATCAGGCAGCGCCATGAGTGTTAAGAATCGGAACTAAAAATTGTCAAAGAGGCGGTTAATCTCTCGCTTTATTACATTACGGCTAGCCGTGTTGAATAACGTATGGCGTTGAATACATTCCAGTGGTTTTTAAATCAGCTGTATTCAATCCGGCTGATCGTTAAACCGCCGCTTTACAAAACGGCCTTTAACCAACTAAGCCACCAGGCCAGGCAGTTTAATGTTTTTGAACTTTAAAGTTTTGGTTTTTAATTTTGATCTTTTGGAAAAATTTGGTCATGTACACTTCATTTAGCATACCTACTTAACAAAAAAATTGACCCCGTGCGAAGCCGGGACGGGCCGCTAGTAAATTATAAATGACAATGTTTTGATGTTTGTTGCTCAAACACGTCGTAATGTATGAACGGATCGGGCTGAAATTCGGAACACAGGTAGATTATAGCCTGGAAGAACAGATATGTTACTTTTTATCCCGGGAGGATAACGAGAACTACGCGAGTAACACCGCAGGCCGATGCTAGTGATAATTTTGATAATTTTTAAGTAAGTACGGCATGATTTATATCTGTCAAATAAACTATCCGTCACAAATTCTATGTATCTGGGTGTTTCTATGTATAATAAGTATGTATTTAATTAAAACTATATAAGTATTATATCAGCTATCTGGCCGCCATCACACAAGCCTTGCTTAGTTTGGGGTCAGATGGTGTTGTGTGTGAATTGTCCACCAATATTTATTTATTTATTATTATTAAATTTAAAGTGCGTAAAATAGAGCGGTGATGACACTTGTGTACCTTCCATGAAATAAAAAACAATTTACAAATAAACATATTTATTTAGTAAATAAATATAAGCTCCAAAAATATAGATCGATTTAGATTAAAAACTAGCGTAAATACTCCATAGCCTTAACATGATTTCTTAACCATAACCATTATAAAAGGAATGTGTCGACTTTGAGTCGTAACAATGGAATCATTAACAAGAACATCTCAACAAGACTGTTAACTACAGTTTGGTCCGACAGCGAGTACTCGTCGGGCAGTGCGCCCGCGGAGCGCGCGTGACGAGCGCAGTGCACAGCCGGCCGTCGCGGAACTACTCACAGCTGTGCGCATGCGCTGCTCACTACATCATAGGAACCCTACTTTCACTTAATTTACCTATAATTTCATATTAATTATGTACCTACTAATGTAGATATGCGCTATCCAATTTTCTGCCACAGCGATAGTTACTGTCTTGAAACGTTGTTAAAACACAATGTTGATGACACAATAGGATCTGTGGCACAATCAAGATGTTGTATGTAGAGTGTTTGAATTGATATCATATTTATCAGTCTCAAGAATATTAAAAAAAAACAGTTTCAATTGTTAAGTCGCTATTTTCTGTAGCGTTGTTCCGGTTCCTTCTGATGTGTTTGTCAAGTGTGCTCCTCGGGACCGAGATAGATGTGATTGCGCAAATGTTTATGAGCTCTCAGAAGTGAGGCCGAGTACAGACCCTGCCCGGCGGCGAGCGCGCGAGTGCGCGTGGACTGGACTCGGAGACACGTCGCAGCTACACTGAGAGCTCATAACGTTTTGCGCTCATTATAACACGGAGATACAAACTTATCTGCCTCGTTATGTAACCAAAACTAAACATACTAGCACAGTATAAACAAATACTACCAGTAGTTCAACGACTTTGATCTTGGGAGAACCGCCGATAATGTCTAGACACGGGTAGGGTTGTCGCAAACAAAAAAAAATGTGTCACCAAAATAAAATTAACACATACGGAAGACGTCAGCCCTGAGCCGCGCTCCTGCAATACTAACATTGTAATACTTTACAATGTTAGTATTGCATTAATGCCCCTGTCTAGACGGCTTCGTCGAACGACTGAATTAAAACTCTATTGCAGAACGCGATAGGGGCGATAATTAGCGAGTGAGATAAGTTTGCGCCGCTGCCGCTGTGGAGGTGTGTTAGTTGTTGTAGGTGGAGGCGGACACGTTCCCGCCGTGGCCGGTCCAGTTGGTGTGCACGAACCGGCCGGGCGCGCTCGCCAGCTCGTACGTGTGCGCGCCGAAGTAGTCGCGTTGCGCCTGCGCACAACACACAACTCTATTAATCAACTTCTACAATTAAGACTACAAATAAAAATAAAATATGCTACATAAGTCAGCACACCAACCGCGGTGAATGTAATAAAAAAAAATTGGCAGTCATAGGAACTGCCGATAGAAGTGAAAACTTATAATTCAGAATTTGACAGCTTACTCTGGAATCTACACGGGTGTAACTAGAGGGCGTGGCCTGGCCATCATGGCATTGGCCATCTAGAAATGCGTCCATCCATGAGTTGGGACCTTGAGAAATCGGCACATTTCAAGAATAAAAATATCTTCTTACAACGGGAGTCACTTTAATGTTAGGCAAAATTAAGTAGTATTTTTAGATATATCTCGAGGAAAATCATAGTGCTTACGGAAGTATCAAACGTATTTTTGTTACTCTAGCGCCTAATAATGAAATGTTAACTGGTAGTAAGTTTGAAGGGCCAAAGAAAATACGAGAAAGATATAAGTGCCACTAAGACAAGAGCTTAGTCGAGAGATGCCGTGGGGAAGTGAGTTGGGAACGTGTTTTAATAATTTTTATTTCAAAGTTCGTAACTTACCCAGCCACTACAGTGTGGCCAACCTAGTAAATATTTACTAAAACTGGTAACAATCAGTTTTTTTTAAATAATGTGTGACGAGACCAGCATGACATGTGCCTGATGGTAAGCAACATGCCTCCCACATAACAGCATAGTGACACGCAGCTATTGGAACATGAAGACTTCAAATCATTATCTAGCACTGCACTACGCTCGTCACCCAGAGATCTAAGATGCCATCCATATCTGTAAGCCTAGTAATTTCTCTGAAAACATAGCCCTTCAAACCGGAACACAGTAATGCCCATTACTGGTTGGCGGTAGAATAACTGGTAAAGGTGTGTTCGATTCCCACCCAGTGGAAATATTTCTGTGATGAATTCAAATGTTTGCACTGTGTTTGAGCGTTTCTATGTATAATAAGTATGTATTTTAAACTATTTAAGTAATAATATCAGCTATCTGGCCGCCATCGCACAAGCTTTGCTTAGTTTGGGGTCAGACGATGTTGTGTGTGAATTGTCCACCAATATTTATTTATTTATTTATCCAGGCGGACTTTGCCAAGAGTCCTCCTACCGTCCTACCACTACAGATAGACCTGTGAAGGCGCGAGGTAAGGTGGTAGTGACGCACCTGCAGCAGGTTGGCGGGCAGCACTGGCGAGCGGTACGCGTCGTAGAAGGCGAGCGCGGCGCTGAAGGCGGGCGCGGGCACGGCGACGAGCGCGGCCTGCGCCACCACCTGCCGCAGCGACTCCTGCGCCGCCGAGATCTGCGCGCGGAAGAACGGCGCCAGCAGCAGGTTCGACAGCTGCGGCTCCGCGGTGAACGCGTCCTGCAAACACCGCCACTACGTTACCACAGGACACAACCTAATATGTCTCTAAAGGTATAAAGGTCTCGCGGCGCGAACAGCCGCACGTACAATTACCATAGTGTCAAGTGCCTGTCGCGGTCTCAGCGCGAACTTCTACCTTAACTACCAAAACCAAGTTTCGGGTTGTAAGCGAAAAACTGGGAGCATGTAAAAAAAAATGGTTGTCTGTAAAGTCGGTTTACTGACGATAGTTGAACGTGACAACGTCTAGTATTTGTGTTAAGCGCCATCTAGGTAAAACATTCTGAAGCTTTTTGAAAAGCTGTTCAAAGCGCCATCTCTGGGTACATCATTGTACTAGCACAAGTTCTTAACTTCATATCGTCGTTTTTCTAAAACATGGACAGACTCCTTGAACGTAATACACATTTCACTCACTAGATGGTGCGAAAAGTAATAAGGCGATAAATATTATCTATTCTATGGCGGTAACGTTACATGACGTCATGTTTTGCGGGCGTGCAGTCGGCTTCATCGAATTATAAGACGTTATCACGTCAAAAAATGCCACAATTTCAGAACCAATAAACTTATGAATAACTTAAAAATATAGAAATATAGAGCTAACCGAGTGCTGAACTACAAGAACTTATTTAATATGTTGCTGCTACGGAACCCTTCATAGGCGAGTCCGACTCACACTTGGCCGCTTTTATTGACATGTCATAAAATAAAACATGCACTGAAATAAAACATTTGGTTTTTTAAATTAACAATAATAATAATTGCCTACAATAACTTAAAATGAGATAAATATGACATTTTCAGTAAATAATATTAACTCAGAATTAAAATAGGATATTATGGAATAATGGCGGATAATGTGCTCGAGTGTGTTTGTGTGTGAAGGTGTGTTATGTGTGGCAGAAATAACGCAATAATGACCAACTTTACACACTTGTAGCATAATCTACTATTGTCTGGCATGTCGTCACATTAACCTTTTAGAATTTTTTTTTTATTATAGTCTGAGTTTTAGTGGCTGCAAAATTCGATAGTCAGCGTTATTACATTAGTCAAAGATTTCGCTTACAATGGCGTTACGTCAGAGCGAGTAAACGTCCGATGACAATCGATATTACAAGGCCGGTTAGTTTTTAATCGCTCTTATCGACCGATAGGCAACCAGCCTTCCACACAGTCACGGCACAGCCATACGTAACCACATAGTACATACATTACGAACGTACCGAATCTGTGATAATTTTACAAGGCTATAGTAATCATCTTATCTTGAAATCATTCGATTGAAAAATAGCAATCTCATTTAGGTTGGCGCGCTAAAATATTCAAGACAGCACGGCTTTCGAATTACCTTGTTTACCTAAACAAAATTGTATTAAATGCATGAAACATTGTTTTTACGCATTGCTATGAAACTATGAAGTAAAGCCGACAAATTATATATTACGAATGAAATATAAATTCAGGTCACAATAAACTCAATGTTACATGTCGGTTTAGTAAATATATAAAAATCGCATATCTTGATGTTCGTATTTCTCCGAAATGGGTCGAAAAAGAAAATTTTAAAAAGTAGTTTATATTTTTTTTTAATAATAAATATGAAATCCACGGTCTTCAGGGTTGCTATGCTTTGTTATCTTATTTTGTACAGTGCTTATTACATTAATTCGTCCGGCGGCGGCGGCGGCGGGAACAATCACGAACTAAGGTATTTTCTATACACAATTCCCGTCTCTAGGACGAGACGAAATGTCGATTGTAACCACCAAAGTTAGTCAGTTAGTAAAGTCAAAACGTTGTGGCAGAGTGCAAATATATTATCCTAATCCGTCTGTGGTGCGCCGCAACTAGTTTTCAAATCTAAAATACATACGTTATTCAATTGAAGTCGGGTTTTTTCGTGTTTCATAGAAAAATAATTGTCACTAATCTGTCATGCCAAAAACACCTCAGTATTGTTTTTTTTTAAGTAGTGTAGTGTACTTTTATTTCGTAACTAGCTGAACCGTGCGCGCGTTGCTACGTCATCTATCGAAACTTGGCCGTACCAATTCGATTTTTGAACAAATTTGGTTACAATGTTTTTGTATTTTTTTTTAGTCATGCTCCGTCCCTGTTGATAGTAGCGTAATGTTAAATAGCCTATAGCCTTCCTCGATAATTGGGCTACCCAAAAGAGCAAGAATCTTTCAATTTGGTCCAGTAGTTCCCGAGATCTTTGCGTTCAAACAAACAAACAATCTCTTCAGCTTTATAATATTAGTATAGATACCGTACCCTCAGCACATTTTGACAAAAAAGATTATGCTGGATTGACCTTAAATGATCAGTTTCTCGGGTCAGATAATAAGTGTGTCGATACGAGCACGCGACGGCGCGTGCGGTGCGCCTGCGCCGGCGCGGCGGTGAGTCGCGGGAACAGAACCGAGTACATTCAACACTTCTACGTCACGTTACTATAAGGAAAGATGCGAGTGTTTTAACTGGTAGATACTGACACATACACATGTATCACACTCATATTGTTTTACAAAAAGATATTTATTTTCTCAGAAATAACAACAACCGACATAAATTGAAAACTATTGTCAGACACTCGTCCATAATTTCATAAGAAGCTACCAGTAAGTCGTCCAGATAAATTAAAGTAAATTTTAGTCGTAAACCGCCACACCCATTTCGATATAACTTGTATGGGACCACCTCAGAACTATAATCTAATTGACGGAGCAATCGCGTAAAATACATACAACCGAGTTGAGAACATCCTCCTTTTTTGTAGTCGGTTAAAGATGTGCGCGTCCAGTTTATAAATTGACAATGGAACAACTTTACAAATTTCAGCGAAGCAAGTCAAATTTAATAGTGTGTTTGAAGGATTCTGGATGAAATGAGTACAATAGATTTAATCTGGTAATATTGAATAAAATGTATACCTTGATGTTCCCAAGGAAAGCGCTTCTGATGATGCAGCCGCCTCGCCACATGAGAGCGATGCTGCCGTAGTTCAGGTTCCACTTGTTAGCCTGCGAATGTGAAGAAATAATAATGTGTATAATACAATATTATAACAATGTAGGTGGGATTCATCTCGTCACTGGTCCACGTAACTATGAATGTTTACAACATTCAATACCAAACATTATTTATATTGACATCTTTGTAATACCATATTATGATAATACAAATAAATAAGTTATTATTATTTAAAATCAAATTCATGCTGAGGATTGAAGCTCATAATATTAGTTAAGGAAAATTAAAAACAACAGCGATCCTTTAGACGGCATGCATATGTTATGTACTCGTCATAAGTCCCATGTAAATTCACAGCTGCTGGAACTATTCATAGAATATTATCATAATTTCGTTCTCCTGAAGAACAAATCAAGACAGATCTGAACTATCAGCAGCTTTACCACGATCTATTCCACACAGGCCACTATCGGAAGTCCAGCATCGTCTAGACCGAGGCCTATCTGATTGAATTTAAAACATAGTTATTTAGTCTGTAATGGTAAAACTCATACATTTAGTAACGCAAAGTACCTGCCTAAAGCATCAAAACACCTGGACGTCTCTCCTGTCCTCGTCCTGGACTCTTTCTACAAAAAATGTTTGTCTGTAAAGTCGGTTTACTGACGATAGAACGTGACAACGTCTTAAGAAAATACTGATGGAATGGTAGCATTTTTCAAAAGAAAATTTTAATTTCATTTGTTTAATAGATTTGTATGTAAAAAGTAATCAGTAGAATTTAGTCATTTTCAATCAAAACAATGCAAAAAAGCTTTTAGATGCCGGGGATCGAACCCGGGGCATTTCACATGCAAAGCGAACGCTCTACCACTGAGCTACATCCCCGCTTGAACTACTGGTGGAAATAATTAATACAATTGTAACAAACATGCAGCGAGCTAACGACCGACGGTAACGACCGACGGTAACGGTACATGACGTCATGTTTTGTGGGCGTGCAGCCGGCTTCATCGAATTATAAGACGTTATCACGTCAAAAAAGTCGCGAGTTTATTTCGAAATTACGTTTGTCGTAGAAAGAGAGTAAACGTCCAGGTGTTTTGATGCTATAGGCAGGTACTCAATTGTCATGACTCCTATGAGCTCTGGGTCCGTTCTTGTGGGTAGGTCCGGAGGCTACGCCACGCTAGGAGCACGAGTTACCTTGGCCGCCTCCCTGAGCAGCATGAACCCCTGCGCGTAGGAGATGAGCTTGCTGGCGTACAGCGCCTTGCGGATGTGCTCGAGGAACGTCTTCTTGTCGCCCGAGAACTTGTGCCCGGAGCCGGGCAGCTGCGCGCTCGCTTGCACGCGCTCCTCTGGAAACAACACTCGGTTCAACAACTGATCACTTCATCTCGGTTACAACACTTATTATTTTAAAGTGCAAAACTTCTTTTAGTCACAGACAGATTTTTCGTAAGCTGTGAATTGAGCTCAATCGTTACGTTCGTAAATGAAAGAAATCTTCGGGTTAACTAGGATGATCTAGATAGCCATGCCCATAGCCACGCCCTCCGGTTTTACCCGCGTAGTTTCCGAAGTGAGCTATCAAATTCCGAGTTATTAGTTTTCACTTCTATCGGCAGTTCCTATGACTGCCAATGTTTTTTTTAATATATTTAATTAGCGATCCGGCCCGGCTTCGCCCGTGGTACATATATAATATTATAGCCTACAACAATCAGGAATCACGTACAT
The DNA here is from genome assembly GCA_963693475.1 of Ectropis crepuscularia. Taxonomy (NCBI): domain Eukaryota; kingdom Metazoa; phylum Arthropoda; class Insecta; order Lepidoptera; family Geometridae; genus Ectropis; species Ectropis crepuscularia. Next base: position 41,744,575 of record OY856338.1, read on the forward strand.
ATCTAACTGTAAAATAATTTTTGAAATCTGTTCAGTAGTTCCTGGGATGAGCGCATTCAAACTAAACTCTTCGGTAGGTAGGTTGAGTTAGTTTATAATCTGTCGACGTTCGATTATAATCGGTGTTTTCACATTGACATACGAGTATCTCTCTACCTAGTCTGTGGTGACATACGAGTATCTAAGAACTTCGGTAAATGTGTTCGTTGAATAACTAGCGGGCGCTAGTGCCGCCTGCTTTAAGGCAGACCTGTAGAACAAAGACCATAGAACAGGGTCAAAGCGATCAAGTGTAAGTCAATCAATAAAAAAAGATTAAAAAGTAACGACGGTGTTGAAATTGTTGAAATTTCGAGCTGTATTACAAAACTTGAGAGCTCAATCTTACTTCTTTGACTACGTTTGAATTGACCCATTACAAACGAAATGTACTCAAAAAAATTACAGGTTTTGGACCACACAGGCTTTGAGTAAATGTTTGGAATAAGATTTTCGAGTTTAGACTAAAATCATGAAAGAGAAAAAAACCAGTAGCCCCAAGTTACCATTAGACGACTTTCACGGCAAGATTATAAATATAATAACAAAACTAGGTGTGGAGTATACACGATAGTATCCGAAAAACTATTTTAACATTAACCTATAATAGTCATCATTAAAAGCCTATTAGCGCGTAAGACATACACAGGTTGTTATCTGTGTTCACGGAATTCCCGCGATATTAAAAGTCACAAGGAGCGACCGATTTCGGTGGATTATAAATAAATAAAAAAAGTGTCCATGTTCAAAAAGTTGTTGGCCGGGGCCGGCTTTTTAAAAGTTACTCCAACTTTGTATGCATTCACACGGTGCACCCCTATGATGCCCCTAACATTGTCCGCAAAAAGGTTGGTGAGTGTAATAGGATTTTTGTTACCGACTTTCTCCTGTTCCGTCGATTCCACATACACTACACAGTACACAGTCTCCACTACGATTTTCTGGGAATAGTCTCTTTCTCTTATAAAGAGGTTTTCTAAATAGTTTGTAAGAAACATTTTCACTTGGATTTGGCTTCAATAGTTTTCTTTTTCTGGTCTGTTCGACGGGGTCACCCCCGTCGCTAGCGACGCTCATATTTATTTATACTATTGACTATATACAAAACTGAATATTTACACAACAAAACTAATTGATTTGATTGTGAAAATTATAAAGCACCCGTCGTGTTTTCCCGCCCAAAGAAAAGTCTTTTGGAGTTGGTAGCCGTCAGTGTTGCCACTATGATTTTGAGCTTGTCGCCAAATAGTTATGAAACAAAGTCGCCGGTTTTGATTGAATTATTAAGGGAATAACAGTCTGGAAGAATACATAAGCTTTTTCCTTCTCCAACCTTCTACACTACACTAGTATATTCCCCTTTGTCGGTAACACGTCGTCTAAATCCGCTAAAAGGTTTTAAAAATTCGCCAGTTTCAGCGACAAAGTCGCTAAAGTGTCAACACTGGTAACCGGTAGCGAGCAGCGAGAGAGTATCTATTGTCCCATGTCCTCCTCTAACAATTATCTTTCTCGGTCTGGCACGTTTGTTGACCACATTATCTTTCTCGCTCTAGCATCCCGAGCTTACCCGAAATTTCTTATCATATCCGAGCGTGATGATCACGTGATCATAAATCCATTTCACAGCCCACGAAAATTCTGTCCATAGCGCGCCTAAAGAAGTTTTCACTTCAATAAATATTGGTGGACAATTCACACACAACACCATCTGACCCCATACTAAGCAAAGCTTGTGTGATGGCGGCCAGATAGCTGATATAATACTTATATAGTTTTAAATACATACTTATTATACATAGGATTGGGTGTGGAATCCGAGTGTAGGACAGTGGTGGACGGTTCATGGGAGAGGTCCTAAGGCTGAGACTCGACTCCACCAGAGCGGACATATGCAGACATGTCTGAAGCGGAGACGAGGAAAACGTCTCCACTGGAGCTGAGTGGAGATGAGAGGTGTGACTGACGAAATTCTATTGGTTGTTAAAAAAACATCTCGTCTCCCGCTCACACATCTCCGCTTTGGTGGAGTCTCAGCCTAAGTCTCGCCGCAAGCTCATTTGCTCGTCAGTATTATATCGCATACGGCGCATATCTTTTGGTAACTATGTGCAAAAACGAGACCTAAGCGCCACCAGTTCACTGTATAAATACCAAAACTTGGAACTTATTATTGACAATTCTGGAACGATCTACTCGAGTCTGCGTTTCCCGATGGGTGCAATACGGGTGTCATTAAATCTTGAGTAAATTGATATTTTCTCCGCTCCGTCCTAGCCACGGTATTGGTTAACATCAGAGCATTCGTGGTTGCTTTGGTAGAAATAAGTATTTGTTTTGTATGTAATTTCTGACTGTTCTGCTACTTTAGTACTGCAGTTTTCTAAAGCAGCACTGTCGTATGTTCCCTGTGTCCGTAGCTGTTACTTCGATAGCTGAGAATGTCGCGTGTCCCGTGATGTGGCTCTGACCGCGGCGTGTTCCCTTATCGATCGGAACGAGGTCTCGCTCGGATTCGCATTATCACTACACGACGGATAGACTACAACTTACACAATACATTTAATTTTTAGGTGCACTCTACAGTTTTATCTGCCAATTTCGTATAACATCGGTCCTTTGATTAAGTCGTGCAAAGATAAAAATTTACATCAGATTGATAGTTTGTACTTAATTATTTTAGAAAAAATCGTACAAGTTAGAATTAACTTGTACATGTATTGTATTAACGTTTTTTCATAGAAATATTCTGTGGGTATTGTAAGATTTGTAGTTGTAATAAAGCGTTATTTTATAATAGGCAATATGGTAATAACGTATGTTATTGCTTAAACTTATTATGTCCAACTGTTTTAACTCAAAAAAAACCTGGCCAACTGCGTCTTACTAGGAAGACATCTTTGAAGCACATGAGACATCTACTTAAAGCGGTGAGTGATTCGAAATGAAACCTAGCTAGATCGACTAAACTCCGAAACTCCGTTAGTATCTGCCGAATTTCACGAATAGTTGGAACCATTTCAGAGATTCCGATTTTATATATCTAAACTAATATTATAAAGCTGAAGAGTTTGTATGTTTGAAAGCGCTAAACTTAGGAACTACTGTTTCCAATTGAAAAATTATGTTCTTGTTGGATATTCCTTTTATCGAAGAAGGCTAACACTACGCTACTATCAATGGGAGCGGAGCATGAATGAGGAATGTTGCAAAAACATGACTCCTTTTTGAGAATGAATCGGTTTCTTCTAAGTAAGCACGCTCCATCGTAGAACGTTAAAAATGGCAGCCATAGGAACTGCCGATAGAAGTGAAAACTTATGACTCGGAATTTGATAGCTTCCTTTGGAAACTCAGCCGGTGTAAGCTCGAGTTTACCCGAAGATGTCTTATCATTTCCGAGCGTGACGCTAAAATTCAATTCAAAGCCCACAAAAATCTGTCTGTGACGCAAAAAAAAATTTCGCTTGAAAAAATACAGTTTCCGTTGCGCGTAACAGCCACGTAAATCGCACAAGTTACGCAAAAATTATGGATATTACTTTAGTAGGTTTTTCCTCTAATTGACGCGAAACTACGGTACACAGCAACACGTGTGTGTGTGTGTGTGTGTAGTGGTGGTGGGGGGAGTGCTAGGTACCTTTGAGCGCGGAGAGGCAGCGCGCGAACACCGCCTCGCCGATGAGCGTGACGTGTGTGTGTAGTGGTGGTGGGGGGGAGTGCTAGGTACCTTTGAGCGCGGACAGGCAGCGCGCGAACACCGCCTCGCCGATGAGCGTGACGTGTGTGTGTAGTGGTGGTGGGGGGAGTGCTAGGTACCTTTGAGCGCGGACAGGCAGCGCGCGAACACCGCCTCGCCGATGAGCGTGACGTGTGTGTGTAGTGGTGGTGGGGGGAGTGCTAGGTACCTTTGAGCGCGGACAGGCAGCGCGCGAACACCGCCTCGCCGATGAGCGTGACGTGTGTGTGTAGTGGTGGTGGGGGGAGTGCTAGGTACCTTTGAGCGCGGACAGGCAGCGCGCGAACACCGCCTCGCCGATGAGCGTGACGTGTGTGTGTAGTGGTGGTGGGGGGAGTGCTAGGTACCTTTGAGCGCGGACAGGCAGCGCGCGAACACCGCCTCGCCGATGAGCGTGACGTGTGTGTATAGTGGTGGTGGGGGGAGTGCTAGGTACCTTTGAGCGCGGACAGGCAGCGCGCGAACACCGCCTCGCCGATGAGCGTGACGTGTGTGTGTAGTGGTGGTGGGGGGGAGTGCTAGGTACCTTTGAGCGCGGACAGGCAGCGCGCGAACACCGCCTCGCCGATGAGCGTGACGTGTGTGTGTAGTGGTGGTGGGGGGAGTGCTAGGTACCTTTGAGCGCGGACAGGCAGCGCGCGAACACCGCCTCGCCGATGAGCGTGACGTGTGTGTATAGTGGTGGTGGGGGGAGTGCTAGGTACCTTTGAGCGCGGACAGGCAGCGCGCGAACACCGCCTCGCCGATGAGCGTGACGTGTGTGTGTAGTGGTGGTGGGGGGAGTGCTAGGTACCTTTGAGCGCGGACAGGCAGCGCGCGAACACCGCCTCGCCGATGAGCGTGACGTGTGTGTGTAGTGGTGGTGGGGGGAGTGCTAGGTACCTTTGAGCGCGGACAGGCAGCGCGCGAACACCGCCTCGCCGATGAGCGTGACGTGTGTGTGTAGTGGTGGTGGGGGGAGTGCTAGGTACCTTTGAGCGCGGACAGGCAGCGCGCGAACACCGCCTCGCCGATGAGCGTGACGTGTGTGTGTAGTGGTGGTGGGGGGAGTGCTAGGTACCTTTGAGCGCGGACAGGCAGCGCGCGAACACCGCCTCGCCGATGAGCGTGACGTGTGTGTGTAGTGGTGGTGGGGGGAGTGCTAGGTACCTTTGAGCGCGGACAGGCAGCGCGCGAACACCGCCTCGCCGATGAGCGTGACGTGTGTGTGTAGTGGTGGTGGGGGGGAGTGCTAGGTACCTTTGAGCGCGGACAGGCAGCGCGCGAACACCGCCTCGCCGATGAGCGTGACGTGTGTGTGTAGTGGTGGTGGGGGGAGTGCTAGGTACCTTTGAGCGCGGACAGGCAGCGCGCGAACACCGCCTCGCCGATGAGCGTGACGTGTGTGTGTAGTGGTGGTGGGGGGAGTGCTAGGTACCTTTGAGCGCGGACAGGCAGCGCGCGAACACCGCCTCGCCGATGAGCGTGACGTGTGTGTGTAGTGGTGGTGGGGGGAGTGCTAGGTACCTTTGAGCGCGGACAGGCAGCGCGCGAACACCGCCTCGCCGATGAGCGTGACGTGTGTGTATAGTGGTGGTGGGGGGAGTGCTAGGTACCTTTGAGCGCGGACAGGCAGCGCGCGAACACCGCCTCGCCGATGAGCGTGACGTGTGTGTGTAGTGGTGGTGGGGGGAGTGCTAGGTACCTTTGAGCGCGGACAGGCAGCGCGCGAACACCGCCTCGCCGATGAGCGTGACGTGTGTGTGTAGTGGTGGTGGGGGGAGTGCTAGGTACCTTTGAGCGCGGACAGGCAGCGCGCGAACACCGCCTCGCCGATGAGCGTGACGTGTGTGTGTAGTGGTGGTGGGGGGAGTGCTAGGTACCTTTGAGCGCGGACAGGCAGCGCGCGAACACCGCCTCGCCGATGAGCGTGACGTGTGTGTGTAGTGGTGGTGGGGGGAGTGCTAGGTACCTTTGAGCGCGGACAGGCAGCGCGCGAACACCGCCTCGCCGATGAGCGTGACGTGTGTGTGTAGTGGTGGTGGGGGGAGTGCTAGGTACCTTTGAGCGCGGACAGGCAGCGCGCGAACACCGCCTCGCCGATGAGCGTGACGTGTGTGTGTAGTGGTGGTGGGGGGAGTGCTAGGTACCTTTGAGCGCGGACAGGCAGCGCGCGAACACCGCCTCGCCGATGAGCGTGACGTGTGTGTGTAGTGGTGGTGGGGGGAGTGCTAGGTACCTTTGAGCGCGGACAGGCAGCGCGCGAACACCGCCTCGCCGATGAGCGTGACGTGTGTGTGTAGTGGTGGTGGGGGGAGTGCTAGGTACCTTTGAGCGCGGACAGGCAGCGCGCGAACACCGCCTCGCCGATGAGCGTGACGTGTGTGTGTAGTGGTGGTGGGGGGAGTGCTAGGTACCTTTGAGCGCGGACAGGCAGCGCGCGAACACCGCCTCGCCGATGAGCGTGACGTGTGTGTGTAGTGGTGGTGGGGGGAGTGCTAGGTACCTTTGAGCGCGGACAGGCAGCGCGCGAACACCGCCTCGCCGATGAGCGTGACGTGTGTGTGTAGTGGTGGTGGGGGGAGTGCTAGGTACCTTTGAGCGCGGACAGGCAGCGCGCGAACACCGCCTCGCCGATGAGCGTGACGTGTGTGTGTAGTGGTGGTGGGGGGAGTGCTAGGTACCTTTGAGCGCGGACAGGCAGCGCGCGAACACCGCCTCGCCGATGAGCGTGACGTGTGTGTGTAGTGGTGGTGGGGGGAGTGCTAGGTACCTTTGAGCGCGGACAGGCAGCGCGCGAACACCGCCTCGCCGATGAGCGTGACGTGTGTGTGTAGTGGTGGTGGGGGGAGTGCTAGGTACCTTTGAGCGCGGACAGGCAGCGCGCGAACACCGCCTCGCCGATGAGCGTGACGTGTGTGTGTAGTGGTGGTGGGGGGAGTGCTAGGTACCTTTGAGCGCGGACAGGCAGCGCGCGAACACCGCCTCGCCGATGAGCGTGACGTGTGTGTGTAGTGGTGGTGGGGGGAGTGCTAGGTACCTTTGAGCGCGGACAGGCAGCGCGCGAACACCGCCTCGCCGATGAGCGTGACGTGTGTGTGTAGTGGTGGTGGGGGGAGTGCTAGGTACCTTTGAGCGCGGACAGGCAGCGCGCGAACACCGCCTCGCCGATGAGCGTGACGTGTGTGTGTAGTGGTGGTGGGGGGAGTGCTAGGTACCTTTGAGCGCGGACAGGCAGCGCGCGAACACCGCCTCGCCGATGAGCGTGACGTGTGTGTGTAGTGGTGGTGGGGGGAGTGCTAGGTACCTTTGAGCGCGGACAGGCAGCGCGCGAACACCGCCTCGCCGATGAGCGTGACGTGTGTGTGTAGTGGTGGTGGGGGGAGTGCTAGGTACCTTTGAGCGCGGACAGGCAGCGCGCGAACACCGCCTCGCCGATGAGCGTGACGTGTGTGTGTAGTGGTGGTGGGGGGAGTGCTAGGTACCTTTGAGCGCGGACAGGCAGCGCGCGAACACCGCCTCGCCGATGAGCGTGACGTGTGTGTGTAGTGGTGGTGGGGGGAGTGCTAGGTACCTTTGAGCGCGGACAGGCAGCGCGCGAACACCGCCTCGCCGATGAGCGTGACGTGTGTGTGTAGTGGTGGTGGGGGGAGTGCTAGGTACCTTTGAGCGCGGACAGGCAGCGCGCGAACACCGCCTCGCCGATGAGCGTGACGTGTGTGTGTAGTGGTGGTGGGGGGAGTGCTAGGTACCTTTGAGCGCGGACAGGCAGCGCGCGAACACCGCCTCGCCGATGAGCGTGACGTGTGTGTGTAGTGGTGGTGGGGGGAGTGCTAGGTACCTTTGAGCGCGGACAGGCAGCGCGCGAACACCGCCTCGCCGATGAGCGTGACGTGTGTGTGTAGTGGTGGTGGGGGGAGTGCTAGGTACCTTTGAGCGCGGACAGGCAGCGCGCGAACACCGCCTCGCCGATGAGCGTGACGTGTGTGTGTAGTGGTGGTGGGGGGAGTGCTAGGTACCTTTGAGCGCGGACAGGCAGCGCGCGAACACCGCCTCGCCGATGAGCGTGACGTGTGTGTGTAGTGGTGGTGGGGGGAGTGCTAGGTACCTTTGAGCGCGGACAGGCAGCGCGCGAACACCGCCTCGCCGATGAGCGTGACGTGTGTGTGTAGTGGTGGTGGGGGGAGTGCTAGGTACCTTTGAGCGCGGACAGGCAGCGCGCGAACACCGCCTCGCCGATGAGCGTGACGTGTGTGTGTAGTGGTGGTGGGGGGAGTGCTAGGTACCTTTGAGCGCGGACAGGCAGCGCGCGAACACCGCCTCGCCGATGAGCGTGACGTGTGTGTGTAGTGGTGGTGGGGGGAGTGCTAGGTACCTTTGAGCGCGGACAGGCAGCGCGCGAACACCGCCTCGCCGATGAGCGTGACGTGTGTGTGTAGTGGTGGTGGGGGGAGTGCTAGGTACCTTTGAGCGCGGACAGGCAGCGCGCGAACACCGCCTCGCCGATGAGCGTGACGTGTGTGTGTAGTGGTGGTGGGGGGAGTGCTAGGTACCTTTGAGCGCGGACAGGCAGCGCGCGAACACCGCCTCGCCGATGAGCGTGACGTGTGTGTATAGTGGTGGTGGGGAGAGTGCTAGGTACCTTTGAGCGCGGACAGGCAGCGCGCGAACACCGCCTCGCCGATGAGCGTGACGTGTGTGTGTAGTGGTGGTGGGGGGAGTGCTAGGTACCTTTGAGCGCGGACAGGCAGCGCGCGAACACCGCCTCGCCGATGAGCGTGACGTGTGTGTGTAGTGGTGGTGGGGGGAGTGCTAGGTACCTTTGAGCGCGGACAGGCAGCGCGCGAACACCGCCTCGCCGATGAGCGTGACGTGTGTGTGTAGTGGTGGTGGGGGGAGTGCTAGGTACCTTTGAGCGCGGACAGGCAGCGCGCGAACACCGCCTCGCCGATGAGCGTGACGTGTGTGTGTAGTGGTGGTGGGGGGAGTGCTAGGTACCTTTGAGCGCGGACAGGCAGCGCGCGAACACCGCCTCGCCGATGAGCGTGACGTGTGTGTGTAGTGGTGGTGGGGGGAGTGCTAGGTACCTTTGAGCGCGGACAGGCAGCGCGCGAACACCGCCTCGCCGATGAGCGTGACGTGTGTGTGTAGTGGTGGTGGGGGGAGTGCTAGGTACCTTTGAGCGCGGACAGGCAGCGCGCGAACACCGCCTCGCCGATGAGCGTGACGTGTGTGTGTAGTGGTGGTGGGGGGAGTGCTAGGTACCTTTGAGCGCGGACAGGCAGCGCGCGAACACCGCCTCGCCGATGAGCGTGACGTGTGTGTATAGTGGTGGTGGGGGGAGTGCTAGGTACCTTTGAGCGCGGACAGGCAGCGCGCGAACACCGCCTCGCCGATGAGCGTGACGTGTGTGTGTAGTGGTGGTGGGGGGAGTGCTAGGTACCTTTGAGCGCGGACAGGCAGCGCGCGAACACCGCCTCGCCGATGAGCGTGACGTGTGTGTGTAGTGGTGGTGGGGGGAGTGCTAGGTACCTTTGAGCGCGGACAGGCAGCGCGCGAACACCGCCTCGCCGATGAGCGTGACGTGTGTGTGTAGTGGTGGTGGGGGGAGTGCTAGGTACCTTTGAGCGCGGACAGGCAGCGCGCGAACACCGCCTCGCCGATGAGCGTGACGTGTGTGTGTAGTGGTGGTGGGGGGAGTGCTAGGTACCTTTGAGCGCGGACAGGCAGCGCGCGAACACCGCCTCGCCGATGAGCGTGACGTGTGTGTGTAGTGGTGGTGGGGGGAGTGCTAGGTACCTTTGAGCGCGGACAGGCAGCGCGCGAACACCGCCTCGCCGATGAGCGTGACGTGTGTGTATAGTGGTGGTGGGGGGAGTGCTAGGTACCTTTGAGCGCGGACAGGCAGCGCGCGAACACCGCCTCGCCGATGAGCGTGACGTGTGTGTGTAGTGGTGGTGGGGGGAGTGCTAGGTACCTTTGAGCGCGGACAGGCAGCGCGCGAACACCGCCTCGCCGATGAGCGTGACGTGTGTGTGTAGTGGTGGTGGGGGGAGTGCTAGGTACCTTTGAGCGCGGACAGGCAGCGCGCGAACACCGCCTCGCCGATGAGCGTGACGTGTGTGTGTAGTGGTGGTGGGGGGAGTGCTAGGTACCTTTGAGCGCGGACAGGCAGCGCGCGAACACCGCCTCGCCGATGAGCGTGACGTGTGTGTGTAGTGGTGGTGGGGGGAGTGCTAGGTACCTTTGAGGGCGGACAGGCAGCGCGCGAACACCGCCTCGCCGATGAGCGTGACGTGTGTGTGTAGTGGTGGTGGGGGGAGTGCTAGGTACCTTTGAGCGCGGACAGGCAGCGCGCGAACACCGCCTCGCCGATGAGCGTGACGTGTGTGTGTAGTGGTGGTGGGGGGAGTGCTAGGTACCTTTGAGCGCGGACAGGCAGCGCGCGAACACCGCCTCGCCGATGAGCGTGACGTGTGTGTGTAGTGGTGGTGGGGGGAGTGCTAGGTACCTTTGAGGGCGGACAGGCAGCGCGCGAACACCGCCTCGCCGATGAGCGTGACGGGCACGCCGTACTCCAGCGCGGCGATGCCGGTCCACTTGCCCGTGCCCTTCTGTCCGGCCGTGTCCAGGATCTTCGGCAGCAGGTACTCGCCTGCCACACAACAAACACTTCACTTATAGCACACTATGAAGAAAAAAAATATTGTGTGGTTTTATGAAACCACGGTAAAAGTGTATTTTTTTAGCGTCGATTTAAGTTAAATGTTTTCCTGTAAGAGCCGTTTCACACGGCCCGGCTGCCAGCCGCGCCCGCGGCGCCGCGCCGCGCGACGGTTTTGTTTCAATACTCACGAGACCGCAGGTTTTCGCGGTTTCTGCTCCGGAAAGCTACTGCGCAAGAATCGCGCGCAGCCACGCGGGCGCCGCGCGGCTGCCGCAGCCGCCACGGCCGTAAACCGCGTCGTGTGAATTGAATTCAATTTTATATGGAAAACTGCCGCGCCCGCGCGCCGGCGCGGTTGGCAGCCGCACCGTGTGAACCCTATCTAAAGCGGCGCGGAACCCATACCGGTTGGGCGCAGGATATGACTCACCAAGTTAAAACAATAAAATAAAAAAATTTAATCTACCCTCAACATTTTTGAGATTAGTTATGACAAAACAAATCATAAGTGAAGCTTTATCAACTAAAAATTTTTCAAGGCAGCAGAAAAAAAAACCTTAAAACGTTTTTTTAGTAGTGAAATGAGCTATTGAAATAAATGAATAGAATTTGTCTTAAAATTTGCTTTTGATCACGGGTTAAGTAACTTAACGAATAACGCCGCCATATTGGCCTCGGCTGCTCAGTCGGGCGCCTTTCACTTTACCCCTACTCCGCGGCCGACCGTCACGCGAGATGCAATAGATGGACGAAAAAGTTTTAACGATGTGATAAAAGTTTAACTTTAAAAACTACCAGTAGGACGACGCCTTACAACTTGCGATCAATGGCAAGCTTATGATGAAATAACAGGATAAAATTAAATCGAAACATACATCAAACGTCAGCCCTGACCACGCTCCCAAACTACTAACATTGTCGTGTTCGCAGCTTGGGAGCGCAATTCTCGTGTCTCGCACGAAACTGGGAGTCTATCCGAAAATTCGATTACGGTTGGAATAATCAAGAAATTAGTCAAAAGTATTTCAAGTTCCTGTCCACAGAGAAGGCAAAGATTTTTTAGCATAACAAAACAAGGTCTCTATAAGATCTTACCATTTTCTTTATATTTGAGGATGTCCCGGGTGATCTCAATGAGGAAGGAGTCCAGGTCTCCCTTGTTCCACTCCTCGAATACTTCCGCCATCTCAGACTGGTCGATGCCTGAAACAATCGAAATATTGTATATTTCCCGTCGCGGACCTCTGACCCACAACACAGACGAATCAGTTATGGGAGATCACACGCACTCCACAAAACCTGGCTTGATAAATGTCAATGTTTGGATATTTGGATCTTTGTTCCTCAAACACGGCGTAATGTCTGAACGGATCGGGCTGAAATTTGGAACATAGATAGACAATAGTCTGGAAGAACACATAGGCTACTTTATATCCCGGGAAAATAACGGAAACTAGACGGGTAACACCGCGGGGCGCTGCTACTACTTTATAAAGAGAACTCCAACTGGGATGACTACCATTCTAATTACTCCGTTATGAGAGTTCTATTAACCTTTGAGGTAGGCCTCGCAGATGAGCTGCATGTCTCCGTACTCGCTCCCGTTGTTAGTTAGCGCAGAGATACTGACCGAGCACGTCCTTCATGAGGTGGTAGGCCTCGCAGATGAGCTGCATGTCTCCGTACTCGCTCCCGTTGTTAGTTAGCGCAGAGATACTGACCGAGCACGTCCTTCATGAGGTGGTAGGCCTCGCAGATGAGCTGCATGTCTCCGTACTCGCTCCCGTTGTTAGTTAGCGCAGAGATACTGACCGAGCACGTCCTTCATGAGGTGGTAGGCCTCGCAGATGAGCTGCATGTCTCCGTACTCGCTCCCGTTGTTAGTTAGCGCAGAGATACTGACCGAGCACATCCTTCATGAGGTGGTAGGCCTCGCAGATGAGCTGCATGTCTCCGTACTCGCTCCCGTTGTTAGTTAGCGCAGAGATACTGACCGAGCACATCCTTCATGAGGTGGTAGGCCTCGCAGATGAGCTGCATGTCTCCGTACTCGCTCCCGTTGTTAGTTAGCGCAGAGATACTGACCGAGCACATCCTTCATGAGGTGGTAGGCCTCGCAGATGAGCTGCATGTCTCCGTACTCGATCCCGTTGTGCACCATCTTCACGAAGTGTCCGGCGCCGTCCTCGCCCACCCACTCGCAGCACGGCTCGTCGTCCGCCTTGGCGCTGATCGCCTGCACACACCACACCACGGTTATACTCAACTAGCTGACAAGGCGAACTTCGTCCAACTATACTTATTTTTCGTCAACATTTTCTAAATTTTCTGCTATTTAAACCTTGTTATAACAATAGCGAATACATAAAACAAAGAATCATCCGATTTGGTGTAGACATTTAAAAGTTATGAGCGTAGGTACATATGTACATCTTGAAGATCAGGCACAATTAACCTATATTTTTTCGTCACTTCGGTCGGTTCGGTTTTGTGAGATTATTCTTAAAACCCGTATATGTTTTCAATATCTTTATTTGTTATTGTTTAATGATAACTTTCAACGCAAGTAATTACTACCATAATTTGCTTTAAAATTAACGATTTCTGCAAACTAGGTGAAATACAGAGTGGGGCGGGTTACTTGTGCCTGTGAGTGTATATAAAGATAGATAGATAAACCGGACCACATCTAGGTAACAAACTTATCATGTATACTTAGTCATTTGTCTTTGTGTTTTTTTTTGTAACATTTTATTTTACAGGTAAGGAACGAAATACATAAAAGTCAAAAGCACGCTTAACATCAAAGATGATTTGGTTGTAAAGTGTAAACCAATAATAGCTAAAAAAAAATTGTGGTTAAAACCGCACGGTAGACGAGAAAACTAAAACCAGAAATGTCTATTAAAAGCTATTGAATAATAATTTAAATAACACTAAATAAAAATGATGGAATATAATTTTAATATAGAAAGATGCGACACGACAGTTTTCTTTCTCGCTCAGGCACACTCGGCGGTCCCAGACGTCACGTATTTTCTGACGAACGAAATGTGGACGGTTGAGTAGAGTTAGTATCTTTAAGAAGCGATGCATACCCGCTAGCTTGCTTAGACGGCCAACATTGAGATATCAGGTTATGAAGATACATAAAAAATAACTTGCTTCACGTAAATTCTCCTAACTGATTTTCACGTATGTACAGGCAGTAGGTAAATATCCTTAAAAAAATAAGTCCCCAATACTTCCGAACACATTCCGTGTGCCGTTTTACTTTGCAGACGCTTTAAAACTCCCAAAATTATGATTTAACTTTACGTAAATTTTGATGCTGAAGTTCTACAACTTTTTCAAAAACAAAATTACAAGGAGACCGACCGATCTAAGGGCCAAAACCGGACTGGGTCAAAAATACACCATCCTAATTAGTCCCGTCAGCTAGATCATGGAAAAATATTGGACACGTATTTTTTGTTTTTTCGTAACATTAAAAATCGTCAAAGATATAGACCATCAAACTTCGAGAGTGGGGGGTCGCGACGTCACTCGTGAGCAAAAATCGTACTCACAAGTGACGTCACACGAAACTTCGAAGCGCTGTATATTCGTCATTTTTTGTTTGTGAAACAAAAGAAAAAATACATGTACAATATTTTTTGGCAATCTAACTAACGGGCTACTTAGTTTTTTTGAGGATTGTACCCTATTGTCCCCTAAAGTAAATGATACAACACTAGTTAGTGGTAGGTTACCTGGAAGATGGGCTTGATGTGCGGCCAGGCGGCGTCGTGCCCGCCCGGCATCAGCGACGGCCCGTAGCGCGCGCCGTCCTCCCCGCCGCTCACCTGACGGACGAACACGTGCCATTACAACTACATTACAATCATCGTCATATTATAAGGCACCAATGTTTGGATGTTTGTTGATCAATCACGTCGTAACGTACGCACGGATCGGGTTCAAATTTGGAACATAGATAGATTATAGTCTGGAAGAACACATTTGCTACTTTTTGTCCCGGGGAAATAACGGAAACGGGAACTACGCGAGTAAAACCGCGGTGAGGTGCTAGTGAATAAATTTATATATATACAAAAGCGAAAGGTCACTCCTCATCAAGGAATCTCAGAAACTACAAATGCTAGAAATCTGAAATTTTGCATGGAGGTCCCTTTTACCGCGTAGGGCACTCGCTAAGACGGGGTTTTGCGAAATTCAACCCCTAAGAGGGTGAAACAAGGGATGATCGGTTGTATGAAAATTTGTGATTTTCAAAGTTATCAAATTTTGTATCTAGACACTTGACACGAAGCAATTAAATGTTTGTTCTATCGATTTTTTAATTTCGAACTGTACGGGGGTGAAATTGGGGTTGAAATAGGGGATGAATGTAAATATGAATGTTCCCAACTTTGAAGATAAAGCATGAAACTCTGTATCTAGACGCTTGACATGAAGTAATTAAATGTTTGTTCTATCAATTTTGTAATTTCGAACTGTACGGGGGTGAAATTGGGGTTGAAATGGGGGATGAATGTCAATATGAAAGTTCCCAACCGTTGAAAATAAACCATGAAACTCTGTATATAGACACTTGAATGAATGTTTGTTTCAGCAATTTTGTAATTTCGAACTGTATAGGGATGAAATGGGGATTGAAATGGGGGATGAAAGTATATAATATACGGAAGCCCCCAATCGTTGAATATAAAACTCTGTATTTAGGCACTTGACACAAAGCAAATTAATGTTTGTTCTAGCAATTTTATAATTTTGAACTGTATGGGGATGAAATTGGAGAACAGCACACAAGAGGAGTCAAGACCATAATCCATCACGCTGGCTAAGTGTGGATTGGCGAATAACACATATCTTGGAAACACGTCGTTCTTGGAACAACCGGTTTCCTGTTGTGTTCACGATGTTTCTAACGGCGATGACAAACTGGTACATGGAAAAGTACTCAGTATCAGTCAGGGTTCGAACCTACGATCTCACGATTGCGAATCATTCGGTGTTATTTTACAACATTACTATCATAATCATTTATTTCGTAAGCTTACATACACCATATTTACAATAAACCATGACTTGATAACTATGGACAGGTGAGTACAAAATCATGACTCGACAATTTTAGAATGACCTGAATGACAAGAATGACAAGACATCATACCTGTTTACACCCAGCTTAAGTTATCTTTGCCTCGGTCATCATGCCATGACTAATGTTGATTAGACTACAGTTTGTTACGAAGTAATGATAAGTGTTAGATTTCGCTGATATCATAATATTTGACGAAATCCGTTGCAATATACAGTTATTTTAAGGTTTCAGTACTTGGAACTCGACACCTACTACGACGGGGAAAGAGGCGCGGCCAGACTAGTGAGCAAACTAAGAAAGCGTAACATTCAAATATACAGTTACTTTCGCATTTATGATATCGCTAGCGACCCGCCCCGGCTTCGCACGGGTGCAATGCTGATACTAAATTTACTAAAAAAATGGATATTGTGGGTTATCCCTAAGAGATAGACTTATACCATAGTGAGTTTTTTTTGTAGAACTTTTTAAGGTGTACAATACTGTAGTACTTTATTTTGTTCTATCTCGTAGGGTTCAGTCAGCGTTTGTAACGCTATATATATAGCTGACCCTGCGATTTAGCGCAAATTTGTGTTTTTTTTTATGACAACGTTTTAGCAAATTTTTAAAATTATCAGTGGCTACTATTCCTACTATGCATGTATTCTACATATAAACCTTCCTCTTGAATACCTCTATCTATTAAAAAAAACCGCAACAAAATCTGTTAGGTAGTTTTAAAGATCTAAGCATACATAGGGACAGAGAGACGCGGGAAGCGACTTTGTTTAATACTATGTAGTGAAGTAGGGATTAAAGTTGGCTAGGAGTTGACTTGAAAGAAAGATGCTATATCTTTTGTACTAAGTTGTAACAATGTTCCACTCCAAATGAGGCGAAGTCGAGGCGAGGCGATGGTCTGAATAATATCTGATTACTAAAATTGATTGTTGTTATTGATTGTAAGTTTCATAAGTCTCATAAGTTTCAGAACACTACAATAGTTGTTTTTACAGGTATACATATGCTTAAATGGAAATTTCTTTAAAATGCTTGTTTCATAGGAGTAGTTTTTTAGAAGACTTTTTCTTTTAGTTTTTTTGTTCAACCCAAAACGAAGTGGGGACAGGGTGGTACTCGCAATAGTAATATAAACACAGTGCAGGGTTGCTCACCCCCATGCCGATGTAGTGTATGCCAGTGGAGGCGAGGTCGCGGCACCAGCGCTGCGTGTCGAGGTACTGCGAGTTGCCGCCGTCGATGATGATGTCGCCGGGTTGCAGCAGCGGCACCAGGCTGCGCACGAACGCGTCCACGGCCGAGCCCGCTGCAACAACCAATACACCACTCAACGACTCAATACACCACCTCACAATGCACTAATAATTACAGAAGAAATCACAGGGTCAATGACTCAATACACCACCTTACAATGCAGTAATTACAGAAGAAATCACAGGGTCAATGACTCAATACACCACCTCACAATGCAGTAATTACAGAAGAAATCACAGGGCATAGAGATAAAACATCTTATGGGTGACAAGCTGTTGCGGTGCTAGGTAATAATTTGGACTCTTCATGTTCCAATAGCTGCATGTCACGGTGCTGTTATGTGGCAGGCATGTTGCTTGCTAACAGGCACGTGTCCTGCTCATCGCGTCATTCTATACTATAAAAAAATGTATCTGTTGACGGGAAACTTACTATGCCAACATACAAAGGCAACCTACTAAATATTCCCACAGCTGGGACTCAGGGCCTTCTGTTACAAGGAGAGAGTCAACGCCATTATCCACCACGCTGGCCCAGTGCGGGTTGGTGGGGATGATAGGCATGTTGCTTACCATCAGGCACATGTCCTGCTCGTCTCATCACTCTTTTTTTTTTTAAATATATATATGGCCACAAAAGATTCTACCTACATATCGGTTTTCCTTAACCATTTTAAGGTAGCAGCATTACACACATGACTTTGAAAAGACAGTGGTGCGTGTGGGATTTTAACCCGAGGTGTCCGGATTGGCAGTCGCCGTTATCCCGATTACAACAGCCGTAGCTGGCTATTTAAAACAGGCTCAAATATTAAAGTGAAATTTATCTATCAACTCCAGTTTTTTATTTTCATATGTACAAAGGAAGGCAAGAACTATCTTAATTTACCTTTTACGAGGAGCATAACTTTTCGTGGAGTTTTCAGTTTTTGCACCATGTCTTCAAGTGATGTTGCTCCAATAATTTTTGTGCCTTTAGCTTCGTTTTGAAGGAACTCCTCGACCTGTGAAGTAGTACATTAGTTTTAGTTATGACCATAACTGTAACAGTTTTCTAACAGAAATAACAGAAATCTAATAGAAACATTGACCTAATATTAGGTCAATGTTTCACACGCAAACCACATCTGTACTACTGAGTAAATCGCACAGCACATCTTTTGTTTTCAGACAAGTGTTTAGAATGCCGCCAGCTTTTAAGAAAATTCCAATATTAGAAGACATGATCTTCCAAGATCTAACATCAATCTGTGCCAGAGTTGCCTTCACTTGCTACTTAGAAATAATCAAAGCTAGATATGGGATTTAATTCATTAAATGGAACAATGATCACATGGCTGATGTTTCAAACTGTTTTTAAAATCAATCATATGTTTATACTTGACTGCAATCTCATTTGATGTTTAGCAGTAATGTGATCTATGATGGAGCCTGTTTACCAAGAAGAAACAGATTCACTCTCATATTAAAAACAATAAGATTGTATTCCATCAGTTATAAACCCACAAATTATGATGTTGATAAACAAAACATTACCACCAAGCACAGGATATTTACCATGGTATAAGCCATCAATATCTTGATAGTTTCATACACCTTGATTATGGCCATCTATCAATTTTTCTATTAATTGTAGTAAATTAAACTTATTAGATACTCCACATGTACATATTATGTTCACAGTTTAACCTTACTAAATTTCACCAATCAACCATCTTTAAGCATTATGTTGTATATCTGATAATTTACCTTTGAAACAGTTCTGTTGAATGCACAGACCACGAACCCATGGTCATTCATGTTGAGGATCAGGTTCTGGCCCATCACGGCCAGGCCGATCAGAGCAATGTCAGCTTGTGGTCTGAAAATAATACATGTTTATTCATTGATTTCTTTTATGATTCAGCTAACGTTATAATATAAGTATGTCATCGTAAAATTGTAATGATCAGTTTATCATGAAATACATGAGATTATAAGCCACCCGGCACTACTCCAACATCTCACTTGTGGCAACCCTCGGACGCTGGGTGAATAGTCCACTCCATGAAACGTGGAAGGCATATTATACACCTAAATCATAATTTATTTTATTATGAAACGTCTACTAGTATTATTTACTCTCTATTATGGTGTTGCTAATATATTTACTTAATTTGATTAGAATGTATGTATATCTGGAAATAAACTATTTCAGTTCATTAGCCTACCATAGGTTAGTTTATATTATAAGATTGTTAGATTATAAACTGTTTGCATTGACAATTTTACAGTGACATTTATTTACAAAGAACAAGGTATAAGTAGAGTTTCATCTAGTGATTTGATTGGGTGAATGATCTTGCATTGAGAGCCAGGAGCATGCGGTGGCTTAGTGACTTGAACACCTGATTCACAGTTGTAAGGTCATAAGAGGAACCCCACCTTCAACAAGTACAGATGTACCTACAATTTTATCATCACCACTGGAAGATCAGTGAAGACACCTAATCAAGAAATACATATTTAGAGCATTTGTGGCATAACTTACAGACAGCAGTAGATGGAGACACTAACAACTAATCATCTTTTACTGTGTACACCAGGACTATCAAGATGTAGTTTTTTACACTACAGGCATTACAAATAGCTAATGGTTTTGACACAGTTGCTCATTAGAGCACATCACTATTTAAAACTTGAAAATATTAAAATAACATGTTGTTTACAAAGGGTTAAACAAAACATCTGTTCATAGGCATGTTTATCTTCTCAGTAGGCATGTTGCTTACCATCAGTAGCATGTCTTGCTTGCCCATCACTCAACATTATAAAGATATATTTGAGAAGAAAGGAGAGAAGTTACAGCTAGTCTAGTTGGGAGAACGATGACTGCCGATCCGGATACCCCGGGTTCAAAACCACACGCACCACTGTCTTTGCGAAGTCATGTCTGTAATGTTGCAAACTTTAAATGGTGAAGGAAAACATTGTGAGGAAACCGACATGTCCCAAGAATTTTTTGAAGTCATGTGTCATCCACCAACCCACACTGGGCCAGAGTGGGTTAGTTGGTAGTAGCTCTGCCTGCGAAGCCGAGGGTCGTGGGTTCGATCCCCACCCAGTGCAAATATTTGTGTGATGAATTCAAATGTTTGCACTGTGTCTGGGTGTTTCTATGTATAATAAGTATGTATTTAAAACTATATAAGTATTATATCAGCTATCTGACCGCCATCATACAAGCTTTGCTTAGTTTGGGGTCAGGTGGTGTTGTGTGTGAATTGTCCACCAATATTTATTTATTTATTATGATCTTGACTCTCTCCTTGCGAGAGAAGGCGCCGAGTCTCGGCAGTGGGAACATTTAGTGGGCTGTTTATGTATGTGTGTTATGTGTATAGTTGGCTGATGACCTAGAGTTACAAGATACTAGGTCGTTAGAGTTAGGCAATGTATACAAACTCGTGGTTTGGTTGATCCAAATATAAAATTTTTGATTTGAGAATGTAATTACTAAACAATTGACATATGGGTGATTCTACAATCAGAGGAAATTTGTGGGGCTATCATTTAAAAACAGTTTTGTTTATCCTATATGTACGTTACTATAATTTATAGTGTATCACTTTATCTTAAAGTACTTTAGTGATAACATCATTTAAACACATTTTTCGGAAATTTGAGGCCCAATTTTTTAATTTGGGCTAAAACCGGTTCTCAGATGTCTAAAAAAATTTGCTTTCAAACAATACAAATGTTTTTAGCATTAGATGTCGAATGTTTAATCAGTATTTAAGTAATTGTAATGAAATAAAAAAATAAATAATTTTGTTAATTTGCAATAATTTATGGAAAAACATGGAATAATATAGAGGTAGGTATTGTTTTTCAATACAGAGGTGCAGATGCAGACATGAATCAAACCTAAAACCTCATAGCATGGAATTCAGATTTCCTAACCTGCCATCACAGCTTTTATTTAATCATACATAATCCTAATGTAGCAAGTGAAGTTACATACTTACTTCAGTCGATCGTACCTAATAATTGCACTTCAGTTCAAGTTGTAATAGTCACCTTGAAATAACCTTGTCCTCAACTTAACTATTAGAGGTTAAAACAAATGAAAGTTGTTGCAATCAAGAGGTAAAACTTCAAGCGTAACATTTAACATATAACCTTCAGCTTTTCAAGTGTTTTCACCAGCCCCATTAAAGTTTCCAGAAAAGATAACAAATTATGTACATGACTTGACACTTGAATTCTTTTGAACCAAATGTCCAATTTGAAGTAAAAATGTGCCCAATTAATAATGTTTTCCAATAAACATGAATTCTTAAGTCAAAACAAGAAATTAGGATTCGGCGAAATGACCTTGAACCTTCACGAATGACATGACATGAGTTAGGTACTCAGGTAAAATCTAGGTTAGTTTCTGAACTAGAAATTATTAAATCAAAGTGAAAAAGTTATCCAAAAGTCTTTGTCCCAAATAATTCAAATTATTTTCAGAAAAGAATAATAAAATGGTTGTACAAAGTTGAAAAACATAACTTACTTTGCCATTTTCAATTTTGTTGTACTTAAAATTTTGTTTTTATTACACACAACTTCAAAATATCACACCGACTGAGAATAGTGAGCGAATTTATAGGGCTAAATACGGAAACTAAATTAACAAAAAGTTTGCCACTCAAGAACTTAAGTGTAATATTACGAATGTCACTTCACTATGACTAAAGACTAATTGACTAGACAATGATAAAGTGGAGGAAAGCAAGCACTTTTAATACACTAATGTTACCATAATCATGACTCCGATAAAAAGATACGGAATCAGGCGTTTCAAATGTCTCAATATCGGCAAAGTCCATGGTAGCGATTCTGAAACCATTCGGTTGCATCCGACACGGAATCTCATCTCTCGGTCTTTGTCTTATCTGTTTAGCATGACAAAGACCGAGAGATGAGATTCCGTGTCGGATGCAACCGAATGGTTTCAGAATCGCTACCCATGTCTCATTTTCTATAAATTTCTGTAGAGAAAAGAAATGTTGGCGCCACTTATCTTGGACTGTTCCATTTAGTCATGAAAGGATTATGAAAACTTCTGTTGGCGCACCACATACAGATAATCCATGGGCTGTAAATTGAGTTCAAGCGTGACGTTCGTAAATGAAAGAAATCTTCGGCTAAACTCGGATAATCTAGATGGCCACGCCCTCCAGTTTCACCTGCGTAGTTACCAAAGTGAGATTACAAATTCTGAGTTAAAAGTTTTCAGTATTATCGGCTGTCCCCAAGAATTTTTTTTTGAAGTCAAAACTTCTTTTGGCCCGCCTAGACAGATTTTTCGTGGGCTGTGAATTGAATTCTAGCATCACGCTCGGGTATAATAAGAATTCTTCGGGTAAAATCGGGACCATGGCCATTGGCCATCTAGTAATGCGTCAGCCAATGGTAAATGCTGAAAGGACGTGGCCTGGCCATCGTGGCATGGTCATCTAGAAAAGCATCAGCCAATGGAAAAGGCCACGCCCTCCGGTTACACCCGTGTAGTTTCCAAGGTAAGTTATCAAATTCTGAGTTATAAGTTTTCACTTTTATCGGCAGTTCCTATGGACTGCCAATTTTTTCAAAAGAAAAACTGGGTAGCGATTCTGAAACCATTCGGTTGCATCCGACACGGAATCTCATCTCTCGGTCTTTGTCTTATCTGTTTAGCATGACAAAGACCGAGAGATGAGATTCCGTGTCGGATGCAACCGAATGGTTTCAGAATCGCTACCCTGAACTATAATAGCTTTTTAATATTCTGAAGTATGAACAAATAACAATAATTATATAAATATATTATAGATATTTAAGAAAATTAATTAATATTTAATGGCCCCCTATACATACTGGCCGAGCTCCGGCGAGTGAAAGCCAACGCCAGTGTGTAGAGGGGATATTCGCCTTGATAAGTGATCACTGATCACTCGCCGCCGCTCGCTTAGCTGGCCGAGTGACGGCAAATGGCCAGTGTATAGGGTACATTTGCCTTGACTCGTCTCCGCTTGTCGTCGCTCGGGACCACTTGCGTCGATTCGAACCGGTAGCGGTTTTTGTGCATAAAAGGTGCTCGTCTACGCTCGGTGAGTAGCGTCCACAAATTGGTCTGCAGACCATTACGCGGTTGACATTCATTGCAGGCAGACGTCAGAAGCGTATTTACGTGAAATTGTAGTTTTGTGATGATATCGCTCACTACAAATGAAGATACTTTAAAATTTTTGGAGTGTTACCAAAATTAATCAATAATTTGGAACCATAAACATTTACATCGTAAAGATAAGATGTCTTTTCTTTTTACCACTTTACTGCGGTATACATTCAGATAATAATTATAAACGCTCATGAAATCAAGAGCCGAAGCTGCAGCAACTTGAATGTCTTCAATGTCGACGTCCATAGTAGTTCAGTGCTCAATGAACACTGACATCTGTGGGCAGCTGCTCTAGAGCTACAGACACTCGTCTACTCTCGGCGCTCGCGTTGACCTCCGCTCGGCCTGTGTGTCCATGCTACCACTCGCCATGTACTGTTTTGTCAACGCTCGCGTTGGCCTCCACTCAGCCAGTG
Source organism: Ectropis crepuscularia (assembly GCA_963693475.1). Taxonomy (NCBI): domain Eukaryota; kingdom Metazoa; phylum Arthropoda; class Insecta; order Lepidoptera; family Geometridae; genus Ectropis; species Ectropis crepuscularia. Next base: position 41,767,968 of record OY856338.1, read on the forward strand.
TGTTTAGGGGGCTTAACAAAACAAATATTGGTGTACATTAATCAATGCAAATCAAATAAACATAATTTTGCAAAAAAAATGGTTGTCTGTAAAGTCGGTTTACTGAAGATAGTTGAACGTGACAACGTCTAGTATTTGTGTTAAGCGCCATCTAGGTAAAACATTCTGAAGCTTTTTGAAATTCGCTTGTGCGCTGCATAGATTTACAAACATACACGCAAACTGTACTTAAAAAATGGTTGTCTGTAAAGTCGGTTTACTGACGATAGTTGAACGTGACAACGTCTTAAGAAAATACTGATTGTGTTAAGCGCCATCTAGGTAAAACATTCTGAAGCTTTTTGAAAAGCTGTTCAAAGCGCCATCTCTGGGTACATCATTGTATTAGCACAAGTTCTTAACTTCATATCGTCGCTTTTCTAAAACATGGACAGACTCCTTGAACGGAATACACATTTCACTCACTAGATGGTGCGCAAAGTAATAAGGCGAGGTAACGGCGGTAAATATTATCTAATCTATGGCGGTAACGTTACATGACGTCATGTAATGCGGGCGTGCAGCCGGCTTCATCGAATTATAAGACGTTATGAGACGTGTGAACCCACACGGCGCGGCTGCCAACCGCGACCGCGCGCGGGCGCGGCAGATTTCCATATAAAATTGAATTCAATACACACGACGCGGTTTACGGCCGCGGTGGCTGCGGCAGCCACGCGGCGCCCGCGTGGCTGCACGCGATTCTCGCGCAGTAGCTTTTCGGAGCAGAAACCGCGAAAACCTGCGGTCTCGTGAGTATTGAAACAAAACAGTCGCGCGGCGCGGCGCCGCGCCCGCGCGCGGGCGCGGTTGGCAGCCGCACCGTGTGAACCGGCTCTCTCACGTCAAAAACATTTTGCATGGAATTAGTACTTTTGAATTTTTTTTTCTCACATCCACGATAGGTATGTAGGTACCTAGATTAACAAATTGTTATTTAAAAATATCTTCTTATTTGAACGGGTTTCAGCAAAAGAATTAAAAATCTTTAAATATTTAACTAATACTGTATATCGTTATCGACATGAAGAAGAAGAAGCCTAATACATACTGTGCCTTTAAGAGGGGGGACACATGCCAATTCGGCTTTATAGAATGCCTGGACTGGGAAATCTGTTATGTCTGTTATCTGTTATGTCTGTAATATCATAAATACGTATGTTTGGATGTTTGTTGCTCAATTACGTCGTCACGTCACTGGAAGAACAACTAGGCTTTTTTTATCCTGGGAAACCACGGGAACGGGAAATACGCGGGGCACTGCTAATAATAAATATTGGTGGACAATTCACACACAACATCCATCTGACCCCAAACTAAGCAAAGCTTGTTTGTAATATGTACATAATCTGATTATGTTCAAAATGTTCACCCGATTAATTCAGATGTTCCGACATGATTGAGCAACAATCATCCAAACTGTCGCGTTTATAATAAGTATTTAATATAACATAATACCAGGTTCTTACATTTGAAATTAGTGTTTTATCAGGGAGGAACATAAAGTCCATTTTCCTACAATGTAATATATTTATTTAATCAACGTGTGTACCATTGATATGTATACACTTTTGCCATCTCATAGGTGATTCACTGATCCCTTTACTAAAAAAACATTCGGGCGGGTATTAAAATCTTTAAAGGCGCTTTGGACTTTGGACTACCCCATCGGAGTATAATTAGTAGAATAAAATAAAAAGTAGAATTTCCCTTACAAGAAGTTATCCAAATTTCGAAAAAAATGGTAATCTGTTGGAGCTTGGAGCAAGGTCCGAAGAGTACGGTGGATCTCTTAAACTTTCCAATTGAAGCTCCTCTAATTTGGTAGCCGTCTGTTGTGTCTTGTTGTTGTGCAGTGTGTGGCCTAGTGTTGTTCTGAAGCAGCAGTGAGGCAGTGGCCTAGAGCTATTGACCAGCCTCGGTTGTTTGGCAGCTAGTTTTTCCATCATTGTTTGCAGTTGCTGACAATAGACATCTGCCGTAATCGTCTGGTCAGGTTTAAAAAAGCTGTAATGAACGACACCGGCACTAGTCTACCAAACAATCACAAGTAATATACAGGGCTTGGGCTTGGGGCAGGATTTGGCTGGTTTCAGCCATTGCGATGCGCTCATCGCAATGGCTGAAACGATAACGATATACAGTTTTCCGAATATTTTACATGATCCACCATTCGTCACAGGTAATGATTCGATTTAAAATCCCTTCATTATTGTGCCGGTTGAGTAAGGTAACACAGCAGCCGACACGCGTTTGTCGGTTTGCTGCACTCAATGCATGAGGTACCCACTTTTTAAGTTTTTTTCACTTTCCCTATTGGCTTCAAATCGATTAAAACAGTTGTACCACTATCACCTGCCTGCAGCCTGCAGCTATCTTGGACGTGGTGTGCGATGGATCCACTTCCACAATACCCTTCAAATCTTTATTATCAACTTGAGCCTCCAGGCGTGCACAGGGCTTGTTCTGTAGGTCGAAATTTCTAGTACGAAAACGTTGGAACCAAAAATTCATTGTTTTCTTTTACGACACCGCCACCATACACATCATTAATCTTTCGAGCCGTTTCTGCGGCACCGGAGCTACTATGGAACAATTTGGATGGAAAAAATAATATTGCGATATTTAAGAGTACAAACTCGTAAATATCGCAATATTTCAAGTTATAATTTTTTTTTTAAACTTTGTGACCGAATGTAGAAAACAATAGAAGAAAAAAATGTGTGCGCTTAAAACCGCACGGCAGAAGTGAAAACTAAAATAAGAAATACTTAACTATATAAATACTACTAAATAATTTTAATTTAAAACGTTTACGGCTGAATGATTAGTATCCATGGCCAAGAATAAATTAAAAAAAAATAATTACGCGGGTTGAAAATGCCGTTTGACTCACAAGTTTTTAGTGTTTGCTATTTAGTTATGTCATATTTATGTATTTCGCTAAAAATGCATAAATATGTTGTGTTATAGTGTATTTGTGTAAGCACTTTCTTATGAAAATGGGTATCATTTTGTGTGTTTACGTAGTGTAAGTGCTGTGATAAAATATTACAACCATAACTTTTTTGAAATGGACGTGAAATGCAAATTTAACATTTCGTGACAGGTTCAATTGATGTGGTAAGTACCTAGAAGTTAATGTCGTGATAAAAAAGTTTAAAAATTCGCCAGTTTCAGCGAGAAAGTCGCTAAGGTGTCAGTCAACACTGGTACTGGTAGTGAGCAGCGAGAGAGAGTAAGAGTATGTATTGTCCCATGTCCTCCTCTAATAATTATCTTTCTCGGTCTGGCACGTTTGTTGACCACATTATCTTTCTCGCTCTAGCATCCCGAGTTTACCCGAAATTTCTTATCATATCCGAGCGTGATGATCACGTGATCATTAATCCATTTCACAGCCCACGAAAATTCTGTCTATAACGCGCCTAAAGAAGTTTTCACTTCAAAAACAAAAGAATTACAAAGCATGAGTAGATAGCTGTATAAATTTGAAATTGGAATTCCTAGCCAAAGAGGAGAAATTTGAGATCAAAGCGGCCAATACGACAAAACTCCAATTTCATATTTCATGTGTAAAAGGACTTAATATTATATTGACAGATGTACATTTCGCCAAAGTCAGAGCATGAAAGTATTTAATTTTGTTGGAGAAATCTAACCTACGCAAGTGTTATTTATTTTACTTAATTCCTGGAATTATTATATTACAAAGTTTTCAGAACGTAAAAGTAACGTCAAAAATAGTTCTCAATTTCGTTAAACGAATTGAATATTGGCCTTAGTTGGAGAACTAGTTTTGACACAAACTTACATCCACTCACGCGTCCTGACTTATGCACGACGACGTTAACGCTTATAAAACATCGGGGTAGCGATTCTGAAACCATTCGGTTGCATCCGACACGGAATCTCATATCTCGGTCTTTGTCTTATCTTTAGCATGACAAAGACCGAGAGATGAGATTCCGTGTCGGATGCAACCGAATGGTTTCAGAATCGCTACCCAGGATACTAATTCAGACCACAATCCCAATGATTCAAATACGGAATGGCAGTGCTTGCTTCTGTCATTCTAAACGGATGAGTTAATACCGAGAGGTTTGATTCCGTGTCGAGATCTATCTGATAGAGTTCAGAATCACTACGCTGATTTTGAATTTGTAAATGTTCCGAAAAAAAGGAAACCTGGGTAGCGATTCTGAAACCATTCGGTTGCATCCGACACGGAATCTCATCTCTCGGTCTCTGTCATGCTTATCAGGGTAGTGATTCTGAAACCATTCGGTTGCATCCGACACGGAATCTCATCTCTCGGTCTTTGTCATGCTAAACAGATAAGACAAAGACCGAGAGATGAGATTCCGTATCGGATGCAACCGAATGGTTTCAGAATCGCTACCCAGATAAGACAAAGACCGAGAGATGAGATTCCGTGTCGGATGCAACCGAATGGTTTCAGAATCACTACCCTGGGGAGAGTTTTTATAAATATAAAACAATACTGTTTTATATAAAACAGTATTGCTGGGTTTGCTTTGGACCTAGAAGAGCTTAAGACTAACTTCAACACATCGAATCGGTGTTATTAAATTATTATTTTCAAATGTTTTAGTGAACTGTTAGTGACCCGTGGCCCGTGGGCGTGGTTTTCATTAGAACATCATTTAACATAAAATCCAGCGTTTATCAACTTAAGACGGTTGCCCTATTATAGCAGAGCTATCGTCATAATATAAATAATTGAGAGGTGCTAAGGTAACGAATTTAAATCCTTCTATCACAGTCATATCTTTCGTCAGTAAAGGCATGGTAACACTTTTTCTGTGGTGCGAAATGCGAATGGTGCGATGACGTACTTGGTTTGTGAGTCTGTGGTTGGTGGATAGTCGTTGCGTGATTAGGGATACGTGTTGCAAAAACTTTAGACTTTACAAGTGTACTTACCTAAGTACTTTGGAAAGAATTGGATTCTGTATTTATTTAACGACTGTCTGTTTGATATGCTTAAATTTTAGTTATGGCTATTGTTTGGAAAGGCATTCCCTTTTGTTACGCTGTATATTTCATCAACAGCCCACTAAACGTTCCCACTGCTGAGACTCGGGGTCTTCTCTCGCAAGGAGAGAGTTAAGGCCATAATCCACCACGCTGGCCACGTGCGGGTTGGTGGATGACACATGACTTCGAAAGATTCTAGGTACATGTCGGTTTCCTCATGATGTTTTCCTTCACCGTTTTAAGTTAGCGGAATTACGAACATGACTTCGAAAAGACAGTGGTGCGTGTGGGGTTTGAACTCGGGGTCTCCGGATCGGCAGTCGCCGTTCTCCAGACTAGACCAGCCGTAACTTGCTGTATATTTACTACGCCAAAAATAAAATTAAGCGTAACGCTAACGTGACGATTTCTGTCGAACATCGCTAATGTGACGATTTCTGACGAACATTTGTTAATCATTAAAACTGCGTTGTCATATTATTGTAAAGTACCTAGTCAGTTTGCAATAATTACAGCACCTATGGTAAGAATAGGCTCGTTTAGCAAGGAGGCATCATGATTACCTACCTATGTTTTTTTCTGTTAAATTTCAATTTGAAAGTAATTATCTTATACCTTTAAACGAGCAATTCTTGTACCTATATAAATTACTAGCGGCCCGTCCCGGCTTCGCACGGGGTCAATATTTTTTGTTAAGTAGGTATGCTAAATGAAACGTACATGACCAAATTTTTCCAAATGATCAAAATTAGAAACCAAAATATTAAAGTGTAAAAACATTAAAATGGCTGGCCTGCATAGTGATTCTGAAACCATTCGGTTGCACCCGATACGACTCATTTTGTAGCGGTCCCGCTACCGAATTGTGCGGAATCTGCGATTCTCAACGCCAATCACACGCCAATCGGATTGGCGTAGTTGGCGTAGGAATGTCTTTTGGCCAGACCAAAGACAAGCTATCCCATCTACTTTTCGAATACAGATACAAATTTGGTAGAAAAGTTAACTCATGGTAGGAATATACAAATCGTCAAATAACTGTATTTCAGGTTTATTTTGTGGTTTTGAATGACTTTTTTACATAGAATTTGCATAATAAACGAGTAAATCGAACAATAACCTCTGGAAATTCGCATCTGCAACACAATAAATCATAGTTTACATTTTTCGTTTTACCTTCAATTTGTCAATCTGTTGATGTTGTCATTGTCAAAGTCAACGGAACCATTGTTTGTTTTGTTTGGAAATAACCAAATAACAATAAAAAGTAATAGTTTCATAGTGTTTGTCCATTACAGTTATAACTTATCTAAAAGTAACCACTAACAAATGTACTCCACCTATCATCTGAATCAATATCCTACATCTTCACTGCACATATGCCAGAAGTCTGTCATCAAACTGAAGACTACCTGAAGTGGATCGATCATCTGAAGCAAGACTCCTACCTCTTCAGTGAATAAAAGTTCAGAAGACTATCTTAACGGAGAAACGGATAGACTAGAGATACTGGCGAAATTCCGGTGAAATTACCGAATGGAAGCCATACGAAAAAGTTGAAGTTAGTTTCATAGTTTTAACTCGTAAAAAACTCAACAACACATGAATTTTACTGTTCCTGTAAATTATATAAAACGACTTAGTGATGTTGCGCGTACCGCTTACCTCAACTCGGCATTTGAAGCTACACAGGATGCTATACTCGAAACTACTAAACAAAGCTTATAGAAAATTCATAAAATTGTCAAGAAGAGATGAACAAAAGAAATTATAATACTATAAGCCAGATACAAGAAGTCAGCCTGTTTTCGTTTTGTTGTTGAACTCATCTTATAGTGTAAAAACATTAGCTTAAGTACTATAAGGTAGTAACACATTTAATCAGTAAGCTAATCTTAAGTCCAATTTCATTTCGTAAGAAAATAATACGTACGTACATATTAACATCAATTGTGATATAAGTTAAATCAGGTTTTGCTCTATTTAGGTATTTAAATATCCTATCAATTATGTAGAAGAAACACTGCAGCTTTTAGTAATGTATATAAATGCATATTATGATTATAGAATGCTTAGGTGCGCGTGCGCTGACATCTATCTGTTATGTATATTGTGATAATGTTAGGTATTATGTCGACAAGTGTTCACTTTTTTTATTTATTTTTTAAAAAATGCCGAGAACTATTTGTCCTAGACAAACCTTGTGCAGGTTTAAAGAGCGAATTTATTCATATATGTAACAATTATAGTGTTTATGAAATAAATTAAAAAAATAATAGTAAATTCATCTGAAATATTAGTATCTCCTTGTAAATAAATGACATGTATGTTTCACTGAACTCATGACGACATTTTTTATTATATTTATATTGCTTTGACACGCATTAAATTACCTAATTTGATGTATTTGAATTTATATTTATTTGTTAAGGCATTTTGATATTGTTAGAATAACTTAATATTTCTTTGAAAACATTCTTATAGTTGTAACAATGTATCTATGATGTACCTGGTAATTGTAACTTTGAATTATGACTTGTACGCAAACCAAGCAGGACCTGGAGAACGTTACTAACCCTAATTAAAATCTGTATAACCTAGGCCCACAAGGAAATAAATGATTTGATTTGATTTGAAAAATCCTTGTAGTTAGTAAAAACTTGGGATTGTTGTAATTTTAATAGCTTTAGAAATTACAAAATACCAATTAGGTATTATTATGCAGTTAGTTAGGATTGTATTATGTCTATAATTGAAAAATAAAATGTGGTATGAATAAAAAGTCTAAATGTTTTATTGCCTCTGAATTATGTTTTTGTGTGGAAAACATTTTATAATTTTTTACAAATTTTTGTTTGGTCTCTTACTAACAGTTGTCCTCAATGGTAAAAAAGCACTGCTTATTTTAGTCTAGTACACTATCTCTTTTTTCAACTTTATTGCTAAATGATGCAGAATTTAAAGCATCAATAAATTCTTAAATTATTATTAAAATACTTACTGAAATAAATGATCTTTTGGTTATAACAATCACCTTGTATGGTAATAATGAAGAAATCACTATCTCTTTGTTTCAACTTTATTGCTAAATGATGTAGAATATAAAGCAATAATAAATTCTTCAATGATTATTAAAATACTTACTGAAATAAATGATCTTTTAGTTATAACAATCACCTTGTATGGTAATAATGAAGAAATCACTATCTCTTTGTTTCAACTTTATTGCTAAATGATGTAGAATATAAAGCATTAATAAATTCTTCAATGAATATTAAAATACTTACGGAAATAAATGTTTTTTCATTTGATCTTTTAGTTATAATAATCACCTTGTATAATAATAATGAAGAAATTACTGGCTCTTTTGTTAATAGCCAGGAAACTTTAATCAAATTACAGCAGCAAAGTTTTAAACTTGCAGAAATAGATACTCTGGTACAACAGGCGGTATTAGAATCTATGATAAAACAATTGTGTCTGACATTCTCTCACTATGCCACCACGGCTTTATAAATAGGTATATAATAATATTTAATGTAGGAAATATGTAATGTTCCTACATTACATATTGAGTAGGACAAAATAATGGATAATTTATGGTCTACATGTAACTTTTATTTCCATAATATATCTGTAAAACAACACAGTAATATATTGCTATAGTTAGTTAGACGGGGTCTTTTCCACGCTTAGCTTCTTAATTAGGCCATTGGACGTTGCTCATACATCTGAATTGTTGTTGAAGGCCTCCGGGACTGCTGTTGGAAAGTGGAAGAATTCTGTCCGCCACACTCCTGCACTCCACAACCACATTCTGTGGCATTACTTCTTCCTCCATGCATCCTGTACCCTGCATAGAGGGCTTTCTGTCACACCTATATTGAATAAGTGCTTGTTTAGAGGACAATTGTCATAGTACCTATAACTTTGGGGATTTTGTCCCACATATCTAGCTATATCTAAGTAAGTTTAATGTTTGTTAAATCACATGCCGTACACCGGCAAGGTGCTACTTTTATATACACCTACGGGGTCTGCATTGTCATTATAGGGATTGGGGGCCAATAAGTTCTGGCAGAAGTACATAGTAACCTTTCCTTCATCTATAGATAGAACTAAAGTCGAATAGATAGGTACGAAAATACTGTTTGTTATACAAGGACCAGAGGGGTTCGTGGGTCACCCCTTTTGGGCTGGCACTAGCTGACAAGCTATCCCATCTACTTTTCGAATACAGATACAAATTTGGTAGAAAAGTTAACTCATGGTAGGAATATACAAATCGTCAAATAACTGTATTTCAGGTTTATTTTGTGGTTTTGAATGACTTTTTTACATAGAATTTGCATAATAAACGAGTAAATCGAACAATAACCTCTGGAAATTCGCATCTGCAACACAATAAATCATAGTTTACATTTTTCGTTTTACCTTCAATTTGTCAATCTGTTGATGTTGTCATTGTCAAAGTCAACGGAACCATTGTTTGTTTTGTTTGGAAATAACCAAATAACAATAAAAAGTAATAGTTTCATAGTGTTTGTCCATTACAGTTATAACTTATCTAAAAGTAACCACTAACAAATGTACTCCACCTATCATCTGAATCAATATCCTACATCTTCACTGCACATATGCCAGAAGTCTGTCATCAAACTGAAGACTACCTGAAGTGGATCGATCATCTGAAGCAAGACTCCTACCTCTTCAGTGAATAAAAGTTCAGAAGACTATCTTAACGGAGAAACGGATAGACTAGAGATACTGGCGAAATTCCGGTGAAATTACCGAATGGAAGCCATACGAAAAAGTTGAAGTTAGTTTCATAGTTTTAACTCGTAAAAAACTCAACAACACATGAATTTTACTGTTCCTGTAAATTATATAAAACGACTTAGTGATGTTGCGCGTACCGCTTACCTCAACTCGGCATTTGAAGCTACACAGGATGCTATACTCGAAACTACTAAACAAAGCTTATAGAAAATTCATAAAATTGTCAAGAAGAGATGAACAAAAGAAATTATAATACTATAAGCCAGATACAAGAAGTCAGCCTGTTTTCGTTTTGTTGTTGAACTCATCTTATAGTGTAAAAACATTAGCTTAAGTACTATAAGGTAGTAACACATTTAATCAGTAAGCTAATCTTAAGTCCAATTTCATTTCGTAAGAAAATAATACGTACGTACATATTAACATCAATTGTGATATAAGTTAAATCAGGTTTTGCTCTATTTAGGTATTTAAATATCCTATCAATTATGTAGAAGAAACACTGCAGCTTTTAGTAATGTATATAAATGCATATTATGATTATAGAATGCTTAGGTGCGCGTGCGCTGACATCTATCTGTTATGTATATTGTGATAATGTTAGGTATTATGTCGACAAGTGTTCACTTTTTTTATTTATTTTTTAAAAAATGCCGAGAACTATTTGTCCTAGACAAACCTTGTGCAGGTTTAAAGAGCGAATTTATTCATATATGTAACAATTATAGTGTTTATGAAATAAATTAAAAAAATAATAGTAAATTCATCTGAAATATTAGTATCTCCTTGTAAATAAATGACATGTATGTTTCACTGAACTCATGACGACATTTTTTATTATATTTATATTGCTTTGACACGCATTAAATTACCTAATTTGATGTATTTGAATTTATATTTATTTGTTAAGGCATTTTGATATTGTTAGAATAACTTAATATTTCTTTGAAAACATTCTTATAGTTGTAACAATGTATCTATGATGTACCTGGTAATTGTAACTTTGAATTATGACTTGTACGCAAACCAAGCAGGACCTGGAGAACGTTACTAACCCTAATTAAAATCTGTATAACCTAGGCCCACAAGGAAATAAATGATTTGATTTGATTTGAAAAATCCTTGTAGATAGATAGATAGATAGATTAACTCTTTATTGCACTTAATTTAAAAATAAAACAAAAGTTACTTATAGTAGAACCAAATAAAGTAGCAATTGGCGACCTTATCACTAAAAGCGATCTCTTCCAGGCAACCATAGGATGGAAAGAGAGATTTGAGAATAAGGAGGAGGGGAAGTACAAAAGGAGTGGTTAATACTACTACAATTAAACAATAAAATCGAAAACTAAAAATTAAAAACTAGAATACTAAATAATCAATTGACACTTACACAGTAAATATACATCCTAATACATAAATACGAACATAATAATATACTAATACATAAAAACAATTTGTTAGGACATACAAATAAATATTAAATATTGTGATTTGAACTAGAATATCAGCTTCAATTGGGCGATGATTGCGATAAATATATTTCTTTCACTTGGTTCTTAAAGACAACGTGTGATTGAGCTTGTCTAGTGGTCACAGGCAAAGCGTTCCACAGCTGAGCTGCCTGAAATGCAAACGACTTGCCGTAGAACATTTCACTACGAGCGGATGGTATTTGCAGCAACAAATTGTTTTTCGATCGAAGAGGCCGAGCGTGCGCATTGCTGCAGAAAGTAAAAATATCTTTTAAATAATGCGGAGACAATGGGTTAAACAACACGTTATATGCAAGGGACAAAATATGAGCATTCCGGCGAAAGCGAATGGGGAGCCACTTGAGCTGCATACGAAACTGAGATACGTGATCATATTTGCGTAAGCCAAATATAAATCTTATGCAATAATTTTGGAGGCGCTCAAGTTTATCTAGCTGATCTGCTCTGAGATCAAGATAGCAGACGTCTGCGTAGTCCAGGATGGGAAGAAGAAGAGATTGTGCAAGCGCAACTTTAGTAGCAGTGGGTAAAAAATTGCGGAGTCGCCTTAAAGATCCCCCAGATGCGAACAGTTTGCAACTAATAGATTTCAAGTGAGGCTCCCAGCACAACGTGCGATCAAAAATCACGCCAAGGTTTTTCACAGATTCACTGTAAGGTATTACGACTCTATTAAAAACTACTTCTGGAATAGAAGACCAGTCGACCCTGGAGATCATATAGGAACTACCAATTATGATTGCTTGAGTTTTGGTAGGGTTAACATTTAATCCGAAAGAGTTGCTCCAGCGGACAATACGTTCTAGATCAGCATTCACCATGGCTATAGCAACATTAATATCAGAAAGCCGAGCTTGAGAGTAAATTTGCAGATCATCTGCGTAAAGGTGGTAGGAAGAACTAAGATTTTGAGAAATTGAGTTAATGAAAATTGCAAAAAGAAGTGGTGATAGCACGCCGCCTTGAGGGACACCGGCATTAGTACTGCTCCAAGACGATAATACATCGTCGAGGAGAATACGTTGTCGGCGTCCATACAAGTAACTATGAAACCAATTGATTACTGATGGAGATATGTTAATAGAGCGCAGCGTCGCCAGCAAGATATCGAAATCGACGGCGTTAAAGGCGTTACTGAAATCTAACAGAGCTAGAACAGTAAGCCTGCCGTCGTCCATACCTTTGCGAATGTCGTCGGTGATCTTAACAATGGCGGACACAGTGCTGTGCCCAGGACGGAAACCGGATTGGAAAGGGTTTAAGAGGTCTTCCTTGTTCAGGAATTGGTTAATTTGCGAATGAACAAGACGCTCAAGGACTTTGGACAGAAAAGAAAGAATAGATATTGGGCGATACTCAGAAAAGGAGGCAGGATTTGGTTTCTTAGGCAAAGGGATGAGTTGCGCGTCTTTCCAGATTGATGGAAAAACGCCACAGGATGTGGATTTGTTGAAAATTGAACATAGGACAGGAAGGATGACGTCAAAGATGGGCATCAACATGTTCCTACTGATACTACTACTATTGTAGTTAGTAAAAACTTGGGATTGTTGTAATTTTAATAGCTTTAGAAATTACAAAATACCAATTAGGTATTATTATGCAGTTAGTTAGGATTGTATTATGTCTATAATTGAAAAATAAAATGTGGTATGAATAAAAAGTCTAAATGTTTTATTGCCTCTGAATTATGTTTTTGTGTGGAAAACATTATAATTTTTTACAAATTTTTGTTTGGTCTCTTACTAACAGTTGTCCTCAATGGTAAAAAAGCACTGCTTATTTTAGTCTAGTACACTATCTCTTTTTTCAACTTTATTGCTAAATGATGCAGAATTTAAAGCATCAATAAATTCTTAAATTATTATTAAAATACTTACTGAAATAAATGATCTTTTGGTTATAACAATCACCTTGTATGGTAATAATGAAGAAATCACTATCTCTTTGTTTCAACTTTATTGCTAAATGATGTAGAATATAAAGCAATAATAAATTCTTCAATGATTATTAAAATACTTACTGAAATAAATGATCTTTTAGTTATAACAATCACCTTGTATGGTAATAATGAAGAAATCACTATCTCTTTGTTTCAACTTTATTGCTAAATGATGTAGAATATAAAGCATTAATAAATTCTTCAATGAATATTAAAATACTTACGGAAATAAATGTTTTTTCATTTGATCTTTTAGTTATAATAATCACCTTGTATAATAATAATGAAGAAATTACTGGCTCTTTTGTTAATAGCCAGGAAACTTTAATCAAATTACAGCAGCAAAGTTTTAAACTTGCAGAAATAGATACTCTGGTACAACAGGCGGTATTAGAATCTATGATAAAACAATTGTGTCTGACATTCTCTCACTATGCCACCACGGCTTTATAAATAGGTATATAATAATATTTAATGTAGGAAATATGTAATGTTCCTACATTACATATTGAGTAGGACAAAATAATGGATAATTTATGGTCTACATGTAACTTTTATTTCCATAATATATCTGTAAAACAACACAGTAATATATTGCTATAGTTAGTTAGACGGGGTCTTTTCCACGCTTAGCTTCTTAATTAGGCCATTGGACGTTGCTCATACATCTGAATTGTTGTTGAAGGCCTCCGGGACTGCTGTTGGAAAGTGGAAGAATTCTGTCCGCCACACTCCTGCACTCCACAACCACATTCTGTGGCATTACTTCTTCCTCCATGCATCCTGTACCCTGCATAGAGGGCTTTCTGTCACACCTATATTGAATAAGTGCTTGTTTAGAGGACAATTGTCATAGTACCTATAACTTTGGGGATTTTGTCCCACATATCTAGCTATATCTAAGTAAGTTTAATGTTTGTTAAATCACATGCCGTACACCGGCAAGGTGCTACTTTTATATACACCTACGGGGTCTGCATTGTCATTATAGGGATTGGGGGCCAATAAGTTCTGGCAGAAGTACATAGTAACCTTTCCTTCATCTATAGATAGAACTAAAGTCGAATAGATAGGTACGAAAATACTGTTTGTTATACAAGGACCAGAGGGGTTCGTGGGTCACCCCTTTTGGGCTGGCACTAAGTAATATTATAGACGCACGCACTTATCACACGGTCTTCTTACTTAGTTAGCTCCGACTATGTTTGTGACCACCACTGACCACTGGGGCCAAAGTTGTTTCCGCTCTTGCTGTTATATCGTTGTTTGACGTGACGTCTCGTATCTCCAATGTTTCTTTGTGGTTTCTTGGCTTTTTGCTCAAACAACAAACATGTTTCATATTTTCATCTCAAAAAATAAACAATATCAACTATCAACAAATCAAATGTGGCAATAATCTATTTCTAGCAATTCTTTTGAGCACAAACTGCCAACTTTGAAAATTTCAAAACCCAAATTTCCAAAAACTAAACACATATTACACACTAAAGTTAATAAAAAGTCGTTTACTGTCCATAATATTACAGAAATATTAAGAAAAACAGAGAAAAATCAAGTAAATACAATAATCTGAAAATCGTATTTAGCTATCCACGACAAAAAAGCTGTCCGAATCCCATCCGATTAGAAAACAGCTGGTAGTCGTTTGCAAACGTCAAAAGTAATCGGAATTGGCGTTGAGAATCGCAAATTGCCCGAACCAGTCGGAAAAGGCCAGTTTCCGTGGCTCAGCCCGACCCGAATGGTTTCAGAATCGCTACGCTGGTGGCTTAGTTGGTTGAAGGCCGTTTTGTAAAGCGACGGTTTAACGATCAGCCGGATTATTCCGTCGAATACATTCCGGCTGATTAAAAAACCGCCGGAATGTATTCGACGCCATACTTCATTCAACACGGTTAGCCGTAAAGTAATAAAGCGAGAGATTAGCCGCCTCTTTCACAATTTTTTGTTCCGATTCTTAACACTCATGGCACTGCCTGACATAACAACAACTATGAACTATGGCATTGAATACTGTAAGTGTGTTGCTAAATTGCTAAAGTGACAGTGGATTCTGGAGTTCGGAGGAATTGTACACAATATTATTGGAGTGTCACTTGTCACCCTGGGTGTTACTTGAAAACTATTTCGTTGCCACCGTCCACCTTGTTAAGACTAAATCGGACCGGGTTGGTTACATGAGACCCAGATCCGACTCGGAGCACACCGACTCCTTGTAGTCTTGGCGCTACTACCTCTGGAGTATATTTAAATAATAAAGTGACCAAGTGCGAGTTGGACTCGCCCATGAAGGGTTCCGTTGCAGCAAGTAACATAATATACATAGTACACATAGTTCTTGTAGTTCGTTGTAACTTTGATCGAAGTTTCAATAATAGTGTATTTATGACGTACTAAAAAAAGTACTCATCAGATCGAGCTCAAACTAATTTTCGTTGGTAGTTTACATGGTAATGTACATCATATAATTTTTTAGATCTTTCATTCTCGTACTTTAGAAGTTAGAGGGGGGGGGGGACACACATTTTACCACTTTGGAAGTGTCTCTTGCGCAAACTATTCAGTGTAGAGGAAAATGATTTTAAAACCCTTAACATCATTTTTGAAGACCTATCGATCTTCATCGTGGGGTAGACACCCCACACGTGTAGGTTTGATGAAAATAAAATTTTTGAGTTTCAGTTCTCAGTATGGGGGGCAACCCTAATCTTTCTTTTTTTTTTTAATTTTTTTTGTTCAAATCCTAATGCGGTTCACAGAATACATCTACTCACAAAGTTTCAACAGTGTAGTTCTCATAGTTTCGGCAAAAAGTGGCTGTGACATACGGACGGACAGACAGACAGACAGACAGACATGACGAATCTATAAGGGTTCCGTTTTTACGTTTTACGGAACCCTAAAAAATGCGGGAGCCAGAAGCTCAAGGGAGGTCCTGAGTGGAGCAAGCCATGCAAGTAGCCTTAGTGTATCGCAGGCCGAGTATGGAGAAGCGACACTCAGGGCTGACCGCAGAGCTTCTGGCGGGAGCCCACCCGGAGTCAAATCTCGATGATAGACCCTTGTCTATGGAAGTGCACCATGTTTCTTAGGTGTACCGTCACCGATATATATAAATTTATGGGCTTTCAAACTTTATGTGAGAGGTAAAATGTTGTAAAAAAATAGTAAGGAAAATCGTAAGTAATCGGTCAGTTTTTTCGGATGAATGAAATTAATTTTGATTTTGTTGATTTAAATTATATTTTTTTAAATATGGTCACCCTATAACAAAAGCAGTAATACAATACGGCTGAACGTGGGCCGCCTCATTGAAGAACGTATAGCAATGACAATGCGGCTAATCGTTGAACCGCCGCATTACAAAAAGGCCCTGTTTTTCAAAACGGCTAGCTGTAATGTAATACGGCGGAAACAAAATAATAATATTACCATAGATCGTAGAACCTAAGATGGACCCTCCCAAACTTCAGAGCGCACGCAATCATGTCAACGTTGGGAAGAGTGAGCTCACTCTTTCCGTTCTAGTCGGTTGCAGGACGCGGTAGACGCCGGACGTTTTTACCTATCATTATTCGTTGTCAACAACCAAAATAAGTAGAACCACAGCAAATCTCGCCGCTAGCGATTGTACGGGTCAAGTAGATTGGTTTTATGTAAACCAGATACGATACACACAGAGACGCAGTTTATTACCGATTTCAAGGTGCTCTGGGCACATCTATTGATTTATATCGTTGAATATTACCACTAACAACTCTCAGCCTCAACGGACACCGGGAAATTGAAGCTTCTCTCAAAGGGATTTCGCATTGGCTATAATTTTGTAACAAACCCCCTTCTCGGCATGCGGCTTGGTAAGTTTCTTTTACACGATTTTAAAGTCTTGGAATCATGTACCAACGTGGTACATGATAAAAAAGTATTCTGAGATAAAAACACTCTGACTGGGAAGGATGAACGCTGTACAGCACTCTTCCTAATTCTGCATCTACCATAGATCGTAGAACCCAAGATTGGCCTTCCCAAACTTCAGAGCGCACGCAATCATGTCAAAGTTGGGAAGAGTGAGCTCACTCTTTCCGTTCTAGTCGGTTGCAGGACGCGGTGGACACCGGACGTTTTTACCTATCATTATTCGTTGTCAACAACCAAAATAAGTAGAACCACAGCAAATCTCGCCGCTAGCCATTATAGGGGTCAAGTAGATTGGTTGTTTGTAAACCACTTACAATACATACAGAGACGCAATTTATTACCAATTTCAAGGTTCTCAGGGTACATCCACTGATTTATATCGATGGCATGTACCGCTATATGTAAGTTACGGCTGGTCTAGTCGGGAGAACGGCGGCTGCCGATCCGGAGACCCCGGGTTCAAACCCCACACGCACCACTGTCTTTTCGAAGTCATGTGCGTAATGCCGCTAACTTAAAACGGCGAAGGAAAACATCGTGAGGAAATCGACATGTACCTAGAATTTTTCGAAGTCATGTGTCATCCTCATCCGCCAACCCGCACTGGGCCAGCGTGGTGGATTATGGCCTTAACTCTCTCCTTGCGAGAGAAGGCCCGGAGTCCCAGCAGTGGGAACGTTTAGTGGGCTGTTGATGATTGATGATGATGTACCGCCACGTTGCGCCGCGCCGCGCTACAGTCGGCGCGCCCACAGAACAAATACCCGGCCCGTCGCGTCGTTGATTTTTCGACAGGATGGAATTTTTTAACTTCGTAATATCTTTTAAATGCAATGTCCGATTTTAATAATTCGAAAAGGAATCAGTAGGTATTAAAGCAATCTTGAATACGAAATAGCTTATTTGGATAAGAATTAATACAAATATATGGATAACATGGTCTGAATTTGAACGGCATTTTTATCTTCTTTTAAAATGTAAAAAAGAAGTTGTAGCGACGTAATTACAGTAGTTAGACAGACATAATATTGTGGAACATTGTTTTGTTCTATCATTGGTACTTTCCGCAGCGTATGCGATGAAAGCCATTTTATGACTGTTTTTTTTATACCTTGCGTTGGTTTCAGTAAAGAAATCAAAGTAATTCTAATTTTTTCTCGTAATAAAAATAGCCTATGTTACTCAGTGATAATGTAGCTCTCTTTTGGTAAAATAATATTTGAAATCGGTTCAGTAGTTTTTGAGTTTATTACATACATACAAAAACACAAATCTTTCCTCTTTATAATATTATTCGTATATTAGTATAGATAGAATCTGAATCTCGGAAACGGCTCGACGGATTTGCATGAAATTATGTATTCAGGGGATTTCGGGGACGATAAATCGATCTAACTAGGTTTTATTAAAAAAAAACGCATAGCGCGTTTTTAGACAATGAAAAACTGTCACATTAGACATTAGAATGTGAAGGTAAATTTCGCCGCATGACGCGACAGCATAATTAGCTCAGACGGGAAGTCGGGCGCTCATAGCGGTCACGAATTAGTAGCTCCGGGTTCGAATCCAGACGGGTTCTCTTTTTTTTTTTTTTAATTCGTATTTTTTTAAGAAAATCTTTTTCTTGGAGCCTTTTATCTGTTGGTATCTAAGTATATTTAGTATTTAAAACGAGCAAAGCTCGGTCACCCAGGTACTGTAATAATAATGCTGGACAAGCATCACAAACACAAACCTATGTCCGTCCTATGTAATAGGATTCTAATTTCCTATAGTTACCTACCTAATGTGTGAAACATCGATGTGTGAAACAGAAAGATAAAATGTTGACACACCGGAATAGAACACAGTCTAGTAGTATTTTATATTTCTTTATACTGTGAAATTGTTCAAACAAAACTAGGTATAATGTCGTGGAGTACTGGCGTATGTAGATACATTGTACAGTGAAGGACCACACAAACCATCACAATGTTTTTAATTGTCGGAGACGCATGCACTAGCGCTGGACCTGATGGAAAACTGATGGTAGTTTCAAACGGACTGAGCGAATATGGCTCACTCTGCCTCACTTTTCCTCCGCGGGCGTTATTAACCCTAGCACACTAAGCTTCGTCGAATCTACGACGCGAATGTGAAAAAATTGAAGTAAATGTAAAGTGCGCGGTCGCACCCATAGCTGCTTCCGTGTAATCTTAGTTGGGCCGTTGCTCTTACAACACACGGTAGTATTTCTTATTTGGGAGACTTGTGAGTTCCAGACCAGCAACCTACTCCAACCTTGACTCGTCGATTCTACGAAGTTTATTATTAACGCCACGTTTTTACTATTGTGTTTCCAATATTTTAAGTTTGTTTTTTAGTTTTCATAGTATTAAAATATTACAAAATATCATTTATTTTCGTAAGATTCTTCAGTTATTACTAGGACACAAAAGTTGAGAGAAAAATAGCCCGAGAGTAAGAAAATCGATGTGGTCACATCTCACATCGAGTATGATCTAGCTTGTGGATCAATTAGTGAGGATGAGGTTTATCACCTCCAAGTCATGACGTTCAGGTGAATAACCATTCATCTCCATCAATTGAAGCTCAGATACCAGGTACTTCGGGATAGGAGGCTTATGAATTGATAATTATATAATCGCGCAACATTCTTTGCGGAAAAGGTAATCACAAATGGTCATCGCTAAGGCCAAATTCACAAAACTGATAAGCTGTATGAAACATTGTGCACATTATACCTGGACCTACTCGTATGTGCAAAGATAAATTATATTCTTTGTGTTGCTTGTTTAGATTTAATACTTACGATTTGACCTATACCATCACCTATACCAATGTTGAGTATGCAATAAAATCTGAAAAACATAAGGTTGGAATACCCACTCAGAAATCAACAGATAATACTTGAGACTGGGAAAAAGAAAATACAATAAGAAAATAAGGTCATTATATCGCAGAAAAAAGAGAAGTTCGTGTCACATAAGTCAGCAAAACAAAGCATGACAAAAACAGTTTCAAAAAGTAGGTAGGTACAAAAAATAACAGAAACATGATATGAGTCACAAAATGTCGAAATTCATGGTTTTCTATTTTAAAATTAACTTTTTTTTGTTGATTCTATGTCTTAATTTTAATTATTTGATTCCACACTGATTCTACTCTTTTTCAAATTGCCTTGCTTAATGATATAATGTATGTATTAGTCTATTAGTACCAGGGTTGGCATGATTAAAACAAGTTGTTTTAAAACACATGTTTAAAACAGTTTGAATTTAAACAGTGTTTTTAATCACATGTTTAAAAACAAAGATTAAAACAAGTATTAAACAGTGTTTAAAACATAAAGAAAAAAACAATGTTTAAAACTACTTTTTGAATGAAAATAAATTCATATTTAGGGCTCGAAATAGATTGACATAAAACCAGTTGAGTCTATGCTATTTATTTTATTTTGTACCTACTCACAAAAGGAACTATGAGTTTTTGAAAAGAAACATTACAAAGAAAGACACTTCAATGTAGGTATACCTCTAGAATTAATAGGTAATTCCCCGTTGGTCCTGCTAGGAAAGTCCCTAATGTCGACCGTCGAAAGAAAGTAATTCAATGTACCTACTAGTAGGGTATTTCCCGTATTAAAATAGAAATATTGGAGTTTCCCCATTGAACTCTTAAAAACGGTTTTTATAGCAATGGGTTTCCCCTGTTAAAAATGAACATTAGTTAGTTAGTTAGAAAACAGGTGAATCTAAACCGATTACACACATTATAGTACAGATTAGATATAGGTATGCTCGCAACTCGCAACATAAAATACCTGTGTAATCAATAACCATTTTGCAAATTTGAAAGTACCTATAGCCTATAAACCTATAAATGAATAAATATGACGTCTATTAGAAATGAAATGAATGCACAAATCTAAAATGAACAAAAAAAACATAAAAAACAAAAAAAACACTTGTTTAAAACATTTTGAACTGTTTGTTTTATAAAATTTAAAAAACTGTTTTTTTTTCCAACCCTGATTAGTACATTATACTTACCTACAAAATGTAATATAAGTATTTTAAGTATCAGGATGTATGATTGTTAATATGTATGTATGTATCTGTATTTGATAATTTACGGAACATAGTCCTTTACCCCGTCTTTTGCTATCTAAAATTTTCTCTCCATCCTCTGGTTGCGTGGAAGAGATCGCTCTTAGCGATAAGGTCGCCGTTTGTTTCACTAGATTTAAGAATTTATCTTTTTGTTTATTCATTTTTCTTTTTGTGTTGTGAACAATAAAGTGTTTCTATCTATCTATTTGAGTTTTTTTTCAGATAATTTTGTTATATTTTTGAATAGGTAGGTAGGAAAAAACAAACATGTTCATTTGGAACTAAAAATATAGCCTCAGTAAAAAGGCTGAATATGTAATAAATGTATGGTTTATTTAAATAAAAATGTTGCATATTTGTTAATAAATGCTTATAGCAAATAACAAATGTAAATAAAATAAATAATTAAAAAAATAATAAAACCCGACTAAAAACGACAGATAAGAAAAACACTACAAAGACCGAAACAAGATTGACAGGATAAAGTATGTACTAAAACATTACTACATTACAAGCTGAAAGTCTAAGTTAAACAGATTAACATTATGTCGGGCGGCAGGCGGGACCCATTTGTAAATTATTTTTAGTCGTTAGAAAATGTATGTATGTATGTATAGAATATTTTAGTACATACTTTATCCTGTCAATCTTGTTTAGGTCTTTGTAGTTTTTATAGTAGTTTCTTATCTGTTGTTTTTTAGTCGGGTTTTATAATTTTTTATTTTATTTTGTACTTTTTAGTGTTCTTTTCGGCAGTTTCCTATGAACATGTTATCACCCATATTTGTTTGTAGTGTATTTCACTATAGTATTATATTTAATACTGTATCATAAAATAACAAGTATCTGATAATTGAAAGAAATGGGTCTGACTGATAAAATGTAGTGTAGAGGGCGCTGGTGGGATACCATTCACTTCTACCCACCATCTCAAAAGAGTTTTAGAGGGGTTGGCGCTATAAGTAGATGGAGCTAAGCCGTTGAGGAACATTCCTTTGTGAAATTTTATATGGGAAAGATCGAACAGTTATCAATATAAATTCTTACATTTATTCAATTGGTTTACTTTTAATCAATTGATAACATCAGAAGTGCTATGAACACCACGCCTGGAAATCACAACGGTGATGAGAAATAATCGGAAAAGCAAGCGTCGCCCGCAGTTAGTTAAACATATTATTCTTGGAACAGTGGTTTCAGTAGTGCGTAATGTACACGTGAGTAAGCAAGAGTTTAATATTACGATTTACTTTGAAGAAACGATGTATAAAATTGTTTTAACCTTGTTATCTAACATTGCATTTCAAATGAAACTTTTGCGAATCACAGACAAGTTAAATCTATTAATTATTATCTCGTAAAGGGGGTACTGTAAAATAACCTTCAATTCCGGGAACTGCAATCAGAACATTTCGTAGAATGAAACATCTTCGGTTTTTTTTAAGTTTGTGGATACTGTTTTACGAAACTTTCAGAGAGGGTAGCTTATTTTGTGGACGAGTTGTTGCGAGTCACAGCAACCATAGATAAAAAGTGTAAATCGGTTAGATATTGGTTTAAATATCTTTCAGGGAAACTGTTTAAAAAAGGTCATGCATTTTAAAACATAATACAGTAATAGAAAGTGTTACATCTTTGATTTGAATTTGGTTATCGTAGTTGGGTTACAAAGTGGTTGTATTCAGTGTAGTTATAAGATACCCTTATGGTTGAAATTAGAAAGATTTTAGTCCGATGATGCCGAGCTATGTACGTTACCAATGAATTGTTTTGGTATTGTTTTAAAAAAATGAGACCCTTTAATTCGCTATAAATATAACTTGGAAGCGTTTATAAAAACTACATAGAAGGCCACATGTGAGAAAAATATGAAACCTTGAATAGGTACGATTAGTAGACTTGGAGATATATGTAATTGAATGTCACACCCAATCGAGCAGTGCAATGGCTCTAGGATGTTGTCAGGTATTATGATTTATTGCTGATGAGTTAACGTTTGAATAACGTAGTGAAGTGCAATGGCTTCGATCCATTGACAAAGTAAGCGTTAGTGTGAAACCGTAATACCTTGGACGTAAACTGACGTACCTAGTGTCGGCCTAAGAGTGTAACTGCTAGAGAAAGCATTAAGAGTGAAAATAATGAAGTTTGACTTTGACTTTAATGCCGCGTATCTAGAGTTACCAGGCGGCAGCTAGGGAAAGGTGTATGTTTGAGATTTATGGAGAATGTGGGTAATGTAGTGACGTACCTCGAGTTGCGACAATGTGGCAGCGCAACTGCTTGGGAAAGCTATTCATTACTCATCTTAAGTGGATTTATGGAGAATGTGGTAATGTAATGACGTACCTTGAGTTGCGACAATATGACAGCGCAACTGCTTGGGAAAGTTACTGATCTTAAGTGGATATTATTGGAAGAGTAAAATTAACTTTGCTAAAATTAATAAATTGTGCATTTTGTTCGCAGAAACTACACCAGACTGTGACACTGCCAAGGTTGGCAGCGTGCGCAGGAGGGCCGTGTTATCACCCATATTTGTTTGTAGTGTATTTCACTATAATATTGTATTTAATACTGTGATTTGAGTATAAATATGTGTCATAAAAGAAAAAGTATCTGATTATTGAAAGAAATGGGGTCTGACTGATAAAATGTAGTGTAGAGAGGGCGCTGGTGGGATACCATTCACTTCTACCCGCCATATCAAAAGAGTTTTAGAGGGGTTGGCGCTATAAGTAGATGGAGCTAAGCCGTTGAGGAGCATTCCTTTGTGAAATTTTATATGAGAATGATCGAACAGTTGTCAATATAAATTCTTACATTTATTCAATTGGTTTACTTTTAATCAATTGATAACAAACAAAAGTGTGTAGTTTTATTAGAGTACTTGATGAAATAAGAAAAACGCTAGAGGAAAAATAATATTGTTCAGCGGCTTTCTTGTGTATTCAACAGGCTTTTGACAGAGTCTTGCATGAGGGTCTCCTCTGCAAAATGAGGGCAAGTTTGCCACATAGTTATTACCTTCGGTTGAAATCGTACTTCAAAAATAGAATCTTTCAAGTAAAGGTATCTGAAGCAACATCCAACTTTCGTGAAATAAGAGCAGGCGTCCCTCAGTATACTCCATACCATAATTATATACCTCACACAGAGAGAGTTACGATTGCAACATATGCCGGGAACACAGCAAAACTGGCAAGCTATAAGTATCCTGATTTTCCGATGTAGCCACAGAGCAATTACAACAAGGAATTGACGCTATCACACAGTGGCTTAAATCTGGCGCATTAAAGCTAGCGCAACAAGGTCAGTTCAAGTTACATTTACACTCCGGAGAGATAACTGCCCCCCCCCCCTTCACCTTGAAAACGTAATTTTGCCACATCAAAATAGTGTAAGATACTTGGGTCTACACTAGGATCGACGACTGACTTGGAAGCGTCACAGCAAATGCTGGGATGAGATGAATATTGTAATAGATATTGTCTTGATTTTCTCATTTCCTTGTGTTTACTATTCATTCATTCATTGTGTTTCATATTCTAGGGTTCATTGGTTGGTTCCCGTCACGCGCGGTAGAACCAATCAGTGCGAGTCGGATGGCTCAGAGCTCGGGCAGACTTGAAATCGAACAATAATAGCCAAATTATTATTCTCTTATTTTTTTCTTTGAGGCGACTGACCAATAATATGAGGCAAAAATTACAATTGCCACGTTTTTTGTGATAAGAACTGAGTAAGAGGCAGGGGATACGTCACTGCAAACATTATGAAGACCTTTTACAAAGCAACTAATGAGATAGTTTACCATTTTTGCCATAAATATGTATAGGTATGTTCTTTGTTGGCCTGGCAAATAGTTGTATAAATATTAGTTAAGTCTCTACAATGGGTAGGTATAATAATTATTTAAAAATATCGACTTTCATTGGAGTTAAAATTCAATAAAATTCAAAATATTGTGATTGTATAATAGTAATAAATTAATTATAATATCAATTAGCTTAATCATATGTCATACATAAATATTTCCTCAATACAGAAAAAAAAATCAACAATCCGATAAATTATATTACATGTAACAAAAACATAATAAGAAGTCCATTGAAAACATCAAAACTACGGTAAAGTCAAATGAATCAAACAGATCAGACTAGTTCCCAGAGAGTTGGCATCCCTCGTTGTGCAGCTGATGAGGTTACACTGCACAATTCTAGCACAAACCTAAGAGCATTGTCAAATAAATGTTAAGTGGACATTTCTCACTGAACACTAACTAATAGCTCCATTTATGTAAGTATAGTATTTACTATGCGAACCAGATAACTGATGTAATACTTACATAATTATAAATATCTACATACATAATTATGATAAAGAGAAATACCCAGTCACAGAACATATATTTGATTATCACACAAATAGTAATTTGATTGATTTGCTAACTACTAATTTGTTCGATTCATGATTGTTTGTTTTTCAAGATAACTTCTTATTTTTTGTCTATCTATACAAGGGGACTTTTGACAACATTCCACTGTGAACAGTATTTGTCTTAACGGTTTTATGGAATATTGCCATCTATAACAAATTATATAGGTAAGTCACTTACACACTTAACCAATGAGTAGACAAAGACAATAATATTTAACGATGATGTATTTATATACAATTACTATTATCAAAAAAAATTTCAATTGTCAAATCAAAGTTTTTAAAACTGCGCCTTTAAGACAAATCAGCAACTACTGGAATTACAACTAAATATTTATAAAAACAGTTGTTGGATTAAAGTTGACGGTAAATAAATTAATTTAAAAAAATCTTTAACCTAACTCTATACGTAATTAGGCTTATACTAAAACTTATAGCTTATTTTTACAAAATTATAATAAATTATACTCTGTTCGCTCTTACCTAGCATATTTGAAAAACACGTCATCACTAATTACTTAACCCCTACTTGAATGTTACGCACACATGCAAACTTATCTCACTATTACTTTAAAGCCAGGTAAGGGTGATCAGACGTCACAGATCAATGTCAAGGGATCTTTCTTATTCCATACATTGTTTTCATTCAGGTTTCCATCACAAGTGTTTCATACAACGACTAACATAATTGCTCTGAGCGCAGTCTTCATTCTTTAATCTCTGTGAGTCAAAACTATTCATATTTTCTCTAAAACAAGCTTACAACTTGTGAATCCATTACATGGAGTATTTTAGCAAAAGACTATTGTGTGTAGATGGAATAATAATATTATTTAAATATTGGATCACAAAAAATAAAAGTAAGCTGATTCGATATAGGAATGAAACGAAAGGATGAAATGAATCATCGCTTGCACTGCGTATAGGGCGAGCGAGGACAGCGCTTTTTTTATCAATAATAAACTTGGGGTTGACCGCCATCTCATCTGAACTCAACCGCTGAAATCTCTAATTATGTAACACTTTTACTATGGAACCCTCATATCACCAACGAGCAATTCTTGTATATATATGTATATAAATATAGATTCAGAATCTCGGGAACGGCTCGGAACGATTTTCATGAAATTATGAATGCAGTGGGTTTCGGGGACGATAAATCGATCTAGCTAGATTGCCTAATTAAAAAATGTCGTTTTATGTGCTTTTTCAGGCAATGAAAAAACTCCTATAATATCATTAGAAAACGATAACACATTCCGCCACTAATTCGCACACACACAAACACACATCGGCTAAATAGCTCAAGCGGTAAAGGGGAGCCCTTCGTTTCGGTCCCTTCGATCCCGGTTCGGATCCTGGTGGTTACTTGTTTTTTTTTTTTATGTAATAATGTATTGTTTTATAATATACACTTAGGGATATTTCATCAGAACGTAATGTGTATCTGACTAAATATAATTTAAAAAAATCCGAGCAAAGCTCGGTGAACCAGGTATTTTTTAATTATATTGACAAGTGAACACTCTGGCATTGAGTACATAAGGGTGTGTGTATGTCTGCGGTATCGCAGCTCCGAAAGTTTTTAATCCTTGTGCTCGCTTCTGCTAATAAAACATTTTTATATATTAGTTTTGACAAATATTCTATTTGATAAAATATCAAAGTTGTCCTCATAGTAAAAGTATCTTAAAGTGTTACGTATCCGCGTTTATTTGTGGATCTACGCCAACGCAACGTGCGTATCCCAGAGACTGGTAGTAAACATCGACTCACTCAAATTTTTAACTTTAATCATAGGTAATTCTGAGGACACAATGTAAAATTAAGCTACTGCGAAACTGCAATTCTAATTATCTTTTATTTCAAATTGTGCCTTCAGAATTGATCCCAGAATCATCTGGACTAGAACAATTTTAAACACGTCGAAATAACCACTCCGCAATCAAATTATCATTTCAAAGCTACGAATAATGATACTCAACAACTATAACATAAAAAATGTTAAACAAAATTATCAGGACTAAAAAACGCTTTAAAATTAACGTTATAGTAAAGTTTATTTCCTTGAGTATTGTAAACCAAGTTACAATCAACTTCGCCAAATGAAAATGACCTTAGTTGTGGGGATTTTCGTAATTTACATTTTTACTAGTAATTATTATTCGTAGTTTCGAAACACAGAATCTATTTATACACAACAATCGACCTTATGTATGCTAAAAAGCTATTTACAGTTATTTAATCTACTTACATCTAAATTACTTATAATAATTTATAGAGAATAATTGAAAATGTTTATATATGTAATCTTTTTATTAATGTTGATAATGAGGTATTCTAAGTTAGTAAGACACTGAGTAAGTCTATCGGTTCGGATTTTCTTGTGATTTCTTTGATCATTTGTGATTCTCTGCTTCTTCGATTAACTTCTAATAATTAACATACAAACAAGATAAATATACTATTTACTAGCTTTCTATGAATTCATTGGTCCGTACGGTGTATTGTGGGCTCGACTCGAAGGAAGGGCTCGAGTCCCAGCGTTGGCAACACCTGCTGTTAGCCAGGCGCGGTCAAAAGGGGGGGGGGAGGGTCACAGTCACAGGTGACCTGACCCCCCCTAAATCGTACACGTTAAACTAAAAAATCTAAAAAAATAAAAATATCTAATAGTACATAGATTTTTTTAACGCGGAAAAACATCTGGAACAGCAACTACGCGGGTAAAATCGTGGTGCGCTACTAGTAAATTATTTTTTACTCAATTTATTGTACTTGAGGCCCCAAATATGAGGCTGCATACTGGTGACAGGCTTGGACCGCGCCTGCTGTTAACTGATACTCCACGATTATTTACTGGGTATTTATAACTTAGTAAATGGACGAACAGATAGTCAAAATATTTTTAATTTCTGTTTCCTAAGGTTTGTCTTCATAAAGGTAACTATAGCAATAATTGGCCTCTTCAGCCGAACTTTGGGCTCCTAACGTAAGATCCTCCTAACCTATTCTCACTAACAAACTATACTTACTCTCAGATACGTAGGGCATACCTTAGACCAGGGGTCGGTAACGCACAGCCCGCGACCGTCTTAACTAGTTTTTTCCGGGCTCACAAATATCCTTTATATTATGGTACTACACAAATTGCAAAAAAAATATTTATACAGCTACCCATACAACTAAATAAACCCCACTACTTATGTTTTCGCGAACGCAGTTTTTTCATGTGCGCACATGTGATTATAATATTAGCGACTCCCAGAAGCACTTAGGGGTGTTGCAAATGAATTAGAAGTGCGGCTTACTTTTATCTACTTTTTCCATCTTGTGGCCAATGGCTCCTGAAACGTTGCCGACCCCTGACCTTAGACCGTTCCATGTATTTACCACACTCAACCAGTATTACATCACATAGGACGAGTAACGCAGGGGCTAAAACATTATATGTATTGGCTGGTTTCTTCATACTTTTCTGGTATATATGATAAAGTGTTACTACCCGAAGTCCTAAAAGTTTTATAGCTGAGGGAATATTACCAGTGCTTAATCTATCGACGTTTAACTCTATTTGAACTTCTTTTGTAACCAATTTCGGAACATTTTGGGTCAAACTTTTTTTTAACTTTTATCGGTTTACACTTGACCTCGCCTTGCCTGATGTTAAGCGACGATGCGGATTGATGGAGCGTGTTTACCTAGAAGAAACTGATCTCGCGATTTGAAGACCCCAAGATTATAACTATCGGTAAAAGCCCAGTCAGGCAACTCAACTCAAGGGACCGTTCATATATTACGTGACGCGATTTGTCTTGTGAAACGTTACGGTGCGTCATAGAGGTATTTTTATTTCCTTAAAAATAATCAGAAAATTAGAATCTCCGTCGTCGGCAACTTGTGGGGTGACTTTTAAGTAAACACGATCACTTGGATGTTACCTGATGTTTACGGGGAGTGAGAGGAAGGGTGTTCAAAATGTTGCGTTACAGGGGTATAAATAACACTTCAAAGCCTTGAACATCGCCGAAAAATTGCTAGTCTATCAGTTTTTTATCGGATACACTTCGGAGAGTGTGATCTAATACCACCTTGCCCTTTTTTCTATCGGAATGCTCGTAACTCAAAAAGCGACATCGTTTCATGGTTGATGTTCCAAAGACACGAACGAAGAGATTTGACTCTACTTTTCTGATAAGAAAGTCTTAGTCTATGGAACACGTTGCCTGAGTGGGTTTTCCCCAATGGTAACAATCTTTGTGTCTTTAAATCAAGAGTGAATCGGTTTTTTCCTAGGTTAACACGTTCCATCGTCGAACATCAGGCGAGATGGCGGTCAAGTGAAAACAAAAAAAATCTTTGAAACAATTTCGTAACGTAATAGTGGAACGGTCCCAAAGGTGAAGTAGTGTAACAGTGTCTGGTCGGATGTCGTCACGTCACTCGTCACGCGTCACTTGTCACTCGTCACTCGTCACTCGTCCTTCCTGCCGGTCAGCTCGGCCACGAGCGGGAAGCGCACGATGCGCAGCTGGTTCGCGTAGTCGCACACGATGGCGTCCCTCAGGGGCAGGATCTCGCGGACGAATATGCAGCCGTCGTTTTCACCTAGAATACATGCTATATTGGTTACACAGTTCTTTACTTAATTTGTGTATCGGTGGTTTAATTGTTTTGTGTATCGGTGGTTTAATTGTTTTGAAGTAAATAAATACTTCTTCGTGGACTGAGAATGAAACTCATCGGCCCGCTCGGAAATATAAATAAACTAGCTGTTACCCGCGACTTCGTCCGAATGATATAAATATTAGGGTGACTCAGGCAGTTTTTGTACACCCATACAAATTTACGCTAACTAAAAGTAGCTTATCGGTTAATCGGTAACAAAATAGCTTCATTTGTTTAGGTATGAAAGGGTAAGAGACAAACAGACAGTTACTTTCGTATTAATAGTATTTGTATGTATTGCTTCATGTAATAATATAATAATATTATATTAGTATATTGTATATATATATGTAATATTATACTATATTAATAATAGTAATAATATAATAATATATAATAAAGTTCCATGGTTTTATCTTCAACTTTCACCCCCCATTTTAACATCCCCTATTCTATCCTATCCTATTACATCCCCGTACGGTTCTGAATTGGAAAATTGCTAAGACAAACATTTATTTGATTCGTGTCCAGTGTCTAGATACAAAGTTTCATGGTTTTACTTCTATACTTACTTGGTAAAAGACACCTCAATGCAAAATTTCAGACTCCTAGCATTTGTAGTTTTGACATTTCGAGTGACCTTTCGCTTTTATATATTATATAGATAAATAACAAATATTGGTGGACAATTCACACACGACACCATCTGACCCCAAACTAAGCTAAGCTTGTTTACCGAGCAGGACGCGTCGTATGACCTCCCCGCGGCTCAGGTCGTAGGCGGTGAGGCCGCTGCGGCCGCCCATCACCAGCAGCGAGTGGCTCAGCGGCAGCATGCGGCTCATGTAGTTCAGACCCTGGACACAAAACAGTGTATATACTCTCAATACGTATCACATACACAACACATACGACTGTAATCATTTGCCTATAATAAGGTACAATCAAAAACTAATTAGCCCGTCACTTATTGTGGCAGAGTTGAGAAGTTAATTCTAACGTTTTAACGTTACAATTCTCAGGGATATATTTAATCTACGACGTGCAACGTCTTACTTTGTTGTGTTACTTATTGTCAACTTTGTTTGTGGTGCCAATAAAGTGTTTTTGTATTGTCTTATAAACGACGGCTGCACGCACGAAATTGTGTCACGTTCCATCTGAGCACGCGCGCGGTAGGAGCGTGTGCTCATGATGTGCACGCGCGCGGTAGGAGCGTGTAGTCACGATGTGCACGCGCGCGGTAGGAGCGTGTAGTCACGATGTGCACGCGCGCGGTAGGAGCGTGTACTCACGATGTGCACGCGCGCGGTAGGAGCGTGTAGTCACGATGTGCACGCGCGCGGTAGGAGCGTGTACTCACGATGTGCACGCGCGCGGTAGGAGCGTGTACTCACGATGTGCACGCGCGCGGTAGGAGCGTGTACTCAACATGTGCACGCGCGCGGTAGGAGCGTGTACTCACGATGTGCACGCGCGCGGTAGGAGCGTGTAGTCACGACGTGCACGCGCGCGGTAGGAGCGTGTACTCACGATGTGCACGCGCGCGGTAGGAGCGTGTACTCACGATGTGCACGCGCGCGGTAGGAGCGTGTACTCAACATGTGCACGCGCGCGGTAGGAGCGTGTACTCACGATGTGCACGCGCGCGGTAGGAGCGTGTAGTCACGACGTGCACGCGCGCGGTAGGAGCGTGTACTCACGATGTGCACGCAGTTGAGCATGTGTCCCCGGAAGCGGTCCCACACGCGCAGGCGCTCGTCCGCGCCCGCCGACACCACGTACGAGGCGGTGTACGCGAGTGACGTCACCGCGCCGTCGTGCGCCTGCAGGCTGTACACGCACGCGCCTGCACACAACAACAACAACTACGTCATCACACGCTTATAGAAGTAAGTGAGAAGTTTTCCCTTCAAAAATCGGTTCACCCGTTCGGGAGCTAATAAGCCACAAACACACATTAAAAGTTGTCCCACACAAACCGTCCCCTCCGCGAGGCATGCAAGATGTCTGGCAAAACAATATGTTGTCACGGATTGTTTATAAATTTGCCTATGCTATAACGTCTATAAGTGACATTTTACCTAAATTGACTTTTAAATGCCGTCATACTAAGAAATAGATTCTCTATCGATCCATCTAATCAGTATCTTATAGCAGCTGTAGTTTTTCATTTAGAAATATGAGAAACGTCGTCAAGTAACTACCCATGGACATGACTGCAACACATAAACTTTTTAACTAATTATTACTAATGGTAACCATTACAAAATGAATTCGTCTAAAAAGGGGTTTGGGTACTTTTGTATGGGCCCGTGGCGTCGTTTTTTTTTTTAGCGGCCAGAGATCTGTTATCATTTTCTTGTAACAATAAAATACCCCGATGCTATCTGTGCAATCGGATTTGCTCTAAGTCATATCGGAGCTGAGTTATAGCCTGTCAAAGTTATTTATTTTTTGGATTTTTTGTATGGGCAAGTGGCGTCGTTTTTTTATTTTAGCGGCCATCGATCAGTTATCACTTTCTTGTAACAATAAAATACCCTGATGCTATCTGTGCAATCAGATTTGCTGTAAGTAATATCGGAGCTGAGTTATGGCCCCTCAAAGTTTTTTTTTTGGTTTTCTTTGTATGTACTAGTGGCGCCATTTCCTATAGCGGCCAAACATCCGTTAGCACTTTTGTGAAACTTTATTTTTACCCTAAGGTACCTGTGTAATCAGATTTGTTGCAAACTATATCGGAGCTAAGTTATGGCCACTCAAAGTTTTTTTTTTTGGTTTTCTTTGTATGTACTAGTGGCGCCATTTCCTACAGCGGCCAAATATCCGTTAGCACTTTTATGAAACATTATTTTTACTTAAAGGTACCTGTGTAATCAGATTTGCTGCAAACTATATCGGGGCTGAGTTATGGCCCCTCAAAGTTTTTTTTTTGGTTTTCTTTGTATGTACTAGTGGCGCCATTTCCTATAGCGGCCAAACATCCGTCAGTACTTTTGTGAAACATTATTTTTACCCTAAGGTACCTGTGTAATCAGATTTGTTGCAAACTATATCGGAGCTGAGTTATGGCCACTTAAAGTTTTTTTTGTTGGTTTTCTTTGTATGTACTAGTGGCGCCATTTCCTACAGCGGCCAAACATCCGTTAGCACTTTTATGAAACATTATTTTTACTTAAAGGTACCTGTGTAATCAGATTTGCTCCAAACTTTATCGGAGCTGAGTTATGGCCCCTCAAAGTTTTTTTTTTGGTTTTCTTTGTATGGATTAGTGGCGCCATTTCCTACAGCGGCCAAACATCCATTAGCACTTTTATGAAACATAATTTTTACCTTAAGGTACCTGTGTAATCAGATTTGTTGCAAACTATATCGGAGCTGAGTTATGGCCCCTCAAAGTTTTTTTTTTGGTTTTCTTTGTCTGTACTAGTGGCGCCATTTCCTACAGCGGCCAAACATCCGTTAGCACTTTTATGAAACATTATTTTTACTTAAAGGTACCTGTGTAATCAGATTTGCTGCAAACTATATCGGAGCTGAGTTATGGCCCCTCAAAGTTTTTTTTTTGGTTTTCTTTGTATGTACTAGTGGCGCCATTTCCTATAGCGGCCAAACATCCGTTAGCACTTTTATGAAACATTATTTTTACTTTAAGGTACCTGTGTAATCAGATTTGCTGCAAACTATATCGGAGCTGAGTTATGGCCCCTCAAAGTTTTTTTTTTGGTTTTCTTTGTATGTACTAGTGGCGCCATTTCCTATAGCGGCCAAACATCCGTTAGCACTTTTATGTAACATTATTTTTACCTTAAGGTACCTGTGTAATCAGATTTGTTGCAAACTATATCGGAGCTAAGTTATGGCCACTCAAAGTTTTTTTTTTGGTTTTCTTTGTATGTACTAGTGGCGCCATTTCCTACAGCGGCCAAACATCCGTTAGAACTTTTATGAAACATTATTTTTACTTAAAGGTACCTGTGTAATCAGATTTGCTGCAAACTATATCGGGGCCGAGTTATGGCCCCTCAAAGTTTTTTTTTTGGTTTTCTTTGTCTGTACTAGTGGCGCCATTTCCTACAGCGGCCAAACATCCGTTAGCACTTTTATGAAACATTATTTTTACTTAAAGGTACCTGTGTAATCAGATTTGCTGCAAACTATATCGGAGCTGAGTTATGGCCCCTCAAAGTTTTTTTTTTGGTTTTCTTTGTATGTACTAGTGGCGCCATTTCCTATAGCGGCCAAACATCCGTTAGCACTTTTATGTAACATTATTTTTACCTTAAGGTACCTGTGTAATCAGATTTGTTGCAAACTATATCGGAGCTGAGTTATGGCCACTCAAAGTTTTTTTTTTGTTTTCTTTGTATGTACTAGTGGCGCCATTTCCTACAGCGGCCAAACATCCATTAGCACTTTTGTGAAACATTATTTTTACCTTAAGGTACCTGTGTAATCAGATTTGTTGCAAACTATATCGGAGCTAAGTTATGGCCACTCAAAGTTTTTATATATATAGTTTGGAGCAAATCTGATTACACAGGTACCCTAAGGTAAAAATAATGTTTCATACAAGTGCTCGCGGATGTTTGGCCGCAATAGGAAATGGCGCCACTAGTACATACAAAGAAAACCAAAAAAAAAACTTTGAGGGGCCATAACTCAGCTCCGATATAGTTTGCAACAAATCTGATTACACAGGTACCTTAAGGTAAAAATAATGTTTCACAAAAGTGCTAATGGATGTTTGGCCGCTGTAGGAAATGGCGCCACTAGTACATACAAAGAAAACAAAAAAAAAACTTTGAGTGGCCATAACTCAGCTCCGATATAGTTTGCAACAAATCTGATTACACAGGTACCTTAAGGTAAAAATAATGTTACATAAAAGTGCTAACGGATGTTTGGCCGCTATAGGAAATGGCGCCACTAGTACATACAAAGAAAACCAAAAAAAAAACTTTGAAGGGCCATAACTCAGCTCCGATATAGTTTGCAGCAAATCTGATTACACAGGTACCTTTAAGTAAAAATAATGTTTCATAAAAGTGCTAACGGATGTTTGGCCGCTGTAGAAAATGGCGCCACTAGTACAGACAAAGAAAACCAAAAAAAAAACTTTGAGGGGCCATAACTCGGCTCCGATATAGTTTGCAGCAAATCTGATTACACAGGTACCCTAAGGTAAAAATAATGTTTCACAAAAGTGCTCGCGGATGTATGGCCGCAATAGGAAATGGCGCCACTAGTACATACAAAGAAAACCAAAAAAAAAACTTTGAGGGGCCTTTACTCAGCTCCGATATAGTTTGGAGCAAATCTGATTACACAGGTACCCTAAGGTAAAAATAATGTTTCATAAAAGTGCTAACGAATGTTTGGCCGCTATAGGAAATGGCGCCACTAGTACATACAAAGAAAACCAAAACAAAAACTTTGAGTGGCCATAACTCAGCTCCGATATAGTTTGCAACAAATCTGATTACACAGGTACCTTAAGGTAAAAATAATGTTTTATAAAAGTGCTAACGAATGTTTGGCCGCTATAGGAAATGGTGCCACTAAGACATACAAAGAAAACCAAAAAAAAAAACTTTGAGTGGCCATAACTCAGCTCCGATATAGTTTGCAACAAATCTGATTACACAGGTACCTTAAGGTAAAAATAATGTTACATAAAAGTGCTAACGGATGTTTGGCCGCTATAGGAAATGGCGCCACTAGTACATACAAAGAAAACCAAAAATAAAAACTTTGAGGGGCCATAACTCAGCTCCGATATAGTTTGCAGCAAATCTGATTACACAGGTACCTTTAAGTAAAAATCATGTTTCATAAAAGTGCTAACGAATGTTTGGCCGCTGTAGGAAATGGCGCCACTAGTACATACAAAGAAAACCAAAACAAAAACTTTGAGTGGCCATAACTCAGCTCCGATATAGTTTGCAACAAATCTGATTACACAGGTACCTTAGGGTAAAAATAATGTTTCACAAAAGTACTGACGGATGTTTGGCCGCTATAGGAAATGGCGCCACTAGTACATACAAAGAAAACCAAAAAAAAAAACTTTAAGGGGCCATAACTCAGCCCCGATATAGTTTGCAGCAAATCTGATTACACAGGTACCTTAGGGTAAAAATAATGTTTCACAAAAGTACTGACGGATGTTTGGCCGCTATAGGAAATGGCGCCACTAGTCCATACAAAGAAAACCAAAAAAAAAAACTTTGAGTGGCCACAACTTAGCTCCGATATAGTTTGCAACAAATCTGATTACACAGGTACCTTAAGGTAAAAATAATGTTTTATAAAAGTGCTAACGAATGTTTGGCCGCTATAGGAAATGGTGCCACTAAGACATACAAAGAAAACCAAAAAAAAAAACTTTGAGTGGCCATAACTCAGCTCCGATATAGTTTGCAACAAATCTGATTACACAGGTACCTTAAGGTAAAAATAATGTTACATAAAAGTGCTAACGGATGTTTGGCCGCTATAGGAAATGGCGCCACTAGTACATACAAAGAAAACCAAAAATAAAAACTTTGAGGGGCCATAACTCAGCTCCGATATAGTTTGCAGCAAATCTGATTACACAGGTACCTTTAAGTAAAAATCATGTTTCATAAAAGTGCTAACGAATGTTTGGCCGCTGTAGGAAATGGCGCCACTAGTACATACAAAGAAAACCAAAACAAAAACTTTGAGTGGCCATAACTCAGCTCCGATATAGTTTGCAACAAATCTGATTACACAGGTACCTTAAGGTAAAAATTATGTTTCATAAAAGTGCTAACGGATGTTTGGCCGCTGTAGGAAATGGCGCCACTAGTACATACAAAGAAAACCAAACAACTTTGAGGGGCCATTACTCAGCTCCGATATAGTTTGGAGCAAATCTGATTACACAGGTACCTTAGGGTAAAAATAATGTTTCACAAAAGTGCTAATGGATGTTTGGCCGCTATAGGAAATGGCGCCACTAGTACATACAAAGAAAACCAAAAAAAAAAACTTTGAGGGGCCATAACTCAGCTCCGATATTACTTACAGCAAATCTGATTGCACAGATAGCATCAGGGTATTTTATTGTTACAAGAAAGTGATAACAGATCTCTGGCCGCTAAAATGAAAAAAACGACGCCACTTGCCCATACAAAAAATCCAAAAAATAAATAACTTCGACAGGCTATAACTCAGCTCCGATATGACTTAGAGCAAATCCGATTGCACAGATAGCATCAGGGTATTTTATTGTTACAAGAAAGTGATAACAGATCTCTGGCCGCTAAAATGAAAAAACGACGCCACTTGCCCATACAAAAAATCAAAAAAATAAATAACTTTGACAGGCTATAACTCAGCTCCGATATGACTTAGAGCAAATCCGATTGCACAGATAGCATCAGGGTATTTTATTGTTACAAGAAAGTGATAACAGATCTCTGGCCGCTAAAAAAAATAAAGTAGCCAAGTGCGAGTTGGACTCGCCCATGAAGGGTTCCGTTGCAGCAAGTAACATAATATACATAGTACACAAATAGTTCTTGTAGTTCGTTGTAACTTTGATCGAAGTTTTAATAATAGTGTATTTTTGACGTACTAAAAAAAAACTACTCATCAGATCGAGTTCAAACTAATTTTCGTTGGTAGTTTTCATGGTAATGTACATCATATATTTTTTTTAGTTTTTTCATTCTCTTACTTTAGAAGTTAGAGGGGGGGGGACACACATTTTACCACTTTGGAAGCGTCTCTCGCACAAGTTATTCAGTGTAGACAAAAACTATATTAGAAACCTCAACATCATTTTTGAAGACCTATCGATAGACACCCCACACGAGTAGGTTTGATGAAAAAAAATTTTTTGAGCTTCAGTTCTCAGTATGGGGGGCACCCCTAATTTTTGATTTTTTAATAAACTTTTGTAAAAATCTTAATGCGGTTCGCAGAATACATCTACTTACCAAGTTTCAACAGTGTAGTTCTCATAGTTTCGGCAAAAAGTGGCTGTGACATACGGACGGACAGACAGACAGACAGACAGACAGACAGACAGACAGACATGACGAAACTATAAGGGTTCCGTTTTTACGTTTTACGGAACCCTAAAAACGACGCCAACTTTACCCAAACCCCTTTGTGACTATAGTTATAATGAAGTACTCAGTTAGCTCTATATTTAAATATTTTTAAGTTTTCATAAGTTCATTGGATTAGACTACAGGCCCGTGAACAAAATTTACGGGTCAAATGAACCACCAGGAGACTTATGTAGGGTGATAGAAGGGTGTAAAGTATTAAGATTCAGCACTATGCCGTCACTTGTAAGCTGTCCAACTGAGTGTGATTGAAGAGGGGGGGTTGCAACCCTCTACCATTTCTCCTTGTCGCATGATTTTTGTATGGCATTGCGAAATAATGGATTAGAAGAGGTATTGAAACTGTATGGAACCAATGCCGTACTTAATCAAATGACCAAATTTGCTCTGTAAATTACTCGTACTCTGTAAATTTTTCCGGCAAACTAATGATTAAAAAGTTAAAATTTTTAATTTTTATAGTTTCAATACCTCTTTTAATCTATTATTCCGCAACGCCGTACAAAAATAATGCGACAAGGAGAAATGATCGAGAATTGCAACCCCGCCTCTTCAATTACACTCAGTTGGACAGCTTACAAGTGACGGCATAGTGCTGAATCTTATTACTTTATACCCTTCTATCATCCTACATAGGTCTCGTGGTGGTTCATTTGAACCGAAAATTTTGTTCACGGGCCTGTAGTCTAGATCTGAAATGGTAGCATTTTTTACATCCTCCCGGTTTTTCGCTTATAACTCGAAACTTGGTTTTTGTAGAGACATTTTAGCTTGTGGAGGGCAGAAATGTGTTACGTACCAGTACCTACACATGTCCGCACAACGTGAGTTGCATTCCATCACGAGGTCTAAGTCAGCAAATTCAACAAAACTCGGTGGTAGCATTGACCTGTCTGACCTCGTGTCAACCACAATTCCCTGATGCTAACTTCATAAATTGTGACAACCCTTCCTCAAATCTAGCTTTAATAAAGAAGTGAATGTCGAACGTCGAAGGCATTTCGCACCTAAGTTAGATAGGCTTAAGATCGTATGATGTGAGCGTAGTTCTTACATCGAACGCATTCGCGTCTAGGTTAAATACGAGTATGTTAACGGTGGACAGATGACCTCACATAGGTCGCTGGAAACCGCTTGTTGCAGGTTGAGTGAAACCTTCGTAGTGGAAATCTAGCTCCCTAGGAATTGCAGCTGATGATGATGATGAGGTTTACGATATTTTAATGTGAGTTTAAGTATAGTAAAGTTCGTTCTAATCAATTCTAGTTTCGTTTCCGAGCCCTCCGTCTGCAGCTTTCGTACGTAATGTATAATGTGATTGGGGGCGCCAGCTATAGATTATTTAGTTTTCTTCGATATGTAGTAGGTAAGCAAATGAACTGAAGTCTCACTGAAAGTAAAACAAAGGAGGGGGAGGTGCACCAACCTGGCTTTCTTCCACGTACACTGCACATCCAAGAACCTCCTCGGTTCCGATTCCACCAGCAGAGACACTCGCGAGGGGCGCCGACGCCGCTGTATTCGATAGGAGCGGTATGCGAAGAATTTCTATGATACTTCTGCGGTCGAGCGGGGGTCAGCAGATCAGACCCTGGAAGCTGTTCTGCAGCGGACAGACACAACTTGCGGACGGTCACGTCTTTTCGCGGCGAGGTGCACAAGGTAATTAGGGGGGGTAGGAGTAGTGAGACATCAACAATAATTTGAATAGATTGAACCAAAATACGATAGATGGCGTCACCAGTGATGTAGTGGCAATGTTTGTGTACCGGTGTGCAGCTCCCACAGACAGAGCGTGCCGTCCTGCGCGCCGCTGGCGGCCAGGCTCGGCGTCACGTGGTCGATGAAGCTGCTCGTCACCGGCCCGCAGTGGCCGTGCAGCGTGAACAGCGGGCTCAGCTCCGCGCTAGAGAACACCTGCACACGACAACACGATACACTAGGCTTACGAGTACAGTCCGCGAGGTATAAGCTGAGCACCAAAAGTACAGTCAGACGCAGGACGCTGTGACCATGTTCTCTTAATAAGGTGTTTCTTCAAACCAGAAGTGCTGCCATCTGAATATGATTTTGATGAAATGTGAGTGGTGTCAATATATGTTTCATCGGTATAAACGATAGGCCTGCCCTGAATACGGTATTCGGAAATTTTAAGTAAATAAGTTATACGTAGGTGACGGATCTCATGCTTTTCCATTAAAAATTTTCTGTTATTCTCTGTCCTTGACCATTTGAATCCTAAAAGAGATACTTCTTTTCGCAATGACCATATTGATCCTGGATAGTTAATGTCAGCTTGTTGTTTAAGAGTTTGTTGTCTGACTGTACTTTTGGTAATAGATGCGTATGCATGTGATCACTCACACTAATGCAAAGCTCAGCTTATACCTCGCGGACTGTACCTCAGGAAGCGACGCACGTCTGAAGGTCGGAAGGTAAGTTCTCGCTGTGACCGCGGGGTCTGCCGCCTAACGGAAACGCTTTGACATTGCCGTTGTATTGTTATTAATATGTAGGTTTATGTTTAATAGTATTGTAGTGTATTTGTATTAGAATACTTCAAAGTTAATTTTCATATTTATAGACTTATAATCTTTCATTCATTGTTTGTACTTCCCCGTCTTATTATTCTTCATTTCTCCTTTTCCATCCAGCGGTTGCCTGGAAGAGATCGCTTTTAGCGATAAGGTCGCCAATTGTTACTTTATTTTATTAAGTTTTTGTAACTTTGTTTACTTTGTTAAGTGCAATAAAGAGTTAATCTATCTATCTATCTCTCTCATTTCAAGCGAGAAGAAAAGAGACAGCAATGTCAAAGCATCAAAGCGTTTTCGTTAGGCGGTAGACCCCCGCGACAGGCACTGGACATCATGGAATTGTATGGGCGCCAGTTCGCGCCGAAATCGCGACAGTCGACCGCTGTAATGTCAACCTACAAAGCTATGTTTCATGTCAAATGCTTGTCGCGGTCTCAGCGCGAACTTTTAACTACATTTTACAAGTCACAAGTGGTGACCAAGTGTAAAAACACGGTAAGTATGTGTGCGTGAGAACAAATCCCTTCGCCCGCGTCTCGGTCGGTACTGAGAGCGTACGCTGTCACGCATACATTTACACCGTGTTGGACAACATCGTTACTACAAGTAAGGCTCGCGTCGCTTTGTGATGCAATAAACAGTACATTATGGTATAAGTGTGTAACGTTAGTGTTTACCGCTGAGGCGCCATTGTCGTCTTTGGAGAGCCGAGGACGATAATCATCAACACACATGTGTATTGATGATTATCGCATTTTATTATTATCTTATGATTAAAATAATAATAAAATCGTTTCAACAGCGAAAACGAGTTGTGAAAATTTTTTCGTTACGGCGCGGCGGGAAAAAATCAAATCAATCAGTTTTCATATTTATTTTATAATTTGTGATGTACGATGTATGTTCAATAAAAAAAAAAAAAAAAAAAAAAAAAAAAAAACATGTACGATCCCTAGGCTGGTTCAATGAAAATACT
The DNA here is from genome assembly GCA_963693475.1 of Ectropis crepuscularia. Taxonomy (NCBI): domain Eukaryota; kingdom Metazoa; phylum Arthropoda; class Insecta; order Lepidoptera; family Geometridae; genus Ectropis; species Ectropis crepuscularia. The sequence continues at coordinate 41,809,987 of OY856338.1, forward strand.
AAGATATTGATTAATTGTAGTTTATTGCTAATAATATTGATGGGATGCAAAGTGCTGATTTTGAGTGCTAATGAGTACGCGACGCGGTGGTCAATTACGAACTAATGATTGATTGCTTGATTTGTGTAGAGGTGCAAATATGATGACTTAACAATTAAAATGAGGTGAATGAGGTGAGTGTACGATGCATAGCTCGTACATGTGAATCATATCATAATATCTATCATCTAATTGCGGTGATATTAGAGCCACTTAATGAGCTAGTGTGTTGTAAAAGTACTACATAATGTATGTATTAGATTACAGGCCCGTGAACAAAATGTATGGGTCAAATGAACCACCTGTATGCTCTTTACAATTTGTATACATTTTCAAAGTTTGAAATAATTACTTCAATGTATTATAATAACTATCGTACAGAAAATTGTACAAGTATAAATATTATGTTTTAATACAATAATTGTACAGATTCAAGTCAATCTTTTTTTTTTTCATTTTTATAGGAATTATGCCATCACCCTCTAGAATTTAGCGTGTCGGGTGTGGCGTAGGGGTGCAGGGTGCATGGTGTGGGGTGTAGAGTGTGGGGTGTAGGGTGTAGCGTGTGGTGTGTAGGGCGCAGGATGTGGGGTGTAGCGTGGGGGGAGTAGGGTGTAGCGTCTAGGGTGTGGGGTACCTTGAGCACGTGGTCCTGTCCGCCGGTGAGCACGCGTCCTCCGTCGCACTGCAGCTCGGTGATGGGTTGCTGGTGCGGTCGGCACTGCGCCACGCGGCTCACCACCACCTCTGCGCGACACAACATAACGACCACTTTACTTTATTTTACATTGTTACTAGCTGAACCCTGACGTACCAACTCAGATTTAGAACAAATTTGGTTAGCTTAGAAGTGTGGTTAGTAGGGGGCCAATAATCGCCATAAATGTGCTTGCGTAATGCTTTAACACTTGATATGTGCTTTTCACTATGATATGCCTCATTTGTTGCGCGGACCGCGGGGTCTACCGCCTAACGAAAAACGCTTTGACGCTTTGGCATTGCCGTCTCTTTCATTTCAAGCGAGAAGAAAAGAGACAGCAATGTCAAAGCATCAAAGCCTCAAAGCGTTTTTCGTTAGGCGGTAGAAGCGCCGGTTTCTATGCGTTATTGTTCTAAAGTCGTAGTCAGTAGTGGTAAAGCGGCGGTTCCTCACCGTCTTCCTCGGCGTCGCGCGCCGGGCCGGGCGCCCGCTCGCGCCCGCTGCGCAGCGAGCCCGCCGAGCCCGTCCGCTTGTGCGCTGTGCGGACACGCAAACTGCACTTAATTATTACTGTGTTGCACAACGCATCCATTCATTTAATCCAACAACACATTAAACAAAGAACATAAATAAGTACATAGAGAAAATATATCAGAGAGTTGTAACGTTTTACTTCCTTTTTTTTTGTAGTGGTAGGACTCTTGGCAGAGTTCGCCTGGGGAAGGACCACACCTTTGCCAATTATTCTACCGCCAAGCAGTAATGTGCAAACATTACTGTGTTCCGGTTTGAAGGGCAATGTTTCCAGAGAAGTTACAGGGCTTAGAGATATAACAACTTAGATCTCTGGGTGACGAGCGCAGTGCAGTGCTAGGTAATGATTTGGACTCTTCATGTTCTAATAGCTGCGTGTCACTGTGCTGTTATGTGGCAGGCATGTTGCTTACCGTCAGGCACATGACCTGCTCGTCTCGTCACTTTATATTAAAAAAAAAAAAAAACTTCCGAATTCTGCCACAATCGATTTCGTGCCTTATCAATCGGCACACGGCCAAACGAAGACTAATTCGACTTCTGTTTAAAAAACGTTTTTTGTAATGGTAGTCGATAAAGTTCTATAAAATGATGTGGGAGCAACAGTAAAACTTCCAGTTATCAGAAAAATGGTTGGTCAAAGTCAAGTCACGCGCGGCGGAACCAATCAGAGCTGGTCAAATGGCTCAGAGCTCGGGCAAACTTGAAATCGAACAATTATAGACAAATAGTTATTCTCGGATATTTTCTCCATGTAACAAGGCTAAGTGCCACAAACAGTTTGCATAGATCAAGTCAGTATTACGGTATTACATATATTTGATTTGGTTACGGATATTTGATTGGTGTAAAAACAAACATAAATGGTATGTTGTCTATCACCTAATCAATGTTGTAATAGTTAAAACTGAGCAGAGGAAGATTATATTTAACAAAAAGCAATTTTGCAGCTCTATCACTTAAAAATATTTTCTATTTGATACAATCCGAAACTTGTGAATCGGGTTTAAGGAGTTTCATAAAATTCCTGTATGGTAGTATGTGTGGGGTGTGTGTGTGTGTGTGTGTGTGTGGGGATTGTGTGTAGGGCGGTGTGTGAATGGCGGGTCGGGATGTGTGTGTGGGGGGGGGGGGGGTCGGTGTCTGTGGGGGCGGGGTGTGTGTGTGGAGTGTGTGTAGGGCGGTGTGTGAATGGCGGGTCGGGATGTGTGTGTGGGGGGGGGGGGGTCGGTGTGTGTGTGGGGGCGGGGTGTGTGTGGGAGGGGGCGGGCGAGTGCGTGTGGCAGGGTGTGTGTGTGTGTGTGTATACATGTGTATGTGCAGCTTACTCCTCTGGTGCGCGGTGGGCGGGCGCGGCGCGGCCAGGCGCGCCAGCGTGAGCGTGCCGCCGAGCGCCGCGCACACCACGCGCCGCCCGCCCGCCACGCAGCACACGTGCGTCACGCCGCTCGACACGCCGCGCCGCTCAGAGCTCCACCACAGGCACTGCCGCCGACAACACACACCATTATCACCATATTTATTGCGTAATACTGCGTTATGGCACAACGTTAGTGATTACCGTCCTCGGCTCTATTGAGACCCTCACCTGGCGGCTCGGGTCTCAATGGCGCCTCAGCGGTAGTCATCAATACACGCGTGTATCATACAACGTTTTTCAACACACTTATGAATAAAATAATAACAAAAAAATATTTAAACAGTGAAAACCAGTTGTGTTTTTTTTGTCTATGGCGGGATATTAATCACCGCTACGTATAATCATACAATAAATCTTGTTCAAGTTTAGAAATATAGAAATAAATCTTTCACTCAAATGTAACTTTTATTTTCTTTGTGATAAAGAAAACATTAAACTTCACATCTTGTACGTGGCTAAAACGCAAAAATAAAAAAACGGAAACCTAACTTTTTTGCTGGTCGCCATTGTTAGTTGTGCGTGCATTTTTTGTCAACTGATTAATTTTTCTCGCCTTATTTTTTTTAAACTCGTTTTTATTGTTTTATTATTATTCTACACACAAATGTGTTGAAAAACGTCGTATGATAGACGTGTCTATTGATCTATTGATGATTACCGTCCTCGGCTATCTTAAGACCCTCAGCGGTAATCACCAACATTACATACCTGTACCATAATATACTATTACACGTCAAATAAAAAATTAAGTAATAATGTCAGGTTATACATGTATTTGAATAAAACGTAAAAATTATAAACACAAAACACAAACAAACAATCTGTTTTAGCAAACTTGATTGTACTCGAGTACATGTACTGTCATATGCGTAATGCCGCTAACTTAAAACGGTGAAGGAAAACATCGTGAGGAAACCGACATGTACCTAGAATCTTTCGAAGTCATCTGTCATCCGCCAACCCGCACTGGGCCAGCGTGGTGGATTATGGCCTCAAGTCTCTCCTTGCGAGAGAAGGCCCCGAGTCCCAGCAGTGGGAACGTTTAGTGGGCTGTTGATGTTGATGTTGACATGTACTTTTATTTATTGTTTTTAAACTCAAGAAACTCCTTGAAGCTATAGAATGTCTGATCAACAAGCCAGACTTGAAGCAGCACCATAAAGATGTGATAATCTGATACAAAAATATACCATTTTAATTAGTCGTAAATTAAGGAAAAATATGGAACACGCATTTTTTGTTTTAGCAAATTAATAAAAATCGACAATGATAAATATAGATCATCAAACTTCCGGAGTGGGGTATGTGACGATACGTCTACATAAAAATCGTATACAGATGTGACGTCACTTGAAACTTCTAAGCACTACATCTTCGTTATTATTTGTTTGTGAAGTAAAAGAAAAAATGCGTGCGCAATATTTTTTTTATCTAACTGACGGAGTTATTCGTTTTTGTAACACCATGCCTATTGTGGTCGCTCTATACATATAAAATTACCCGAAAAGTTGGACCAAATCTATACTAATATTATAAAACTGAAGAGTTTATTTGTTTGAACGCGCTAATCTCGAGAACTACTGGACCTCTGGAGTGTTATAGGCTATATTTTATATTACCACCCTAGTGTGGGATACAGGGCACGCTTTAATTGTGCAATTGATTTTTGCTGAGATAAATAAGTAGTCCTACCTACCTACGATCTTAGATACTGTAAAATGTTAAAAGGACTAACAACAAATCTGTTTCTAGCGTAAGTATTTCATGTTTTCTTATTTTTTATCTTAAGCATTTGCTCAAATAAACGTTTTTTTATTTATTTATATGTATCACGTGTGCAGCTAGGGGACCGCTAGTTACACATAAATGCCAACATTCGTGAATACCGGCTGACTTGGTGAAGAGTTCATTGGGAACAAACATTATGACATTGTCTTTATTAACCCCCGACCAAAAAAAGGGGTGTTTTTCAGTTTGCCGTCGATGTCTGTGTGTGTCTGTCTGTGGCACCGGAGAGCTCAAACGGATGGACCGATTTCGATGCGTTTTTTTTTATTTGAAGGTTAGTTTCCGTGCGGTGGTTCTTAGCTATGTTTGGTTGAAATGTATTCAAGATGGCTGCCTCCACAAAATGGCGGACTAAATATTTCTTCACAACATCCTTCAATATGGGTATCAAATGAAAGGGATTAACTAGTAGAATACAAAAGACTATCACAAATTTCAAATCCAAAATAGCCACCACCACAAAATGGCGAAATACATTTATTTTTTCACTACTTCCTCAATATGGGTATCAAATGAAAGGGCTTCACTAGTAGAATATTGTACAAGTTACAAATCAAGATAGTTGGGGGTTAATCAAAATTTTAATTTTGTTCTTGTAGGTATATACAGGGTGTTTGGTCTAGGGTTAGACAAACCGAATGGGTGTGTTCGGTGACCTATTTAGAAAATACAAGTTGGCCAAAAAAAATCCCAGACGCCCACATTTTTTTTGGTTGGTATTTATGTGTTTTTTTAATTTTTACCGAAATTAACCCTTAACTATCCAGTATGCTTTTGTGACGTAACTGACCAGTAGTGTCCAACAGACTCATTTTATAAATGTAAGGTATGAGAAAGGAAAAGAAAGCTATTTTGAATTAAAGAGACAGTATAATGTATTTCAGTAATGTTTTTTTGACACTTATTTATTTACAGATATGACAAATATTTTTTTGTCTTCAGAATGTTCAGAGCGGACATTGCGATTACGTTTATCACAACACTGTTTAGAAGCCCTTGATAATTTCGAAGGGCAAATATAACAACGCTTCTTCCTTTTCGCAGCAGGTTCGGATGGTTGAGTAGCTTTCCAATTTGTCCCTGCCACATCTTGCATGGCTGCTAAGTGGTAACTTGATAGTCCTTTCGTGCTTTGTCTCCGTATATGAGGTGTTACCAACTCGGTTGCGATTTCACGCAAAAATAGTTTTCTAAGTGTATTTTTTTACGTGAGTTCCAATCAGGATGCATATTTTTCCATAGAATAAGCGATGCAATGCCAACAACATCTATAATATTCTGAAAAAATGCTATTGGCCATCAATTTGTTTTACGCCGAACTGTATACTCATGAACCATCTAGTCCAGCGTATCGACACCTTCCTTGGTGGAGTTGTAGTACAAGTTTATTTCAGATTTGTTGTTTTTGTTTACATCTACTTCCTTTCTATGATGTATCGTAGACAAAAGAATTACAGCACGATTCTTTTTTGGTACATAAGAGACCAATGTCATATTTTTATAAAATCCAAATACATTAGACTCAACATCGCGGGTTTTCTTGGGTTGAAAATTTGGAGGCATACACGTCTTGTTTTTTCTCAATGTTCCAACTATTGTAAGACCATTTTGTGCCAAAGATTTTGTGACATCAATACTCGTGAAATAATTATCAAAAGTAACATTTCTGTTACTTCGGAAGTATGGTTCACATAACTGATTTGACTACATTATACGCTAAATTTTCCGCCCTGTTTTGTCCTTCCTTTCCGAGATATGGTATACCAAATAGGGGGTAACTAGTTTTGCTGTCACAGATCCACCAAATTTTCATACCATACTTATCAGGTTTGCTGGGTAGGTATTGTTTGAATGATACGCGTCCTCGAAAAGGTACAAGCTGCTCGTCAATAGTGTTATTTTTTCCAGGCAAATATAACTTTTTCAGGCTTTGGTTTACGTATTCCCATAATTCTCGAATAGGTGCAAGTTTATCTTTTGACTTTCTCAGGGATCTAGTATTTTTATCATCGAATCTTAAGAATCGTAATAAAGAAGGAAATCTATTTTTTCCCATTGTAGGTCGAAATATTGGATTGCCAAAGATAGGGTCCCAGTATTCTCTAAAATCCACACCTCCCTGTTTATTGACGCCTATTGTCAGTAAAATACCTAGAAATGCTTTCATTTCGATATAAAACAATCGAGCGTAAATAAAAAACAATCGACCTTCACACTCGAATCAAACAAAATGTTCTGTTTTCAACTGTGTCTGTTGGACACTTGTGGGTTGATGAAGTACTATTTTCGTTTATTAACCAAAAGTAATAAACTATTCATGTTACAAATATTTTCATTGCACATTTAGATTCGTAAAACATTGGTGGTAAATTAGATAAAAGGCCGATTCATAAAAATAAATACTTTCGTTTTTATGAAAACTTATACGCAAAAATGTGTCCGCGAGACACTTGTGGGTTGTTAAGGGTTAAACCTATTAAACCCCACAACTTAAAAAAAAAAGGGGTTTCAGATCGGATCTTTTTATTTGAATTTGGTCTCGGATACATTCTCGAGCTGTATAAGGCAAAATTAGAAGCAAATAAGGGCTAAATAATTCGTTCAGAGCTCATAGAGTGTAAAAATGAAAGAAAATTTGCCTAAAAGGTAAACTTTGACTCAATCTAATAAAATAAAATAAAACATCCATGGAGTTCAAATACTTTTAAAAACATCTCTAGTTATTCCTTAATACAACGGTATCCTACATTAGAACAAAACTCTATCACTTTGTGAAAAAATCTTTTGTAAGGGAAAGTGAAACAAAAACAATGATGGGAAAAATAATCAATTTTATTTTTCAATAATTACAAGTTTTGTTCAAAAACAGCTCCCCTATTCGCGATGCATGCCCGACATCTTCGTCGGATTTCAGCAGTCGTAGTTTTTAACCTCATCTCCTCTTTCATCTTCGCAAAAGCTGCGTCGATTCGCTCAATAAGTTGTTCTTTGGTGCTTATTTGGACTTCGTACACCAATTCTTTGGCACGTCCCCAGACAAAGAAATCAAGTGGTGTAAGGTCTGGGAAACGTGCGGGCCACTCGATGGGGCCACGTCTTCCGATCCACGTGTTGGGGAACACATTGTCCAGGTACTCGCGTACAGACGACGAGTAGTGCGCCGGGCAGCCATCTTGTTGAAAAATCATGGGGCGGTATTCTTCGTATATCGGCAAGTCACAAACCAGTTCAACCAGGTCGTTTTGGAGGAACTCCAGGTAGTTATCCCCGTTAAGAATGTCTGGCAAATAATGGGGTCCAATCAGGTGGCTGCCAATCACACCAGCCCAGACGTTTACCGAAAATCGCGTTTGGTGTGATGTTTCCCGGGTCTTGCGTGGATTTTGTCCTTTGGGTTGCCAATTGTGCAAGTTATGCTGATTAAATATTCCCTCCCTTGTAAACTTTGACTCGTCGGTCCACAAGATACTTTTTAAAAATTGCTGATCTTCTACATCAGTATGCAGAAGAAAACGGCAGAACTGCATTCTTTTCTCTTCGTCCCCTTCTACCAAACCTGAAAACCCAGAATTATTGTTTTAAACTGCATTAAGTCGTTTAAGTTATGGAACACCTGTGATTAAAAAGTCATAGCTACATTCTTACCTTGCACTGGAGTGTAGTGAAAAGCATATCTGTTATCTGCTTTCACCACTGACCACACTTTCCAGTTGGATACTCCCAAGTTACTAGCCACTTTTCGTATGCTGACAGTAGGATCTGCGTCAAATGCTTCCAAAATGTTTTCGTCTATAGCTGCACCATGCCGCATCCCACTAGACGTAGGTTCTCTAAAATTTAGCGTTCCAGTTTCTCGTAGTCTTCGAAAAGTGTTTGCAAACGTGCTGTGATGTGGCACACGTCGTTCAGGATCCAACTGTTCGTAATTTCTTTTTGCTGCTCGACCATTTCCATTGGCACGGCCATACTCAAAAACAATGTCAGCGTATTCTATGTTGCTGAATCCAGCCATGGTAATTACTAGATAAAAATCATACAGTCCAAAAACACTCCAGAACAAACTTAACAAAACTCAAAACAAAATTAACAAATAATAATAATGAAATGGATCACAATAACTCGGACACGATTCTCTGCAAGGGCAGCCAAATCTCGACTAAACTAAACAAAGCAATCCCTGCCGTGCCCGCAGGGATTGCAATCTCAGTGGTGTTTGTAATTGTATAGCATTCTTCGATAGAAAGAGACAGACGAACTTAACAAAAGCCTGCCTTATCTGACCTTGAGTGCTACTTTTATAAACCTTCTTTAGAAATAATTTGCATTGTCTTGACCGTTAACAAGTTCTTTACTTCGTATTTATTTAGGTACGAAAAATACGTTAGTCAAAGTTAATTTTTCATTACATAAGTTTTTTTTCACAAAGTGATAGAGTTTTGTACTAATGTAGGATACCGTTGTAATAAGGAATAACTAGAGATGTTTTTAAATGTATTTGAACTCCATGGATATATTTTTTTATTTTATTAGATCGAGTCAAAGTTGACCTTTTAGGCAAATTTTATTTCATTTTTACACTCTATGAGCTCTGAACGAATTATTTAGCCCTTATTTGCTTCTAATTTTGCCTTATACAGCTCGAGAATGTATCCGAGACCAAATTCAAATAAAAAGATCCGATCTGAAACACTTTTTTTTTTAAGTTGTGGGGTTTAATAGGTTTAATTTCGGTAAAAATTAAAAAAAACACATAAATACCAACCAAAAAAAATGTGGGCGTCTGGGATTTTTTTTGGCCAACTTGTATTTTCTAAATAGGTCACCGAACACACCCATTCGGTTTGTCTAACCCTAGACCAAACACCCTGTATTAAGACTAGCGGACCCTGCAGCGCCATCTACCGGGCTGATTTTTGAATTGTTATTTCGTATAGGAGGAGGTGACATACACACGTACAGTAGAATCTATAGGTACTAATATTATAAAGCTGAAGAGTTTGTTTGTTTGCACGCTAGGATCTCGGGAACAACTCGTCCGAATGGAAAGATTCTTTCTGTTGGCTAGTCAAATTATCGAGGAAGGCTATATAACATTACGCATACCAATAGGATCGGAGCATTAATGTAACAAAAACGGCCAAAAATATTCCTTTTTGAGAGCTTTTGTTGACGTTCGTGACAGCACGTGTCTATCTTTTAAGGTTGCGTTATGATAACCTTTTTTATGTTACTCAAATCGTGGATAAACAACATGGCACGTAATTTATAAATCTTAAGATATCCGAGCGAACCCAGAACGAGCCGTTAGTTCTATCTTTATATACGTATATGATTCTCCTGTACGTGCGTTGACAGTCAACTTTATAAACTGCTGGACCGATATGAATGAATTTTTTGTGTGCGTGCTATATGGTTTAGATTCACAAATCAGCCTGACAGATGGCGCTGCAGTCGGAATCTAGGTTATTATCCGAGCGAAGCCGGAACGGGCCGCTAGTTAACATAAAGTTTACGAAAGTTGATTATAAATAATAATAAATATTGGTGGACAATTCACACACACCACCATCTGACCCCAAACTAAGCAAAGCTTGTACAACGCAACGGCGGGCAGATAGCTGATATAATACTTATATAGTTGTAAATACATACTTATTATACATAGAAACACATACACAGTACAAATAATTGAATTCATCATACAAATGTTTGCACTGGGTGGGAATCGAACGCACAACCCTCGGCTTCGCAGGCAGAGTTGTTACCCACTAAGCCATGAAGCCAGTAGATAGTAGTGAAAAGTTACCTTAAGTTTCCCCGAGCTAGCCTCCCACACCTCGAGCCGTCCGTCCGCGCACCCCAGTATGATCAGGTCGTTACAGAAGTCCATGCACCAGACGGGCGACTCGCTCACCGCCCGCTCCCCCCACCCCAGCGCGCCCCACCCCTCGCTCCCCCCCTCACTACCACTGACAGCGCGAAGCTGCTTAGTCCTCGACACAGGGTTCACTGTCATCTTATTTGACGCGTCACTGTATTCACTGTCTTTGGTTCTGTAGCTGAGGACGTTTTCTGGGTGCTCGCTGCAGTACAGATCTCTGAAACATATTTTTGTATTATTTTAATTGATACTTTAATTAGTGTCTTCTTAAAGTTATACTTATTTTGACGCGTGAGGGAAAAATGATGAGACTAACATCGTCAGGAAAAACCGATACCCTACACAAAACTGCGATGCGATGCGATGCGACGCCGCATCGGAGGAAAGACTCCCACACAAAACTGCGATGCGATGCGATGCGACGCCGCATCGGAGGAAAGGCTCCCACACAAAACTGCGATGCGATGCGATGCGACGCCGCATCGGAGCTATTCGCATCGCATCGCGTCGCAGTTTTGTGTGGGACCCCTAAAAGTTAGGTAGTCAACGTTTAGTAACTAATTTCTGGTTAATATTTCTTTCGTTGAAACTATTATCCATTCTATGGTTTTTCTTAGTCAGAAGAATAAAGAGAAGAAGTATTAAATTCTTGGGTGCGTACATTACTACACAAATACATACATTTTTTGAATATAAACATATAAACTCGGGAACCATCTAAAATGCTGACAAGCTTTTGCTCAAGTGCTGACAAGAAATGCTCACGCATTTCTAGATACATCAGCATTTCTAGATGGCCATGCTATTAATCGATCGATCGATCGATTATCGATCAAATGATGAGTTGTACATTTTCACTTCTATCGGCAGTCCCTATGACTGTCAATTAATTTATTTGAGTGATAATGTGTGTAATGTTGTATTACCTGTAGTTTTTGGCGAAGTCGTATTTGGTGGTGTCGGCGACGGAGAGGTGCGGCGGCGTGTCCCGCTCGGCGGCGCCGAACCGCAGCGCGCTCAGGTGCTTGCCCAGACCTTTACGGAGTTGAGGAATATTCTACGATACAAAATACATCTCGTTTATAACTCACAAGTTTCACTGTTAACTACCGGAGGGCCCTAGCACACGACGTATTTTAAACGAGCAGACGACGCGCGTTTTAGGCAGGCGCGTCGTCTGTGCGTTTCTGCGCCGCAGATGCCGATTTTTGCGTTTGTAAAAATTCACAAGCGCATAAAATGCGATACAAACGTGCTGTTGAAGCGCGTTCGAAACTCGTTTGAAGCGCGTATGACGGGAGTAGGGGCAGAGGAGCGGCGTTATTGTACAACTGACGAGGAGTATTTGATCAAAATGCGGAAGCTACGCGCGCCTGTATCGCTGTGTCTGCGCGTATACGCGCAGGAGACGCGCGGTTCACGATCCATCTTAGGTTACAAGGTTGCGTTCTAATCTCGTTTGAAGCGCGTATACGCGCGGCGTCTACGCTTTTGCAATACGCCGTGTGCTAGGGTCCTAACTTATTTCTATTTTATACTTTTTAACACACTTAAACAAGTAGGAGGGTCTCAATTCTGCTGTATGTTTATTTCTGTAAGTTACACGATAGATCCGAAAATCCGAATCGATTTTTGCGAAATTAAAAATAATAAAAAATATAATATGTGCAAGTAATAATGTATCGGATAGTTTCCTTCAGCAAAAAAATACATATTGAAGTCGGTAGTCTGGTTTTCGGAGAAAAAAGAGATAGTAAATGTATACAACTTACAAGTCGTTCTCACAACAAACATTCAAACTTTGACATCTATAATATTAGTAGTATTCATACAACTATTGGTACATTATTTTCTTACCTCATTCTTTTTCGGTGTGTTCTCCTCAACATACGGAGCTGCAATCAAAATAGAATAGAATGAGAGTCTGTCTGTTCGTAGTACGGTACAACCGACTGATCGAACTACACATTACCTTCAATGGTGACTGCGGCATTTCTTTTGTTTACTTTTTCGTAAAGTTCCTTTTGTAATGCGAAGAAACTGAAAAAACAAACAACGTGTTACATTCCAAGGACAAGTCTATCACACTCATAACAGATAATCCTGATAATTTTATAAATACGATATATACAATAATATATTTTGAATTATCTCTGTAACGGCTGAATAGATTTCAAGACTTTGAAGTCTTGTTGACCGGCCTCGTCGCTTAGTGGGTATTAATTCTGCCTGCGAAGCCTCGGCTTCGCGTCGTGGGTTCGATTCCCACCCAGTGCAAATATTTGTGTGATGAATTCAAATATTTGTACTGTGTCTGAGCGTTTCTATGTATAATAAGTATGTATTTTAAACTATATAAGTAATTATATCAGCTATCTGGCCGCCATAGTACAAGCTTTGCTTAGTTTGGGGTCAGATGGGGTCGTGTGTGAATTGTCCACCAATATTTATTTATTTATTTTTCAAACATGGAAATGTAAATGTATGCTATGTCGTGTATCTTTCCATCTTTATTTTAGTAGCAGTAGGAGGTAGGACTCTTTGCAGAGTCTGCCTGGGGATGTCTTTGCCAGTTATTTTACCGCGAAGCAGCAATGCGAAACATAACTGCATTCCGATTTGAAGGTTAATGTTTCCAGAGAAATTACAGGGCATAGAAATAGAACAACAGGGCGACGAGCGCTCTGCAGTACTAGGTAATGTTTGGGACTCTTCATGTTCCAATAGCTGATTTTCACTGTGCTCTTATGCGGCAGGCATGTTGCTTCCGTCAGGCACGTATCCTGCTCGTCTCGTCACTCTATGTTATAAAAAAAGCACGAGTACCTGGCAAGTACTGGTCAGTACGCCGCACTCCTGCCGACTCTGCTCAGTATTCTAATTAGCAAAGAGTTATATTACAACAAAATGAATACAAGAGATTTGTCGTGTTTGTTGTTGAGGTCACGGCCGGCGCATTCGATCAGTTGTTTCTGTTTAAAAAAGGTTTTTTCTAATGGTAGTGGATAAAAATGTATTCTTGTTCCAAAAAATGGTTTTTGAACCAATAAAACTTTCAGGTATCAGAAAAATGGTTTCACCTTTCACTCATACGTAAAATTAGTTAAATTGTTTAGTTTTCGTATCATGCGATTCACAAAATCATAGAGGTCAAGTTGCGCTGCCGGTCTCTCATTCGCACTCGGTGACTTGACTTTCTCTTTTCCTTGTCTTTACTATATTCTAGGGTTGATAGGTTGGTTGGTGTCGTGTTACTCACGCGCCGCGGTCGATGTCGGTGTCGTGTTACTCACGCGCCGCGGTCGATGTCGGTGTCGTGTTACTCACGCGCCGCGGTCGATGTCGGTGTCGTGTTACTCACGCGCCGCGGTCGATGTCGGTGTCGTGTTACTCACGCGCCGCGGTCGATGTCGGTGCCGTGTTACTCACGCGCCGCGGTCGATGTCGGTGCCGTGTTACTCACGCGCCGCGGTCGATGTCGGTGCCGTGTTACTCACGCGCCGCGGTCGATGTCGGTGTCGTGTTACTCACGCGCCGCGGTCGATGTCGGTGTCGTGTTACTCACGCGCCGCGGTCGATGTCGGTGTCGTGTTACTCACGCGCCGCGGTCGATGTCGGTGCCGTGTTACTCACGCGCCGCGGTCGATGTCGGTGCCGTGTTACTCACGCGCCGCGGTCGATGTTGGTGAGGATCTCTCCGTTGTGCGAGTCCCACACGCGGATGCTCCCCTGCAGGCACGAGGACACGACGCGCTCGCCGTCCGACACCATGCACTCCACCTCCTGGCTGTGCCCGCCCACCACCAGCGGCACCGCCTCCATCACCAGCTGCGGAACACACACCCAACGCCCCGGTCAACAAGGGGTCATCCATTCATTATGTCACACGAATTTCATGATTTTTACCCCTCCCCTGTCCTTGGCACAGTTGGTCGCGTTTTCTATCAATTTTTTAGTTTTACACTTGACCGCCATCTCGCCTGATGTTAAGCGACGATGGAGCATGTTTACCTAAAAGAAACCGTCAATTTTTGAGACCTTCCTTGAGAATTTTCGTTTAAATTTAGTGTTGTAATAGTTAGATATGAAATACAACATTTTTTTAAACGTTTCGTCACATAATTGGAGACCCCTCCCCGGCTCTTGTCACACTTCGACGGCCCCTCCCTCCCACTTGACGTGTAACGTAATTTACGGATGGTCCCCAACCTCCTTCATTTTTGAAGTGAAACATTTTTTTGTCGCACCACACAGAATGTTTCGTGGGCTGTGAATGAAGCTCAGCGTCACGTTTGTAAGTGAAAGATTCGTTCGGGTGAACTCGGGATCGCAGTGTGCCTGTGACAGTTTTTTATGTTGACGGGGGAAGGAAATCGTTTGCAGATACCCGGCTGTATTGGGGAGCAGCCGGGCCTATGTGGGATCTTACTCAGTAACACCCCCTCGGCGCCTAGCTCCGTGCCTGGGGGAGGACTCAGAGATTTGGTTGGAACGCTCCGATCCGTTCAAACGTTACGACGTGATTAAATCAAAAATACAAATATTTATTCGAGAAAGGTTAAGATTAAGAAATAGTAACCGTACGAAGCCGGGTCGGACTACAAGTTATATGCAATAATAAGTATGTATTTACAATTTTACAATTATTCGTAATTAATCTACTAATGTGCAAAAGTGGTAAAAATTATACTGGTGGGCGCATTGGGTCGCTGGATTGCTATGGCCAGCCTTTGCACCAGATACGAGCCGGCGCGGGACTCCCCCGGTTCGTCGCGTAGTTTACGCCCAAACTAGCTCACCAATAACGTGAATTTATAATATTAGTAAGACATAATATATAAGCGGTATCTATATGAAACATAGTGGAACCGTAGATCCGTGTATCGTGAGATCGTATGGTTGTTACCTGTATGGCGGGTTGTTTGGCGATGATCTTCCTGTACTTGTCGTCGTCGTCCCAGGACGCGCGCCACTCCGCGTAGTGCCGCGAGCACACGCACCTGCAACCACCGGACACGTTCATCGAACGTTCATCATTCACGTGGAAATTGTACATTGGAAATTGGTTGCCTGGAAGAGATTCTTCTCAGCAATAAGGCCGCCACTTTACTGTATTTTTTTAACGCCACTAAATGTTTTACTGTATTTTTTTTGTATGTATCATAATGAAGAGTTTTCTATCTAATGAACTTTAGCTTTAACCATTTCATCGTGATCGTTCCAAACAGATAAACTACTTTGCTCCAAAAAACAAAACAACCAACTTCGTTAATTTCGTATCATCGACGTTTTGTATTTTTTTACTTTAGTTGATATTACTAAAACCACTTCACCGATTGGGATAAATTTTATAAGCGTGGATGCGATGGCAATTGAATACTCAAGAGCGACAGTCGCAGACCGGTTGGGTTGCATTGAGACATCTACACATCATCATGAGGTTGTCGTATACGAAGATAGGGGAGAAAATCTGAGCTTCCTCAGGGCCCTTTCGCATAGAGGCCTAACAAATGCAACAGACAGCTGGAGACACCCCGTTCCTAATTCGACCAACCAAACTGGTTCCGAAAGAGCACAGCAGAGGGCGACCGCGGAAAAAGCCGCTGCCAATCCAAGCGGCAGCCGAAGGCCTTCGTGACTGCCTTCAACACTATAACAGGTAGCGTACTCCGGATTTCATCCCATGGATCCCATTAATGTCAAGGACCCAAAACAGCTTCACAGCAACAAATGAGCCGAACCAGAGCCGACATGGGACAGGTTGAACCGCCCCGCTATGTCACGGCTTCGGAGCCGCGGAGCCATGCACGTAACGCCTTCATTGAATTCATAGCCACACTGAGAGCAACAAGACTAGTCAACCTCAAGAAATGCACTTCTATAGGCTAGGCAATGAAAGCCTCCTAAAGGCGAAACACGAGGAGGCCGAAGCAGCCATTTACAATAATGTCACTTCCCGGGTTATCAAGGGAACCATGACCGGGCAGTATATGGCAGCTTACAGTGCAGAAAATGGCTTCGTGACACAGAACGAGATAGAGACAGAGCGCGCGGGAAGACCCGTTTGTGCGACACCACCAATGGACCCAATTGTAGTTACCGCCCGATGCACTAAGATTACGCTGGAGGACAGGATCCTCGAGATGGCCAAGTCCATTGTAGGGGGACTCAAACGTCAAAGCGTGTTTCGAAAACAGGGAGGTACTCAATTCAATTCAATTTTTTGCGAACTATGCCTTCTGCTGTGGTAAATGGTTTCTGAAAAGAGAAATTCAGCCGCCTCATGGTGGATGAAGCTCTCATTAACCATTTCGGGGCCATTGTGACGGTCTCATGGCTGTCTGGTGTTGGCGAAATCGTTCTCATCGGAGACGTCAATCAGTTGTCTTACATCGACAGGGGAAATCTCTTCGAAATGAGGTATCACCGCCCGAACCTGGTAACAAAGATCAGCCAGGAGTTGCTCTGCACACATCGCAATCCGATGGATGTCGCATATGCGCTAAGGGAAATATACTCAGGCATGTACTCCTCAGTACCCCGTATAAAGTCTTTAGAGCAGAGAAGGTGTATGGGAGCGCAAATACCCGGCACCCAACCCAACACCCTCTTCTTAGTGCATACTCAAGAGGAGAAGGAGACCCTGACAAACCAGGGTTACGGGTCGGGTACCGGGTCACGCATCCTTAACATCCATGAAATTCAGGGATTGACATACGAGTCGGTCATCGTAATTAAAACTAAGGCAAACATGAAGCTGCACGAGAGCGTGCCCCATGCGGTTGTTGCAATCTCACGGCACACGGGGACCTTCACATACTACGCTGACGACACCGACGATGCCATCGATCGGTTCGTGCGGCGAGCGTTGGCTGCATCACCAAACACCATCCAAGAATGCAACTTACAGATGGCCATCAGGCACCATTCACACATAAGAGAGCCGAGGACTGTAATCATCAACGACAAATCATCATCACGTGTATCATACGACGATTTTCAACACATTTGTGAAGAAAATAATTATAAAATTTAATTTTGTTCTATTGAAAACGATTTTTTTGTATCGAAACTTTTTGCGAACAAAGCAATTCAACCAATAAAAACTCTATAACTCACTTGTGAATGATAGCAATGAAACAGTCACAGTTTGATTATAGGTGTCATTTTATGCCTAATTGCGGCGAAATTAGAGCCACCTTATGAGCAAGTATGTTGAAAATATATTTATTGGGTAAATGGGTAACTGACGTGTAATACGGTCGGTCAATCTGACTCGAGTTTCGGCCGCGTCCGGCGGCATTTTTCAAGAAGAGTGCGCGCACGCGATATCTGTTCGTTTGGCACTGCGGGCTGCGGCGCGGCGCACACGCAACCCATTACCCGTTTACCCAATAAATATGTGTAACAACCACGTTAATTTTAATCTATATTAATATTATAAACCGGTAGAGTTTGTTTGAACCCAAGGAACTAATTGAAAAAAACGAATTGAAAGATTCGTTCTCTGTTGGATAGTCCATTTATCGAGGAAGGCTATATAGGCTATTTAACATTACGCTACTATCAACAGGACCGGAGCACGAATGAAAAATGTAACAAAAACGGGAAAAAATATTGCTTTTTGAGAGCTTTCGTTGCGTGACAGGATGTGTCTATCTTTTAAAGGTCTTTAGAACCTACATAACCGGATTTGTTCAAAATTTGAATTGGTACGACCAATTTTAGACAGATGGCGTAGCAAAGCGCGCACGTTTCATCTAGTACCAAAATATGTTATAAATAGGTAGTGGTAGGTCTTTTGACAGAGTCCGCCTGGGGAAGTACCACACCTTTGCCAGTTATTCTACCGCCAAGCAGTAATGTGTAAGCGTTACTGTGTTCCGGAAAAAAATAATGTTGAAAATAGTATACCTGTAGAGCACGACCATCATGTAGGCGATGACGGCGACGCTGATGCTGCACAGGATGGCGAGCAGCAGGATCTCCATGGGCGTGGTCGGGTAGATCGGCAGCTCGCCCTTGCCCCACTGGTTCGGCTGGCTCTTGTCCAGCAGCTCGAACTCTGGACACAGTACAACACATATTGACCGCTCTGCTGGCTTAGTGCGAAAAGACTTCAAAGTCTTGAATAACGCCGAAAAATTGCTAGCCTATCGGTTTTTTATCGGATACATTTCGGAAAGTGTGCGACTGATTTGCATGATCTAATACCACCCTGTCCTTTTTTCTATCGGAATACTCGTAGCTCGAAAAAGCGACAGTAATTACAGGGCTTAGAGATATAACATCTTAGATAATTGGGTGACGAGCGCAGTGCAGTGCTGGGTGATGATTTGGACTCTTCATGTTCCTATAGCTGCGTGTCACTGTGCTGTCCTGTGGCAGGCATGTTGCTTACCATCAGGCACATGTCCTGCTCGTCTCTTTATAAAACAAATCAAGTGATTGTACCCGGCATGGTGTCGATCGGGTCCAGGGCCGCAGCCAGCGCCTGCCAGCGCAGCGGCGGCGGGTCTCGCTCCTCGGGGTTCCGCACGCTCGCTGCTATCTTTAAAACAAATCACAACTCATTATTTTACCTTTTCCAGCTAGTGCAATCCACGAAGACGCGCCCCACCAATTTTCGGTTTAGGGGATCGCGTTTGCTCCGAGCGTCAGTCGCGAACCATTCACCAGTCATTGTAGTGTGCGTGTGCCTTCATAGGTAATAAGTGTGTACCGATAACACTCAAACATTGACGGAAGCTTGCACACATATACTATAAACGGTTAGGAGGAATAGTGGGGCGCGTCTTTGTGGATTGCACTATCTGAACCAGGTACTTGAAACCGCTTTCATTGCCCTATGTCGATTTATCATCTCCGGAACCCCGTGCATGCAAAATAGAATGAAAATCGTTACGAGCCATTGCCGAGAGTCAGATTAATAAATATACATCCATACATATATACCAGAATTGCTCGTTTAAATGTATTTCATTTATCGATTTGTATCACATTGTGTCATCACACCCCTTGTCCAGAACGACACGTGCCTACAACTACATCCAACGCTGTTCCGGAAAAATGCCATGCACTACACACCAACATTGTGCAGAGTATAGAACTAACACATTGAAATAGCAAGAACTTCAAATCGGCATAGGGCGCAGTGCGGCAATGGGTGGAGACATCATGTACATTAAATTTCGGCTATGCAAGTTGATGCCAACTTGAATAGCTTGAAGGGATCCTTTAGACCTCTTTCTAATTATTAATATTGTCAAATCACTCTATAAACTCTACATAAGCTCTTTATCGCATTAAAAAGTAATCGTATGTTGTTTATCAGGCTTTAGACTATTCCTGTACCAAATTACACTAAAGTCGTTTCAGTAGTTTAGGCGTGAAAGCTTAACAGAGAGACAGTTACTTTCACGTTTCTTAGCTTTGGTCGGTAGGGGGGCGCCGCTGTAAGCGATGTCCACATACCCCGCCGTGTCCTACTGGAGGACGAAGCGTAAATGGACTTCCCCAAAAGAAAAAAAAATTGGCAGTCATAGGAACTGGTGTTAGAAGTGAAGACTTATAACTTAGAATTTGATAGCTTATTTTGGAAACTACACGGGTGTAACCGGAGGGCGTGGCCTGGCCATCATGGCATAGCCATCTAGAAATGCGTCAGCATTTGGTTCACGCATTTCTAGATGGCCATGCCATGATGCCCAGGCCACGCCCTTTCAGCATTTCCCATTGGCTGACGCATTTCTAGATGGCCCATAGCCATGGTCCCGAGTTTACCCGAAGATTTCTTATCATACCCGAACGTGACGCTAGAATTAAATTCACACCCCACGAAAAATCTGTCCAGGCGCTCCAAAAGAAGTGTTAACTTCAAAAGCCGGGTAGTATGACGTTAAGGCGTGTGTTACCTCGGGCGCTATCCTGTGGCTGAGCAGCGAGGGCGGCAGCAGCACGGCGTACCGGCCCGACAGCGACTCGTTGTACTGCGCGAGGATGGCCGACCAGTGGTGCGGAGACAGCCTGCCCACAACACACTCTCATATAATTGGGATCATGACTGGCTCTAAACTATACCGTTCTAATAAGTTCGTCAGGTAGGTTATAGAAAATTATCGGACACGTATTTTTTGTTTTATGAAATTATTAAAAATCTACAAAGATATAGAATATTTCACTCCCAGAGTGGGGGCTGTGATGTCACCTCTTTTAACTTGAATGTTAATCCCACCAAAACTCAAGCTGTAATAATTGGGAGTCCTTACATAATCTGTAGAGTTGACTAGGTTTCCATTCCAGAAGTTGTTTTTAACGGGATAGTAATGTACGTACAATACACCGAACCGATCAAATATATTGGCGTGACTTTGAATCGTACATAATTTATATCTCTTTCAAAAATCTACTTTAGTAAAACATGATATTTATGTGTTAGTACATTATTTAATTCGAATTTATGTGTTAGGAAAAAATACATTTAAACAATTATTATATAAATTAAAAGTATAACTTGTAACATAATGACATTCATTTTAAATAGTCCACTATTAAAGAGTAATATGAGCTAAAAGAAACATGGTTAGTTTCTTTTGCCTTTTGTGCGATGTTGAATCTTCCTTTTTGAGGAACCAACAAAAATCTGCCACCATAGCTGGAGCCCATTGTCCTGGGTACCTTATTTCTACTGTTCGCACATCTTGATGGAATATTTCTCCTGGTTCATCACTAACTGCACCAAGATTGTAAGGAAAACATCTAAATGAGTTAGGAGAAAATGAATTTTAAGCGACATTCTGCATTCAAAGCTTTGGTACGACTGAAGCAGTTTATTTACAAGTAGTGTTCTGATTTTTTATTGCCAGAGTAAGCCCTTGCTTGATAACTGCAACAAATATTTCCAACAACAATTTATTTATATACTTGTATTCCTTTTGATACAATTCATCAATAACCATTTTTCTTATTTGCGGACCTATAATAACTCTTTCTTTCAGATTAGCATCACTAAGTTGGGGGTAAACTGTCTTTAATATTCTTGAATCCTAAATCCAAAATAGAAGCAAAAAACTGCTTTTATTTTTTTTAGATCTTTTACTACGTAACATTTGCACACGTAACAAAACTTATATGGTGGATATTTACATCATCTTCTTTGATCACTACCCATATTTTTATTCATAAAAGTGTATAACTTAACTTGATGACACGAAGAAAACTTGTTTATTCGTAATATTTTAAATAATCCATGGTGAGGATGTATGTACGATAGGCTAATTGAAGCTATATTTACTGATATAGTTGCCAGACGCTTGTTTGTAATCAAAGATTTTGTGCAATTACGCATGAGAAGTTTCGAGGCATCACCTCGAAACTTTTGGTCTTTAAATTGCTTGTAGACCTTTTAAAAATTAAACACATAAAAGGCATTACTACGGCATTTTTTTCAGATTTTGTAGAATTATTAGCATACGTGCTCACCATTAGTGGCTCATTTTGCTCAATCAAGGAGTCGGGAGACGTCGCCTGATTTTGCATTGCCATTTTTGAGGATCTGCGCGTGCCGCTTCTTCCGGTTTTAGGCGTTCAATGTATGAATTTTATGATTCATAACACGAGCTAGTTGTTTTTTTCTTCTAACTGAACTTCACGAATGTCATTGGTATACTTGAGTGCGTCTTGTTTGTATAGTTTTAGGAACTGCAAACTGAGTGATGGCTTTGACTTTGTCCGGATTTGGAGATAATCCTTTGGCGGTGATTACCTACATGACCCAGATACGCGAGTTAGCGTCGCAAAAAATCGTATCATATATATCATATAGAGGCGCTCCATGATGAATCTGAAGGACTATAATGATCCAACGTTTTACAGATCGGAGTGTCCAATAGTGAGTACAATAATTGCATATTTATGATAGACTCACCTTCTAAATGGAATTTATCCGCGTACTGCAACATTCTAAAGTAGACTCTTTTCTTTTTCCTCAGAGTTTAATTTGGAACAGCGTTTAAGACTTAATACCTTGCATACCCGCACAGATAGCACTATAAATATTATCACTTAAGGAGTGGTCTAATAACAGACCTTCGTTATTATGATAAATCTCGGGAGAGTAATTAGATACTGCGCATCCGATAACAGCTTCGGTTCGAGCGGGAATGAGATAACTCGGCTGAACATAGTTTGCGACCAGGCTATACTCGTCAACCTTTAATAGTTTTGTATCATAATTATTATTAATATTCGCTTGGAAATGACGTAAGAAATTGTGACCTATTATGCCGTCATAGGTTAGATTGACGTCATCAGTGACGACATGAAATGTATAAGTAGGCGTAACTATTTTCTGATATATATAGTCCATTGAAATGTTATAATTTCAGGGCCTAATATTGCATTTTTTGTAGGGTTGGTAGTTTGAAAGATATATAGAAAATGGCGTTTTCCAAGATGGCGGCCGGAGGACAAGGGCGGCAACCCCGCAAACTTGGGATTAAGCTTCTATGGACCCCCTACACATGTTACAAAAATAAAACAGCGTCCTCTAAGAAATGCAAAGCACAGGTAACATTTCAATGAACTAATATTAAAATCTATCTGAACAGTTCTAACGTTTTTTTACTATTATTTCACAAAAATTAAATCAGGAGATTTAGTCAGACAATCGTTTAATAATGCAGGACTGTATGTATGAGTACACCCGTGTAAAGGTTTATCTGAAAAGTTGCTTTTTAAATAAATATAAAGTAACGTTATGTTTTCTAAATGCATAATGTGAGTCTACGGGCGTTATAGAGCAGTTGTGTTTGATCCTCAGCAAAACAGGGAATCCTTGCGGAACAAGCTGAGGTTTCGGGGCTCAACGAAACAGGGACGCCTGTGGAAGAAGGTTGCGATTTAGCGAAACAGGGACTTCGAGATGGATTTGCTTGTTTTGGTGTAGAATGCTTGAGATTTTCGCAAATTCTGCATTCGGTCTTAAAAACAATTTCGAATAAGATATTTTGAATCTGTTCTTGTTCGAATGCGATAATAAAGGCTGAGCCTAGGACATAAACTTAGATAGAAAGTATGTAGGGCTAAGTCCGCGGTCACTCAGACAACTCTCGATTCAGAGAGTGAATATTTTCGTTTGTCAGCTGTTTGCATGAATGTAGATCGGTAGATCGATAATATGTGGTTGTAATGTACTCTTTCACCAAAGATTTGCTTTAATAAACCTCTCAACTCGTGAAACTCGGCAAAGATATTGTGGGAACACGCGATTTGTGCTTTGCCTTACAGACGCGCTAAGATGAATTTTATTCATAGTGGGTTATTGCTGCTAAATTTATAGCAATTCGACAGATAGTGAGGAAAACGGCCAAGGTATCGCGATGTCCTCTAGAAGGGCTGATAAAATTACATACTTACTACACTAAAGGGATACTGTTCTGACAAAATAATTTCGTTTTTCTTTGTAGTTTCTGTCAGCTTTCTTCAATAAGTAGGAACACCCGGGCAGTACCTAAGCTACTTTCTCTTGTTACAGAGAAATTGTGAGTAGGATATAAGTAATCCTACTAATATCATAAACGCGGTAGTTTGTAAGAATGTATGGATGTTGTTTGTTACTCATTCACGCAAACTCGAGTCAAGGGATTTAAATGAAATACACACACATACGACTATTTTTTATTCCGGGAAAACTACGCGAGGACACAGACTCTCACTTTACTTTACACTTTATTTTATAAGTAAGAGCAGTAATGATAGGCAATTTGTTGCACTCACAGAAATAGTTGGATGTTCAGCAGTTTGGACAGGCCTGATGCCGGGAAGAGGCAGAGTACCAGGAGAGCAGCGGTGTAGGGGGTGTTGGAGTCGGCGAGAGAAGACGAGAGAAATACTCCAGGTCCGTCGACAGGCATACGACGACAAGCCTGTCTGCTGCGCTGTCCGCTTGGTAGATTTTGACGAGCGCACAGGATGATAGCGACACAAGATTTCGACACTCCGGACACGGTTTAGGTAGACCTAACTCGCGACCCGTTTATAGAACGTTTTACGGAAAGTCAACATTGGTATCCCACTTCTGATACCACTGTCCGTCGCAGTTTGCTAGACGAGTTATTACATAAAATGAATACAAAACGTTTACACTTCACGGAGGTCCAGACCGATCTGTGCAAGCAAAAAATGGCATAACAACAACAGAATTGGTTCCCTCCCTACTGCATTGACGTCAATGCATTGGGAAATTTAGCGGATTTATTTTGTTTGTTAAGCTATGCGTTTCTCAATATACGATAATATATAACCTCTGCTGAGCCGCGTCCGCGCCTCACTTCAATATATTATTGTTAGACTTCTGTCATACGTACAAAGTATATGGTTTCAAGATGATGTGGTATCATTTAAATGATGATCCTAATACGGTGAACTTTGTACATACGTGTGTGCAAGTGTATATTCTTCGTTTAGAGTGGAAATAACCTGCCAGATTCAATATTCGAGGAGACATCTAGAACTTTTCCAGGTCATAGTAAACTAGCAGTGCCCCGCGGTTTTACTCGCGGTTTGGGGTAAAAAAGTAGCCTACTAATAGACTATTAATTATCTATGTTCCAAATGACTGCCCGAACCGTTCAGACGTTACGACGTGATTGAGCAACAAACGTCTAAATATTGTCATTTATAATGTTAATAAGATAGGTATCCTCTAAGTCAGCGTGCTGCGACGACACCATCGCTTGCCATCACGCATGCTGCTGTCCGAAGCGGAGCTAGGACGTTTAAAAAATAAAATAGCAGTCATAGGAACTGCCGATAAAAGTGAAAACTTATAACTCAGATATTGATAGCTTACTTTGGAAACTACGCGGGTAAAACCGGAGGGCGTGGCCATAGTCCCGAGTTTACCCGAAGATTTCTGTCATTCCCGAGAATGATGCTTCAGGTCAAGTGCCCACGAAAAATTGGTCTGGTGCGCCAAAAGAAGTTTAGACTTCCATTGAAGCAGTCGAGTCAGAGGCAGCACTCACCTGGCCCACGGGCGCGCGTGCGGCGAGTGCTTCAGCATGATGGTCTCGTTGGTGTCGACGCCGGGGCTCTCGTCCGCGCGGTCGGCCAGCGGCGGGAACACCGGGCTGCGCTCGCTGCCGTTGTAGAACGAGTACAGCGCCTGCTGCGCCGCCGCCTTGTCGCTCTTCCGGCTCACTTCGCTCGCGCCGTCCTTCTCCGGGCCCGTGACGAAGTAGTCGACGACCCCCGAGTCGTACACGATCATGGACACCCAGACCAGCATCCAGAGCATGAAGGCTCGCTGGAAGAAGCGCGTGCGCGCCCACATGTTCACGAGCCGGATCCGCTTGGGCACGCGCGCGGCGCCGCGGCCCGCGCCCGCCGCGCTCCGCTCCGCCACCACGTCCGTCGCGGCGAACGCCAGCCCGTTCAACCGAGGGTGGGACTTCGACTTCCTCATGCGCTGAGGGGAGAAATCCTCGTCCCCCCCGTCGTTAAACCTCCAGTTCAGCGCGTTGTTCACGTTGAAATACTCCTTCAAATGCAACTTATTCTTGTCCCCGTACTCCATCCGTCGGACTTCCACGCCGAGGATCGTCGCGAAAAACGACATTTGCACGAAATAATCTGATATAAGACTCACGATCATGAATATTGAGAATTCTTGTATGAACGGGACGAAAGTGAAAAAACTGACGGTCAAGATGGTGATTTCTATGAGCAGATTCTTCGTGATGGACCAGCCTTCCTTGCTCAGGCCTTGGGCGAGTCTGATTTTGACGTCGAGTCTGGAGTCCGTGGAGGTGACGCTTTTCGTGAGGACGAGGACGTTTTCGAGGCCGACGATGATGACGAGGTAGGGGAAGATTTCTTTCCCCTGGAGGCTGAGGGTGAAGCCGAAGTAGAAGCAGATGCCGATGGACATGGAGAGGCTGCCGGCGATGGCGGCGCCGGCGCACGCGGCCAGCAGCAGCTTGGACTGGATGAACTCTATCTTCCGGACGGAGAAGTACACGTAGAGGAACAGCCCCGCGAACGTGATGCTCAGCGGGACGAGCTCGTGGAAGTTGAACTGCCCGGGGTAGTAGATCAGCGTCACGTCGTCCACGTGACTGTACGGCTTGTCTTGGTAAAGCGGGTACATTACCTTCAACTTCTCTGTCAGTGACTTGATAAATCTGGAACAAATTAACGTGTGATCGAATATTTATGGAGTAAGTCGCATTGTTTTATCTAAATAGACAAAAGATTGTAAGCCCCGTTTGCTAGCATTCAATGAAAAGTTTGTATGTTTCATGCTCTTCTAGTTCAAACTGATCTTACTGATACTCACGGCCAATATAAATGGATTTTCCGACTCTAAATTTGTACCGAATTCAGCGAAGTGGTCGCCGGCTTCTGTTTGAAAGGAAGTGCGCGTGCGATCACGTGCGCTTTTGCCCTAAAACATCGTTGAATGCGGTTACGAGTAACGTTGAAAAAGACCACGGAATGCGCTTGAAACTATTTAAAGAAGATTGAGAAAGCCGCCTATTGTAGATTTAGGAAGCGTTCAAGTATTCCATAGGTATTTTTTATTTATTTTTACCATCTGTCTTCCCTTGTAACGCACCGTAACTTTTTTTTCACCTCTCCTGTCCCTCTACCCGCATGTTACGTAACATCCAGGCGACCTGTGCTACAAGTCAGAGATTTTATTTCCCTAGTTGAAGTGAAAATTTCTTTTGGCACACCACAAACAGATTTTTCGTGGGCTGTGAATTGAATTCTAGCGTCAGGCTCGGGAATTATAAGAAATATTCGGGTAAATATGCGTCAGCATTTCCCAATGGCTATTTAGAAATGCATCAGCATTTCTAGATCGCCATGCTCATGGCCACGCCCTGCGGTTTCACCCGCATAGTTTGCAAAATAAGCTATCAAATTCTGAGTTATAAGTTTTCCCTTTCATCGCCAGTTTCTATGACTGTCATTTTTTTTTATTTCATTCTTTACATACTATAACGTTTTATAAGTTTACAAGATTTTTTAATAGTTGTAACAATTAAAAAATCTTAGAAGAAGATACTCCCCCCCCCCCCACACATTGAGCTACGTAATACTTGAACGCCACCCATAGTAAACAGTTTAGAAATGTTCTAACCTGGATGATAATGGATTCGAGAAGAAGGCCCAGTTGAGCAAATTTAGACTCAATCAACAGGAGTTTAGATAGGGTACAATCCTCAAAAAAACTAAGTAGCCCGTTAGTTAGATTGCCAAAAAATATTATACACGTATTTTTTCTTTTGTTTCACAAACAAAAATGACGAACGAAGATACAGCGCTTCGAAGTTTCGTGTGACGTCACTTGTGAGTACGATTTTTACTCACGAGTGACGCAGCGACCCCCCACTTTAGAAGTTTGATGGTCTATATCTTTGACGATTTTTAAAATTATGAAAAAACAAAAAATACGTGTCCAATATTTTTCTATGATCTACATAGATAGATATATAGATTAACTCTTTATTGCACTTAATTTAAAAATAAAACAAAAGTTACTTATAATAGAACCAAATAAAGTAGCAATTGGCGACCTTATCACTAAAAGCGATCTCTTCCAGGCAAAGATCTAGCAAAGGCAAGGATCTAGCTGACGGACTAATTAGGATGGTGTATTTTTGACCCAGTCCGGTACCGTATTGAAATGAAGAGGAACGCGGCGTTCCACCGGTGGCCGGCGGCCGGCGGGCCTGTGCCACGTGAGAGGTTAGTGTGGGCACCTGTGATCGGGCTGCTCGTAGAAGACGGTGACGGCGTACTGCAGCGCACGCGGCCGCGCCCGCAGCGGGTAGCGCTTCACACCCGCGTCGCGCAGCTGCACGCCGAACGCCATCTCCGCCAGCGACGACTTGCCCTTCTGCAGGTTCTACCATTCAACAACACATACGTTTTATACTATATTAAAAAACATAACTTGTATTAAAAATTTTACATGTATATAAAATTCTCGTGTCACAGTGTTTGTTTCCTTACTCCTCCGAAACGGCTGATTTTTACCAAATTTTATATGTATCTAAATTCAGTAGGTCTGAGAATCGGCTACTAGCTATTTTTCATACCCCTAAGTGTTAGGGGTTGTTCACCCAAACATTTTTTTTTAATTTTTGTAAAAAAAAAATATATATTTTTTTATAATGTGGCGTTAAAAAATACATACAACCCTAAATTTTTACCCTTTTATCACCAACCCCTGTTTTTTTATAGCCATTTTAGTAATTTAATCATTTGACAGTGAACTCTTAAACGACGGGACCAATAAATAAAATGGTGGACGTCTCACACACAACACCATCTGACCCCAAACTTAGCAAAGCTTGTATGCAAATGAGCGCAGTGCAGTACTAGGTAATGATTTGGAGTCTTCATATTCCAATAACTGCGTGTCACTGTGCCTATTATGTGGCAGGCATGTTGCTTACCATCAGGCATATGTCCTGCTCGTCTCGTCTCTCTACATCTCTAAGCCCTGTGAGTCTCTGGAAACATCGCCCTTCAAACCTGAACACAGTAATGTTTGCACAATACTGCATGGCAGTAGAATAACTGGAAAAGGTGTGGTACTTCCCCTGTGGCGTACTTTGCAAAGAGTCCTACCACTACAGACTGCTAGAAGAGCTTGGAAGCACGAGTGATAGAGAGAATGAGGAAATTATTCCATTAAGGAAAGGCGAGAGGTTTTGGTATATCTAGGTACAGTTGCCACCGATTTTTTTAATAATTCATTTATTTATTACCCCATATTAGTAAAATATCAAGATTAGATCTTTTGAAGCGCACTCTATGATCGATACTGAATCCAAACCTGTATTTATTTCATAGATGAGAACAATACGAATACGAAGTTCTGAACTATGAGAGAAGGAAGCGTTCCTTCTCGGAGCGCCGGTATGTAGGCAGAATATCTAGACGGGGCTATCTATCTAGCAATTAGAAACGTTATCGAATAATCACGTAGACAATAATCATTGATTGATGCTAATTGAGCGGCGGCGGCGTCTAACGTGACTCATAGGAAACACCTGCTCGCTGGACACATTCTTCCGAGGAAATAACTGCAGACACGCACGTGGTAGACTTTCATAAGCATTCCATTTTTTAATATGTATAAATTTACATTCGACCGTCATCTCGGCCTATGTTAAGCGACGTTGCGGTCTACGATGGAGCGTGCTTATCTAGAACAAACCGATTCACCCTCGATTAACGTATTCAGGCAACGTATTCTGCAGTCTAGATGGTCTTATCACAAATTTAGAGTCAAACTTCATTGTTCAAATCTTTGGAATGTCATTCATGAAACAATGTCGCTTTTTTCTAGCTACGAGCAATCCGATAGAAAAAGGGCAAAGTGTTTTATTTTTAATATTGTTGGATATTTTTCACACAAAAGTCGTGCGCGTCGTGCGCGTCTGAAACCTGATCCAACCGTCTAGCAAGAGTCTCGTATCGGTCGAGGCTAAAAGGCCGTTCACCGAGATGACTATCAGGAATGAGTGTCGAATCAGTATTCCACATGACGGAAACTTCGCAAGCCATGTCAAGGTGCCACTTGCAGAGCTTGTCCTCGGCTTTCACGAGGTTCCGTCATGTGACGAAACACGACGAAAGGATTATTAGCGGTCATCGACATAAGGGTAAGCGAAAAGAAAAGAGAGCGATATCAAAGCTATAGACTACAGGCCCGTGAACAACATTTATAGGTCAAATGAACCACCAGGAGACCTATGTAGGACTATAGAAGCCTAGAATGGTATAAAGTAATAAGATTCAGCACTATGCCGTCACTTGTAAGCTGTCCAACTGAGTACAGTCGAAGAGGGGGGTTGCAACCCTCGATTATTTCTCCTTGTCGCATGATTTTTGTACGGCGTTGCGAAATAATGGATTAGAAGAGGTTTTATGTAGTCTACTAGGACAGTTTTAGTTAGGTGGACCCTTGGGTCGGCAGCGTACAGCTCGTCCGACGACCGACACATGTCAACCGTACCGTATTATATATAATTATTAGTTTTCTCGTGACCAAGGCCATAGTAACGCGATCGACAAGTCGCGTCGCTTCGAGTCGGTAATTAAAAATATTACGATCGCGATAAACTCTTGTACAATACTCTCAAAACATGATCCAGATTGTTTTAACTATAAATAATTTGGGACTTGCTCATATTTTTGTTAATTTTATCCTTGTTACTGAAGAATAATTAAAAGCACGTCGTTATCACGGGTGAAATTTTACAAATTATGCTGAATTCTTTCCTGGTGACCCATAAAGTTTTGTATTGTAATATTTGTGGTGTATATCAATAGGACCACTTATGCTTTCGAAACATACAATCGACTTGAAAACGTCTCGCTCTTTTTGAAGTGAAAACTTCTTTTGGCGCACCTCATACAGATTTTCCGCGGCATTGAGTTGAGATCAAGCGCCACGTTCGTAAATGAAATAAAAAAATACCTGGTAGCTGTAGACGGAGCTGACGATGTTACCTGGTAGGTGTAGACAGAGCTGACAATGTTACCTGGTAGCTGTAGACGGAGCTGACGATGTTACCTGGTAGCTGTAGAGGGAGCTGACGATGTTACCTGGTAGCTGTAGACGGAGCTGACGATGTTACCTGGTAGCTGTAGACGGAGCTGACGTACCTGGTAGCTGTAGACGGAGCTGACGTACCTGGTAGCTGTAGACGGAGCTGACATACCTGGTAGCTGTAGACGGAGCTGACATACCTGGTAGCTGTAGACGGAGCTGACAATGTTACCTTGTAGCTGTAGACGGAGCTGACGATGTTACCTGGTAGCTGTAGACGGAGCTGACGTACCTGATAGCTGTAGATGGAGCTGACGTACCTGGTAGCTGTAGACGGAGCTGACGTACCTGGTAGCTGTAGACGGAGCTGACATACCTGGTAGCTGTAGACGGAGCTGACAATGTTACCTTGTAGCTGTAGACGGAGCTGACGATGTTACCTGGTAGCTGTAGACAGAGCTGACGATGTTACCTGGTAGCTGTAGACGGAGCTGACGTACCTGGTAGCTGTAGACGGAGCTGACGTACCTGGTAGCTGTAGACGGAGCTGACATACCTGGTAGCTGTAGACGGAGCTGACATACCTGGTAGCTGTAGACGGAGCTGACAATGTTACCTTGTAGCTGTAGACGGAGCTGACGATGTTACCTGGTAGCTGTAGACGGAGCTGACGTACCTGATAGCTGTAGATGGAGCTGACGTACCTGGTAGCTGTAGACGGAGCTGACGTACCTGGTAGCTGTAGACGGAGCTGACATACCTGGTAGCTGTAGACGGAGCTGACAATGTTACCTTGTAGCTGTAGACGGAGCTGACGATGTTACCTGGTAGCTGTAGACAGAGCTGACGATGTTACCTGGTAGCTGTAGACGGAGCTGACGATGTTACCTGGTAGCTGTAGACGGAGCTGACGATGTTACCTGGTAGCTGTAGACGGAGCTGACGATGTTACCTGGTAGCTGTAGACGGAGCTGACGTACCTGATAGCTGTAGATGGAGCTGACGTACCTGGTAGCTGTAGACGGAGCTGACGTACCTGGTAGCTGTAGACGGAGCTGACATACCTGGTAGCTGTAGACGGAGCTGACAATGTTACCTTGTAGCTGTAGACGGAGCTGACGATGTTACCTGGTAGCTGTAGACAGAGCTGACGATGTTACCTGGTAGCTGTAGACGGAGCTGACGATGTTACCTGGTAGCTGTAGACGGAGCTGACGATGTTACCTGGTAGCTGTAGACGGAGCTGACGATGTTACCTGGTAGCTGTAGACGGAGCTGACGATGTTCGCGTCGAGGGAGAAGGAGTGCAGGCTCTGCTGCCACAGGTTGGCCGGCGACAGCAGCAGGCAGCCGTACTCCGGCAGCAGCCGCTCCACGCTGGCCTCGCTGTCGCGCCGCTTGATGCCGTCCACCTGGTAGCACTGCTGCACCAGCGTGCTCTTCCTGGAAACACACACTAACAGTCACTACTCTACACCGAACACCTATTTCAAATCTTATTACAAACTAATTGACTCGGTGAACTTCGTAACCCAATTTTTTTTTTGTCATCATTTTCTAAAATTTCTTCTTACTATGCAAACCTTGTCCCGACATTAACGAATACATAAAACAAAGAATCATCCAATTTGGTGCAGTCATTCAAAAGTTGTGAGTGTACAAACATTTCGAAGATTAATTTTTATACATATACATACGCGTAAAAGATAGAGTGACGGGACGAGCAGGACATGTGCCTGATGGTAAGTCACACGCCAGCCCATAGTGTGGTTTTTAGTGTTACATTACAAGAGGTTTTCACGTGTATTCGACAAACGTTTTAACAAAAATTATTACGTTTATCTTTACTAGTATTACTCTTTGTTTGAATACGCTACTCTCGGACCGCTGGGTATGAACATATATGTATGTACGTGGTCTCCGAGTGTTATAGGCTATATTTATACACCACGGGCTAAGCCGGGGCGGATCGTTAGTATTATTTAAATCTTCTGTGCGTTTTTATTTAACTGCTCCTAAGTAAGTTACGGCTTGTCTAGTCGGGAGAACGGCGGCTGCCGATCCGGAGACCCCGGGTTCAAACCCCACACGCACCACCGTCTTTTCGAAGTTATGTGCGTAACGCCGCTAACTTAAAACGGTGAAGGAGAACATCGTGAGGAAACCGACATGTACCTAGAATATTTCGAAGTCATGTGTTATCCACCAACCCGCACTGGGCCAGCGTGGTGGATTATGGTCTTAACTCTCTCCTTGCGAGAGAAGGCCCCGAGTCCCAGCAGTGAGAACATTTATTGGGCTGTTGATGATGATGATTGATGAAATAAGTTTATACTTGACCGCCATCTCGCCTGATGTTAAAACGACGATAACCATTCTACTATATCTTATCTTATATATAAAATTCTCGTGTCACAGTGTTTGTTTCCTTACTCCTCCGAAACGGCTTTACTGATTTTTACCAAATTTTATATGCATATTCAGTAGGTCTGAGAATCGGCTACTAGCTATTTTTCATACCCCTAAGTGTTAGGGGTTGTTCACCCCAAACATTTTTTTTTTAATTTTTGGTAATTTTTTTTGTTTTTATTTTTTTATAATGCGGTGTTAAAAAATACATACAACCCTAAATTTTTACCCTTTTATCACCAACCCCTGTATTTTTATAGCCATTTTTGTAATTTTATCATTTGACAGTGAACTCCTAAACGACAGGACCGATTTGAATGTTTTTTTTTGTGTGTGTATTCGAAGATGGTTTAAATTCACAAATAAGCCCGGCAGATGGCGCTGCAGACAGTGTCTAGGTTATTTCCGAGCGAAGCCGGAACGGGCCGCTACTTTATTTATAAAACTTTACATGAAATTTACACTGGTCATAGAATAATTACAGTATACATAGTGTATCAGGGTATACTTGTTTAGAAATGTTTGTGTCTGTGGATCAGGTAGGTACTAACTTGTTCTAAGTAATATTTTTTGAACTAATTCATATTTCTGTAAGGAACCTACACTACAAACAGAACAAATATACATATATTAATTTTAAACAACGCCTACCAGATCGTTGCCCGAACTACCATATACGTTGAATCCATATAATTCTAAGCTCTACACACTTGATTTTATAGTTCTAGATGGCATGTTATGTTATTTCTTATGTCTGGTGAGTACGTTCACAGTATATGTAGGGGCAGTGGGCAGAAACCTTAAAAGGAGAGTTCCGGTAGCCAACTCAGAATGTGCGTTCCATGCTAAGCACGTTACACGTTTGATCACATCGATAACAACGGAAACACTAACATGTACATAATTGTAAATTTAGTAGCGACGGGAAAGAATTCCGCAGAGTAATTTTCCGCGTGAGAGTGACCGCCACCGTCGCGTCGCCGACCTAAAGGTACCAGTGTACCAGGTACCAGTAGCCAGTACGCTGTGACCTTAAGGTACGTTTTAGGCGTAAATAGGGCTCTGTATGGAAAAAACTAAAGTTGCAAATCGGGGTTCCAAGCAATTAAATGTGATCCACCATCCCAGATATAGAACAAAGACAAGATCTTGAAGAGCTGATAGAATTTATAAAAGCTATAGCGCTTGTATCTGTTGCCACAGGAACGAGGAAGCAAGGGCTTTTCAAAAACTGGTCAGTTCAGGTGATCAATGGAGGTCAATTTGTTTTTTTTTTTTAACTTTAGCCACTACATACCACAGACATGACGGTTCCTGCTCTTTGTCAGAATGCACGTTTTCAAATGAACGACATAAAATATTAAGAGGTTCCCTCCAAAATATTATAATGTAAATACCAAATTTCTAATTTCTATTATTATTTCTAAATTTGTAGCATAATTTGTCACAAGCAGTCCAACCTCTTCCGTCAAAAACGACCATTTTTGACGGAAGAGAGTCGTTGCACGAGGCACGACGCCTCTGCGAGCATGAGTTCTCAACGTATACACGCAATCAATTTATGCACCTCGATGTAAGTTGGGTAGCTCGTGGTGTTCACAAATATTGGATATCTACAGATGCAAAAAGGTATTCACTCTCGGACATATATGCAGGTTATATAATAGAATAGGTTCGTGAATTTGGTTCGCTAATTACATACATCAGTAGTTTTGGTACAAATTAGGCAAATAAATAAGCAACCTTAGTTACCACTAACTAGCCCCAAACTAAAGAAAACTAATATTATGGGAGCCAAACAGCTGATTTAGTACAAGCTATTAAGGATTAAGATTCCTTCATTCAATGAACGACAAGAGAAAGGAAGCCCACGATCGGAAACAAATGGTTTCACAAAACGGGGGCATGAAGCCGAATAGGAAGCCTTATACTTAACCTTTTCAACTATTTGTAGATTGTTTCTACCCGTCTACCAAACCAACAATTACCAGCAGGTAGTCCATGTATTTGTTAAGTTTATTTTGTTGATAAAAGCTAATCCCTTTTAGCAATTTCAAGATTGGCTCTAGATTGTAAAACATATAACTAAGTATAAAACCAAATACCCTTTTAATTAAATACATTAGTAAGCGTAACCCTGGATACGCGTACAAAGTCAATTCAAGTCAAGCAGTAGTTTTCAAACTTTACTATGTTCCGGTGAGAAGGGCAATGTTTCCAGAGCAATTATTGCAGGGCAACTAGATACATCGTCCTATCTCTCTGGGTAACAAGCGCCGCCAAGTGCTGGGCAGAGGTTTGGACTGTTCAACTGTTGAAATATCTGTTTTTAAGTATAAAGTGACAAGACGAGCCGTACATTGAACACTACTGCTTGGCGGCAGAATAACTGTCAAATATGTGGTAGTTCCCGACGCGGACTCTGCCAAGAGTCCTACCACTACGATCACCTACAACTAATTTGGTCCAACTTTAGAGATAGTATATAAGTAGTTTCAATATATGACAACTAACGGCCCATCCGGCTTTACCCGTGGTACTCGTACATATATAGCATATAGTACTTAAGGATCACCTACATGTCTAACAGTGAAAGAATTGTTCAAATCGGTTTATTATAAATAAACTCATCAGCTTTGTAATATTAAAGTAAATAAAGTATGGAAGTATAGATATCAGAGCGAAGCCGGAAAGTGGCGCTAGTATACCCACATTATAAATGTCAATGTTTGGAAATATATTAAAACTAGCGGCCCGTTCCGGCTTCGCTCGGATTTCGTCATTTAAGGACTATCCTATCTCTCAAGTTGGACCAGACTGCTCACGGTGTGCCAATTTAATTTAAAATCGGTTAAGTAGTTTAGGAATCCATCGCGGACAAACATCGTGACAGGAGATTTTATAGTTTGGAAGAACACATGGCTTCTATTAACTGCGGTAAAATTACGAAGACGAGAGCTAGGCGGGTAAACCAGCGGAGCGCTGCTAGTGTATATTAAAAAAATAAATTGTAGGATGCGTAAAGGCCTTGTTTGCCGACTCGTTTATATTTTTTTCGTTAATTCATTCAGCGACATTAGCTTTTAACGGAAACGGACGTCATCTAAACAGGTTTTTGCATAACCATTGTTTTACCGTCATTATATGTACTTACGAGTATTTACTCGTATTTGGTCGAAAATGCGTGAACTGAGATACCGCTGGAGGAGATGCGACAAAAAACTCGTTTTAGAACTTGATTGTTTAAATAAGTCTAACTATATATCGCTTTTTTTTAAGTGTACAATCTATATTATATCAAAATCAATGCCACTTTTCGTTGTTTTTGAACTCCTCCTAAACGGCTGAACCGATTTGAATGATTTTTTTTTGTATACGTTTGGGTAGGACCCTGGAAGGTTTAGATTCACAAATCTGCCCGGCAGATGGCGCTGCAGTTGATATCTAGGTTATTATTCGAGCGAAGCCGGAGCGGGCCGCTAGTAGATGTATATAGTGTAGTCTATAATCTATAACTATCATACAATACGTTTGGGTAATATTTTAGTGCTCGTATGTTTAATGTGGACTGCAAGGAGTATAACATTTCTTGACTGATATTCTAAGATATTCATTTGTAAGTGTGACAGGGTTGATCCAGTCAAACTCAAGGTTCAGCCGCATTAATCCGCCTGTACCCCTTCACTTAGGGTCATCCTCCCCTCACCCTCATCAACCTAGCACCGTCCCGACCGCAACCCGTTAATTAATTATAATAAAGTGTTCAAATGCGAGTCGGACTCGCCCATGAAGGGTTCCGTTGCTGGAAGTAACATCATACATAAAATACAGTACACATAGTTCTTGTAGTTCGTTGTAACTTTGATCGAAGTTTTAATAATAGTGTATTTATGACGTACTAAAAAAACTACTTACCAGATCGAGTTCAAACCAATTTTCGGTGGAAGTTTGCATAGATACATCATAATTTTTTTTTAGTTTTATCATTATCTGTACCACTTTGGAAGTGTCTCTCGCGCAAATCATTCAGTATAGAAAAAAAAATATTAGAAACCACAACGTCATTTTTTGAATACCTATCCATAGACACCCCACACAAATAGGTTTCATGAAAAAAAATGAGTTTCAGTACTAAACCCTTAAAATTAATGGGTTTTTTAAGTTTTTGGTTTAAAAATCTGAATGCGGTTCACAGAATACATCTACTTACCAAGTTTCAACAGTATAGTTCTTATAGTTTCGGAACAAAGTGGCTGTGACATACGGACGGACAGACAGATAGACAGACATGACGAATCTGTAAGGGTCCGTTTTTACGTTTTACGGAACCCTAAAAACGCGTAATAACTACGTTTTTGTACAAGCTTTGCCTAGTTTAGGGTAAGATGGTGTTGTGTGTGAATTGTCCACCAATATTTATTTTTTAAACGAGAAATTCTTGTATTTAACTTTTCTAAAAATACGTGTTTAAACCAGCTTATAAACTCTTTTTATACAAAAAATTTAACCGACTTCAAAACCACGAATAGGCACTCAAAAGCGAAAAATGTAACATAATTATTAATTACTATATAAGCGCTACTCACTCATCTATTTGAAGGCGGTGCCAGTCAAGTCGGAAGCTCGTAGATGGATACTATGTACGTAGTAAGAAGGACATGTAAGTAGTATCTATATACTACTTGTAAGACACAAAATTGTAGGCAAATTTTAGTTTTTTGTTCATATTTCACAAACCACCTGCCGATTTCGATAACATTTATAGATCACCATTTGGGAACCATACTCATCGGACAACAAAAAAAAATTTATTGGTTCGGACGTTCTTGAGTAATCTGGTAAATAAAAAAATATGGTGGTCGAATTGATAACCTCCTCCTTTTTGGAAGTCGGTTAAAAAGTAAGTCTTTTTTCGTTTGAAGCTATAACATCCTTATTTTAACAAATTTCACGATTAACTCTGTAAAGTGAAGATAAATCATACTTGTAGAGAAATACAATCTTTCCAGTGGGACAATAATTATGTATACGTACCGGTTTTAAACATTGAACATTTCCGTGGTTTCACATCCAGGGAATTATTCTTCAAGTAGCAGCGCGTATTTCACGATCCGTATTTATTTTCTTGCGATAAAAAATAGTATAGATAGAAACTCTTTATTGTGACAAACAACTTAAAGTTTTACAGATAAACACGTATTAACTAGCGCCACAAATGGCTTATTGCTGACGAGAGCAATCTCTTTCAGGCAACTAGAATCAAGGAAAATAGCCTACAAACATCCGTAGGCGGGGGAACCAACATTAATTTAAAAATACTACTAAATATATATACCTATATATCTTATATATAAAATTCTCGTGTCACAGTGTTTGTTTCCTTACTCCTCCGAAACGGCTTTACTGATTTTTACCAAATTTTATATGCATATTCAGTAGGTCTGAGAATCGGCTACTAGCTATTTTTCATACCCCTAAGTATTAGGGGTTGTTCACCACAAACATTTGTTTTTTTAATTTTTGGTAAAAAATTGTTTTTATTTTTTTATAATGTGGCGTTAAAAAATACATATAACTCTAAATTTTTACCCTTTTATCACCAACCCCTGTTTTTTTAGAGCCATTTTAGTAATTTAATCATTGGACAGTGAACTCCTAAACGACGGGACCGATTTGAATGTTTTTTTTTTGTGTGTGTATTCGAAATGGTTTAAATTCACAAATAACCCCGGCAGATGGCGCTGCAGACAGTGTCTAGGTTATGTCCGAGCGAAGCCGGAACGGGCCGCTAGTTTACATATAATAATAAATATTTCCCTATAAATTTATATAATTTACTTCATAAACACTAATAATAACAAACAATTACTACCAAAAGTGCGGACTTGATGAAGAGTAAATTAAGATAGCATTCCGCATGTTACAGTTTCAAAGCATCAGGTATCAACCGTGCCACCACCTACAGTTTACTGGTGTCAAGTCTTACACTGCGATAAATAAAAATCCTTTGGTCTTCCTTTAAAAATGCTCAAGGATTGTGACTGTCTCAAAGAGGCCGGCAAAATGTTACACAAACGGACAGCCGTTACGGTAAAAGAGTATCCATAGAAGGAAGTCTTGTGTGATGGTGTGGTAAGGTTGAGTGCTACAGCCGCTCTCAAAGAGCGTGGACGTGAAGTTTCATCACAGAAAGTGAAACGCTCCTTAAGATAAGAGAGAATCCTACCTGGCTTGCACAATACGTTATAGAGAAGTGATAAGATGTGTGCATTTCTGCGGAGACGGATTGGGAGCCACTTGAGTTTTGCGCGAAATTCAGATATGTGGTCATATTTGCGCAAGCCAAATGAAACCTGATGCAGACATTTTGAAGACGCTCAAGCTTGTTCAGTTGTCTCTCAGTGAGATCTAGGTAACAAACGTCGGCATAATCAAATGGGAAAAAGCAATGATTGGACAAACGAAATTTTAGTGGAAGTAGGAAGAAAGTTGCGCAATTTCATCAGAGCTTCCAGCCGCAGCGTACAGCTTCCTGCTAGTTGCTTGAAGTTGCGGACCCCAACTCATACAGCGATCCATAAAAATGTCCAGTTTTCTGACAGAGCTGCTATAAGATATAACAGTACCATCGAACTCAATGTTAGGGAGCGATTGCCAATCTGTTGGAATACTGCCTAGAACTACCAATGATTATGGCCAGTGTTTTGCTGGGATTAACATTTAGACCAAAGCATTTTCCCCACTGACAGACACTAGCCAAATCTACATTCATGGTGTTAATCGCGTCTGAAATTTTTGATAGAGGTGTATGAGAATAGTTCTTAAGGTCATCGGCGTAAAGGTGGTAGGAAGAGGAAAGGTTGGAAGAGATAGAATTGATGAAAAAAAAGCAGAGGGGATAGGACGCCACCCTGAGGGACTCCGGCAGAAGTCGAACACCGAGAAGATAAATTATCCTCAAGGCGAACTCGCTCCCTAAGACCACAGAGATACCTAGCTATAAAATCAGTTAATAGCGGATGGGGAAAGATTAGAAGAGCGTAACCAGGCCAAGATAACATCATGATCAACGGTATTGAAGGCATTGCTAAAATCAAGAATTACCAACACGGTAACATTAAAATTTTCCATCGAAAGACTGATGTCATCGGTAAGCTTTACCAGTGCACTGACGGTACTATGCCCCGAACGAAACCCTGATAGAAAAGAATTTACTACTACTAAATTGATTATGGACAAGACATTCAAGAACTTTAGACAAGAAAGGAAGAATCGAGATGGGACGGAATTCCAAGAAAAACATTGGATTTGGGTTTTTAGACAAAGGAATAATTTGTGCATCTTTCCACGCTGAAGGGAAAACACCGGAAGAAATAGAGGTATTGAAGATGACACAAAGCACAGGGAGGAAAAGTTCTAGGACAGAGACCAACATGTTGCGGCTAATGCCATCGCTACCTACCGCACTAGAAGAGATAGAAATAATGCTCTTCTTGACCTCGTCAGCAGAAAATTCATTAAAATTAAATGGAGAATTATCAGAGATGGTTAGATAAGAAAGGGAAGAAAGATTATTGGTTTTGGTTTGTAAGTCAATAACTGAAGAGGAAGAGAAATGTAGATTTAACAAATTCAAATCAAGATCCCGAGGAACATTATCTAACCGCAATATACCGATATTATGTTATTCCAGACCATTATCTTTCTATTATTTTATTATTATATTTATATACCAAATTTCATCCAAATAGCTTCAGTAGTTTTTGTGTGAAAGAGTAACAATCATACATTCTTACAAACTTTCGCGTTTATAATATTAACGGGACTAGTATCATTAATAAATAATTGTGGGTCATATCATAATTTAGTTGTAGACTTTGCTTTATTTGACCAATTCATCTGCCTGCCAGTTTCTTTGTTCAGCAACTGTACAAATAATAATATCTCTACCTATATTTGTCGTATTCGTTCTTAGTAAATCACCACAGTTATTATCGACGCCGTTTATTCACAAATGTTTATAAAAGTATAAGTAATAAATCGTACCTATAATTTGTGATTTTAAATATTAATTTATGTTCGACATTATTTTTGTTATAACCTTTTTTTAAATAAAATAAACTAGTAATACTACTAGTGGTCTCCCAGTGGTCAAAACTCGACCATGTTCTTTCATTGAATCAATGTATTTTAATCCATAATTTAAATAAATTATTTTTAAACAAAAAATTAAATCGACTTCAACATCACAAACAGGCACTCAAAAGCGAAAAATAAATTGATATAGGTAATTATTATAACCGCTACTCACTCATGTATTTGAATTCGGTACCAGTCTATTCAAAAAGCTAGTAGGTACATAGATATTATGTAGATATTATGTACGAGGTAGTAAGTAGGCATAGGTAAGAGACTTGGCTGGCACCGACTTCAAATAGATGAGTGAGTAGCGGTTATAATTATTACCTATATCAATTTATTTTTCGTTTTTGAGTGCCTATTGCGTTTTTACCCTTTGGGTACGGAACCCTAAAATAAAAACCGGCCAAGTGCAAGTAGGGCTCCCGCACGAAGGGTTCCCATTAGCAAATAAACGGCGAAAACCTCTTTGGCTTTATTCCGAATTCCGTAATATATAGACTATCGTAGTTTCCACAGACCGGCTTTCATCCAAAAACTTCTACTAACAAATCTAAAAATCACTATGTCATCGAGGTAAATTTTAGCAGTATTTTTTTCATATTTCTAAAATCACTATACAGATTTCGATAAAATTTATATGCGACCACCTTTGAATTATTATCTACCAAACAAAACAAGAACCATCGAAATCGGCGCTACGCGATAGCGCCGATTACGACATACATACAAAAAAAACATACTACCGAATTGATAACCTCCTCCTTATTGGAAGTCGGTTAAAAAAATACTCTACTCTATGTTGACTATGAGTGTGTGGAATTTCCAAACTCCGTAGGTACACGACTTTTTCGCAAAAACGTGATACTTACAAAGATTTTGTTATACATATTAATATAATATACCTACCTAGAAACTGAGATTCAAATGAAAATGAAAAAAACGTTTATTCAGACAAATGTTGGGTTCACAAATCTCCACTTTAATTATTAAAAAATATACAATGAAAGCGGAATCTGTTATCCTACTTATATTATTGCTAAAGTTTGGACGTTTGGTTGTTTGAATGATTGTTACTCAATCACGTTGTAAGATAGTCGCACTGAGGCACACTCGGCGGTCCCGAGTTTACCCGAACATTTCTTTCATTTTTGAGCGTGACGCTGAGCTTCATTCACAGCCCACGAAAACTCTGTCTGTGTTGCACGCTTGCACCAAAAGAAGATTTCACTTCAATTACACTAGAGTTTTACAAGAAAGTTATCTTAAGCTATGAGGCTTTTAAACACAATGGACCCTAAACAGGCAAAGTCAGTATTTTGGGCGCCCTACATCCAGCGGGTCTATCGCCTAACTAAATCAGCTTTGACTTTCCTATAGCTGTCTCTGTAATTTTAAGCGAAAAGAAAAGAGAGAACAATGTCAAAGGTTAAAACAGTTTTAGTTAAGCTCTCAGGTAACAAAAACAGTTTGAGCTTGACTTGTATTGCATAATCTTTTACTTATTTGAAAATGCCTCATGGACTGAATCGATTTAATTTCGAAACGGAATTCCTTTTGTGTGTTGTTGGCCGATTCGGCGTACACACGGACACGTGTTAGAATCACTTTTTCTTTATCTACCGAATTACGCGAGAAGATTATTTGAATCTATTTTGAAAATAGTGTGAATACAAGAAGTCGTGCTTTCGCAAATTGAATGAATTGAGTCCCATTATTCCTACCGCTTTTGATAACTAAGTGAAAGACCTAGAAGCGCCTCCTATCATCGTATTATTGAGCCATATCTTTGAGTCTCGTCGGAAAACACCTCATTGAATTTAAATTAGTAGTTAGGTAATAGGTATTTTATGTTCCATTTGACATTATTTTAGTACAATTATTATTTATTATCACATTGTCTACTTCATTTTATTTTTTTCTAATCCCATTTTCCTATGTTTTTTCTAATATTTATTGTTATACAATTTATTACGGCTGACCTGTAAATGTATATTTATCCATAAAAAACTTTGACTTTCTGCTAAGGCATAACATAGAGAAAAATAATTAGGGATCCGTGAAAAAAACCCTTTTAACGCGGGTGAAACCGCGGGCACAGCTAGTTTTAAGAAAACGCTTACTGCCAAGATCAAGTTATAACATAAATATGCTGTTAGTCGTCCCGAGATAAAAAGTACCTACCCTATATTTTATTCCAAACGATTATCTACTCGTACCTATGTACCTAAATTCGTCCAAATCCCTTCAGTCGGTTTTGCTTATAAGAGTAACAAACATTCATACATATATACCTACAAACTATCGGATCCATAATATTAGTAGGAAGTAGCTCGCTTACCGTGCTCATACTACTGACTCACCGGAACTTTAACGACAGGGGTAGACAGAGAGAAAGGTACTGGTAAGGTAAGGTAAGGTAAAGGTAAGGTAAGGTAAAGGTACTGGAAAGGTAAAGGTACATACCTTTACCCCTAATCACCTTCTTACTTGTACTTGTACGGACTCTACGACTGTGTCAGCTTCACTACATAGTATAAAACAAAGTCACTTCCCGCGTCTGTCCGTCCCTATATAATTATGCTTAGATCTTTAAAACCACCAAACAGATTTTGATGGGGGTTTCTGATAATTTTAAAGGTTTCCAATGTAATGTCATAAATAAACACATTTTTTGCGCTTACACTGCATATGAAC
Source organism: Ectropis crepuscularia (assembly GCA_963693475.1). Classification (NCBI taxonomy): domain Eukaryota; kingdom Metazoa; phylum Arthropoda; class Insecta; order Lepidoptera; family Geometridae; genus Ectropis; species Ectropis crepuscularia. The sequence goes on from OY856338.1 coordinate 41,854,169, forward strand.
CATATGAGCTAGATCAAAATAATGTCCAGTAGTATTGTACCCCTTCAAAAGATCTACAAAAAAGTCTAAAATAGTATATATCTATCTCTTAGGAATAACCCAGAATAACATTTTTTATTGGTAAATTTTGTATCAGCATTGAATCCCGTGCGAAGTCGGAGCGAGTCGCTAGTAAAACAGTATTTACACGTAACCCTGTATGTAAATGTCAGTGGAGAACAAAAGATACAGGTGAATATTTTTATTTCCATTTGCGCAAGCGTACATTTCTATGTGTGTGTGTGTGTATTCTCATAAGGACGCAGCGATGGTATATACAAAGGTACTCGTTTGTGTAATTCGAAGAAAGATTCTTAGAAGTAATGTTGGTTGTTGAGGCGATGACTCACGATGGAATCAGTTACTCCAATCAATTCCATTAATGTTTAGCTTGATAATTATTTAATAGTATTTGCCGATAATTTGCGATTGATAAAGTTAATGGATGCCGCGCGCAAGGATGCCAACTCAATTTCATTCATTTTAAAATATCTTTATTAGCCATTAATACATAAACTGAACATTTCTAGTGTACATTAAATCCTAGAAGTGACAAAACAATAAATGTTTCTACATTTTACAAGCTTAAAAGTATGGGCTTATTAAAAACTTATTAAACTGTCGATTATATTGTTTTTGGCATAACAGGAATCTAAACAAATAATTGAGAATCATATACTTTTTAAACATGCAAACCTCGAAATGGACCTACATTTAATGCAGGTTCTTTTTTTATAACCTAATTTATTTACAAAAAGTGAATAATCAATTGATTTTGATCAATATTAATCATAATTAGATGGTAGTACTCGCAAACACGTCTGAGAACGATCCAAAGGTAGCAGCAGCAACAACTCGGTACTAAACTAGATGCGTCATATACTAGAACGCGCAAGCTAACACAGCTCAGATGAGAAACGCGTACGCCGATCCGTTCCGTAAATCTCAATACAATAAGAAGGGTAAGGATGCCAACAAATCCTTGTACCAGCCGCTGCGCTGGTACAAGAAACAAGGTCCCATTAATAAGTTCCCAGTATTAGACTACAGGCACGTGAACAAAATTTACGTATGAAATGAACCACCTGGCGACCTATGTAGGATGATAGAAAGGGTATAAAGTAATAAGATTCAGCACTATGCCGTCACTTGTAACCTGTCCAACTGAGTACAGTCGAAGATGTGGGGTTGCAACCCTCGATCATTTCTCCTTGTCGCATGATTTTTGTACGGCATTGCGAAATAATGGATTAGGAGAGGTATTGAAACTGTATGGAACCAATGCCTATGACAGCTTACAAGTGACGGCATAGCGCTGAATCTTATTACTTTATACCCTTTCTATCATCCTACATAGGTCTCCTGGTGTTTCATTTACTACGTAAGTTTTGTTCACGGACCTGTAGTCTATATCTTTCAGTGTATCTGCCTGTAGCTGTTTCTTTGGCCAGTGTGACTATGAGGTCGTAGGTTCGAATCCCGCATGCTACCACTAGCTTTAACGGTGAAGGAAAATATCGTATTGAAACAGGCCTATTAAAAGAAGGACTTTTTGTTTGAGGGTATGTGCGAGCCTTCAACTCTCGCTTGGCTTGCGAGGTAGATTATGGCATTGATTCTTTCCTGGTGACGGAAGGCCCCGAGTCCCAGCCGTGTGAACACAATATTGGGTTGCTCATGATAAGTACATCGCGGTGTTTTCCTTCACAGTGAAGGCGGGATAACCTACCCTCCTGCTATGACTATGACAAAGCCTTTTTACAGCGGCTTTATAAAATTTTATCATAAATTATTATTTTACCTTATTATGTCCACATGTTTTTTGCCTTTTTAGAGTTCCGTAAAACGTAAAAACGGAACCCTTATAGATTCGTCAAGTCTGTCTGTCTGTCCGTCCGTATGTCACAGCCACTTTTTGCCGAAACTATGAGAACTACACTGTTGAAACTTGGTAAGTAGATGTATTTCGTTCATTAAGATTTTAAAATTAAGAAAAGTTTTAGTCATACTTAGTTCATCAAACCTGTACGTGTGGGGTGTCTGTCTATCGATAGCTCTTCAAAAATGATGTTGAGGTTTCTAATATCATTTTTGTCGACACTGACACGCGAGAGACACTTCTAAAGTGGTAAAATGTGGGGGGGGGACATTTCACCCCTTACCCTCTAACTTCTAAAATAAGACAAGGATAAAACTAAAAAAATATATAATTATGATGTACATTACCATGCAAACTTCCAACGAAAATTGGTTTGAACTCGATCTGATGAGTAGTATTTTTAGGACGTCATAAATAAATACACTATTACTAAAATATTGATCAAAGTTACACCGAACTACAAGAACTTATTTACTATGTTACTTGCTGCTACGGAACCCGTAATGGGCGAGTCCGACTCACACTTGGCCGTAAATGATTTATTGTAAATGACTTTACCAAGTGTTCTTATGAATAAATGATTTGAATCGATAAATCAATTGATTGTTTTCTTTACAATTGTAATTTTGTCATAGGAAATTGGATCAAATGTCTTAATTTACGTAGAAGTGCATTGCTACCCAAACTAGGAAAAACCTCTGAGATGGCGTACCAATACCCTGCGGCGAAACGGGTTGGATAATTTACAATAGTATTGAAAGAAGACTGACTTACGTCTCTGGGTCCTCGTGGTTCCGGATGGTCTCCAACAGCCGGAACACCTCCTGCAGCGGCGCTCGGAACGCGTCCCACATCTTCAAGTTGCTGTTCCACGGGGAGACACCTGCGGAAACATTTACGTTCAACTGATGCTGCTTTATACGTATAGTTGTGTATACCACACCTTCTACCGCCATGTGTAAACACCACTGTTTTCCGGTTCTGAATTGCAATATTTTCAGATAAACTACAGGGCATAGAGATTTTTAAAACATCTTATATCTATGGACGGTGCGGCTCAGTGCTAGGTAATAGGATTTGGACTCTTCATCTTTGAATAGCTGCGTGGCACTGTGTTGTTACGTGCAGGTGTGTTGTTTACCATCAGGCACATGTTTTGCTCGTCTCGTTACTACACAGACACAATGTTGTACGTAACGATGACTCTCGTTCCGGCTCATACTTGATACATGGGTAGCTAACCTAGCTAGCCGAGTACAGTTAGGTAACAAAACAAGGACCGATGTAGCATAAGCAAAAGCGAGAACACTAGCTGCCTCAGACTTCGCTCGATAATGCAGAGATACATAAATAAAGAAAGAAGCGACAAAAGCTTCGTAAACTCGTTGTACGTTCACTTTGTATCGCGACTGTCTATACGTCTCGTGCTAGCTTTTGTAAATGTGTCCTAGAGCTCTCGCTCGGTTGCCCGTGAAACAAAATCTAGTCTGGTCGTCACCCCTCTTGACAACAGAAACTCCCAAAGCAGCTTTACAGCTACAACCAGGCCGAACGACGTGGAACGACAATCCGACATGGGACAGGTCGAACCGCCCTGCTATGTCACGGCCACACCCCGGACACTCGGCCTAAACTCCAAACAAACGGTAAAGTCGACATACCTACACTCACACAACTACGCATATGTCGTTCGAACACATTTACGCATGTGTGCGTGTCATCTAGGGTTACTAAATTATTTTATGGAATAGCTGTGACCCGTGAGTTCACCTGCCTGTGTTAAGTGGCTTACAATCTTACCTAGTTAGTGTTCGATCTTTAATGTAGGTAAATATAACTTTCATCAACAATTAGAAGGGAGAAGATTTAAAACAAAATAGGAGATAATAAAGGTACCATGGACGAATTGATTTTTAGTTAAGTACACTTACCCAAAGAGAAAACTTTATTCTGACAATATATTAATTAATCACTCCACATATCGCGTATTTCATTATAGGTAGGCTCGTCACAGGACTTCAGTGTTGGCGCGTACTTCTAACCAGAATAGCTTAACACAGTTTATAAAAATGATTCAATCTTTGTAGAAATTCTTATGAAATTAAAAATCTCTAATTCTTGTTTCGTATAATAGACGAAAAATTTGGTACCATTTTGTTAAATAATACAGCATCATGTTCGTATTCTCATAGAAAATTATCGTCCGATATAATAACCCTTCGTTGAGTCCGCTTCGCGTCCGCGAGGGGGAGGAAGCTTGAAATTGGCGGGGGGTGGGGAGTGTCCGTTCTATCTATATTATCTATTCTATGTCACGGCTTCGGAGCCGCGGAGCCACGCACGACACGCCTTCATCGAATTCACACCCAGACAGCTATATATATATGTATAATTACAACAATGGCACATCCCGGGTCATCAAAGGAACTATGACAGGACAGTATATGGCAGCCTGCAGTGCAAAAAAAAATCACAATTGGCGGCGCTACCGCGTAACATACCCACACAAAAAAACATAGAACACAACTGACAACCTACTCCTTTGTTGAAGTCCGTTAAAAATGGTCCGGTATGAAATAGTTATTTTGTAAAATTATTGGAAAAAAGGTAAAACGAACAATAAGCTCTCAAATTTCATTGATCTTCGTTTATATCAGGAAATACAAACGCTTGCGCTTAAACTCTATACAGGTTATTTTAGTACATTCGCGGATCGAGGTGAAGTAGACCATCACCACACCAGACTGAAAAATCGCGCGTTCAAGGCCTTTAGGTTTTAGGTTAAATGTCTGTGTGTGTTTAACCTTATGTCTCCACACAGGCTGACATATTCAAGTATGTGTATTGCGTCACGGCTTCATGCTCGTGTATTTGTATTGTGTGCAATCTTACGTGCAGTTTTGTAGCGGCTTTTGTTTATTGCTGCCTAAAGGTACAAGTTCGCGCTGAGACCGCGACGCGCGACCGCGACAGGAGACCGGGACCGGAGACCGCGACAGGCACTTGACTCTATGGAATTGTATGGGCGTCAGTTCGCGCCGAGACCGCGACCGCGACCTGTCTCGGTCTCCTGTCGCGGTCTCGGCGCGAACTGGCGCCCGTACAATTCCATAGTGTCAAGTGCCTGTCGCGGTCTCGCGTTGCGGTCTCCTCGCGAACTTGTACCTTAACGCTCAAATGGCTCGAAGTGACATTTGGTATGGGCATAACAGCAGGACGCTAGTTCTCTGTAAACAAATATTGATGGAATGTTGCTATATATCAAACTCTTCACTAAAGCAAATTATTTATCACAATTTTCATAAAAATCCACCGAAAAAAATACCAAGAGGAAGCCGATTTACTCAAGATTTGAAGACACCCATACTACATACATCCATCATGGAACACCTACTCAGACAACGTGGAATACGTTGTCAAACTGAAATTAGATTCGAATGTCTTAGATCGAGTCTTTGCAACATCAAACATGAAACGGCGTCTAATTTTCGATGTTCGAGGATTTGAAGTCGTTTACAAAAAAGGGAGTCGTAGACTATGAGCCTTAGGCTTTTGCCCAACTGCAGCGAACCGCAGGCTGAAATTTGCTGACATCGGCGATATCTCCGCCGTTCGATCGATAATAGGATTTTTATCAGATACACTTCGGAGAGTGTGCAACTGATTTGCATGATCTAATACCACCTTGCCTTTTTTTCTATCGGAATGCTCGTACCTCGAAAAAGCGACATCGATTTATGGTTGATGTTCCAAAGACACGAACGAAGAGATTTGACTCTAATTTTGTGATAAGAACGTCAAGGCTGTGGAATACGTTGCCTGAGTGGGGTTTTCCCGATGGTTACAATCTTTGTGTCTTCAAATCCACAGTGAATCGGTTTCTTCTAGGTAAACACACTCCATCGTAGACCGCATCAGGCGAGATGGCGGTCAAGTGTAAACCTATAGAAGTAAAAAAAAAGTTAAAATTACGATAAGGTTCGTCCCGCCATATCTCATGTGTTCACAAATTCCGAAGCCACATACATAAGTATTTCTTATTTATTTATCATGAGTCATATCAGAGGTGCGGTGGCGTGAGTTTTATCTTTTCCCCCAATTATAGCCGGGTTATCTGCCGGTCTCTCTCTGTTCGCGTCTACAGACCACGTCCGATTAGCTAACTGCTACAGCTGGCTTTGGCCGCGTGGTATACACACGGTAGGACACGTACAAATAAGGATATGATTTGATAAATAGTTCCACTATACAGTAACGGAGCATCTTGCAAGCAGAATGATTTTTACTTTATCCTCAAAAAAACTAAGTAGCCCGTTAGTTAGATTGCCAAAAAATATTGTACACGTACTTTTTCTTTTGTAAATCATGTTCATAAACAAAAAATGACGAAGATACAGCGCTTCGAAGTTTCGTGTGACGTCACTTGTGAGTACGATTTTTACTCACGAGTGACGTCGCGACCCCCTACTCTCGAAGTTTGATGGTCTATATCTTTGACGATTTTTAATATTATGAAAAAACAAAAAAATACGTGTCCAATATTTTTCCATTATCTAGCTGACGGACTAATTAGGATGGTGTATTTTTGACCCAGTCCGGTACCCTATTGAGTAACTGATTGTTTTTGAATACATTAGGGCACACAGGGCTTAACATGTGCTGGATTATGGCTTCTATCTTTGTGGGAAGAGGTATCGAGTCCCAGGAGTAGGAACATTTAGTGGGCTGCTGATTTGTGTGCTATTTATGAGTGTAATCTAACCGAAACTTCATCATAGAACCGGTCTCACGTGATGGAGCAACAGACACCCAAACATGTAAACTTTCATTTTAGAATGATAACTAATCATTTCCGTACAAAAAATAATGATATCCCATCAAAAACATAAAAGTGAAATGAGAATCAAGTTCAATACTATGATACATAACAATAATTGATTTTTTCTTTGAAAATATTTTTATACGTTGTCGTTGTCTTATTGCAGTAATTGTTGTCAATGCCGTGTACGACATTTAGGTGAACAAATTTATACAGTTAAGTTTATCATAAGTAGTTTATTTAAGTTTCAATTTGTTTATTGTTATCGTACCAATAAAATAAACAAGAATAATTTAAAAAATTATAAAACCCGACTAAAAAACAACACGTCAGAAAAACACTGTTGATTGAATTAAAATGCTTGAAATTATTCCAAATGGCATTTAACTACACAACATATTTACATATTTGTAATGCTCTTTAATTTCTCTGTATTTTGATACCCTACTCGATATGCTAGATAACTTTTTTTTTCAACTACTCACAATTTTGCCTCAAAAATCGGCTATACTGTTTTTTTTAATTTAATACCTATCTAAGGACACTTGGGTAATTGAGAAAAATGTAACGATATCTGAATCGTCAAAATCCGTCCAGCCGTTTGGAAGATACGTGGGAATAAAGAAATTTACAAACATACAAGATACGCGCGAAAAACATAACCCTTCTTTCAGTCGGGTAAAAATAAAATAAAATAAAAATATGGCTTGATTGTTGACTTCAACAAGAAAAGAAGTAAGATGTTAAAGGGTGCCAAGTTCAATGATCAGTCCTGCAATTGATTAAAACAACATACAATATTTTGTAAGAACTTAAAATGTATTGTTTTCGGATAACTTAATATCTTATACCTTTAAACGAGCAATTCTTGTACCTATATATGTATATATATATAGAATCTGAATTTCGGAAACGGCTCGAACGATTTTCATGAAATTATGTATGCAGGGGGTTTCGGGGACGATAAATCGATCTAGCTAGATTTTATAATTAAAAAGTGACATTTTATGTGCTTTTTGAGGCGATGAAAAACTCCTATAATATAATTTGAATACGATAGCAAATTTCGCAAGGCAAGTCATCGGCTGAGTAGCTCAAACGGTAGAGGACCGCCCTCGGTGGCAGGAGACCCCGGTTCGAATCCTGATGGTTGCTTTCTCGGTTTTTCTTTGTTTTTTTAATGTAATATTTTAATAAGTTTTATACTATGTCCTTAGTGATATTTCATCAAAACGTAATTTGTATATATATAATAAAAAAACCCGAGCAAAGCTCGGTCAACCAGGTACTAACATATTAAAGCTTCTAATCTTATTTGGCTAGTTTTCGTTTTTAGTTTAATAAATTGCAGGACTGATAATTGAACTGTGCACCCATTTACATCTCACTTCTTTTGTTGTTGAAGTTAACAATCAAACCATCTATACTAATATTATAAAGCTGAAGAGTTTGTTTGTTTGTTTGTTTGTTTGAACGCTAGGATCTCGGAAACTACAGGACCGATACGAAAGATTCTTTTTCTGTTGGATAGTCCATTTATCGAGGAAGGCTATAGGCTATATAACATAACGCTACTATCAATAGGTACGGAGTATGAGTGAAGAATGTAACAAAAACGGGGAAAATATTTCTCTTTGAGAGCTTTAGTACCGTGAATTTAAATTCTCTTTGGTCACTGAAGTCTGTGACAGCGCGTGTCTACATTTGAAGTTTGTGTAATTTGAAGTAGTCACATTTGATCTACAACAATGCATTGTTGCATATTTACGTATTTTTGTATTATCGAATTTAATATGTTTTCTTTTCTATTCTGTGTACCTATTGTTGTTTATATCTGTCCGTTGGTTTTAATACACTAACATAACCATTCATACAACCGAGCATTGGAAATACTTAAAGCAAGAAACCTGCTACCTCTATTTTACGCTAAAGGGTTTTCCGACAATCCAGCTAAGATTATCTGAAGAATATTGATCACCTGAATGAAAAATCATCTTCATTGGACGAAGAACATTTAGAACATTCACGATACTCTCAATGTTTTAATTGTAATAAAATTGCGGCGAGACCTATTACCGAATGGAAGCCATAAGAAAAAAGAAGAACAATACATCGTTTGCATAGGAATTTTCATAAACATGATGTTAATATTCATCCGAATAAATACATTATTTATCACAAACATATGTATATGTAATTTTGAGCAGAATTTCCCTTGACATTATTTGATTTTAATGAATACTTTAGAAAATAATATCCGTAGTTTTAAAACAACTCTGCAACAAAATAATATACCACTTTATTGTGGTCACGTGGTCCAGTGATGTTTCTTAGCATAGTCTTCCAGATGAGGGTCCTCGAGGTGATGTAGCCACAGAGGCGGAACCGCGGCCATCTCGGGCCGCGGTCGTGAGGGCGAACCTCTCGCTCTCGACCATCTTAGCCAAGATGCTGTACAGTGAAAGTTCGTGTGAGTTGGAGGAGTGAGAGCACGCCATGACCTCTATCTCATCCAATGAGGCGAAAGTGGACACGGGAGCGATCCTAGAGGTGCACTTGACTCGAATCCTGTTGCCACTGGAGGGTCTGAGGTGTCGGTTGTTTAGGCCGGTCCGGCACCGCACCTATGATTATGATTTCCCGAGGATGTGACGCGTCGCTGGTTTCTGACGCGTCACTGTAACCAAATGCGCTGGTTGGGCCGCCTTCCGCGAGGTGTTCTCACAAAAGGCGGCGGCAATGGCAGAGTCGCGGTCGAGTGCGATAGGGGTCCCAAGACTCTGCTGCCAGCCTACGGCTGGAGAAACCTGCGGGAGTTTTTGTCGGTAGGGGTAACATATCCGTCCGTAATGTCGATCTCGATATATCCCACTATGTCTATTTGTCAATGTGTGACCGTGTGTAATTGTTCGCCGACATAAAAAATGCGCATAATTTTCAACTACTATCTAATAAAAGATCACGGCGAATAGAAAGAAGACGGCGGTCGGCCGCCGGTTGCTTTACGAGATACCATTTGCTTCCTTCTCGAGGAGTTCCCGCATTGACGAGGCGGAGGTCCAGTAGCAGTGGCCTGGTCAGCCACAGTGAAGCTAAGAGAAACTCCAGTGGGACTGTTCGCCAGGGATATGGGCTCCAAGGTTTGCGGTCCAAGCGACGCGGTTAGTTGCGCGGCATAGACGGTGCCGGCACGACTGAGACGTGCCGTGATGCTTGGTGGTAGGCACTGTGGCTGTAGAGGAGATTTCTTGGCTGAAGAGGAATACCGGTATTACGTTGTACGCCGTGTCGCCGTACTCCCTGCCCACAGCAGTATGATGGCGGATGCGGTGGGACTGTAGGAGAAGAGGAGTGCCAGTATATCGGTGTTCCCATCATCTTCAGCTGGATGGTAATAGGTGATGAGGCCGAGCATTTAGCCCGACGTGGGAGACTAAGGGTGTCCAGATTTGAGGACGTCTGGCTCCCACGGCTGGTCACCGAGGTGTTCACGGCGTGCATTGTCCCGCGGCGAGTTTGCAAAAGAGTGCGAGAGCATTCACGTGTTTGCGCCGTGTGTAGCAGAGGTAATAAATACTGCGGAGGTTTTAGTCGGTAGGGCACCACTCATGTTGTCGAATCCGACACAAATCGATCATTCCCTTCAAGCGGAAGGGTATGTTAATGCATTACCTCTACATAAAAAGGTACCATTTACCTTTTAACTTCAAAATTGTAATACAATTTCCCGTTAAGGAGTCGTTTGCTGTAATTATTATTAAATCACAGGGGCAAACATTTAAGCGCCAAAGAATCGATTCACGCCGAGACTGATTTTCATACGTACAACTTGGTATACATAATATATATTGCACTATCAAGAGGATCAGGTTATAGAGATAACCAATTTGTTCTTCTATCGCAAGAAAAGAAAACTAAAACCATCGTATACACAGTGTTTTTAAGTACTGACTAATACCTGTACTATACACATTTCAGTAGATCACACTACTTTTACCTGGCGTTCCTTTATTGTTTTTCTACAGTTCTCTTACGGATCATAGTTTTTAAAGAAATGGATATTTTAGTATAGATTTTCCTCAAATAGACGCGGGTGAAACCGCGGGGCACAGCTAGTATATCATAAGTATTAAACTTGGCTCTCATTTCACATTTATGTTTTTAATGGGATTTTTACTTTAATTGAATCTGATTGTTTTTGAAAACATTAACAGGGCTTTACCGTGACCTAGGTTAATAATTATTTTAAACTAGCTATGCCTGCGGTTTCACCGGCGTTTTGAGGGTTTTTTTTCACGGAATCCTAATTATTTTCCTCAAATAAGAGTAACCTATATTATACCTTAGGAGATCAGCTATATGAAAGTGAAAGGATAAAAAGTAGTATTTGTGTTCTTTCAGACTATAATCTATCTACGAGTATGTTCCAAATTTCAGCCCGATCCGTTCAGCAGTTTTGACGTGAAAGTGTGACAAACATCCATACATAAATACATACAAACTTTCGCGTTAATAATATTAGTAGGATTACCTCACGACGTTCGTTTTACTTTTCATTCGTTTCACGGCGCTGTAACATCTTAAGTAACGAATTGTGACCGTGGCACAATGATTGTATCCCACAAATCATTCATACTAAACTTTTACACTAACCTCGATATCTATGAAGTAAATTGTGTCCTTTGAAAAAAGTCCTTTCATTTGATACCCATATTAAGGCATTAATAAAAAAAATAGATATAATTCGCCATTTTGTGATTTGAATTTTTTTATACTGTATAGTACTCTACTAGTCAAGCCCTTTCATTTGATACCCATATTGAGGTAGATTGTGATGAAATATTTGGTCTGCCATTTGGTGGGCGCGGCCATCCTGAATCGATATTAACCAAAAATAGATCAAAACATCAACACAAAAATGTATCTTCAAATAAAAAAAACCGCATTGAAATCGGCCTATCCGTTTGAGCTCTACGGTGCCATAGACAGATACACACACAGCCAGATACACATAGAGACAGACCTGTATGTGTGTCTGTCTATCAGACAAATCGTCTTCGACGCCAAATTTATAACACCTCTTTTTTTGGTCGGGGGTTAAAAACCGCAGTAACTGTGCCATAAAGTGGTCAAGTAGGAGTTAAAATATTGCTAAAAATTGCGAAGTACGAAAAAACTTATAAACTTTGATAGACATATTCTCCGAAACTATTGGGTGTACAGAGACAATTCTAGTATCATATTGTAGCAAATTTAGTCTACTTTATAAACTCCATAGGAAAGTTTTTACAAAAATTAGTCGTTTAGGGTTATAATCGCCAAAATTTGAAAAATAAACGATTTGTCGCGGTTTTTTCGATTTTTTACAAAGTTGCGTTCGTCACTCGAGGTCACAAACTTGGGACAATCAATAGGCCAACATCATAAACAAGTCTGCAAAAAATCAGATCTACCGGATTTAACGCATACGGTAATATATAAAGTTACTGCACTAATGGTGGCAGCATGCTTAAAGCCGGGTCACACAAAGGCGATCCGATAGCGATCCGAGACGGGATTTTTGTAATGTTCGAATTTGTATGCAACCTGACACACAGCAAGCGGGCGCGATCCCATACTCGGATACGATCCGGATCGCTATCGGATCGCTATCGCTATAGGATCGCCTCTGTGTGACCCGGCTTTAAGTGATTTCAAATGACAGACTGGGCGCAGGTCTCTGCCCTTTCAATTCATAAAACAATATTTCCCGAAAAAAAAAAACACGTGTTCGTGTTATCAGCGAGCGTCGAACTGTTATCTAAACTGTGGTATCGATCAGACAAGCGTGGTCAAGGCCACGCACGATATCGCGCGAGACGGACTACAAATTACAAGCTAACTGTATTAAAGGTTAGCGCACATATAACCGTGCCGTAATCTGTCTATGCACTTATTTTATTGCAATATTTGCAATTGGGTCTTTAAAATGAAGTTTAGTATGACGAGACATCACAGTTTATACTACGACTTAGTCTTAGTTGATATTATTGGCCCGCTAGCGGCTAGTCATAGACTGTGCATGGGTGCCGATGGATTCTCTAAAATATATACGATTGCAAAATATACAAATACAGATTAAACTTTAGCATCAACTACATAGGTGCATTTCGAGAGGCGTCGTCACAACTACATATTATATCGTCATAACTTCACCTTGTTTTTAAAACTATCTAGAGAAGAGAGTGATGGCCGAGCAAAACATGCGCCTGATAGCAAGCAAGATGCCTTTCCATAACATCACAGTGCCATGCAACTATTTGATTAATTAATTACGATTAAGAGACCAAACCACTGACTGCACTGCACTCGTTGCCTAGAGATATGACGATTTATCTTTTTACCCTGGATATTTTTGATTCCCAAATTCGAAACGGTTTTCTTGCGAAACTTGTGAGTTAGAAAGTGTATTTGATTATAACTTATTATTGGGTGGTCCAATTTCTTTCAGCTTCAGCTTTCCTTAAAATATTAGTACAAATAGTTTCAAACCATCTCAGTTGTTCACCACATGACTATCATTAACTACGAGATATTTATCCATGAACATGGTGCAAGAAATTGCTTCGAAATATCAGGAACCCACTCCATCATAATTATAACCACGGCTCATACACCACAATTATTGCTAATAATATTTACGTTTATTTTATGTTTTGATACGTATGTACATGATCGGCACTATTTAGTCTCAGTCTTGAATCTGGGTTGGGCATTACAATTCGATGCGAATGACCTAATTAATATCAAAACAAGCCAATACTAATGAATAATATTTTCATAGTAATTAACAGTTTGAACAATCAAAAGATTGACGCAAGACTTTGGACTTTCATCTTTAGTTAAATTAATCAAATGCGAATTAAGTAGTATTTAATAATAAACCAACTAAAAACTTATATCTACTAGTACATTTCAGACATTTTACGTTCGATTTGTTTGGCGCTAAACACTTAGATGTTTCACATTCAAAAAGTGCGCGGAAAAGATAATTTTAAGCACGTTTGATCACCAAGTTACCAGCTCTGATGGTGTGCTTGATGGTGGTACACGATAACCTAGAAGATACCTATTTATATACTCAAATCACATCGTGCGAATTCGATTCGTTCGATTTAGTGCCATCGTTTCATTGTCATGTTCATTGTTGTCAATGTTTTAATTTAGACCATTTAAATGTTATAATATTGCATTTTTAGAGGATGTATATTTATCTTTGGTAGGTACATGTGTGTGGGGTCAATAGAAGCTTAACCTCAAGTTTGTGAGGTTGCCACCATTGTCCCCCGGCCGCCATCTTGGAAAATGCCTTTTTTGATTTATGTGTCAAACTACCAATCTCACAAAAAAAAATGTTTGTCTGTAAAGTCGGTTTACTGTCGATAGAACGTGACAACGTCTTAAGAAAATACTGATGGAATGGTAGCATTTTTCAAAAGAAAATTTTAATTTCATTTGTTTAATAGATTTGTATGTAAAAAGTAATCAGTAGAATTTAGTCATTTTCAATCAAAACAATGCAAAAAACAATGCAAAAAAGCTTTTAGATGCCGGGGATCGAACCCGGGGCATTTCACATGCAAAGCGAACGCTCTACTACTGAGCTACATCTCCGCTTGAACTACTGGTAGAAATAATTAATACAAACATGCGGCGAGGTAACGGCCGACGGTAACGCTACATGACGTCATGTTTTGTGGGCGTGCAGCCGGCTTCATGGAATTATAAGACGTTATCACGTCAAAAATTTTAAGATACAATTTGTAGCAAATGAAATTTTCTACGAGTTTGCTTGTGTCTGTTTTTCCTGAAACTTCAAAAATAAAAGTTTAAGCAAAAATAAGCAAACATTTCTACAAAAATAAAGTAGCCAAGTGCGAGTTGGGCTCGCCCATGAAGGGTTCCGTTCCAGCAAGTAACATAATATACATAGTACACATAGTTCTTGTAGTTCGTTGTAACTTTGATCGAAGTTTTAATAATAGTGTATTTATGACGTACTAAAAAAAAACTACTCATCAGATCGAGTTCAAACTAATTTTCGTTGGTAGTTTTCATGGTAATGTACATCATATATTTTTTTTAGTTTTTTCATTCTCTTACTTTAGAAGTTAGAGGGGGGGGGACACACATTTTACCACTTTGGAAGCGTCTCTCGCGCAAGTTATTCAGTGTAGACAAAAATTATATTAGAAACCTCAACATCATTTTTTAAGACCTATCGATAGACACCCCACACGTGTAGGTTTGATGAAAAATAAAATTTTTGAGCTTCAGTTCTCAGTATGGGGGGCACCCCTAATTTTTGTTTTTTTAAAAAACTTTTGTAAAAATCTTAATGCGGTTCACAGAA
Source organism: Ectropis crepuscularia (assembly GCA_963693475.1). Lineage (NCBI taxonomy): Eukaryota > Metazoa > Arthropoda > Insecta > Lepidoptera > Geometridae > Ectropis > Ectropis crepuscularia. Next base: position 41,869,298 of record OY856338.1, read on the forward strand.
TACATCTACTTACCAAGTTTCAACAGTGTAGTTCTCATAGTTTCGGCAAAAAGTGGCTGTGACATACGGACGGACAGACAGACAGACAGACAGACAGACAGACAGACAGACATGACGAATCTATAAGGGTTCCGTTTTTACGTTTTACGGAACCCTAAAAAAATGTTCTGTTTTGTTTTATATCTTTTTTGTCAATATAGAATCATGTCAGACCAATGTTGTAGAGGGTCGTTTAAAGAAGAGTTTTCGCTATATTTTTTCAATTTAAATTAATTTAGAGATTTCAGAGCGCGCCGTTGATCGGACGCTTCAATACTCATCAAAATGAAGTGTAAACGAAATGTTTGTCATCATTTCATTAATATTAATTTTGTATACCTAGCTTTCCACCCTTTTCGTAAAACTCATGTGTTGTGACTTATTTATTACTGACTCTTGTACTTAGAAGTGTTTGCTTATTTTTGCTTGAACTTTTATTTTTGAATTTTCAGGAAGAAGTAATATAAGCGAACTTGATGGAAAATTTATCTGCTACAATTATTTCCATATTTTTTTTTGCGACATGATACTTATCCTATTCAGACAGCATGCCAAGCTCTCTTACGTAGTTAGGTAGGCACGTCACGTTATGAGATCGAAGCTATTTAAGAAAACGGTTACGACAATCTCAGGTAGCTTTAAAAGATGACTAAAGACTTGTCTGGCTTATCGCAGCTGAGCTCACGAGTGGGAATGCCTGTTGCTTGTAAATCCAGCGATGCGTCTCTTTACTTTTAGACTTTAACAAAACTAATAATACGATAATAAATAAATATATGACTGTAATTTCAAAATGATTGCGTTAATAGCGATTTAATGTAATTTGAATCATAATTTATCATTAATATGATAGTTTATGTATTACCGGATACTGAACTGACTTAAAAATGCTTCTTTATTTTTATTTTATAACATTCTGAATTCCGCTAACTGTACGATGTATTTTCACTAATGGTCGTTCGTTTATCTACATTCGTGGTATACGAATAAGGCGTGTTCGTTACAACAACGATGCACTATTGTACGTTATCTTTTTTATTGAGGTATATTTGACCCTGTGTTTTAACGTGCATTTAATATGACACGAAATTAAAAAAAGCCAAAACTATTATTCCGGCTGTTTTTTATTATTATACTTAATGAGCCTCAGGAAGTCAGTACCACACTATTGCTAGTTATTCTAGCGCCAAGCAGTAACGTGTAGACACTGTGTTCCGGTTTGAAAGGTAATGTTATGCTTTATTCCTGTGACAAGCGCAGTACATTGCTTTGTAATGATTTTGAGTGTTCATGTTTTAATAGCTGCGTGCCACTGTGCTGTTATGGGTGTGTTTGTTACTTACATCAGGCACATGTCCAGCTCGCCGCGTCACTCTATACTGAATATACACTCTATGAACAAAAAACTATTCCACTTTCAGTGTTGTTGTCATATCAGAAACTGTTTCCAGTGATAAGTGAAGCCTCCTTTCGGCTAGCACGCTTTTCCTGTTAGCTCCTGCACCAACAGCAGTATAATAATTATTTTGATGATTCAAGTTTCATTGAACGCCAACGCCAAGCCGTAAACGCAGACTGCTCGGTATCCAACAGAAAAACAACACTCAAGGCCAATACGAGTGTTTATGGTGTATTCTAAATTAAACCTTATCGTTTAAGAGATTAAACGATGGTTTGTAATAACTTGATTTTCGCTCAAGGACCTTCGCAGACTTGAAATAATTAGATAATATCGAGGGTACGATAATTATATACGGGCTGGTCAGTAAAAAAAAAAAAATACGTCGATCTCTGTGATCTGTTGAAGCGAGAAGACCGAACCGAGTTTTCCTCCTATCTCGGTGCACCAATAGCAAATGCGGTTAATACGATTTTGTAGGAAGAATTTAAAAGGAATTTAATCAATCTATAATGGAGAGTTCGTGTCTACACAACAAGAAGGTTTTTAGGAGTCAACATCTTTCCAAATCTATCCGTCGTTGTATGTCGTTGAAGCAATTATGCTATTTGAGGAAACATGCATTCGTGGCTACAATATGGGGCATCGAAATGCTACGATTAGTGTACTGACTAGTTGCGGTTCTGGCCTTCATGCCAGAGAAACTTCTCACGCCCGTTCGTGGCGTATCAGTCACCTAGTACCTGGTTGACCGAGCTTTGCTCGGTTTTTTTTTTGTGAAATTATTTAAGCAGATACAAATTACGTTCCGATGAAATATCACAACATAGTATAAAACAAAGTCGCTTCCCGCTGTCTTTCTCTCCCTACATAAATATATGCTTCTTCTTTCAAACCACGCAACTAATTTGATGCATTTGTAATAGGTGCCCTAAGCATACATAGGCACATAAAAAGGTTTACAAAAAAGTCCGTTGTGGGAGGTATGTATCTATCTTTAACGATTTAATATTGCTTAAAATTGCTTCGTAAATAAGGTTTTTTTGACGAAGCGATTTAAAGCCATATTCTATTAAGTATCTTCAATAGGTTCATTGTGCATTTCATATAGATCAATACAGACCTTTGGTACATCATGTAATTTAAATGAATGCTTTCGAGGATATAACAGATTTAATATGCAATGCAATGGGACATTTGTACCAGCATTGCATCCGTGCAAAGGTCGCTAGTGAATAATTTTCTTTATTTAATCTTGCCGGAAAAATATAAAAAAATAATTGAACGGGGTATCTTCGAGTCTTGCTAAACAGCGTCATCTATTGTTAAGCAGCTATATTGTTGCTGTGTCAGTTAGTTTGTATAGAAACATTAAGTTACAAGTATTGTAACTTACATTTATCAAGCACAGATTCGCTCCTGTATGGAGTACTGTTCGCACCAGACCTTTGGGATGGATCGGCTAAGTATCAGCTGGAAGCTTTGGAATCGATCGAGAGACGTGCCAAAAAGCTCATAGGAACGACACTCTTGTGCGAAAAAGACTTCAAAGTCTTGATCATCGCCGAAAAATTGCTAGCCTATCGGTTTTTTATCGGATACACTTCAGTGAGAGTGCGAGTGATTTGAATGATCTTATCCCAAATTGTCCTTTTTTCTATCGGAATGCTACGAGCTACGAAGCTCGACAGATCGACATCGTTTCATGGTTGATGTTCCAAAGACACAAACGAAGAGATTTGACTCTACTTTAAAAATAAGAACGTCTAGGCTGTGGAATACCTTGCCTGTGTGGGTTTTCCCCGATGGTTACAATCTTTGTGTTTTCAAATCAAGAGTGAATCAGTTTTTTCTTAGTAAACACGGTCCATCGTAGACCGCATCATCGCTTAATATCAGGCGAGATGGCGGTCAAATGTAATAATAGGTTTACATAGGTTAAAGTAAAAAAAAGGCGCATACTTAGATTAAATTTGTTCGTGTTATTTTATATTCCATTAAATTAGATACGTTGGGAAAGGGCTCTCAGTAAAAGGTTTTCAGTATGAACTGGTTTCGACGGGCACTTTCTGATTCTGATATAACGACACTGAACACATGTACGAAATATGCATTTGCATCTAGACCTAGCTAGATCCATATATCGCCCCCGAAACCCCCTGTATAAATAATCAATTTCATCAAAATCGTCGAAGCCGTTTCCGAGATTCAGATTCTATATACTAAATACATATAAACATACATCCAGGAATTGCTCGTTTAAAGGTATACAAATAAAATGATATGATTTTTTATGAAGAAAACAAAACCGACTTAAATTTAAAATTAAATTCAGACAACGAAATTTTATAAGAAGCTATAAATGACTACGTAGACTATTATTAGGAAACCGCCACACTGATTTGTACCAAAAAATGAAAATAGCGGAGCTGTCGCGTAAGATACATACCTACATACCAGAATGTACAACGGAATTGAGAACCTCCTACTATTTTAAAGTCGGTTAAAAAGATAAATATATTGTCACATAAGCGAATAATTGAAAATAATTATTGTTGGTCTACACTCAAACCAAATATTCATAGGCTTAGTTGTGCAACGCCATCTACTGTTAAGTGCATCAGTCAGTCTGTGCAGATAAATTGCAATAAGTTTTTTTCGTTTTTTTGTTAGAAAATACTTTGCTACAAATTAAATACGACGATATTAAGACGTTGATAAAGAAGGAGATCTTTTATAATAGTTTTTCTCAGCAAAAAATAACAAAAAGAGGAATATAATAAAACTGTCCTCATGATTCGAACCGGGCCTCCTAATTTCAAAGGCGACCGCTTGCCGTTTGCGCCAATCAGACGATGTTCAAAGCGCCGAAATTTGTTATCGTATTCTAATGACATTATATGAGTTTTTATTTGCCTGAAAAAGCCCCTTAAATGACGATTTCTTTAAATAAAACCTAGCTAGATCGATTTATCGTCCCCGAAACCCCCTGCATACAAAATTTCATGACAATCGCTTCAGCCGTTTCCGAGATTCAGATTCTATATATACATATTTATATAGGTACAAGAATTGCTCGTTTAAAGGTATAAGATAAGTTCACCAAGTCAAGTCACCTACAAGTTAAAGTAAATAGGTACCGTCAATTTGTAATTCACGTTACGACTAAATGTATCTATAACATCGCAGTTTAAACCACTAGACATAGAGTTGAGAAAGGCAGGAGGAAGTTTTGTTTGAGTAACGTCAGTATCTTGGTACGCCAAAAAAAAGACTTTTCAAAAATGTAACTGACTCTTTAACTACTATTAACCGAGTTCAAAGACGGAGGAGGCTCTCAATTTGGCTGTATTTTTTTAATGTTACGCGGTAGCTCCGCCAATTGTGAATCGTGAATAGATTTGTATGTTTTTTTGTTTCGTTTGGTCGAAACAAAAAAACGTTTGACGTTTGGTCTCTATGATGACAATAACCTATTGTCATCATAGAGACCAAACGTCTAGGCCAATTTTTATGATTCACACGGCAATCAATTCCTCTTAGTGTAAATTTAATGTGGCGGCTACCCAGGGTTGGAAAAAATCATGATTTAAAAAAAAAATCGAATAAATCACGATTGTTTAAAAAAATCTTAAAATGGCGAAAGGGAGGAAAAAAAGTTTAATTTTTGCCTTTCGGAAGCAATAACTTGAAAAATATTGATGAAAAAAAGAAAAGTTGTTAACGTAAAAGTTAGTAAATTTAATTTAGAAGAGAAAAGGTCTCCACAATTTTTTGCCTAACACTAACAGTTCTCGAGATATCGAATTAAACGCGTTTTTATCGAAATGACCTTGAGCTGACCATGCCAGAATTTCTCAAATTGGAATATATGCTCAGAATGCACCCTTCTATCGATCCTTTATAGTCCCCAAACTACATAATTTAATGTTTTTTTATTCCATTTTTTTGCTTAAATGCATTGGGCTATATTTGTGGTTTTGAAGTCGGTTTAATTTTTTGTACAAAAAGAGTTTATTTATTTCCATAATCGGTGCAGGCGGGCCGCGGGCTTGAGTTGAACGCGTCATAAAATAAGGTTATAAGTCGCCTGAAAGATCAACGCACAGATTATTTAAACGTGGTCTTACCTATTACAGACCCGATAGATAATCGAAATCGAGTGATAGTGATATTGACCTGAAATAGAGATCTTGAAACGAAAAACATACGTCTTTTGGGATGTCCTGAAGCATAGTACCTATAGCTTAAGTAGATAATGCTAGTGAAAATCAAGACTCGGAACTAGTTACTTAAATTTTTACCAATATTTATACAGGTGCACCTAAAACGACAATGGCTTCATAGAATAAAATAAATTATTGAGTTTCGTTACAAGTTGAGCAATTGAAATGTTCTATTGATCACAGTATGCAGTCATTGTTGAGAGCTGCTTACTTAAATTCGTCGGTTCAGCTCTATTTCAGCTTTTGGATCTATTCTATGCTTTTGGTTTGGTATATTTAGCCTAACACAGGTTCTACCTAGTTCAGGCAAACAAAAAGAATCTACCTGTTTATAGAAGTAAGAAAATATTGTATAGTTAAGATCTATTTTTATTGAAATATTTTTTTTTATTATTTTTATTATTTATTTATCTTATTTTGAATAGCACAAGATTTGCTTAGTTTGGGGCTACTTACAGTAATGTGTGAGAAGTAAGTATACTATACGTATAGTATTGTGTGAGAAATGTCCACCAATATTTATCTATTTACTATTACAAGAAAAGAGGTGAGGAATGAAAGGAGAGACAGTGAGACAACGAGATAGTAATGAGAAAGAGCACAAAACATACCAATCTTCATGATGATTTGATGGACGTAGAGCAAAGGTCGGTCCTTCGCCCACACATAAGGAAGTCTTTGTGTTTCGTTGAAAAGTAGATCCAACTGAGAGGGCCCATCTGTAACAAAGATATGTATTACTTTATCAAACACAAAGTCACGAATTCGCATCGCATCGGAAATATCTGCTAATTCGCACGATTGCATCGCAAGAACTTCCGGATTGATTCGCATCGCGCATTCCACCGATTTTACGTCATACTGGTCATAATAGTGTCACCACCATTTTAGTCAGCTCTGAGACAGAAAAAGAGAAAGACGCTCTTCAAATGAATATGCACATTCTAAAATAACCAAAAAAAAATCTTCTTCTATTCTCAACCCATAATACTTGCGAGTAAAATAGTACCCATCAACATTCATAATCGTAATATATATTTGTATGAAACCAAAATGTTTTCTTCTTTCATTTCTACTTAGGAATAACAGCAGTACAACAATATTTTTGTGATCCATGTTACGCTTCCGAAAAACACGTCGAACACGGCTGACTACCGTTGAAGGTATGGTTACCCTAACCAACGGTTAGCCGCACGAATTCGCATCGCAGCAATTCGCATCGCAAGTTCCTCCGATGCGGCGTCGCATTGCAGTTTTGTGTGGGAGCCCTAAACTGAAAGTTAGCCTCTGTTTAATTATTTCTACCGCCGCGCCGGCGCCGGCCAGACTCTTGTGTTATTATAGATTCCCTTTCGTCTTTACTGTATGATGTAGTTACTTCCTTCGATCGGTCTCTGTTATGTAACTTTTGTTTTTCAACTATTGTCACAGAACTATGAAAAATATACGTTACCGAACAGTTCGAAAATAGTATGTTATGTTATTTTAAGACTTTAAAAAATAAACTCTGAGTTTGACTGAAGTCTGTTTTTTTTGTCTGTGAGTTTTATTTTATTGTAAACAAACACATTTTGGTTTTTATTTTTAGTCAAAAGAAGTCTCATTTGAAAATCAATTATGTATTATCTATACTATCTATACTAATACTAATATTATAAAGCTGAAGAGTTTGTTTGTTTGAACGCTAGGATCTCGGGAACTACTGGTCCGAATTGAAAGATTCTTTCTCTGTTAGATAGTCCATTTATCGAGGAAGGCTATAGGCTTTTTAACATTACGCTACTAGCAACAGGAGCGGAGCATGAATGAAAAGTGTAACAAAAACGGGGAAAAATATTACTTTTTGAGAGCTTTCGTTGCGTGACAGCTTGTGTCTAACTTAAAGTTTGCGTCATTAGAATCTAAGGTAACCGAATTTGTTCAAAATTTTAATTGGTACGACCAATTTTTGATAGATGGCGTAGCAACGCGCGCACGGATCAGCTAGTTATAAATATTATTATACAGTGTAAACTCTTTATAACGAAGCTCAAGGGACCGAATATTTTTTATCCTTATAGAGAGTTCGATAACTCTTATAGAGAGTTATCGTTAAATATAGTAAAAAAAGAAAAACAACTAAATTGATCAAATAAAAGTGTCATGTTCTATGTTATAGAGACTTTATCATTATAAAGAGTTTAGAGTGTATTATATTACTAGCGGCCCGTTCCGGCTTCGCTCGGATAAATGCAACAGATAAAGAATCTTTCAATTCGGACCCGAGATCCTTGCTTTCAAACAAACTCTTCAGCTTTATAATATTAGTAATCCACTACGCTTCGAAACATGACTTCGAAAGGTTCTAGGTACATGTCGGTTTCCTCACGACGTTGTCCTTCACCGTTTTAAGTTAGCGGCATCACGCACATGCCTTCGAAAAGACCTCTTGTGTCATTGTTTAATCATTGTGACGTCAAAAAAAAAGAAATATCAAGTATCATACTCAACCAATCAGGCGAGACTCGCGCAATCTTCTAGGGAAATTATCTCCCTACTTTGTCTGTGTGACTGAATAACCAATGACGTGTATTTCTACGTTTTTTTGTAAGTAAGTGTAATTGCGATATAGGGGCGTGCATTTTTAGAATGGTTTACCTATAACACCCGAGACGATGGAATGACCCACAACCCACAATATAATATATCCTCCGTTTTAGAGTTCAGCTAATAAGCTTGACAAAAGAGCAATCAATCAGACATAATGGCGAAGTCAACATGTACCTGTATCAATGTCTGCTGTGAGCCAGTGATCCAGTTTTATGGGCTCAATTGATCTCGTTTAAACTCAAGACTCTTAAGGCCACAATAAAAATAACTTTTACAAAAGATTGATGTATTCAAAAACAAAACTTACCAAAGAAATGTTACCCTAATTAGTGAACATGCATGTTACAGTTATTGTTCCCGCTGCTGGTCACTTGGGAAGTCAAGGTCATATAATAGCCCACGCTAGCGAGTGTAGGTTGGCTGGATAAGGCATATCCCCGAAAATTGTCGTTCTTGGATCGTACCGGTTTCCTCGTAATGTTTTCCTTTATTGTTAAAGCCACTGGCGACGACAAACTTGTACATCTACTCTTAAAAATTATTACAATAGTTAAAAAACTAAAAAACACACTTTTGCATTTCAAATAGCCAATCCGCCACCTTGGAACGGCCCCCATATTGAATTTAAGTCACCTGACAATTTTTTTCGTATTTCTGGCAGCAAACCCTTTCATTGGATACCCATACCATGGGGGTAGATTTCAAACAGCCAGTCCGCCATCTTGGGGTGGCCGCCATATTGGATTTGTATTAAAGTTTCTTAGCTAGTCGTGTATTGTCATCAGAACTCAGAGCGTGTGCAAAATTTCATCCTAATCGAAGACCGGCGAGTGGGTCAAATTAAAATTCCAAGATTTTCTTACAAACATAGTTAGGTTACAAGTGAAGCTAATAAAAGCATGTTAAAAATTAGTCCGAGGCGCAGACGGTATTTGAACCTACAACCTCACGTTTGTAAAATCGGTTCTAAAAAAAAAAAAGAATGTTCTCTCCACTACGATAAACATTTTTCGAGTATGTGTGTCATTTACCAACCCGCATTTGGCCAGCGTGGCGGACTATGGCCTCTTCTCCTTGTGAGAGAAGACCGAATCCCAGTAGTGGGAACATGAAATTATGCTACTTACTGGCGACTTGTAGTAGTAGGACTCATTGCAGAGTCCGCCTGGGGAAGTACCACACTTTTTCCAGTTATTCTACCGCCAAGCAGTAGGTTCCAAACATCACTGTGTACCGGTTTGACCAGAGAAATTACAGGAAATAAAAACCACATTATATCTCTGGGTGACCAACGCAGTGCAGTGCTAGGTAATGATTTGGACTCTTCACGGACGCGCAGCTGCATGACGCGAGCCAGAGGTGTTGTTTATCATCTGACACATGTCCTGTTCGTCTCTTCATCATCAACTTTTAAAATACTTTGGTTTGTATTATCTTACCTAAACAACAATAAGGATAATATAAGTATTTGAAGTATCTTATACAGTAGACCAGACGTGACTAGACTAGAGCGACAAGCTATGATTATTAATTATATCAAAGCTTGGTATTGATACACCAAGGGCGGATCCAGCTTTGGTTCCAGGGGGGTCACATGCCCCCAGTGGGGGGGGGGGGCGGTCTTATGGTCGTAGTCACAAAACCGTGCGATAAGAACATGCATGCTATTTAATCAGTGGTCCACCTAGGTCCTGGCCCCCATGACCCGCCTGGATCCGCGCTTGTGAGACACCCACCTTGTCGGCAGCTCGATCCGATGCAGTCAGATTTAGTTGTCTGAGCATCAGTGTGAAGTGGGAAATTGACCACCGTTGGGATGTTCCCCGGCAGCGGAACATTCAGCAGGGGGTAACTGCAACAACGGATAGTATCAAGTTATGTATAAATAAAAATAAAATATAAAGTGGGCATTTCTCACAATTGGTGGGCATCTAGCACTAAACTAAGCAAAACTTAAACTATTGGAGCCAGATAGCTGACATAATACTACTTAATACATACTTACACGTAATACATATTTGTAAATACATCCATACTTATCTTTACTAATATTATAAAGCTGAAGAGATTGTTTGTTTGAACGCTAGGATCTCGCGAACTAGGGAACTACTGGTCCGAATTGAAAGATAATTTTTCTATTGGATAGTCTATTTATCAAGGAAAGTGAAGGCTATACGCTATATATATATAACATTACGATACTATCAATAGGAGCGGAGTCGGAATTAAGAATGTAACAAAAACGGGTAAAAATATTCCTTTTTGAGAGCTTTCGTCGCGTTCGTTGACGTGCGCAGAAGTCCGTGACAGCAATCTTAAAAGATAGAAATCTTTTAAGATTGCTCATTAAATCATTATAATATACTCTTTTACTAATCAAATTTATTCTTAATCTGTGTTGGTACGACTAATTTTCGACAGAACTAGCAACGCGCGCAGGGTCAGTTAGTTATAATACATAGAAACACCCAGGCACACAACAAAATTGTAATCATCACTTAGTAGTAGTATGACTCTTGGCAGAGTGCGCCTGGGGAAATACCACACCTTTGTCAGTTATTCTACCGCGAAGCAGTAATGTGCAACCATTACTGTGTTTCGGTTCGAAATGCAATTTTTCCAGAGAAATTACAGGGCTTAGAGATATAATACATATCTTAGATCTCTGGGTGACGAGCGCAGTGCAGTGGTAATGATTTGGACTCTTCATGTTCCAATAGCTGCGTGTCACTGTGCTGTTATGCGGTAAGCATTTTGCTTACCATGAGGCACATGTACTGTTCGTCTTGTCATTCTATAGCTCTATCTCTATACTATAAAAAAAAACACATAAATATTTGCACCAATGGTGGGAATCAAACCCACAACTTCCCGCTTCTCAGGCATACAACCAACTAAGCCACTAGGGATAGTCAACATACATAGTTAACATACATGAAAAAAAAAATATGGTGGTCGAATTGATAACCTCCTCCTTTTTGGAAGTCGTTTATTATATATTAAATTTGCGAGTCAAACGCTATTTCCAACCCGCGTAAAATTGTGTTTTTAATTTATTCTTGGCCATGGATACTAAGTCATTCAAACATTTTTATTTCGAGAGTTTTAATCATTGACTCTAATACTTATATGTATAGTTTTAATTAAAGAGTATGTAACGGTGGTCAATTCCACCGTTCCCTTAAAATCATTAAAAATAGACTTGCCGTCTTAGGAAACCTTTAAATCGTAAAACGGCCGTAGATGGTAAAACGGAACGCTGTCGCGGACCAATCGGGACGCGACAAATTCAAACCATCCAATAGCGTGAGACGACAATAGGTGACATAAAGTTATAAAAAAGGAACGCATTCCCGGCAGACGCCATTCGAAGTAATTCTGTTTTAAAAACATTAAAATAAACTACGCTACTGTTAATTGTGATAAAAGGTAGTCAACTTTACTAGAAACGAACCCCATAGGGTAAGTGTTCCAATTTACATTATATATCGCTGTTGCATCGCTATTAATATTTCGTGTATAATTGTGTAAAACATATGGTGTATGAATTGTGTTAGTTTTAAGCTCATCGAATTTGTCGGCCGATGATTTACGGGAGTCTCCGCGACAGAACGATATTCGTTTGGATTCAGCAATTATCTTGTGACAATCGAAAACCGAGGTCAACGGCCGGCGAATTCGAGAAGTCAGAATTGAAGGTCAATGACCTACCTGTAACTAGAAAAGTAAATGACGGTTAATTTTCCTTCGACCGTTATAAACTTTCCTGCTATTTCTCATATTTATGCTATCTTTATGCAATTGTAATTTGCTCAGGTACAACAAAATGTAAAGTTGACTGCCTCATTATAATCTATCATGAGCGGACCACTTTTGGGTTCTGTTCTGCTTCGACGAAGCAAGCCGTGGATGTCGCAGTCATCTTCATATTGGGGGCAACATTCTAATGGTCACCTTCGACCAATTCCAGGGTTCCATCACCGGGCTGAGACCCTAACGGCCAACTCTTATGGCCGGCTGATATACCAAGGGATCTACAACCCTTGAGGTAGCAGTCCACCACTCACTGCTTGAAAGACAGAGGAGCTACCCCCGTGTAGGACACAGGAGCACCATCGCCATGTCCAGCTGACACCACTGAACCCCCCAGAAGGACTGCGACCCGACTCTCCGCGGCTTACACAGGCCAGTGTGTCCCACCTAGATAACCATATAATTCCACCGATTTGCAATCGACCCCTTACTACTTGTGGATCTATATCCAGACTAAATTTGGCCATCCAGCCATGGGAACCAAGGTTACATTGGCGCCCAACTACTAAAGTTTGCAATCGAGTCGGTTTTATATTGTTTTTTAAGGTGTGCTCTTGATGGTTTATGGTGTTGGCTATAATTTTCTAGATCTAAGGCAATTTCTTGTGTGTAAAATTACCTGCGTGTGGATAGTTCCTACTACTTACCTGTATTCTTTACTATACCCACAACTATTTTAAAAAAAATTTTTTTCATAGATTTTTCTGGAAGTTAGTAGTTAATGACCACACATCGGGTACTTCTTATTATAGGGTACTTATATTTTTCTAGGGTGACCTACCTCACCACTGCTATTGCTGTTAAATCAGTAGAACTTCTGCCTTGTAATACTGCATATTTACAGCCTAATATTTCTAGGTACTAGTGAATGTGTGATATATCCTTTAATTTTTTTTAATTTACAGCTTTTTAAGTTGTAAGAACACTTTGATTCTTTTACAAAACTTTTTTTAACTACCTGAAGGATGATTTCCCTATCGGATATTCCCACATTAACTTTTAATTATATTAAATTGCTTCTGCAATTAACCTTGTGTCATTACTATGACAACCTTACATTTCTATTGTTGTACTCAAATTGGAACACATACCTAAGCTACAAAATGTACTCGTAAACTGAACTACTTTACGAAGATGAGCTTCGTGGGAGTATAGGTGAACTTAGTAAACCTATAACTCGACTAAATAATACCTACTACCTAAACTAAATAATACTATCTAAAATTTTTAATGCTACTTAAAATTAAATAATGTTATCTGAAACTAATAATGTTACCTAAAACTAAATAATGATATCTAAAACAAATAATACTACTTAAACTAAATAATGCTGCTTCAATAATCATTAAATACTGTTTACACTAATTGATGGTGTTCCATCAACCTCTCTAACAATAATTCTAATACTAATACTAAATAATCTAAACATAAATAACTTTTTATATGTTCCATCTAAGTTGGGGACAAAACATTATGCTGGAGTGTACTCGTAGTTACAGGTTCTCTGACACTATTAGGTGTAAGTGAATACCGCTCACTAACGGCGGATTCACATACTAACAACATTCAGTTACAGTCTACCCTGTAACGTGTTGAATGCCTGATGTTAGACCTAGATAGTGTCACCTTCTCTAAAAATCCTATGCTAGTGCTCGGAAAATCGACGAGTGTGGAGTCGGTCACTGCATAGATTTGCATTTGCCCTAGCAAATGAACTTGTTATGTGCCCGGGAAGTCGGTAAGGGGAGCACCGATCACATTAACAAACTCTTTAAGTGAATACGTACTCTAAAGGCGTGATTCACATACTTTTAACATTCAGGGTCAGTCGAACCTCTAAAAGTGTTCGGGTGCCCGATGTTAAGCCTAGATAGCATGGCTATCTCTAACTCTGACACTATTAGGTGTAAGTGAATACCGCTCACTAACGGCGGGATTCACATACTAACAACATTCAGTTACAGTATACCCTGTAACGTGTTGAATGCCTGATGTTAGACCTAGATAGTGTCACCTTCTCTAACTTGTTATGTGCCCGGAAAGTCGGTAAGGGGAGCACCGATCACATTAACAAACTCTTAAAGTGAATACGCTCACTAACGGCGTAATTCACAAACTTTTAACATCCAAGGTCACTCAAACCTCTAAAAGTGTTTGATACCCGATGTTAAACCTAGATAGCATGACTATCTCTAAAATCCTGAGTCTACAACTACAGCTGACCCTAAAGGTCAAAGCCCAGCTAATGATTGTCCTTACAACACTCTACAGATACCAGGAACACAGAATGTTACACTCTCTAGACAGCCGAAAAGTGCAAGAAACTTTTCTCCGGATTTTCCTTAGGAAAAATCCTGACCTAAAAAGGGGGGTATGTAACGGTGGTCAATTCCACCGTTCCCTTAAAATCATTAAAAATAGACTTGCCGTCTTAGGAAACCTTTAAATCGTAAAACGGCCGTAGATGGTAAAACGGAACGCTGTCGCGGACCAATCGGGACGCGACAAATTCAAACCATCCAATAGCGTGAGACGACAATAGGTGACATAAAGTTATAAAAAAGGAACGCATTCCCGGCAGACGCCATTCGAAGTAATTCTGTTTTAAAAACATTAAAATAAACTACGCTACTGTTAATTGTGATAAAAGGTAGTCAACTTTACTAGAAACGAACCCCATAGGGTAAGTGTTCCAATTTACATTATATATCGCTGTTGCATCGCTATTAATATTTCGTGTATAATTGTGTAAAACATATGGTGTATGAATTGTGTTAGTTTTAAGCTCATCGAATTTGTCGGCCGATGATTTACGGGAGTCTCCGCGACAGAACGATATTCGTTTGGATTCAGCAATTATCTTGTGACAATCGAAAACCGAGGTCAACGGCCGGCGAATTCGAGAAGTCAGAATTGAAGGTCAATGACCTACCTGTAACTAGAAAAGTAAATGACGGTTAATTTTCCTTCGACCGTTATAAACTTTCCTGCTATTTCTCATATTTATGCTATCTTTATGCAATTGTAATTTGCTCAGGTACAACAAAATGTAAAGTTGACTGCCTCATTATAATCTATCATGAGCGGACCACTTTTGGGTTCTGTTCTGCTTCGACGAAGCAAGCCGTGGATGTCGCAGTCATCTTCATATTGGGGGCAACATTCTAATGGTCACCTTCGACCAATTCCAGGGTTCCATCACCGGGCTGAGACCCTAACGGCCAACTCTTATGGCCGGCTGATATACCAAGGGATCTACAACCCTTGAGGTAGCAGTCCACCACTCACTGCTTGAAAGACAGAGGAGCTACCCCCGTGTAGGACACAGGAGCACCATCGCCATGTCCAGCTGACACCACTGAACCCCCCAGAAGGACTGCGACCCGACTCTCCGAGGCTTACACAGGCCAGTGTGTCCCACCAGAATAGCAATATAATTCTCTCGATTTGCAAACGACCCCGACCCTCTCTTTAAATTTAACTTATACTCCCCCAGAACTACTGCTACATTTAGGCCACCCCTCTGGTGGTTACTGTAAACTTATATACGATAATAAAATCTAATTAGTTAAAATTGTGGTTTCTATTCAAACTCTTAATTTTACTTCTACTCATGTTAACCGGAGCTAGCTTGGATAATCTCTCTCTCTCTTTAAACACAACCAACTAGAAAGGTGACAAGTATAATACAATTATGTGTCATAAATAAACACATGTTTTGCGCTTACACTGCAAACGCTGGCTGAACCCTATGAGCTAGATCAAAATAATGTACAGTAGTATTGTACCCTTTTAAAGGTCTACAAAAAAGTCTCACAATTACCATTTTAAATTAGTATATTTAGTATCAGTATGGCACCCGTGCGAAGCCGGGGCGGGTCGCTAGCTCTTAAAAAAATGATATTTAATTTGTCTGAAAATACATAAATTACGTGTAATATCTTTACTTTTCTTTAATGATACTAAAGATACAAAGTTGTATCACTAGTTCCATAAGTATCGGTTGGCAAATACGGGGGAATATCTTCATTTTTCTTTAATGGTACTAAGGATACAAAGTTGAGTCATTTGTACCATCAATGGTACAAATCAATGGTACTACTGACATTAAGGCAAAAAGATGATTTAATAACATTTTCAAGCATTCTAATATAGGTACAATCAGGGGCTCTAAAATCCAGGGATAAAGGTACTACTAGATTTGCTAAATTAAAAAAAAAACAACAACTTCAATAAGGTGCCAAAAATCTTTTGTTTTGTTTTTTTTTTATTTAAGTAATAATTACAAGACCGCTAGCGTGATTGAGAGAAATCTAACGATAATATCTTAACTGTCAAGCCGTTAGGAAGTTATACGTGGGAATAAAGAAATTTACAAACATACAAGACATGCGCGAAAAACATAACCATTCTTGCAGTCGGGTAAAAAACAGTTTCAAAATTTGAGTGAAGAAGATATAGTCCGGTCAAATTAGACCAAAAAAAGAACAGCAAAGGTACATAAATTAACAGCAAGCTATAAGTGCGTGTACTTGTTTAAAACATGGTAAAAAGTAACCTCTGAAAGTTCCGAATCATTCCGGTGTGTGAAACTTTTGTTATTCGAGGTCAAAGGTTGAAAATCGACGAGGTTGAAAATCAACGCACAGCCTAAACCGTAAGAGACAGAAAATTAAAATTTCGCACACACATTCTTCTTATAACGTAAACACCCAATAAATTTTCAAATTTCCCTTATCCTATAGCCAATTTTTCCATTAACCCTTTATTCTCTTACACTTACCATGCTTTAACCTGCCAGCCCCAGTTTACATAAGGATTCAATAGATCCCAACAGGACTTTCTCCGAAATTATGGGCAATAATTGGACTGATTGGCTGACAGTGTTTACAGATGCTTCTAAGCTGACTCGAGACGGTGATGTTGGCAGTGCTGTTTGGATCCCCAAATACAAAATCATCCTCAGTAACAAGTGCCCTCCACTGACTTCAGTCTTCACTGGCGAGGCCACAGCTATTCTCGAAGCTACTCGATATGTCACCTCACACTCCATCAGCAAGACTTTAATACTGACGGACTCTAAAAGCTGCCTGCAGGCACTCTTGGCCAACCAGTTTAAATGTTAAAAATAAATATCCTATCATACTTAAGATTAAAGAGGATCTCTTGAATGGGTCCCATGAATTGGGTCTACAAATAGTGCTAGCATGGATCCCAGGACACACAGGAATATCAGGAAACGAAACTGTTGATATCCATGCCAAACAAGCCACTATCTCCGGCAACAAAGACCACTACCATATATACTCCCATGATTTATCTGCCACATGCCAATCAAAATTGTTTGAAAGTTGGAACTCTGTTTGGAATCAAACAAAAACCATAACGGGCAAGTTTTACGGCCAAATACAGCCATCTATACCACCTAAACCATGGTTCTTTAAATTTAAAAATATCCCTAAACAAACTACTTCTACTATCTGCCGCTTGCGGTTGGGTTTTGTCTGCACACCGGTGTTCCTCTCGAAATTAAGAATCCACGATAACTCGCTTTGTGAGTGCGGTCTAGCAGACGGTACCACTAACCATATTTTCTTTGAGTGTGTCAGTTCTCAATACTCCCTCTATAATCTGATCCCTCCTGACCTTCCTCGTCCCTCTAACTTCTCCAGCCTACTCCCTCTAGTATTTTCCCCATTTGTGTATGTCCTTAGCAAATATATTCAAAAAAATAATATTAAACTATAATAGCCTCTGTTTAAACTAAATATATTTACATATACATATTTATGTGTTTGAAGTCTATTATAAGCAATAATCTATTTTTATATCTATTTTGTGACGTCATGTTTGTGTTTGTCCATTACAGCTATTTATATATTTAGAATTAACTACTAACATCAATATCCAGTCACAACCGATCAGCAGAATCAAGAAAAGTACTACCTCTTCATCGACTATATACCAGACTCCTTTCATCAATCTCAAGACTGCCTGAAGTACACTGGTCATCAGAAGCAAGACTCATACTTCTTCAATGAATAACCCTCAGAAGACTAGCCCAATGATAGAACACTAGATACTGGCGAAATTACGGTAGCCTTGCCGAATGGAAGCCAAAAGAAAAGTTGAAGTTGAAGTTGATCTTCAAAACAAATTAACAATAAAGTGGCCAAGTGCGAGTTGGACTCGCCCATGAAGGGTTCCGTTGCAGCAAGTAACATTATATACATAGTACACATAGTTCTTGTAGTTCATTGTAACTTTGATCGAATTTCAATAATAGTGTATTTATGACGTACTAAAAAAAACTACTCATCAGATCAAGTTCAAACTAATTTCCGTTGGTAGTTTACATGGTAGTGTACCTACATGATACATTTTCTTTAGATTTTTCATTCTCTTACTTTAGAAGTTAGAGGGGGGGGGGGCACACACATTTTACCACTTTGGAAGTGTCTCTCGCGCAAATTATTCAGTGTAGACGAAAATTATTTTAGAAACCTCAACATCATTTTTGAAGACCTATCGATAGACACCCTACACGTGTAGGTTTGATGGAAAAAACATTTTTGAGTTTCAGGGTGGCAACCCTAATTTTACTTTTTTTTTAATTTTTTTGTTCAAATCTTAAAGCGGTTCACAGAATACATCTACTTACCAAGTTTCAACAGTGTAGTTCTCATAGTTTCGGCAAAAAGTGGCTGTGACATACGGACGGACAGACAGACAGACAGACAGACAGACAGACAGACAGACAGACAGACATACAGACAGACAAACAGACAGACATGACGAATCTGTAAGGGTTCCGTTTTTACGTTTTACGGAACCCTAAAAAATGGCTATGTAGTTAATTTATACCCTGTAGAAGTAGGAGCGAGAGGTATACCAGCAAAATCTATCTAAAACCTGCTTAAAGACCTTGGCTTGTCCAGAAGTGCAATAAGTTCCATACTAGAATGAGTATCTAAAGCTGCACTAGTAGGATCATATCGGATTTGGCTGGGCAGGGAGAGAAATACGAGTAGTGAAGGTGAATGTTGACGTACGTCACCAAAAGGGGCCCAAAAGTTAGAGGCACTATGATCACTCAGCCAGTTCGCTTGAGTACAGACTTTAAAATCTAATTTATTAAAAAATAAAGCTTTTCTTCTAGATTTTTTTGCAGCATGTTATAATTTGGAATGTTTCTGTAAAATTTCATCAAATTTAATGCCAAAAGAAGATATTTAATTTTTCACCTTCAGTAGCGTTTGTCATGGAATGAGCCAGATCCACTATCACCAAATTGCTTGAGTGTGTCCATACTAAACTTGGAGTAGGTAATGAAGTGGACGGACAAAATCCAGTGGACATTATTCAGCAAAGTTTTGCAGTGAGCTTTTGAAAGAATCCCTCATCCTGATGAAATTAGACCATTATGGCATAATATGTGGAAATCTACTGAATTGGATGGAGCATTACTTGACTGGAAGAACTTTTCAAGTCCGAGTCGGAAATTCCCTGTCACAGCTGTTTTATTAATATTTTGGTATAGTGAGTTTTTTATTTTTAGTCAACTATAGACGTCATTGGCGCCCTTTGCTCGCTAGCGCTTGTCAAGTACAGGTGAGTCTGGCAGACAAAAGGTTAAAGGAGTATAAGAGAGATAACATGTGTCACAAGTCGCAGTTGTCCCATGCACTATAACTGACAACCACTGCACTTCACATCCTCAGCAACAGAGAGTTTACAACTGGAATAGGTTACCAGAGGATGTTATTTCAGCAAAATCATTGAACTCTTAAATACAAATACAAAATGTCATTTTTAAATTTTTTCAATTTCAATTTGTCAATTTTATTTGCCATAAAAATTACATTGGATAATTAAGCGCTTTTATTATAGCCCCTGCACTAGGTGAGACCTGTATTGCAGGAACCATATCTGTTCCAATTACATGGAATAGTGTTCGCTATTCGATGTTAGTACAGTATGCTTAAAAAGTTACTTGATTAGAATTTAAAAACTTAATTCAATCAAAATAATAACTTAAATAATTAAATCAATTTATTAATTAAAAACAATATTAATAATTTCAATTCAAATTAATTTAGTAAATTTAGTTGCAAAATAAGGTTATCAAATGTGTGAAAGTGTTGAGTTTGAGTGTGTGAATGTGTGTACTTGTGAGAGGGTGTGTGTGTGTGTGTTAGACTACAGGCCCGTGAACAAAATTTACGGGTCAAATGAACCACCAGGAGACCTATGTAGGATGATAGAAGGGTGTAAAGTATTAAGATTCAGCACTATGCAGTCACTTGTAAGCTGTCCAACTGAGTGTGATTGAAGAGGGGAGTTTGCAACCCTCTACCATTTCTCCTTGTCGCATGATTTTTGTACGGCATTGCGAAATAATGGATTAGAAGAGGTATGGAAACTGTATGGAACCAATGCCGTACTTAATCAAATGACCAAATTTGCTCTGTAAATTACTCGTACTCTGTAAATTTTTCCAGCAAACTAATAATTAAAAAGTTAAAATTTATAATTTTTATAGTTTCAATACTTCTTTAAATCTATTATTCCGCAACGCCGTACAAAAATAATGCGACAAGGAGAAATGATCGAGAATTGCAACCCCCTCTCTTCAATTACACTCAGTTGGACAGCTTACAAGTGACGGCATAGTGCTGAATCTTATTATTTTATACCATTCTATCATGCTACATAGGTCTCCTGGTGGTTCATTTGACCCATAAATTTTGTTCACGGGCCTGTAGTCTATGTGTGCGTGTACATTAGGCAAGTTTTTAAATGGCAATTTTTAATAAGTCTGTGGTTTCTTTGTAGGTAAGAAGATGTAGGTATTTGTAAACTTCATATTTACATTTTCTGAAAGACTTAATCTCTAATACCGCAGATTTCATTAATTTTGTTATATGTGTATGGTGATCTAAAATTCGGGAGGCCTAGGGTGAATGTTGTTTTAACTGTGGGTTCTGTAACCCGTTGAGATCTTCTCTTTGGAGTTTCTTCGTCATGTACTGAGATCCTTTTCTGGTGTACTGCTAGAGTCAATTTAAGGATATAAAGTTTTCGTACGCACAGCACTTTTGCATTAGTGTATACATCTGGTAATGGTACGGCAATTTAAGCATTACCTAGAGTACCCAAATATATCAGTGATGGAAACCGTGAGATAACCACACAGTTGCATGGATTGCCAGCACAATATGAGTGAATTTTGATCTTCAATGCTTTCGTGCAAATCTTCAATGTAAATCTTTTAAGAACAAACTAAACAAATGGATTTAAAAAGACAAATCATTTTAACAGACAATTTTGTAAACCTATAATTTGTTATTTCTACACTGAGATATAGGCACACCAGCTAATGCTGCTTGCTTATTATTCAATAAACTTTGTGTGAAACAGTTAAATTAATATTCTTCTCAATGTCACTGCTGAAATTTAAACTTAACCTCAGCAATACAAGGTTTAGTTACATCACTGAAAACAACTTTGGTATTAATGTCAATCTTCTGATAACAGCCGGTGTATGTGAGAATGAGACTTAAACATTTACAGCATTTCGCAATAAGTTTTGATACACTTAGGATTTTGATGTAGTGTTCGGAAACAATTTTCGGCCTGTCTATGTCAAGAATTAATGTTTTAATTTTTAGTCCTCTATTTTATTCACAACTAAAAGCAAATGGATTGAATCAATACAGTTCAATTATACTAGATTTAGTAAGTATAATATTTAACTTTGCACTGGGTCATGTTAGTGACTAGTTATTTGAACATTAGATTTAGATAGTATGCACATGTTTTCCTGTGATTTAAAACTTGTCTCAATGTGCAGATATAGAACATATACACAAATGGGTGTTTGCATATACAGATGCATTTAACCTGTTGGCCTGTTTCAATTGGATTGGAATTCATTATAAATACTTCTACATGTAATTGTAAACAAGAGACTATTCGTGACTACGTGTGCAATGACGTCGCTGCTTTTAGGGTTTTCCAAGAATTTATTTAGAAAATCTGGTGCATGCAACAACTTGCACGCAAAGCGCCCAAATTGCGGGTTATTAGGTGTATCTAGTTTACTTACCAGCATAACAATACAACAGACACTGCGACCGACACCACTGTTGTTGTGTGCGATGAACAGAAAAGCCCGTATGTGTAATATATCTGAGCCACCTTTTCGGGCAAGGTAGCCCCTGCCATTTTAGCCCGCCTTCAGGTCAAAACTTCATTGATTGTCCGGTAAATTGCGCCAAGAAAACAAACTACACTAGTCACTTCACTAAGTACACACTTTCACAGACGTTGAGCGCTTAACGTCTTTTTAATACATGGTTAGGAATATAGGAATTACAGGACAGTCCACAGGGTTAGTGTTTTATTGTAAAAACCATGCCGACGCCGATTATAAAAGTGTTATTACATCAACCACAATGCGAAAGATCGCAGGTGCAGATCAGCATCAGATCAACAACCGACGAAACTGAGGTAGGATAGAGTGTACGATAATATGCGGCATAATACTAAATGACACGATAACATACAAACACTTTTAAACTGACAGCGACTGTCAGCGTCATAGCACGATGTGAAATTCTGTATTTCTTTTTTCCAATAAAATTAAATTTATCGGCAATTTTTCATGTTTTTTTACATTTATTGTCTATGACGCGTCTGGGATCAGGGTAGCGATTCTGAAACCATTCGGTTGCATCCGACACGGAATCTCATCTCTCGGTCTTTGTCTTATCTGTTTAGCATGACAAAGACCGAGAGATGAGATTCCGTGTCGGATGCAACCGAATGGTTTCAGAATCGCTACCCTGGGCGGCTGACTTGAGCTAAAGGCAACGAAAGCAGGAGTCGCCGATCGTTATGAGTCGCCTGTCATAGAAGAACTCGTCAGGCAACTGCACCTCCTGCAATCCTGCATACATACAGATAATACCTGACTGGTCTACGTCAGGATGTAGACCTCGCAGTCTCTACCGCCGTGATCAGCACACTAAACATTGAAGAAAACGAAGAATCAGTGGAGAAATCAACAGCTTTTCGGGGTAATATAGTTGTTGCTCTACGCGACGGTGTTCAGGGTAGCGATTCTGAAACCATTCGGTTGCATCCGACACGGAGTCTCATCTCTCGGTCCTTGTCTTATCTGTTTAGCATGACAAAGACCGAGAGATGAGATTCCGTGTCGGATGCAACCGAATGGTTTCAGAATCGCTACCCTGAAAAGGTTGTGGGTTTTAAACTGCATAAATTATTTTAAGATAAATTTTTAATCTACTTAAGCATTTGGATTTTTTTTTGTTCCGAATTATAATTTTAATTGTGATATTTTAAGAGGAATTTTTGTTTTTACATTTATATTGAGACTTGAGACGGATACGGTAATTACTATTATTAATCTTTCGGGAAATTGAGATTTTTAAAATAATTTGATGTTTTATTGAAACAGTGAATCTGAAACAGTGTTCAGGGAAGCTTAGATAAATGAGTGATTCAGCTGTACGTTTGTGTTGTCCCCACTGCCCAGAGTCTGCACGGACCTTTACTGCTCATGGCCTCAAAATATATATCAGTCGGAAACACAAGGATGCGCAACGTCCAGCTGCCGCGACACAGGTACATGCAACTGATACAGATACTTCATCGGGGAGTCAAGTGCCGCCACCTTCGGAGCCGGGCCGGTGTCCTTTGGCGGGGCTAGTTCAAGCGAGGGGATGTATACCGGTCCTGCGACATGTCCCTAAAGTTGCGCGTAATCAGGCTGCTGAGAAGCTGTGTCACATTATAGATGCCTGTGTGGACAACAATGAGGTTGACGACTGCTGTTCACTCCTTTGTTTTGCTTATGTTGCTCTAAAGCTAAAGGTTCCAGCAAAGGATCAACCCGGTAATATGACGGTTAAAGTTAAAGCCAACTTTATGTCCACCGGATCGAATCATCAGGTTTATTCTGATGAGACGACACCAGGCCGTGTGTTGCGCTTAACTAATAAACTTATAGAGTCGAAGGTTTTCGAAGGTGATCTGAGAGGGGCAGTTCCTCTATTGTTGTCTGATGACGCGTATGCGCGTCAGGATCCCGAAACATTAGCTGCAATGAGGCTATAGCACCCGGTTCCGTCCCGGCCCCTAAGCTTCCCACCAGAACCAGACATATCCTTTACTCCCTTATCAGTTACTTTAGCAGATGTGGTATCTGGGCTCGAGTCATTCTATAGTGGTTCTGCTGGGGGCTTGGATGGAGTGCGTCCTGGTCACCTCAAGGGAGTTGACGTCAGTGTCCGCTGGGGAAAATGGAAGACCTCTTCTGGCTTATTGGTCAACTGAACCCTCTCGTCTCTCCCTATATGTACGGTGCGTCGCTCTGCGCATTGGCAAAAAAAGATGTAGGTATAAGAGCAATTGCTGTTGGTAGCGTTTTTCGCCGTCTTGCTGCTAAGCTGGCATGCCGCGCCGTGAGAGATGAGATAGCAGGATATATGGTGCCGCATCAGTTGGGTTTTGGAATACGTTTGAGCTGTGAAGGGGCTATTCACGCGATACGCTCGTATGTGTTGAACCTGAGGAATGCGGGTAATGTCGTGCTGAAGATTGACATTGCCCATGCTTTCAATACTTTGGAAAAGGGAGGGAGTTAAGGGAGGTTAAGGAAAAAGTTCCTTCTCTTTACCCCTTCCTGCACCAAATTTACCGAACTCCTTCCAAACTCTTCTTCAATAACGAATTAACCACTTTGGTACCTTTTACCATGCCTTAAAGAGGTGTCTTCAGACCTCTTTCTTTTGGGGTCACCAATTTTTCCTGATGGGGTCCCGGAGGCCATTTCCTCTCTTACTAAGCTTCTTCTCTCCACTCACGAACGTATTAAAAATCTTCCCGCGCACGTGCCACTTGTTTTATTGCAAATGAATGTACTTTGCTGTCCCTACCTGGAAATTTCCGCCAGAAGTGTCTGCATTTGATGCCGCGCTGAAATCGGCGGTTGAGTCTGTCCTCAACGTTGCCCTTGATGGTCATCAATGGTTGTAGATAGCTCTTCCGATTCGGTTTGGAGGTATTGGGGTGCGTTGTGCGAGGGACGTTGGTCTGCCGGCTTTCCTAGCGTCGGTGCATGGAGTTGCTAACCTTGCCTCTAATATCCTAAATTTAAATAGCGGTGAGGAAAGTTTGCCCTAGGATTCCGATGCTTTGGTAGCCTGGAGTGCCCTCAACCCCGGTAAGGCGTCTCCTGTGGAGTCTCATAGTCAACGGGCGTGGGATGTCGTTGGGGCTAAACGGATTCAAGCACAACTACATATTTGCATGTGCCTCGGGGGTATGGCTAGACTCCGGGCCGTCACGCAGTCTGAATCTGGGGCTTGGTTGCATGCGCTACCTTCTCCTCACCTTGGCACCTTACTAGAAGACAGCTGACAGACTGCGCGTGGTGGTGGCTCTCCGCCTGGGCTGCAAGGTGTGTGTACCTCACATATACACCTGCGGCACCATGGTGGAAGCCAATGGCCATCACGCTTTGAGTTGTAGAGGGTGTGCAGGAAGGTTCTTGCGTCACGATGCACTCAACGACGTCGTTTAGCGAGCTTTGGTTTCGGCAGACATTCCCTGCTTGCTTGAACCCCCGGGCTTATGCAGATCGAACGGCAAGAGACCGGATGGATTGACTGTGGTGCCCTGGAAGAATAGTTTGGTTTCACCGCTCCTCCATTAGTTTCAGTGTCTTTCTTGGCAACTTCAACTAGCCTACCCTTACGCCACATTGCGCAAAACTTGGTGCCCTCGTCCTGACTTCTATCACTCTATCGAGTTTTTGGTCAACATTGCCTGTGTTTTCCAAGGTAGCGTATCGGTTCTTCAGTTTTAATGTTTCAGACCCTACTGCGGCTTGGAGAAGTTTAACTTGGAGAAGCATCACGAAGCCATTGTTGTAGGTTACCTCAAGTTTTCAATTTCCGAATTTGTGTTTTTTTTTCAAACCGAAAAAAAGTCCTGGTTTAGTAGTGATGATTGTCTAAACGTATTAAAATAATGTCAAATATATTTATGTTTATATTTCATCCTTACATCGTTTTTATTTTGCTGACCTTTCATACTTTTTAATAGTTAAGACAATTAAGTGTAAGTGACAATTAAGGCACAAATACTAATGTTATTTACGTCAGAATTAACAAAACTGAAAAATATTTATAAGTTACTAGCGGCTCATTCCGGCTGCGCTCGGATATTGTCATTTAAAGACTATTAATCGAAATAAAAACTATCCTATCTCTCAAGTTGGACCAGACTGCTCGCGGTGTGCCAATTTAATTTAAAATCGGTTAAGTAGTTTAGGAATCCATCGCGGACAAACATCGTGACAGGAGATTTATATATTATATTAAGATTAAGACAATATTGCTTTAAGGTAAAATATTTCTTTTGGCGCAGTCCATATATTTATCTGCTTAATTTTTGGTATTTTTGCGGATCAGAAAAAAAGTGACATTGAGACATTTATGTCTCAATGTAGTTATTTCAATAATGTGGTTTGTTATGTTCTTTAGAACATAGAGAAAAACCAACTTTTGATAAGTTTTAGCTGTTTTACTTCATAAACAATTAAATAATGCATTTTGGTTCAATACAGTACGTTCATAGATATAATATTTTATGAGTTATGATTTTTTTGTAAAATCTCAAAAGTTTTATGGCTCTGGTGAATGTTTTGCGTTTAGTGGGTTAGAGCAGGGTAGCGATTCTGAAACCATTCGGTTGCATCCGACACGGAATCTCATCTCTCGGTCTTTGTCTTATCTGTTTACCATGACAAAGACCGAGAGATGAGATTCCGTGTCGGATGCAACCGAATGGTTTCAGAATCGCTACCCAGGTTTGCTTGTTACCGTTGATACGAAATTCGTGTAGTGTAGGGAGGAACATAACGTCAATTAAAAAAATAAATTTATTTAATCAATGTATGTATAATTGCCATCTTTTCACTTTTGCCATCTCATAGGTAGTTCACTGATTACTTAAAAAAAAAATTGACAGTCATAGGAACTGCCGATAGAAGTGTAAACTAATAACTCAGAATTTGATAGCTTACCTTGGAAACTACACGGGTGTAACCGGAGGGCGTGACCTCGTCATCATGGCATGGCCATTTAGAAATGCGTCAGCATTTCCCATTGGGTCACGCATTTCTAGATGGCCTTGCCATAAGGGCGAGACCACGGCCTTTCAGCATTTCCCATTGGCTGACGCATTTCTAGATGCCCAATCGCCAAGGTCCCGAGTTTACCGGAAGATCTCTTATCATACCCGAGCGTGACGGTAGAATTCAATTTACACTCCACGAAAAATTTGTCTAGGCGCGCCTAAAGAAGTGTTCACTTCAAAAAACCATTCGGGCAGGAATCAATAAAATCTTTGAAGCCGCTTTGGACTGCCCCATCGGAGTTGAATTTTTTCCCTTACAAGAAGTTATCCGCCATCTGCCGGGCTGATTTGTGAATCTAAACCTTCCAGGGCCCTACCCAAACGTATACAAAAAAATCATTCAAATGGGTCCAGCCGTTTAGGAGGAGTTCAATAACAACGAAAAGTAGCATTGATTTTTATATGTATATATGTATCTTATTTTTTTAATGATTGATGTATCAGGTAGGCTGAGTATGAAATACTTATTTTTGAAAACTTCTTTTGGCCCACCACACACAAGCCGTAGGCTATGAATGAAGCTCATCGTCATGTTCCGAAGTGAAAGTTTTTTAGGGTGAACTCGTGACCACTGAGTGTGCATCTGCGAGGAAGATAGTCGATTATTGTTGCTGTCTGTATGCTGTCACTGTTGTGTCGCTGTTTACTAGATTTAATTTAATATAGTACTCATTTACTATATCTAATTAATGTGTATACATTTTTGAAGTGAAAACTTCTTCAGGCGCGCTATAGACAGAATTTTCGTGGGCTGTGAAATGGATTCATCAATCGTCACGCTTGGATATGATAATGTATCGGATCGGATCGGATCGGATCGGATATGAAATCTTCGGGTAAACTCGGTAAAAACGGCCAGGTAGGTACCAGGGTAACAGAAACAGTAAAGAGTTTCGATTACCTACATCCAACAGCCCAGCGTCTCCAGATACCAGGACAACAGAAATATAAAAGAGTTGCGTTTGCCCCTAGGTACCAGTACCAGGGCAACAGAAACAGTAAAGAGTTGCAATATTCTGTATAATTACGTTGATATAAAACTAAATGGCGCAACCATCGATTTAGATGGCGGTGTTGAAATTATGCGAATGTACATAGACCTACGATGGTTTAACAAATAATTTGTCTTCTGACAAGGTGATGAATAAATTGGACATTGCAATTAAAAGTGAAAACATTTGAGTCACAAGTTTTCACTTCTATCGGCAGTTCCTATGACTGCTATTTTTTTCTTTTTAAGTATTAAAATTAATCAATAGTTTTCAGTTTAGTGCTCACTTCTGCTGTACGGTCTTAAGCACACACATTTTTTATATTTTATGGTCTTAAACTATAATTTTCCAACATGGGGACACACATTATCTTTAGGTTGTGATGTGCATTATTTTGTGTTTTGAACATAGACATACAGTATTGGTCACAGACTCACAGATGTTTTGTTTTTATAATGCTTTCGAGAACGATAGGCTTGTGTAGAAGGCAATATAATACATATTTTGTGTAAATTTTAAATCAAGACTTGCGGCCTGTGCTTGCTGCGAAGGTACGTAGTAACATAGCAGCCAGCCAATGCCAATGACCAATATAATCAGATGTTAAAAACAATGTGTATACTGTAAATCGGACCACATTTTTGTCAAGTAGGTACAGATTATTAATGAAGAATGTAAATCGGACCACATCTGAATAATAAAATAATATTGTTTCTTTTGCTTGTCATTGGCCGCAAGGACAAAAAAAAGGAGTTGTTTCTTTTGGCGGGAAAACGATGATTTGTTTACTTTGATTAGGTAGGTACATAGGTAGTTTGTTTAATTTGTTTTAAGCATTGAACTCTTAAAACACTCCTTTACTTATATCAATCGTTTTACGCTTAATAATAAAGGCATAATAATAGGTATCAGAAAATCAGATTTTTTAGCGGTTTAAATTCTATAAAGATGCCTGGTAGGTAGGTACTTGTTACATTTTATTTATCCTACTCAAATTTACTCGATACTCTTTTGTTTTAGGAATCGGAAGCCAAATAAATCTATATAGGTAGGTACCTAATAATACAGGCAAGCCTAATCCTAGAAGTTCTTACCATTGATATAATTCTCAGAAGTTCGAATAAACTAAAGTAGGTACCTACCTATTATTAGGTACCTAGGTAGGTACCTAATGTTTTTCTTTTTTAGTGGCCCTATCTGTAGAAACAGTGTACAACCAACAAGACACGAACTTCATAGAAAGCAGAAAGAACCCTTAATTTCTGCCTTGTGGAAAATTATTTGAAGCAGTGAACCTCAAGTTACTTACAAATTCTACAAGAGCTCCACAGATGTCGCTGCCAGGCTTGTTTCACTAGTTACCTACCACGTTATCAGGTTTTTATTTATAACCGACTATCCGAGTGCAAACAGGACGAGGTTATTTTATAAATAGTTATGTGTATATACTTAATTAATATGCAGGATGTCTGTGTATATAACATTCAGGATTTATTTAGTAGATATACCAAACAGAACAATAATATGTAAATGCAGCGTTTTAAGATTCCGTACCTACGAGTACAACAACAGAGAGACTCGACTTCGGTGGTAGACTTGCGTATCGTACCTACTTATCTATCTGTCATATAAATTTATGGCTGAAATTAAATATGTTTGTGTTGTTGTGGCGGTTCAATTAACTATTACCTACATAATTCATAATATGGATCGATAGAAGAGGATGGTGCTGTTCAGATAAAAGGTAATAGAGAGTTAGCAGCCTAAATTCGTGCTAAATGGTTTGGGTCCACTTTCCTCATACGTACAGCCTTACAGTGGAATGAGTTGCCGGCGTAATTGTTCCCTGATACTGAGAGTGAGAGATACTGTCGGGATTTTTTTGAGGTTACAGTGAATAGATATTTTCTAGGTCAGCGGTCAGCGTGCGTCATCTTCGACCAAACCGTCGCGTCGGTTACCATCAGTCGAACTGGTTGTCAAACACGAACTTATGCACGATAAAAAAAGATTTGGCAGTCATAGGAACTGCCGAAAGAACTGAAAACTTATAACTCAGAATTTGATAGCTTACATTGGAAACTACACGGGTGTAACCGGTGGGTGTGGCCTGGGCATCATGGCATGACCATCTAGAAATGCGTCAGCATTTCCTATTGGCTGACGCATTTCTAGATGGCCATGCCATGATGGGCAGGCCACGCCCTTTTGGCATTTTGCATTGGCTGACGCATTTCTAGATGGCCAATGGCTATGGTCCCGAGTTTTCACTTCAAAAAATGGAGGGTGTTCCTACATTAGTACCGAAAAGACGGGTTGTTGACGACATTTTTCGATGCATTCCACAAATGTACATGTAAGTCAAGTTACAAATATTTTGAAGTGAAAACTTATTTTGGCGCGCCACAGCCAGATTTTCCGTGGGCTGTGAATTGAATTCTAGCGTCACGCTCAAATCTTCACATCACAAATCTTCGGGTAAACTCGGGACCATGGCCAATGCTCATGGCCACGCCCTCCGGTTTTGCGTAGTTTCTTAAGGTGCTGACAACACATAAATGAAATTCACAAATTCAAATTTAAGCCACGCCTCCTTAAAACTTCGATAAGACAGCGCCCCCACATGCAAACCGCGTTCAGCCGACGACATTATTAGTTAGTATTGATGGAAACAAAAAGCTACCGCGCGAAGATCATAGATGGCGCTTTTTAAAATATTTTGTAATTTCATTCAATATCTTTTTGCACTTTTTCAGATTGTGAAGAACATTATCGAAATTTTATGAGTAAAGCCTATAAATAATAACTAACTTTCCACCGCTTACAGACATAATGAGATTTCTTTTCGCCAGATTGTCTAATTTTTGTCTAATGATTTAAGTGAATGTACGGTATACAATTACAATAATACACAATTACTAATTAATTTATTTTATACACAAAATTAAACCGACTTCGAAATCACCAATAGGCACTCGAAAAATAAATTAATTTAATTATTATAAGCGCTACTCACTCATCTATTTGAAGTCAAATAGATTTATTCGACACGAACATTAATTGCATAAAAGTAGCTACAGCAAAAAGCCAACATTACATAGTGTTCCCTTTCCCAGGCGGTCACCCATCTAAGTACTGACTACGCCGGCCGTTGCTTAACTTCGGTGATCGACGAAAGCTAGTGTTTTCAACGCGCTATGAACGTTGTCAATCATTAAATACCTACGTATATTTAAATACAACCATAATAGTTATCATCATCATCAATAGAGGAGCCCGCGAGTTAATAATCCACAACTATTGCTCATTACAACACGAAAAACAAGATTTTACAACAAAACCATTTTGCTGCTTTGTAACGAAAGGTCCACAAACAAAATTTTACAAAATTATTTTTATTTCAAAAGTTATTATTATGTTTTAAAAATGTAAAACATGCGAAACGTTTGTAAAATGAAACATTTATAAACTGTAATGGAAGAGGTTTTGGAATAGGCTTTTGTACTAAATTTAAAAAATTGGTTAATAATATAGCTTAATGTTGATAGTATTCCGAAACATCTATATTTTTGAAAAAAACTTACATTTACAATAATATGTGTTTTGCATTTCAAAAAAGCAAACAAATTTCTGCACAAAAACGCTCCAGACTGTTATGGCGTCTTGAATGATGTCACGCCGGGGCAAACATATGTGTTTGTGTAAGGACTTAGTCAACGTTTTTAATTTAAAATGAATCCCTCGTATTACAAGAACTGCATAGTGCCCCAGTTTACAAGCACAAGTATAAATACGCCAAACAAATTATTCATCTATGTTCCAAACGATCCACAAATGCGAAAAAAGTGGCAAACGCTTGCGAGGAGGAATGATGGCCTTAGTGGCCATCATTCCATCAAGAATGTATTTTTGTGAAGATCATTTTGATGAAAGCATTTGACACAGTATATATAATCTTAGTAATGTAAATGTTAAAAAAACTGTCACTTTTCCTCAAGAATAGTGGTAAAACAATAACAAACTAGTTCAGTTAAGCGGCTGAAGAACTAGTATCCATGGCGAAGAATAAATAAAAATATAAAAATAATAATATTAGTACTATAAAAATGTCAACAACATTAAAATTTCAGCTGTTAAGGAGTCTCGTCAATTACAACAACATTTGTAAAAAGGCTTTGTGAAAGTCAAAGTAACAAAAAATAATAATTACATTCAGTATACATACATATCCTACATGAGTATAAATTCGTTTTATATAAAGGGGTTTGGGTAAAGTTGGCGTCGTTTTTTTTGCAATCAGATTTGCTGTAAGTCATATCGGAACTGAGTTTTGGCTTTTGTTTTTCTGTGTATTTTTATACGGATTAGTGGTGCCATTTCCTTCAGCGGCCAAAGATCTGTTGTCACTTTTTTAAAACATTACCATACTTCAGGGGTATTGGTTCAATCAGATTTAATGTACGTCAAATTGGAGCTGAGTAATGGTCTTTCAAAGTTTTTTTACATGGACTGGTATCGCCATATTCTAAAGCGGCCAAAGATCCGTTGTCACTATAATGTTTTTTTTTAATTACCCAAAAAAAACTTTGAAAGGCAATAATTCCGCTCCGACATAACTTACAGCAAATCTAATTGCACGAATACCCTTGATGTAAAGTAATATTTCAAAAAAGCTCGTAACACATCTTTAGCCGCTAAAAAAAACGAAGCCTCTAAGCCCATACAAAAATACAAAAAATAAATAACTTTGATAGCCCATAATTCAGCTCCGATATTACCTAGAGCAAATCTGATTGCACATTATATATAGCGTCAAGGTTATTCACTGATATAATAAAGTGATAACAGATCTTTGGCCGCTAAAAAAAAAACAACGCCACTAGTCCATACAAACGTACCGAAAACCGAAACGCCTTTGTTGTTGTCCAATTTCACTGATTATGTTTATATTTGAAGAAAAAAAATGTACAATAAATTGTACAAATGTATCTAGAATAAATTATGGCTGGTCTCACACGCCACACGCACCACTGTAGTTTTGAACTTTAAAAAAGTGATGAAGGAAAACATCGTGAGGAAAGATTAAGTGTGGTGGATTAAAGCCTGCATTATCCTTGCGAGATAAGGCCTCGAGTCCCAACTGTGGGAAAATTTAGTGTGTTAAATGGGAGTGTTACGGCTAGTTGGGATAACGGCAACTACTGATTCGGAGCCTCTCGTTCGAATCCAACGCGTGCGCACCACTGTCTTTACGGAGTCATGTGCGTAATGCCGTTAATTTAAAAAAAAAATTATAATAATAGAATGGTAGAGAAAATAGGTAGGTAAATAATGATTAACTTATGTTGAAAGTTTGATTGACACTTCTTATATATGCACTTGATTACCACGGATTATTACCTAGTTTAAAACACCAAAACTTTTGCCTGTCGACTATTGGTAAATTTTATTAGACTGTCCGCGCACTAATGGGGATTAGGTCATAGTCTAAACTTTACGTCAATTTTATTAATATAAACTTCAGATTCTTTATTTCAGACCTTAGGTATAACAGATATACACTTGGTAGCGTCATTTACAAAATACAAAGAATAGTTTAAAAAATTCAACAAATTTAAATTATACTATACAAATTTAAATTATATTCAAGTTATAAAGAAGTATATAAAAGAAAATAATTTAAAAATAAATAGCGGCTGTTCAGTTGGGCCTAGTCAGTTCAATGCAGCGATAGAGAGGCGTTGTCAGAATGTATGAAAACGACAGAATTATATTAAAACTTGAATTTTAAAAAAATATATACATATAAAAGAGATATTACAAAATGTATGTCAATGTACGTGTAGAAAATGATTTTGTCCAATTATTTTTGTCCTTTAAAAATTGTTTGTCTTCATAGTAAGCCCTGCATACCAGATATTTTTTGACTTCATTTTTAAACTTTGTCTCATTTAGGCTTGTTACCTTTTCTGGAACAATGTTATAATAACGAACACTGTTTCTTATGAAAGAAATGTCCGTCTCGTGTAATCTACAACGCGGATACACATGTCTATTTTTATAATGCGATGCATCGGACTTATTAGCATAGTGACATCTATTTTTTCTAGCATACATGATGCACTCATATATGTAAAGCGATGGCACTGTGAGGATTCCAATTGTATTAAATAAATCTCTCAAAGATTGTCTCGGGCCTAACTTATAGATAGCGCGTATTGCTTTCTTTTGTAGCACAAATATTGTATTTCTGCCGCCGAACCCCACAATAATATACCGTAAGACATTATGCTGTGGAAGTATCCATGGTAAACAAGCCTGGCAGTTGCCACATCTGATATTCCTCTTATTTGGCGAACAGCATGTGCAGCTGAACTAAGTTTGTTCGCCAATTTATTTATATGAGGACTCCATTGGAGTTTGGAGTCAATGATTATTCCTAAAAATAACGTGGATTGGATTTGTTCAATTATTTGACCTTTTATAGCTATTTTCACGTTAAAGTTTTGTAAATTTGACAGTGAAAAACGTATGCGTTTTGTTTTTCCCGGATTTAAAGCTAAGTTGTTGGCGTCGAACCAGTCGCTCAAAATATTAAAATTTTTATTGATACAACAGTAATCCATTTGCCCCCCTCTCTTAACTTTAAATAACACAGAGCGGCTGTTCAAAATCAAAACCTAGCAAGGGACATTTTTGGCAAAATACTTTTTTTTAAACCAATCTACACAAAAAATTGAGCTGCATCCAATAAACAACCATATTTATATCGTTATTAGAACTATAGTTATGAAAATGCCAAACCTAGCAAGTGCACGTCTTAGTCCGGTATAACAAAGTCAAAAATCTAGCAACTAACATTTCCAAATCCAAAACCCTATTAACTACGGTACATACTAGGTTTTTGAATTTGTAAAGTAGACTTACTAGATTTATGAATTTGGGATAAGCCCTATGCTAGGTTTTTGAACTTGGAATTATGTCATACTAGGTTTTGGTTTACAAAACCAGCGAAGTATGCAACGAAATTTCCAATGACTACTAATAGTAAAATATAGCAAGTCAGTGTGAACTGAGAAGTTAGTGCGCGGGGTAGGAGAGAGGTGGGGGGGAGAACAAATGCGTATTTAAACTATCCATATAGACTGATTCTTCCTTGTTTGTAATATCAACTTTAAATGTAATTTTACTTGGACAAACAACGTTTCATATTTCATATATAATATTCGTTTTGTATAAATTCTGTTCACATATTTTTTGTTTCCAATGACATTACATTGATACAACAACGATAACGCGAATGTTCATATAGTATAATATTGATTTCATTAGTCGTTTGAGTTCTTCCTTGTTTTCCTTCAAGCCGCGAACATGCATATTTACATTAGGCAGCGGTTTTGCTCGCGTGCTATGGGAAAGTTCCACAAATAGTACAATTTTATTACTGAAGATAGGTGATTTTGAAAATTATTGTCTATTATAATTTTAAAGAGTTTTTAGTCATAGTGACATATTTAGCATTATCTACATATACTATATACTGCATGTATATCTACATATACATGCAACTGATACAGATACTTCATCGGGGAGTCAAGTGCCGCCACCTTCGGAGCCGGGCCGGTGTCCTTTGGCGGGGCTAGTTCAAGCGAGGGGATGTATACCGGTCCTGCGACATGTCCCTAAAGTTGCGCGTAATTAGGCTGCTGAGAAGCTGTGTCACATTATAGATGCCTGTGTGGACAACAATGAGGTTGACGACTGCTGTTCACTCCTTTGTTTTGCTTATGTTGCTCTAAAGCTAAAGGTTCCAGCAAAGGATCAACCCGGTAATATGACGGTTAAAGTTAAAGCCAACTTTATGTCTGCTGGATCGAATCATCGGGTTTATTCTAATGGGACGACACCAGGCCGTGTGTTGCGCTTGACTAATAAACTTATAGAGTCGAAGGTTTTCGAAGGTGATCTGAGAAGGGCAGTTCCTCTATTGTTGTCTGATGACGCGTATGCGCGTCAGGATCACGAAACGTTAGCTGCAATGAGGCTAAAGCACCTGGTTCCGTCCCGGCCCCTAAGCTTCGCACCAGAACCAGACATATCCTTTACTCCCTTATCAGTTACTTTAGCAGATGTGGTATCTGGGCTCGAGTCATTCTATAGTGGTTCTGCTGGCGGCTTGGATGGAGTGCGTCCTGGTCACCTCAAGGGAGTTGACGTCAGTGTCCGCTGAAGAAAATGGAAGACCTCTTCTGGCTTATTGGTCAACTGAACCCTCTCGTCTCTCCCTATATGTACGGTGGGTTGCTCTGCGCATTGGCAAAAAAAGATGGAGGTATAAGAGCAATTGCTATTGGTAGCGTTTTTCGCTGTCTTGCTGCTAAGCTGGCATGCCGCGCCGTGAGAGATGAGATAGCAGGATATATGGTGCGGCATCAGTTGGGTTTTGGAATACGTTTGAGCTGTGAAGGGGCTACTCACGCGACACGTTCGTATGTGTTGAACCCGAGGAATGCGGGTAATGTCGTGCTGAAGATTGACATTGCCAATGTTTTCAATACTTTGGAAAAGGGAGGGAGTTAAGGGAGCTTAAGGAAAAAGTTCCTTCTCTTTACCCCTTCCTGCACCAAATTTACCGAACTCCTTCCAAACTCTTCTTCAATAACGAATTAATTATTTCTCAAGTAGGCCCAACAAGGTGCTCGGCCCACTCGTTTTTAGGTTGGCCATCCACAAGCTCATCGTTGATCTGAAATCCCCATTAAACATCTGGTACTTAGATAATGGCACTATTGGAGGTAAACCAGAACAGGTAGCTCAGGACCTTCGGGTACTTATCCCATGCCTCAGGGACCTAGGGTTTGTGTTGAACCCTTCCAAATGTGAGTTTTTGCTCTGCAGTGTGGAAGCTCGCACACACTTCGCCCACTTTGGTACATTTTACCATGCCCTAAAGAGGTGTCTTCAGACTTCTTTCTTTTGGGGTCACCAATTTTTCCTGATGGGGTCCCGGAGGCTATTTCCTCTCTTACTGAGCTTCTTCTCTCCACTCACAAACGTATTAAAAATCTTCCCGCGCACGTGCCACTTGTTTTATTGCGAATGAATGTACTTTGCTGTCCCTACCTGGAAATTTCCGCCAGAAGTGTCTGCATTTAATGCCGCGCT
Organism: Ectropis crepuscularia; assembly: GCA_963693475.1. Taxonomy (NCBI): domain Eukaryota; kingdom Metazoa; phylum Arthropoda; class Insecta; order Lepidoptera; family Geometridae; genus Ectropis; species Ectropis crepuscularia. The sequence continues at coordinate 41,906,752 of OY856338.1, forward strand.
GAAATCGGCGGTTGAGTCTGTCCTCAACGTTGCCCTTGATGATCATCAATGGTTGTAGATAAGTCTTCCGATTCGGTTTGGAGGTCTTGGGGTGTGTTGTGCGAGGGACGTTGGGCTGCCGGCTTTCCTTGCGTCGGTGCATGGAGTTGCTAACCTTGCCTCTAATATCCTAAATTTAAATAGCGGTGAGGAAAGTTTGCCTTAGGATTCCGATGCTTTGGTAGCCTGGAGTGCCCTCAACCCCGGTAAGGCGTCTCCTGTGGAGTCTCATAGTCAACGGGCGTGGGATGTCGTTGGGGCTAAACGGATTCAAGCACAACTACATATTTGCATGTGCCTCGGGGGTATGGCTAGACTCCGGGCCGTCACGCAGTCTGAATCTGGGGCTTGGTTGCATGCGCTACCTTCTCCTCACCTTGGCACCTTCCTAGAAGACAGCTGACAGACTGCGCGTGGTGGTGGCTCTCCGCCTGGGCTGCAAGGTATGTGAACCTCACATATACACCTGCGGCACCATGGTGGAAGCCAATGGCCATCACGCTTTGAGTTGTAGACGGTGTGCAGGAAGGTTCTTGCGTCACGATGCACTCAACGACGTCGTTCAGCAAGCTTTGGTTTCGGCAGACATTCCCTGCTTGCTTGAACCCCCGGGCTTATGCAGATCGAACGGCAAGAGACCGGATGGATTGACTGTGGTGCCCTGGAAGAACAGTTTGGTTTCACCGCTCCTCCATTAGTTTCAGTGTCTTTCTCGGCAACTTCGACTAGCCTACCCTTACGCCACATTGCGCAAAACTTCGTACCCTCGTCCTGAGTTCTATCACTCTATCGAGTTTTTGGTCAACATTGTCTGTGTTTTCCAAGGTAGCGTATCGGTTCTCCAGTTTTAATGTTTCAGACCCTACTGTGGCTTGGAGAAGTTTTACTTGGAGAAGCATCACGAAGCCATTGTTGTAGGTTACCTCAAGTTTTCAATTTCCGAATTTGTGATTTGAAAGTCTTTTTTGTTTTTTTTTTCAAACCGAAAAAAAGTCCTGGTTTAGTAGTGATGATTGTTTCTAAACGTATTAAAATAATGTCAAATATATTTATGTTTATATTTCATCCTTACATCGTTTTTATTTTGCTGACCTTTCATACTTTTTAATAGTTAAGACAATTAAGTGTAAGTGACAATTAAGGCACAAATACTAATGTTATTTACGTCAGTATTAACAAAACTGAAAAAATGTTTGTCTGTAAAGTCGGTTTACTGACGATAGAACGTGACAACGTCTTAAGAAAATACTGATGGAATGGTAGCGTTTTTCAAAAGAAAATTTTAATTTCATTTGTTTAATAGATTTGTATGTTAAAAGTAATCAGTAGAATTTAGTCATTTTCAATCAAAACAATGCAAAAAAGCTTTTAGATGCCGGGGATCGAACCCGGGGCATTTCACATGCAAAGCGAACGCTCTACCACTGAGCTACATCCCCGCTTGAACTACTGGTCGAAATAATTAATACAACTGTAACAAACATGCGGCGAGGTAACGACCGACGGTAACGACCGACCGTAACTACCGACGGTAACGACCGACGGTAACGGTACATGACGTCATGTTTTGTGGGCGTGCAGCCGGCTTAATCGAATTATAAGACGTTATCACGTCAAAAAAATAAATACATTTATTTAATCAATGTATGTATAATTGCCCACGGCCCCTAGTCTCCGGCAGAAAGCCACGGCCCCTAGTCTCCGGCAGCTCTGCTAGTCCTGGCTGTGGTAGCGGCCACGACAGTAGCAGAGCAGGGGGTGCTAAGAACCCCCGGACGGCCCCCTTAAGCTACCGTAAAAGACCCTTGGCCCTGGCAACATTCAACACGCGAACACTGCGGACTGACGAGAAGGTTATCGAACTGGAGGAAGAATTGAGCAAATTGCGCTGGAGTATTATAGGTTTATCTGAAGTCCGAAGAGAGGGCGAGGACTCGATAATACTTAAATCCGGCAATTTGCTCTATTTCCGGGAGGGCGACCAACAGTCCCAAGGTGATGTCGGGTTCATCGTCCACGAGTCCCTCGTGAACAGTGTTACTAAAATCGGGAGTGTGTCGACGAGGGTAGCGTACCTTATACTCAGAATTACCAAACGGTATTCGCTGAAGGTCATACAGGTATACGCGCCAACGTCGACACATTCCGATATTGAGGTAGAGGCTATGTATGAGGATATCTCGAAAGCCATGCATGCCTCCAAGACCCATTACACTGTCGTCATGGGGGACTTCAACGCGAAACTGGGCAGGCGGGGCGATGATGAGGTTAGAGTCGGGAATTACGGATTTGGTAATCGGAATTCACGGGGCCAGATGCTGGCCGACTTCTTGGAGAAAGAGGGACTCTATATGATGAACTCTTTCTATAAGAAGCCGGTACAACGCAAATGGACCTGGATTAGTCCCGATGGTGCAACTAAAAATGAGATAGACTTCATCATGTCGTCAAGGAGAGAAATATTCAGTGATGTCTCCGTGATCAATGCGGTAAAAGCCGGGAGTGATCATCGAATGGTAAGAGGCATGCTGAATCTTAATATAAAACTCGAACGGTCGCGACTGATGAAGTCTACGCTCCGGCCAGCGCCTATCCAAATCCAGAATTCCGAGAACTTCCAACTCGAGCTTCAGAATCGCTACGAGTGCCTAGGTGACTGCGTAGACGTGGATGTTTATAATGACAGGGTCGTGGAAGCTGTCCATACGATCGGATCTAAACACTTTAAAATCCGTCGTACGAAAGGAACCCAAAAACTCTCTAACCCTACCCTAGAGCTCATGGAAGAAAGGCGCAAGATGGTTTTACAATCCTCAGGTGATGCTTCTAAGTATCGAAGGATCAATAGACAGATCTCAAAGTCACTGACTCGCGATATACGGCAATTCAATACGAAGTGTATTGAAAAGGCCATTGAGCAGAACAAAGGCTCTAAAGTATTCGCCCGAGATTTGTCTATTGGCCAGAGCCAACTGATGAAGCTGAAGACCGAGGATGGGAAGATCATATCGTCCAAATCCGAGCTCATGGGAGAGGTTGAGAAGTTCTACGGACAGCTATACACGACGACACAGCAACCTGTCGTAAACCTGACCAGCGATCCTAGAGCCAGGTTAACCCGACATTACACCGAAGATATCCCGGACGTTAGCCTGTACGAGATTAGAATGGCTCTCAAACAGCTAAAGAATAACAAGGCGCCGGGTGATGACGGCATTACAGCTGAGCTCCTGAAAGCGGCAGGTTCGCCTATGCTAAGGACTCTACAAAAGCTATTTAATTCCGTCATTCTCGAAGGCAAAACGCCGAAGGCATGGCACAGAGGCGTGGTGATACGCTTCTTTAAGAAGGGTGACAAGACTCTTTTGAAGAACTACAGGCCCATCACGCTTCTGAGTCACGTTTATAAACTGTTCTCGAGAGTCATATCGAACCGTCTCGCACGCAGGTTTGACGACTTCCAACCGCCCGAACAAGCCGGTTTCCGAAAAGGCTTTAGCACCATAGACCACATACATACGCTACGGCAGGTTATACAGAAGACCGAAGAGTATAACCAGCCCCTATGTTTGGCGTTTGTGGACTATGAGAAAGCCTTCGATTCGATCGAGACCTGGGCTATGCTTCAGTCGCTCCAGCGGTGCCAAATTGACTATCGGTATATTGAGGTGCTAAGGTGCCTGTACGAAAACGCCACCATGTCAGTTCGTCTTCAGGACCAGAATTCGAAACCGATCCAGCTGCAACGAGGTGTGAGACAGGGGGATGTCATATCCCCGAAACTGTTTACCGCCGCACTGGAAGACGTCTTCAAACTTCTGGACTGGAACGGACTCGGCATCAACATAAATGGTGAGTACATGACCAACCTCCGTTTTGCCGATGATATCGTGGTCATGGCTGAAACCCTGGACGACCTCGGCAGAATGCTAAATGACCTCAGTAGAGCCTCTGAAAAAGTGGGTCTTAAAATGAACATGGATAAGACAAAAATCATGTCAAATAACCATGTTGTACCCACTCCTCTTAAAGTAGGACTCTCTACGCTCGAGGTTGTTGACGAATACGTTTACCTAGGACAAACAGTCCAATTAGGTAGATCCAACTTCGAGAAAGAGGTAGTGACCTCTTGGTGCGTCGAATCCAACTCGGCTGGGCAGCGTTCGGGAAACTACGTAATATCTTCTCGTCCAAACTACCGCAGTGTCTCAAGACGAAAGTCTTTGACCAGTGTGTGTGTTGCCAGCGATGACATACGGAACAGAGACGTGGTCGCTTACTATGGGCCTCATAAGAAGGCTCAAAGTCACCCAAAGGGCAATGGAAAGAGCTATGCTCGGAGTTTTCCTGCGCGATAGAATCAGAAATGAGGAAATCCGCAGGAGAACCAAGGTAACCGACATAGCTCAACGAGTTGCTAAACTTAAGTGGCAGTGGGCAGGGCACATAGCTCGCAGAACCGATGGCCGTTGGGGCGGAAAGGTTCTCGAGTGGCGACCGCGTACCGGAAGACGCAGCGTTGGCAGGCCCCCCACAAGATGGACCGATGATCTGGTAAAGGTCGCCGGAAATCGTTGGATGCGGGCAGCGCAGGACAGATCTTTGTGGAAATCTTTGGGGGAGGCCTTTGTCCTGCAGTGGACGTCTTTCGGCTGATATGATGATGATGATGATGATGATGTATAATTGCCATCTATTCACTTTTGCCATCTCATAGGTAGTTCACTGATTCCTTTGAGAAAAAAAATTGACAGTCAAGGAACTGCCGATAGAAGTGTAAACTTATAACTCAGAATTTGATAGCTTACCTTGGAAACTACACGGGTGTAACCGGAGGGGGTGACCTCGTCATCATGGCATGGCCATCTAGAAATGCGTCAGCATTTCCCATTCGGTCACGCATTTCTAGATGGCCTTGCCATGAGGGCGAGACCACGGCCTTTCAGCATTTCCCATTGGCTGACGCATTTCTAGATGCCCAATCGCCAAGGTCCCGAGTTTACCGGAAGATCTCCTATCATACCCGAGCGTGACGGTAGAATTCAATTTACACTCCACGAAAAATTTGTCTAGGCGCGCCTAAAGAAGTGTTCACTTCAAAAAACCATTCGGGCAAGAATCAATAAAATCTTTGAAGCCGCTTTGGAGGGGCAGTCCAAAGCGGCTTCAAAGATTTTATTGATTCGGATCGGAGTTGAATTTTTTCCCTTACAAGAAGTTATCCGCCATCTGCCGGGCTGATTTGTGAATCTAAACCTTCCAGGGCTTTACCCAAACGTATACAAAAAATTCATTCAAATGGGTCCAGCCGTTTAGGAGGAGTTCAATAACAACGAAAAGTGGCATTGATTTTTATATGAATATATGTATCTTATTTTTTTAATGATTGATGTGTAGGCTGAGTATGAAATACTTATTTTTGAAAACTTCTTTTGGCCCACCACACACAAGCCGTAGGCTATGAATGAAGCTCATCGTCATGTTCCGAAGTGAAAGTTTTTTAGGGTGAACTCGTGACCACTGAGTGTGCATCTGCGAGGAAGATAGTCGATTATTGTTGCTGTCTGTATGCTGTCACTGTTGTGTCGCTGTTTACTAGATTTAATTTAATATAGTACTCATTTACTATATCTAATTTATGTGTATACATTTTTGAAGTGAAAACTTCTTTAGGCGCGCTATAGACAGAATTTTCGTGGGCTGTGAAATGGATTCATCAATCGTCACGCTTGGATATGATAATGGATCGAATCGGATCGGATATGAAATCTTCGGGTAAACTCGATAAAAACGGCCAAGTAGGTACCAGGGTAACAGAAACAGTAAAGAGTTTCGATTACCTACCTCCAACAGCCCAGCGTTTATCTCCAGATACCAGGACAACAGAAATATAAAAGAGTTGCGTTTTCCCCTAGGTACCAGTACAAGGGCAACAGAAACAGTAAAGAGTTGCAATATTCTGTATAATTACGTTGATATAAAACTAAATGGCGCAACCATCGATTTAGATGGCGGTGTTGAAATTATGCGAATGTACATAGACCTACGATGGTTTAATAAATAATTTGCCTTCTGACAAGGTGATGAATAAATTGGACATTGCAATTAAAAGTGAAAACATTTGAGTCACAAGTTTTCACTTCTATCGGCAGTTCCTATGACTGCTATTTTTTCTTTTTAAGTATTAAAATTAATCAATAGTTTTCAGTTTAGTGCTCACTTCTGCTGTACGGTCTTAAGCACACACATTTTTTATATTTTATGGTCTTAAACTATAATTTTCCAACATAGGGACACACATTATCTTTAGGTTGTGATGTGCATTATTTTGTGTTTTGAACATAGACATACAGTAATGGTCACAGACTCACAGATATTTTGTGTCTATAATGCTTTCGAGAACGAATAGGCTTGTGTAGAAGGCAATATTATACATATTTTGTGTAAATTTTAAATCAAGACTTGCGGCCTGTGCTTGCTGCGAAGATACGTAGTAACATAGCAGCCAGCCAATGCCAATGACCAATATAATCAGATGTTAAAAACAATGTGTATACTGTAAATCGGAACACATTTTTGTCAAGTACAGATTATTAATGAAGAATGTAAATCGGACCACATCTGAATAATAAAATAATAATGTTTCTTTTGCTTGTCATTGGCCGCAAGGACAAAAAAAAAGGAGTTGTTTCTTTTGGCGGGAAAACGATGATTTGTTTACTTTGATTATAATAAGTAGGTACATAGTTTGTTTAATTTGTTTTAAGCATTGAACTCTTAAAACACTCCTTTACTTATATCAATCGTTTTACGCTTAATAATAAAGGCATAATAATAGGTATCAGAAAATCAGATTTTTTAGCGGTTTAAATTCTATAAAGATGCCTGGTAGGTAGGTACTTGTTACATTTTATTTATCCTACTCAAATTTACTCGATACTCTTTTGTTTTAGGAATCGGAAGCCAAATAAATCTATATAGGTAGGTACCTAATAATACAGGCAAGCCTAATCCTAGAAGTTCTTACCATTGATATAATTCTCAGAAGTTCGAATAAACTAAAGTAGGTACCTACCTATTATTAGGTACCTAGGTAGGTACCTAATGTTTTTCTTTTTTAGTGGCCCTATCTGTAGAAACAGTGTACAACCAACAAGACACGAACTTCATAGAAAGCAGAAAGAACCCTTAATTTCTGCCTTGTGGAAAATTATTTGAAGCAGTGAACCTCAAGTTACTTACAAATTCTACAAGAGCTCCACAGATGTCGCTGCCAGGCTTGTTTCACTAGTTACCTACCACGTTATCAGGTTTTTATTTATAACCGACTATCCGAGTGCAAACAGGACGAGGTTATTTTATAAATAGTTATGTGTATATACTTAATTAATATGCAGGATGTCTGTGTATATAACATTCAGGATTTATTTAGTAGATATACCAAACAGAACAATAATATGTAAATGCAGCGTTTTAAGATTCCGTACCTACGAGTACAACAACAGAGAGACTCGACTTCGGTGGTAGACTTGCGTATCGTACCTACTTATCTATCTGTCATATAAATTTATGGCTGAAATTAAATATGTTTGTGTTGTTGTGGCGGTTCAATTAACTATTACCTACATAATTCATAATATGGATCGATAGAAGAGGATGGTGCTGTTCAGATAAAAGGTAATAGAGAGTTAGCAGCCTAAATTCGTGCTAAATGGTTTGGGTCCACTTTCCTCATACGTACAGCCTTACAGTGGAATGAGTTGCCGGCGTAATTGTTCCCTGATACTGAGAGTGAGAGATACTGTCGGGATTTTTTTGAGGTTACAGTGAATAGATATTTTCTAGGTCAGCGGTCAGCGTGCGTCATCTTCGACCAAACCGTCGCGTCGGTTACCATCAGTCGAACTGGTTGTCAAACACGAACTTATGCACGATAAAAAAAGATTTGGCAGTCATAGGAACTGCCGAAAGAACTGAAAACTTATAACTCAGAATTTGATAGCTTACATTGGAAACTACACGGGTGTAACCGGTGGGTGTGGCCTGGGCATCATGGCATGACCATCTAGAAATGCGTCAGCATTTCCTATTGGCTGACGCATTTCTAGATGGCCATGCCATGATGGGCAGGCCACGCCCTTTTGGCATTTTGCATTGGCTGACGCATTTCTAGATGGCCAATGGCTATGGTCCCGAGTTTTCACTTCAAAAAATGGAGGGTGTTCCTACATTAGTACCGAAAAGACGGGTTGTTGACGACATTTTTCGATGCATTCCACAAATGTACATGTAAGTCAAGTTACAAATATTTTGAAGTGAAAACTTATTTTGGCGCGCCACAGCCAGATTTTCCGTGGGCTGTGAATTGAATTCTAGCGTCACGCTCAAATCTTCACATCACAAATCTTCGGGTAAACACGGGACCATGGCCAATGCTCATGGCCACGCCCTCCGGTTTTGCGTAGTTTCTTAAGGTGCTGACAACACATAAATGAAATTCACAAATTCAAATTTAAGCCACGCCTCCTTAAAACTTCGATAAGACAGCGCCCCCACATGCAAACCGCGTTCAGCCGACGACATTATTAGTTAGTATTGATGGAAACAAAAAGCTACCGCGCGAAGATCATAGATGGCGCTTTTTAAAATATTTTGTAATTTCATTCAATATCTTTTTGCACTTTTTCAGATTGTGAAGAACATTATCGAAATTTTATGAGTAAAGCCTATAAATAATAACTAACTTTCCACCGCTTACAGACATAATGAGATTTCTTTTCGCCAGATTGTCTAATTTTTGTCTAATGATTTAAGTGAATGTACGGTATACAATTACAATAATACACAATTACTAATTAATTTATTTTATACACAAAATTAAACCGACTTCGAAATCACCAATAGGCACTCGAAAAATAAATTAATTTAATTATTATAAGCGCTACTCACTCATCTATTTGAAGTCAAATAGATTTATTCGACACGAACATTAATTGCATAAAAGTAGCTACAGCAAAAAGCCAACATTACATAGTGTTCCCTTTCCCAGGCGGTCACCCATCTAAGTACTGACTACGCCGGCCGTTGCTTAACTTCGGTGATCGACGAAAGCTAGTGTTTTCAACGCGCTATGAACGTTGTCAATCATTAAATACCTACGTATATTTAAATACAACCATAATAGTTATCATCATCATCAATAGAGGAGCCCGCGAGTTAATAATCCACAACTATTGCTCATTACAACACGAAAAACAAGATTTTACAACAAAACCATTTTGCTGCTTTGTAACGAAAGGTCCACAAACAAAATTTTACAAAATTATTTTTATTTCAAAAGTTATTATTATGTTTTAAAAATGTAAAACATGCGAAACGTTTGTAAAATGAAACATTTATAAACTGTAATGGAAGAGGTTTTGGAATAGGCTTTTGTACTAAATTTAAAAAATTGGTTAATAATATAGCTTAATGTTGATAGTATTCCGAAACATCTATATTTTTGAAAAAAACTTACATTTACAATAATATGTGTTTTGCATTTCAAAAAAGCAAACAAATTTCTGCACAAAAACGCTCCAGACTGTTATGGCGTCTTGAATGATGTCACGCCGGGGCAAACATATGTGTTTGTGTAAGGACTTAGTCAACGTTTTTAATTTAAAATGAATCCCTCGTATTACAAGAACTGCATAGTGCCCCAGTTTACAAGCACAAGTATAAATACGCCAAACAAATTATTCATCTATGTTCCAAACGATCCACAAATGCGAAAAAAGTGGCAAACGCTTGCGAGGAGGAATGATGGCCTTAGTGGCCATCATTCCATCAAGAATGTATTTTTGTGAAGATCATTTTGATGAAAGCATTTGACACAGTATATATAATCTTAGTAATGTAAATGTTAAAAAAACTGTCACTTTTCCTCAAGAATAGTGGTAAAACAATAACAAACTAGTTCAGTTAAGCGGCTGAAGAACTAGTATCCATGGCGAAGAATAAATAAAAATATAAAAATAATAATATTAGTACTATAAAAATGTCAACAACATTAAAATTTCAGCTGTTAAGGAGTCTCGTCAATTACAACAACATTTGTAAAAAGGCTTTGTGAAAGTCAAAGTAACAAAAAATAATAATTACATTCAGTATACATACATATCCTACATGAGTATAAATTCGTTTTATATAAAGGGGTTTGGGTAAAGTTGGCGTCGTTTTTTTTGCAATCAGATTTGCTGTAAGTCATATCGGAACTGAGTTTTGGCTTTTGTTTTTCTGTGTATTTTTATACGGATTAGTGGTGCCATTTCCTTCAGCGGCCAAAGATCTGTTGTCACTTTTTTAAAACATTACCATACTTCAGGGGTATTGGTTCAATCAGATTTAATGTACGTCAAATTGGAGCTGAGTAATGGTCTTTCAAAGTTTTTTTACATGGACTGGTATCGCCATATTCTAAAGCGGCCAAAGATCCGTTGTCACTATAATGTTTTTTTTTAATTACCCAAAAAAAACTTTGAAAGGCAATAATTCCGCTCCGACATAACTTACAGCAAATCTAATTGCACGAATACCCTTGATGTAAAGTAATATTTCAAAAAAGCTCGTAACACATCTTTAGCCGCTAAAAAAAACGAAGCCTCTAAGCCCATACAAAAATACAAAAAATAAATAACTTTGATAGCCCATAATTCAGCTCCGATATTACCTAGAGCAAATCTGATTGCACATTATATATAGCGTCAAGGTTATTCACTGATATAATAAAGAGATAACAGATCTTTGGCCGCTAAAAAAAAAACAACGCCACTAGTCCATACAAACGTACCGAAAACCGAAACGCCTTTGTTGTTGTCCAATTTCACTGATTATGTTTATATTTGAAGAAAAAAAATGTACAATAAATTGTACAAATGTATCTAGAATAAATTATGGCTGGTCTCACACGCCACACGCACCACTGTAGTTTTGAACTTTAAAAAAGTGATGAAGGAAAACATCGTGAGGAAAGATTAAGTGTGGTGGATTAAAGCCTGCATTATCCTTGCGAGATAAGGCCTCGAGTCCCAACTGTGGGAAAATTTAGTGTGTTAAATGGGAGTGTTACGGCTAGTTGGGATAACGGCAACTACTGATTCGGAGCCTCTCGTTCGAATCCAACGCGTGCGCACCACTGTCTTTACGGAGTCATGTGCGTAATGCCGTTAATTTAAAAAAAAAATTATAATAATAGAATGGTAGAGAAAATAGGTAGGTAAATAATGATTAACTTATGTTGAAAGTTTGATTGACACTTCTTATATATGCACTTGATTACCACGGATTATTACCTAGTTTAAAACACCAAAACTTTTGCCTGTCGACTATTGGTAAATTTTATTAGACTGTCCGCGCACTAATGGGGATTAGGTCATAGTCTAAACTTTACGTCAATTTTATTAATATAAACTTCAGATTCAGATTCTTTATTTCAGACCTTAGGTATAACAGATATACACTTGGTAGCGTCATTTACAAAATACAAAGAATAGTTTAAAAAATTCAACAAATTTAAATTATACTATACAAATTTAAATTATATTCAAGTTATAAAGAAGTATATAAAAGAAAATAATTTAAAAATAAATAGCGGCTGTTCAGTTGGGCCTAGTCAGTTCAATGCAGCGATAGAGAGGCGTTGTCAGAATGTATGAAAACGACAGAATTATATTAAAACTTGAATTTTAAAAAAATATATACATATAAAAGAGATATTACAAAATGTATGTCAATGTACGTGTAGAAAATGATTTTGTCCAATTATTTTTGTCCTTTAAAAATTGTTTGTCTTCATAGTAAGCCCTGCATACCAGATATTTTTTGACTTCATTTTTAAACTTTGTCTCATTTAGGCTTGTTACCTTTTCTGGAACAATGTTATAATAACGAACACTGTTTCTTATGAAAGAAATGTCCGTCTCGTGTAATCTACAACGCGGATACACATGTCTATTTTTATAATGCGATGCATCGGACTTATTAGCATAGTGACATCTATTTTTTCTAGCATACATGATGCACTCATATATGTAAAGCGATGGCACTGTGAGGATTCCAATTGTATTAAATAAATCTCTCAAAGATTGTCTCGGGCCTAACTTATAGATAGCGCGTATTGCTTTCTTTTGTAGCACAAATATTGTATTTCTGCCGCCGAACCCCACAATAATATACCGTAAGACATTATGCTGTGGAAGTATCCATGGTAAACAAGCCTGGCAGTTGCCACATCTGATATTCCTCTTATTTGGCGAACAGCATGTGCAGCTGAACTAAGTTTGTTCGCCAATTTATTTATATGAGGACTCCATTGGAGTTTGGAGTCAATGATTATTCCTAAAAATAACGTGGATTGGATTTGTTCAATTATTTGACCTTTTATAGCTATTTTCACGTTAAAGTTTTGTAAATTTGACAGTGAAAAACGTATGCGTTTTGTTTTTCCCGGATTTAAAGCTAAGTTGTTGGCGTCGAACCAGTCGCTCAAAATATTAAAATTTTTATTGATACAACAGTAATCCATTTGCCCCCCTCTCTTAACTTTAAATAACACAGAGCGGCTGTTCAAAATCAAAACCTAGCAAGGGACATTTTTGGCAAAATACTTTTTTTTAAACCAATCTACACAAAAAATTGAGCTGCATCCAATAAACAACCATATTTATATCGTTATTAGAACTATAGTTATGAAAATGCCAAACCTAGCAAGTGCACGTCTTAGTCCGGTATAACAAAGTCAAAAATCTAGCAACTAACATTTCCAAATCCAAAACCCTATTAACTACGGTACATACTAGGTTTTTGAATTTGTAAAGTAGACTTACTAGATTTATGAATTTGGGATAAGCCCTATGCTAGGTTTTTGAACTTGGAATTATGTCATACTAGGTTTTGGTTTACAAAACCAGCGAAGTATGCAACGAAATTTCCAATGACTACTAATAGTAAAATATAGCAAGTCAGTGTGAACTGAGAAGTTAGTGCGCGGGGTAGGAGAGAGGTGGGGGGGAGAACAAATGCGTATTTAAACTATCCATATAGACTGATTCTTCCTTGTTTGTAATATCAACTTTAAATGTAATTTTACTTGGACAAACAACGTTTCATATTTCATATATAATATTCGTTTTGTATAAATTCTGTTCACATATTTTTTGTTTCCAATGACATTACATTGATACAACAACGATAACGCGAATGTTCATATAGTATAATATTGATTTCATTAGTCGTTTGAGTTCTTCCTTGTTTTCCTTCAAGCCGCGAACATGCATATTTACATTAGGCAGCGGTTTTGCTCGCGTGCTATGGGAAAGTTCCACAAATAGTACAATTTTATTACTGAAGATAGGTGATTTTGAAAATTATTGTCTATTATAATTTTAAAGAGTTTTTAGTCATAGTGACATATTTAGCATTATCTACATATACTATATACTGCATGTATATCTACATATACATGCAACTGATACAGATACTTCATCGGGGAGTCAAGTGCCGCCACCTTCGGAGCCGGGCCGGTGTCCTTTGGCGGGGCTAGTTCAAGCGAGGGGATGTATACCGGTCCTGCGACATGTCCCTAAAGTTGCGCGTAATTAGGCTGCTGAGAAGCTGTGTCACATTATAGATGCCTGTGTGGACAACAATGAGGTTGACGACTGCTGTTCACTCCTTTGTTTTGCTTATGTTGCTCTAAAGCTAAAGGTTCCAGCAAAGGATCAACCCGGTAATATGACGGTTAAAGTTAAAGCCAACTTTATGTCTGCTGGATCGAATCATCGGGTTTATTCTAATGGGACGACACCAGGCCGTGTGTTGCGCTTGACTAATAAACTTATAGAGTCGAAGGTTTTCGAAGGTGATCTGAGAAGGGCAGTTCCTCTATTGTTGTCTGATGACGCGTATGCGCGTCAGGATCACGAAACGTTAGCTGCAATGAGGCTAAAGCACCTGGTTCCGTCCCGGCCCCTAAGCTTCGCACCAGAACCAGACATATCCTTTACTCCCTTATCAGTTACTTTAGCAGATGTGGTATCTGGGCTCGAGTCATTCTATAGTGGTTCTGCTGGCGGCTTGGATGGAGTGCGTCCTGGTCACCTCAAGGGAGTTGACGTCAGTGTCCGCTGAAGAAAATGGAAGACCTCTTCTGGCTTATTGGTCAACTGAACCCTCTCGTCTCTCCCTATATGTACGGTGGGTTGCTCTGCGCATTGGCAAAAAAAGATGGAGGTATAAGAGCAATTGCTATTGGTAGCGTTTTTCGCTGTCTTGCTGCTAAGCTGGCATGCCGCGCCGTGAGAGATGAGATAGCAGGATATATGGTGCGGCATCAGTTGGGTTTTGGAATACGTTTGAGCTGTGAAGGGGCTACTCACGCGACACGTTCGTATGTGTTGAACCCGAGGAATGCGGGTAATGTCGTGCTGAAGATTGACATTGCCAATGTTTTCAATACTTTGGAAAAGGGAGGGAGTTAAGGGAGCTTAAGGAAAAAGTTCCTTCTCTTTACCCCTTCCTGCACCAAATTTACCGAACTCCTTCCAAACTCTTCTTCAATAACGAATTAATTATTTCTCAAGTAGGCCCAACAAGGTGCTCGGCCCACTCGTTTTTAGGTTGGCCATCCACAAGCTCATCGTTGATCTGAAATCCCCATTAAACATCTGGTACTTAGATAATGGCACTATTGGAGGTAAACCAGAACAGGTAGCTCAGGACCTTCGGGTACTTATCCCATGCCTCAGGGACCTAGGGTTTGTGTTGAACCCTTCCAAATGTGAGTTTTTGCTCTGCAGTGTGGAAGCTCGCACACACTTCGCCCACTTTGGTACATTTTACCATGCCCTAAAGAGGTGTCTTCAGACTTCTTTCTTTTGGGTTCACCAATTTTTCCTGATGGGGTCCCGGAGGCTATTTCCTCTCTTACTGAGCTTCTTCTCTCCACTCACAAACGTATTAAAAATCTTCCCGCGCACGTGCCACTTGTTTTATTGCGAATGAATGTACTTTGCTGTCCCTACCTGGAAATTTCCGCCAGAAGTGTCTGCATTTAATGCCGCGCTGAAATCGGCGGTTGAGTCTGTCCTCAACGTTGCCCTTGATGATCATCAATGGTTGTAGATAAGTCTTCCGATTCGGTTTGGAGGTCTTGGGGTGTGTTGTGCGAGGGACGTTGGGCTGCCGGCTTTCCTTGCGTCGGTGCATGGAGTTGCTAACCTTGCCTCTAATATCCTAAATTTAAATAGCGGTGAGGAAAGTTTGCCTTAGGATTCCGATGCTTTGGTAGCCTGGAGTGCCCTCAACCCCGGTAAGGCGTCTCCTGTGGAGTCTCATAGTCAACGGGCGTGGGATGTCGTTGGGGCTAAACGGATTCAAGCACAACTACATATTTGCATGTGCCTCGGGGGTATGGCTAGACTCCGGGCCGTCACGCAGTCTGAATCTGGGGCTTGGTTGCATGCGCTACCTTCTCCTCACCTTGGCACCTTCCTAGAAGACAGCTGACAGACTGCGCGTGGTGGTGGCTCTCCGCCTGGGCTGCAAGGTATGTGAACCTCACATATACACCTGCGGCACCATGGTGGAAGCCAATGGCCATCACGCTTTGAGTTGTAGACGGTGTGCAGGAAGGTTCTTGCGTCACGATGCACTCAACGACGTCGTTCAGCAAGCTTTGGTTTCGGCAGACATTCCCTGCTTGCTTGAACCCCCGGGCTTATGCAGATCGAACGGCAAGAGACCGGATGGATTGACTGTGGTGCCCTGGAAGAACAGTTTGGTTTCACCGCTCCTCCATTAGTTTCAGTGTCTTTCTCGGCAACTTCGACTAGCCTACCCTTACGCCACATTGCGCAAAACTTCGTACCCTCGTCCTGAGTTCTATCACTCTATCGAGTTTTTGGTCAACATTGTCTGTGTTTTCCAAGGTAGCGTATCGGTTCTCCAGTTTTAATGTTTCAGACCCTACTGTGGCTTGGAGAAGTTTTACTTGGAGAAGCATCACGAAGCCATTGTTGTAGGTTACCTCAAGTTTTCAATTTCCGAATTTGTGATTTGAAAGTCTTTTTTGTTTTTTTTTTCAAACCGAAAAAAAGTCCTGGTTTAGTAGTGATGATTGTTTCTAAACGTATTAAAATAATGTCAAATATATTTATGTTTATATTTCATCCTTACATCGTTTTTATTTTGCTGACCTTTCATACTTTTTAATAGTTAAGACAATTAAGTGTAAGTGACAATTAAGGCACAAATACTAATGTTATTTACGTCAGTATTAACAAAACTGAAAAAATGTTTGTCTGTAAAGTCGGTTTACTGACGATAGAACGTGACAACGTCTTAAGAAAATACTGATGGAATGGTAGCGTTTTTCAAAAGAAAATTTTAATTTCATTTGTTTAATAGATTTGTATGTTAAAAGTAATCAGTAGAATTTAGTCATTTTCAATCAAAACAATGCAAAAAAGCTTTTAGATGCCGGGGATCGAACCCGGGGCATTTCACATGCAAAGCGAACGCTCTACCACTGAGCTACATCCCCGCTTGAACTACTGGTCGAAATAATTAATACAACTGTAACAAACATGCGGCGAGGTAACGACCGACGGTAACGACCGACCGTAACTACCGACGGTAACGACCGACGGTAACGGTACATGACGTCATGTTTTGTGGGCGTGCAGCCGGCTTAATCGAATTATAAGACGTTATCACGTCAAAAAAATAAATACATTTATTTAATCAATGTATGTATAATTGCCCACGGCCCCTAGTCTCCGGCAGAAAGCCACGGCCCCTAGTCTCCGGCAGCTCTGCTAGTCCTGGCTGTGGTAGCGGCCACGACAGTAGCAGAGCAGGGGGTGCTAAGAACCCCCGGACGGCCCCCTTAAGCTACCGTAAAAGACCCTTGGCCCTGGCAACATTCAACACGCGAACACTGCGGACTGACGAGAAGGTTATCGAACTGGAGGAAGAATTGAGCAAATTGCGCTGGAGTATTATAGGTTTATCTGAAGTCCGAAGAGAGGGCGAGGACTCGATAATACTTAAATCCGGCAATTTGCTCTATTTCCGGGAGGGCGACCAACAGTCCCAAGGTGATGTCGGGTTCATCGTCCACGAGTCCCTCGTGAACAGTGTTACTAAAATCGGGAGTGTGTCGACGAGGGTAGCGTACCTTATACTCAGAATTACCAAACGGTATTCGCTGAAGGTCATACAGGTATACGCGCCAACGTCGACACATTCCGATATTGAGGTAGAGGCTATGTATGAGGATATCTCGAAAGCCATGCATGCCTCCAAGACCCATTACACTGTCGTCATGGGGGACTTCAACGCGAAACTGGGCAGGCGGGGCGATGATGAGGTTAGAGTCGGGAATTACGGATTTGGTAATCGGAATTCACGGGGCCAGATGCTGGCCGACTTCTTGGAGAAAGAGGGACTCTATATGATGAACTCTTTCTATAAGAAGCCGGTACAACGCAAATGGACCTGGATTAGTCCCGATGGTGCAACTAAAAATGAGATAGACTTCATCATGTCGTCAAGGAGAGAAATATTCAGTGATGTCTCCGTGATCAATGCGGTAAAAGCCGGGAGTGATCATCGAATGGTAAGAGGCATGCTGAATCTTAATATAAAACTCGAACGGTCGCGACTGATGAAGTCTACGCTCCGGCCAGCGCCTATCCAAATCCAGAATTCCGAGAACTTCCAACTCGAGCTTCAGAATCGCTACGAGTGCCTAGGTGACTGCGTAGACGTGGATGTTTATAATGACAGGGTCGTGGAAGCTGTCCATACGATCGGATCTAAACACTTTAAAATCCGTCGTACGAAAGGAACCCAAAAACTCTCTAACCCTACCCTAGAGCTCATGGAAGAAAGGCGCAAGATGGTTTTACAATCCTCAGGTGATGCTTCTAAGTATCGAAGGATCAATAGACAGATCTCAAAGTCACTGACTCGCGATATACGGCAATTCAATACGAAGTGTATTGAAAAGGCCATTGAGCAGAACAAAGGCTCTAAAGTATTCGCCCGAGATTTGTCTATTGGCCAGAGCCAACTGATGAAGCTGAAGACCGAGGATGGGAAGATCATATCGTCCAAATCCGAGCTCATGGGAGAGGTTGAGAAGTTCTACGGACAGCTATACACGACGACACAGCAACCTGTCGTAAACCTGACCAGCGATCCTAGAGCCAGGTTAACCCGACATTACACCGAAGATATCCCGGACGTTAGCCTGTACGAGATTAGAATGGCTCTCAAACAGCTAAAGAATAACAAGGCGCCGGGTGATGACGGCATTACAGCTGAGCTCCTGAAAGCGGCAGGTTCGCCTATGCTAAGGACTCTACAAAAGCTATTTAATTCCGTCATTCTCGAAGGCAAAACGCCGAAGGCATGGCACAGAGGCGTGGTGATACGCTTCTTTAAGAAGGGTGACAAGACTCTTTTGAAGAACTACAGGCCCATCACGCTTCTGAGTCACGTTTATAAACTGTTCTCGAGAGTCATATCGAACCGTCTCGCACGCAGGTTTGACGACTTCCAACCGCCCGAACAAGCCGGTTTCCGAAAAGGCTTTAGCACCATAGACCACATACATACGCTACGGCAGGTTATACAGAAGACCGAAGAGTATAACCAGCCCCTATGTTTGGCGTTTGTGGACTATGAGAAAGCCTTCGATTCGATCGAGACCTGGGCTATGCTTCAGTCGCTCCAGCGGTGCCAAATTGACTATCGGTATATTGAGGTGCTAAGGTGCCTGTACGAAAACGCCACCATGTCAGTTCGTCTTCAGGACCAGAATTCGAAACCGATCCAGCTGCAACGAGGTGTGAGACAGGGGGATGTCATATCCCCGAAACTGTTTACCGCCGCACTGGAAGACGTCTTCAAACTTCTGGACTGGAACGGACTCGGCATCAACATAAATGGTGAGTACATGACCAACCTCCGTTTTGCCGATGATATCGTGGTCATGGCTGAAACCCTGGACGACCTCGGCAGAATGCTAAATGACCTCAGTAGAGCCTCTGAAAAAGTGGGTCTTAAAATGAACATGGATAAGACAAAAATCATGTCAAATAACCATGTTGTACCCACTCCTCTTAAAGTAGGACTCTCTACGCTCGAGGTTGTTGACGAATACGTTTACCTAGGACAAACAGTCCAATTAGGTAGATCCAACTTCGAGAAAGAGGTCACTCGTCGAATCCAACTCGGCTGGGCAGCGTTCGGGAAACTACGTAATATCTTCTCGTCCAAACTACCGCAGTGTCTCAAGACGAAAGTCTTTGACCAGTGTGTGTGTTGCCAGCGATGACATACGGAACAGAGACGTGGTCGCTTACTATGGGCCTCATAAGAAGGCTCAAAGTCACCCAAAGGGCAATGGAAAGAGCTATGCTCGGAGTTTTCCTGCGCGATAGAATCAGAAATGAGGAAATCCGCAGGAGAACCAAGGTAACCGACATAGCTCAACGAGTTGCTAAACTTAAGTGGCAGTGGGCAGGGCACATAGCTCGCAGAACCGATGGCCGTTGGGGCGGAAAGGTTCTCGAGTGGCGACCGCGTACCGGAAGACGCAGCGTTGGCAGGCCCCCCACAAGATGGACCGATGATCTGGTAAAGGTCGCCGGAAATCGTTGGATGCGGGCAGCGCAGGACAGATCTTTGTGGAAATCTTTGGGGGAGGCCTTTGTCCTGCAGTGGACGTCTTTCGGCTGATATGATGATGATGATGATGATGATGTATAATTGCCATCTATTCACTTTTGCCATCTCATAGGTAGTTCACTGATTCCTTTGAGAAAAAAAATTGACAGTCAAGGAACTGCCGATAGAAGTGTAAACTTATAACTCAGAATTTGATAGCTTACCTTGGAAACTACACGGGTGTAACCGGAGGGGGTGACCTCGTCATCATGGCATGGCCATCTAGAAATGCGTCAGCATTTCCCATTCGGTCACGCATTTCTAGATGGCCTTGCCATGAGGGCGAGACCACGGCCTTTCAGCATTTCCCATTGGCTGACGCATTTCTAGATGCCCAATCGCCAAGGTCCCGAGTTTACCGGAAGATCTCCTATCATACCCGAGCGTGACGGTAGAATTCAATTTACACTCCACGAAAAATTTGTCTAGGCGCGCCTAAAGAAGTGTTCACTTCAAAAAACCATTCGGGCAAGAATCAATAAAATCTTTGAAGCCGCTTTGGAGGGGCAGTCCAAAGCGGCTTCAAAGATTTTATTGATTCGGATCGGAGTTGAATTTTTTCCCTTACAAGAAGTTATCCGCCATCTGCCGGGCTGATTTGTGAATCTAAACCTTCCAGGGCTTTACCCAAACGTATACAAAAAATTCATTCAAATGGGTCCAGCCGTTTAGGAGGAGTTCAATAACAACGAAAAGTGGCATTGATTTTTATATGAATATATGTATCTTATTTTTTTAATGATTGATGTGTAGGCTGAGTATGAAATACTTATTTTTGAAAACTTCTTTTGGCCCACCACACACAAGCCGTAGGCTATGAATGAAGCTCATCGTCATGTTCCGAAGTGAAAGTTTTTTAGGGTGAACTCGTGACCACTGAGTGTGCATCTGCGAGGAAGATAGTCGATTATTGTTGCTGTCTGTATGCTGTCACTGTTGTGTCGCTGTTTACTAGATTTAATTTAATATAGTACTCATTTACTATATCTAATTTATGTGTATACATTTTTGAAGTGAAAACTTCTTTAGGCGCGCTATAGACAGAATTTTCGTGGGCTGTGAAATGGATTCATCAATCGTCACGCTTGGATATGATAATGGATCGAATCGGATCGGATATGAAATCTTCGGGTAAACTCGATAAAAACGGCCAAGTAGGTACCAGGGTAACAGAAACAGTAAAGAGTTTCGATTACCTACCTCCAACAGCCCAGCGTTTATCTCCAGATACCAGGACAACAGAAATATAAAAGAGTTGCGTTTTCCCCTAGGTACCAGTACAAGGGCAACAGAAACAGTAAAGAGTTGCAATATTCTGTATAATTACGTTGATATAAAACTAAATGGCGCAACCATCGATTTAGATGGCGGTGTTGAAATTATGCGAATGTACATAGACCTACGATGGTTTAATAAATAATTTGCCTTCTGACAAGGTGATGAATAAATTGGACATTGCAATTAAAAGTGAAAACATTTGAGTCACAAGTTTTCACTTCTATCGGCAGTTCCTATGACTGCTATTTTTTCTTTTTAAGTATTAAAATTAATCAATAGTTTTCAGTTTAGTGCTCACTTCTGCTGTACGGTCTTAAGCACACACATTTTTTATATTTTATGGTCTTAAACTATAATTTTCCAACATAGGGACACACATTATCTTTAGGTTGTGATGTGCATTATTTTGTGTTTTGAACATAGACATACAGTAATGGTCACAGACTCACAGATATTTTGTGTCTATAATGCTTTCGAGAACGAATAGGCTTGTGTAGAAGGCAATATTATACATATTTTGTGTAAATTTTAAATCAAGACTTGCGGCCTGTGCTTGCTGCGAAGATACGTAGTAACATAGCAGCCAGCCAATGCCAATGACCAATATAATCAGATGTTAAAAACAATGTGTATACTGTAAATCGGAACACATTTTTGTCAAGTACAGATTATTAATGAAGAATGTAAATCGGACCACATCTGAATAATAAAATAATAATGTTTCTTTTGCTTGTCATTGGCCGCAAGGACAAAAAAAAAGGAGTTGTTTCTTTTGGCGGGAAAACGATGATTTGTTTACTTTGATTATAATAAGTAGGTACATAGTTTGTTTAATTTGTTTTAAGCATTGAACTCTTAAAACACTCCTTTACTTATATCAATCGTTTTACGCTTAATAATAAAGGCATAATAATAGGTATCAGAAAATCAGATTTTTTAGCGGTTTAAATTCTATAAAGATGCCTGGTAGGTAGGTACTTGTTACATTTTATTTATCCTACTCAAATTTACTCGATACTCTTTTGTTTTAGGAATCGGAAGCCAAATAAATCTATATAGGTAGGTACCTAATAATACAGGCAAGCCTAATCCTAGAAGTTCTTACCATTGATATAATTCTCAGAAGTTCGAATAAACTAAAGTAGGTACCTACCTATTATTAGGTACCTAGGTAGGTACCTAATGTTTTTCTTTTTTAGTGGCCCTATCTGTAGAAACAGTGTACAACCAACAAGACACGAACTTCATAGAAAGCAGAAAGAACCCTTAATTTCTGCCTTGTGGAAAATTATTTGAAGCAGTGAACCTCAAGTTACTTACAAATTCTACAAGAGCTCCACAGATGTCGCTGCCAGGCTTGTTTCACTAGTTACCTACCACGTTATCAGGTTTTTATTTATAACCGACTATCCGAGTGCAAACAGGACGAGGTTATTTTATAAATAGTTATGTGTATATACTTAATTAATATGCAGGATGTCTGTGTATATAACATTCAGGATTTATTTAGTAGATATACCAAACAGAACAATAATATGTAAATGCAGCGTTTTAAGATTCCGTACCTACGAGTACAACAACAGAGAGACTCGACTTCGGTGGTAGACTTGCGTATCGTACCTACTTATCTATCTGTCATATAAATTTATGGCTGAAATTAAATATGTTTGTGTTGTTGTGGCGGTTCAATTAACTATTACCTACATAATTCATAATATGGATCGATAGAAGAGGATGGTGCTGTTCAGATAAAAGGTAATAGAGAGTTAGCAGCCTAAATTCGTGCTAAATGGTTTGGGTCCACTTTCCTCATACGTACAGCCTTACAGTGGAATGAGTTGCCGGCGTAATTGTTCCCTGATACTGAGAGTGAGAGATACTGTCGGGATTTTTTTGAGGTTACAGTGAATAGATATTTTCTAGGTCAGCGGTCAGCGTGCGTCATCTTCGACCAAACCGTCGCGTCGGTTACCATCAGTCGAACTGGTTGTCAAACACGAACTTATGCACGATAAAAAAAGATTTGGCAGTCATAGGAACTGCCGAAAGAACTGAAAACTTATAACTCAGAATTTGATAGCTTACATTGGAAACTACACGGGTGTAACCGGTGGGTGTGGCCTGGGCATCATGGCATGACCATCTAGAAATGCGTCAGCATTTCCTATTGGCTGACGCATTTCTAGATGGCCATGCCATGATGGGCAGGCCACGCCCTTTTGGCATTTTGCATTGGCTGACGCATTTCTAGATGGCCAATGGCTATGGTCCCGAGTTTTCACTTCAAAAAATGGAGGGTGTTCCTACATTAGTACCGAAAAGACGGGTTGTTGACGACATTTTTCGATGCATTCCACAAATGTACATGTAAGTCAAGTTACAAATATTTTGAAGTGAAAACTTATTTTGGCGCGCCACAGCCAGATTTTCCGTGGGCTGTGAATTGAATTCTAGCGTCACGCTCAAATCTTCACATCACAAATCTTCGGGTAAACTCGGGACCATGGCCAATGCTCATGGCCACGCCCTCCGGTTTTGCGTAGTTTCTTAAGGTGCTGACAACACATAAATGAAATTCACAAATTCAAATTTAAGCCACGCCTCCTTAAAACTTCGATAAGACAGCGCCCCCACATGCAAACCGCGTTCAGCCGACGACATTATTAGTTAGTATTGATGGAAACAAAAAGCTACCGCGCGAAGATCATAGATGGCGCTTTTTAAAATATTTTGTAATTTCATTCAATATCTTTTTGCACTTTTTCAGATTGTGAAGAACATTATCGAAATTTTATGAGTAAAGCCTATAAATAATAACTAACTTTCCACCGCTTACAGACATAATGAGATTTCTTTTCGCCAGATTGTCTAATTTTTGTCTAATGATTTAAGTGAATGTACGGTATACAATTACAATAATACACAATTACTAATTAATTTATTTTATACACAAAATTAAACCGACTTCGAAATCACCAATAGGCACTCGAAAAATAAATTAATTTAATTATTATAAGCGCTACTCACTCATCTATTTGAAGTCAAATAGATTTATTCGACACGAACATTAATTGCATAAAAGTAGCTACAGCAAAAAGCCAACATTACATAGTGTTCCCTTTCCCAGGCGGTCACCCATCTAAGTACTGACTACGCCGGCCGTTGCTTAACTTCGGTGATCGACGAAAGCTAGTGTTTTCAACGCGCTATGAACGTTGTCAATCATTAAATACCTACGTATATTTAAATACAACCATAATAGTTATCATCATCATCAATAGAGGAGCCCGCGAGTTAATAATCCACAACTATTGCTCATTACAACACGAAAAACAAGATTTTACAACAAAACCATTTTGCTGCTTTGTAACGAAAGGTCCACAAACAAAATTTTACAAAATTATTTTTATTTCAAAAGTTATTATTATGTTTTAAAAATGTAAAACATGCGAAACGTTTGTAAAATGAAACATTTATAAACTGTAATGGAAGAGGTTTTGGAATAGGCTTTTGTACTAAATTTAAAAAATTGGTTAATAATATAGCTTAATGTTGATAGTATTCCGAAACATCTATATTTTTGAAAAAAACTTACATTTACAATAATATGTGTTTTGCATTTCAAAAAAGCAAACAAATTTCTGCACAAAAACGCTCCAGACTGTTATGGCGTCTTGAATGATGTCACGCCGGGGCAAACATATGTGTTTGTGTAAGGACTTAGTCAACGTTTTTAATTTAAAATGAATCCCTCGTATTACAAGAACTGCATAGTGCCCCAGTTTACAAGCACAAGTATAAATACGCCAAACAAATTATTCATCTATGTTCCAAACGATCCACAAATGCGAAAAAAGTGGCAAACGCTTGCGAGGAGGAATGATGGCCTTAGTGGCCATCATTCCATCAAGAATGTATTTTTGTGAAGATCATTTTGATGAAAGCATTTGACACAGTATATATAATCTTAGTAATGTAAATGTTAAAAAAACTGTCACTTTTCCTCAAGAATAGTGGTAAAACAATAACAAACTAGTTCAGTTAAGCGGCTGAAGAACTAGTATCCATGGCGAAGAATAAATAAAAATATAAAAATAATAATATTAGTACTATAAAAATGTCAACAACATTAAAATTTCAGCTGTTAAGGAGTCTCGTCAATTACAACAACATTTGTAAAAAGGCTTTGTGAAAGTCAAAGTAACAAAAAATAATAATTACATTCAGTATACATACATATCCTACATGAGTATAAATTCGTTTTATATAAAGGGGTTTGGGTAAAGTTGGCGTCGTTTTTTTTGCAATCAGATTTGCTGTAAGTCATATCGGAACTGAGTTTTGGCTTTTGTTTTTCTGTGTATTTTTATACGGATTAGTGGTGCCATTTCCTTCAGCGGCCAAAGATCTGTTGTCACTTTTTTAAAACATTACCATACTTCAGGGGTATTGGTTCAATCAGATTTAATGTACGTCAAATTGGAGCTGAGTAATGGTCTTTCAAAGTTTTTTTACATGGACTGGTATCGCCATATTCTAAAGCGGCCAAAGATCCGTTGTCACTATAATGTTTTTTTTTAATTACCCAAAAAAAACTTTGAAAGGCAATAATTCCGCTCCGACATAACTTACAGCAAATCTAATTGCACGAATACCCTTGATGTAAAGTAATATTTCAAAAAAGCTCGTAACACATCTTTAGCCGCTAAAAAAAACGAAGCCTCTAAGCCCATACAAAAATACAAAAAATAAATAACTTTGATAGCCCATAATTCAGCTCCGATATTACCTAGAGCAAATCTGATTGCACATTATATATAGCGTCAAGGTTATTCACTGATATAATAAAGTGATAACAGATCTTTGGCCGCTAAAAAAAAAACAACGCCACTAGTCCATACAAACGTACCGAAAACCGAAACGCCTTTGTTGTTGTCCAATTTCACTGATTATGTTTATATTTGAAGAAAAAAAATGTACAATAAATTGTACAAATGTATCTAGAATAAATTATGGCAGGTCTCACACGCCACACGCACCACTGTAGTTTTGAACTTTAAAAAAGTGATGAAGGAAAACATCGTGAGGAAAGATTAAGTGTGGTGGATTAAAGCCTGCATTATCCTTGCGAGATAAGGCCTCGAGTCCCAACTGTGGGAAAATTTAGTGTGTTAAATGGGAGTGTTACGGCTAGTTGGGATAACGGCAACTACTGATTCGGAGCCTCTCGTTCGAATCCAACGCGTGCGCACCACTGTCTTTACGGAGTCATGTGCGTAATGCCGTTAATTTAAAAAAAAAATTATAATAATAGAATGGTAGAGAAAATAGGTAGGTAAATAATGATTAACTTATGTTGAAAGTTTGATTGACACTTCTTATATATGCACTTGATTACCACGGATTATTACCTAGTTTAAAACACCAAAACTTTTGCCTGTCGACTATTGGTAAATTTTATTAGACTGTCCGCGCACTAATGGGGATTAGGTCATAGTCTAAACTTTACGTCAATTTTATTAATATAAACTTCAGATTCAGATTCTTTATTTCAGACCTTAGGTATAACAGATATACACTTGGTAGCGTCATTTACAAAATACAAAGAATAGTTTAAAAAATTCAACAAATTTAAATTATACTATACAAATTTAAATTATATTCAAGTTATAAAGAAGTATATAAAAGAAAATAATTTAAAAATAAATAGCGGCTGTTCAGTTGGGCCTAGTCAGTTCAATGCAGCGATAGAGAGGCGTTGTCAGAATGTATGAAAACGACAGAATTATATTAAAACTTGAATTTTAAAAAAATATATACATATAAAAGAGATATTACAAAATGTATGTCAATGTACGTGTAGAAAATGATTTTGTCCAATTATTTTTGTCCTTTAAAAATTGTTTGTCTTCATAGTAAGCCCTGCATACCAGATATTTTTTGACTTCATTTTTAAACTTTGTCTCATTTAGGCTTGTTACCTTTTCTGGAACAATGTTATAATAACGAACACTGTTTCTTATGAAAGAAATGTCCGTCTCGTGTAATCTACAACGCGGATACACATGTCTATTTTTATAATGCGATGCATCGGACTTATTAGCATAGTGACATCTATTTTTTCTAGCATACATGATGCACTCATATATGTAAAGCGATGGCACTGTGAGGATTCCAATTGTATTAAATAAATCTCTCAAAGATTGTCTCGGGCCTAACTTATAGATAGCGCGTATTGCTTTCTTTTGTAGCACAAATATTGTATTTCTGCCGCCGAACCCCACAATAATATACCGTAAGACATTATGCTGTGGAAGTATCCATGGTAAACAATCCTGGCAGTTGCCACATCTGATATTCCTCTTATTTGGCGAACAGCATGTGCAGCTGAACTAAGTTTGTTCGCCAATTTATTTATATGAGGACTCCATTGGAGTTTGGAGTCAATGATTATTCCTAAAAATAACGTGGATTGGATTTGTTCAATTATTTGACCTTTTATAGCTATTTTCACGTTAAAGTTTTGTAAATTTGACAGTGAAAAACGTATGCGTTTTGTTTTTCCCGGATTTAAAGCTAAGTTGTTGGCGTCGAACCAGTCGCTCAAAATATTAAAATTTTTATTGATACAACAGTAATCCATTTGCCCCCCTCTCTTAACTTTAAATAACACAGAGCGGCTGTTCAAAATCAAAACCTAGCAAGGGACATTTTTGGCAAAATACTTTTTTTTAAACCAATCTACACAAAAAATTGAGCTGCATCCAATAAACAACCATATTTATATCGTTATTAGAACTATAGTTATGAAAATGCCAAACCTAGCAAGTGCACGTCTTAGTCCGGTATAACAAAGTCAAAAATCTAGCAACTAACATTTCCAAATCCAAAACCCTATTAACTACGGTACATACTAGGTTTTTGAATTTGTAAAGTAGACTTACTAGATTTATGAATTTGGGATAAGCCCTATGCTAGGTTTTTGAACTTGGAATTATGTCATACTAGGTTTTGGTTTACAAAACCAGCGAAGTATGCAACGAAATTTCCAATGACTACTAATAGTAAAATATAGCAAGTCAGTGTGAACTGAGAAGTTAGTGCGCGGGGTAGGAGAGAGGTGGGGGGGAGAACAAATGCGTATTTAAACTATCCATATAGACTGATTCTTCCTTGTTTGTAATATCAACTTTAAATGTAATTTTACTTGGACAAACAACGTTTCATATTTCATATATAATATTCGTTTTGTATAAATTCTGTTCACATATTTTTTGTTTCCAATGACATTACATTGATACAACAACGATAACGCGAATGTTCATATAGTATAATATTGATTTCATTAGTCGTTTGAGTTCTTCCTTGTTTTCCTTCAAGCCGCGAACATGCATATTTACATTAGGCAGCGGTTTTGCTCGCGTGCTATGGGAAAGTTCCACAAATAGTACAATTTTATTACTGAAGATAGGTGATTTTGAAAATTATTGTCTATTATAATTTTAAAGAGTTTTTAGTCATAGTGACATATTTAGCATTATCACCTATTACACTCGCGAGCAAGACAAGCCGAATATGATTTATTTTCGTACCTAAATGAACAATGATAATTTTGATTTTTTGATAAAACAATTCAAACACCTAGTAACTACCTTACCTACTAGGTTTTTATTTTGGATTTTATGTGATACCTATATTGGATTTCCCAAATCAAACTTAAGTAAGGCACATAAAACTTTACAGATAGACATAAATTGAGTTAAACTAGCTTATTATGTAAAGCAAACTGTATTTATCAATTTCAAAATGAAATCAGTATAAAAAAGATGTTGTATTCTGAATGGTCAAAGAAAATGCTTCTTTTCCTTCTCCTGTAAAATTTGCTCAATGCTCTTGCTAGGTTTTGATTTTGGACAGCCGAGAGGTATCGTCTGCGAATAAAACAATTTAAACTATGATAATAGTGTCAATGCTATACGTCACCACATTCGAGATAGTATTAGCACGAAATTTTGGTTTCTCTGCCGCGAAATCAGATTCTATTGCGTCCTTTCTAACCTACAGCGCGACCGCGTCGTAGTTCGTGACGTCACACGGTGAACGCGCCGCGCGGCTTTTTGATTTTTAATTAGTAATTTTAAAATGTTCACAGATTCGTCATTTATTGAGATATCCAAGTATTTTTTGCAGTTTGTATAATTTATTTCTATTATCTTTAAATCTATGTAATCATTTTTTGATTTTATCCAATTGGAAACTTCCTTATTGTAAAAAAGTGTCATTAATACAAAACTTCGTCGATTCGACGAGTCATGGTTGCTGGTCTGGCTCTCACAGGCCTCCCATATACGAAATATTACCGCGTGTTATGAGGGCAACGGCCCAACTAAGACTATACGGAAGCAGCAATGGGTGCGACAGCGCACTTAAAATTTAGATATTTTTTTTTCACATTCGCATCGTCAATCCGACGAAGCTGGGTAAGGTTAATGGGTTTTAGAGGGCTAAGAGACTAATTACACGGTATTTTTACATGATACATAAGATATATCAAATGTATATAAAATAAGCCAAGTGCAAGTCGAATGAACGAATGAAGTATCCCGTACCAATATCTATGAAAACGGTAAAAATCATGTCTATTTTATACAAACCCCGCTTCCACACATTTATATTAATTTTATTCTTATGATTATTAATTTTAACACAATGTAGAAATAATCAAGTCATAGCCAATTAAAATACATAGAGAATGGTAGAAAATCGTCAGAAGTAGGAAAGTTGAAAAATAAAATAACTGAATTTTGAGTTGTGGCTCTTTTGTCTCAAAGCAGCGATTTATTTTCAATACATCGCCAAATCTAAAAATGTAGTATTAAAGAAATGACGTCTCTTGCAAAATTAAACTACGTAGGGCCATCTTTCCGCTTAATCATCAGACCTGGTTACAATCTGCGTAAGCAACCCACTATTTGTTCTCATTGCTGGGACTCTGGGCCTTCACTCGCAAGGAGAGATCTAGGCTGGGGCTAGGTTATAAATCCACCACGCTAACCAAGTATGGGTTGGTAAATGTCACATGAGGTGTACCTACACTCTAGGTACTTACATGTCGGTTTCCTCACGATGTTTTCCTTCATCGTTTATAAGTTAGCGGCATTACACGCTGACATCGAGTGGTGCGCGTGGGGGTCCGAATCGGCAGTCACCGTTCTCCCGAATAGATGAGCCATAACGTAGACTTTAACAGCGTCTTAGAATTTAACACCAATGTACTCGTTTAATTACTGTCATCCCTTAACCACCTTCCAGCACCTTCATCAGACCCTGGTTACCATCTAGCACCAAAGTACTCGTCAAGACAAATCAAATGATCCCAAGCTCGATGGGGTTATTGGGGTTACGTCGTTTAATTGCTGGGTTCCTATGACCACCTTCCAGTTCCATCATCAGACCCTGGTTGCCGTCTAGCACCAAAGTACTTCTCAAGACAAATCAAAAGAGCCCAAACTCGGTGGGGATATGTCGTTTAATTACTGAGTTCCTATGACCACCTTGCAGCTCCATCATCAGACCTTGGTTACCATCTAGCACTAAAGTACTCGTCATGACAAAGAAAACGAGTCCAAACTCGGTGGAGCTATGTCGTTTAATTGTTGAGTTCCTATGACCACCTTCCAGCTCCATCATCAGACCTTAGTTGCCATCTAGCACTAAAGTACTCGTCAAGATAAAGAAAACGAATCCAAACTCGGTGGAGCTATGTCGTTTAATTGTTGAGTTCCTATGACCACCTCCCAGCTCCATCATCAGACCTTGGTTACCATCTAGCACTAAAGTACTCGTCAAGACAAAAAACGAGTCCAAACTCGGTGGAGCTATGTCGTTTAATTACTGAGTTCCTATGACCACCTTCCTGCTCCATCATCAGACCCTGGTTACCATCTATCACCAAAGGACTCGTCAAGACAAAGAAAATAAGTCCAAACTCGGTGGGGCTATGTCTTTTAATTCCTGAGTTCCTATGGCAACTTTCCGGCTCCATCATCAGATCAGCATCATAAAATTTTCATACCATTGTTTGCAATAAAATTTACACACGTACCTATAATGCGAGATTTCAACTTTTTGCAAGATTTGATAATAAGCATCCGGTTTCGTAGTAACTATTTTCTAATCTGTGGCTTCGGGACAGGTGAAACTAAATTTTAATATAGTATAAAAGCTTGAAAACATCGGAGAAAGAATCTAACAACAATGTTATGAAAAAAAACATGCAAAAAGATTTCACAGTGGTGAGGTTCGATCTCAGTGTTACATCCGTCCACCGCTGACGTACGTTGCTCACTAACCGTTGAGCCAAACTTCCTGATTACTAAGGTGTCAAATTTTTAGACCATATGAACTCAATTAACGTTTGTAAAAATTGATCATTTTTATTTATTGAATATTGAACGGCAAACGGAGCAAAGAGCGACGTGCGTCCGTGTAGCAAGACGTCTCTTCCGACACTGTCAGATCTTATAAGAGTGAAAGAGAAGGAAGATGCGATACGTTTCGACTTTTTTAAAACAATTAAATAAGTGTGAGTTTTTTAATTAAACCAAAATATAAACCAGCAATGTCCTTTGTCAAAATATAATACGTCATAATTTAAAAAATTACTAGTGTCCGTCTCCTAATTACACTGATATCTAAGTCTAAAACTAATTTTTAGAGGTTTGTTTACGAATTTTTTCTATCGTGATTTTTTTACCAAATCTTGTATTTATGACCTCGGGTCACTCATAAATATGTTCAAGAATAACATATATTTTACTCATTATCTCAAACCATACACATTTTGCTAAATTGGTATTGAAAAAAGTGCCATTTGGCTGTTGTCAGCGTCTTAAGTAAGCTATCGAATTCTGAGTTATTTATAAGTTTTCACTTCTGTCAGCGGTTCCTATGTCTGATTTCTTTTTACATAAATAGTAAATAGGGTTGCCAAATACTGGTCTACTGCGAGGCATACCTACCTACGATATACGTCATGTAGGTATTAAATATAGATGAACTAAATGAGAAAATTCTATCAGTACTGTACCAACAGCAGTGCCTCTCGGTTTCACCCGTCGATGGTGTAAGTATCTCACCGTAAAATTGTAAAAACAGTCAGATTATAATGAGAAAAAGATTCTAGGTAGGTACCTACATGTCGGTTTGCTCACGATGTTTTCCTTCACCTTTTAAGTTTGCGTCATTGCTTGACTTCGAAAAGACAGTGGTGCGCGTGAGATTTCAACCCGGGGTTCTTGATCGGCAGTTACATATTTCAATTTTGGTGTGATTGAGCAACAAACATCCAAACTTTGCCATTTATAATATTAGTATCTGCGAGTAAGAGTTTTTGTAGCTGTAGGACTCTTAGCATTGTCCCTTGTCCTAGTCCCTTGGTCCTTATGGGGAAGCCCGACACCTTTGCCAGTTATTGTACCGCTAAGCAGTGATACGTTTTGAAGGGTAATGTTTCCAGAGCAATTAAAGAGCATAGTCCCGGTATGGACATTTTATGTCCATTAACCGTCTAGAAACGCGTCAGATTTTCCCATTTTAAAATGACAAACGCTGATGCATTTCTAGATGACCATATTCATGGCCACGCCTTCCGGTTTCACCCGCGTAGTTTCCAAAGTGAGCTGAGTGAGTGATCTAATTCTGTGTTATAAGTTTTCACTCCTATCGGCAGTTCCAATGACTGCCAATTTTTACAGTTTAGATTGACGAGACGTGCAGGACGTGTGCCTGATGGTAAGCAACATGCCTGTCCATAGCAGCATTTGGAATCCTGTGATAGGTAGTGATGTGAAATCTTCACCTTCAAATACGAGTAGATGCGTGGCTCTGTGTCGTTATGGCTAGTCGTGTTGCTTTTCATCATCATCATCAATATCAACAGCCCACTAAACGTTCCCACTGCTGGGACTCGGGGCCTTCTCTCGCAAGGAGAGAGTTAAGACCATAATCCACCACGCTGGCCCAGTGCGGGTTGGTGGACGACACATGACTTTGAAATATTCTAGGTACATGTCGGTTTCCTCACGATGTTTTCCTTCACCGTTTTAAGGTAGCGGCATTACGCACATGACTTCGAAAAGAAAGTGGTGCGTATGGGGTTTGAACCCGGGGTCTCCGGATCGGCAGCCGCCGTTCTCCCGACTAGACCAGCAGTAACTTTTAGCTTTTCATCAGGCGCATGCGAATCCAGTTCTAAGCTATTATAGTTGCTTACTCGGCCGGGGTCTCCCCTGATGTTAAGTGACGATGCGGTCTACGCTGGAGAGTGTTTACTAGAAGAAACCGGTTCACTCTCGATTTGTATGTAGACATTAAGATTCTAAAAGCGAGATTTGAATCTGTGGTAATTTTGTGTAGCCAACTTCAAATTACCGCAAAATGATATTTCGCAAATAGTAGAATAAATAATAGGCCTGCGCTTGACTGACTGTATTATGCCGAGAGCTGACACCAATTTTTGGGTAAGTATTTAAGACAAGTACAAAAAAAACTTAACAGGTAGGTAAGTAAGTTAATATATTTATTACAGAACATTATAAAAGTTAACCCATACAAACTGGCCTCTATGAGAGGCATGCAATATGTCTGGCAAATAATTTGTTTTAGTGTTACATAATTCATACAATAAATAAATTAATAAATATTGGTGGACAATTCACACACAACACCATCTGACCCCAAACTAAGCAAAGCTTGTACTATGGCGGCCAGATAGCTGATATATCTTATATATAAAATTCTCGTGTCACATTGTTTGTTTCCTTACTCCTCCGAAACGGCTTTACTGATTTTAACCAAATTTTATATGCATATTCTGTAGGTATGAGAATCGGCTACTAGCTATTTTTCATACCCCTAAGTGACAAGGGTTGTTCACTAAGGCAAAACAACGTTTGCGGGGTCAGCTAGTACTTATATAGTTTTAAATACATAGGTAGGTACTTATTATACATAGAAACACCCAGACACAGTGCAAACATTTTAATTCATCACACAATGGAAACAAAATTTGTCCCCGGGAGACCCCGGGTTCAAACCCCACACGCACCACTGTCCTTTAGAAGTCATGTGGGTAATGCTGCTAACTTAAAACGGTGAAGGAAAACATCGTGAGGAAACCGACATGCACCCAGAATTTTTCGAAGTCATGTGTCATCCACCAACCCGCACTGGGCCACCGTGGTGGATTATGGCCTTAACTCTCTTCTTGCGAGAGAAGGCCCCGAGTCCCAGCTGTGGTAACATTTAGTGGGCTGTTGATGATGATGATGAACTTCCTTATAGAAAGAGTCCCACATATGAACCTTTTATATCAGTGAACTAAAAAAAAATAACAGAAAGCAAAAGGACATTGTAATATATAAATGCGACTTTTCCATTAAGTTTACACATCAATTCGCCATTTTATCTTCAATCTGATGTAAAAATGTGAACAGAAGCGCCCTATTTTGTTATGCTAAAACCGTACTGGATCACGTTAGATTTTTTTTAAATACCGGCAGAAGCGCCTTTTTTCCTGATTCCGGCAATGTAAATAACTTTGGAAAAAGTGTTAGATGCGTCTTTTTAACTATTGGGGACAGTGTACTTAGCTGTTACTGTTTGTGTATACATCATCCTACACACAATACTTACAGGACTTAATCACGACCTAAATTATAATTTAATTGTATCGATTATTTCATTTATTTCATTACATTAAAGTCCTGTATAGTGTTTAACTACATTAAACTACGTTGCCTGAGTGGGTTTTCCCGATAGTTACAATGTTGGTGTCTTCAAATCGAGAGTGAATCGGTTTCTTCTAGGTAAGCACGTTCCAAGAGATGGTGGTCAAGTGCGAACCTATTATAGTTAAAAATATATTTATATATATTTGTTCAAATAGCAGTTTAAAAATAATAGTTGTTTGAAGTTTGATCAGTATCCAGGCAGCAATATGTATATTCTCAAAAAATGACATGGTGGACCCACCATAGGTACCACTAGCCCTACCCCTAGTGGTAGAATCTGATTCACCATGCAAGCTGAAAACTTGTAACATACTCGTAGCTCTCCGAGCTGACTTGTAGCCGGTATGTAGAGCTAATATACTATTTTAGTTATGAATGTGATATCGGCTTAATTATTATTTAGAGGTTTTTATTTTTTTATTCTATCGGTTTACCTACACTTGATCGCCATCTCGCCTGATGTTAAGCGACGATGCGGTCTACGATGGATCGTGTTTACCTAGAAGAAACCGATTCACTCTCGATTTGAAGACACAAAGATTATAACCAACAGGGAAAACCCACTCATACAACGCATTCCAAAGCCTAGACGTTCTTATCACAAAGGTGTCAAATCTCTTCGTTCGTGTCTTTGGAACATCAACCATGAAACGATGTCGCTTTTTCGAGCTACGAGCATTCCGATGGAAGGGCAAGGTGTTATTAGATCATGTAAATCAGTTGCACACTCTCCGAAGTGTATCCGATAAAAAACCGAAAGGCTAGCTAGGGGCTAAGGCTAGCTGGGATTGCGTATTAAAAGATGTTTCTGATTAATCAATATAAAACTATACCTACCTATTACCTACATGAATAGTGTACTGATAAATGCAATGTCAAATTCTAAGCGCGCGAGTAGGTATTTACCTATCTAAAAATGACTACACACTGAGAAAAATACGTAGAAGTGGTAGGGAATCGAAAACAGCTATTACTCTACACACGTACATACCAGTCAGTACGATTCCGGCCGTACAACGCACAGAGTAAGTAATCACTAGTACAACGGACAGGTCGTTGATCAGAGCCAAGAGAATATAATTACTACGTAGGAGTCCAGTTGCGGTCCTGTCCAGTTGCTCGCGGTCGAAGCGAAACCTCGTCTCCACCTTTGTCGGAGACGGTCTAGTATGACATGGACCAAGAGGAACCCCCACTCCTCCTCCAAGAGGAACTACATTAAAATTAAAGTTCATTTACAAAGAAACATAGTAAAAAAAAAAAAAATTATTTTTGGCGGGAAAATGGCCGAAGAAATGAAATTAAAAAAAAAATTGTTGTCTGTAAAGTCGGTTTACTGACGATAGTTGAACGTGACAACGTCTTAAGAAAATACTGATTGAATGGTAGCATTTTTCAAAAGAAAATTTTAATTTCATTTGTTTAATAGATTTGTATTTATATAGAGAAGGATGTAATTGGAAATCACAATGAAGTTGATCAAGTTAGATTTATTTGTACGCATAAATACAATTACCATAAGTTATTGGCGCCACTGACATATTTCACAACGATTAACGAAAGCCGCAATTTAAAAACAACAAGTTTAATCATTTCGTCACAGGACTTCAGTGTTGGCGCGTACTTCTAACTAGGTAAAACATTCTGAAGCTTTTTGAAAAACTGTTCAAAGCGCCATCTCTGGGTACATCATTGTACTAGCACAAGTTCTTAACTTCATATCGTCGCTTTTCTAAAACATGGACAGACTCCTTGAACGTAATACACATTTCACTCACTAGATGGTGCGAAAAGTAATAAGGCGAGGTAACGGTGGTAAATATTATCTATTCTATGGGGGTAACGTTACATGACGTCATGTTTTGTGGGCGTGCAGCCGACTTCATCGAATTATAAGACGTTATCACGTCAAAAAATCCGATGTTTGCTATTGAATGCGTTTTTTTTTGTTTTTTCATGTTTGTT
Organism: Ectropis crepuscularia; assembly: GCA_963693475.1. Classification (NCBI taxonomy): domain Eukaryota; kingdom Metazoa; phylum Arthropoda; class Insecta; order Lepidoptera; family Geometridae; genus Ectropis; species Ectropis crepuscularia. The sequence goes on from OY856338.1 coordinate 41,943,603, forward strand.
ATATGATATAGGTTATAGGTACAACAAATTTCAAACATAAAATCACTACATCTACTTTATAATTTTAAATCGCATACCTAACTTCAGAATACTTGAGCACTCGAAAAAAAATCGAGTCAAGTGTCAGAAATTTTAGTTTACATTTCAAGAACCTACACTACCTACACCTATAAACAAAAGATACCGCTACAAGCGTCATGAAACGCTCTTCAGAATAATGGGCTTAAACACCTACAAGTACGGCGGCACTTCATAATGGCAAAGTATAAACAAAACACTTAGGTAACCTGACATCCGTTTTCCCGCCAAAATTGTAAAACGTAAATGTACGTACGTACGGGCGTGGCCTGGCCATCATGGCATGGGCATCTAGAAATGCGTAAGCCAATGGGAAATGCTGACGCATTTCTAGATGGCCATGCCATGATGGCCAGGCCACGCCCTCCGGTTACACCCGTGTGGTTTCCAAAGTAAGCTACATATTTAGCTATCAAATTCTGAGTTATACATTTTCACTTCTATCGGCAGTTCCTATGCCATTACCTAATATACTTAATTCATGTTTTTATTTCGAGCTCTCGCATTACATTTCTTAAATACGTTGAAATACGCAGACCACCGCTGCGCGTGTGAAAATGAAGCTCTTATTTCTTTGAAATGTGACTCACTCATGATGTTGTCAATTTATCATGTCTTGTTTTAGCGCATTGTTGGACCAACTAATTTATTCTATAACTGTTACGAGTACTTCAGCGGGTTTGCTAGTGTCCTGCAAAAGCTGTAGTAGTGTGCAAATATTCAACATTATCATCCTATCCTAGTCCACTCCTGTGAATAGGTCTCCTAATGACAATTTACTCACCCCGATCCTTTGTTTCTGAGCTTCGGACTAGTGCGCCCGAGTACCCACTCGACTCACCCACTGGTGAATACCCATTCTCCAATAGATGCAATCTGGCTGTTTTCAAATCGAAACTGAATGAATAATTTGTTTCTTCCAGGTAAAATTGAAAATCTAGTTGGTTCTAGTTTGGTAGGACTCAATGCAGAGTCTACCTGGGAAAGTAACGCGCATTTAAACCGCATCGTCTCTTCACGCGGAGGCGGTAAGTGCGGGAAAGCGATCGCGATCCGGGACGGGAATTTTTTGACACACCGGCACCGGTGCGGCCGGATCGCGCCCGGATCAGCCGGATTATGTTTATAACTTACCTTTTACTTCCTATTTACAAGAAATTACGCATCCGAATAAACTGAAAAACGTCCGCTGCTGGACATATCATGCCTCCTTGAATATAGCATAAAGTATAAGCACCCACTAAATGTTCCCACTGCTGGGACTCGGGGCCTTCTCTCGCAAGGAGAGATTCTAGGCCATAATCCACCACGCTGGCCCAGTGCGGGTTGATGGATGATACATACCCTCGGTACATGTCGGTTTGCTCACGATATTTTCCTTCACCGTTTTTCAGTTATCGGCATTACGCACATGACTCCGAAAAGACATTGGCACTCGTGGGATTTGAACCAGAGGGCTCAAGATCGCCAATCGCCATTCTCCTGACTAGGCCAGCCGTAACTAGGCACTTCCTAGGCATCCCCTTATAACTCCTACGAATAACAATCTGGCCTCCCGGGGCTAGACAGCTTGACCTGGAACCTAAGGCTTCCTGCTGACTTTGCAAGATCATCAGCCAACCTTGTGAGAGGCCAACCCTGTGCCACTCCTCCACCTACTGTTATTCCTATCTTTTCTTTTTAATGTGGGGGGGAAAGCGCGCATGACCGCCATGCAGAGACGCGGCGTATGTCGGGCTCGACACCATGGACGGACGTGGTGCCCCATGGGACCGCGTCACGCAATTTCGGACCTAAAATGAACCTTTTCAAGGCCACAAATATATTCATATTACTACGGCCTACGGTTTTTACCCGCGTAGCGTAGTTCCCATTTCCGTTGTTTTCCCGCGATGCAGACCGAAGTGATTCCTTGTCTTGATAATCTGTTTATTTTAAGAGCCATCTTAATGTTATTAGCGGAAAAAATGCCAAACTGTTTTCTGACAACATTCAGAACCACATGTCGAGTCATAGTGTGAACTTCACAAGGTATTCAAGTGTTTTTATTACCACTCGAGAGGTGGCGCTGTTTTAAATTTATATTTTTCCCTTGTCAATAAAGACACAAAATAATGTTTTCCGATTTACATCAGACGAGCGAATGCTCATTCTATCCCCACTGTATCAAATTCATTTGGTGTAAACAAACGTAGAACGTTCTTTCGTTGTTTTGTTTGCGTTCGCAAAGATTCTATGGAATATACCTATAATATGGAAAACGCTAAGAACGATCTTTCGATTAAGATTTTGCGATGGATCTAGATGTGTTCGTCATGTTTTGACACGGGGTGTAGAAACTTGTTACAAACCAGAAGGGTTTCTTCACAAGAATTTCATGTTTTGCGGAATCCTACAGTTTCCCATTCGAAAAAATTCGTGAGATTTCGTTTAGATTTCTCCACGTTTTGGTCTCATAAGTTCTCTACTGCGGTACTTAGAAACAGAGTTCTCTACTTCGGTAGAGATTAGAGATTTTTAGTAGATATTTTGTTGTGTTCTCGTATGCGAAGGAGAACACAAAAAAAATTGGCAGTCATAGCAACTGCCGATAGAAGTGAAAACTTATAACTCAGAATTTGATAGCTTACTTTGGAAACTACACGTGTGTAACCGGAGGGCGTGGCCTGGGCATCATGGCATGGCCATCTAGAAATGCGTCAGCATTTCCTATTGGCTGATGCATTTCTAGATGGCCATGGCATGATGCCGAGGCCACGCCCTTTCAGCATTTGCCATTGGCTGCCGCATTTCTAAATGGCCAATAGCTATGGTCCCGAGTTTACCAGAAGATTTCTTATCATACCCGAGCGTGACGCTAGAATCCAATTCACAGCCCACGAAAATCTGTCTAGGCGCGCCTAAAGAAGTTTTCACTTAAATAAGTTTTTGACTGTATAGGTAGGCCCATTGACAGTTTTTTCGTCAACGGTCAATAGGTTGAAAAAACTGTTACTTTCTGAATTCAAACATCAGGTTTTTAAAACAAGCTGAGCAACATTGGTCGGGACTTGACGACCCCACCGCCCACTGCTGGTAGTTTTCTACGACTACAATAGTCGTAAAAACTACGATCAAGTGCAATCAGTCCTCCGAACAATGGCGGAAAAAACATTGCATAGGTTGGATATCGGATATTGGATACAATCACAGGACGGGCAGCAGCGTGTCTGTGGAAAACTTTCAACCAACTGCGATCGCCAACTCGATTGCCAGGCGTGGCGATTAGGGCAAACTTAATACTACTCAATATTCAATGATGTCTCCGCGATCAATGGAATGATGAGAGGCACATTAAATCTGAATGTAAAACTGGAACGATCGCAACTGATGAAGTCTACGCTCCGACCAGATCCAAAATTCAGATATCTTCCAGCTTGAACTCCAGAACCGCTTCGAGTGCCTAGGAGGTGACTGCGTAGACGTGGACGATTATACGTATCTATTAGGAGGTGACTGCGTAGACGTGGACGATTATACGTATCTATTAGGAGGTGACTGCGTAGACGTGGACGATTATACGTATCTATTAGGAGGTGACTGCGTAGACGTGGACGATTATACGTATCTATTAGGAGGTGACTGCGTAGACGTGGACGATTATACGTATCTATTAGGAGGTGACTGCGTAGACGTGGACGATTATACGTATCTATTAGGAGGTGACTGCGTAGACGTGGACGATTATACGTATCTATTAGGAGGTGACTGCGTAGACGTGGACGATTATACGTATCTATTAGGAGGTGACTGCGTAGACGTGGACGATTATACGTATCTATTAGGAGGTGACTGCGTAGACGTGGACGATTATACGTATCTATTAGGAGGTGACTGAGTAGACGTGGACGATTATACGTATCTATTTAACTGTGTATTAAGCAAACCGTCAAATACTTTTGCTAAAGATATAATCATAATCATCATTTATTCATATAGGCCTATAATTACTTTTATAACATATTTGCTCGTAAATGGTCTCTTATTGGACCAATTTCTGCAACGTAATGTATCTTATTACGTACTTGTGCTGTAATGTGTACCTAATGTAAAACGCACTGTTTCAAAATGCTCCGTCCACAGACTAGGTAGAGAGATATGCTCCGTCTAAAACGAACGGTACCTTTTTAAGTCTTAGTAAAGAGTTTTTATGTCAGAAAAGTGTGGTCAACATTTTATGTATAAAATTAACTTTGTGAGGTAAAATATAATAAAGAATTATTTAATTCGTTAATTTAATTAATTTTGACCATAAATTACAACAATTTATCAGTAACAAAACACAAAAATATTAATTTACTTTATTACTAAAGGCGTACTGGCTGGTTCTGTGGCGTTCCTTAAAAAAATTTTTTCGCTGTATTGTTTTTATTTGAAAATATCGTCAGAGTTTTATTTATTTCCTCGCAAATATGTTACAAAACGTCGTATGACATACGTGCGCTTTGATAATTACAGCATGTGCTAATTATCAATAGCTATCAACTAGCAATATCGCCTCGGCTGTAATTATCAACTTAGGGCACTTATATCATAATGTGACGCTCAGTGGCCACCTTGTCGGCTGTCACATTGATGGAGTTTGTGTCAACAATTTAAATTATGCTGACGACATGGTTCTTCTGAGTGCGTCGGTATGCGGGTTGCGAAGTTTATTCCGAATTAGCGAGGAGTATGCCTGTGGTCACGGATTACAGTACAATGTGAAAAAGAGCCAGTGGATGGTCTTTGAGGTGGGTGGAAAGTGCACTGAGTATAGTCTTCCTGTTTTGTGGAACGGTGTCCTCTTAGAGCGAGTTGAATAATTTAAGTATTTGGGGCATGTGCTCACCGCCGACAAGGACCTCAAGGACAACGAAAATATTGAGAGGGAGCGGAGGTCTCTGGTCGTACGCCAACACTCAAATACAACACACTAAAGTTCAAATTACGTTTTTTTTAAAGAGCCTGTGTCAGTTAGACTGAATTGGCCTCTACTGTATAGCCAACTTTTATATTTGGCTAGGCAGTAGCGGCTAATTCCGACTGGCGGCGTGCGGCATATTTCTAGTGCTCTAGAAATATGAGGTCCGACGTGTCGGAGGTGCTCCAGGCTGAGTCCGTCGTGTCCTGGAGATTTGCCTTTCGAAATAAGTTTTATGGCTTTTGAAACATCTTTTACCCGGAAAGTGATTCCCACAGGTTACCCGTTCATATCAGCACAGAGTAACCCCCGCACTGGCCTGACAGAGAAAGTCACAGAAAAATGTTTTCGGAATATATTCGCGATCATCGTAGGGTCGTTCACCTATTTGACACTCTTCAGAAGACAAAGTCGTGGTCTCTCTTTGGCAGTTGCTTTTCAGAAACCGCGCAAGTCTCTTTTGGAGTGTTTCTCAGCTATGGCGTCTAATCTAATTTGTTGAAGTGAAAACTTCTTTAGGTGCGCCTAGACAATTTTTTCGTGGGGTGTAAATAGATTTCTAGCGTCACGCTCGGGTATGAAAAGAAATCTTCGGGTAAACTCGGGCCCTTGGCGATTGGGCATCTAGAAATGCGTGAGCCAATGGGAAATGCTGACGCATTTCTAGATGGCTATGCCATGATGGCGAGGCCACGCCCTCCGGTTATACCCGTGTAGTTTCCAAGGTACCTAAGCTATCAAATTCTGAGTTGTAAGTTTTCACTTCTATCGGCAGTTCCTATGACTGCCAATTTTGTTTTGATGATTTGGAAACCATTTTAATTTATACTTAGTGAAATATTTTTTGGCTGTTACATATTTCGTGATATACGTAACCTGACCTGGGTCTACCACAAAACATCCAGTCTTTAAATTTAGCCCTAGCCAAGTTGTGAGCCTCACTGACGTGTTTGTTCCACCCTGTCATGCGCGGGCCACCGTCGCCATGTTTCCGCATATTATCGCCTCTCCGACCTGCCACCGCCGCGGCACGAAGGGCGGCAACAATATCAGAATAAAGTTTATCCACAACTTGCCTATGGTCACCGTTACGACAAAAACAATCTGCACACTCTACACACTAAAAAGAGAAGTCAACAAGTCATCATGACACTCATCCATGTACCTTGCTATTTGATCGTCACTACGTTCACCCCAAACCACGTCTCTATTTTATTCTAAGGCTTAGGTTTTTACAAGTGAGGGCATAGTGCTGAATCTTGTTACTTTATACCCTTCTATCATCCTACATAGGTATCCTGGTAGTTCATTTGACCCATACATTTTCTTTACAGGCCTGTAGTATACGATGTTACGGTTGGTCTAGTCGGGAGAACGGCGACCTTCGATCCGAAACTTCAGGTGCAAAACTCACGAGCAACATTGACTTTTTGAAGTAAAGTGCGTAATACCGCTAACATAAAATCGATGAACGAAAATGTCGTGAGGAAATCGACTTTTTCGAAGTCATTTCAAGATGCGAGGTCGAGGTTGATGGCGTGAGGTTAATAAACTATTATTAACTTTGACGATAACTATATCGTCAAAGCATTAAAAACATCTTCCTTTTAGTGCGTATGATTTGGAGTAATTGTTACGAAGTAGAAACAATTAATACGACAAAGGCACAAGGAAAACTGTTTACACCCAACGAAATGGGCACGGGTCAGCAAGTAATCAATTATTATCTAGACTAAATAGTTTAATTTCTAAAACTCTGTGTGCAAGTACTTACTTATGCACAAATTGTAATCTAACTGGAGGTGGAAAGGTCGTGGTGTCGAGACCTAAATACTCGTGTCGTGGAAACGTGGCGCTGCTTACAATTTGGTTACATAATAACTCATTTGAAAACTTAGTCAAATGACTGTACTAGTAATCTTTATAGAATTTACCACATTTCACGTCGAACATGCTTTGGTGGCTCCGTAGTAAATGCCTTGAGATGACGGACAGTAGGTCGGACCGTATCTTCTGAGTTTATTATCCTTTTGCAAAGAGGAGGCCACGGAATCTATTTCTAGTTTATGATTTAGCATAATGTAGGTACATATTGGTTTAGAATTTGAGCTCAAAGATATACTTTACCTATCTACATATTTATATATATGTATAAAAATGTATTGCTGTTCGTGGGTCCGCTAAAACTCGACAACGGCTGGGCCGATTTGGCTGATTTTGGTTTTGAAATGTTTGTCGTAGCTAACGGAAGGTTTAAACGGTGAGAAAATATTGAAAAGTCGCGAAAAATATAGTAAAAACAACAATTTCATTTTCTCAGATAAACTGTTCTACATAATTTCCAGTCAAAGATTTGACATTTGACATTACCGATCAAACATTTGACGTTGCCGATCAAACATTTTTTTTTCGAGAGTTTTAATCAAGGAGTATAATTCAAAGAGTATCTATATACGTTTTTGAAATGAAAACTTCTTTTGGCGCGCCTAGAATGATTTTTCGTGGGGTGTGAATTGAATTCTAGCGTCACGCTTTCAGTTTCGTAGTTTGGTTATTTTAGTTTAGTTAGTAGCTTAGATCTGTTCCCACTAGTTCCATCGATTGTTCTATTGATAGAACTAGTTGGACTTTTTTGTCCAAGTAGTTCCATTACTCTACGTTTTTTGATGAATGCAACTAACTGGACCATTTTATCCAATTAGTTATGTTGCAAGATACGTGATTAATAAAGCATGCATGTTCCATTGCGAGTATTCCTAGATTCCAAATGATACTTACCTACATAAAAATAAAAAAGTTGAATAATATATTTTATAACATATTTGCTCGTAAAGGGTCTCTTATTGGACCAATTTCTGTATCGTAATGTATCTTATTACGCATTAGTGCTGTAATGTGTAATGTAAAACGCACGGTTTCAAAATGTTCCGTCCACAGACTAGGTAGAGAGATATGCTCCGTCTAAAACGAACGGTACCTTTTTAAATCTTATAGTAAAGAGTTTTTATGTCAGAAAAGTGTGGTCAACATTTTATGAATAAAATTAACTTTGAGAGGTAAAATATAATAAATAATTATTAAATTCGTTAATTCAATTAATTTAGACCATAAATTACTTTAATTTTTCTGTAACAAAACACAAAAATATTAATTTACTTTATTATTATTAATGGCATACTGGCTGGTTCTGTGTCGTTGCTTAAAAAAAAAAGGCGCGGATGCGCGCGCATTGATAATCTGTGATCCATAGTGATTACTTTCTCTGTGCTGTGATCAAGTAAATATTATTCCGCGCGTTTTTTTTCGCTGTATTGTTTTTATTTGAAAATGTCGTCAGACTTTTGTTTATTTCCTCGCAAATATGTTATAAAACGTCGTATGACATACGTGCGCTTTGATAATTACAGCCTCTGCTAATTATAGCTCTCGCCTTCGGCTCGAGCTAGCAATAAAGCCTCGGCTGTAATTATCAACTTACCGCACTTATATCATAATGTACTATAATAACAGAAATACATACTTATTGCACTCGTATACGGTAGAGACAAAAGTGAATAGACTCTTCAGAGTACTTCAAAGATACTGGCCACTTGTAAATGAAGTTTAACAAAAAAGAAAATACTGACATTTCCTTGTTTTATATTGAAGTAAAACGCTTTTCCAGTTTTGTTCCTTTCTGATTTTACTCTGAGGTGTACAATAAATGATAAATAAAATGAATGAGGTACAAATTATTCGAAGAGGACGTGGACGTGTGGCGATGTGTCCGGGATATCAATATTACCAGCAACGTAATTATAAAAATGGATGTTCTATTTGGAAATGCAAAGAATATAAAAAAATAAAATGTCCTGGATCACTGACACTAGCATTGGTAAGTATTTTGTAAGCATAATATAATTAATGTTATCATATGAATTAGTTGAGAGTTGTTTTATCTATACATATAAATAAAATTAAGGTGTCTGTTTGTAATATTGAAATAACCACAGAACAGAAATCAAGTAGAAGGCTCGTAGCTGAATCTCACTAGGAAAACCACCGTATCACGTTTGCACACAAACGTGGTTTTGATATATTTTAAACACATTGAAACAATGCAAGTGATTTGTCCCATAGTGACGAACCTAAAATGATGTATTGCATTTAGTTACGTACTCAAAAATGAACCCTATTGCTGAACACAATAAATCTGTTATTGTCAACTATTCAAAATGTTGTTACGACTTTCTTGGATAACTCAATTTTATCTAATTACAGAAAAAAGTACCGTATCCTGAATGAGACTAAGTCGCTTATTTTGTACCATTATCAGGACTTTTAGGGCGTATCGAATACATCAGTGCTACGAACTTTCTAAACTCAACCTTAGTAGAATACAATAAGGTGGTAACTATTATCATCTTTCAAAAATGTAAGTTGTTTTCACTAGTGCGCACTAGATGTCACTAATTGTAAGATTAGTGACATCTAGTGCTCACTAGTTCTGCTACTTCATACTAGATGGCACTTTATGTAATTTATGCAACTATGAACGCTACCTTCTTTAAAATAAGGGATTCGTAAATATAAGCCGGTTGTGCTAATAGTGATAAGACACTGCTGTTACATTTTCATTAAATTATCGATATTACGTTATTCAGTTTACGTACCTATCGTATAATTTAATCATAATATTATGATTAAATTTGTTCATGTACCATCTTAATTTTATTAACTATAGAGTGTAGCGTAACAGAGTTTTGTAAAAGAAAGTAATTACTAGGAAGAAACTACAAAAAATACTCGGAGGAAACTAAATAAATATCTTAAGTAAATAAAGTAATTATGAAATTGGTCTTGGCAAGTAGCACTAAAATTTGTATTTTAGTCGAATGATATTTTTCTTGAGTGAGGTAAAGATAAATAAATATAGGTAAAACATTTACACACAACACCATCTGACGCTAAACTAAGCTAAGCTTGTAATATGGCGGCCAGATAGCTGTTACACAATGTAAGGAAATAGTTATTTTCTTTGAGGGACGACCTTGTCATTTAAGTTGTTGTCAGTAAAAATTCAAGATATTTTTATAACCATGAATAGAAACTTTTTTCGAGGAGTAGAAGCCGCTGAATTTATGTGGAAATTATCATAACATTTTATGTGGAAACAACTATGATATGAGGTTAAAGGTATGATTACAGGGTTGTAGGTTTTTATAAAATGAACCATAGCCAAAATGGGGGTTTAATGTAAGAAATAAACACGCATACACGAAAACATATAATTATTTTTGTCGGTATTGCTGTTTCGTCTATGTACCTATTTCCTTTTTTTTTATTATAAAATCGCTGTCTAAAAAGTGCTCAGAGCAAATCGTGCTTGTTTTGGAAGGAAACCAATTTTGCCTTCTTGTAGCTTCTATCCATTTCTCCTTAACAACGGGACTTTTAGGAAAACTGAAATGATAAAATGTACTTTTTTCAAATAAAACGTTAAATTATTCAAATACTAAATAATAAAAGAAAATATATTTTGTTCACACAAGTTAGAAATATCGATATTAGCAATTTCAACAGCTTGCGTCCCATCATTCACTGAGTAGCGGCTACTCAGTAGCGCTACTCGCATGCATAGAATGATCGAGAATATCACATATAGTTTGAATGAAAATGGACCTTATTTCAATGACGTTAAAGTTGACTTCATTTAAATCATTTCTCTCTTTAAGCTAATATTAATTTATTTTCACAATAAAATCAAAATTAAATAAAATAGGACTTACCGATGGTACGATATGCCTCCTTTGGATAAAGTTTTGGCAGGGCTATCGTTTTTACACTCAATAACTGCACAATATGGCATGACTGCTTACTTTTTATTCAAAATCGCGGATTCAGGAGTACTGCAGTAGTGGCAGAGCACGACTAAGTATTCGGAAGGGGGCGTACTCTCAAAGTATGCGGAGATTGCGCTTACTTAGTACTACGATTGCCCCGCCTACTTGCTACTTCTTCTTGATTTCTGTTCTGTGGAAATAACCACTTTTTACTACTTGCAAATGAATATATACACGATACATACACCAAAATGACAATTTTTAAAATTTTTGTCTGTCTGTTTGTTCCGGGTAATCTCTGCAACGGCTGGACCGATTTTGACGGGACTTATTTGGGAGGTAGCTAATATACCAAGAAGTAACTTAGGCTACTTTTTATCCCGAAAAAATAACGAGTGCGGGAACTACGTGGGTAAAACTGCCGGGCACCTATAGTTATTAATGCGGGTGAAACCGCGGATACAGCTAGTTTTAAACTTTGCCTAACGAGTTTGACAGCAAAGACAGTTTCAAAAAGTATAAATAAAAATAAAATAAAATAAATAAAATAAATTTATTTCAATAAAAATAGATCTTAACTATACAATATTTTCTTACTTCTATAAACAGGTAGATTCTTTTTGTTAGCCTGAACTAGGTAGAACCTGTGTTTCAGGCGAGAGAAATGCTTATTTACCTAAGAGTTACATTTAGGAAGAAAATAAAACTAAACAATTTATTAATAATTCGGTCGGTACGAAATCGGTAAAAAGAAAAGGTATTTAAGAACTACTTTGCTTATCAAAATTATAGGTATGCGATTCCTTAATTATTTTGTAACTACTATCATATGTTCAGTTTCCTCATATGACAGAGTCAGCAAATACTCGGAGACAGTTTGTTTACAGTTATATAATTATTATAGTTATATAATAGCATTAGTATCAGCATTGCACCCGTGCGAAGCCGGGGCGGGTCGCTAGTACTTAAATAAAAAAGTACGCGCAAATAGCCCTCATAATACCGATACTATACCGATTAAAGTAGAGCTGGTCCACGCTGACCTTGCCTAACTGTAACGCTATCGATTAAGGAAGTTAATGGTTAAACGTAAGCCCAATAATATTAAAAAAAAGTTTGAGCGTGCACCTGTAAGCTCGCAAGAATGTAATATATTTTTTATCACCTTTATGGACAGGGAAGAAGGCCCAGTTAAGCAAATTTAGACTCAATCAACAGGAATTTAGATTTAAATGTAACAGGACGCGCGTGACCACCGGTGGACGGAAACCGTTTAAGGGGGTAGCGGCCGATTCAGGATAACTGCCATAGGTCTCTTTAAAAAAAACGTGCTTCGAACTTTAGTGTGTCGCTTTTGAGTGTCGGCGTACGCGTGCATCGTTAAAAGTTCACTCTCATCATTTTTTTCCGTCAAAAGAAGTAGAGGTTAATGCCACCAGCATGCCAGGCACGCTTCCGACAGGTGGTGGGCTTGAACATCTTGAATATCTGTAGACCTTGATTGGTCTACGGATAATTCAGATGTGCTTAGTGTAACTAGTTGGCTAGGTTTGTAGCGTAATATGTAGTTCTCATTTTGTAAATAAAATGCACTGCCTGTTAAAAAAAGAAGTACTTAGGTAAGTATTAAAAAACTCAGCAGTTGATTACGGAGTATATAATTTCGGAAATAAAGTTACGACTATAGGTACATACTTACATAAGAAGCAAAACCAAAATACCAATTTCAGAGAGATCTTCCCAAAGGACATTGTTCATTTTTAAGGGGCTTTGGGCATACACGTGTCCATTGATTTTCACTGACATCATAAATTAAACTTTATAGTTTCTACCAGTAGGTGTCAGAATATGATCAATTGGTAGTAGTTAAGCCAGCTACACACTTAACGATATATCGTAGCAATTTCTAAGTATGCAGATAAATCGAACGTCCATAGTGTCTCCACACGCCTCCGATATCTGCGTCGATGGGCAGTTCTCCGCATATCCGCAAAAGCTCATACGAAAAACATGTCATCCACGATGGTAGATGATGACGCAATTGTGATGTTAGGCCTGATTATGTGTTTAAAAAAAAGGATAGTTGAAATGAAATGAAATAATTATTTATTTGCCAAGAATGTAGGTAGCTAGAGGAGATGTTATTACAATAATATGGTGTTTCCTTATATTATCAACTGAGTAAAAGTAAACCAATTAAATAAATGTAAGAATTTATATTGACAACTGTTCGATCCTTCTCATGTAAAATTTCAAATAGGAATGCTCTTCAACGGCTTAGCTCCATCTACTTATAGCGCCAACCCCTCTAAAACTCTTTTGAGATGGCGGGTAGAAGTGAATGGTATCCCACCGGCGCCCTCTACAGCTCTACACTAAATGACACATATTTAGACTCAAATCCCAGTATTAAATATAATACTATAGTGAAATACACGGTAAACAAAATACAGGTGATAACACGGCCCTCCTGCGCACGCTGCCAACCTTGGCAGTGTCACAGTCTGGTGTAGTTGCTGTGAACAAAATACACAATTTTATCAAAGTTAATTTTACTCTTCCAGTATTATCCACTTAAGATGAGTAACTTTCCCAAGCAGTTGCGCTGTCACGTTGTCGCAACTCGAGGTACGTCACTACATTAACCACATTCTCCATAAATCTCAAACATACACCTTTCCCTAGCTGCCGCCTGGTAACTCTAGATACGCGGCATTAAAGTCATAGTCAAAGTCAAAGTCAAAGTTCATTATGTTCACTCTTAATGCTTTCTCTAGCAGTTACACTCCTAGGCAGACACGAGGTACGTCAGTTTATGTCCAAGGTATTACGGTTTCACACTAACGCTTACTTTGTCAATGGATCGAAGCCATTGCACTTCACTACGTTATTCAAACGTTAACTCATCAGCAATCAATCATAATACCTGACAACATCCTAGAGCCATTGCACTGCTCGATTGGGTTTGACTTTCAATTACATATATCTCCAAGTCTACTAATCGTACCTATTCAAGGTTTCATATTTTTCTCACATATTTATGGCCTTCTATGTAGTTTTTTTAAACGCTCCCAAGTGATATTTATAGCGAATTAAAGGGTCTCATTTTTTTAAACAATACCAAAACAATTCATTGGTAACGTACATAGCTCGGCATCATCTGACTAAAATCTTTCTAATTTCAACCATAAGGGTATCTTATAACTGCACTGAATATAACTACTTTGTAACCCAACTACGGTAACCAAATTCAAATCAAAGATGTAACACTTTCTATTACTGTATTATGTTTTAAAATGCATGACCTTTTTCAAACAGTTTCCCTGAAAGATATTTAAACCAATATCCAACTGATTTACACTTTTTATCTATGGTTGCTGTGCCTCGCAACAACTCTTCCACAAAATAGCTATTCTCATAAAGTTTCGTAAAACAGTATCCACAAACTTAAAAAAAAACCGAAGATGTTTCATTCTACGAAATGTTCTGATTGCAGTTCCCGGAATTGAAGATTATTTTACTCTCACACGATAGTACCCCCTTATGAGATAATAATCAACAGTTCTTACTTGTGAGTGATTCGGAAAAATTTCAATTGAAATGCAATGTTAAAAATAATTTCAATCAAAGTAAATCGTAATATTAAACTGTAGCTTACTCACGTGTACATTACGCACTCTTAACCACTGATAAAAGAATAACATTTCTGTAACTGCGGGCGACGCTTGCTTTTCCGTTTTTTTCTCATCACCGTTGTGATTTCCGGGCATGGTGTTCATAGCACTTCTGATATTATCAACTGAGTAAAAGTAAACCAATTAAATAAATGTAAGAATTTATATTGACAACTGTTCGATCCTTCTCATGTAAAATTTCAAATAGGAATGCTCTTCAACGGCTTAGCTCCATCTACTTATAGCGCCAACCCCTCTAAAACTCTTTTGAGATGGCGGGTAGAAGTGAATGGTATCCCACCGGCGCCCTCTACAGCTCTACACTAAATGACACATATTTAGACTCAAATCCCAGTATTAAATATAATACTATAGTGAAATACACGGTAAACAAAATAGAGGTGATAACACTTACAATCTGCCATTTCTGTCGTGCAAATGATTTTGAAAGTCAGTAAAATAATAGATTAGCTTTTCCTACTTGGACAACACTGATTTACAAAATCAACAGCATTCAGTTCAAACGAGATACAATTTCTGATGTCGTGTAAAAAGAAAAAACAATGTCAAAACTACAATTATTTATGTCCAATTTAAGAAATAATACAGGAATAATTTGGACAGTATAGGTACTATAATTAACATGAAGCATTTTTTTTTGTAATTAATGTTTCCACTATTTATTAAAATAATGTAATAATATACCTATTAAAAAAAAATATGGCATATTTGTAGTCATGTAGGTATCAGGTTTTAAATAATTACTTTTTTTTCTTTCTTTTTCCGACATGTTTGTTTCAAAGAGAGCAATTCGCACGTACACACATTTCTCTGCTCTTCGTGACTCGTATTATCATCAAATCTTTTTTATCGCTCATCCTGAAACCCTAAAAAGTATCACTACTGGTGTACGAGTATGATTGACTTCCCTGCAACTTTCGTTATACTATCAGCTCAGCAATGAATGGCTTTCCCAATTGATACAATCTTCAAATCTAATCTAAACCACGGACCTTTTTTATGGACCAGTTTATTATCTACAACTTTCGTCCCAAACTTATTTTTCTAATGTTATTCCATAATCTAATTCCATACGTTTTGAGTTAGAAGAAGTTTAAATTCTGTTATTCTGCCAAATTTTTTATAAATTAATTAATTATATTAAAACGAACAATTGTTTTATTTTTGGTTATGTTAGACGACACAAACTCTGTGTTTGTAAGAAAGAAACGGATGCTGAGTCTAATGAAAGCCAGCATTAGACGACACGGGAGTGAACATGAAAGCATGTTATAGGAGCTTGAAACATAACGGTAAATAAATAAATAAATAAATAAATATTGGTGGACAATTCACACACAACACCATCTGACCCAACATAAATAATATAATGTATTATTATATAATATACACAATATAATATAATATATTATCCGTGTTTGTGTGTGTGGGTACATGTTGTTGTTGTTTGTGTTATTTTCAGATATTACAGTAACTTTTTTTAATTTTAGGGTTCATACATCTTTTCAAAATAATTATGCGGATGAGAGGTCCGGCAAAGCTTAGCGTTACAAAGTTTGAGACAAAAGTTGTAGAAAATAAACTGGTCTTTAAAAATGTCTGGTGCGTTTTATTGATTAATCTAATATTTTAAGAGTATTCGGCTGCAGTAGAAAAACCGGTTCATTAAATGGGCCATAAATCGTAAACGGTACCTACATGTCACAGAAAAGTTAGCAGGGCTTAAAAGATGCAAAATTTTATTTTCTTCAATAACGTTCTCAATATCTTTTGCCCTAAGATGTATAGTTTCCGAGATATTGGCCAAGCTCGCAGCAATATTTAACTTTTTTGCAACATTGCAACCGGAAATTGGGACCGATTTTCCGCAGGGAACCCTATACCACCGTGTCCGTAATAAAATTATAAAATAATCTGTAGTTTTGTTTAATTTGAATTCAATAATCAGACCGTTGCAAAATACTAGTATCGATGTACCTGTTTATACCTGGCAACCCGGGCCGGATTTAGAATTTAGAGGTATGGAGGCCCCAGGGCGGAGCTTTAGATTTAGATTTAGACCCTAGGTTTAGATTTCTCAAGCGCAAAAATCCGGACTACGAATGGTTTAAAGTTAACATAAAAGATGTTTTCATCCCACCAGCTCGGAAAGAGTACTTTTGCTCCTCGATATCAGGGCGCAAAAGTCGTTTTTACCCTCTAGAGGTTAAAGTAAATTTGAATTTAGAACATCGTGTGTACTGAGGTTTTGAATTCAAAACATAATTTAACCTATTTATTTCTACCTCCTTGGTGCCGAATTCATCATACATTTATTTTTAATTTGTTAAAAACTCATACTCGAAACCTCTTTGGTGTACTTTTTTTAAATGCTTTGCGCGCAATTTTTTTTTACACGTATGGAGGATAAAGGTAAAGAATGTTATTTCAAATGGCAAAACATTTTGAAATGCTATGAATGAATCAATTGTAATCGAATTGAAGTATGCCGAGTTGCCGAGTTAAATAATTAAATATTATTGACTACTAAAATAGTAACTAATAGATAATTTCAACTACTTGTGCAGTACAAAATAATGTAGTAAATATAACATCAAATAAATAATTATTATTTTGAGAAAACATGTCGGTACAATATATTTTGAAGTCAAAACTTCTTTTGCCGCGCCAAAGACAGATTTTTCGTGGGTTGTCAATTTAATTCTAGCGTCACGCTCGGGAATGATAAGAAATCTTCGGGTAAACTCAGGACCATAGCCAATGGCCATCTAGAAATGCTTCAGCTTTTCCCATTGGCCATTTAAAAATGAGTCAGCATTTCTAGATGGCCATGCTCATAGCCACGCCCTCCGGTTTCACACGCATAGTTTCCAAAGTAAAAATCAAATTCTGAGTTATAAGTTACCACTTCTATCGGCAGTGCCTATGACTGCCAATATTTTTATTTAATGAATTCTGAATAGTACGTTTATTAATTTCCTTTAAAATGTACCCCGATGCAAATTTAGCGCTACTATAATTTAATGCATTTGGGCGGACACTTTTTCATGTACACATGAAACTCCTTACCTCAATCAGTCAACTCTCCATATTTTCACGTCATATTGTTATTGTTAAAACCATGGCTAAATAAACTTAAGTTTAAAACTTATACAATTGAATACAAGTGAAATACCTACCATAATAATAAGTGATTCTAGCGACCAAGAAGTTTATTTGACGCCAACAGAATCGACTGAAACTGAAAATGCGCAAAGCGTTCAGTAATTTCCTCGCTAGGGGGGGATGAAAAATTACGTGTTACACTCGAGTGCAAAGATTTTTCACCTTGTGCCCTTTTGATTCCCTTGCTACGCTCAGGATTCTAATTTGTGAATCCCTCGCTACGCTCGTGATTCAACTTTAGAATCCTTCGCTTGCTCGGTCATCAAAATTGAGCACGCGGTTAAAAAGCCACTTTGCACTCTTGTACAACAAATAACTATTACTGTGGAAATTTGTTTTTTTTCCGAAGTGTCTGTTGTGGAAGGCCCCCGTTTGTGCCCTCCCCAAAATCCGGTTCTGACAGAATAGGCAACCTAACGTTTGCATATTCTATGGGCTTCATACTTTCGATTGGTATAGAATGTGTCTTCATTCACTTCATTTCACTTCATCAACAGCCCACTAAACGTTCCCACAGCTGGGACTCGGGGCCTTCTCTCGCAAGGAGAGAGTTTAGGCCATAATCCACCACGCTGGCCCAGTGCGGGTTGGTGGATGACACATGACTTCGAAAGATTCTAGGTACATGTCGGTTTCCTCACGATGTTTTCCTTCACCGTTTTAAGTTAGCGGCGGAATGTGTCTAATAATCCAAAAACTGTGAATTTCTGAAGTGAACACTTCTTTTGGCGCGGCTAGACAAATTTTTCGTGGGGTGTAAATTGAATTCTACCGTCACGCTCGGGAATGATAAGAAATCTTCGGGTAAACTCGGGACCTTGGCGATTGGGCATCTTGTATATGTATTTGTTACTGTCGGGACTAGATTTGTGCAGTAGAAAGTTTAAAAATGTAGACGAAAAAATACATGGTGGTACGAAGTTCACCGGGTCAGCTAGTTGATCTATAAAATGTAATATAAATACTTAAATACGTTTCATCAAATAAGCATCTCGGTTTAGGTCGTTGTATAGCGGGATCTCTTTTACTAAGTACTATCACTATTCGTTGTTAACAACCAAAATAAGTAGAACTACAGCATATCTGCATACATACATACACGCTAATTTATGAATATTTTGCCACAAAGTTTCCCTGTTTGCCAATATAATTGAAATCACATAAATATAATTATAATTGTGTACCTAGTGTCATCTGTTAATTGAGAACTCGTAAATCATCCACAGATATGCAACAAGATCGTCAACATGTTTGTCTAAAGTAGTCGTAGGTACTTTGCAAATATCAGAAATGTGTTTAGGTACATTCCGAGAAAGATGGTGTAATGCTTGGTTAACTGTTGAAATATGAACAAAATATGAAAAAAGTGGCGATGTCCCAGTGGCGGGCGGCGGGGATATAATATGATTTCACAACCGCGAGGTTATTTTGGAGTTCCACCTACTCTCATGTATTGGAAAAGTCCAAAATGCTTATGTTGCAAAAAAAAACACGTTATCGAGAATAGGCCCATTATATGGGAATATTGGTCGAGTGGCTTAGTTGGTAGTAAGCCGTTGGTCGTGGGTTCGATTCCCACCCGGTGCAAATATTTGTGTAATGAATACAAATATTTGCACTGTGTCTGGGTGCTTCTATATATATAATAAGTATGTACCTATTTAAAACTATACAAGTATTTTTTTTATTTAAATTTTACAGCTCCACAGACTCCGGGGTCCGTGACCTTTGTCAATCGTTTTCTTTTTATTACATGAATCCTGGATTCTTTCCTATATGTATTTTCTATATAAGTATTAAGTATATATCAGCTATTTGGCCGCCATCACACAAGCGTCAGATGGTGTTGTGTGTGAATTGTCGACCAATATTTATTTATTTATTTATTTATTTATTTGTTGTTTGCCTGGGTGTTTTCTATGGATTCATCATAATCATCATCATAAACAACCCACTAAATGTCCCCACTGCTGGGACTCGGGGCTTTCTCTCGCAAGGAGAGTCGAGGTCAATCCACCACGCTGGCACATGACTGTCACATGCCCTCGAAAGATTATAGGTACATGTCGGTTTCCTCACGATGTTTTCCTTCACCGTTTTATGTTAGCGGCATTACGCACATGACTTCGAAAAGACAGTGGTGCCCGTGGGATTTGCTCCCGGGGCTTACGAATCGGCAGGCGACGTTGTCCCGACTAAACCAGCCGTAACTGTATTGTAACTTTCTTATTATCTGTACTTAAGTATGTATTTAAAATTATATAAGTATAAATATTATATCAGTTATCTGGCTTCCAAAGTAAAAGCTTAATTTGGGACTAGATGATGTTGTGTGATAAATATCCATTATTTAATTAAATTAATTTAAAGGGTTATTTTTATTATATTTTATTTAAATGTTAACGTTATGCGCTGAATACTATAAACTGAATCCCAGTCACCCCAGATTTACATCATTTTAGGTAAAATGAATTATAGGATCAGTAGAAAAACGCATAGAACAGTCTCGATCATTTCTGAAACCAAAAAAAATATAAAGGCGCAGGAGGCCCTCATCAGTAAACATAACTTCATATGGCGTGTGGGTTACAAAGTTAAATTTAAACATTTTAAAATTATAACGATTCGTCGTACACACGGTGCGCTTGCCGCCTAAAATTGAAAAGTCCTCTTTCAAAAATGGCCGCCCCGCTACCATAGACACGACGCTTCGCTAGTGACGTCGAAAATCGTCACTTCTCGGTGTTACCATATTTGAGACGCGCCGACACGGCCAATCTGACATACGACCGTCCTCGGGCGTTAATGATTTTCTGAAATGAATATTGTCCAATCAATAGGACACCCGCTCGTTCATCCTGGTACCATAACTTTTTGTCGTCAAATCTGTAAAGCACATTGTCACCGTCATCAGATATAAAGTCATTCATGTCAACCACATGTCATGGGACCACACTAGAAAGCTCGACAAAGTTCAGATGTCGCACACTAATGTCCATTCAATCAAATTTACATCTGTACCGGACGAGTGCATCCCTTCAACCAATCCATACGGATATGGCCCGGACGACACTGACCGGCCAGGATCGACTTCACACCATCTGAACCGGACGAGTGCATCCCTTCAACCAATCCCTACGGATATGGCCCGGACGACACTGTCCGACCAGGATCGACTTCACACCATCTGTACCGGACGAGTGCATCCCTTCAACCAATCCCTACGGATATGGCCCGGACGACACTGTCCGACCAGGATCGACTTCACACCATCTGTACCGGACGAGTGCATCCCTTCAACCAATCCATACGGATATGACCCGGACGACACTGTCCGACCAGGATCGACTTCACACCATCTGAAACGGACGAGTGCATCCCTTCAACCAATCCACACGGATATGGCCCGGACGACACTGTCCGCCCAGGATCGACTTCACATCTGGACCGACCGAGTACATCCCTTCAGCTAACCCTTGCAAGTGTAGTCCGGATGACACTGTCGACCAGGATAGACTACTAGAACTCAACATCTGAACTGGGTCGTGAATCTGGCCAATCACCAAGCAATCCAGGATAGACACAGCTTAACCAACATAAATTTCAATCTCATTCTGTACTTCTCATATCTCAGGGTCAGAGTGTGCACTAAAAGTATCTGATTCAGCAGTAATAGTACTAGATCTGGCGGACATAGTATCCGAACACGCGGTCAAAGTGTCATTATCATTGGTGTAAGTAAATCATCTCTATGAGTTGCATTCTCTTTATTATTATTTTTTTGACGCCGACTCGGTCTCCTTACAAGATTAGCGGTGATTTCAACCAAGGTTTTCATGTCCAAGAGGTACTGAGCGCAATTTCATTAGCATGCTTTAACATGCAATGAGAACTATCTAATTGAATATTGACGTAATAATAAAGGGTCCTTTGAATTTCCCGTCTCTTTGGTTTGATTTTTGTAATCAAAATCGCCCTTTAAAAATGTTTTTTTTGACGTTTTTAATGAAATTGTTGAATATCGGATTAACTTGCGTTTTAGATGTTCGCTGATGAATTAACTTGCACCAAATCAAGATGTTAACATTCTTGTTGATCATGGACGTCTCATTTTGTTCTCGACACACCTATTGGTTGTACACGAATCCCTAACCTCAGTTCTGTAGGAGAACGTTTTGTTACAGCTGATGCGGCCTATTGTGTAGGTAAGAGTTGAATGTTACCTAATTCATCGCGTCCTTTTTCAAAGTTAAAGTCAAAATCAAAGTTCATTCACAAATGTACAATTTACACGTCAATTTCAAAAATAACTAAAAAGAGCATACAAAGAGTGTACAGTTTTTATTCCAAATCCTATCGAAAATAGTTAGCCAACTTTTTAGTATTCTCATCATCGTATCCATTTATGCGTTAGCCCTATTGGACCTTGTTGTAATAAAGTAAAGTTTATTTTAAATTTTAAAATCAGAACTTTAATAGCAACGACTTCGGTCAACAATGATTCGTAAGCGCTCCAAAAAGGCAGACTGCCTTTTGTAACAAGTAAATCGCAAGCTTACCATCAAGAGATAAGCATGTTCTAGCAGAACATTTTTTTTGTCAAACCGTCAACAATCACTTAACAATATTAATTTCGATTGTCTTCCCGCTTATTTTACTCGAAAATCAATGTGTAAGTTGAGCCATGGCACCGCTACATTTAGAATTGAATAAAGTTGAACGGGTTACGCTACTTACGGGCGGGTTGATGGTTTGCGGATAATACAAGATTCAATGAACTTACACGTGCAGTTCTACATCTCTGCATAATTAAATGTTCCCACTGCTGGGACTCGGGACCCTCTCCCGCAAGGCGAGTCAAGGCCAAAATCCACCATGCCCAGCGCGGGCTGGCAGATAACACACGACTACGGAAGACTCCAGGCGCACGTCGGTCTCCTCACGATGTCCCTCGTGGACGATCCCTCACCGCTTCAGTCAGCGGAATCACGCAGACGAGCTCGAAAAGACAGCGGCGCGCGCGGTCCCGAACCCGGGATCTCCGGATCGGCTGCCGCCGCTCCCCCAACCACACAACCAGTACCTATTTCTCATAGAGTTTATCTAAGGTTTTGTCCTTAAATTAATGTCGTATTTCATTATAAATGTGATTAAGTACGGTCCAAATTAGGGTACCTAGAAACTGCCTGGTTTCGAACGATTTTTCTGAATATGATGCCGTCCCTGACATTATATGTTTGAGCTACATATTCAGGAAAATAATTATTATTAATAGACTTTAAGAAAAGGTCTCGTATATTACTGTCTCGATTTTGTTTCAATCCTGATGAAGTTTAACGTAACTTTCTTTGTGAGTGAACCTTTAATTCAAGAAGATAATTTCGCGAGATGCTGGTTACGTGTGTTTGTTCCATTTTCACGTATTGTTTTTATTTGAACGATTTTGAAGAATTGCACTGCATAAAAACTTTAAAATGCCGACATCTACCTACTATCGTCTTCAGCTTGTAAGAGTGACTCGTGACTCGATCTCCGACGAACAATGGCTAGAATATTCGATAACATAAAGTACTTACGTAATTTACTTTTTGCAAAAGTATCACTTCAGGTTCGGTAGAACTGACCTCTGTATACAACTCTGCCAATAGAGTCGGATTAAAAATAGTGGATATAACTCTCTCCCACAATTCGTATTAATTTTAGAAAAACAGGTATTAAACTGTAAGTACACAAAATTACTTTCATGCTTCCATGCTGCGACAAACATTGTCGTTGTAAATTTTAATACAAAGCCTTTGCTCAAAAATATCCCGGACTATTACCAACTACTACCTAAAGGATTAAATTAACTGGAATCTTTTCTTTCACGACATACGTATTGATTTGAGTTGCGCAGTATATAACTGCACCGCTATTTAAATAACAAAGACTTTTACGCGTCGTCATAGAATAGATAATACAGCGTCGTACAGTTTTCGATCAGAAAAGAGATTGATTGACTCACCAAACGACGACTTCAAGGTGCCCTTAGAAAGGCGGTGTTCTTACTGTTGATCTACCACTGCTCTTCTTGACTGTAAAAAAATAGTCACTACGTACCCGGCGTGAGCGCATACATAGCTGGTCACATTGGTAGTTTCCTCCGTAGTAGTAAGCAATGGAGAACATGTATCTTACTTCAGGCCAATTTCTACACTTTGTCTCCTATATTGGGCTATACGATGACCGGTGGGTCATCCGTCAATCCGCATTAGTGCCACGTATGAGTAAATCATTTCAATGAATGTGCTCGTTTTACATTCTTGTCCTTCGCCATCCAGACGTCGTTTATGTAGGTAGTAGGTATCCTCCGCAGATAATTCGAAATAGAACGAGTTCGACTCGTTGCGGTTCATGTGTGCAAATTACGGCAAATTCAACACAGCGCAAATATAAAATTATAATAGTCTCTTCAGTCATCATACGCCTTTGATTTCTTTTTGAACGATAATCCATAACAGCAGAGCGAATTCCGTTGCTGTTTCCTTAGATTCAACGCGCAAACGTAGCATTTGGTCGAAGTAATTCACGAGTAAATTCACTCCTTCAAGGCGTTTACTTTGCACAATCACTTTACACCAATTATTGGCATCCAAACCTTGTTCCGCTGCTTCAGCTACTTGGAACTCAGGGAAGTAATGCTTCCATGCTACCCAAAAGTTTCTCAGCGGTTGTGGGTGAATTTTGGTTGGTTCACTTCGATTTACAATTTGTTCTATCCCACTTCTGATAAAGGCGCAGGAGGCCCTCATCAGTAAACATAACTTCATACGGCGTGTGGGTTACAAAGTTAAATTTAAACATTTTAAAATTATAACGATTCGTCGTACACACGGTGCGCTTGCCGCCTAAAATTGAAAAGTCCTCTTTCAAAAATGGCCGCCCCGCTACCATAGACACGACGCTTCGCTAGTGACGTCGAAAATCGTCACTTCTCGGTGTTACCATATTTGAGACGCGCCGACAAATATAATAGTAGAAGGAAACCCATTTTGGAAAAGGAAGAGAATATGACAAAAGTGAAACAAAACATAATTTACGGGCGATCTGCGGTCGGGAAGCGGAAGGGGTCCGCTTTATGGGTAAACACGGCTTACCTCGGTTTCAGGCAACTGTATTTTTTCTGATTTAAAATCATTATAATTTTATTCTGCTTATTCTTTTTTTTAAATTTTGTTAAAAACTTTTATAGGTTTACACTTGACCACCATTTCGCCTGATGTTAAGCGACGATGCGGTCTACGATGGAGCGTGTTTAGACACAAAGATTGTAACCATCGGGGAAAACCCACTCAGGCAACGTATTCCACAGCCTAGACGTTTTTATCACAAAGGTAGCGTCAAATCTCTTTGTTCGTGTACTTATTTGGAACATCAACCATGAAACATGTCGCTGTTTCGGACTACGAGCATTCCGATAGAAAAAAATACTTAAATTGACTTAATAGCGAAAAAGTACCCAATTTTCAATCGAAAATCTCACGTCAAGTTATCAGATTTTGTAAAGAAATTGGAAGAATAAAGTGGTCAAGTGCGAGTTGGACTCGCCCATGAAGGGTTCCGTTGCAGCAAGTAACATAATATACATAGTACACATAGTTCTTGTAGTTCGTTGTAACTTTGATCGAAGTTTCAATAATAGTGTATTTATGACGTACTAAACAAAAACTACTCATCAGATCGAGTTCAAACCAATTTTCGTTGGTAGTTTACATGGTAATGTACATCATATATTTTTTTTAGATTTTTCATTCTCATACTTTAGAAGTTAGAGGGGGGGGGGGACACACATTTTACCACTTTGGAAGTGTCTCTTGCGCAAATTATTCAGTGTAGACGAAAATGATTTTAGAAACCTCAACATCATTTTTGAAGACCTATCGATAGACATCCCACACGAGTAGGTTTGATGAAAAAAAAATTTTTGAGTTTCAGTTCTCAGTATGGGGGGTAACCCTAATTTTTCTTTTTTTTTAATTTTTTTGTTCAAATCTTAATGCGGTTTACATAATACATCTACTTACCAAGTTTCAACAGTGTAGTTTTCATAGTTTCAGCAAAAAGTGGCTGTGACATACGGACGGACAGACAGACAGACAGACATGACGAATCTATGAGGGTTCCGTTTTTACGTTTCACGGAACCCTAAAAATCGTAATGCTCCCAGAAAATGCAAAGAAAAGATTTTTTTTATTTTGCTATGAAACGCATTTTGATTCAAGTTTTTTTTCATTTAGAAAATTGTGCACCAAATGTAAACTAAGGCCGATTGTCCACGTAGCTGCACGTTATCCGCACGATTTCGACAATTGTCGGATGCAAGACGGATGCTTGCATCTTGCGTAGAAATAATGCAATCTGTGTCCACGAAGCGACAACGAGACGTCGCACTACACACGCAATGTTGCCATTTTACGACTACATTTTACTAGTTGCTGTGACTTTGTCGCTAGATCTAGTGAGTTTTTGAAGTGAAAACTTCTTTAGGCGCGCCTAGACAGATTTTTCGTGGGCTGTGAATTGAATTCATTCGTCACGCTCGGATATGATAAGAAAGCTTCGGGTAAACTCGGGACCATGGCTATTGGCCATCTAGAAATACGTCAGCCAATGGGAAATGCTGAAAGGGCGTCGACAGCCCATCATGGCATGGCCATCTCGAAACGCATCAGCCAATGGGAAATGCTGACGCATTTCTAGATGGCCATGCCAAGATGGCGAGGCCACGCCCTCCGGTTACACCCGTGTAGTTTCCAAGGTAAGCTATCAAATTCTGAGTTATAAGTTTTCACTTCTATCGGCAGTTCCTATGACTGCCAATTTTTTTTTGTCATTTTTTAGGGTTGCGTGCCCAAAAATCTCTTCTTATAGATTCGTCATATCTTTCTGTCCACCCGTATGTCACAGCCACATTTTTCCAAAACTATAAGAACCATACTGAAACTTCGTAAGTGGATGTATTTTGTGAAACGCATTAAGATGTTCACACAAAAATGAAAAAAATAGAAGTGTACACTTCTATTTTTTTTCAAGTGCGAGTCGGACTCGCCCATGAAGGCTTCCGTAGCAGCACGTAACAGAATATTAAAGTTCTTGTAGGTCGTTGTTACTTTAATCAGGGTTTTAATACTAAGTAGTGAATATATGACATAATGAAATAAAACTACTCACTAGATCTCATTCAAACCAATTTTCGTTGAAAATTTACATCATAATTTTTTTATATTTTTGCCATTCTCTTATTTTAGAAGTTCCATGGATTATCTATGGATAGGTGTTCAAAAATGATATTGTAGTTTCCTACTTTTTTTTCTTAATAGTTTAGTTTGCGCTAGAGACTCTTCCAAAGTGGTAAAATGTGCCTCCCCCCCCTCCACTGTATCTTTAAAATGAGAGAATAACAAAACTAAAAAAATGTATGATGTACGCAAATGATGTATGCAAACTTCTACCGAAAGTTGGTAGTATTGGTTAGTAGTTTTATTAATCTACTTATTACACTGTTATTAAAACGTCGAGCAAAGTTCAAACTAAATACATTATTTTTATATTATGTTACTTGCTGCTATGGAACCCTTCAAGGGCGAGTGCAACTCGCATTTGGCCACTTTATTTGTAATTTAGTGACAAAAAAATCTGGTGATTTTAGTGACTATTTCATGACTAACGCATAAGTTACGTAATTTATTTTTATACCAGTAGAAGTAGAAACTTGCGGTTGTATTAATTTTTGTGGTTTTGGCTAAAAATTCAAGAGAAGAATCATACGTTTTGCATGTTTCAGTAAGATATTACATAACTGATGTGTTTGTCATGAAAAAGTCACTAGAAACCACCAGATTTTTTTTTGTCATAAAATCATAAAAAAAATGTCACCAAAGACATCAAAAACGCACTTAATCTAGCGACAAAGTCACTAAAACGGCAATAATGAACGTGGCTGAGTATTTGCATCACTTGCATGCAGCAGCGTGGGCATAGCAAAGATGCAAAAATCACCTGTCGTCATTTGTAGGATGCATGCATTCGACAAAAGACGCGTGCGTGGACAGTAGGCCTAACCAATTTGACACTAGAGCATATGTGACAATTCACATACAACACCATCTGACCCCAAACTACGCAAAGCTTGAGCTATAGTGCTCGCAATATAACTCTGCGCGTAGCAAAATATGGAACTAATTGACAGGCCGTCAACTTCTTATTTACGTCAGTTGACAAGTTTGTTTACGTTTGGTGTATTTATTAATTTCCAAAATAATTAATAGCTTTTATTATGCCGAAAGTGATTAAAAGTGCTGACCGTGGCTGGTTCTTGAAAATCAATCGTGGTTGTGAAGAAGAACGATACAATAACGGGTCAAAAGTGCAGTTTTCCAAACGCAGAGCTATTTGACAACTAACATGTAGGGATACCATAGCAATCAAATCTCCACATATTATCGGCATATTTTAAAGCTGAGGCTTTAGGTTGAGGTGCGGCTTTGGGTTTGATTGTTTTATAGCCAATTTACCCGAGGGAAAAAATGTGTGTGCTTAAGACCGAATGTGAGAAACTAGTTGTAAATGTTTTTTTTTCATAATATACAAATCAAAATAGAAAACACAGTGACACAGCAGTGAAGATCAGCTGATTGTATCTTTCTCGCTCGGGTACACTCGGCGGTTCCATGTTCACCCGATCGACCCTTTCACCTAACAGCGGTGCGCCAAAAGTTTACTTAATTTTTTTTTCAACGTTAGCTTGGATGCTCTTTGATCCTTAACTCTGTATTCATTACTGTATTTTTATTGGAGGCATTTCAGAACGTACTGTCACGTGGTAATGGACAACGCATTATACCACTGCACTCAGATAAATAAAGCGGCTACAATGGGCAATGTAAAAGAAGAAAGCCAAAAGTGGCTTAAGAAAAATGAAATAGATTTCGACGATTGTAGGACAAATCCGCAGTTACTCGAATAAAGAGGCACAAAGAAGACCCACAATACCAAGTAGAATAACTATTAAAGGAACATGGACAGGAACTTTTGCGGTTACCGCCGTGATTCATCATAATTTTAACCCTATTGAAAAAAGAGGATGATTCTATGGAAGCCAATGACTCATTAAAATAACGTTTATGCGCCAAATTTTCAAATAGTGTTATTTATGGTCTCCATAAAAGATTTACAAGTTTAAATTAAATTCTTGTTATTTTGATGTTGGTGTAGGCTGAATATGACAGATTTTTTAAAATGTAATAAACTATAATAAAGTTTTCCTGGTGGTAAGAGACTCAGACAGCCTGTACCAATTACCAATGATACTTAGTCATACTGAACCAAACCAGCACTGCAAAGGCGTTCATTACTTCGAGACATTCGTTCTTGAGTCTCAATTGTCGTGTAGTTACTTAAATTGCTTCCCTGAAAAATCCCTTCCCGTGCCTGTTTTATGAAGTTGTACATTCCCAATGAACGGGAAGGGACCCTATTAGCTTGACCTGGCAACATTAAGTACGCCACCAGTCGCGCGCAGACTTAAACTGCGAGCACTATAAGGGCCGCACCAAACCCCACGCAAATGAAATAAAATGAAAGTTGCTATCTGTCTGCTGTCACTACCTCTATTTTTAATTTGTTCTTCGCCATAGATACTAGAAGTAGTCCTTCGATCGCATCTGTCACTGTCGTGTCGCTATGTTTACTATATTCAATTGAGATGTAATCGTTTTATTTTTAACTAGCTTTAACCCGCGGCTTCGCTCGCGTTCTGTAAGTTTCTTATGGCAGGTTCCCAAAACTTTCATCCAAACTTCTTAGAAACCACCGTATTAGAAAACAACTCGTTGCGCGTGGCGGTGGGTCTGCGCCTGGGCTGCAAGGTGAGTGAACCCCACATATGCATCTGCGGCTTCCTGGTAGAAACCGATGGCTATCACCGATGACAATTTGAGTTGTCGACGGTGGGCAGGAAGGTTCTCGCGACACCATGCACTCAATGACGTAGTTTGGAGAGCCTTAGTATCGGCGGGCGTTCCATGCGTACTTGAGCCCCCGGGCATATACAGATCGGACGGCAAAAGACCGGATAGGTTTACCCTGGTGCTCTGGAAGAACGGGAAGTGCCTAATTTGGGACGCCACTTGCGTCAGCACTGTTGCCGGCAGCCTCCTGGGTGGCACTATCCACTCACCATCAGCCGCGGCAGAGGATGTCGCTGATAAGAAGCGAAAGTACAGTATGTTAGAGTCGCAGTACGAATTTGTACCTGTTGCCATGGAGACCTTGGCTTGTTGTGGAGCAGAGGCTAAAGGGTTCCTCTCAGAATTAGTGCGCCGGCTCAGGAAAAATACGGGTGACTCCCGCTCCGGGGCGTTCCTGGAGCAAAGGTTGGCCAGTGCCATTCAGCGTGGGAACGCGGCGAGCGTCATGGGCACTTTTGCGCCGCGAGCAGTTAGAGGTGGGTTATTCGGAGATAAAATTTTAGTTATTATATTTTTACTTGCTTTATATTTCGCCATTCAGGGATTAAATTTAAAAAGACGCTGTATGCTAAGGCCTACTGTCCGAGCACGCGTCTTTTGTCAAATGTCGGTAGGCGATTTTTGCATCTTCACTATGTCCACGCTGCTGCATGCAAGTGATGCAAATAGCCAGCCACGCTCAGTATTGCCGTTTTTGTGACTTTGTAACTAGATTTAGTGAGTTTTTGATGTCTTTGTTGACATTTTTTTTATGATTTAGTGACAAAAAAATCCGGTGATTTGTAATGACTTTTTTCTTGACCAACACATCAGTTATGTATTATCTTCCTGAAACATGCAAAACTTATGCTTCTTCTCTTGAATTTTTAGCCAAAACCACAAAAATTAATACAACCGAAAGTTTCTACTTCTACTGGTATAAAAATATATTACGTAACTTATGCGTTAGTCATGAAAAAGTCACTAAAATCACCAGATTTTTTTATCACTAAATTACAAATAAAGTGGCCAAATGCGAGTTGCACTCGCCCTTGAAGGGTTCCATAGCAGCAAGTAACATAATATAAAAATTATTGTATTTA
The DNA here is from genome assembly GCA_963693475.1 of Ectropis crepuscularia. Taxonomy (NCBI): domain Eukaryota; kingdom Metazoa; phylum Arthropoda; class Insecta; order Lepidoptera; family Geometridae; genus Ectropis; species Ectropis crepuscularia. The sequence goes on from OY856338.1 coordinate 41,974,395, forward strand.
GATTGAACTTTGCTCGACGTTTTAATAACAGTGTAATAAACTTATTACACTTGTAGATTGATACTTGTAGATTAATAAAACTACTAAAAAATACTACCAACTTTCGGTAGAAGTTTGCATACATCATAGATTTTTTTAGTTTTGTTATTCTCTCATTTTAAAGAGACAGTGGAGGGGCCGGCACATTTTACCACTTTGGAAGAGTCTCTCGCGCAAACTATTCAGTTTAGAAAAAAAAAATGAGAAACCGCAATATCATTTTTAAATACGTTTTTTAAAGAAGAGAAGAAAAAAGATAGATACTCCATACGAGACATATGAGACTATAAACTATCTGTGTTTAAAATTTTAACCAAATTAAACCTTTACATAATATACATGTAATACTTAGTAGTAAGATAACATTTTATTAAATTTTAGAACAACAACGGTCTGCTTTGGTCACCGAAGCTTGTTGAACACTAAATTTAGTACAATAATATCCGAAAGAACAAAAACTGCCTTCAATTATTATCATTTCACGTCAACTAACTAACTTCTAGTCAAGTAAAAAGTTCACTCGACTAATTTAAGAAGCTATGACTACGTCATCCAGATAAACAGATACTGGTGGACAATTCACACACAAAACTTTGACTTTTTCCACCGCCAATGTTCCAGCCATACTCAAACCGGAGTGGTCTTACGCGTGACGATGACAAAAGACCTGACGGCATGAGTTTTTAGCCTTGGAAGTTGAGTCGGATTTAGTGTGGGACGCACCTTGCGTCGATACTCTGGCACCATCACATCTTCCAGAGACACATAGTAGGGCTAGTGCAGCGGGTAATTCAGCTGAGCGTCTCAAACGGTGGAAATATGCAATCCTCGGTAGTGGATTTATATTTAAGCCTTTTGGGGTTGAGTGCCTGTGAAGACCGGGAGCTCACCTCATCTTCAAAAGCCTTTCCAAGCGCTTGGCCGACGCAATGCGTGACCAAAATGCTGGCGTTTATTTGGCCCAAAGCATTAACATTGCTCTTCAGCGTGGTACTGCCACCAGCATGCTGGGCACGCTTCCGACTGGTAGTGGACTTGAACATCTTGTCATCCAGTTTTTGTTAATATTCAATAAACCGCCTCCCTGTTTTTCATATAATATATGTACATGGTAAAAACGGGACCCTAATACTGAGACTTCGCTGTTCGTCCGTCTGTCCGTCACCAGACTGTGTCTCAAGAACGGTGATAGCTAGACAGTTGTAATTTTCAAAGATGATGTATTTATATTGCCGCTACAACAAAAAATACTACAATACACATTTTCTAATAAATATCAGATCGTGTTTCGAACCTGAGCTGCCATCTGTACTTAATGAGGAAAAACATGAGAAAGATAATGTCATATTGATGACGGATGACGGACTTGAGCGCGGTGTGCCAGGGATGACCTTCAACTCCGACTCCGATAAGTCAGAACTTCCGATTATCATAAATCCTTCGATTCCGAGAGACTTCGGTTCCGTACATTTTAAAACGGAGGTTATAATCGGAGGTAAGGTGTATAAATATTGCAGATAGTCCCTTATTGTGGTGGATGGTAAATGGAATTACAAAATCCCAACTTCCTAAATCAATTGCTCGTCAATGTTTAACGTGACCCCACGTGTTTGGCAAAAAAAAATACCCAATAAAAATATCTCTCCTGCCAACACTTCTAATCCTGCCTATGCCTCCGATTGCGGTTCCGACTCCGATTAATAAAATTTTAAAACTCCAACTCCGAAATCGGTTCGGATAAAATGACCTCCATTACATCTCTTGTGTTTACAGTGTCACAGTATACTTAGAAGTTAGTATGTAACGAACTTATTATTACCGTTATTATTTAATTTCTACGTAATTTCCAAACCACATGACCAACAATGTTAAAATTTTGATGGAAATATAATAAAAATGTGTTCTTTCTAACAACATAAGAATTAACGAAATTGAACAACACAAACTTGAGTTACAACCAAATACACATTCTGACTTTCACACCTTCCTGCAAGAAAACCGTGCAGAATTTGGGGATTAAAAGTAGACAGCTACCATCTACTTAGTATGATCTTAAATCATGTCAAGTTTCATTTGAATTGAATCAGTAGTGTCGGCGTGATGAGAGTTTCCTATACAGATAGACAGACTGACAGACATACAGACATGAAAGAGAAAAAAAAGGTGTGTGCTTAAGACCACACGGCAGAAGTGAACACTTCATTAGCTGATTTTTGTATTAGGTAATAAAATAAAATATGATGGATCGTATCTTATACCTTTAAACGAGCAATTCTTGTACCTATATAAATATGTATATATATATAGAATCTGAATCTCAGAAACGGCTCGACGGATTTTCATGAAACTATGTATGCAGGGGATTTCGGGAACGATAAATCGATCTAACTAGTTTTCATTAAAAAAAAATGCATATTATGCGCGTTTTTAAACAATGAAAAACTGTCACATTAGACATTAGAATGCGAAGGTAAATTTGGCCGCGTGACGCGACAGCATAATTAGCTGAAACGGGAAGTTGGGCGCTCATAGCGGTCAAGAATTAGTAGCTCCGGGTTCGAATCCAGACAGATTCTCTTTTTTTCAATTTTTTTTTTAAGAAAATCTATTTCTTGGTGTCTTTTATCTGTAGGTATCTAAGTATATTTAGTATTTAAACCGAGCAAAGCTCGGTCACCCAGGTACTTAGTTGAATAAACGAGTAAAACAAGCCAAAAATTACAGTAAATATTTATTGAAATTTTATTTATATTCAAAGTAGCTGTTACCCGCGACTTAGTCCGCGCGAAATAAATACTAAGGTTACTCAGGCAGTACTTATTTGTATACCCAGATTGTATACACATTTATGGTGAGTACAAAAAGTGTCCATGTTCAAAAAGTTGTTGGCCGGGGCCGGCTTTTTAAAAGTTACTTCAACTTTGTATGCATTCACGCGGTGCACCCCTATGATGCCCTAACATTGTCCGCAAAAAGGTTGGTGAGTGTAATAGGATTTTTGTTACCGACTTTCTCCTGTTCCGTCGATTCCACATACACTACACAGTCTCCACTACGATTTTCTGGGAATAGTCTCTTTCTCTTATAAAGGGGTTTTCTAAATAGTTTGTAAGAAACATTTTCACTTGGATTTGGCTTCAATAATTTTCTTTTTCTGGTCTGTTCGACGGGGTCACCGGGGTCACCCGTCGCTAGCGACGCTCATATTTATTTATACTATTGACTATATACAAAACGAAATATTTACACGAAAGAAACGAATTATTTACACAGCAAAACTAATTAATTTGATTGCGAAAATTTTAAAGCACCCGTCGTGTTTTCCCGCCCAAAGAAAAGTCTTTTGGAGTTGGTAGCCGTCAGTGTTGCCACTATGATTTTGAGCTTGTCGACTAATAGTTTTGAAACAAAGTCGCCGGTTTTGATTGAATTATTAAGGGAATAACGGTCTGGAAGAATACATAAGCTATTTTTATCCCGGAAATAAAGCTTCTAGGAAGAATATAAAATGGCACTGGTCTAAGTACCTACAATGTTAAGCAATTTAAATTAAAAGGAAAAAAGGGAAAAGGAATAACTAAAGGCAATAATTAACATTATTATCATGTAAGATTCAAACGAAAATACAAATGATTGAATAAAATGTTTATAATATAATTGGGAAAGTTCCTGCTATAATGTGCGTATATTTATCTGTATGTATAGAAATTGGAAGTAGAGGTTATGGTAGACTTCCATGTTGTTTATGTTTCAGAGAATGAGTTAGTTTCCTTATAAATATGATCTGACTCCCAATGACCTGTGTTTTTCCTTCTCCAACCTTCTACACTACACTAGTATATTCCCCTTTGTCGACAACACGTCGTCTAAATCCGCTAAAAGGTTTTAAAAATTCGCCAGTTTCAGCGACAAAGTCGCTAAGGTGTCAACACTGGTAGCCGGTAGTGAGCAGCGAGAGAGAGAGAGAGTGTCTATTGTCCCATGTCCTCCTCTAACAATTATCTTTCTCGGTCTGGCACGTTTGTTGACCACATTATCTTTCTCGCTCTAGCATCCCGAGTTTACCCGAAATTTCTTATCATATCCGAGCGTGACGATCACGTGATCATGAATCCATTTCACAGCCCACGAAAATTCTGTATATAAATTTGAAGATCATCTGCTTAAAGGTGGTAGGAAAAAGTTATGTACTTGGAAATTTAATTGATAAAAATAGCGAAGAGAACAGGAGATAGCAAGGCACCTTGAGGAACACCGGCTGTTGTATTACACCAAGTAGAAAAAGTATCTTCGAGGCGAATCTGTTTCCGACGTCCCTGCAAGTAACTACGAAACCAATCAATTGCGAATTATCGCAAGAACCACCACAGTTCGTACACACAACGGAGCACTTTAGTCCTGCTTTTCTGCATCCGCAAGCTTTTTGACAACCTTTCTTGCATTTGCAAGAAATAAGCTTCAGTAAGCTTTCCGGAGCAGGGGGATCGAATGTAGTAACAGGAATGAGCCCGTTCTTGTCTTTTTTCCATCCCCATTGTTCTGCATTTTTTTTTTTCGTTTCCATCATCATCATCATCAACAGCCCACTAAACGTTCCCACTGCTGGGACTCGGGGCCTTCTCTCGCAAGGAGAGAGTTAAGGCCATAATCCACCACGCTGGCCCAGTGCGGGTTGGTGGATGACACATGACTTCGAAAGATTCTAGGTACATGTCGGTTTCCTCACGATGTTTTCCTTCACCGTTTTAAGTTAGCGGCATTACGCACATGACTTCGAAAAGACAGTGGTGCGTGTGGGGTTTGAACCCGGAGTCTCCGGATCGGCAGTCGCCGTTCTCCCGACTAGACCAGCCGTAACTTACACTTCGTTACAGACTAGCTAGACATGGCAGACTAGTAGTTAGCTAGGTTTTCATTCTATGGAACAATATTTAACCTTCGTATAATTTTTATAATTTACAAATCACAATATGAGCATTGAGCAGTTTAAAGTAAATATTACACGTTGGTGCGGATGTATCATGGTTTACGGTGCTCGTACGCCGAAACTATTGATTTTAGGAAAGAAAAGGTTAAGACATAAATTGTAGGAAATTTTCTCTACTTTTATTTTAATTAAATATGTTTTTCCTGTAAAATGCGTCAGAAAGGAGTTATTATCTAAACACTGATTTTTGGCGCCATTTTTTCAATATGACGGCGCGAGCGGCAGCCATACGAGGTGGCAAAGTTGAAATTTGGCAAGAGCATACCAAAATCTATAAAATTGCCAAATTTCAAAACTCCCGGAAAACTTTCCAGGTAACCTCTATTTTTTCGACCAAATGACTGTACTATATGTAAGTTAGACGCTACTGACCTTACCGAGAGCACCCTTGGTCGTCTGTGTGCATTGGCAGTGGCTGAGGTGGGCAGGCAGAAGTAGAGGGGGCGGCTTTTTTGGTTGTGTCGGACATTTTACAGAATTTCTTAATTAGGTTGTATATTTAATATTTATGTTATGCAAATTTACTTAACTAGGTTTTTATTAACTCGATTAGGCTTAACTTATAGCTACTTTGGGGAGAAAGGGGAGAACGGAACTAAGATCTTACCGACCCTACTGTCAACCTCACCTGCACGCGCCGGATGGCGGCGGGGCGGCGTATTACTGTCCCGTGGTGCTCCCTGCTAGACAACAGACGAGGCTCTGGCGACCGAGCAAATGGCGGTATAACCATTCACCTGACTGGGCAACTGGTTGGAGGAGGCTAAAACGGCCTTGGGATCCAAATAACCCCAAAAAAACTTAAATGCAGAAGGCAAGGGGAAACCACTGCATAACAAATTCCCAAGAAAGTCATCATGAAGGTACAGTCAAATACAAAGAGGAGGCCATGCGATCCGCTTAGCAACCGGCGCCGTACTGCTTCCGGGGCAGACGGTGGGAAATTGGCTACCGGCCGTACGGCTGTAGGAGACCAGGCAACGTATGGAAAACATGCTACTGGAATCCCCATAAAGATGCGACATATCCAAATGATAGGGACATGGAATGTTCGCGGTCTACTTCAACCCGGCAAGCTAAACATTTTAGAGAAGGAGTTAACGAGGTGTGGCATTAATATCTGCGGCATTAGTGAAACTCACTGGAAAAGCAACGGTCATTTTCTCACTGAGACTCATGCCATTTACTTCTCTGGAAACGACGATAACAGCAGAAATGGAGTTGCCTTCCTTATTCCAAAAAACCTAAGGAATAGTGTAATGGAGTATGAACCGGTTAGCGACAGGATAATAAAGATAAAACTTAAAGCGACACCTGTCAATATCAATCTGATTCAGGTTTATGCACCGACTAGTACTGCGCGTGATGATGAGGTCGAGAACTTTTACACAGAGCTGGAAAATACCATCGAAAAGGTCGCCAATAGAGAACTTTTGATCATCTTGGGTGATCTTAACGCAAAAGTGGGGGCAGATGCCTATCAACTGAGTCACTGTGCAGGTAAATTTGGCTTAGGGCAACGCAATGAGCGAGGGGACCGGCTTATTCAGTTTGCGTCTGACAATGGTTTAGTGATATCCAACACATTTTTTGAACATCACCGACGCAGACTATATACTTGGACAACTCCTGACGGCAAACACCGCAATCAAATAGATTATGTCCTGATTCGATCGCGCTGGAAGACATCTATCAAGAATGCTCATACGCTACCGGGAGCAGACTGCGGGTCAGATCATCAATTGCTGATATCAAAAGTACAATTAAAGTTAAGAGCTGTTAGGAAACTTGAGACACGACGGAAAATTGAAGTAACTAACAATGCGAAGTTTTTAAGTGTACTGGAGCAAGCAATGATACCATGGACGAACGTTGACTCCAACACAGAGACTCCGGATCAATTATGGAATCGGGCTAAGAACGTTATGATAAACGCAGTCAAAGAGTCTAGTATGAACAAACGGAGACGGAAACGGCAGCATTGGATGAGCGATGCAACGTTGAGTCTGGTGGAGGAAAGGCGAAACATGAAAGCATCTGGAGCTGATATAAGATCGCTCAACGAAAAGTCCGCTAGAATTCAAGAAACTTGTAGGCGTGACCAGAACAACCAACTTCGGGACATTTGTGCAGAAGTGGAAGTCCACGCTAATAAGCATGAATCTAGGGACCTACATCAAAAAATTCGCGCCATCACAAAAACCCTAAGCTGTAAAACCTGGGCCATCGAAAACCCCAACGGAGAGACAGTGACGAACATAGAGGCAATAGCTGAAACGTGGAGACAATACTGCCAGTCTCTTTTTCAAGACCCACAATCAGAGTGTTACGCCGCTACGAAACCCGAAAGCGAAGATCTTGAGCCCGATATTCTGAAGGATGAAATTCGAGCCGCTATCAAACACCTGAAGAACGGTAAGGCCACAGGAGCAGATGCCATACCAATCGAGACGATCAAAGCAATGGGCGAACATGGTGTCCAAATCTTCCACAGCCTATGCAATAAGATCTGGCTCACGGGGCAATGGCCGAAAGAATGGACTCACACTGTTTTTGTCCCCTTGCACAAGAAGGGCTCCACCAAGACGTGTAGTAATTACCGACTTATTGCTCTTATCTCTCACGCAAGCAAGATTTTACTGCACATACTCAACGAGCGTCTAAAGTCATACTTAAGCAAAGAGATTGCTCCTGAACAGGCTGGTTTTGTTAAGGGAAAGGGAACCCGAGAGCAAATTTTGACAGTTCGACAAATTATAGAGAAAGCCAGAGAATTCAACAAGCCCGCCTACATATGCTTTGTGGACTTCTCTAAGGCGTTCGACTCTGTCAAGTGGCCCAAGCTCTGGGAAACGCTGACGTCGATGGGTGTTCCAAAACATCTGGTACACCTCCTGCGAAGACTATATGAGGATGGCACTGCCTCAGTCCGCGCAGAAGATGTTCTATCCGATCATTTCCACCCCAGCGCTGGAGTCCGTCAGGGATGCATTATTTCTCCACTACTGTTCAATGTGTACACAGAGCTCATAATGAGAATTACACTCGAAGATTGGACGGATGGCATCTCGATTGGTGGCTTGAGGATCTCCAACTTGCGATATGCAGACGATACCACTTTGTTCGCCACCAGCACCCAGCACATGGAAAAACTTCTCGGCAAGATGGAACGCGTTAGCTTTGAGTTTGAGCTTAAAATAAACCGGAATAAAACAAAGGTGATGATTGTCGATCGCATAAATAACAATGCTCCAGAAACTAAACAACTTGCTAATTGTGATGTGGTGCACTCATACATTTATCTGGGAGCCTTGATTACTAGCAACGGTGGATGTATCGATGAGGTCAAGAGGCGTATGGCAATTTCTAGGTCTGCGATGGACAGGTTGAGAAAAATATGGAAGAATCGCAACATCTATAGAGCCACAAAAATCCGGCTAGTTCGGGCACTTGTATTCCCCATATTTTTGTACGCCGCAGAAACGTGGACCTTGCGGGAAACAGAGAAGAAGAAGATAGACGCCCTAGAGATGTGGTGCTGGAGGAAAATGCTCGGAGTCTCGTGGACTGAATTCCGCACCAACGAGTCTATACTTCGAGAACTCCGCATCAAGCAGCGTTTGTCATCTTTGGTGCAATCTCGTATTCTCACCTTTTTTGGTCACGTATGCCGTCGTGGGGAGGTAGCTATTGAGCGACTTGTGGTCCAGGGGAGGGTTGAGGGTACCAGACCACGAGGAAGATCGCCTATGAGATGGACTGACCAGATAAAAGCGGTGGTAAATGGTTCATCATCAGCACATGAATGCACAAGAAAGGCGGCCATTAGAGAGGAGTGGCGACGTGTTGTGAAGCTTGCCACCGACACCTGAAGTGATGACCACGACCACTCTGTCAAGAGTGATACCGACAAAGAAGAATAGCTACTTATCTTACTCACGGGTATTCCTCTTCTTCTTCTTTCCCAAAATTGAATTTTTCAATATGGTCACGTACACGCTCGACGTGGTTGTTCTTCGGGCTGTCCAATAGATGTCCAGTCACCAGCAGTCAGTTTTTGCGCAGGGGCTGACGATGATGATGTTGTTGTCTCCTAAGTCCGCCTCTGAGATCAGTTAAGAGTGCAGAGGGTGTGACGTCACACTTGGCGGGAGAGGTGTCGTAGGCGCCTGTCAACGACGTGCTTCGGCTTAGTGCGTACGGCAAACGGAACGTGCCGGTAAAGATGTTTTACTGATGAGATAAGGTATGCGACGAAACGTGTCTTTTGTTCGCTTCTCAACTATGCGGTCTTCTGATATTTCTAGCAAACTAACCTTTGTTTCCAGTTATTTGTCGGATGTTTTTGATAATAGCTTCTTATTCCGGGGGTCCTGGGGGCCGTATACATCGCTCTGGGGTCGCTGGACTGTTGCCGGTTACACTGAAACTACTGGACTGCACGCAGCTCGAAAAAATCTACTTGTTTTGATTATTTTCTGCAGAGCTGACGTGAAGCGTGTACGTCTTTGATTCTGTTATCCGCAAAGACTAGACTAAGCTAGTTCGGCTAAAATTATGAGGTACGTATTACATCATTTATCAACATTCAATCCTCAAAGGGGTGAAATAAGGGATGAAAGTTTATATGGAAACTTTTTATTCTTTAGACATATTAACATCGAATTTCGTAGGTCTTTAGTATGACCAAAATAATTAGTAATGTAGTATTTATTTTTTCAATAATTCAACCCCTAAGAGTGTTAAATAGGGGATGAAAGTTTTATATTAACGCACAGGGCAAACACTGGGAACATACTTAAAATGACACAAACATATTATTTTTATAACATAAGTAGCCACAAAGGGAGGATTTCTCGAAATTCAACCCCTAAAGAGATGAAATAGGGGTGAAAGTTTTATTCCTTGGACATATTCGTCTGCTATCTCGATCTAACCGAGGCCCAGCTAGATAAACTTGAGCGTCTCCAAAATTACTGTATTAGATTTATATTAACTAACTGAGTCTAGGGATGGGACAGGTAATAACACGAGAATTATCGAAAACAGCAGTAAGGAACAACCCTGCCACGAAGCCGACAGATGGACTAAAGTTACACGAAAACACAGGTCTCGTAAAATTATCTTAGGAATCGGTCAGGCTGACGACGGACTCCAGACCGTGGAGCGATTTATACACCTACAGGCATGGTCTTTCAAGCCCGAGACCACCGCTCAGAATGTACTCGACTACCTCAATAAGGTGTACCGTGTGACAAATACACGGTCACAAAACGAGAACTTCGTACGGACAAGGCATGCAACATTTGTTATTGGTTGCCCTGAAAGCCTGTACGATACAGTGAGCGCGCCTAGCACTTGGCCATCCCTAGTGAAGTTGTCGGACTGGTGTCTGGTCCGCCGCCGGGGAGAGGGCAGCGCGGCCGCACGAGCGCGCGTCACACTCGAAAGTGTTTGATAATAAATCATCAAAACATCAGATCCATCTATACTTATAATAAAACTGTAGCGGGTCGAATTCTGTACATTGAATATATTTTGAAAAAAAAATTTTGGGGGCACTCCATAGTCGATACTGATGGCGAAACTGCATTTTTTTTCTTTCATGTCTGTCTGTCTGTCTGTCTGTCTGTGTGTATTGGGAACTCACATCACGCCGAAACTACTGATTCAATTCAAATGAAACTTGACATGATTTAAGATCATACAAAGTAGATGGTAGCTGTCTACTTTTAATCCCCAAATTTTGCACGGTTTTCGTGCAGAAAGGAGTTAAAGTCAGAATGTGTTTTTGGTTGTAACTCATGTTTGCGTTGTTCAATTTCGTTAATTCTTATTTTGTTAGAAAGAACACATTTCTAATATAGTCTCATCAAAATTTTAGCATTATTGGTCGTGTGGTTCGGAAATAACATAGAAATTAAATAATAACGGAATTAATAAGTTCGGCACATACTAACTTCTAAGTATTCTGTGACAATGTAAACAACAGCAGGTCTACTACGAAGTCCGATAAACGATATATCGGCCGAACTTAAGAAGTTTCCGACCACGAAAGACAATCGGTCGGTTGATCAGATCGGCCGTTTCGTTCGATCCGACCCTCATCCGACCTAAGTCTATAACTTCCGACCCGAAATGTATCGATCCGAATGTTTTTCGTGGTAGGCTATAATCCGATTCCGCTGTCGGTCGGATGCGATCATTCGGAGTTTGTTTTCGTAGTAGACCTGCTGGGATGTAACGGAGGTCATTTTATCGGATTCGAAGGCGGAGTCGGAGTTTTAAAATTTTATTTATCGGACTCAGAACCGAAGTCGGAGGCATAGGCAGGATTAGAAGTGGCGGCAGGAGATACGTTTTTATTGGGTATATTTTTTTTTGCCAAACACGTGGACACGATAAACATTGACGAGCAATTGATTTAGGAAGTTGGGATTTTGTATTTTAATTTACTATTCACCACAATAAAGGATTATCTGCAATATTTGTACACCTTATCTCCGATAATAACCTCCGTTTTAAAAGTTTCGGAGCCGAAGTCGGAACCGAAGGTCTAATAGTAATCGGAAGTTCCGACTTATCGGAGTCGGATTCGAGCTCTTTCCTGGTACACACACAGTACTCAAATCCGTCATCCGTCATCTATCGTCAGGTAATAATATGACAGTACCTGTCTTATGTTTTTTTACAAAATGGCAGCTCATGGTACGAAACACAATCTAAATATCAGATTGTGTTTCGTACCATGAGCTTAGAAAATGTGTAATGTAGTATTTGTTGTTGTAGCGACAATATGAATACATTATCTGTAAAAATTACAACTCTCTAGCTACCACCGTTCTTCAGATACAGTCTGGTGACATACGAACGGACGAACAGCGAAGTCTCAGTAATAGGGTCCCGTTTATGGAAAACAGGGAGGCGGTTTTTTGAATATTAACAAAAACTGGATGGCAAGATGTTCAAGCCCACTACCAGTCGGAAGCGTGCCCAGCTTGCTGGCGGCAGTACCACGCTGAATAGCGATGTATATGTGTTGGGCCAAATAAACGCTGGCATTTTGGTCACGCGTTGCGTCGGCGAAACTCTCGGAAAGGCTTTTGAAGATGAAGTCAGCTCCCGGCCTTCACACACACGATGTCTCAACACTCAACCCCAAAAGGCTTAAATATAAAACCACTACCGAAGGTTGCATATTTCCGCCGTTTGAGACGCTCAGCTGAATTAGCCGCCGCACTGACCCTACCATGTGTCTCTTGAAGAAGTGATGGTGCCAGAGTATCGACACAAGCTGCGTCCCACACTAGGGGCCGACTCAACTTCCGAGGCAAAAAACTCATGCCGTCAGGTCTTTTGCCATCGTCACGCGTAAGATCACTCCGGTTTGAGTAGGGCTGGGACATTGGCGGTGGAAAAAGCCAAAGTTTTGTGTGTGAATTGTTCACCAGTATTTATTTATCTGGACGACGTAGTCATAGCTTCTTAAATTAGTCGAGTGAACTTTTTACTTGACTAGAAATTAGTTAGTTGACGTGAAATGATAATAATTGAAGTCGGTTTTTGTTTTTTCGGATATTATTTCAATCCAAATACTGTACTAAATTTAGTGTTCAACAAGCTTCGGTGCAGAACCAAAGCAGAACCAAAGCAAAACGTTGTTTTTCTAAAATTGAACAAAATGTTATCTTACTAAGTATTTTATGTGTATATTATGTAAAGGTTTGATTTGGTTGAAATTTGAAAGACAGATAGTTTATATAGTCTCATATACTACCTATCATCTCGGAAAAAGCATGGGCCCTAACGAAACAAATATTAACGACAGAATGACATTACCAATTAGATTGACATTTGAAACACACATGGTTTAGAGTCTTAAATATTACATCGGCTAATAAGTCTTTCACCTACTACTTAGGATATCATCCTGTAAAAATGTACAAAGGGGTAAGTATCAGATCACGCACATCAGCTACAGACTCTTTGTAATGTATCCTATAAAAATCCTACAAACTTAACACTGCGGCTATGTTCGATACTCCACAACCTTACTACGAGTGTGTTTGATGTTGCTTAAAATATAAAATATGAAGTTGCTAAACTTAAATAAATATATTTTTGTTTGGAAAAACAAATCACTCTGTTTGTGTAATGGCCACCCATCCAAATATTTTTACGTAATTACTACTGATGTACTAATAAGGTCGCAAGATCAACGTACGCGAACGAAGTAGCGGGTTCAGCTAGTCAATAATAAGACCAGTAAACTGGAGGTTTTATTGCCAGATGAGTTTAAGTGCGACGTACTCGCACTTACTGAGCACTGAGACAGAGAGACAGAACTCAAGTGTGTAGCTTTAGACGGTTACAAACTCGCGTCGTGTTATTGTCGGAAGGAACGAGAGCACGGCGGGTCTTGCAATTTTTGTCAGCAACAGCACGAAGTGCGTAGAAAATGTTAACTTGACGTCACTATCGGTCGAATTATTTATAGAAATATCGGCTATTAATTTAATCGAATTTAATGTTACTGTAATTTGTATTTATAGAACAAACCAAGTTAGTTCAAAATATTTTTGAATCATTTCGAGGCATTAGGCATTGCTCGAGAAAGTAAGCGAATTATGTATAGGTAGATTGCGTAATCGTGGGCGATTTCAATATTGATTTATCGGGCTCACTCAGCGGTGACGTAAAAACCCGTAGTAACTTGTTGGTGGCCCATGGCATGACTAATAAGGTGGACTTTCCGACTAGGGTAACGTCTTCCACACAGACTTCTCTGGATCATGCCTACACTAATATTCGAGCGGACTCTGTAACCGCGGCGCCTGTCATTACACATTTGAGCGACCACTACGGCATTAAATGCACGATAGCATGTGATATGCATGTACCTACCTACCGGCACGTTAGATCGTTTTCGCGCGGAAATCAACTAAATTTTATAACTTCCTTGGATAGTGTTGACTGGGTTACAAAATTGCACAACAAGAATGCGGTACAAAAAGGAAGTACTATCCTTAATGTTCTGCAAAAAAAGTTTGAAATATGTTTTCCAACGCGCAAAACATATGACATTTAAAAAACTTGACTCATCGTGGGTGACACCCGATGTAAAAGATGTTAAATGCTTATTATTTGACATCATTGAAATTGCTAAACAGTATCCAAATAATGACATAATTAACAATTTTGCTATTGACATGACCGATTATTATGAAAATTTAATAACAAATACAAAATCCAAATATTATTCTGACATCATTTATTCTGGAAGATACGCTCCAAAAGCAATGTGGAATGTAATAAATACAGAGCGAGGTAAAAATAATTGTCCACACGTAGATTTTACTGACGCGCTCAGAAAATCAGATGGAACGCAATTTCTGCGTCAATCTGCGTTAAATGCAGCAAACTATAGGTTTATAACCGCCGCTAAAACTTGCGGAGCGCCGCGCGCTGACGTCACGGAGGTACGTCGCCTGCTGGCGGCTGCGCGCGCGCCGGCCGACCGCTGCTTGAGATTGCGGAAGTTTGATGTGGATGAGATATACCGTATCGTTTTGACGCGAATACCACCTAAAGCATCCCGGGACATTTACGGAATATCCATGAAACTATTAAAAATGACAATACAATCACTGGCGCCGATACTCGTCGATCTGTTTAACTGTTGCATGGTCGAGGGATCGTTTCCTAATCCCCTCAAAATTAGCAAAGTGTCGCCGCTGTACAAAGGAAAAGGGAAACGAGAGAACATTGACAGTTATAGACCCGTTTCTATTATACCGGCCCTTGCAAAAATTTTTGAGAACGGCCCTGACTTCTCGAGTTTTTAAGTGAAACGGGTGCCTTATCTGACCGGCAATACGCGTACCGCGAGGGGCGTTCGACGACGGCGCTGACTCGCTAGGTGATACGTCGCGTCATGGAGGCCCGGGAATCCAAGCCCAAACTGCAGGTGGCGATCCTCTGCTGTGACCTGTCAAAAGCGTTTGATGTAGCCGACCGCGACGTACTTGCAGCTAAATTGCAACACTACGGCGTAGCGGGGCCTGCTCACTCCCTTCTGACTGGTCTAATGCGGGCGAGATCGCAAGTGGTTGTGAGCTGTGGAGGATCGGAGAGGTCGGATTCGATGGCATCCGATATGGGTGTGGCACAAGGGTCGTCGGTGTCAAACATATTGTTTTCTTTGCTCTTGAATAATCTGCCCGACGCCGTGACAGCCGCAGAAGTACTTATGTACGCAGACGACGTTGCTGCGGTGGTCACGGCGCCGACAGTGGACGATCTGGAGCAGAAACTGAATGTCGCAGCCTCCCAGCTGTATGGGTGGTTCTATGTGAGCGGTCTTGCCCTGAATCTAACCAAGACTCACTTTTAGTATTAAAATTAACGTGGTTGTTACACATATTGTTTAGACGCAACCACGCGGCCGAAATTCGAGTCGGATTGACCGACCTCATTACACGTGAGTTAGGCCCGGTTCACACGACGCGGCTGCCAACCGCGACCGCGCGCGGGCGCGGCGCCGCGCCGCGCGACGGTTTTGTTTCAATACTCACGAGACCGCAGGTTTTCGCGGTTTCTGCTGCGGAAAGCTACTGCGCAAGAATCGCGCGCAGCCACGCGGGCGCCGCGCGGCTGCCGCAGCCGCCGCGGCCGTAAACCGCGTCGGGTGAATTGAATTCAATTTTATATGGAAATCTGCCGTGCCCGCGCGCTGGCGCGTTTGACAGCCGCGCCGTGTGAATCGTCTCTTACCCGTTTACCTAGTCAAGACTCACTTTATTCGATTTAGCCTGACGGGAAGGCCCGTGAGACCCCTGTCGGTTGATGTGAGTGGGGTGCAAATTGAGGAACAAGAGATCCCGACTGTTCAGTTGTAATGTTCTTTTATTAGAAAATATTGTATATATTTAAATAGTATTAATACAATAACATATTATAGAATTCTAGACCACCAGAAATCTAAATGCTTGTTTTATTCTTTTCAGTTTTTTTAGTATGCGAGAACGTAGTTTGGTTCACTTTTTACGCAGTCGGGTTTTTGAGTTTTTAAATTATATTTTTTATTTTATACTTTTTAGTTATGAACAATGTTGTGAATGTTAATATGCTCAACATAATAAAATGCATCTTTTGGTTGTTGACCAAATGTATTCGTTTCTACTGATATAATATTATGTAGGATTTTCTATTGCATGTAATTCATATTTATAGTTTTGTGTTAGTATAGGTTTTCGATTGACGTTGAGTACCTACTAAATCGTTTGAAGTTGGAGATGGGCGACCGAGGCGGAGCAATCCGAGAGCGGTTCCGTGTTCCCACTATCAGCGGCAGAGTTGAAACCCCATAGAGGTTTATTAGTAGATAGGGGCACCATATCCATTTTATCCATACATGATATAGAGTGCAACATAAATCGGCTGTGTCTCCCGGGCGGGGCAGTAGGGTATGCGTAAATACATTTCCTGTGCGTACGAAAAAAGGTAGTCCAATAAACCTACTAGCATAGATCGTAGAATGCAAGATGGGCCCCATCCCAAACTTCACGACGCACGCAATCATGTCAACGTTGGGAAGAGTGAGCTCACTCTTTCCGTTCTAGTCGGTTGCAGGACGCGGTGGACGCCGGACGTTTTTACCTATCATTATTCGGTGTCAACAACCAAAATAAGTAGAACCACAGCAAATCTCGCCGCTAGCGATTATAGGGGTCAAGTAGATTGGTTGTTTGTAAACCACTTACGATACATACAGAGACGCAGTTTATTACCAATTTCAAGGTGCTCAGGGTACATCTATTGATTTATATTGTAACGTTACATTTTGGCTTTAAACAATATGTAAGCGTACATTCTCCCTATTTCATCTCAAAATCACCACTTATTCATTAGAAGACTATGTGGATACTTACATTCCAAATTTTCATACAACTAATATCTTTTCAATCGTGTCCTCACGATAAAGCATATTTTTCTTGTTATAATAGTAGTATTCTTTATGTATTTATTTCATTTTAAACCCGCAAAAACCCAGCTTTTCTAAAATTTTATTTATTTACTTCATGTCATAATACGTTAAACATCAACCGTCGCTAAGCAACCTTTACCATCTTCATAAGGTTGTATAGTTTTTAGGTTTAATTCTCTCTGGCCGCTAATTATAAAATTAACTGTTCTCTAATCCTAGACTTGAACCACTGAAAGTTTTCTTGTAAAATCTAGGAAACTGAGATGGTCAGTTAACATTTGGCTTCGAAGAGAGTAACATCAAGAGAACAGTTGGCTTCGAAGAAAGTGACATCTGGATGTCTTGAAAGACTACTGAACGCTGAACCTACCGCTCATACATGATACAAAAGTGCCATTCCCTGCTGTGACACGCGATGAACGCTGAACCTGCCGCGAGCCATACTGAACCAGCTGCGGGCTGCTGAACCCGCGAGCCATTCTCTGCTGCGGTCTACTGATCCTGCTGTGAACGCTGAACCTGCTGCAGTCTACTGATCCTGATGTACGCTGTTGAACCTGCTGCGGACTACTGAACCTGCTGCGGACTGCTGAACCCGCGATCCATTCCCTGCTGCAAGCCACTGAACCCTCTCAGCCACTTAACCCTCTCAGTTCTTTTTTTTTTTACACTCGTTTCTTAATTTACTTTACCTTTTCTTCCATCCCATTTAGTCTCATTTTTTCTTAAATATACTTATATTTATTAACCTTATATTATTTCACCGGTCCCTAACACCTACTAAATACTTTTATGTTCACTAACGTGACGATGCCTGCTAGATACATTAGTATATAATGTCCATCCACATTCACACATACAGTTACGAAGTTTTCTGCTACCTAAAAACCTATAAATGTGAGAATGGTTGTTACTCAACTTTAAATCGATATACATCCTAAACAATCAGTCAAATCGAAAAACATTGAGAGAAAGCTAAACATTATTTTGAAATACCTATTCAACGATACCCCTCTTGACATATTTTGGTGATTTTCATTTTTTTTATTTGGACAATATGGCGTCCTGAAGCCGCCGTATTGGACTTACACTAATGTTATGTCTTTAGTGTCACTCGCCAGATTAAGAGGAATCGATTGACGTGTGAATCATAAAAATCGGCCCAGGCGTTTGGTCTGTATAGTGCTTCAAAGGAACATACAAATATACATACATACATACAAACATACATACATAGACTGTTAAACACATTACCACTCCTTTGCGTCGCGCAATCGGGTAAAAATGGCTGATCGAGTAATGCTTCTATGATAATAGGGAATTTTATAATTTTGAAATTTAATTGAATATTCATGTATTGTATACCAATTATTTGATTACCTTTGAAATATTTTATATTATTTTTATAGTGTAATTAATTTGGCTTCAATTTATTAATTTGATTATGTACAATTTTTATTGTAATATGGCAAATTACATTAATGTAATTACTGTTGATTCACATGTAAAATAATATTTTATCAATAAATAATATGAATATGAATATTTGGCTTGTGCAAATATGATCACATATCCGAATTTCGTAATAAGCTCAAGTGGCTCCCATCCGTTTTCGCCGGAATGCTCATATCCTCTCTCTTCTATATAATATTAGCTTTTACCCGCGACTTCGTCCGCGCGAAATAGGCATTTAATATTGTAACTGAGGCAGTATTTGTACACCCATACAAATTTACATTTACTAAAATGAGTTTACATTAAAACATTTTTATAAAATTTAATCAAAATCGGTTCAGTAATTTAGGCGTTAAAGCTTAACATACAGACAGTGTTACTTTCACATTTATAATACAGCGGCCCGCGGTTTCTCCCGCGTAATTCCCGTTCCCGTTATTTTCCCGGGAAAACAATCAATTATGTGTTCTTCCAGACTACAATCTAAAGTCAAAGTCAAAGTAATTTATTCGCGAAAAATTGTGGTTACAGATAAGGTCTTAAAATACTATGGTTTGGTGCTGCACAATTTCAGTCTAAAAGGCATGCGAATTTTTTTAAAAATTGTTACACATTTATAAAATATTCAAAACAAAGATCTTAATTTACAATAACAATTTTTATATATCTAAGGAATTCTTAATTTACAATAACAGTTTTTATATCTAAGGCATTTTAAAATGAAAGTTATAATCTAAACAACAAAAAATTACTTATATTAAAGGCAATACAATATAACAGGTTAATACAATAGAAAAGGAAAAATAAAACTATGTGATGTGTACATCAATTAATATGTACGTTAAGTAATTAGGTTCACGCTAACATTTTAGAAATTATATGGGACTATACCTGTTTGCATTAAAATCAAGATAGTTTTTGACATCGTAAAAATTGTGAACAGTTAGCCATCTGTATAATCCGCATTGAAATTTTTCGTATGAAAGTGATTTAATATATTCTGGAACCTTGTTATAAATTCTTAAAGCGGCTATATAACAGTTTCTACGGTAAAGTTCATTATTGCATTGAGGGAAAACTAATCTATTTGGGTATCTAGTGTTGTAGTGGCGGCTATTTCCTAACTTACAGAAAAGCTCTGGATATTTTTTAACGAATACACACATTTCGTAAATATACAGAGAAGGAAGTGGGAGCACTTTTAATTCTTTGAATAAAGGTTTACAAGAATCTAAGGGGCCAGCACAGCAGATTGCCCGGATACACCTTTTTTGAGCTTTAAATGCTCGTTCTAATTCAACCGAGTTGCCACAAACGATGAGACCATACCTCAGAACTGAGGCTACGTATCCGTGATATGCCAACTAGTCTAGCCCCAAGCGGCCCAATTGGGCCAAACCGGTTTTTGGGACTTTAAAACATTATTTTTACATGATGTACATACTCGATGATTAGTTTATTTTGATGCCTAAGAGATAGGATATTATATGAATAAATACATTGTCGTTTACAGACACACAAAATTTAGTTTCATTTTTGAGTGATAATTTTTTTGTGTAACGTCGCGACGCCGGCGGCGTCGCTGGCCGGAACAATGGGTTAATGACGTCTTTCTGCAAGATATACGTGCTAGTCTGCGAAGAGCAAATGAAAATCTGCTCAGTTTTAAACATACGTTTTCAATGTGAGCTTTCCATTTACAATGCGCATCAATTATAATACCAAGAAATGTAGCTGTAGTGGTTTCTTTTATTTCATTACCTTCGTATACTATTCTGAGATTTTGTGGTTTAGTCCTGATGTTATGAAACTGCATAAATTGTGTTTTTTCTATGTTTATTTTTAAGTAGTTGCTGATCATCCATTAGATTACTGTTTTGATAGTTTTATTTATGCTTTGTTCAAAATTAGTATTTTTCTGTTTCGGAATGATTATGCAAATATCGTCTGCGAACAGGACGCATTTATAGGAAATTACATCTGGTAAGTCATTAATGTATATCAAAAACAAAAGAGGTCCCAATATACTACCCTGTGGGACCCCTATGTTGCTACTTTCGTAGTCTGAAAAGAAACTTTTCAAACAGTTATTTTCATCGATATTTTTAATTTCTACACATTGTTTTCGATTACTTAAGTAGCTTTTAATCCAGTCATGAGCAAGTCCTCGAATGCCATAGTTTTCAAGTTTTGTAAGTTTTTTTTTTTTTTTTTTTTTTTTTTTTATAGCTTAGAGTGACGAGACGAGCAGGTCATGTGCCTGATGGTAAGCAACATGCCTGCCACATAACAGCACAGTAACACGCAGCTATTGGAACATGATAGTCCAAATCATTACCTAGCACTGCACTGTGCTCGTCACCCAGAGATCTAAGATATTATGTCTCTAAGCCCTGTAATTTCTCTGGAATCATTGCCCTTCAAACCGGAACACAGTAATGTTTGCACATTACTGCTTGGCGGTAGAATATTTGGCAAAGGTGTGGTACTTCCCCAGGCGGACTCTGCTAAGAGTCCTACCACTACTAAAAAAGTAGTAAGTAAAGTTTTATGGCAGACTAAGTCGAAGGCTTTGCTCATGTCAACATAAATGGCTGCGACAGGGTTATTGGAATTTAAATGTTCTGTTATGTTCTTAATTAGAGTGAAGTTTGCTAATGTGGTGGATTTATTTTTCTGAAATCCGTTTTGTTCATTGTTTGTTTGATAATGTTGTGCTTAGTGATAAAATTATTGACCTTTTGATACATGATTTTTTCAAATATTTTGGATATGGTGGGTATTAAAGCAATAGGTCGATAGATATTAATGTTTAATTTGTCGTCTTTTTTATAAAGGGGTTTCACAATCGAAATTTTTAAAGCGTCAGGGAAAGAACCTTGTTCAAATGACTTATTTATTAAATAGCTGATTACTTCAGCACATTCATCGCTACAGAGTTTTAATATATGTGTACTAATTTCATCGTAGCCCACAGATTTTGTATTATTGAGTGACTTAATGACACTTTTGACTTCATCTGAACTAGTAGGTGTTAAAAATAGGCTAGATCCATTTGTATTAGACTTTACATTTGAAGTTTTTTGTGGCGTGTGTTTATTTGTCTGGTTATTATTAGTTTTGCTCATACTTATAAAGTGATTATTAAATGTGTTAGCTATTTGTACTGGGTCTTCGACTATTCGGTCGTTTACTTTTATCCTTTCTATGCTGGAAATGTTACTACCACTATTATTTTTTATTATATCCCATGTAGCTTTACATTTGTTTTTAGAAGTAGATAATAAGTGTTTATTAATTTTTTTCTGTGACATATGCATGCATTTTTTTAAACAATCTGAGTATTTTTTGTATTGAGCTTTTGTTGCGTCATTTTTATTCTTATAGTATGAATACCTTAGACGCCTTTTGGTTTCACAAGATTTTTTAATACCTTTTGTTATCCATCTGAGTTTTTTGTTCTCATTTGAAATTCGTATTTTAGTAACAGGGAAGCATAACCCGTATAACATAGAGAATGTTTCGTAAAAAATTATGAATGCTGTGTTTAAATTATCGCTGTTATATACGTCTTGGAAAGACAAATAGCTCAGATGGTTTTTAAACATATTAACATTTTCTTTTCCATAATCTCTCCTATTTAGATAAAAAAATTTAGGTGTACTTTTGATCTCGTTCATTAAAAATGTTAAAGTCTGTCCCGTATGATCTGATAAACCTGTACTGTGTACTTTTCCAGTAGTTTCTGAAATATTACTTATAATATTGTCTATACAAGTATTAAATCTTGTAGGTTCATGTATGTGTAGAGTTAAACCATAAGTATTAAGAATTTCTTTTAATTCTGTAGTTTTTTTATTTACCTTTAAAATGTTAACATTAAAATCACCTACTAGGATAATTTTTCTATCAGATTTGCCACTTTTATGTAATTGGTGGAGTAAAATTTGAATTTTTTCCAATAATATATCCAAATGAATGGTCCGGTAAATACAGAATATAAAACATTTTTGAGCTGGTAGTTCTATTCCACAGCATTCAAAACTATGTTCTATTGAAATTTGTTTGGCAAACGGCATTTCACGGTAGTCAATGCCATTTCTAAGTAGTATACATACACCACCACGTCTTTTCTGTTTCCTAAAAAAATGTGATACTAGTGTATACCCCGATAATTTAATATTATTTTCATCTCCGGGCTTAGCTAACACTTCTGAGATACATATTACATCTATAGGGGTCCCTGTATTCGCAAAATCTAATAATGAGACTTGTAAAAGGTCTAACTTACCAACTAAACCAGCAATATTTTGGTGGAAGACCGTAAATTTTTTAAGATAGGGTTTTTTTACTTTATTATTATAATAATAATAAAGTAAAAAAAAAACGCTTTCACCACTACACATTTTTTTCGTGCAGTGTTTCATTTTATTCAGTTTTTTCCATTTCTTTTCATTTTATAGTCCATATTTACTGAAAACTGATCAAAGAAACTTCAAGCAATAAAAAAATATACAAAACTATATCAATTAGACCTAATTTTCCATAGAAAACTGCGCCATGCATTTTGACAACAGCTTGACAACCAAAACTCATCAAAAACTTTTCAATATTTTGTAAACAAATCAAGACAAGAAATGGATACAATAACGTAAATAATGCTAACACGGTCAAGACGAAAAAATGAAGCGGATACCATAAACGCACGACCTACACCAATTCGTGTCCCGTCACCGTCATCATCGAACTCGTCGTCGGGGGACGAAGTCTTTGTGACACCCCGCGGCACTAGTGCTTCATCGAGTGACGAGGACACGACGCGGACCCCGCCGCCCAGAAGAGCAGGATGTCGAGGCCGTCCGCCGCTGCCGGCACGCTTGGGGCCTGTGAGGCATTCTGCCTCGCGCCCGGCCCCCGATACCGGTGGTGTAGTGCGTCGCATGCGATGGACTCAGCAAATGAATGAGAACTGCATGCGCGCCTATTACAGGGCTACAGAGGGAGGAACCCACCTGACCGCGTACTGTGCCAGGATGCTGCTTCTGTTTCAGGCCCTTGAACCGACCGTCGCCGTGTCCGCACAACGGCTTTCAGATCAAGTTCGAGCCATCCGCCGGTGCAAGAAACCATGGATTCTGTTTCAATAGACTTCGAAGACGTTGGTTGTGCTATCCGGACGGCTCAGAACTGGAAAAGTCCTGGGCCGGACGGATTGCACAACTTCTGGATTAAGTGGTTTCGATGCTCACATGAGCGTTTGGCAACACAATTCCAAGAAGCCCTCGAGACGGGTTCTCTTCCCAGTTTCATGACCACCGGAGTCACCTTCCTGCTCCATAAGTCTGGTAGTACCACGGAACCAAAGAACTACAGACCCATCACGTGCTTGCCTACCACCTATAAGCTGCTTACATCCATTCTGAGAGCAAAAATTAACGCGAATATTGTCGCAAATAACGTTTTGGCCTCCTCTCAGAATGGATGTAAGATTGGGTCCCGTGGTACTAAGGAGCTACTCCTCATTGACACGACCATTTGCCAACAAGTCAAACGAAACAAAGGAGCCCTCTCCGCTGCTTGGATTGACTATAAGAAGGCCTACGACGCGGTGCCCCATTCGTGGTTAGAAAGAGTTTTAGAGTTGTACAATTTGTACAACTCTAAAAATTTTTCTAAGCAAATGCATGGGACAGTGGGTCACAATCCTTCGTCAACCAGGTAGCGTAGAGAGCTCGTTTGTTTCGGAGGACTTGATAAAGATTGAAAGGGGAATATTTCAGGGAGACAGTCTGAGTTCCCTATGGTGGTGTCTAAGTCTGAATCCTCTCAGCACTCTGCTGAAAGATTCAGAGTTAGGCTATCGTCTTCGTAGAGGAGGTGAGGTTATATCTCATTTGCTGTACATGGACGACCTCAAACTTTTTGCACCGAAACGCCAAGACTTGTTGGAGTTATTAAAAACCACAGAGGTTTTTAGTAACGCCATCAAGATGGAGTTCGGTATCGACAAGTGTGCGGTCATGCATGTACAGCGAGGGAAAGTAGTAAATTCAGAGAATTTACAACTTTCCGAGACTATAACTCTCAGATCCCTCTCCGAAGACGAGACCTACAAATATCTCGGTATGTCACAGTCGTTGGGTATATCAGCAGATGACATTAAGAAATCGGTGAAGGAGCGCTTCTTTTGCCGGCTGACAAAAGTACTTAAAAGTCTTTTGTCAGGCGGTAACAAGGCGCGAGCCTTCAACGGTTGGGTAATGCCTCTGCTGATATACTCCTTTGGCATACTGAGATGGACTCAGACTGAGCTCGGAACCCTGGATAGAAAGGTCCGTCAACTGCTCATAACACACCGCATGCTACACCCGCGCTCGTCTGTTATGAGACTGTATATTCCGCGGAAATGGGGGGGTCGAGGCTTTTTAAATGCCAAGAACCTTCACAACCGCGAAGTATGCAGTCTCAGGGATTATTTCCGCAACAGTGAGTCCGGGATGCATCGCGATGTTGTGGCAGTTGACAGGAGCTTCACGCCTCTTTCAATGGCAAACGAGAACTGGCGCAAACTATCGGTGCTCAGCACTGATGATCGCAAGGAGGTATGGAAGAGCAAGGAGCTACACGGGCGATTCTATCGGGCCCTGACGGGACCCGATGTGAATCCGCTCGCGTCGGTGAACTGGCTGCGCTTCGGGACCTCTTCGGAGAAACCGAGGGTTTTGCCTGTGCAATTGCAGACGAAGTTATCAAGACGAACAATTACCGGAAATACATAATGAAGGACGGTACGGTCGACATTTGTCGGGCATGCCGCCGTCCAGGCGAATCACTTCGTCATGTTATTTCCGGTTGTTCGCATCTTGCTAACGGCGAGTACTTGCACAGACATAACCTAGTAGCCAGGATCATCCACCAGCAACTTGCTCTTCGATACTGCCTTGTCGAGTCCGAGGTGTAAGACTATAAGTACGCACCTCTGCCAGTTCTCGAGAATGGTCGTGCGTTGCTCTACTGGGACCGCTCTATCATCACGGATAGGACTATTGTCGCCAATAAGCCTGATATCGTGCTGGTAGACTGGTCTCAGCGCCGGGCTGTGATCGTCGATATCACCGTACCACATGACGAGAACCTCGTGAAAGCCGAGAAGGACAAGCTGAGCAAGTACCTTGACTTGGCTCATGAGGTTACCGCCATGTGGGATGTTGACTCGACGATCATAGTCCCAATAGTCGTGTCGGCAAACGGCCTTATAGCGAAGAGTCTCGACCAACATCTAAAGAGACTTTCGCTAGACGGTTGGGTTAAGGGCCAGATGCAGAAGGCAGTCATCCTTGACACAGCGCGCATCGTCAGGAGGTTCCTCACTCTGCAGCCCTAACCACCGGTAACTTGGGCCCTGCCCCGCTGCTGGCGGCACCCTAGTTTTTAAGTTTTTTATAATGTTTATTTTATATATCTATCGTAAAAAACTTAGAAATTAAGAAGAAAAATAAATGAGTGTATAATAATAATATAATTCTTTATTACTTCTACAATTTTACAACACTATAATGAGGAACGAAAAAACTGTCTCTGAGCTGTGCAATTGATAACTCCATTTTGTAATTTTTTCATGTTCTTCTGAAAATAGAAGGGTATTGTACCCGGTTTAGGAGTTTTATCCTGTACTTGTTCTTTTTGACAACTTTTGATTTTTTCCAGTTTCTCAAACATATAAGGTATGGTTCCAGGTTTTGAGTTTACTTTCGAGTTGTTTTTAACATTTTGTGTAATATTTTTATGTTTATTCGACGATCTTTTGTCTTCAGCGTTAATTATGTTGCTTAGTAAAGTGCAGTGTCTATGAATGTATATTGGTAAAGTTGTGTCGGCAGGAATTTCGAGAAAAATAGCAGTTCCTGAGTTAACTGCTATATTTTGTAGTTCTCTGTTGAGTTTAGTTGCATTAAGGTATTTTTTTTTTCAATATTCGCTATAATAATATTAGGTGTAGTTATAGTTTTTAGAATTGCTGAAATTTCCATGAAGAATCGAGTAGGGTTAGTATCGTTTGATCCTACAGAAAGATAGAGCCAATCGCCGTTTTGGAAGTCACTGTCGTTTAATTTACAGTTTCGTAAGATATGGTCTGTTGGGGCATCGGGGTAGGTATTGTTAACAATGTTGTAGTCTTTCACGTGTTTTTGATTGAGCCGATTCTGTAAAAGGTGTGCAGCTAATTGTATTCCAAACTTCAATCCGATCTGTTTATACGTTACGATGTGATTGGGCAACAAACATCCAATTATTCCAACATCCATACATTGACATTTATAATATTGGTAGGATAGTATAGATTTCAAGTGCCTAGTTGCAAAATTGTACGGTTTTATCTTCATTATTGACGAACTTCCATATAAGCTTGCTTCCCCCCTTTCAACCCTTATTTCATCCCCGTGCAGCTTAAAATAATAAATTTGCTAGAACAGACATTTAATTGCTTTGCATCAAGTGTCTAGATACATAGCCTCATGGTTTTATCTTTAACAATTGGGAACTTCCATAAAAACTTGCATCCTCCATTTCAACCCTAACTTTATACCCGTACAATTCGAAATAACAAAATTGCTAGAATAAACATTTATTTGCTTCGTGTCTAGTTACACATACAAAGTTTTATCTTCAACAACTACGAACTTCCAAATAAACTTTCATCCCCCATTTCAACTCCTTCAACCCTTATTTCCGTAATAAAAAGTTGCCTATGTCCTTTTTTGGGATTTAGTCTATATGTGTAACAAAATTTTATTAATAATATCGGTTCAGTGGATTTTATGCTTATAACTTTGGAAATGACAGAATTTTCATACAACCGTCCATCCCTTGTTTCACCCTCTTAGGGGTTGAATTTCGCAAAACCCCGTCTTAGCTAGCGCCTACGTGCTAAAATACACTTCCATGCAACATTTCAGACTCCTAACATTTATAGTTTCTGAGATTTCGTGATGCCTTTCGCTTTTAAATTTATAGATTTTGTTTAACCCATCAACGGCAAATCTTTTGCGTTCCAGGCAGTCCTTGCTATCAGACCTTGCTATCAGACATGCGCCATCAATGCCTGTTTTAAAAAATCAAGTTAAGGCTGTATACTTGTCACAAATGTCACCACACTGATTCTAGTCTTTTTCAAATTGTCTTGCTTAATGATATAATGTATGTATTAGTCTATTAGTATATTATACTTACCTACAAAATGTAATATTTAAGTATTAGGATGTATGAATGTTAATATGTATGTATGTGTATTTGATACTTTACGGCACATAGTCCCTTACTCCGTCTTTTGCTATCTAAAATATTGTCTCCATCCTCTGGTTGCCTGGAAGAGATCGCTCTTAGCGATAAGGTCGCTGTTTGATTCACTAGATTTAAGATTTTATCTTTTTGTTTATTTATTTTTCTTTTTGTATTGTGAATAATAAAGTGTTTATTATATCTATCTAGATACATATTACAGATACAGATTATTGTACAGTATCAGCCACCAGCAACTTGCTCTTCGACACGGCCTTGGTGAGTCCGAGGTGCTGTACTATAAGTACGCACCTCTGCCAGTTCTCGAGAATGGTCGTGCGTTGCTCTACTGGGACCGCTCTATCATCACGGACAGGACTATTGTTGCCAATAAGCCTGATGTCGTGCTGGTAGACCGGTCTCAGCGCCAGGCTATGATTGTCGATATCACCGTACCACATGACGAGAACCTCGTGAAAGCCGAGAAGGACAAGCTTAGCAAGTACCTTGTCCTGGCTCCCGAGGTCACGAGTAACATGTGGAATGTTGATTCCACGATCATAGTCCCAATCGTCGTATCGGTAAACGGCCTTATGGCGAAAAGCCTCGACCAACATCTTAAGAGACTTTCGCTAGACGGTTGGATCAAGAGTCAGATGCAGAAGGCGGTCATCCTTGACACAGCGCGCATTGTCGGGAGGTTCATCTCTCTGCAGCCCTAACCACCCGTAGCTTGGGCCCTGCCCCGCTGCTGGCGGCACCCTAGTTTTTAAGTTTTTATAATGTTTATATTTTTTATACTTATTATAAAAACTTAGAAATTAAGAAAAAATAATAAATAACTGCATAATAATAATAAATCGTTTATTTATAAAAACAATACAGATTACAATTGCTAAAGTAACGTACATTTTACAAGTTCTATCCTATGGTAGCTTAGCAGTTTGTCCAGTGGTTTGTCCAGTGCCCAAACTAGGCTGGGCCTGTATTTTGGGCACGTGGTAATAACAATTAAAGTTACAACAATACTCGGCATGCAGACTTAGCGCTCATAGGTTAGAGTTGTTTACAATTTATATTAATTTATGTTTAAGAAAACAAAATAAAAAGTTAAATAAAAAAAATCAATTCACATTAAGTAATAAAATTAGCTTGAAACGATTAAACTCAATAAGAAAAGAAAGAAGTACAATAAGGAAATTACAAGATAAATCAGGATACAATTGGGCTACGAGTAAATTAAATTAGTTCAAATAATTATTTTACAGAACTTGAATTTTAACAAAAGTGAGTAAATTATTCAGCCAATTTTCTGTGGATTAATTCATTATTCGGATTGATTTATTAATCATTATTACTCATTGGTCCATTACACATTACACATATTATTGGTCTGTAAAATTAGGTGATATGCACAGATGAGGTATACATAGATGGTACAATTTCACATAAGTTCGCTAATTTCTACTACAAACGGTTTACACAAAATATTAGATTTAAGTAGGTACAAGATTTTAAATTTAGATGCAACACAGCCTCTTCAAGTATTATAATATGTGAAATTATTTGGCAGTCGTATGATAACAGAAATGAGATGCGTTATTTAATTACGCGACGAAAACTTACAAGTCTAGACAAGAAAGTAAAAACTTGCGCTGTAAATCCTCAGGTAGCCTGATTTTACATCTCCTTTAAAGTTTAATATTATAACAAACATTAAAAAATAGACAAAGTACAAAAACTGCAAATAAGCAAAGTATGAAAAATAAAAACATGAGATCCAATTTAAAAAAAAAACGCATTGGTATGTTAAATACCACTATGTGAATTAATTATTAAATTTAAAAAGTAAAGGCTAGTTTCGGTCGGGAGAATGCCATCTAGGAACATAGTACTTACAAAGCTTTTGAGCTGTTTTGGAAAAAAACACATGAAAAAGCACTTTTACTTCAACTGTAAACTGTTGTTGAAAATCGATGTTGCAAACAGCCTTCTTTGTTTTCCTGGAATTTTCCGGTTTTCTTCGTCTTTAAGTTAACACGAGCTTAAATTACGTTGACACATTTGTATTTTTTCTTTTTTCACACAATTAATAAAATTCTTTCTTTAGTCCATATCTGAGCAAGACTGTATTAGATCTTCCAGGGTGCAGGAAGAGACACAACAGTCGTTGACCTCGGGCTCCGCACGTAAGGTTTTGGAGAGATCATCAACGCTTCTTTTGGAACGGTCATCCAGCGACATGGAAGCCTCCACTTCGTTTAGTAGCTTAAAAGCAATAAGACACAGCGGTTGCATCTTATTTGTCATAGCGTCTCTGCAATTCATTTTTTTCGCGGCTTTGTCTTTGTATTGTGCAGCGGCGGCGGCGCCCACCAGCAGGATCAACGCGCAAATTAAATATAATTTCAACATTGTAGAAGACATGATGGCTATGCGACTGCTGCAGTGAAGTCGAAGCAAGAAACTAAAGTGCATCCCAGCCGGAGCTGCCGTTTATATAGAACCCGATAACAGATGTCTGCGTCGGCGCCTACAAACCTACATAACAATAGGTCGGAGGGCTCGAGTCACAGATGCCTTCATATTAATTAGAAGAAAAAGTGATGAGATCTTTTTTGTAGATAATTTTATGTCTACAAACTTTGTTTGAAGCATTTTTCGGTAGCTTTCATTGTTTCAGAGATAAACGCAAAAAACGCAAATTTGCGCCTTTGACCTCGAATAAAAAACAACGCACAAGCGGGATCGATGAGGACTTTTGATATGTCATTTGTAATGACGAATCCAAGGCCTGCACAAAAATCCAGCTTGTTGGGAATGAATGCAAACTGGAATCATAATTAAGTCTATTTTGACTGGACTATATGGTATTTATAGAAATTGATAAAAGAATGCTTCTAGGAACAGAGAGTAATAAATAATTTTTCATCCCACCAGCTCGGAAAGAGTACTTTTGCTCCTCGATATCAGGGCGCAAAACTCGTTTTTACCCTCTAGAGGGTAAAGTAAATTTGAATTTAGAACATCGTGTGTACTGAGGTTTTGAATTCAAAACATAATTTAACCTATTTATTTCTACCTCCTTGGTGCCGAATTCATCCTACATTTCTTTTTAATTTGTTAAAAACTCATACAAAGAACCTCCTTGGTGTACTTTTTAGGGTTCCGTAAAACGTAAAAACGGAACCCTTATAGATTCGTCATGTCTGTCTGTCTGTCTGTCCGTCCGTATGTCACAGCCACTTTTTGCCGAAACTATGAGAACTACACTGTTGAAACTTGGTCAGTAGATGTATTCTGAGAACCACATTAAGATTTGAACAGAAAAATTAAAAAAAAAGAAAAACTAGGGTTGCCCCCCATACTGAGAACTGAAACTCAAAAATGTTTTTTTCATCAAACCTACACGTGTGGGGTGTCTATCGATAGGTCTTTAAAAATGATGTTGAGGTTTCTAACATCATTTTCGTCTACACTGAATAATTTGCGCGAGAGACACTTCCAAAGTGGTAAAATGTGTGTCCCCCCCCCCTTCTAACTTCTAAAGTAAGAGAATGAAAAATCTAAAAAAAATATATGATGTACATTAACATGTAAACTACCAACGAAAATTAGTTTGAACTCGATCTGATGAGTAGTTTTTTTTTAGTACGTCATAAATACACTATTATTGAAACTTCGATCAAAGTTACAAGGAACTACAAGAACTATGTGTACTATGTCTATTATGTTACTTGCTGCAACGGAACCCTTCATGGGCGAGTCCAACTCGCACTTGGCCACTTTATTTTTAAATGCTTTGCGCGCAATTTTCTTTTCACGTATGGAGGATAGAGGCAAAGAATGTTGTTTCAAATGGCAGAACATTTTAAAATGCTATGAATGAATCAATTGTAATCGAATTGAAGTATGCCGAGTTGCCAAGTTAGATCATTAAATATTATTGACTACTAAAATAGTAACTAATAGATAATTTCAACTACTTATGCAGTACAAAATAATGTAGTAGGTAAATATAACATCAAATAAATAATTACTATTTTGAGAAAACATGTAGGTACAATATATTTTGAAGTCAAAACTTCTTTTGGCGGGCCAAAGACAGATTTTTCGTGGGCTGTCAACTGAATTCTAGCGTCACGCTCAGGAATGATAAGAAATCTTCGGGTAAACTCGGGACCATAGCCATTGGCCATCTAGAAATGCCTCAACCATTCCCATTGGCCATTTAAAAATGCGTCATCATTTCTAGATGACCAGGATCATAGCCACGCCCTCCGGTGTCACACGCGTAGTTTCCAACGTATACAATTAAATTCTGAGTTATAAGTTACCACTTCTATCGGCAGTGCCTATGACTGTCAATTATTTTTCATGAATTCTGAATAGTACGTTTTTTTTTTCCTTGAAAATGTACCCTGATGCAAATTTAGCGTTACTATAATTTAATGCATTTGGGCCTTTGATAAAACTAAGTAAACGAAGATAAGGTACGCTCTAATATAAAGACAGCATAATATGCCGAAAATATCACACAAGTATACGCAATGTGCACACAGCTTCACTTGCATCGTGAGAGACGTTTGAATGAATGACAAAGACATCATGACAAGTAGGCAGTAGGTGCAAATGAGATAGCTATACATCACATTTGTTTAGATATTTTTTTCGACAAGAATAGAAAGACATACAAATGCACTGGCGTGAAAGAGACAAAATAGCCGCAACTAACATATCGCCGGTCGTGTTGCACTCTTACGCTGTATGTATATCTGTCTCTTTTTAGAAATGGCCAATTGTAAAATTGTTTACAACAGAAAAATAATTTTAGATCTAATAATAATTGAACTGTTATGGAAATAATTAAACATTTTGTGTACTTACGCATGAAAAGTGATACCATGGAACTTGTTCTTGGTATTTGAACTGTTTGTGCTCCTTGCAAAAGCAGAATAAGACATTATACGGCTCATATCGGATTTTTTTGAACTGTTAGCGAACGTCCACTCAACTTGTGGCTCCTGTTGCGACTGAGACTCAATCAGGAGACGAGACCTGATTTTGCATTGGGATCGTAGCAGAGCGCGTGCCGCTTCTTAGTGTTTTAAGACTTCAATGATTTGGGCGGACACTTTTTCATGTACACATAATATGAAACTCCTTACCTCAATCGGTCAACTCTCCGTATTTTCACGTCGTATTGTTATTGCTTAAACCATGGCTAATTAAAGTTAAAGTTTAAAACTTAGGTTAAAAACAGTAAAATTGAATACAAGTGAAAACCCGCAATACCATAATAATAAGTGATTCTAGCTACCAAGAAGTTTATTTGACGCCAACAGAATTGACTGAAACTGAAAATGCACAAAGCGTTTAGTAATTTCCTCGCTAAGATAAGGGCTGAAAAATTACGTGTTGCACTCGAGTGCAAAGATTTTTCACCTCTTGTGCCCTTTTGATTCCCTTGCTACGCTCAGGATTCTAATTTTTGAATCCCTCGCTACGCTCGTGATTCAACTTTAGAATCCTTCGCTTGCTCGGTCATCAAAATTGAGCACGCGGTTAAAAAGCCACTTTGCACTCTTGTACAACAAATAACTATTAAATGATGCCTCTACCAATCTGTCAGTGGAATGAATTGTGTAGATTTATAGCTCATTATTTCTGTAACTTGCTTGCACTAATTAATTTAAGCATTAATCTGCCATAATTAAGAAAGCCGATGAACACGATTGATATACAACAACAAAATTTAAAAAATGAGTTACCTCTGACGCCTCAACAGCATTCTTAGATATACCTAGTATCTTATCTTCATCATTCTTAGATATACCTAGTATCTTATCTTCATCATTCTTAGATATACCTAGTATCTTATCTTCATCATTCTTAGATATACCTAGTATCTTATCTTCATCCTTCTTAGATATACCTAGTATCTTATCTTCATCATTCTTAGATATACCTAGTATGCTATCTTCATCATTCTTAGATATACCTAGTATGCTATCTTCATCATTTTTAGATATACCTAGTATCTTATCTTCATCATTCTTAGATATACCTAGTATGCTATCTTCATCATTCTTAGATATACCTAGTATCTTATCTTCATCATTCTTAGATATACCTAGTATGCTATCTTCATCATTCTTAGATATACCTAGTATCTTATCTTCATCATTCTTAGATATACCTAGTATCTTATCTTCATCATTCTTAGATATACCTAGTATCTTATCTTCATCATTCTTAGATATACCTAGTATCTTATCTTCATCATTCTTAGATATACCTAGTATGCTATCTTCATCATTCTTAGATATACCTAGTATCTTATCTTCATCATTCTTAGATATACCTAGTATCTTATCTTCATCATTCTTAGATATACCTAGTATCTTATCTTCATCATTCTTAGA
Organism: Ectropis crepuscularia; assembly: GCA_963693475.1. NCBI lineage: Eukaryota > Metazoa > Arthropoda > Insecta > Lepidoptera > Geometridae > Ectropis > Ectropis crepuscularia. The sequence goes on from OY856338.1 coordinate 42,008,566, forward strand.
TATACCTAGTATGCTATCTTCATCATTCTTAGATATACCTAGTATCTTATCTTCATCATTCTTAGATATACCTAGTATCTTATCTTCATCATTCTTAGATATACCTAGTATCTTATCTTCATCATTCTTAGATATACCTAGTATGCTATCTTCATAATTCTTAGATATACCTAGTATCTTATCTTCATCATTCTTAGATATACCTAGTATGCTATCTTCATCATTCTTAGATATACCTAGTATCTTATCTTCATCATTCTTAGATATACCTAGTATCTTATCTTCATCATTCTTAGATATACCTAGTATCTTATCTTCATCATTCTTAGATATACCTAGTATCTTATCTTCATCATTCTTAGATATACCTAGTATCTTATCTTCATCATTCTTAGATATACCTAGTATCTTATCTTCATCATTCTTAGATATACCTAGTATCTTATCTTCATCCTTCTTAGATATACCTAGTATCTTATCTTCATCATTCTTAGATATACCTAGTATGCTATCTTCATCATTCTTAGATATACCTAGTATGCTATCTTCATCATTTTTAGATATACCTAGTATCTTATCTTCATCATTCTTAGATATACCTAGTATGCTATCTTCATCATTCTTAGATATACCTAGTATCTTATCTTCATCATTCTTAGATATACCTAGTATGCTATCTTCATCATTCTTAGATATACCTAGTATCTTATCTTCATCATTCTTAGATATACCTAGTATCTTATCTTCATCATTCTTAGATATACCTAGTATCTTATCTTCATCATTCTTAGATATACCTAGTATCTTATCTTCATCATTCTTAGATATACCTAGTATGCTATCTTCATCATTCTTAGATATACCTAGTATCTTATCTTCATCATTCTTAGATATACCTAGTATCTTATCTTCATCATTCTTAGATATACCTAGTATCTTATCTTCATCATTCTTAGATATACCTAGTATGCTATCTTCATCATTCTTAGATATACCTAGTATCTTATCTTCATCATTCTTAGATATACCTTGTATCTTATCTTCATCATTCTTAGATATACCTAGTATCTTATCTTCATCATTCTTAGATATACCTAGTATCTTATCTTCATCATTCTTAGATATACCTTGTATCTTATCTTCATCATTCTTAGATATACCTAGTATCTTATCTTCATCATTCTTAGATATACCTAGTATCTTATCTTCATCATTCTTAGATATACCTAGTATCTTATCTTCATCATTCTTAGATATACCTAGTATCTTATCTTCATCATTCTTAGATATACCTAGTATGCTATCTTCATCATTCTTAGATATACCTAGTATCTTATCTTCATCATTCTTAGATATACCTAGTATCTTATCTTCATCATTCTTAGATATACCTAGTATGCTATCTTCATCATTCTTAGATATACCTAGTATCTTATCTTCATCATTCTTAGATATACCTAGTATCTTATCTTCATCATTCTTAGATATACCTAGTATCTTATCTTCATCATTCTTAGATATACCTAGTATCTTATCTTCATCATTCTTAGATATACCTAGTATGCTATCTTCATCATTCTTAGATATACCTAGTATCTTATCTTCATCATTCTTAGATATACCTAGTATCTTATCTTCATCATTCTTAGATATACCTAGTATCTTATCTTCATCATTCTTAGATATACCTAGTATCTTATCTTCATCATTCTTAGATATACCTAGTATCTTATCTTCATCATTCTTAGATATACCTAGTATCTTATCTTCATCATTCTTAGATATACCTAGTATCTTATCTTCATCATTCTTAGATATACCTAGTATGCTATCTTCATCATTCTTAGATATACCTAGTATCTTATCTTCATCATTCTTAGATATACCTAGTATGCTATCTTCATCATTCTTAGATATACCTAGTATCTTATCTTCATCATTCTTAGATATACCTTGTATCTTATCTTCATCATTCTTAGATATACCTAGTATCTTATCTTCATCATTCTTAGATATACCTAGTATCTTATCTTCATCATTCTTAGATATACCTTGTATCTTATCTTCATCATTCTTAGATATACCTAGTATCTTATCTTCATCATTCTTAGATATACCTAGTATCTTATCTTCATCATTCTTAGATATACCTAGTATCTTATCTTCATCATTCTTAGATATACCTAGTATCTTATCTTCATCATTCTTAGATATACCTAGTATCTTATCTTCATCATTCTTAGATATACCTAGTATCTTATCTTCATCATTCTTAGATATACCTAGTATGCTATCTTCATCATTCTTAGATATACCTAGTATCTTATCTTCATCATTCTTAGATATACCTAGTATCTTATCTTCATCATTCTTAGATATACCTAGTATGCTATCTTCATCATTCTTAGATATACCTAGTATCTTATCTTCATCATTCTTAGATATACCTTGTATCTTATCTTCATCATTCTTAGATATACCTAGTATCTTATCTTCATCATTCTTAGATATACCTAGTATCTTATCTTCATCATTCTTAGATATACCTAGTATGCTATCTTCATCATTCTTAGATATACCTAGTATCTTATCTTCATCATTCTTAGATATACCTTGTATCTTATCTTCATCATTCTTAGATATACCTAGTATCTTATCTTCATCATTCTTAGATATACCTAGTATCTTATCTTCATCATTCTTAGATATACCTAGTATCTTATCTTCATCATTCTTAGATATACCTAGTATCTTATCTTCATCATTCTTAGATATACCTAGTATGCTATCTTCATCATTCTTAGATATACCTAGTATCTTATCTTCATCATTCTTAGATATACCTAGTATCTTATCTTCATCATACTTTTGTAGTGGTAGGACTCTTCGCAGAGTCCGCCTGGGGAAGTACCTGTGGTACTTGTGGTACCTTTGCCATTTATTTTACCGCCAAGCAGTACTGCGCAAACGTTATTGTGTTCCGGTTTGAAGGGTAATGTTTCCAGAGAAATTACTGGGCTTAGAGACATAACATCTCAGATCTCTGGGTGGCGAGCGCAGTGCAGTGCTAGGTAATGATTTGGACTCTTCATTCGGTTCCAATAGCTGCGTGTCACTGTGCTGTTATGTGGCAGGCATGTTGCTTACCATCAGGCACATGTCCTGCTCGTCTCGTCACTCTTCATTTTAAAAAAAAAGTTGAGAGGTGTCAAGGGACACCCGGATGAAACGAAGTTCTTGTCGATTTATTATTATAGTCGCATTTCAAGCGAATTTAGTCGCTACTGATTTTAGTGTAGGGTATTAGCATCAGTAAGAATCAGAGTACCTAGTCAGTCTGAATTAAGTACTCTAGGTGGATAGGTCTTTCGAAGCAATCACACTATCAGTTCATTACACGCAACGTTACGTACTACGTCTGAACTACGTAACGTGTAATCCCGGATGAATGGAACAGTTTCGTGACTGATGCCTGAAGCTGAATATAGTAGGATGAAACCTATTGTAAATGGAAGAGAATATGACAAAAGTGAATGAAAATCGTCAAATTACTGTATTTCGGGTTTATTTTGCGGTTCTGAATGATTACTTTACATATATTCTCAGGAAAACAAAGAACAAAATTATCGTACCGGTAGTGACCTCTCCAGATTTTCTATGACACTAGAGTAGGATACAATCCACCGCTGAAGTTAATTTTGAGTTCTGCGCCACCTATTAGTGATTGTAGGAACTTCGATGTGCAAGTCGATTCGGACAGTGGTCGTGTGGTACTTCAATTTAAAATTAAATTCAAATACACGACTAAATTTTATAAGAAGCTATGTTTACGTCGACTATTGTACCAAACAAATGATAAAAAAAATACATCAAAATCGATTCTCAATTAGCGGAGCTATCGCGTAAGATACGTACCAAAATATAGAACGGCGGCGGCGTTGAGATCATTCTCCTATTTTAAAGCCGGTTAAAAATTAATTATATTGTCACATAAGCGAAAATTTGATAATTAAATTAGTGTTGGTCTAGCCTCAAACCAAATACTCATAGGCTTAGTTGTGCTACTATATTAATGTGCAATAGAATTTTGTTTTCGTTATTGTTTGTTAGAAAATACTTAGATACAAATTAAATGCGTTGATTCTTTGAAAATCCTATATAAGAACTATTATTCTCAGGAAAAAAAGAACAAAAAGAGTGTTGAGAAAAAAAAAAAAAAACGAGTTTTGCGGGAACTATCGGGATTCGATCCGGGGTATCCCAACTTCACAGGCGACACCTTACCATTTGCGCCAATCGGTCATTGATTACAATGGTGAAATTTGTTACAAGTATTTACAAGCACTACAATTTATTTTGGTTTGGCACTACGAAGATTTGGAAGCAATCTGATGATGGAGCCAAAATACTGTCGAGGGAACTCCTCAAAGATTTACAGCAGTTATCTTGTGTTTGGGCTTGATTAATTTGTATTGATGAGCACTTTACGTCTACGTGTCTTGGTACTGTCTTTCATCATCATTAAAAATGTCTATGTTTGGATGTTTGTTGCTCAATTGCGTTGTAACTAATTAATTAATCGTTAGAACTTTAAAAATTGCAGGGGTGGACTAGTGCGTTTGAAAACTGTTTTAATTAAGTATTTTAAAGCACTACAATTGAATGAAGGTCTGGAGGCGATCCGATGAAGGAGCCGAAAGACAGTCGATGCTACTCCTCAACGATCTACAGCAGTTACCTTGTGTATAGGCTTGATAAAGCTGTATCGATGAGCATTTTACACATACCTAGGTGGGATGTGACTGTTATTAGGGGTCTGACGATGAAGACAAAGGACAGTTATGTGAACTGTTTAACGGTTTACAGTAGCTACCTAGTGTTTGTGCTTGATTCATGTACTCTTAAATATTGATGAGAACTTGGCACCCACATGGGTACTGAGGACCATTTTACAGGTCTGAGTACACCGACCATCCTGGATTTGAACACTTTATCATAGTGAATATTATTCTACTAGTCAAGTTTTTTCTTTATCTTCTCACCTAATTCAAGTAACCATCAACACCACCAACCATAAATTATTCATCTAACCATCACTTAAAATCGTAAAATAAAATAATTTTAACAAAAAAAAGAACCGACTTCAAACAGTAAACTAAAAAGTAAAAAATAAATCTCTTTACCACAAATTAGAACGTATTTTGATTAATTTGAACAGACATGATTAAATAAGTATTTAACAATTCTGAAGTCGGTGCCAAGTAAATGTTGCAACAACCTTCCTGTCTATCATACATATGTCCCCAACAACTTGTCTATGTTCCAAATGTCAGTTCGATTTACTACTCTACTAATGTTAGCTTCAGCTGTAGTTGTTTTACTTGGCACCGACTTCAGAATTGTTAAATACTTATTTAATCATGTCTGTTCAAATTAATCAAAATACGTTCTACTTGGTGGTAAAGAGATTTATTTTTTACTTTTTAGTTTACTGTTTGAAGTCGGTTCTTTTTTAGGGTTCCGTAAAACGTAAAAACGGAACCCTTATAGATTCGTCATGTCTGTCTGTCTGTCTGTCTGTCCGTCCGTATGTCACAGCCACTTTTTGCCGAAACTATGAGAACTACACTGTTGAAACTTTGTAAGTAGGTGTATTCTGTGAACCGCATTAAGATTTGAACAAAAACATTAAAAAAAAAAGAAAAATTAGGGTTACCTCCCATACTGAGAACTGAAACTCAAAAAATTTTTTTTCATCAAACCTACACGTGTGGGGTGTCTATCGATAGGTCTTCAAAAATTATGTTGAGGTTTCTAAAATCATTTTCGTCTACACTGAATAATTTGCGCGAGAGACACTTCCAAAGTGGTAAAATGTGTGTCCCCCCCCCCCTCTAACTTCTAAAGTAAGAGAATGAAAAATCTAAAAAAAAATATGTGATGTACATTACCATGTAAACTACCAACGAAAATTAGTTTGAACTCGATCTGATGAGTAGTTTTTTTTTAGTACGTCATAAACACACTATTATTGAAACTTCGATCAAAGTTAAAACAACGAACTACAAGAACTATGTGTACTATGTATATTATGTTACTTGCTGCAACGGAACCCTTCATGGGCGAGTCCAACTCGCACTTGGCCACTTTATTTTGTTAAAATTATTTCCGTCTAGCTCCCTTTCATAACGCGCAATAAGGTTTGTAGTAAAACAATAATTAATTATGAAGGTGTAGAAAAAGCTCTTTCACAAGAAACTTGGCAGGGTCTGTTTTTGATTAAAAATGATGTTAATGCTGCGGCTGATCTTTTTAATGAAAAAATTAATAAAATTTTAATAAGTAACACTAAAAGTAGTAAAATTTCAAAAACTTACCAACCCTTGAAACCGTGGATCACTATAGGGGTAGTCAGATCTCTTAGAAAAAGAGATCGACTTCATTCATTGGCTAAAAAAATACCAGATGAAACTAATAAAGAAAAATATATCCGATATAGAAATACTTGCAACAATTTGATTAAGAAATTAAAAAGAGACTTACAAAAATAAACTAGCTACATGTAAGGGAAACTTAAAAGAAACTTGGAAGGTTATAAAAGATATCTGTAACCTAAATAAATCAAAAAATCCAGCTCTAGACCTATTAAAAATTAAAAATAGTCCCACAGAATCTCTAAACGATGTTAATCTATATTTTACGTCAGTTGGTGAAACTCTTGCACAGGCGACATTACAAAAACTCAATGCTACAGAAAAAGATCTAGCTACCTTGGCACAAAGTATAATCCAACCAGTAGATACAATGTCTATTTCTCCTACAGATCCAGTCGAGGTTAGACAAGTAGTCATGGGTCTCAAGACTCACAGTGCTCCAGGTTGGGATACGATTACGTCTAAGCTAGTTAAAACATTTGTAAATAGGCTAGCAGTCCCGATTGCATTCATATGTAATATGAGTTTTGAAACTGGTAAATTTCCTGAATTATATAAAAAAGCCATGGTATGCCCTATCTTCAAATCTGGTGATAAGTCTAATCCATCTAATTATAGGCCAATTTCACTTCTTTCTACTCTCTCAAAAATTTTAGAAAAGCTCGTCAAAAAGAGAGTCACTCTATATTTATCTAGAGAAAGGAAATTTGTTAAGCAAAAATCAATATGGATTTAGAGAGGGCCGATCAACAGAAGAAGCAGTTCTTATGTTGACCAACAAAATAACATCGTATCTTGATCGTGGCGAGAGGTGCATTGGAGTATTTTTAGATATGCAAAAAGCATTTGACACAGTATCCATTCCAATTCTATTAACAAGGCTCGAAAACGTTGGAATTAGAGGTTTGGCACTGGATTGGTTCACTGACTACTTATCAGGAAGATTGCAATGCGTACGACTTGATGGCTACGAAAGTGACAGAGCGTCTTGCGTATATGGGGTGCCTCAAGGAAGCACGCTCGGTCCATTGCTCTATATTTTGTACATAAATACCTTATGTGGTGTAAGTGTATACCTTATACGGGGTGTAAGGAGGAAGCGTATATCATCTAGTTTCCTCAAATGTCAACCTCCCCTGCACGTGGTGCACCCTGCTGCCAACTAACGAGGCTCTGACGACCGAACCAATGGCGGTATATCCATTTAAAAGCCAGTCCTAAATTGACCAGGCCAGTGACGGGCAGCGGCGTCACTGGTGCAAAGGGCTGGCCCCGCGGTCACCAACCCGCCTGCCTAGCGTGGTGACTATGGCAAACACCCCCCCTTATGAAAGACACAAATAAGAAACGGCCCCTAGTCCCCGGCGGCTCCGCTATTCCAGGCACTGGTGGCAGCCTTGGTTCCGGCAGAGCATGGGGTGCAAAGAATCTCCGGCAGATGCCCCGCCACCAAACCCCACGACTCGACCTGGCAACTTATAATGCACGGACGCTGAGGGCTGACGAAAAGATTGTGGAGTTGGAAGAAGAAGTGGACAAGTTGCGCTGGGATATTATAGGGTTATCCGAAGTCCGAAGACAGGGCGAGGGCAGGATAACCCTCGATTCCGGCAACTTGTTCTACTACCGGGAGGGAGATCAACAATCCCAAGGGGGTGTCGGGTTTATCGTCCGCAAGTCTCTTGTTAACAACGTGATAATGATCGAGAGTGTGTCGAACAGGGTTGTATACCTTGTACTTAAAATTACCGACCGATACTCATTGAAGGTAATACAGGTATACGCACCGACCTCGACACATCCCGACGAAGAGGTTGAGGCCATGTATGAGGACATCTCCAAAGCCATACATGTCTCGCCAACACATTTCACAGTTGTGATGGGAGACTTGAACGCGAAACTGGGGAAACGTAGCGGTGATGAGTTGAGAGTAGGGCAATTCGGATATGGGCAGCAGAACCCAAGAGGGCAACGTCTAGCTGATTTCTTGGAAAGGGAGAGCCTCTTTATGATGAACTCCTTTTTCAAGAAACAGCCACAACGAAAATGGACATGGATTAGCCCAGATGGTTCCACAAAAAATGAGATCGACTTCATTATGACGACTAAACGGCAAATATTCAGCGATGTCTCTGTGATCAGTAAGGTCAAAACCGGCAGCGATCACCGTATGGTAAGAGGCACGCTGAATCTAAACATTAAGTTCGAAAGGTCACGTCTAATGAAGTCCACGCTCCGACCAAGTTCTGCTCAAATTGAGAATCCCGATAACTTTCAACTCGAACTTCAAAACCGCTTCGAGTCCCTAAATGAGTGCGTAACGGCGGATGAAATTAATGACAGGCTAGTGGAAACTGTTCACGCGGTCGGCAGAAAATTCTACAAGAGCCGACGCCAAAATAGAACACAAAAACTCTCCGATCATACTCTGAATCTCATGGCGGTTAGGCGAGGTATGCGGTTGCAGTCTTCGGTAGACATGACGGTCTACAGACGGCTCAATAGACAGATTTCTACTTGTGTGCGACGCGACATACGCTGCTACAATACTATGAGTATTGAAGAAGCGATTAAGCGGAACAAAGGCTCGAAAGTGTTCGCAAGAAATCTGTCTCTTGGGCAAAGTCAATTGACCAAATTGAAAACCGATGATGGCAACGTCACCTCGTCGAAGCCCGAGATTTTAGAGGAGATCGAGAAGTTCTATGAACAGTTATACACCTCTGCGCAAGCACAACCTGTCGTTAATATGGCTAAAGACCCCAGAGCCAAGCTGACCCGACACTTTACCGAAGATATCCCGGAAGTCAGCCTGTACGAGATTAGGATGGCCCTCAAGCAACTTAAAAACAACAAGGCACCTGGCGACGACGGAATTACGACTGAGCTTCTGAGAGCGGGTGGAAAACCGGTACTTAAAGTCCTCCAGAAGCTGTTCGACTCCGTCATACTTGACGGTAATACGCCAGAAGCGTGGAGCAGAAGTGTGGTGGTGCTCTTCTTCAAAAAAGGTGACAACACCTTGTTGAAGAATTACAGACCCATCTCACTTCTGAGCCACGTTTATAAGTTGTTTTCGAGGGTAATCACGAATCGTCTCGCACGCAGGTTTGACGACTTCCAGCCACCCGAACAAGCCGGTTTCCGAAAAGGCTATAGTACCATAGACCACATCCATACGCTTCGGCAGATTATACAGAAAACCGAGGAGTATAATCGGCCACTATGTATAGCGTATGTGGACTATGAGAAAGCCTTCGATTCCATCGAGACCTGGGCAGTGCTTCAGTCTCTCCAGCGATGCCGCATGGACTATCGCTATATCGAAGTGTTGAAGTGTATTTACAGCAAAGCCACAATGTCTGTTCGATTACAGGACCAGTGCACAAAACATATCCAGCTACAGAAAGGCGTGAGGCAGGGAGATGTTATATCTCCGAAACTGTTCACTGCCGCGCTGGAAGATGTTTTCAAGTTACTGGACTGGAACGGACATGGCATTAATATCAACGGCGAATGTATCACTCACCTTCGGTTTGCCGACGACATAGTCATTGTGGCGGAGTCGCTGGAGGACCTCGGTGCTATGCTCAGAGACCTCAGTAGAGTATCCCAACAGGTAGGTTTGAGGATGAATATGGACAAGACGAAGGTCATGTCAAATGTTCATGTCTCACCTGTACCGGTTATTGTTGGGAATACCACACTCGAAGTTGTTGACGAATACGTCTACCTGGGTCAAAAGATCCAATTAGGTAGATCCAACTTCGACAAAGAGGTCCAGCGAAGGATCCAACTCGGATGGGCAGCGTTCGGGAAACTACGGCACGTCTTGGAGTCCAAAATACCCCAATGCTTGAAGACGAAAGTCTTCAATCAGTGCGTGTTGCCAGTGATGACTTACGGAACTGAGACGTGGTCCTTAACTGTGGGCCTCATAACAAAGCTCAAAGTCACACAGCGAGCTATGGAGAGAGCGATGCTCGGAGTCTCTTTGCGCGACAGAATCCGGAATGAGGATATTCGCAAAAGAACGAAAGTAGCCGACATAGCTCGAAGAGTAAGCAAGCTGAAGTGGCAATGGGCAGGCCACATCGCTCGCAGAACTGACAACCGATGGGGAAGAAAGGTTCTCGAGTGGCGACCACGAACCGGAAGACGCAGTGTTGGACGGCCTCCCACTAGATGGACAGATGACCTCACAAAGGTCGCTGGAAACCGCTGGTTGCAGGTTGCGCAGGACCGTTCGTTGTGGAAATCTAGGGGGGAGGCCTATGTCCAACAGTGGACGTCTTGCGGCTGATGAATGAATAAAACCTTATGTGATACTTCCTTGCCTGGGGTAGACTTGTTAATGTTCGCAGACGACACTGTGCTTCTTGTACACGAAAAAACTTGGCCTAAAGTAGTTGATTTAGCTCAAAATTCTCTCGCAACAGTTAGTCTTTGGCTCGAAAATAACTTACTATCATTAAACGCCAGTAAAGCCAAATATATTTGTTATAGTATTACGGAAACAGGAGCCCCTAAATATGACATAAGTGTAAAAATGCATACCTTCCCCTGTAATCGTGGCATAAGATCTGCAAATTGTACCTGCCCAGATTTAGCTCGAGTTGACTCGATCAAGTATCTGGGAGTGCATATAGATTGTTATCTGAATTGGAATTGTCACATTAAAAATTTGGTCTCAAGAGTAAGAAAACTAATATATATTTTCAAAAGTTTAAGAACTGTAGCTGAATCAGATTTAGTCATACAAGCCTATAAAGCATTATGTGAATGTATTATTCGGTACTGCATTTGCGCATGGGGCACTGCGGTTAAATCTAACTTAATACCAGCTGAGCGGGCCCAACGTGCAATACTTAAGGTAATGTTTTTCTTGCCCTTTAGACATCCAACAAATGAACTGTATAAGTTGTTGAATGTCCTAAGTGTGAGAAAGATATTTGTTTACGAAAGCTTACGACGGTTCCATAGAAAAACAGTGCCACTCTTGTTAGACGATTCTAAAAGAGATCGTCCCTGTCCTGTTCCAGGCAGGAAGACTAAGTTTGCGAAAAGGAGATACGATTGCATTGTTCCTCTGTTGTACAATAAAATTGACGTAGAATTTAAAATTAAAAGAAAATCAAATAATGAAATTAAAAAGATTTTGAGATCATGGTTGGCCAGATTCGATTATGATAGTCTTGAATACTTACTTGTAGATATAGATATAACATAATAGGAATAACTTAAAAAAATAACATAACACTTAAATTATAAGTGTCTCTTGTAAAGATGTGTGTTGATGTCAATTGTTATATACTTCTGTCATTTCTCTATTTGAAATCTAATTAATTATATAAATACGTGTGTAATTTTTTTTTTGTCATGACTGTAGTTATCGATACTCATTTAATTTTGTTTATTTTAGTGTCATTAGTGTTAAGGGAGAGGCCATCGGTTCCGAAACACAGTATTACATACTAGTTCGGAACTGATGGGTTCCAATTGATCTTGTGAAATGTTTTATCTTGAAATAAAGTATTTTGTATTTGTATTTGTTGTTTATGAATTATTGAAATTAATATTCCTCAAATAGTTTTATTAAAACTTGCGTGATTTTAACTCATTTTGAAAACATTATACAGGAACTAATCACGGCCTAAATTATTATTAACTAGAGCCGCGGTTTCACCAGCGCAGTTCTCGGTCCTGTTATTTTCCAGGGATTAAAAACAGCCTATGTGTAATTTTAGACTATAATCTAAATCCTGACTGTGTTCCAAATTTCAACCCTATGCGTTCGAACGTTCCGACGTGATTGAGCAACAAACATCCAAACATTGACATTTATAATCATCATCATCATATCAACCAAAAGACGTCTACTGCTGAACGAAGTAGGTACTTAGTACGAAGTGTAGTAGTGGTAGGACTCTTGGCAGAGTCCGGCTGGGCCACACCTTTGCCAGTTATTCTACCGCCAAGCAGTAATGTGCAAACATTACTGTGTTCCGGTTTGAAGGGCAATGTTTCCAGAGAAATTAGTGGGCCTAGAGATATAACAACTTAGATCTCTAGGTGGCGAGCGCAGTGCAGTGCTAGGTAATGATTTGGACTCTTCATGTTCTAATAGCTGCGTGTCACTGTGCTGTCATGTGGCAGACATGTTACTTACCACCAGGCACATGTCCTGCTCGTCTCGTCACGCTTTGTTTAAAAAAACGAAGGCCTCCCCCAAAGATCTCCACAAAGACCGGTCTTGCGCCACCCGCATCCAACGGTTTCCGGCGACTTTCACCAGATCGTCGCGTCGGTCCATCTTGTGGTAAGGCCTGCCTACGATGCGTTTTCGGGCAGCAACATTTATAATATTAATGGGATATTAAATGCACAACGTATTTAAGATGTAGGACCCCCCTCCCAAACGATGGACCGATGATATTGTCACGGTCGCGAGAAGTCGGTGGATGGAGGAGGCACAAGACCGGTCATTGTGGACATTTTTGGGGGAGGCCTATGTCTAGCAGTGGACGTCTGCAGGCTGCAGATGATGAAGATGATGACGATTTAAGGTACTTAAGTGGATAAAGATTAATGCTGTAATGCTTGAAGCCACTTCGTAATTAAGCCACTATTTCTCGTAAAAATAAAAGATAAAAAATTGTTATCGTGGGATATCCCTAAGAGATAGACAAATACCATCGCCAACCTTTTTTGTAGTCATTCTTAAGGTGTAAAATCTACTGTAGTACATTATTTCGATCTATCGCGTAGGGTTCAACCAGCCCTTGCAATGTAAGCGCAAAAAACGTGTTTATTTCGACATCATAGTTGAACAGTTCAAGTATTACGGAGGCAGATTTACAGCAATTATTGACCACCCTTCTAATCAAAATTAAACAAAGCTTTAGTCACAGTGACTCAGTTTGAAGGGATGCATCGGGGATCGCGTGCTCGCATTTTACGAGAATTGTCGTTCATACATTGTTCATACATACTACTAGGCGACTAAATTGTTCTGAATATGGACTACGGCGAATTAGTGAAGTTTTAGTGCTAATTTAATTCAAATATGGTTAGAGCGTTTTGAAGAGACGGGTTCGATGTTTAAAGCACAATCAATTATTCGACCTAGAACGTTTAGGACCGAAGACAATATTAAGAGAGTTACGCAGTCTGTACGTTTGTCTGCTCGCAAGAGATCGTCTGTCTGACACTTATCACAACGTTTTTTTTAACAAATTTTAAACATGGACCTTAAATTGCATTCATACAAGCAACTAACACAAATTTGACTCTGTGTCGTGTGACAAGTGCACCTTCAGCATCCTTCAGCGAAATACTTGCATGCATTTGGAAATGAAATGCTTACTCGGTTTTTCAGTTTTCACAGTATCCTTTTCTCTGATGAGGATGGACCTCATCGGTTTCGTAATCATCAAAATGTGTTGTTGTTAACGAAACAGTGAGAATCCAACACTCAGACACCAGGAACCACAGCATAGCCCTAAAGTAACGGTATGGGCAGCGGGCAGCGATCTCCAGCAGATAAATAATTACTTACCTGCTACAAAAAGGGTAATTATTCCTTTGAAAATGCGAAGGGGCAAAACTTAACTGGGAATACCGAACGCTATGCTGCGGTGTTGGGAGATTTTTTGATTCCAGAACTTAACACTTCAAACCTCATTTGTAAATTGTTAAAAGGAAATATATGTATTATTTTCACTCATTTATTGATCTTCTTAATTTTAAAGTTTTTTACAATCCTTACTAACTAATATATATATATATTATATATTTATATATAATATCATCATCATCATCAACAGCCCACTAAACGTTCCCACTGCTGGGACTCGGGGCCTTCTCTCGCAAGGAGAGAGTTAAGGCCATAATCCACCACGCTGGCCCAGTGTGGGTTGGCGGATGACACATGACTTCGAAAGATTCTAGGTACATGTCGGTTTCCTCACGATGTTTTCCTTCACCGTTTTAAGTTAGCGGCATTACGCACATGACTTCGAAAAGACAGTGGTGCGTGTGGGGTTTGAACCCGGGGTCTCCGGATCGGCAGCCGCCGTTCTCCCGACTAGACCACCGTAACTTATTCTAAAGTATATTATACTAAATTAAAATAAATAAGTAAATTATACTTATTCTATTATAATTCGTAAATTTATATTATTGGTTTGATAAGGTGTTCCCCTACTCGAGCTAGGCTCGGTTTACTGAGCTCCCGCCCTGAGACCCTCAGGGAAAAGGTGGCTCAGTTCCCCTTTGCACAAAGACTGTGTCCCCCAGAACTTTGCTGATTATTGTCGTTGTGTGAATGGCTGCTTGTTTTTGAATGATGTGTGTGTTAATGTGTGAATCTAGTTTTGTACAGTATCTGTGTAGTGATTTAGCTATAACACCAGTGGCTCCTACTACTATGGGTATAACTTCTGCGGGTGTTTTCCATAATCGGGTTATTTCGCGCTTAAGAGGATGGTATTTGCTTAACTTTTCTATTTCTTTAGCTCCTATGTTATAATCCGACGGTACAGTGATGTCTATTAAATATGTTTTATTTTCTTTTTTGTTAATGTATATAATATCTGGTCTATTGTGCACTATAGTAACGTCTGTTTGAACCGGTATTTCCCACATTAATTTTGCGCTGTCGTTTTCTTTGACCTGTGGTTGCGTCAGATGTTCTTGCCACCACAACTTGGCTACCGGAAATTTATGCTTTTTAGCCAAGGTCCAGAAAACGTACTGTACTATGTTATTGTGGCGTTTGGTGTAGTAAGTACCGGCCAGTTTTTCACATCCTGAGACAACATGTTGTACGGTCTCATCCTTTGCTAAACATAGCCGACACTTACCATCAACTGGTTTTTTTAAGATGTCCCGTTCGATTTGTTTGGTGATTACTGCTTGATCTTGTATTGCAAATATGGCTGACTCTAATGCTGGAGAAACAGGTTGCTTTTTAATCCATCGGAACGACTGTATTGTATCAATGTTTTCCTTCTCCAAAACTGCTTTATAAAACTGCCCGTGAAGCGGCTTTGCTTTTATTTTGTTTACTCGTGTTTTGACTATTGCTTGTTTGATTTCTCTATCTGCATATTTTTCGTTTGATCTCAACCCTATTTCTTCTAAGTTTTGTTGTGTTTCTTTTATAATTGAATATTTATCTTTGTTGTTGTCGTGTTCCACTATTGCCCTAAGTAAATAATCTTTTTCCGTTTGTATGTAGTATTTATATTTAATTATTTGCATTTTATATAATGTTTCTAAGCTGGTAAGGCCTCTCCCACACTCATCTTTTGGTAGATACAACCGTTCAACGTCGGCTTTTTGTTGGTGAGCTTTGTTCATAGCTAAAATCTTCCTAGTTTTAACGTCTACTTTTTTGAGATCTGATGTTTTGAAGTTGATGATGCCAAAAGTGTATAGCAATACTGGAACTGCGTAGATGTTTATGGCCCTAAGTAAGTTTCGCGAGTTGAGATGCGAGGCTGTTAGATTTTTTAACACGTTGGAAATACTCTTTCTCTATTTTCTGTCTAACTTCTGCATGATCTATTTTTCCTGCCTCATTTATACCTAAATATTTGTACGTGTCGCCTGTATGTAAATGTGTGAACTCTTCCCCACTGAGCAGGGCATGGCCTTCTCCATGATGTTCATTTCTCCTACCGGCAACAAGATGAAGAACGTTGCATTTATTTAATCCGAATTCCATTCCTATGTCATTGGTAAATATTTCGGTGCTGTCTATTAAAATTTTTAAGTTGGTTTTACTATTTGCGTATATTTTTAAGTCGTCCATATATAGCAAATGATCGTAAATTTATATTATGGTTTGATAAGGTGTTCCCCTACTCGAGCTAGGCTCGGTTTACTGAGCTCCCGCCCTGAGACCCTCAGGGAAAAGGTGGCTCAGTTCCCCTTTGCACAAAGACTGTGTCCCCCAGAACTTTGCTGATTATTGTCGTTGTGTGAATGGCTGCTTGTTTTTGAATGATGTGTGTGTTAATGTGTGAATCTAGTTTTGTACAGTATCTGTGTAGTGATTTAGCTATAACACCAGTGGCTCCTACTACTATGGGTATAACTTCTGCGGGTGTTTTCCATAATCGGGTTATTTCGCGTTTAAGAGGATGGTATTTGCTTAACTTTTCTATTTCTTTAGCTCCTATGTTATAATCCGACGGTACAGTGATGTCTATTAAATATGTTTTATTTTCTTTTTTGTTAATGTATATAATATCTGGTCTATTGTGCACTATAGTAACGTCTGTTTGAACCGGTATTTCCCACATTAGTTTTGCGCTGTCGTTTTCTTTGACCTGTGGTTGCGTCAGATGTTCTTGCCACCACAACTTGGCTACCGGAAATTTATGTTTTTTAGCCAAGGTCCAGAAAACGTACTGTACTATGTTATTGTGGCGTTTGGTGTAGTAAGTACCGGCCAGTTTTTCGCATCCTGAGACAACATGTTGTACGGTCTCATCCTTTGCTAAACATAGCCGACACTTACCATCAACTGGTTTTTTTAAGATGTCCCGTTCAATTTGTTTGGTGATTACTGCTTGATCCTGTATTGCAAATATGGCTGACTCTAATGCTGGAGAAACAGGTTGCTTTTTAATCCATCGGAACGACTGTATTGTATCTATGTTTTCCTTCTCCAAAACTGCTTTATAAAACTGTCCGTGAAGCGGCTTTGCTTTTATTTTGTTTACTCGTGTTTTGACTATTGCTTGTTTGATTTCTCTATCTGCATATTTTTCGTTTGATCTCAACCCTATTTCTTCTAAGTTTTGTTGTGTTTCTTTTATAATTGAATATTTATCTTTGTTGTTGTCGTGTTCCACTATTGCCCTAAGTAAATAATCTTTTTCCGTTTGTATGTAGTATTTATATTTAATTATTTGCATTTTATATAATGTTTCTAAGCTGGTAAGGCCTCTCCCACCCTCATCTATTGGTAGATACAACCGTTCAACGTCGGCTTTTTGTTGGTGAGCTTTGTTCATAGCTAAAATCTTCCTAGTTTTAACGTCTACTTTTTTGAGATCTGATGTTTTGAAGTTAATGATGCCAAAAGTGTATAGCAATACTGGAACTGCGTAGATGTTTATGGCCCTAAGTAAGTTTCGCGAGTTGAGATGCGAGGCTGTTAGATTTTTTACACGTTGGAAATACTCTTTCTCTGTTTTCTGTCTAACTTCTGCATGATCTATTTTTCCTGCTTCATTTATACCTAAATATTTGTACGTGTCGCCTGTATGTAAATGTGTAAATTCTTCCCCACTGAGCAGGGCATGGCCTTCTCCATGATGTTCAGTTCTCCTACCGGCAACAAGATGAAGGACGTTGCATTTATTTAATCCGAATTCCATGCCTATGTCATTGGTGAATATTTCGGTGCTGTCTATTAAAATTTTTAAGTTGGTTTTACTATTTGCGTATATTTTTAAGTCGTCCATGTATAGCAAATGATTTACTGTGGTATTGTCTTTGAGCCGGTATCCTTTGAATTCGTACTTGTTGAGAATTTGTGAGATGGGATTAATTCCCAAACAGAACATGAGCGGTGAAAACGAATCGCCTTGGACTATTCCTCGGCGGATGTATATGGGGTCGGTGGTTACAGACCCGTTAGTACCGCGAGCTGTCATGATCACTCTCCATGTAGGCATGACTATCTCTAAGAACCTTTTGATAGCAGGTGGACATTTATAGAGATCTAGTACTCTGAGTAGCCACTCATGCGATAGGCTATCAAAAGCCTTGCGATAGTCAACCCACGCCATACTTAGGTTTTTCTGACACTTGTTTGCGTCTTCGAGGATGGCCTTGTTGATCATGAGATGGTCTTTGCAGCCCCGTACCCCGCGTCTGCAACCCCGTTGTTCCGGAGCTAAGATGTCATTTTTGTCGCAGTGGATGTAGAGCTCATTTGCCATTATGGACGTTAAAATTTTGTACATAGTTGGTAAACAGGCAATAGGACGCCAATTCTTCGGGTCCTGGGTGTCGTCACTTTTGGGTATTAGTATGACTTGCCCTGTTGTAAACCAACTATCAATGGGTTCTAAGCCTTTCATTATCCGGTCGTACAATGCGGCTATGTATTTGTGTGTGCTTGTGAAATATTTGAGATAATAGTTTTGTATTTTATCTATTCCCGGTGTTTTCCAATTTTGTGTCTTCCTAATTGCAAGTTTTACTTTTTCTTCGTCTATTTCTTCAAACTGATGCTGTTCTATGTTTTCGGCTGACTTTTCTATTTCAGGTATCCAGGTTGCGTCGGTGTTGTATGGGATAGGATTCGATAAAATGTTGGTCCAGAAGTTTTGAGTGTCTTCTTTACTAGGAATTTGTGTAGGATTGTGTTGTGTTTTGTTGAGAGATCTGTAGAATTTATGTTGATTTTCGGCAAATTGTTTGTTTTGTATCTTTTTTTCGTTCACTTCGTCGTACCTTCGGAGTCGACCTGCTAAGGCTTTCACTTTTTGTTTCAGTATCTCTATGGTATTGTTGTGTTCTTCGTCGTTGGTGATTTTGTATTTGGAGTAAAGCGTTATTTTGATGTTGTACATTCTTCTGCTATTGACACCCCCTTTGAGTTCTACTAACCTACCTAATTCTTTCCTAAGCCCTTCAATTCTTTGCTTAATCCGTCTTTTCCAAGGCGGATCTTGCTTTGGTTTTTGTACTGTGGATGGCGTATACGGTATTTATATATATATATATATATATAATATATATATATATATATATATATATATATATATATATATATATATATATATATATATATATATATATATATAATAATGTATGGATAATATATTTATATTTCATACTAGCTGACCCCACAAACGTTGTTTTGCCTTAGTGAACAACCCTTGTCACTTAGGGGTAATAGGCTCTACATACGAATCCTTTTATCAGAGGAAGTTGCGAAGAAATGACGTAAAAGTGGGCGGGACCTGATAAAAAATTTTACTCAATTCCCTGTCTCCAAAAAATGAGACCGAATAATTGCCAACAGTATGATTTAAATCGTATTTTTACGACTTTTTGGCTATGGTACGATATACGATCGAGTAATCGAAATTGTACACAAAATGTTATTTTAATTACCCGACTGAATGAAGGGTTATAGTTTCTTATATGTTTGTAAATTTCTTTACCCCCACTTATCTTCCAAACGGCTGGATGACAATTAAGGTATCGTTAGATTTGTCTCAATCACTCAAGTGTCTCCTTAGATAGTACATTGTATTAAATAATGTTTTAAAGCTGTTTTTGTTCAGTCGGGTTTTTAAAATTATAGTTATTTATTTATCTTGAAATGAATAACCACTTTTTTGTCATTAAACAATAATTAACAACATGGAGAAGACCTGAATGAGTATAATTTTATTGTAAATACGTGTTGGTGTGTTTTGTTCCATGTGGGTTTCATTAAGGAGTATGGTAGGTAGCACGGCAGGAGGTATCTTTTTGTGTTAAGAAGACAGTGGTAAGACTTTTTGGGGAAGTACCTTCGTCGGTTATTCTACCGCTAAGCAGTAATGTGCAAACATTACTATGTTGCGGTTTGTAGGGCAATGTTTCCAGTAAAATTACCGGGCATTGAGATAAAACATCTCATATCTCTGGGTGACGAGCGCAGTGCAGTAGGTACTAGGTTTTTTTGGATTTTGACTTTTCATGTAGGTACCAATAGCTGTGTGTCACTGTGTTATTATGTGGCAGTCATGTGCTTACATGTCTTTCTCTTATTGTAAACCTATTCTTTAATAAAGGCGTGGGTATGTTTTATTTTTAATAGTTGAAATTTATTTAAGTTAGCTCTATTTTATTGTAGAAATTAAATCAAACCAGAGCGTACCGATTCTAAACTCTCCGACACGGAATCTCACATCTCGTTCTTTGTTTTATCTGTTTAGAATGACAAAGGCAAGGATTATGCGCCGTTCGGATTGCGTCTAAAACCAGTACTACTTTTATCTGCAATATAAATTCGAGATCCATCACCATCGATGAATATCGATCATCCCTGATCCAGACGGTACTTAGTTCATCTTTATATTTCCTTCATTTCATTTACATTCACAGCCCATGAAAATGCTGTGCACGTGCGCTATAAGAAGTTTTCACTTCAAAAAACATCTCAAATGATTTCGTATGTAAGTTAATTAATTATGTCTTCAACCTTTTCTCAGAAGTAAGTCCCATGGCAACACCTATGTTTTTTGTTCTGAGTAGGGCGTAACTAGGGTATGTAATATCGGAAGATTATCAATTCCGGAACTGAGTCACGATTCTAAATATCCAATAAAATATCGGAATTCCGGAACAGCTCCGAAACTGGAAAAATATTTGGATAGTACAGAAAAGTAAAATTGATTATCTTATACTATTAAACGAGCAATTCTTGTATATATATATATATATATATATGTACAAGAATATATATATATATATATATATACAAGAATATATATAAATATATATATAGAATCTGAATCTCGGAAACGGCTCGAACAATTTTCATGAAATTATGTATGCAGGGGGTTTCGGGGACGATAAATCGATCTAACTAGGTTTTATTTTAAAAAAACGCATATTATGCGCGTTTTTAGACAATGAAAAACCGTCACATTAGACATTAGAATGCGAAGGTAAATTTCGCCGCGTGACGCGACAGCATAATTGGCTCAGACGGGAAGTCGGGCGTTCGTGGCGGTCTCGAATTAATAGCTGCGGGTTCGAATCCAGACGGCTTCTCTTTTTTTTCAAGTATTCTTTTTTTAAGAAAATCTTAGAGTATCTAAGTATTTTTAGTATTTATATCGAGCAAAGCTCGGTGACCCAGGTACTTATCTATTTATATACATACATACTTTTTATTTTTAAAATTTATAAAACATTCTAAATTTCTACAACTGTGGGCGGCAAATCATTACCTAGCACTGCACTGCGCTCGTCACTTTCAAGCCAAATGAATTACTCCACTGAATGATTTATTTATTGAATCTTTAATAACTTATTGTGTTTATGTATATCTATACATCATGGCTGTGTTTAAAAAAAAGTTAGAGGTCAAAATACCGACATTGGAGTGACGATATTAAATTGTTTCAATTTAGAAATTGAGATTTCGAAAAAGTTTCTCCAAGATTTCGGAATTCCGGAATACATGCCCTAGTTTTGAAAGTTTTTAGTCTATTGACACTGAAACTTACCAGTACTTAAATAAATGTATGAAATTTACCAGGTCCATGTCTTCTATTTCTTTCAATAATCTGTTAGGTTGGTACTCGTCTTGTTTTCACGAAGATAACCGTTTCCACAAAGTCGTTGCCATATGGTTGGTATTGAACAGACATGTTAACTGCTCTTGTTAGTTTGTACTGAGTGCCGACTTCTACGTAGTAATTATATTCTCTTTGCTCTGATCAACGACCGCTCCGTTGCACGGTCGGAATCGTACTGACTGGTATGTACGTGTGTAGAGTAATGCTGATTTCTATTCCCTACCGCTTCTACGTCACTTCCTTCTGATAATAGGGTACGTGTGTGGTCGTTTTATTATAAAATAACTAGTAGCCGATTCTCATACCTACAGAATATGCATATAAAATTTGGTTAAAATCAGTA
The DNA here is from genome assembly GCA_963693475.1 of Ectropis crepuscularia. Lineage (NCBI taxonomy): Eukaryota > Metazoa > Arthropoda > Insecta > Lepidoptera > Geometridae > Ectropis > Ectropis crepuscularia. Next base: position 42,030,669 of record OY856338.1, read on the forward strand.
AAGCCGTTTCGGAGGAGTAAGGAAACAAACACTGTGACACGAGAATTTTATATATAAGATAAGATTAAGATATAAATGCGAAAGTAACTCTGTCTGTCTGTCTGCTACGCTTTACCGCCTAAACCAGTGAACCGATTTTGATGAAATTTGGTATACGGATTGACTAGACTCCGAGAAAAAATATAGGCTACTTTTTATTGCGGAGAAAGGGTTGGGGGGTTGAACAATGTAACGAAAATGGGGAAAAATATTTATCTTTGAGAGCTTTAGCTGCGTGTGCCATTCTCCTTGGCGAGGGTTGAAGTCTGTGACGTATCACAGACTTTTAAAGACACGTGTCACAGATTTAAAGGTTGCGTCATTTCATGTAAACAAAGAAATAATGCATTGTTACATTTTTACGTGTCAATAAAATCTCTCCAATCTTATATTGTGTAATGTTGTTTGTATTAAATGTGTCTGTTGGTTTTTATGCCTATACACCAACATAATTATTTACATACAACCGTACATTAGAAGTACTTGAAGATAGAACCATGCTGCTTGATTTTACAATTTTTACACCAAAGGGGTTTTCGATAATCAAGCTCAAGTCTGATCATCTGAATGAAGAATCATACTTCAATGAGTAACCATATACAACAATGCTCTCAATGTTCAAACGCTGGACGTCGGCAAAATTGCGGTGATACGTACCTTCTATTACCGAATGGAAGCCATAAGAAAAAAGAAGGAGAAGAAGAATGCATTGTTGGAGGAGGTAGTTTTATAAACATGTTGTTAATATTTATCTGAACAATTACATTAGTTATCACAAATATATAATTTTAAACAAAATTGCCCTTGATGTTTTTTGATTTTAATGAATATTTTAGGAAATATCGTAGTTTTAAACAACTCCGTAACAAAATAATAGACCACTTTATTGTGGGCACGTGGTCCAGTGATGTTTATTAGCGTTGTCTTCCAGTTGAGGCTCCTCGAGGCGATGCGATGTAGCCACAGAAGCGGAACCGCGGCCATCTCTAGCCGCGGTCGTGAGGGCGAACCTCTCGCACTCGACGATCTTAGCCAAGACGTTCAACAGTGAGAGGTCATGTGAGTTGGAGAAGCGAGAGGAGGCCATTATCTGTCACTCATCCAATGACGTGAAAGTGGACATGGGAGCGATCCTAAAAGCGCACTTGACTCGAATTCTATTTCCACCGGAGGGTCTGGGGTGTCGGACGTTTAGGGCGGTCCGGCACCGCACCTAGGGATATGGTTTCCCGAGGTCGTGACGCGTCGCTGGTTTTTAATGCATCACTAGAACCAAATGCGGTGGTTCGGACGTCTCCCATGAGGTGTCCCCGCAAAAGGCGGCGGCAATGGCAGATTGAGTCACAGTCGAATGCGATAGCGGTCCCGAGACTGCTGCCAACCCACGGCTGGAAAAACCTGTCGTAGGTATGGGGTTTGATCGGTAAGGTTGCCATATCCGTACGTAATATAGATCCCGACATATCCCACTATGTCAATGCGTGACCATGGGCTCAAAAACTTGCGGTCCAAGCAATTCGGTCAGGGGTAGTTGCGTGGCGTTGTAGATGGTACTGGCGCAACTGAGACGTGCCGCGATGAACCGTGGCCGTAGAGGAGAGACCCCGGCTGAAGAGGAATACCGGTATAACGGTGCGCCGCTCTTCTTGCCCACAGTGGCCTTGCGTGGTCGCCAACGTATGATGGTGGACGCGGTGGGGGTGTAGGGGATGAAGAGTGCTGGTATATCGGTGAGTTGCTGTTCCCGTCCTCTTCAGCCGGATGATGGTAGGCGTTTTGCCCGCCGCGGGATACAAAGGGTGTCTAGACGTGAGGATGTCTGGCGCCGAAGAGTCAGTTGGTTTGAAAAATATTGGTTTTTGACCAAATGTCTTCGTTTCTACTGATATGATATGTAGGTGTTTCTACTGCATGTAATTGATATAGTTTTGTGTAAGTACCTATTTAAAAAAATTGGCAGTCATAGGAACTGCCGATAGAAGTGAAAACTTATAACTCAGAATGTGATAAGCTTACCTTGGAAACTACACGGGTGTAATCGGAGGACGTAGCCTCGCCATTTTGGCATGGCCATCTAGAAATGCGTCAGCATTTCCCATTGGCTCACGCATTTCTAGATGGCCATGCCATGATGGCGACGCCACGCCCTTTCAGCATTTCCCATTGGCTGACGCATTTCTAGATGCCCAATCGCCAAGGTCCCGAGTTTACCCGAAGATTTCTTATCATACCCGAGCGTGACGGTAGAATTAAATTTACACCCCACGAAAAATCTGTCTAAGCGCGCCAAAAAAAGTTTTCACTTCAATTATAGTAGTCCGAGATCGCAGAGTTCCCAGACGTCACGTCACGTCACGTGTTCTACTAGTCAAATCCTTTCATTTGATACCACAGAACAGATATCAAGAAGAAGTAGCAAGTAGGCGGGGCAATCGTAGTACTAAGTAAGCGCAATCTCCGCATACTTAGAGAGTACGCCCACTTTCGAATACTTAGTCGTGCTCTGCCACTACTGCAGTACTCCTGAATCCGCTTTTTTTTTCCGCGAAATAAAAAGTAAGCAGTCATGCCGTATTGTGCAGTTATTGAGTGTAAAAACGATAGCCGTGCCAAAACTTTATCCAAAGGAGGCATATCGTACCATCGGTAAGTCTTATTTTATTTAAGTTTGATTTAATTGTGAAAATGAATTAATATTAGCTTAAAGAGAGAAATGATTTAAAGGAAGTCAACTTTAAAGTCATTGTAATAAGGTCCATTTTCATTCAAACTATATGTGATATTCTCGATCATTCTTTGCATGCGAGTAGCGCTACTCAGTAGCGCTACTCAGTCAGGGATGGGACACAAGCTGTTGAAATTGCTAATATCGATATTTCTAACTTGTACAGTTGTGTGAAACAAATATATTATCTTTTATTATTTGGTATTTGAATAATTAAACGTTTTATTTGAAAAAAGTACATTTTATCATTTCAGTTTTCTTAAAAGTCCCGTTGGTAAGGAGAAATTAATAGAAGCTACAGGATGGCAAAATTGGTTTCCTTCCAAAACAAGCACGATTTGCTCTGAGCACTTTTTTGACAGTGATTTTATAATTAAAAAAAAAAGAAAATATGTACAATTTCCCGTCCCAAAATCTCTCAACTCAACATGTACTAGTAGCTTTATATGCGATTTTGGGACGGGAAATTGTACAGCGTTGGAAGAGTTGTCAACTTTGATTGACAACTGTTCATCAGCTGTCGAGAGAATAAATCGAACTACAGGATTAGATTTGACACAGGAAGACCGAAGGACACAGAAGAGCAAGAAATCGGCGAGCTCTTAAAAAACATTTCAGAATTTAGTTCCCAAGCAATAGCATATATTACAGGTTATAATGCCCGGACATTTATTAAAAAAAATCGGTTGTCTGTAAAGTTACTGACGATAGTTGAACGTGACAACTTCAACTCCAAGCCTTAAATGGAACGCCTCAGAGCGAGGTAACGCCGCATAACGTCATGTTTTTTCGTGCGTGCAGCCGGCTTCATCGAATTATAAGACGTTGCCACGTCAAAAACATTTCAGAATTTAGTTCCCAAGCAATAGCATATTATTGCAGGTTATATTGCCCGGATATTGGTTAAAAACATCGGTTGTCTGTAAAGTTACTGACGATAGTTGAACGTGACAACTTCAACTCCAAGCCTTAAATGGAACGCCTCAGAGCGAGGTAACGCCGCATGACGTCATGTTTTTTCGTGCGTGCAGCCGGCTTCATCGAATTATAAGACGTTGTCACGTCAAAAAAGTTAATTGTGACGTCTGTGTTAGCGCACTCGTTTCAAAGCACACTAATTCCTTACACAAATTTATTGTGGCAAAAGATAAAGGAGGACTTGTTTATCCTTCAAGCGACCTGATTAAAATTTGTAAAGTTGCTGAAGCTGTCATTCGAAGTATATAATATGGACAGTTATTTAAAAAAGAAGCAATAATGACAAAAATACTTCGACAATTTATTGGCCAAAAATTGTTTGAAGATATTACTTATCATCAAGTTGGGGAATTCCCCACATCAAACCATATAACAGATCTGATAAAAGCGATAACGGAACGCTATATAAATTTGCGGATCCACCATTTATTAAAAATAAATATAAAACTTACAAAAAGACAACTCTTTAACAAGTACGTTCTATTTCAAGGGCAATAAATGTACTATGATTCGTTTTAAGGGTTCCGTAGTCAAACGAGGAACACTTGTCTTATACTATCACTATGTCTGCCTATTTGGTATCCGTAATTTTAATAAACTTTTTTTCACAAATCGACATGTGATGACCAACGTTAGACAAACTCACGGGTAGTGAAATGATTATTATTTAAAAAAAGTAACAAATGGGTTATGTCTCAAAGTAATTTTTTGACAAACATTCATTTCATAACGATTATTGTAATATTTTTGTTAACTACCAAATGCTTAAAAACAAAACCAATACTTGACAAATTTTCATTTTATAACGTGTTGTTTGGCAAGCAACTCGATTTACAAAACAAACATTTAAAAATTACATAAAAACTTATTGTAATTTTTGGATTTCTAAGCAACCAAATCCTGTAAGGTTACTTAGGAGCTTAGGACCCAGAATCGACTCGGAGCATTCCGACTCCACCTAGTCTTGTCGCTACTATCCCTAGAGTGTATATAAAAAATGCGGGAGCCCACCCGGAGTCAAATTTCAGTGGTATACCCCAATCGGAGCGGTGCTCAAAAGTAAATGGCAGAACTAAATCAGAATTGATAGTTTATACAGACAAGTCAACGGGTACTTTTAGAATATTTATTGCAAAATCTATTTTGGTAAATGCTATATTTGTAAAAAGAATAATGTATGAAATTAATAATAACAAAAATAAATGGCATTGAGTATGTTGTCTAAAGCCGGGTCACACACAGCGATCCGACAGCGATAGCGATCCGGTAGCGATAGCGATACGAAGCGATAGCGGTCCGTACCACGTCACACAGGGCGACCGCCCGCTGCCTGCGGCGGGAAGGTGGCGAGAACGTAGCCGGTGTGACACCAAAAGCGATCCAATTGTTGTCCAAATGTTGTATTTAAGCCCGCAATAAAGTCGAATCAAATTTGTGAAAAATATTTTAGGACAGTTTCATCAAAATACTAAGCTCTACGATTTTTATGTTACGGTATCACCTTTGTTTTGGTTTTCTACACATCTCCGTGAAACGCACTATATCGCACGAGTACGTTGTAAAAAAATACAACTCGTGATATCGTATCGCTATCGCTACGGTATCGCTACGCTATCGCTTTCCCTGTGTGACAGCTTGTACCGACTGCCGTAGAACACAGCGCCCGCGCCCGCCGCCCGTCTCGCGCTGCGGCGCGATATTATCGCAAAGCGATCTTCTGTTTGTCGTCCGAATCTTGTCGCGCGGGAGAGCGTATCGTATCGTATCGCTATCGCTAGCTGTGTGACAGGTTGCATACAAATTCGAACATTACAAAAAATATCGTCCCGCGTCGCTATCGCTTTGTTGCGGCGGGAGGCGTCAGTGTGACCCGCCCCCTCTAACTTCTAAAGTAAGAGAATGAAAAATCTAAAAAAAATATATGATGTACATTACCATGAAAACTACCAACGAAAATTAGTTTGAACTCGATCTGATGAGTAGTTTTTTTTTAGTACGTCATAAATACACTATTATTAAAATTTCGATCAAAGTTACAACGAACTACAAGAACTATGTGTACTATGTATATTATGTTACTTGCTGGAACGGAACCCTTCATGGGCGAGTCCAACTCGCACTTGGCCACTTTATTTTTAAAATGCAACATTTTTATATTGTAATGTTTTTGCAATGAATATTATACGAATAGTTGGTTTTTGCTTAAGATTAGTGTAATTCTCTCATACTCAATCTGGAATACTAGCAGAGATCAGAAAATATTTACTTTGTAGCTCATAATACGAAGTTAGTAACAAAATTATCACAGCTGTTGCTGTTGTTCGGATTTTGGTAACGGAAAAGTTGAGTGCGTCTTCAACTCGCACTTGGCTGGTATTTATTTTTTAAAACTATAGCGTAATTGAGAGGAAATCCGCCGTGAAATTGAAATTTGTATAATTTTTAAACGGTTATGTTGCCCTGTTTTTGTTGTTGATTTTTATGTATAAACTTCTATCAGTTTGAGTATTATTTTTACTGAAACCCTGTTCCATTTCTATATCCTTTTTGTTTATTTTAGTCTCCTCAAGTTTCTATTCATGGTTATAAAAACATCTTGAATTTTTACTTACAACAACTGAAATGACAAGGTCGTCCCTCAAAGAAAATAACTATTTCCTTACATTGTGGGATAGAGTCCCACCCAGTGCAAATATTTGTGTGATGGATTCAAATGTTTTGACTGTATCTGAGTGTTTCTATGTATAATAAGTAAGTATTTATAACAGCTATCTGGCCGCCATATTACAAGCTTAGCGTCAGATGGTGTTGTGTGTAAATGTTTCACCTATATTTATTTATCTTTCCCTCACTCAAGAAAAATATCATTCGACTAAAATACAAATTTTAGTGCTACTTGCCAAGACCAATTTCATCATTACTTTATTTACTTAAGATATTTATTTAGTTTCCTCCGAGTATTTTTGTAGTTTCTTCCTAGTGATTACGTTCTTTTACAAAACTCTGTTACGCTACACTCTATAGTTAATAAAATTAAGATGGTACATTAACAAATTTAGTCATAATATTACGATTAAATTATACGATAGGTACGTCAACTGAATAACGTAACATCGATATTTTAATGAAAATGTTACAGCATTGTCTTATCCCTATTAGCACGACCGGCTTATATTTACGAATCCCTTATTTATAAGAAGGTAGCGTTCATAGTTGCATAAATTACATAAAGTGCCATCTAGTATGAAGTAGCAGAACTAGTGCGCACTAGATGTCACTAATTGTAAGATTAGTGACATCTAGTGCTCACTAGTGAAAACAACTTACATTTTTGAAAGATGATAATAGTTACCACCTTATTCTATTCTACTAAGGTTGAGTTTAGAAAGTTCGTAGCACTGCGAAAGTTCGATACGCCCTAAAAGTCCTGATAATGGTACAAAATAAGCGACTTAGTCACATTCAGGATACGGTACTTTTTCCTGTAATTATATAAAATTGAGTTATCCAAGAAAGTCGTAACAACATTTTGAATAGTTGACAATAACAGATTTATTGTGTTTAGCAATAGGGTTCATTTTTGAGTACGTAACTAAATGCAATGCATCATTTTAGGTTCGTCACTATGGGACAAATCACTTGCATTGTTTCAATGTGTTTAAAATATATCAAAACCACGTTTGTGTGCAAACGTGATACGGTGGTTTTCCTAGTAAGATCCAGCTACGAGCCTTCTACTTGATATCTGTTCTGTGTTTGATACCCATATTGAGGCAAGCTGTGAAGAAATAGTTTGTCTGTCATTTTGTGGAGGCGGCCATTTTGAATCGATATCAACCAAACGTAGCTAAAAACACTAGCACAAAAATCAACCTTCAAATAAAGAAAAGCGCATCGAAATCAGCCCATTCGTTTGACCTGTACGGTGCCACATTGTGCAGTGCCACATATTTTGGGAGTTTTAAAACGTCTGTTAAGGAAAACGGCCGACGGAAAGTGTCTGGGAGAATTGGGGTCTTATTTGTAAGGATATTGCCTATACTCGTAACATACGTAAAAATCAGTTGTCAGAAAATAAGTGAAGTACGCTGTGTTTTTATGTACCTTTATTGCCCCATATCTCAAAATTGGCCGTCTAAGCAAGTTAGCGGGTAAGCATGTGTTCTTAGTACGTACTAACTCTACTCAATCGTCCACATTTCATTCATCAGAAAATAGAAATAGAAATAAATTTTATTGCTTAAAACCGTGTACATTGATGGTGTTAAGTGAAAAGTTTGGTATCAACAGTTTGTCCTAGCGGACGTGCAACATATGGTAGTTTTTTACCTTATAATTAAGTAGGTAATAGATTAGTAGACAATAGTTTAGTGAGTACATAGGTACTTGCCTTATTATCTGTTTAACACATAATTACACGAAACAAATTATTAAATTCAGGCTTAGTTACGTTTTACAAAATAGGAATGACAGTCAATTACAGTGTTATATTAGTCTTCTAAATACTTCTTTTTAATATGGTTAGCTGCAGTAGGTACATGCATAATATTCTTCCAAGTCGTAAAAAGATTTATCATTAAGCCAAGTTTTCAGTGTGTTTTTGAAAATATTGCTAGAGGTTATGGACTTAATATGTATTGGTAGGCTATTAAAGATTTTTATAGCTGTGTTAAAAGTGCTTCTGTGAAACATAGCATTATTGGATTGTGTTACACGAATGTTAAATCTATCTTTTGAGCGTAATATGTCTGAGCGAGAGGACTTTTTTACCAAAAAAATATTCCGGATGTTTTTTTACGAACATACACAGCTCTAAGATATAAATACTAGACAGTGTCAGTATTTTGTTGTTCTTAAATAACTGCCTGACTGAAGCTCGTTTATGTAAGTTGTAAATAGCCCTCACACATCGTTTTTGTAACTTAAAGGTAGAGTTTACTTCAACTGAATTTCCCCAAAAGATTATGCCATAAGTTAAATGAGGGTATACATATCCATAGTAAGCATTTTTGGCAATTTCTTGTGACGTAACATTACTGAGAATGTAGAGCGCATAACAGTATTTGGCAATTTTTGAATTAGTTAGAGAAACATGCGCTTTCCAATTTAAATTTGAATCTATCGTAACGCTTAAAAATTTGGATTCTGTTACTTCGTCAACTTTTATATCCTTATACATTATATTTAAGTTCATTGGCAGCGTTTTATAGTTTTGAAATTGGATGAGTTTTGTTTTAACAATATTTATATTGAGATTTAATGAATTTAGTTCTTTATCTATTGCTTCCAATGTTTCGGTAACTTCTTTTTCATACTCTGCTAAATTTAAATTTTCATTCTTTTGGATATAGAGTGTAGCATCATCTGCAAACATGATACATTGATGTTTGGTAGATAGGGGTATTTCGTTAACGTAAATTAGAAACAGTAATGGACCCAATATGGTACCTTGTGGTATACCTAGTAAATTTTTTGTATAATTTGATTGAACTTTATCTATTGTTTTGGTTTTTTTGTTGTAGAAATCGATGCTAGTTGACTGGGTTCTATTTGATAAATAATTTTTAACTAGTTCTAAGGCTATTCCTCGTATCCCTATAGCTTCCAATTTATCAATGAGTGTAGAGTGTTTTACACTGTCGAATGCTTTTGATAAGTCTAATAGTACAGCAATCCCCCTGTTTTTATTATTTATATTGTTCCATACTTGTGTTAGAAACTTAAATATGGCTGATGTGGTGTTTTTACCGTTTTGAAAGCCAAATTGGTGACCATTTAATATCTTATTTAATTCAAGAAAAGAAGTTAATCTATTGTAAATTACTTTTTCGAAAATCTTTGAGAAACAAGGTAAGATTGCTATAGGCCTGTAATTTTTCATATCGTTCTTTGGTCCTTTTTTGTGTAAAGGACGTATTATTGCTTTCTTCAGATCGTTTGGGAAACAACCTGTTTCAAGAGATAAATTAATTATATAAGTGAGCGGTTCTGCTATAAAGTCGACTGTGTTTTTAACTATTTGCATGGATATACCGTCATGACCAGCACTCTTTTTATTTTTTTGTTCTTTAATTAACTTTTTCACTTCTTCAGGACTAACAGGGCTTAGAAAAATACTTTTATAGGTTTTATTTTGGATAACATTTTTATTTAAAACAGTTTTATCAATATTTTGATTGATATTTATAAGATAATTATTAAGAGCTTCGGATATTTGTGCGTGGTCTTTGATTTCAGTATTATCTATTTGAATATTATCAATAGTTGTTGGTATGCTATTAGTTTGGGAAGTGTTTTGTTTAATTATTTTCCAAGCAGCTTTATTTTTATTTTCACTCTCTTTTATGTATTTTGTGTTTGATATTCTTTGGGCAGTTTTTATAACATTTTTCATTGTTTTACAATATTTTTTGTATGAAGTTAACTGATTGCTATTTTTGCTTCTAAATAAATGTAAGTATTTTTTTCTCTTTATTATGCTAGATATTTGAATGCCTTTAGTTTTCCAATTTAATTTTCGTTTGTATGTTACCTTTGTTCTTTCTAACGGAATGCACGTATTAAATAACATAGTGTACAGTTCGATAAATTCTTTATACGCCATTTCTGCATCCTGTTGCTTGTACACTTCTGAGAAGTTAATCTGAGACATGTATTTCATGAGTATCTCGGAATATTTCTCGACGTTACGCGTTTCGATGAACCAGTATTTTTCCCTAAAGCTCATACATGTTGGAACTGATAGTATTTGTGCTGTGTGGTCCGAAAAATCTGATACTACTTTAATAATTTTAGTTTCGTACCTTTTAATATTAGTCATTATATTATCAATGCATGTTTGCGAGTGCTCTGTAATTCTTATAGGTTGTATGTTTAATAGTGTGATATAAATTATACGACTTAAATATGTTTAATAATGACTCAGATTTGTTATTTTTTTCGATAATATTTATGTTGAAATCGCCTAGTACAAATATTTTTTTCTTATTGTATCGTTTCCTACATGTTAGCTTCTGTAAGAGAATTTCCAGGCTTTTTAAAAACAGTTCAAAATTACTTTTTGGAGTTCTGTGTACACATATAACAATATAGTTTAATTCATTTAAACTTAGTCCACACACTTCAAAAAGTCGCTCAATACCCATTTCAGATATCCAGTCTAGTTTTGTAAACTGTACTGAGTTTTTTACAAATAAACATACCCCTCCTCTCGATTGTTTTCCGCGAGAAAAATGCGTAGCTTTTCTGAAGCCGTCTATTTGTAATATTTCAACTTCTTCTTTTTTTAGAAAAGTTTCGGTTATTCCGCAGACATCGATTTTATGTTCATCCGTCAGTAACTCAATTTTTTCTATTTTTTTTCTGATACTTCTTGAATTTAAGTGCATTATTTTTAAATTATAATCGCTACTTTCTTGTTTATGAACGAAAAAAAATGGGTGTGCTCGTTACTGTCATAGAATGGGTGTGATTGTCCGATAATTTATTTTTTTGGTTTGGCTTAAAGTAATACGGTATTTTACGGTACTTTAGTCACATTTTGTGTCGGATCGCCGTTCGATTTCGTAGTGAGGTTTAATAAATGTGACTGATTCTGCTTTTTAAAATAATACGGTATGGTACCCGGCTTGGTATAGTTTCTAATATCATTGAACAAGACACTTGAAATCCGTACTATTCGACTAATTTTATAAATGTCAATGTATGCATGTTAGAATATTTGGATGTTTGTTGCTCAATCACGTCATAACGTATGAACTGATCGGGCTGAAATTTGGAATATGTAAAATTAGATGGTAGTCTGGAAGAACAGATGCTTTTTATCCTGGGAAAATAACTGGAACGAGAATTACGCGGAAGAAACCGCGGGCCGCTCCTAGCTGTAGTATAAATGTGAAAGTAACACTGTCTGTCTGTCTTTTTCGCTTTAACACCTAAAACGCTGAACCAATTTTGATGAAATTGTATAAAAATCTAGCTTCTATACAGGGTAACTGGTAATCAGCCTGCATCCGTTTAAGGGCATGTTCTGTATATTTAAACAAACAACTTTTGTTCTACAACTTTCGTTAAAACTTAATAGATAACCCAAAAATAAATTGTATTTGTTGCCCTTTTTTGTACTGTTTAGCGACTTTTTAGTGTTTATTCAATTCGGTACATCATTTTTTGCGCGTTAAAGAGCGTACGCGCTCTCGTTACGAAGTGTTACGAAGAGTTCGATACTTTTAGAACGTGCAAATGCACTTTTTATTTATTTTGTAAAAGAACAGTAAACATATTTTTTTTAAACTGTAGAACAAAAGTTGACGTATTGAATGTACCTAACATCCCCTTAAAAGGATGCAGGCTGATTACCAATAACCCTGTATATATAAAACTCAAAGGTGACTGACTTAGTGATCTATCAACACACAGCCCAAACCACTGGAGGGATCTGGCTGAAATTTAGTTTGCAGGTAGATGTTATGACGTAGGCATCCGCTAAGAAAGGATTTTGATAAATTCTACCTCCAAGGGGGTGAAATAGGGGATGGACGATTGTATGAAACTTTTTGAAGTGAAAACTTCTTTAGGCGCGCTATAGACAGAATTTTCGTGGGCTGCGAAATGGATTCATTAATCGTCACGCTTGGATATGATAAAAACGGACTGTTCGTAACTCAGAGAAGCGGCACCGTTTCATGGTTGATGTTCCAAAGACACGGACAAAAAACAAAGACAAGGTTTCACTCTACTTTTGTGATAAGAACGTCTAGGCTGTGGAATGAGTTGCCAGAGTGGGTTTTCCCTGATAGTTATGACCTACCTATAAAAGGTAGGTACCAGGGCAACAGAAACAGTAAAGAGTTTCGATTACCTACCTCCAACAGCCCAGCGTTTGCCCCTAGGTACCAGTACCAGGCCAACATAATCATTAAAGAGTTGCAATATTTTGTACAACTTCGTTCCATCAGAATGTCCCTTGACACCTCCCAAGTATTTTGAAGTGAAAACGCCTTTTGGCGCGCAGGCGCGCTTTTAGACAGATTTTTCGTGGGGTGTGAATTGAATTCTAGCGTCACGCTCGGGTATGATAAGAAATCTTCTTGTAAACTTGGGGCCACGGCCATTGGCCATCTAGAAATGCGTCAGCCAATGGGAAATGCTGAAAGGGCGTGGCCTAACCATCACGGCATGACCATCTAGAAATGCGTGAGCCAATGGGAAATGCTAACGCATTTCTAGATGGCCATGCCATGATGGTCAGGCCACGCCTTCCGGTACACCCGTGAAGTTTCCAAAGTAAGCTATCAAACTCTGAGTTATAAGTTTTCACTTCTATCGGCAGTTCCTATGACTGCCAATTTTTTTATTCCTTGGACATATTTGCATGAAATTTCGTATAAAGCGAGTTCGGCTAAAATTATGAGGTACGTATTACATCATTTATCAAAATTCAATCCTCAAAGGGGTGAAATAAGGGATGAAAGTTTGTATAGAAACTTTTTATTCTTTAGACATTAGGACCGAGGTCCAGCTAGATAAACTTGAGCGTCTCCAAACTTACTGTATTAGATTTATATTTGGCTTGCGCAAATATGATCACATATCCGAATTTCGTAATAAGCTCTAGGCTCCCCATCCGTTTTCGCCGGAATGCTCATATCCTCTCTCTTCTATATAATACTAGCTGTTACCCGCGACTTCGTCCGCGCGAAATAATCATTTAATATTGTAACTGAGGCAGTATTTGTACACCCATACAAATTTACATTTACTAATCAGCTTATATTAAAACATTTTTATAAAATTTAATTAAAATCGGTTCAGTATTTTAGGCGTTAAAGCGTACCATACAGACAGTGTTACTTTCACATTTATAACATATACAGCGGCCCGCGGTTTCTCCCGCGTTATTTCCGTTCCCGTTATTTTCCCGGGAAAACAATCAATTAAATTATGCGTTCTTCCAGACTACAATCTAATTGTATTCCAAATTTCAACCCGATCTGTTCATACTTTACGATGTGAATGGGCAACAAACATCCAATTATTCCAACATCCATACATTGACATTTATAATATTGGTAGGATAGTATAGATTGCAAGTGTCTAGTTGCAAAATTGTACGGTTTTATCTTCAACATTGACGAACTTCCATATAAGCTTGCTTCCCCCCTTTCAACCCCTATTTCATCCCCGTGCAGTTTAAAATGATAAAATTGCTAGAATAGACATTTAATTGCTTTGCATCAAGTGTCTAGATACATAGCCTCATGGTTTTATCTTTAACAATTGGGAACTTCCATAAAAACTTCCAACCTCCATTTCAACCCCAACTTTATCCCCGTACAATTCGAAATAACAAAATTGCTAGAATAAACATGTATTTGCTTCGTGTCTAGTTACACATACAAAGATTTATCTTCAACAACTACGAACTTCCAAATTAATTTTCATCCCCCATTTCAACCCTTTCAACTTTTTTTTCCGTAATAAAAAGTAGCCTATGTCCTTTTTTGGGATCTAGTCTATATGTGTAACAAAATTTAATTAATATCGGTTCTGTGGATTTTATGTTTATAACTTTGGAAATTACAGAATTTTCATAGAACCGTCCATCCCTTGTTTCACCCTCTTAGGGGTTGAATTTCGCAAAACCCCGTCTTAGGGAGCGCCTACGTGCTAAAATACACTTCCATGCAAAATTTCAGGCTCCTAACATTTATAGTTTCTGAGATTTCGTGATGAAGTGACCTTTCGCTTTTATATTTATAGATTTTGTTTAACCCTTCAACGGCAAATCTTTTGCGTTCCAGGCAGTCCTACTATGGAATGCCTTGCCCGTGGCTATCAGACATGCACCATCACTGCCTGTTTTAAAAAATCAAGTTAAAGCTTTATACTTGTCACAACTGTCACCACACTGATTCTAGTCTTTTTCAAATTGTCTTGCTTAATGATATAATGTATGTATTAGTCTATTAGTAAACTAGTATATTATACTTACCAAAAAATGTAATATGAGTATTTTAAGTATTAGGATGTATGAATGTTAATATGTATGTGTGTGTATTTGATACTTTACGGCACATAAACCCTTACCCCGTCTTATGCTATCTAAAATTTTCTCTCCATCCTCTGGTTGCCTGGAAGAAATCGCTCTTAGCGATAAGGTTGCTGTTTGTTACACTAGATTTAAGAATTTACCTTTTTGTTTATTTATTTTTCTTTTTGTGTTTTGAACAATAAAGTGTTTCTATCTATCTAGATCATCCACCGTACACGTACAGGATCATCCACCAGCAAGGTGGTGAGTCCGAGGTGCTGTACTATAAGTACGCACCTCTGCCAGTTCTCGAGAATGGTCGTGCGTTGCTCTACTGGGACCGCTCTATCATCACGGACAGGACTATTGTTGCCAATAAGCCTGATGTCGTGCTGGTAGACCGGTCTCAGCGCCAGGCTATGATCGTCGATATCACCATACCACATGACGAGAACCTGGTGAAAGCCGAGAAGGACAAGCTTAGCAAGTACCTTGACCTGGCTCACGACGTCACGGGTAACATGTGGAATGTTGATTCCACGATCATAGTCCCAATAGTCGTATCGGTAAACGGCCTTATGGCGAAAAGCCTCGACCAACATTTTAAGAGACTTTCGCTAGATGGTTGGATCAAGGGTCAGATGCAGAAGGCAGTCATCCTAGACACAGCGCGCATTGTCAGGAGGTTCCTCACTCTGCAGTCCTAACCACCGGTAGCTTGGGCCCTGCCCCGCTGCTAACGGCACCCTAGTTTTTAAGTTTTTATAATGTTTACATTTTTTGTACTTATTATAAAAACTTAGATATTAAGAAAAAATAATAAATAACTGCATAATAATAATAAATCGTTTATTTATAAAAACAATACAGATTACAATTGCTAAAAATAAAGTACATTCTACAAGTTCTATCCTATGGTAGCTTAGCAGTTTGTCCAGTGGTTTGTCCAGTGCCCAAACTAGGCTGGGCCTGTATTTTGGGCACGTGGTAATAACAATTAAAGTTACAACAATACTCGGCATGCAGACTGAGCGCTCATAGGTTAGAGTTGTTTACAATTTATCTTAATTTATGTTTAAGTAACAAAATACAAATTTAAACAAAAAAAAATCAATTCACATTAAGTAATAAAATTTGTTTAAAACGATTAAACTCAATAAGAAAAGAAAGAAGTACAATAAGGAAATTACAAGATAAATCAGGATACAATTGGGCTACGAGTAAATTAAATTAGTTCAAATAATTATTTTACAGAACTTGAATTTTAATAAAAGTGAGTAAATTATTCAGCCAATTTTGTGTGGATTAATTAATTATTCGGATTGATTTATTAATCATTATTACTCATTGGTCCATTACACATTACACATATTATTGGTCTGTGAAATTAGGTGATATGCACAGATTAGGTATACATAGATGGTACAATTTCACATAAGTTCGCTAATTTCTACTACAAATGGTTTACATACAATTTAGGTTCATGTCAAAATATTAGATTTAAGTAGGTACAAGATTTTAAATTTACATACAATACAGCCTCTTCAAGTATTATAATAAATGAAATTATTTGGCAGTCGTATGATAACAGAAATGGGATGCGTAGTTACATTGCGTATGTCGTTAAGAGTTAGGTATTTAATTACGCGACGAAAACTTACAAGTCTAGACAAGAAAGTAAAAACTTGCGCTGTAAATCCTCTGGTAGCCTGATTTTACATCTCCTTTAAAGTTTAATATTATAACAAACATTAAAAAACAGACAAAGTACAAAAACTGCAAATAAGCAAAGTATGAAAAATAAAAACATGAGATCCAATTTAAAAAAAAAACGCATTGGTATGTTAAATACCACTATGTGAATTAATTATTAAATTTAAAAAGTAAAGGCTAGTTTCGGTCGGGAGAATGCCATCTAGGAACATAGTACTTACAAAGCTTTTGAGCTGTTTTGGAAAAGAAACACATCAAAAAAGCACTTTTACTTCAACTGTAGGTTGAATTGTTGAATGTCCATGTAGCAAACAGCCTTCTTTGTTTTCCTGGAATTTTCCGTTTTTCTTCGTCTTTAAGTTAACACCAGCTTAAATTACGTTAACACATATATATTTTTTCTTTTTTCACACAATTAATTAATAATATCTTGCATATTTGGGCAAAACTGTAGCAGCTCTTCCATGGTGCAGGAAGAAGCACAGCAGTCGCTGACCTTGCGCTCCGCACGTAAGGTTTGGGAGAGATCAGCAACGCTTCTTTTAGAACGGTCCTTCAGCGCAATGGCATCCATTTCTTGGAGTAACTTCTGACCAATACACAGCGGTCGCATCATTTTTATCATGGTTTTCCTGCATTTCGCTTGTATCGCGGCTTTGTCTTTGTTTTGTTCAGCGGCGCCCACCAGCAGGATCAACGCGCAGATTAAATATAATTTCAACATTGTAGAAGACATAATGGCTATGCGACTGTTGCAGTGAAGTCGAAGCAAGAAACTAAAGTGCATCCCAGACTCAGCTGCCATTTATATAGAACCCGATAACCGATGTCTGCGTCGGCGCCTACAAACCTGCATAACAATAGGTCGGAGGGCTCGAGTCAGGATCGGACAGATGCCTTGATATGGTATTTATAGAAATTGATAAAAGGATGCTTCTAGGAACAGAGAGTAATAAATAATTTTAAATGATGCCTCTACCAATCTGTCAGTGGAATTAATTGTGTAGATTTATAGCTCATTATTTCTGTAACTTGCTTGCTTTAATTAATTTAAGCATTAATCAGCCATAATTAAGAAAGCCGATGAACACGATTGATATACAATAACAAAATTAAAAAAAAAAGTTACCTCTGACGCCTCAACATCATTCTTAGGTATAAATTCACATGTTTATGAATTATTGAAATTAATATTCCTCAAATAGTTTTATTGAAACTTGCGTGATTTTAACTCACTTTGAAAACATTATACAGGAACTAATCACGGCCTAAATTATTATTAACTAGAGCCGCGGTTTCACCAGCGCAGTTCTCGGTCCTGTTATTTTCCAGGGATTAAAAACAGCCTATGTGTAATTTTAGACTATAATCTAAATCCTGACTGTGTTCCAAATTTCAACCCTATGCGTTCGAACGTCCGACGTGATTGAGCAACAAACATCCAAACATTGACATTTATAATCAACATCATCATATCAACCAAAAGACGTCCACTGCTGAACGAAGTACTTAGTACGAAGTGTAGTAGTGGTAGGACTCTTGGCAGAGTCCGGCTGGGCCACACCTTTGCCAGTTATTCTACCGCCAAGCAGTAATGTGCAAACATTACTGTGTTCCGGTTTGAAGGGCAATGTTTCCAGCGAAATTAGTGGGCTTAGAGATATAACAACTTAGATATCTAGGTGGCGAGCGCAGTGCAGTGCTAGATAATGATTTGGATTTTTCATGCTCCAATAGCTGCATGTCGCTGTGCTGTTATGTGGCAGGCGTGTTGCTTACCACCAGCTGTGCCACCAGGCACATGTCCTGCTCGTCGCGTCAAGCTTTGTTTAAACAAAAAACGAAGGCCTCCCCCAAAGATCTCCACAAAGACCGGTCTTGCGCCACCCGCATCCAACGATTTCCGGCGACTTTCACCAGATCGTCGCGTCGGTCCATCTTGTGGTAAAGCCTGCCTACGATGCATTTTCAGGCAGCAACATTTATAATAATACTAGCGGCCCATTCCGGCTGCGCTCGGATATTATCATTTAAAGACTATTAATCGAAATAAAAACTATCCTATCTCTCAAGTTGGACCAGACTGCTCGCGGTGTGCCAATTTAATTTAAAATCGGTTAAGTAGTTTAGGAATACATCGCGGACAAACATCGTGACAGGAGATTTATATATATTAAGATTAATAGGATATTAAATGCACAACGTATTTAAGATGTAGGACGCCCCTCCCAAACGATGGACCGATGATATTGTCACGGTCGCGGGAAGTCGGTGGATGGAGGAGGCACAAGACCGGTCATTGTGGACATTTTTGGGGGAGGCCTATGTCTAGCAGTGGACGTCTGCAGGCTGCAGATGATGAAGATGATGACGATTTAAGGTACTTAAGTGGATAAAGATTAATGCTGTAATGCTTGAAGCCACTTCGTAATTAAGCCACTATTTCTCGTAAAAATAAAAGATAAAAAATTGTTATCGTGGGATATCCCTAAGAGATAGACAAATACCATCGCCAACCTTTTTTGTAGTCATGCTTAAGGTGTAAAATATACGGTAGTACATAACTTTTATCTATCGCGTAGGGTTCAGTTAGTTATTTAGTTTAGCGGGGCCTTTTCCGCACCTAGCCTCTTTATTGGGCCGTTGTACGTGACTCATACTTCCCATTACTCCAACCAGCCCAGGCTGTCCCATAAGGCAAGCAACCTGTTAAGGTTGCGACAGGCATCCGGAACAGACGATGGAGATTGGAGGAATTCTGCCCGTTGATCTGTCACACTGCTGCACTCGACAAGTACATGCTGTGGCGTTTCTTCTTCCTCCATGCATCCTCTGCATAGAGGACTGTCTATTACACCTATGGTATATAAGTGCTTATTTTTAGGGGACAGTGACCAGTTATTATACCTATAACTTTACGAATTTTGTCCTTGTTTAGTCTGATGAGGTTGCGGGCAAGTTTTTTAGATGCTTCCGGAATAGCATTTTTTGTTTGCCTGCATCCTTCATTGCTATTCCATTCCGTTAAGTGGGTTTCTTCGGTATTTCTACGAAGCCATGTTTTTATTGATTTTTGCTAAATGAGTGCGTAACGGCGGATGAAATTAATGACAAGCTAGTGGAAACTGTTCACGCGGTTGGCAGAAAATTCTACAAGAGCCGACGCCAAAATAGAACACAAAAACTCTCCGATCATACTCTGAATCTCATGGCGGTTAGGCGAGGTATGCGGTTGCAGTCTTCGGTAGACATGACGGTCTACAGACGGCTCAATAGACAGATTTCTACTTGTGTGCGACGCGACATACGCTGCTACAATACTACGAGTATTGAATAAGCGATTAAGCGGAACAAGGGCTCGAATGTTCGCAAGAAATCTGTCTCTTGGGCAAAGTCAATTGACCAAATTGAAAACCGATGATGGCAACGTCACCTCGTCGAAGCCCGAGATTTTAGAGGAGATCGAGAAGTTCTATGAACAGTTATACACCTCTGCGCAAGCACAACCTGTCGTTAATTTGGCTAAAGACCCCAGAGCCAAGCTGACCCGACACTTTACCGAAGATATCCCGGAAGTCAGCCTGTACGAGATAAGGATGGCCCTCAAGCAACTTAAAAACAACAAGGTACCTGGCGACGACGGAATTACGACTGAGCTTCTGAGAGCGGGTGGAAAACCGGCACTTCAAGTCCTCCAGAAGCTGTTCGACTCCTTCATACTTGACGGTAATACGCCAGAAGCGTGGAGCAGAAGTGTGGTGGTGCTCTTCTTCAAAAAGGTGACAACACTTTATTGAAGAATTACAGACCCATCTTACTTCTGAGCCACGTTTATAAGTTGTTTTCGAGGGTAATCACGAATCGTCTCGCACGCAGGTTTGACGACTTCCAGCCACCCGGACAAGCCGGTTTCCGAAAAGGCTATAGTACCATAGACCATATCCATACGATTATACAGAAAACTGAGGAGTATAATCGGCCACTATGTATAGCGTATGTGGACTATGAGAAAGCCTTGGATTCCATCGAGACCTGGGCGGGGCTTCAGTCTCTCCAGCGATGCCGCATGGACTATCGCTATATCGAAGTGTTGAAGTGTATTTACAGCAAAGCCACAATGTCTATTCGATTACAGGACCAGTGCACAAAACATATTCAGCTACAGAAAGGCGTGAGACAGGGAGATGTTATATCTCCGAAACTGTTCACTGCCGCGCTGGAAGATGTTTTCAAGTTACTGGACTGGAACGGACATGGCATCAATATCAACGGCGAATGTATCACTCACCTTCGGTTTGCCGACGACATAGTAATTGTGGCGGAGTCGCTGGAGAACCTCGGTGCTATGCTCAGAGACCTCAGTAGAGTATCCCAACAGGTAGGTTTGAGGATGAATATTGACAAGACGCAGGTCATGTCAAATGTTCATGTCTCACCTGTACCGGTTATTGTTGGGAATACCACACTCGAAGTTGTTGACGAATACGTCTACCTGGGTCAAAAGATCCAATTAGGTAAATCCAACTTCGATAAAGAGGTCCAGCGAAGGATCCAACTCGGATGGGCAGCGTTCGGGAAACTACGGCACATCTTGAAGTCCAAAATACCCCAATGCTTGAAGACGAAAGTCTTCAATCAGTGCGTGTTGCCAGTGATGACTTACGGAACTGAGACGTGGTCCTTAACTGTGGGCCTCATAACAAAGCTCAAAGTCACACAGCGAGCTATGGAGAGAGCGATGCTCGGAGTCACTTTGCGCGACAGAATCCGTAATGAGGATATTCGCAAAAGAACGAAAGTAGCCGACATAGCTCGAAGAGTAGCTAGGCTGAAGTGGCAATGGGCAGGCCACATCGCTCGTAGAACTGACAACCGATGGGGAAGAAAGGTTCTCGAGTGGCGACCACGAACCGGAAGACGCAGTGTTGGACGGCCTCCCACTAGATGGACAGATGACCTCACAAAGGTCGCTGAAAACCGCTGGTTGCAGGTTGCGCAGGACCGTTCGTTGTGGAAATCTAGGGGGGAGGCCTATGTTCAACAGTGGACGTCTTGCGGCTGATGAATGAAAAATGAAAATGAATGAATGTTTTTATTTGAGTCTGGGGTATAGGCATAAGTGGTTCCGGTCCATGTACCTTTGTCTTTGCTCCCCTTTTGCCCAGCTCATCTACTGCATCATTGCCTAGTGAGTCGCTGTGTCCTTTAATCCATTGGAGGGGGGTTACTTTATTCGCACCCGTTATGAATTGGAGTGCATTATGGCATTCCAGTATTAGGACAGAGGTTATAGTATTATTTTTAAGGGCTTGAAGCACGGAGGCGCTGTCGGAGACAATTTTGATGTTTAGGTCTCCAACATCTCTGGCTGCGACTGCCTGTGCTGCCCTGGTGATGCCGATACATTCAGCTTGAAATATTGTGTTTAAGTTGCTTAAGGTGTTTGATATCCTTATGTTTAAGTCATTTGAGAAGACACCAGCTCCTGTACCGCATGCGGTTTTGGATCCATCAGTATATATCCTAACTTCTCTGCTGCCAGAGTTATCTTTCGATTCTGCATTGAGTTGGATATTGTATCTACGATCAAAGACATGTTGGCATATTGTTCTATCCATGGGTGCCTCAAGAAGCGGTATGTCTTTCATAACGCGTTCTAGAATTCAGTTTGGTTGGTTTTATCAAAAGCACCTTCTATATCTATAAAGGCTGCAAGTGTTGAAAGCTTGTTTGCGGTAGCCGATTCTATTTTATGTACTACCATGTGTAGTGTCGACTCTGATGATCTGCCTTTCCTGTAAGCATGCTGCTGAGGATGCAGTTGTTTGTGCTTTAGTGCTCCGTCCCTTAGGTATCGGTCCACTAATCTTTCCAATGTTTTTAAAAGGAACGACGTTAGACTGATGGGCCTAAACGATTTAGCGTGTGTGTAGTCCTCCTTACCAGGCTTCGGTAAGAATACTACCTTCGCTTCTCTCCACTTTTTTGGTATATATTTAAAGGCTATACAAGCTCTATGTATATATTGGTAGTAGGTGCTTTATAGCTTGCTTTGGTTGCCATTGTAGTAATGTTGGGAAAATGCCATCCAGACCTGCAGATTTGAATGGTTTGATACTTTTCAGTGCCCATTCTATTCTGTCTGCAGTTACTATCTTGTTTGCTACTTCCCATTCTTGGGCTGTTGGTGTGCTGCAGTGCTCTCCTGGTCACTCCTGATCTCCTATGATTTGACATCCGGGGAAGTGGGTTTCCAGGAGTATTGCATTGGTTTCATCGTCTGTGTTTGTGTAAGTGCCGTCATCCTTTAGATCCTTATTTCTTCGTTCTTTTCGTTCGTTCGATTCTTATTTCGTCATTCCTTAGGGATCCCAGAAGATTTGAATCCCCTTTAGCTAGGATTTTCTTTATTCTTCCTGTTTGGTTTGTTGAGTTTATGCTACGACAAAAGTTGTGCCAGGATTATGTTCTTCTGAATCTGATTCGCTTCTTGTAGTGTTTTTGTGCCTGTTTGTATTTATCCCAGTCCTCGCTAGTCCTGGTATTTTTTGCCCGGTTATAGAGTACTCGAAGTCCTTGACGTAGTCTTTCAAGTTCTGGCCCCCACCAAGATCTATTTCCTACGTCATTTGATTTAACAGCAGGACATGCCAATTCATAGCTGTTTATGAAAGTTGCAGTGAGAAGCTGTACGTTTGATTCTATATTGTCTGTACAAAGTGTTCAGAAATCAGTCGAATGCATGTCACCTAGTGCTTGGTTTATAGTTTTGTGTACCTTGTTATATCAGTCTTACGGGGGTTTACGATATAGGACAGGGCTTGTTGATTTGTATTGTAGTTGGAAACATACGCGGCGGTGATCTGCGAAGTGAAGAGAGGAATAAACGATTTCACAGAAATTAACGTAATTTTAGACATTGCGTACAAATGGTTTGATGCAAAAAATCTAGTACTTAATCAAACTAAAACGAAATGTATAAAATTCTCACTCTGCAATGTACTGTGCGGTAAACTTGATATAAGACTGAAAGATGAACTCATCGAACCTGTACAATCTACTCGTTTTCTGGGTATTTCAGTAGATCCAAAGCTTCAATGGGGTCCTCACATAGAGACACTGGCTGACCGACTTAGTTCAGCTGTCCACGCTGTTCGTCAAATAAAAAAAATATCGGACGTCGCAACAGCTAGGCTTGTTTATTTTGGCTATTTTCATAGCATTATGTCCTACGCGATTTTATTATGGGGTTCAGCAGAGCTGCGGACAGAAACTCAGTTTTCATATTGCAAAAGAGAGCAATCCGTGGTCTATATAATTTATCAGCTAGAGATTCAGTACGGGAGATTTTCAAAACTATAAACATATTAACAGTCCCTTCATTGTATATTTATGAATGTATAATGTATGTAAGAAAAAATCGAAGTCGACTGAAGAAACTAACTGATCTGAATCCAAAAGCGCACCATAAGCACAAAATTGTATTTCCTAAGTGCAGACTTCAGAAAACAAATAACTCTTTCAAATGTAATGGTATTCGCTTCTATAATGCAATCCCTGCACAAGTCGAAGGTCTTAATGAAACAAAGTTTAAAAATGAAATAAAAAGCTACCTATTGAGCAAGGCATATTATAATATAGATGACTTTGTTAAAGATAGTAACGTATGAAGAGAACTGTGTTGAAACTAGAATCTTGTAATAAGGTAAAGTAATAGATTTATAAAAATTTTGATGGAACATTGTACTCATGTAGTATCTGTATACTGTATGTATTAATTATTTGTTATTTTGTCTTTGACAAAGCCTTTTTACAGTTGCATTTGATTGACGAGGCTCCTTTACAGCTTTATTCATTTTGACATTGTTATTTTATCTTATTACTAGCTGACCCGGTGAACTTCGTACCACCATGTATTTTTTTGTCTACATTTTCTAACCTTTCTGCTGTACAAATCTTTTCCCGACAACAATAATAAATACATAGAGAAAAGAATCATCATATGTAGTGCAGTCATTCAAAAGTTATGAGCGTACATACATTTGGAAGATCCGTTTTTACGGTTCCGTAAAAACTGAACCCTTATGGGTTCGTTGTGTCTGTCTGTCTGTCCATCCATATGTCATAACCACTTTTTTCGAAACTATAATAACTATACTGTTGAAACTTAAGAGATGTATTCTGTGAACCGCATAAAGTAAGTATTTTATTAAAAACATATTTATTTCAACGTATATAAACATTTAAATAATAATCCTTTTATGCAGAATGCAGAAGACCGCACCTTGTGGCGTTCATTAGGAGAGGCCTACGTCCAGCAGTGAACGAATATTAAATAGGCTGATGATAATGATGATGATAAATACCTTTCTTGTTAATCAAGTTATTACCAAAAATCAGTTTTATTTTCATTGTAGTGCTTTGTAATATACGTTGTTTTTTGTTTGATTACCTGGCACATAGACAAACAAATATGATGGTTTTCGAACACGGGAGAGAATATGTAACATACAATCGACCATGTGAGAAACATGGGTTTTCTAGATTAATACCACAAACATTTTAACACGCTCAGCGCCATATGTATCATTTAGGATACACACTGTCGTAAGGAGTATATATAGTTTTTGATACACACTACTCATTTCAGTTAAAGCAGTGTGTATCCGAATATTTTCCCAGTGGTTTTGGGTTGGGAATCGGACAATCAGTTAGGGAGATATTAAGATAAAACTTATAATCAGCTTGAAATAATTTTATTAAAAAAAGAAAGTTACTTAGAAACTAAATAACCAATTTATTAAGTTCAAAATAAATCAGTAAATATTATTGAAACTTTTTTGATACAGAAAACTTTCACATACATTTTGTAGTTGTTTGAGCTGCTTTGAAAGTCTTGCCACCAATAACTTTCCTGTCATACTTTTTATAGCACATCTTCGGCGTACAATTTTCTCTCCATCTTTGTTACTTATGAGATAATGTTTTCTATTAAACGATCTTCTTGTCATAATAGGGGCTGATGACACTTCATCTCCGGCTAACTGAGCAGATCGTTTTAGTAAAACTACAATTATTTGTTCCCTGAATTGAGTGATAGTAAGTTTCTTGAGATAATATTTGGTTGAATAATAAATGTGCATTCTAGAGAGAAACAAAGAGAAATAACATTACGAAATGTGTATCTTTATTGATACACATGACCTGGGGAATAGTTTATCTAAATAAAGTATTCCCAGGCCACGTGTAAAAAATATACACACCGGTAAAAAAGAAAGGGATGACGGGGGAGGGGGTGTGATTATTTTCTATACTATTTTAACATCTCACAACTCACAACACAAAAAAAAATTAAAAGTTGTGAAAATTTGGTGGTATATTTGCATATAGGGCTTGGTGCTGAGCGTGTTATGGTTGGCCCTGGGACTTGTTTATGGTCATAGCAGAAGCAAGCCGCACTGGAAACTGTAGTCGTTTAAAGTCAAATGGTACATCAGTTGGAATCATTGGGATTCGTGGTATCAAAATGTCTTGTCCTTTATACTTTTCTTTCAGTATAGTTGCTTCTATCACGTTGTTCAGTATTTTTATAGCTAACCTAGTGCCGGTATATTTTAACTACCGATCCAACTTTTAATGAAGATGTGAGGTGGCAATCCTGGAAAATCCAGCGAGTTCAAAAATTCCGCTGGATAGTAGTTGACGACATCATCTTGATAAGTCTCCGAATCAACTGATGTATACATTCTCAGTTCGCCTTTAATTTGTTCTTGAATTTTGAAATTTAATTCATTTGCATCTATCTCATTTACGTAATATGTATTAATATTTACTTATCATGTGGCGGTCTTGTTCCAATGTTGGGCAACGGCTTCCATACTCTCTTTCCACTTTTTCCTTTCTGTGGCTAATACAGTCCAGTCTTTCCAATGATCATCCGACATGCGGCAAACATGTCCTGCCCTATCCCACTTCAAATTGGCTGCTTCTTTAGTCACATCGGCTATTCCGGTTTTGGAAAGCAGTATGGTGTTTCGTATTCTGTCCGTTAGTTTTACTCCAAAAATACTGCGCTCCACAGCCCATGTGTATTTAAATAATTTTGCACAGATATTAAATTAATAATTCAAAATAATAAAACACTTTGTTACGCGGTTTGTGTTTGACTGACACGTGACTGACACTTGATTGATATAATGACGTGAAAACTGACGCATTTTACATCGCGTTCCGAAACTAAATCAAAATAAATAATGTCGTGAAGCCGACCAAATTGAAAATCATTACGAATGATCTATGAGTCTTACGTTTTGTTACTATTCAATTTGATCTGGTTCGCGATGTCATCTCTTATGTTGAGTGAGTTTCGGAACGGCGACATCCGGCAACATCCTCCTATTCTGCAACGCAACACGCACACTGTTTTGATAGATATGATAGAATTTGAACTTTGTGCAGCGGGAATAAAGTGCTAATTGACTCCTTGACGTTAGCAACACACATATATTGCTTAGACATATGTGAGTGCTTGTTATTTAATATGAACTTTATTTCTTAGCAATAAAGCTCAAATTGCCTTAACATTTTAGTTAGAAAACGTGTGTATGGGAAAAAGAAATGGGCTGTTTTCAGGGGTTTTCCGACAATTATTTGTTTTTTTCTCGCCGTAAAAACCATCCTTGGACTTCAACGAACATTTTAAAAAAAGAATTGTCCAAATTGGTCTAGCCGTTGTTGAGTGATGCGCTTACCAACACATTTTTCGATTCATTTTTATATTATAGAAGATGTACACGGATTCTTATGCCTTTTTGTTAATGACGTTACCAAGTGTTCTTATGAATTTATGGTTCGAATAAATGAATTGAATTGAATTGAATTGATGGCTCGTCTGATACGTGCCATCCCTCGATTTGACTGGCCACCGCGTTGGTTGCCAAGGTAATGTCTATGATAGTTTGGTACCTGGAACTTACAAATGTAGGTTCCGTACCTCTGTTCATAATGTTTACATTAGTTTGAAATATGTATTCGGCTAAAGACTCACCCCTCTTGTTGGTATTCTTACTTCCCCACAGAGAATGATGAGCGTTGCAGTCCGCCGATATAATCAGCTCGCAGTTATGTGCCTCGCAGTGCTGCACCAGTTCCGCCAGTTCTCTTGAAGGAATTTCTCCCTCGCCCGGCAGGTATACTGATGCTAGGACTAGGACAGTTTGTTTTTCCGTAACGAGTTTCACTGCTGTTAGGTCTCTAGAACAGAATTGGTTAAGTAAGGTGGTATTTATAGATTTAGGCATAAAAATGCAGGTTCTTGGGTTATCAACAGTAGTGTCGACCATTAGCTTACCGCCGATGTTATTTAGACCGCAGATTCCGTTATTTCTGATCCAGGGTTCCTTGATCATAGCGACGGTCTTGTTGTTTGTCTCCAGCACTCTGCGTAGCGTGGCCGCCGCTATTTGTTTGTGCTGGAGGTTGGTTTGGATGAAATTGAGAGGGCTAAGGACTACGCAGGACATCATCTTCGTCGCTGGAGCACCCCTCAATTCCTAGCGGTGAGACTGCTACCACCTCGCTCTGACTCTTTTGGGGAGCAGAGGTGGATGGCTCCGGAGTTGATGTCTCCGTAGCCATGTTCTCACGCGCTGTGGTCGCCAACTCGGGTTTTGTCTCGGCCTTTACTTCTTCCGGAGAGAAGAAGCGGATATACCCACTTCCCGACATGTGGGCTACCCGGCGGTCTCTGTCCAAAATGGACTGTCTCTGGTCTTCATGTATTCCAAGGATAAGGTGGACGACCTTCTCCTTGGAATCCTGTTCCTGGGGCTTATCGTCCAACGTCATCTCATAGCACTGCCACGAGTCTACTTTGTACCACGGGTTCTGGGCACAGAGGACTCGGTGCAGTGTAGTGGCGTCAGTGATGCGGGTATGAACAAGAAGCCCTGCCTTGAGCTTCTTTTTCATCTCCGACTGCTTAATAACCCTCAGGGTAGTGTTTGGGATCGGTGATTTAATATTTTTGACCGCTGCTTCCAGCCAACTTAGCGCACCCGCATTCTCACACCACATCGCTAACGCCCCGTCCTTTAGGAAGGGTCGCCCGCGGAATGATGGGGCTAGTGCGCTTGGAGAAGATGGCGATAAAACGGCTTGAAGGATGCTGTCATCGACAGCCTCCCTAACCATTTCCGCCTGGGTCTTCAAGAGGTCCCTCGGCGGGACGGTGATAATCGCGACCTTTAGGTGCGACTGAGCCGCGTCTGCGTAGCTCTCCGTCCGTGTTGGTTTACGGTCGGTTTTCGCGCGTTTGGCTTCGCCCCCGGGAGAATGGGTCTCGTCCAGACGACCTCGCTTCGAGGAAGCTCTGTCGTCCAGTACATTCTCGTTCCCGGATTGTTCCTTTTCAGGCGCAATAGAAGCTACCGCTACGATCCGTCCGCCTCGAGCACCTTTCGCTTTCCGTTTCTTCTTCTGTCGTCCGGATGATGGTGGTGGTGGTGGTGGTGGTTGTGGTGGTGGTGTCGGTAGTGGTAGTAGTGGTGTTGGTGCTGGTGGTAACTCCGCTTTCGAGGTGGACGCTGTGGTCCCGCGCTGCGTTCCCGCGTCTGCGACGTCCGTACCAGTGCTTGGTTTGTTTTGGGGCTGAAGTGCCTCCCTTCTCACACGCCTGCTAGGGCAACTGTGGTCTGGGTTGCCTTTCGGCCCCTTTTTGGTTTTATTTGAGTTTGTGTTAGTGGACCGTAATTGCTGCAAAGCGCCCTTGCAAAAGGTTGCAAGGGCGCTTTGCAGCAATTACGGTCCACTGTGACTCGAAGGTGGTGGTGTTTGTGGTGGTCGTGTTTGTGTTTGGTAAGGCCTCCATGAGGCCGGACAAATCTAGGCTGGAGCCTGATTTGGAGCACAAGTTGCGCTCCCCAGAGTACGAGGGGCAGACCGGGTTAGACCCGGTGAGGGATTCTCCACTAGCGGTGCTAGTGGTACCCTCCTTTTTTTATTTTAAGCTATTGCATAGCTTTTATCGCGGGCCTGGAGACCGAATTTTTAGACATCGTAGAGCATCGTGCATCTCTTTCTTGTGTTTCACAAGAAAGAGGGATGGAAGACTGGACGACCGTAACGTCTGCCTGTCTGCCTCCCCGCTCGGTCATTGGTCATTGTTCATTCGACTACGGCCCTTCAACATCGGACATATGTCACAGGTTCACCTTTGCTGCTTTTGAACATTGTTTTGTACGAGCGAAAGTGGATATTCCCATAACTTTTTAATGCACATAGGACCTATTGAACCGACCGAGCCGAGCCGAGCCGACCGTCGCGTCGGTCATTCGTTTACCTACTCTACTAATTTTGGTCGAACAGAAATTCTGTTGAAACTTAATGCAAATGTAAACAACTTTGATTTAGAAGCATTATAATCTAGTATTTCTAAGAAAATCATAGAGATGTCGCTACTTGAGAAGATATTGTGCTAAAATTGGTAGGTGCTTGTCGCCCACAAAATAACAATATGGTAGAGGACTCCTATAAATTGTTGATTAATATTTATATGACGTACGAGCGTATAACGCTAAATGTCAAAATTCAAAACAACATGTATTTAATATTTATTCGTATGTAGTATTTTACATTATCTTTGTAATAGCTACTGGTTGAAGTTTTCTGTAAATTCAGTGAATTGTTTCTACAGTTTTTTTGCAATTTTTTATTGTAAAATGTCACAAATCAATAACACGGAAACTTCAGCAGCATTATGGACTAAAAATTAGGCCGGTTTGCATTTTGAGTAGTGCGATTGCGAGTGCGTGTGCGAGCAAGAAATCGCGATTGATTATTGCAGGTGTGTAGTGCGAGTACTGTCCAATTCTGTATAGTAGCTGTGTTTCGTTCATTGAGTTGCCAGCCGTCGGCCCGCAAGTAATCAGGGTCAGATGTAAGCAGAAAACACAATGATTGGTCAATTCAGTTATTTTAGTATTCATGACTTTTATAAGTTAAGTTTTTAAATCGTAGAAAGGTGTAACAAATTCGATAACATTCAATTAAGATTTCTAAGAGAAAAAAAAACGTTTAATGTACTTTACTTAATGTTATGAACGCAAATAAGAACCAACACGACACTAGCCTTTTCCGATATACATATATTTAAAAAAAATAAACTGAACATTTCATTGTACGATAATAAGTATCGTAAAGCGCTAAAGAGTGCGCGTGTTCTTGTTACGAAGAGTTCGATGCTTTTACACCGGAAAAATACACTTTTATTTTATAGAAATATGGGAAAAAAGAACTTTACGAATTTTTAAATACTGTAGAAAAAAATAATTACGTATTTTATGTACTTAACATCCCCTTAAAAGAATGCAGGCTGATTACCAATAACCCTATAAACATATTTGTATCCAATGCTAATCAGTATCGCACATTAAAAATCTGTATAAATACGGAGAAATCTGTATACATGGCAACGCTGCTGTTTACTAGCAGGCAAACTGCGAGTGAGGGGGAAGGAAAAACGTGCGGGAGGAGGTTACTCGCATAAAAATAGAACGCGCTTCTAATCACTTCACTACGCAAGTTACTACACACTCGCATTAATCAATCGTTGTCCACACGTGTTAATAACTAAAGGCCGGTTTGCATTTTGAGTAGTGCGATTGCGAGTGCGTGTGCGAGCAAGAAATCGCGATTGACTATTGCAGGTGTGTAGTGCGAGTACTGTCCAATTCTGTATAGTAGCTGTGTTTCGTTCATTGAGTTGCCAGCCGTCGGCCCGCAAGTAATCAGGGTCAGATGTAAGCAGAAAACAAAATGATTGGTCAATTCAGTTATTTTAGTATTCATGACTTTTATAAGATAGATAGATAGATAAACTCTTTATTGCACTTACATAACAAAGAAAAATACAGAAAAAACTTGTAATAAAGTAGCAATTGGCGACCTTATCGCTGAGAGCGATTTCTTCCAGGCAACCATAGGATGGTAAAAAATAAATCAATCAATAATGGAAGACGGGGAGTACAATTAGGAGTACTAACAATTTATAATAACAAACAACTAACTTAAAAAACAACAATAAATATAAATATTATATGTATCGATTTAATATCCATCAATAATTTCATAATAATAGACTAATAGATAATTAATTAACAATAACATGTTCAACGAATTAAAACATTTAAAGATAAATAAATAGATTACAATTTCATGACGATTTTAAGGAGAATAATGACTTTAACTAGCTGATGACTGCAACAAGTAGAACTCCTTAACTTGGTTCTTAAAAACAGCAAGAGAAGGAGCTTGTCTAATGTTGACGGGCAAGGCGTTCCACAACTGGACAGCTTGGAAAGCAAATGACTTGCCATAAAAAGTTTCGCTGCGCGCCGGCGGTGTTTCAAGGAACAAGTTATATTTTGACCTGAGCGGTAAGTTATAAGTATAAGTTAAGTTTTTAAAACGTAGAAAGGTGTAACAAATTCGATAACATTCAATTAAGATATTTAAGACAACAAAATTTTTTAATGTACTTTACTTAATGTTATGAACGCAAATAAGAACCAACACGACACTAGCTTTTTCCGACATAAAATATAATTATTTTTAACGCAGTCCTCGTTAGCGTAGTTTGAGAGTGTAAAAGATTGTCTTTGTAAACTAGGTTTTAACAACAGTCAATATGGACCATGTTTGTTTGCCCAAACCCAAGGTAATATAAAAATTATTATTGGGTTGTATGTAGATGATTTTTTGATTTTTCTTTTCAACAAAGATAGAAAAATTAAAGAATGCATTAGCTCCAGAGTTCAAGTTAAAGGATTTGGGTCTTGTCCGACAGTATCTGGGAATGAGAATCAATGTAAACAAAGATAAAAACATATGTTAACATAACAAACATATTAGTATTGATCCAATATGGTTTACAAAGTAACTATTTTCTTGTATGTGATGGTATACTGAATAATGAATTGAAAAGATTC
The DNA here is from genome assembly GCA_963693475.1 of Ectropis crepuscularia. Classification (NCBI taxonomy): domain Eukaryota; kingdom Metazoa; phylum Arthropoda; class Insecta; order Lepidoptera; family Geometridae; genus Ectropis; species Ectropis crepuscularia. The sequence continues at coordinate 42,063,142 of OY856338.1, forward strand.
AGATGTCGGATTGTAATCCTCAAAGTACTCTTATGGCTTAGTGGGTAGTAGCTCTGCCTGCGAAGCCGAGGGTCGTGGGTTCGATCCCCACCCAGTGCAAATATTTGTATGATGAATTCAAATGTTTGCACTGTGTCTGGGTGTTTCTATGTATAATAAGTATGTATTTAAAACTATATAAGTATTATATCAGCTATCTGGCCGCCATCACACAAGCTTTGCTTAGTTTGGGGTCAGATGGTGTTGTGTGTGAATTGTCCACCAATATTTATTTATTTATTTATTGAACCAAGATTGAATTTAGAAAAATTTAATTGTTAAACTAATCTTCCTTGTCAAAAACTCATTGGCAGTCTAATGTATCTGCAGTGTATTGGCAGTGAAGGCCAGACATTGCTTATGCTGTAACTCAATTTAATACATGTTATGATGAAAATTGTTATAATTATGTTAAATGTAAATTAAGACACAATGTACTAAAAAAAATGTTATTTTTTGTGCTTGCTTTATTAAAGGGGGGTTTGAGCTGATGGTAAAAGCTCACACACTATCCGCCCTTGATAGGTGTGGCACAGTCTTTTTGGGGGGTATTTAGTGCCCCAGGGCAGTGTAGGCCTGATGTGTGGTTATGCGCCGCCACGGTTCAGCTCTGCGGGTCATGGAATGGGCTAGGGTTTGGGGAATTGGGGTGTGACTAAGGAAGTTGGGATTGGGTTCAGGATAGTTGGGATAGGGTTAAGGACATTGAAATCGAGTCAAGGAATTTGGGAAAGGGATTAGGAAAGGGTGTTGGGGGACGGCCAGAGGTTTTATAGTTACACCAATAACAGAACGTTTTTGGACAAAAACAGGCAGCAACCTCGAGCAGGATAGTCCACTGGCCTTGTTTAGGGGGTCACTGCGACCTGCGCTACCCCCTAAACCATTTGCCAAACCCAGTATCGGACAGATACTGGGAGTAGGGGAATTACCAATCAACTAATTGATTGATCTTTCCCCCGCCCCGCGTAGGGTTCAACCAGCCTTTGCAATGTAAGCGCAAAAAACGTGTTTATTTACGACATCATAGTTGAACAGTTCAAGTATTACGGAGGCCGATTTACTGCAATTATTGACCACCCTTCTAATCAAAATTAAACAAAGCTATCCCATCGCTGGGTACTGGGTAGGTGCGTTCATAGAGTTTTAGTCACAGTGACTCAGTTTGAAGAGATGCATCGGGGATCGCGTGCTCGCATTTTACGAGAATTGTCGTTCATACATTTTTCATACATACTACTAGGCGACTAAATTGTTCTGAATATGGACCACGGCGAATTAGTGAAGTTCTAGTGCTAATTTAATTAAAATATAGTTGCAGCGTTTTGAAGAGACGGGTTCGATGTTTAAAGCACAATCAATTATTCGTCCTAAAACATTTAGGACCGAAGACAATATTAAGAGAGTTACGCAGTCTGTACGTTTGTCTACTCGCAAGAGATCGTCTGTCTGACACTTATCACAACGTTTTTTTTAACAAATTTTAAACATGGACCTTAAATTGCATTCATACAAGCAACTAACACAAATTTGACTCTGTGTGCACCTTCAGCGAAATACTTGCTTGGTAATGAAATGCTTACTCGCTTTTTCAATTTTGACAGTATCCTTTTCTCTGATGAGGATGGACCTCATCGGTTTCGTAATCATCAAAATGTGTTGTTGTTAACGAAACAGTGAGAATCCAACACTCAGACACCAGGAACCACTGCATAGTCCTAAAGTAACGGTATGGGCAGCGGGCAGCGATCTCCAGCAGATAAATAATTACTTACCTGCTACAAAAAGGGTAATTATTCCTTTGAAAATGCGAAGGGGCAAAACTTAACTGGGAATACCGAACGCTATGCTGCGGTGTTGGGAGATTTTTTGATTCCAGAACTTAAAACTTCAAACCTAATTTGTAAAATGTTAAAAGGAAATAAATTTATTATAATTATTATAATGAATTCTAAGACTTGGTTTCAACAAGATGGAGCCACCAACCACACGTCAAATGACTCCATGCTGGATGTGAAACAAATGTTCCTAGGGAGACTGATTTCGGAAAAGGGTGATATCCCACGACCCCCTCGTCGTCAAAATTTCACGCCTGCTAACTTTTTATTGCGGGGGATACCTCAAACACAGAGTTTACAGCAATACATCTGTGAAACATTGGAATCACCAACCGACTCAAGGAAAATAGTCTGAATCATCTGAGAAAACATACAACCAAATTGAGAACCTCCTTCTTTTTTGAAGTCGGTTAAAATAACTTCTTCGCGGTAATCCTACTAATATTATAAATGACAATGTATGGATGTTTGTTGCTCAATCAAGTCGTAACGTATGAACGGATCGGGCTGAAATTAGGAACAGGTTGGATTATATTCTGGAGGAACACGTAGGATACTTTTTAACCCGGCAAAATAGTGAGAACGGGTGTAAAACCGTGGGGCGCTGCTAGTTATATAATAATTTAGATCGTTATTTATATTAGTCCTTTGTTATGTTTATAATATTAAGAGTGCGCCTAATGCCAGGGAAAAATCAGTTTTCACCCGCGCGCCGCGTTTCTTAATGCGATATACATAAAGTCGAGAATAGCATGACACAGTTTGGAGGAAAAATCAATATTAAATCAGGAGTCCATTTTTGACCAAGTTTTATTAAATTACTCAATAATTAAACATAAAATTTAAAAAAATGTTGGGTTACTTTACTAGAACGTACAATTAGGAATTTTATTACCAAAAAATAATGTGGGGTTATCGCTGATAATTTCGAGTACTCGAATTAAAACGGGTTTTTTCGGTGTCATTTTTATTTTTTTTATTTTAAAAAACTCTGATCATTTTTAAAATTCTATTCGGTTATTGTGCTTCTTCTTGATTGTACCCACACGTCAATATTTTTTTTGTCAAAGTTTTTAGTTTCTTTACTTCAGTGAGCGGCGTCGAAAATGTCCTTTTTTCGTTTTCTGGCACTAGCCGCCCTCTTAACAAGCTGAACTGAAGCTGTGTAGAAGAAACCCACCGACACAATCCAACAATGAATTTTGGGTTCAGCCCTAGGACCGGAGGTGTCGCGGATTTTTTGCAGTGTCGCGGAGGTGGCGCAGTGGCGCGGATTTCGCTCGGTAAAGTAACATAACTCTGAAGGTATTGTCATTACTGAAAAAAATTCAAGGAAAAAGTTGTTCATTATTAAAAGATCTACACTTTTGATTATCGGTAAAGTTTCATAAAATTGAACGGTTGGGGAGAAAATGGCGAAAGGGAGGAAAAATAAGTAAAATTTTTGCCTTTCGGAAGCAATAACTTGAAAAATATTGATAAAAGAAAGAAAAGTGCTCAAAATAAAAGTTAGTAAATTTAATTTAGAAGAGAAAAGGTCTCAACAATTTTTTGCCTTACATTAACAGTTCTCGAGATATCGAATTAAACGCGTTTTTATCGAAATCAAATCAAATCAAATCAAATCAAATCAAATCATTTATTTCATCAACAAACATTGGTAAATCAAAGAATGACCTTGAGCTGACCATGCCAGAATCCCTCAAATTGGAATATATGCTCTGAATGCAGGGGGTGCATTCTGAACATAATTATATTATATCGATCCAACTACATAATTTAATGTTTTTTTATTGGATTTTTTTTTGCGTAATTGCATTGGGCTAAGTCATATTAAGGAAGTTGTGAAAAAATATGAAATTTCCAAATTATCACAATGTTTTGTCAACTAACCAATTTCATGTTTATATTTCATAGCCCAACAATAACATCAGACGAAACTGCGGCACACAAACAGTATTCTGTAAATTAAACTATAAAAATGAAATCCAATTTCCTAAAAATCCAAAAACCTGTGAGGATTTAGTTGGTCTGAGCCAAAAACCAATCCAATTTAATTCTGACTAAAAATCGAAAAAAAAGAATACCGAATAATATAACAACTAACTGCCGTATTACAAAATGATGTATATCTATTATAGCTGCAGGCATAGAGCAGCAGCATCCCTGCAAGACACAACTTAAACTGAAAAACATACAACCTCTTAATTGAGAACCTCTTAAAAAGATACGTTGAATGTAGCCCTCATCAAAAAAATTAAAAAATGCTGAAGAAAACAACAAACCGATCCATTATTTGTACATTTATAATTTACATTCTCTTTGATATATGTATAACATACATATACGACACAACGACGACATATTTATAATTGTTTTTGTTAATTTTTTCAGAAGCGCTAAAACGTTTTCGTTAAAATTTAAGTATATGGGAACACCTCTGAAGGATGGATCTACCAAACAAAAAAATAACCATCGACATCGATCCACAATGGTCTCTACTGTTAAGTACCTAATTTATTCTAAATTAAGAAGACAATTAGTCCATAAATAAAACAGCTATCATTAGTCTACAGCATTATATTTCGAAATCAATCCTTCATCATACCAACTTATTCACAGCTGCCTTGTGCAGCTGAAGTAGTAAATTTTGTAAAATATTACAAAATTTAAGAAAACGCTTAACAGTACCTTAAATTCAGTAACAGATGTACAACTATCACTTTTACTTAGATGTTTATCGGTTTACTAGTACTTTTAATTTAAACCTTTCGCTTAGACTTGCTGCTGCATATGATTTTTTTATTAACCTGTTTTTCGAGCAAAAACAAGAGCTTGATTGTTTCCCGCCAAAACAATCAAGCCACAGACTATATACCAATCAAACCCGGAATTGTAGGGTTGCCATAGAGTGCATTTCGGTATTTTTACTATTCTTTCAATAAGAACTTACATAAATTACTAAATATTGCTAACACTACCATGGTAGAGCTATCGCGTGACATAGATATACAAAACGACATACTGCCGAATTAAGAACCTCTTACTTTTTTAAGTCTGTTAAAAATACTTAGCATAGTTGAAGACGTGAGTGGATGAAGGTGATAAGTGCATTTTTTTAGATTTTGAGTAAATCGATGTTAAAGTATTACTACAATTTTCTTTTGTAAATCGCATAAATGATTAGTTATGCTTTAAATTTGAATGCAAAATAGTGTGAATGATCTTAAATTTTGAGGGTACGTTGGTAATAAAACTCTTGCGATATTATTAAATATTATATTTAAAAAAAACTAAACATAACTCTTTCTTCCATGAACTAACTTAAACCAATTTGTTCTTGAGGCTCTAAAAATTAGGGTGCTAAGTACGAATATTGATATTGAATAAACATTTATATTTTTTTAATAAACAGAACCAGGTTCTTCAAAAACTTAAGCTAAGTATTTGCAGTGATCTCAAGTGTGCAACATCTTACATATAAAAAATACTATTCTTGGCTTAAAATTGACTCAAAAAAATAGCGAAATTCTGGCTTTACGAACTTAAGTTGCTCTCGGAGATTCTGTTTTTTTTCTGCTGAAACAGTACCATACTTACCGGTCTTACGTGGAATTTCTAAATTCTCGGACACGTTCGATCTTTTTTTTAATATGTCCACCTTTTTAAATGGTGTCATTTCATCGTACGATTCTTTGTATAGATAACATCCATACTCCTCAACTCGAATCCATTTGATACCATCCCTAAAACTGATTTTTCCATTGCTTACATCTTTTTTCCTGTTTATCAAATTGAGATTATCTTGTAGCTTACCAATTTGTCTGAAATGTTCGGTCATATCCATGACTGTATTATTACGAGAAGCTTTGCAAATGATGTCACGGTATTGGTTAGGAACATAAACGGTGTCATGCTTTCTTAAGACTTTTTCTATTCTGCCAAAATCACGATCTGAATCTAAATAAGAATGGCCAACTTCAGGAAACTTGTGATCGATTACTTTGAAATATCCTTTTAGGATAAGATATTGATAAAGTGTAATCATGGTGAAATTTTTATTTTGGCCGGCACATGAATCTGACCAAATCAATAGGTGATCTTTGTTTTGGCAACTTGGATCTACTTCCACAAATCTTAGAAGTGCGCTGGCGACTTCAGCACTTCCGCGATCCGCAACATCTTCAGTCCAGGTGCAACATACGGCTTTTTCTTTGCTTCCATCACAAACATGTATACCCAGGTTGTAAAACCAAAGTTGACGCAAGTAAAACGCTTTTGAAGTTGTTATTTTTGGTAACGGCATGGTTTGTTGTAAATCCATCGTAATGTACACAATATCTCCATCTCGGGTTGGTTTTTTTCGGTCAGCTTGCATAGCTTCAACAGCAGCATAATAATTTGACTTATGTTGTTCATTTGAGTCTCCAGCATCGCAAGTAGCGCATGTGTCACTTTTTGGGTATCCAAAAGACAGGTTGAATTGTGTGACAAAAATATGGTTATATGAAGTTTTCTTGACACGGTATTTGTCTGATAGGTCTTCATTACGACACATTTCTAGGTATAGACTGTGCATCTTGGTTACATTCAGTAGCGGTGACAAATAGAGTTTGTTCATATTTTTGTTTCGTGAGTAATGTGATTGTTCAGCAGGAAAACTTGAAATATGTTCTTTAATACGTTTAACAACGTCATCATCCATTTTGTGAGGACGATTCTGATGTCTGCCTCTCTGATCTGGTTTTGGAGCTGCAAGTCCTTCCTTGATTCCTTTTATAATGAGATCAATTTTTTTGCGACCTATCTGGTAAATGCCGCACAAACCTAACTTGCATATTTGTGTCGTAATTCCATGCTTTTTTACGTAGTACTTGTAGGAAGCAGATTTATGCTTTCTAGCATTACAGCGTTTATTCGCTACAGGCTTACTCTCAATGCTACTGAATAATAGGGCATTCTTACTATTGGTGTCCAGGGAATAATAGTTGTTTAAAATAGACTGCCGATCTTCAATGGAAAATTTATCTGAGCATTTATGCCTGCACTTCTCGTGGCACAAAATCCCTTCCTTAATCCTTTTTTCCGGTACTATCTCTCCTTTGTAAGATACATATTCCTCTCCTTTTGCTCTAGCGGTAGCTGCAGATATTTTTTTCCAAGATTGTTCATTCCTCGGCCTTTTTTTGGATTTATTTTCTTTTGATGGAAATACCTTGCGCTTTTTTGGGATATTTTTTTCCTCCGAATCTTCATTTACATGCTGTTCACTAGTGGAAAGAATAATGGGGTTTTCCTGCCGATCAGCATTTTCATTGTCAGGTTCATGCTCACTAACGCCACCAGAGCTAGTGCTATCGGGGCTTTCAGGAGTGTAAATGTCATCACTACCGGAAGAAAAGTCTTCATTTCTATTCTGAAATTGAGATACATCCCCCAAGACTGTGTATGATTTTTTGTTTCGAAAAGTAAGTCCAAAATAATCTGTATCTTCTTCTAGGGAATTCTCTATTACATCTGAAATCTCATCATCTACAGAGACAGGAACGTTCGCAAGACCGCCAATATAATTTGTGCCTTGACCGCTTGTGGAAGGTTCAGCGATTTCACAACTTTTGATACATGCATCTGCAAGATCACACGCAGGGTCCAGATCACCTACAAAAAACAAAGCCATAAGCATAGAAGAAGGCATGCGATAGTAATAAAAAGAAATTAAAGTTAGTAAACATCGGTCAGGTACAAGTCGGAACCCGAAAAAATTTAATATTGACTTATGCGGTTTTTCCTCCTGCCATCCAATATGTTTCATTTATTTAACTTATCCTAACACATGCTATTTTGACACCTTTTTCAACCAAAACTACAAAACAAAACAAGCGTTCTTTTGCGTAATACTTGTTTTGTTATGTACTTTTGGTTGAAAAAGGTGCCAACTGTCACCTCTGAAGTAGGTATGCCAAAAATATTAATGGTAACCAATGAAGTGTGGCATATTATAGCCACCAGTTTAGCAGAAAAGGAAAGATAGTGTATTCAAACAATGCAAACAAATCAAGAATTTGAAAAGATCTTACCTGCAATATTTTTGAGGTTATGATTATTGTAAACATCGTTGTTTTGAGCTATTTCGTATACACGGTTACCTAAAGCAGCGTCCACTAACAATTTAGCTCTTGATTTGGCTCCTGCCATATTATTTTTGCTTAAAAAATGTCAATTATATATTTTAAATAATATTTTACACACTATCCAACAAACAAATGGACAATAACAGAAAGCGCGCGAAACTGCAATGAACGAACGTAATCAAAACATTGAACCTCTGGAGTGAATGAAGGTGTCATGTTTGCACCTTCATTCACGGAGAATAGGGGTAACTTTATTCGAACATAGTATGCGCAGTGGAAGAAGGTGTTATGTTCATACATATCACCTTCTTCAACACACAAAAAGTAAAGTTTTTACTTTTTTTATTTAGGAGAGGGTGATATGTGTACATACCTCTTTCATCATGTGTATATTTTTTTAATAAACTAAACATAACACCTTTTTCAATATTTTTTTTACAAAAATAAGCTTTATTTCAACGGTTTTAAGGTTTATAGTAATTCAACTATACATATCACCTTCATCCACACAAAAAAACACCGAAACCCGAAAATACGACATATCACCATCATCCACTCACGTCTTCAGTTCATAATTTAAGTGTGTCTTCCTGTTACTTTAACGTTACTAATGTTAATGATTTGTTTGCTAATATGTCAGATGCAGTGGCGTTTTCCGAAAAAAGGAATCATGTGCAACTGACTCCTACTTTTCGCAGTGTATCTGATTACTGACCATCTCGAGCTTTTAGGCGTTAATTTGATATCTACGCTGAACTTAGGCTCATTCATCGAGTCCAAAGCTGTTTTAGCTACGAAAAAAACACTCCGTTTAAAAAAATCGACTTCAAAATTCCAAATAGGTATCTACTCAAATGCGAAAAATAAATGAATGTCTGAACCGGTATCTTCTAGGCAAGCACGCTCCGTCGTAGACCGCCTCGTCGCAGATCGCAGTCAAGTGTAAACCAATAAGAGTTCAATAAAAGTTACTCAAACGTATGTCAACTTTTTAGGACGTGGAAGCTATGTGCGACTAGATGCTCAGAACACGGCATTAAAACTTTCGTATCAAACGAGAAAAAAAGAGAAAAAAAGAGTACAGCTGCACTTAGACTGTTATAATAAGCCAAAGTCAAAGTCAAAGTTCTTTATTCATAAATGTACAATTTACACGTCAATTTTAAAAACAAAAAAAGAGCATACAAAGAGTATACAATTTTAAAATTTAAATTTAACATTTTATTGTATGATAATGAGTATCGTACAAATAAGTGTCAACCATTAAAATATAATATGTATTTATTACAAAAAAAATGTAATTAACAATGTCATTTTTTTTTTACAAATTTATTGTGAGTTTACCATCACTCTTTAAAAAATCGCTGTAACTATAAAAAGTTTGATCGATAAGCCAGCTTTTTACATTCCAGCTTTTTACAGCCAGCCTGTTACATAATATATCTATCTCAAATAATAATTGGAGACGACAAGACAAAGCAGGCTACGATCGTAATGCAAATACGTAGTTAATTTAGTGTGCCCATTTATTGCTATTTTAGTACAATTTATCAGTATAACACTCAATCACTGCCAAAGGCATCCGTCCATCATGGAAACGTATAGCTTGACCTGTTATTTCGTATCATTTTACGTTACATTGTTGCACAGTAGTACCTACCCAAACAGATAACTGAAGACCGTGAAGACATGACTTCAATAGAAGTAGACAAGCGATTTGAATTTCATTCCAATACGAACCGTTTTTTTTCTGATAAAATAAAATAATTTATAGAAATGTAATACAGACAAAATATCAGGTGTTCCGTACATTTTGTTTAGGTCAAAGTACATATTTGTATATTATAACTACCTAGCTGACCCGAACGACGTTGCCCGACGTTGTCTTTAGCATGAATATTGAAACCGAATTGACATCAGTAATTAATAAAAAATGATAATTTAAACATAGTATTTATTGTACATAATAAATACTGTATGATGGGATCCTGCCCTTTCGCCGAAAATTAATAGCCCGATTACCTATCACTTGCCAACCAACGGTTCGCCTAATTTTCACTTTGACAACTTACGATTGTCAAATTGTTGTATGTCAACGTTTCAGTTGGTATAATTATTGTTAAGCGGATTATTATAATGACACAACACGTTCATAGTTCGGTCAATTTAGACATTCGGAGGTACATAAATTAACAGCAAGCTGTAAGTGCGTGTATTTGTTTAAACCATAATTAAAAGTACCTACATTAGAAAATAATTATGGAAAAAAAACATAAATAATGCCAACCTGTATATAATTTGTCGCAAATGAAAATGGCATCCTTGTAAATACATTTCTTGAAAAGGCTGCTATACTTACCGAGTCTTCGATGAAAGACTCGGTAAGTATAGCAGCTTTTTCAAAATCTAACACACATACTTACCAACACTATACAACTAACTGAAACATTCGCCAAATCAAAGTAGGCCTTTTGAAAATTTTCATTATAAAAGCCAAACCAAACGTACAGATAGCAACTGTTAGGTTGGGGAATAAATAAATAATATAATAAAAATATAATATTGGTGGACAATTCACACACAACACCATCTGACCCCAAACTAAGCAAAGCTTGTATGATGGCGGCCAGATAGCTGATATAATACTTATATAGTTTTAAATACATACTTATTATACATAGAAACACCCAGACACAGTGTAAACATTTGAATTCATCACACAAATATTTGCACTGGGTGGGAATCGAACCCACGACCCTCAGCTTCGCAGGCAGAGCTACTATCCACTAAGCCACGAGGCCAGTCAAATAAAATAAAATAGTATGATAAGTTTGGCAAATGATTATTCGGAGAAATAAAATTCTGCGAAACGTTAGTTGGCAAGTGATAATCGGCCAAACAATTCTCGGCGAAAAGGCAGAGAACCTCTGTATGATACATGGTATGATGGTATAGGTTGGTATAGTAGGATCAGCAAGGCACCCGTACGAAGCCGGGGCGGGTTGCTAGTTAATCATAAAAACAATTTGATATTGTGACTAAAACAATTATTAAAATGATACCAAATCATATGTTCACTCCGTTTACTTCATGTTTAAGCGCCGCCCTGAAAAAAAAACAAAAAAATTGGCAATCATAGGAACTGCCGATAGAAGTGAAAACTTATAACTCAGAATTTGATAACTTGCCTTGGAAACTAAACGGGTGTAACCGGAGGGCGTGGCCTCGCCATCATGCCATGGCCATCTAGAAATGCGTCAGCATTTCCCATTGGCTCATTGGCATTCATGGCATTTCTAGATGGCCATGCCATGATTTCAAACATTATTATTATTTGTTAATTTTGTAATTCGGCGGTTCAACGATTAGCCGGTTTGTCATTGCGATACGTTCTTCAATAAGGCGGCCGGTTTAGCCGCATTATATTACTGATTATATTGTTAGGTGACCATATTAAAAAAAAAACAATTTAAATAAACGAGATGAAATTAATTTTACTCGTTAGAAAAAGCTTACCTACGATATTCCTTACAATTTTTGACATTATTTTAACTCTCAGATATAGGTCTCCTTTTTTACGTGGGGAAATACATTCACATATGCCAGCCATACAGGAACATGGTGGGGTATGTCAGACTCGACACCATGGGAGCGGGCATGGTGCTATTACTGATAGAATCCCCCAGAGGTTACTCTGACATGACCTGGAGTCAGAGTCGCGGGAACACTCGCACTCACTAACGATCTTGACCTACATACCACAGCCTTAGGGGGGGCCTCGCGCAGGGGGTGTCCACACCTCCGAACTTGTATACCAAGCCAGCCAGTGAGTGACCAGCGATGCGTCACTTCCTCAGGAAGGCCTATCTCTAGGTGGGGAGCCGGACGGCCCTAAACGTCCGACGCCTCAGGCCCGCAGGTGGAGAGGGCGGACCAGCCTGTAAATAAAGCACTAGGTACTGGAAAATGAAAAAAAATATCCATCATCAGACCCTGGTTACCATCTAGAACCAAAGTACTCGTCAAGACGAATCAGACTCGATGGGTTTTTGTCGTTTCACTGCGAAGTTCCTTTAGCTACCTTTCAGCTTCATCATCAGATCAACACCATGTCATCGTAATATTGGATTGTCATGCAATTTACCTACACATGTGTGCAACACTTCAGCTCAATCCAGGAAGTGGATCAAATGTAGCTATGTACTGAACAGATAACCTGCTAAAATAGGGGCCGGCGAATTTCGGCCCCAGGTGGCGCATAGTAACGCTACGCCACTGCGGTTATCAAAATAATGAAAAAAATGATTTATTATATTAAAAATTACTAAGAGTACTTTTTGATAGGCATGTTATCGTGGGCATATTTGTTAATAAAATAGTGCAGGTCGGTCTTCCCCGGCTCTTAGACCATATCTTTCAGCTTGGGGGAAAGGGTCGGGTTATGTCGAACTCGACAACATGGACTGCGCCGCTGTACACTGTAACTGTTCGTCACTGGACAGCTGCGCGTCGGGAATATTGCAACACACCGAGCTCACTGTGTCCTCACTACTTTTCTGTACACACTGCTGAGCCTTTTGGAGGCACGGTTTCCAAGCGGGCGGCACATGCCATCCACCATCTCTGTTAAACGTCGGACGCTTACTAAATTTCAATGGCCTCCCTGACTTTACGGGGTATAAAATACTTCTCCCTTGCCAGGACCTCCGCCTTATCAAATCGTATGAAGTGTTGAGCGTCCGAACAGAGAGCATGCTCCGCCACCGCAGAGCTGTTGCCGTCCAAATTCTTAATCGCGCGTATGTGTTCAGTAAGCCTCGTGGACACATTCCTACGGTCTACGGAGAGGGTATTTGCCAAAGTTTCGGGAAACTTGTAGAGATAATTTAAAAAAGTTTAATATTCTGACTTCGGTCGCATTTTACATATTCATCATCATCATCAACCGCAAGAGGTCCACTGCTGAACATAGGCCTCCCCCTAGATCACAACGAACGGTCCTGCGCAACCTGCAACCAGTGGTTTCCAGCGACCTTTGTGAAATCATCTGTCCATCTAGTGGAAGGCCGTCCAACACTGCGTCTTCCGGTTTGTGGTCGCCACTCGAGAACCTTTCTTCCCCATCGGTTGTCAGTTCTGCGAGCGATGTGGCCTGCCCATTGCCACTTCAGCTTGCTTACTCTTTGAGCTATGTCGGCCACTTTCGTTCTTTTGCGAATATCCTCATTACGGATTCTGTCGCGCAAAGAGACACCGAGCATAGCTCTCTCCATAGCTCGCTGTGTGACTTTGAGCTTTGTTATGAGGCCCACAGTTAAGGACCACGTCTCAGTTCCATAAGCCATCACTGGCAACACGCACTGGTTAAAGACTTTTGTCTTTAGGCATTGGGGTAATTTGGACTCAAACATGTGCCGAAGTTTCCCGAACGCTGCCCATCCGAGTTGGATCCTTCACTGGACCGCTTTGTCGAAGTTGGATCTACCTAATCGGATGTTTTGACCCAGGTAGACGTATTCGTCAACAACTTCGAGTGTGGTATTCCCAACATTAACCGGTACAGGTGAGACATGAACATTTGACATGACCTTCGTCTTGTCCATATTCATCCTCAAAGATACATTTTACATATTATTACATTTATTTATATTTAGTATTATTTTACATTTTACATATTAGAATTGTTAAATATATACTAGGCACAATCTGGATAAATTTGACAGAGGTGAAACACGAAACAGAAGATCAGGCCTGAAGAAGACTGTCTTGCTAACAATACCATGCTGACTAGCCGACGCAAGAACTCGCCTTTACAGATGGGACGTGTCTTATTTAATAAACTGCCCTAGAGCCTTAAAGCTATAACCAAAGACACAGCTTTTACTAATAAAGTGAAACAACTTCTATTAGAGAAAACACTGTACAGCATAAAAGAGTATTTAAATTGTAATTATAATTAATATGACATCCTAACTTAATGTTTTGAAATGACTTGCCTTCATTTAATAATTCTGATATTCTGATATTTATAAAATGATTAATTAAAATCTAATGTATTATATTTATGCTTAGACGCTAATTGTATTGCTCCTTCACAGCAAACTTAGCATAATATAATTTTTTTAATTGTATTAATTTTTGTACGCGACGAGAAATATTATAAGCACTATTAGTATAGAATAAATATTAGTACAGGTACAGAAGCCTCACTTACCGAAAAAAATTATATAAATAGCGACTCTTGCTGGGACACAACAAAGTTCAATACTTAAAATTTCACAAACATATTATTTTTATAACATAAGTAGCCACAAAGGGAGGATTTCTCAAAATTCAACCCCTAAAGAGATGAAATAGGGGATGAAAGTTTTTATGAAAGTTTTATTCCTTGGACATATTTACATCAAATTTCGTAGGTATTTAGTACGGCAAAAACAATGAGTTATGTAGTAGATATATATATATTTTCAAAATTCAATCCCTAAAATTGTTAAATAGGGGATGAAAATTTTATATTAACGCACAGTACAAGCCCATTGGACATACTTACTTAAAATTTCACAAACAGGCTATTTTATAACGTAGGCAGCCACTAAGGGCGCATTTCTCAAAAATCAACCCCTAAAGAGATGAAATAGGGGATGAAAGTTTGTATACAACTTTTTATTTCTTGGACATATTTGCATGAAGTTTCGTATGAATTGAGTTCGGCTGTAATCATAAGATACGTATTACAGCATTTATCAAAATCCAACTCTCAAAGGGGTGACAAAAGGGATGAAGCATTTTTGCATCAAATTTCGCAGGAATTGAGTACGGCCAAAATAATGTACTTATAGTAGATCCAACCGTTTATTTTCTTTTTGACAGCACCAATAGAACGTAACTGCGTCATGTTACGCAAAAGTTCACTTTTAAATGCGAGGTTTTAAAAATATGACAACAGCTTAAATTTGCTCCTTGATCCCGATCAAGTCATTATATAAGTCAACTAGCTTTAACCCGCGGCTTAAGGCTTTAAACCTACGGCTACGCTTAGGTACATATAGACAATCATTATTAAAGTTATTTTTCGACGTTCATGCTATTCAACTATCCAAGTATGAATCTACAATAAAAAACTTAACGAACGCGGGCGAAGCCGCGGGTTAAAGCTAGTTGACTTATATAATGACTTAATGACTGCGTAAATCATTGATTAATGTATATTTGTTCACCGAAAATGCCGACATTTTAAAATAAAGTATTTATTATTATGGGCAACAAGCGCCAATCTTCAAAATAAAAGCAATTTCGAAAAATTGTTATAACCCCTATTTATGGCGGGGCTATCTTGAAATGTAATTCGCAATTTTGTGATGGTGACCATCCCTTTGAAATTTTTAATAGGGTACTCTGCTAGTAGATTTCAAATTCATCATAGTGTACTAGGAGCTACTAAGGACTACAGCATTCTAGGAGTCGGGTCAGGTCCATTCATTTGGTAGGTACCCATATTGAGGGAGTTGTGCGTAATAATGTGATCCGCCGTTTTTTGCGTCGCCCATACCTAAGGACTGATTTTTTACACAACTAAGACCACCCTCACACACCTTCACACACCGTCACACACACTAGGAAACAAGCACAACTGAAGAGAACTAGCTCCCACAAACACAGGGAATCCTAGTGTGGGTTACAATTTGATACTAAAAATAATGCATGTTAGTTTATTTAAGATAATAAGTTATCATATAAGACCACAATGTTAGAACGAAATAGTACATTATGATATAAGTGCGGTAAGTTGATAATTACAGCCGAGGCTTTATTGCTAAGCTCTCGCCTTCGGCTCGAGCTATAATTTAACAGAGGCTGTAATTATCAAAGCGCACGTATGTCATACGACGTTTTATAACATATTTGCGAGGAAATAAACAAAACTCTGACGACATTTTCAAATAAAAACAATACAGCGAAAAAAAAGGCGCGGAATAATATTTACTTGATCACAGATCACAGCACAGGGTAAGTAATCACTATGGATCACAGATTAGCAATGCGCGCACATCGGCGCCTTTTGAAGTGAAAACTCTTTTAGGCGCGCTATAGACAGAATTTTTGTGGGCTGTGAAATGAATTCATCAATCGTCACGCTTGGATATGATAATGGATCGGATCGGATATGAAATCTTCGGGTAAACTCGGTAAAAACGGCCAGGTAGGTACCAGGGCAACAGAAACAGTAAAGAGTTTCGATTACCTACCTCCAACAGCCCAGCGTTTATCTCCAGATACCAGGGCAACAGAAATATAAAAGAGTTGCGTTTGCCTCTAGGTACCAGTACCAGGGCCACAGAAACAGTAAAGAGTTGCAATATTTTGTACAACTTCGTTCCATCAGAATGTCCCTTGACACCTCCCCAGTATTTTGAAGTGAAAACTTCTTTTGGCGCGCAGGCGCGCTTTTAGACAGATTTTTCGTGGGGTGTGAATTGAATTCTAGCGTCACTGGCGTCACGCTCGGGTATGATAAGAAATCTTCGCATAAACTCGGGGCCACGCCCACTGGCCATCTAGAAATGCATCAGCCAATGGGAAATGCTGAAAGGGCGTGGCCTAATCCTCACGGCATGGCCATCTAGAAATGCGTGAGCCAATGGAAAATGCTAACGCATTTCTAGATGGCCATGCCATGATGGTCAGGCCACGCCATCCGGTACACCCGTGTAGTTTCCAAAGTAGGCTTTAAATTCTGAGTTATAAGTTTTCACTTCTATCGGCAGTTCCTATGACTGCCAATTTTTTTAAGCAACGGCGCAGAACCAGCCTGTATTCCATTAGTAATAAAGTAAATTAATATTTTTGTGTTTTGTTACAGAAAAATTAAAGTAATTTAGGGTCAAAATGAATTAAATTAACGAATTAAATAATTCTTTATTATATTTGACCTCTCAAAGTTAATTTTATTCATAAAATGTTGACCACACTTTTTTGACATAAAAACTCTTTAGTTACTAAGATTTAAAAAGGTACCGTTCGTTTTAGACGGAGCATATCTCTCTACCTAGTCTGTGAACGGAGCATTTTGAAACCGTGCATTTTACATTACACATTACAGCACAAGTACGTAATAAGATACATTACGATACAGAAATTTGTCCAATAAGAGACCCTTTACGAGCAAATATGTTATAAATACATTTATTATTATTATTTGCGTCTACAGTTAACTTGCTGTGATGTCTTTGTCATTCATTAAAACGTATCTTACGAATGGGAGTGTAGGTGTGTGCGCGTTGTGTGTTTGTGTGAAATTTTGTCCACATTGTGTTGTCTTCTTATTACAACGTGCCTCATCTTCCTTTACTTACTTATATCAATGGAGTTAAACATAATTATATTAATTATATCATTAATTATTACGGACAAGCTGGAATCTAAACGGGCCAGACTGCAGATAACAAATCGGGCACAAACTCATTCGTGCTACAATGTAAATGTACCTACGGCGTTAAATACTAGTATGATTTATTGGATGACAACTAATTAAGAAAGGAATAATTTAATATTAATGTCGTGAAGAGTTTAATAGATACCTAATAATAAATCACAGCAATCTATGGAAAGCTCATAGTCGGAGTTGAGCTTGGAGTTTCTCTGAGAAACCCTACCATCAAATTTATTCGTCAGGGAACCAAAGCTACTTAACATAGCTCAACTTATTAGCAAAATGAAAAGCAACTCGCCCGCCTGAAGTTTTTTTTAATTAAAGAGTGACAAGACGAGCAGGCCTTGCGCCTGTTGGTAAGCAACATGCTTGCCACATAACTGCACAGTGACACGCAGCTATTGGAATATGAAGAGTCCAAATCATTACCTAGCACTGCACTGCGCTCGTCACCCAGAGATCTAAGATATTTTATCTCTAAGCCCTGAAATTTATCTGGAAACATTGTCCTTCAAACCGGAACAAAGTAATGTTTGCACATTACTGCTTGGCGGCAGATTAACTGGCAAAGGTGTGGTACTTCCCCAGGCGGACTCTGCTAAGAGTCCTACCACTATTTATCCTATACTAGTAATAGCCATCGTAGACCGCATCGTCGCGGTAAGATGGCGGTCATGTGTACATATGTGGTAAATATAAAAATACACTAATATCTGCCTAAAACATGTATTTTAATTCAGGTTTCGAAAAAAAAAAACGAAATGTAATGAAGACGATGGTGGATGAATATCTTTGAATTATATGAACTCGGATTGAATAGTTACAAGGAGCGTGTGCAGAAAGTTGACACCTTTGTTTGCAAGTAAATAAACATTTGTACTGATAAAATGTAATAATAGAAGCGGTGTCAGTACGCTGGATAACAATGTCGTTCATTTACTTCGGAGCGTCTCGGGCTCTCGGGTTTAACACCATTATTCGTGTTACGAAAATTGACACATCTAATTGACACAAAATTAGGTCTGTTTTATTTATTTCATAGCTAAAATGATTAAGAAATAAGTACTTATTTAAAAAAAAAGTTGCAATTTTTCTCCATAACTATTAGTCTGCTTTTGATGGAGTTTTTCATTTTATTTTACCTATGGAAGGAAGTAAAGCATGTTACCAGTAACGGCTTCAAGAATGATGATTAAAGTATAAAATTGTATTCGCATATTGTGAAAATCTTACTAACCGAGATATTTGATTAAAATTTTTGTTTTATGTTGACTAGTTTCGTATATTTTTTCTTATCTAATTAAGTATCTATTTAATAAAATATCTAAATAGGATGTAAATTTTAAAATTAAATTTATTTATTTAAATAACTAAATTTATGTGTGAGATAATTATTATTGGAATTCCGTTTTTATCTCAACACTAGCTGACCCGGCAAACGTTGTTTTGCCATATAAATTATTAATAGAAATTGAAAAAATCTATCATTGGTAATCCTTAACTTAAATAATAAAAATAAATGTTTATTTTTATAAAAGAGTTTTAGATTTGCCATAAGCTCCGGGAAATTTTAATCGAAATATCGAGCGAGATGAAAAATGATGAAATTACTAAAATGGCTATTAAAAAATAGGGGTTGGTGATAGAAGGATAAAAATGTAAGGTTGTATGTATATTTTAAAACCACATTATGAAAAAATAAAAACAACAAATGTTGTCCAAAAACGAAAAAAAAAAAAATTTATGGTGAACAACCCTTATCACTTAGGGGTATGAAAAATAGATAGTAACCGATTCTCAGACCCACTGAATATGCGTCTAAAATTTGGTAAAAATCAGTAAAGCCGTTTCGGAGGAGTAAGGTAACTAACATTGTGACACGAGAATTTTATATATAAGCTAAGATATATATAAGAATAATTAAAATTGTAAAAAGTAGGTACTGTCACGGTTTGTAAATGTACCTATTTGATATCAATTGATTTGTAGATACCACGCCTTGCCCAGTTGTTCTATTCTATACCCCCATGCAGTAATGTGCTAATGTTACTGCGTCCTGGTTTGAACAGCAACATTTCCAGATAAATTACTAGGATCAATTGTCCAAATCCAAATCCTCTAGCACGGCACTGCGTTCGTCGCCCAGATAAAAAAGAAGATTTATATCTATGCCCTGTAATTTCTCTGCAAACATTGCCCTCCAAACCGGAACACAGTGATGTTTGCCCATTAAGTACTGCTTGGCGGTAGAATAACTGTCAAAGGTGTGGTACTTCCCCAGGCGGACTCTACCTCTACAATGTAGGGCTCACCACAACAACAACACTACTATTACCTACTATAGATATTACACTATTAAAAGATAAGAAGATAAGAAAACTCTTGATAAAAGCCACAGTTAAAAATACAATTTATTAAATGTATTAATCTAGAGTTACGTATATTTCGCAACTAAAAAAACCGAAATTTCGCATAATATAAATTTCTTACCACAATCATTAAAAAACTAAATACTTATTTATTAGTTTATTACCAAAAAAAGTTAGAAACTAACATTGCATTTGAATATATTTTGTTGCGTAAGCTTTTCCCTTGGGTCCAATTAGGACGATATTAGACGTACTGAAAATATGTTGCAGCATACACACACACACACACAAACACCCACACAAACACTTTGTTGTTTTGGGCTAGAAGAGCACTGGGCCTAAATTAGGTCATGTACACTGGGGCGGTGTGCATTCGCGGCCTGCGCAATAAGGATCGTAATATTAGAAAACTCGCGGGTTTATTTCGCAATTAACTATTATATTACATAATACGTGTTTTTTTTCAACTTTTATAGGTTTACACTTGACTGCCATCTCGCCCGTGAAACATGTTTACATAGACGAAACTAATTACTAGTTATTATATATAATTAGGAAGTTATTTTTGCACGACTTATAGGTACCCCCGAACAGTTACATTGAAGTACCTACCTATACTTAGTACCCAATATTTATTCTTTATTATTTTGACTGTGATTTTGAATTAGAAATTGATAAAGCAGAACAGATTAAAGTGCTGGCTTATCGGTCAAACTTTTTATAGTTACAGCGAATTTTTAGGGAGTGACGGCAAAGTTCCTATAAAAATGTTAAAAATTGAAATGAGTCAGTACAATTGTATTGAAAACATAATTACGAGTAATGATTGACAGTTGTCTGTACGATAATAATGGTTATTTGTTTTTTTTTTTTTATAGCATAGAGTGACGAGACGAGCAGGTCATGTGCCTGATGGTTATAATACATACATTATAGATGGTTTACAAGCTTTGCTTAGTTTGGGGTCAGATGGTGTTGTGTGTGAATTGTCCACCAATTTTTATTTATTTATTGAAGTAATTATTTTAAACTTTGAAAATTTATACAAATTGTATGCTCTTTCTTTTGTTTTAATTTTTTTATTAATTGACGTGTAAATTGTAAATCTATCAATAAAGAACTTTGACTTTGATATGACGCCTAGAAAAATCACCTGTGCAAGCAAGTACCTAGCTACCAATAAGGGGAGAAAATGAATGAGGTGTGTTGAATGTAACACGGTAGCACGTAGGGAGGTAAAAAAAACGCGATCATTTTTTTCCAACGTTTCTCGCCTGCCTTACTTTTTTTTATTTTAATAAAGAGTGACGAGACGAGCAGGACATGTGCCTGATGGTAAGCAACATGCCTGTGACACGCAGTTATTGGCACATGAAGAGTCCAAATCATTACCTAGCACTGCACTGCGCTCGTCACCCAGAGATCTAAGATGTTATGTCTCTAATTTCTAATGTCCCTGTAATTTCTCTGGAAACATTGCCCTTCAAACCGGAACACAGTAATGTTTGCACATTACTGCTTGGCGGTAGAATAACTGACAAAGGTGTGGTACTCTTAGCAGAGTCCGCCTGGGGAAGTTATATTATGTTCTGTATAAGTTCTCCAAAAACCGGTGTTAGTTGGAAAAACAAATAATAGTTAAAAAATAAAAAGAAAACACCTTGTATAGAAGCGCCAATTAAAAATTAAGAAAACAAATATGAATTAACGATAGTGTAATTATGAGTATGTAGGTACTCCTTTGACACATGGTCCGGGGGGTGTAGGTGTCGATCAGGGTTACCCGACAACAAAATCTCCTTTGGTTTGGGGGAGTTTAAATACTCTATCACGACAAAAATATTTGGAACTATAATAATAATTATTCATAAGCGTAAACAGCTCACTAAATGTTCCCACTGCTGGGCCTTCTCTCGCAAGGAGATAGTGAGGGCCATAATCCACCCAGCTGGCCCAGTACGGGTTGGTGGATGTCGTATGACTTCTAAATATTCTACGTACATGTCGGTTTCCTCACGATGTTTTCCTTCGCCGTTTTAAGTTAGCGGCATTAGGCACATGATACACAATACGCTACAATAATTGCATAAAAGTTGTAGTGGTAGGACTCTTAGCAGAGTCCGCCTGGGGAAGTACCACACCTTTGTCAATTATTCTACCGCCAAGCAGTAATGTGCAAACATTACTTACTGTGTTCCGGTCTGAAGGGCAATGTTTCCAGAGAAATTACAGGGCTTAAAGATATAACAACTTAGATCTCTGGGTGACGAGCGCAGTGCGGTGCTAGGTAATGATTTGGGCTCTTCATGTTCCAATAGCTGCGTGTCACTGTGCTGTTATGTGGCAGCCATGTTGCTTACCATCAGGCATATGTCCTGCTCGTCTCGTCACTCTTTATTAAAAAAAATAAAAAAAATATAATATATATATATATAAATTAATGCTAAAAAACAAAAACAATTCTTCAAATCTTTTTGCTGTAATTATGTTCTCCATGAATTTTGTCGCGAGGTTGAAAATGATAAAAGTCCTCATCATCTTCACATAGAGAATCATCCTCGTCGCTGTTTCCTTCACTCTCGGATAAAAGGTTCATCTAAATACTCGTCTTTTCTTCTATACTTACTCTTCTTCCAGTGTTTTGAGCTTCATTCACAGCTTGCGTACGCGACTCTCGCCCCGGTGGTGCTCGTGACCAGCGTCTCTCTTATCCTTTCTATTGAAATTTCGTCGGTACCTACCGACCTACTTAGCTGATTTGGAACTAATTTCGATCAATGTGGGGTTTTGTTTTGTTACGAGCTTGACTGCAGCTTTAGCGTACGTTTTGGAACTAAATGGTTTGGACTCTTCTGACTTACTCAATTTTTTTTTTCACAACACCATCTGACCCCAAACTAAGCAAAACTTGTATGATGGCGGCCAGATAGCTGATATAATACTTATATAGTTTTAAATACATACTTATTATACATATAAATACCCAGACACAGTGCAAACATTTGAATTCATCACACAAATATTTGCACTGGGTGGGGATCGAACCCACGACCCTCGGCTTCGCAGGCAGAGTTACTACCAGCTAAGCTACGAGGGCAGTCAAATTCTGCCCTCAGCATAGCTGGTGGCAGCATAACTGGTGCTGAAGGGCTGGTAATGGCATAGATTTTTTTTTCGATGCATCGTCCGGAGCTCTGATGAAGTCTAGTCGTTTTTTTTGCTATGCTGATACTGATCGGTGTTGGTGTCGGTAGAGTATGAGGTGTTTCTGTTTTTATAAGCTTGTTTATGGATTTTTCTATGCTTGTTTGTAATTTTTAATATTTTTCCTTGGAGCCGGTGGCCGGTTATATGTTTCTGTTAGTAGGTCACCGCACGTCGATAGAAGCTGGCACTGAGTTTGTTGGCTCACGGGCCTCTCTTGTAGTCTTGTCAACAAGCCCTTTTTAGGTTAATTTATTTTCGAATACGTCTTGAATTACACAGTCTAATTTTCCAATACTATTATTATCACGTTTGAAGTACTTTGATGCGCTCATTCCAAAAATAACACTGGTATTTGTGTAACAACTCTAGGTTTAAAAAAACCTACTTAGGACATTCAACTCCTTTGAAAGAAAGATATGAAAATATTTCCTTAGTGTTGGAAAAGCATAAGTATGACGAGCATAGCTGGAAAATTTGTGTAGATATGAAAATGGTACATTTTCTCTTAGGACAACAGGCAGGTTATACTAAATAACCATGTTTTATATGTTTGTGGACAGCCGCGACGAAGACAACCACTAGATTCTAAAAGAGTGACCACTGAGGGAGTCTTCGATTGTTGGTGGGCAACATGTAACTAACCTTTGTAAAATAATCTTTAGTTAATCGAAGATCGAGATCGAATTATATTGCCACCACTTCATATAAAACTTGGTACCTATTGTGAAGAAATTTGTTAAAACCCTTAATGATTAAAAGACGCCCTTAAAAGGTGGCAAATGTTTTGCTTATCTATCGACAAAATTTATTGGACTAAGCAACGAAACGCTGTGAGCAGACATTTCCGATGGGCCACAAATTAGACAACTAATAAAACATCTGTCCGTATCTTTGATAATTTTGTCAATATGAACGAACTTGAAATGCGAACCTGGAAATGTTTCGTTTCTGTGATTAAAATTTTTCTTGGGATACTTAAATCTGTAAACTATTTACAATTAGTTAACAATATGATATCTAATTTAAAACTTCTGGAATGTAATACGGGAATTTTTGTAGTGGGTCCTACCACTCTTTGCAGAGTCCGTCTGGGGAATAACCACACTTTTGCCAGTTATTTTACCGCCAAGCAGTAATGTGCAACCGTTATAGTCTTCCGGTTTGAAGGGCTTTGAAGAGTGGAAACGTTTTCAGTGTAATTACAGGGCATAAAGATAAAACATCTTATATCTCTGGGTGACGAGCGCAGTTCATCTAATATTTCAAGAGTTATCGGCCGCGAAAGAAAAACCGGTTCATTAAATGGGCCATAAATCGTTAACGGTACGTTTCAGAGAAAAGTTTCCAGTCCATAGTTTCCGAGATGTAGACCAAAAACTTTAATTTAAGATGGCGCTTGAAGCTCATCTTGAATCTGTCAGCATTTTGTGATTTTATGGTTAGTAAGTAATCCTTAACCCCATAAAAAAGAAAATTTGGATCGGAAATTTATTGCAAAGTTAATAAAAAAAAACATCTATTTTTACTGGCCTATATACTTATAGGTGCAACGTTTTCGTTGAGTGCGAGCAGCGAGCAATAAATGTGTAAAATAAAATAGTAATTAAAAATTCATTTTTTAAAACAAGTTTATATTTAAATGCTCTAAAACGAATAAATTTAATGTTGAATGCAATCCAACCCAAAATTTTATTAAACTATAAAATTTTTATTTTTAGAAATAAAAGCTTGTCGCGAGATTTAAAAAATTAAAGGCGACATCACGTAACTCGCGAGTGTTGTCAAGACTATTCAAACGAGTCCAAATTTTATCTTGGTTTTTTTTATATAGCATAGAGTGACGAGACGAACAGGTCATGTGCCTGATGGTAAGCAACATGCCTGCCACATAACAGCACAGTAACACGCAGCTATTGGAACATGATAATCCAAATCATTACCTAGCACTGCAGTGCGCTCGTCACCCAGAGATCAAGATATTGTGTCTCTAAGCCCTGTAATTTCTCTGGAATCATTGCCCTTCAAACCGGAACACAGTAATGTTTGCACATTACTGCTTGGCGGTAGAATATTTGGCATTTGTTTCGTTAGGAGTTCCTGTGGCCACCTTCAGACGCCATCTTAGACCCCTGCTGTCATGTAGCACAAGAGTGTTTGTCAAGACTATTCAAACGAGGCTGAACTCGACGGTTTTATCTTGTTTAGTTTAGGAGTTCCTATGGCCACCTTCCGACTCCATCTTGAAATCAGCTTCCTGATACCATATTATTACATTGTGGCCGAAGTTACGTAAGTATACCAAATTTCAACCTAATCTAATGACAGGAAGCGGTTCTAATTTAACTCGCAAGGTTTGCCCCACACTAACATACTAACAGGGTAAGTAGAATAAAAGCTTATAATAAAAACGAATTGTTGACCTTTCACAGTCTTTAAAAGTCGCGGACACTCTTACGATTAGTAGATTTAGATAACTATTTTAGGGTATCAAAATTATAATTATTAGATAAGGTTATAAATTTATAGAGTTTATAGACGACTAATTCCGAGGTGAACTAACCTAACATTCATGGACTAATAACAAACTTCCGATGTTTTTCAAAATTTCAATGTATCAAAACGTCAAAATTGTTTTCAATGACGTTCCTAAAAAAATACCGGCAGAATTGCTAATCTCGTCCTGTTGAGCTCAATTAAAATAATAGTACAGTGACCGAGCTTTGCTCGGATTAAATTCTAAATATACTTAGATACCTACAGATAAAAGACTCCAAGTAATAGATTTTCTCAAGCAAAAAAAATACCGTCTGGATTCGAACCCGGATCTACTAATTCGTGACCACCCGACTTTCCGCATGAGCTATTGTACTGTCGTGCCACGCGGCGAAATTTACCTTTGCATTCTAATGTCTAATGTGACAGTTTTTCATTATCTAAAATCGCGCATAAATAGTCGTTTTAAAAAAATAAAACCTAGCTAGATCGATTTTCGTCCCCGAAACCCCCTGCATACATAACTTCATGACAATCGTTCCAGCCGTTTCAGAGATTCAGATTCTATATACGAGTATAAGTAAAGTATAAACAAGAATAGCTCGTTTAAAGGTATGAGATATCATGTGTTTTAATTAATATGTTTTTAAATATCACCTGCGCTATTATTATTTCACTGTGCCTACTAGCAATCTATTCTATGCTACTAGTTTGAATGCCATCAGCATAAATACAGAATGTTTCTTTAATGAAACAGTGACGGGACAGACGTAGATCGGCGGAGCTGGGGACAAATTACTACTTAATCGGGATTGTCTTTAGAAACAGCACTTAAAGCGTGATATTAAAATCCAAACAGTTTTTGCTCAAACCAATTTAGTTCCGGACATGGCACTGAGTTCTGGTTTTGCTTCATAAACTCGTCTTACTGGAACCAAGTTCCTTACGACGGGCTTGGACGAGATAGGGATTGTGCTGAGCGACCGAACTTTTTAGTGGGCTGTGAATTGAATTCTAGCGTCACGCTTGGTTATGATAAGAAATCTTCGGGTAAACTCGGGACCATGGCCATTGGCCATCTAGAAATGCGTCAGCCAATGGGAAATCCTGAAAGGGCGTGGCCTGGCCATCATGGCATGGCCATCTAGAAATCCATCAGCTAATGGGAAATGCTGACGCATTTCTAGGTGGCCATGCCATGATAGCAAGGCCACGCCCTCCGGTTACACCCGTGTAGTTTCCAAGGTAAGCTATCAAATTCTGAGTTATAAGTTTTCACTTGTATCGGCAGTTCTTATGACTGTGTTGCTAATCTTCTACAGGGTCGTATTTGTAGACTCATTTAAGGCTTATGCTCAGCAACATTGTTTAAAACAGGGCAAAACCTGTTAAATTATGCCCTCATCCAAGCACTCTGTGTATTTTTTTCAAATTGTGTTGCTTCTGCATTTATAATCCGAGAAAATTTGTTCCGATCTGTATAATGTTTTTAAACAAAACTAAAATACAATGAGAACTAGACTACGCTACAAAATCTTTATTTGATGATGACTATTGCGTTACGATATAAGACGATCTGTCTGATCTGATCTGTTTATGCCCTGTTAGTTTTCTGGAAATATTGCCGTTCAAACTGGAACATAGTACCTAATGTTTCAATTTAAGCAAATGCGGCGCAAACTGTATACTTGTATAGTAGAGCAATTATTGTTCTAGTTCCAATGTTAATGATTTCATTTCGTCTAACTTTTTTTTCTTTGATTCCTCCCAATGTTGGTATAGGGTTTTCCCCAATTTTTTCCTCTTTTTCAAATTAATTACCAAATAAATATTACAAAATATTGTCATAATTAAGAAAAAAAGGGTGTGCTTAAGACTGCACGCCAGAAGGGCAAAATTCATCATGGCATGGCCAGATTAGTTATCTATGGCCATCTAGAAATGCGTTAGGTCCCGATTTCACCCGAACATTAGGTATTTCTTTCATTTATATGAGCTTCATTCACAGCCCACGAAAAATCTGTGTGTGTATTAGAAGTATTCCTTCACAGTTTTTTTGTCAGTGGCATTACGCACATTGCTTCGAAAAGACAGTGGTGTGCGTGAGATTCGTACAAGGAGCTACGGATTGACAGTTGCCGTTCTCCCGAGTGGAGATGCCGTAACTTTTTAGATACCTACTTTTTAGGGTTCCGTAATTTACTTAAAAGTTTTTGAAGTTAAGTCTTCTATTCGGGCACCACGCACTGGACCAGCATGGTGGACTATGGCCTTGACTCTCTCCTTGCGGGAGAAGACCTCGAGTCCTAGTAGTTTAACATTCAGCATTTTAATAATATAATGTAAAATTTTTCATTTTAAAAGTGTTACTTGGAAGTACAGTATTCTGTTTGTCCTAGACAAATCGGGTTTATCTACATAAGTTTGTTTTTCTGATCCACAAAATAATTGTCAAAGGGAGCTCGACGTAGAAGGAGGCCGGGGAGAGCACGGCACGGCCGCCACAAGCTCCTCACTGCGCAGCCCCGTGTTATCGCGCGGAAACGCTGCGGCCACGCGGCCCGCTGTCTCGGCACTGGGAATCCATGGAAACTACTACATTTATCTTTTAACTAGCGCAATCGTGCGCGCCTTGCTACGCCATCTATTGAGAATTGGTCGTATCTATCAATTCAAATTTTGAACAAATTCGGTTACCTTTGGTTCTAATGACGCAACCTTTAAAAGATAGACACATGCTGTCACGCAACGAAAGCTCTCAAAAACGCAATATTATCTCCCGTTTCTGTTCCATTTTTCATTCATGCTCCGCTCTTGTTGATAGTAGCGAAATGTGAAATAGCCTATTATAGCCTTCCTCGATCAATGGACTATACAACAGAGAAATAATCTTTCAATTCGGTCCAGTAGTTCCCGTGATCCTTGCGTTCAAACAAACAAACAAACAAACAAGCAAACTCTTCAGCTTTATAATATTTGTGTAGATTTAAAACGTAAGCTTGGATTCTTTTGACATAGGACTGGTGAAAATGACAAAGTAGAATTGAGGCTTATACCCAGGTCACTGATGTACATTTGTTGCAAATAAAACGATGAGTTGGTTAACACTAAATTTATTTTGAGCATACCCTCGTATCTCAACTTATAACTAACCACACATCTTCGCCTTTAAACATTTTGAAATTTAATATACTTTAGTTTAAAATGAGTAGATAGGTAATAGCAGTTGAATACTTTTTACATCACCACTTTATACCTTGAAATTTTACTGGTAGGTATTTAATGAATACAGAAGATACCCAATGAGTAGTACTTAACTTAATTGTGATTCGTTTTAACTACATTTAAATCCACAGTTTTTAAATAGTAGTTATTTCTTTTTATGTTAAATAGGACCCATTCTTTGATGTTTACATGTGTAGTTATCAGGGCAAATGTTATTTCCTCAATTACCTACACGTTTATAATGAACGAGATTATTACGGTAAATAAAAATAAGGTGTCACTGAGATAGAATAAACATTTAAAATACAAACGAATGAACCAGGAACCTTCGCCATTTTCGAAGATAATGAAATTAAATACCAGGTTGTACCTAGTGTCGTAGTGCGCCTCGGTCGCCGCCTAGCTCTCATTCTGGTGACGTATCTCTCTTCATCATTATTCCGGCTTGGTTTCAATTTGTCTGAGTGGAGAGCAGAGAGTGTCAAGTCTTCGTCTCATCAGCAGCTCGGCGGGTGAGCTGACACCGTCTCGCGGGGTCGTTCAGTGGTTCAGTAGGCCGAGATAAAAACCACCACCGCTCTCGAGCCGCGCCAGCGCCGCGGGTCGAGGTTGGCAGCCGCGGGGTGAGGTCAGCAGCCGCGGGGCGAGGTCAGTAGCCGCGGGGCGAGGTCAGTAGCCGCGGGGCGAGGTCAGCAGCCGCGGGGCGAGGTCAGCAGCCGCGGGGCGAGGTCAGCAGCCGCGGGGCGAGGTCAGCAGCAGCGAGTTGAGGTCAGCAGCCGTGGGTCGAGACACACGCGAAGGCTGCCGTCTTTCCTCGGCGCCACCACGCTGGCGTTCACCAACGGGCTCGAATGCAGCACCTTCCTCTCAACATCCATTCGCTCCATGCGATTCAACTCCCGCAACAAATGGACGCGCACTCCCATTGGATTTTTTCTAACTAGGGAAACGGACGGCTGAACATTTTTATCGATTACAATATTGCATTGGCCTATTGGCCTAGACCTAGACCTTGAAATAAATCTTTGCACACGTCTATATTGACAGTTAGCACGCGTCGTATCATTCCCATCTCCGCGCATGCTACCTAAAACATTTTGTCAATCGAGATCCGCTTCACTAGAAAGTGCAACATGTACGTTTTATTTTTGTAAACCCACTCTATATATTTGTAGACCTCGCGATGGATAATTATGTAACTTCTGCAAAATGATAACGCCTTTGTAGCGTCGGATTTAATTGTACTTTTAGAAAATCCCAGTTTAATTATTAGTTTGTCAATGAGATAACATTTAAATCCGTACCAGAGTCTAACTTAAACACTTCTTCCCATCGCTCACTCCACACGCGAACCTATCCCGCACGAGACTTTCTTCTAATAGTACAGTCGAGGTAAACATAAAACAAGCCTGAAATAGAAAAAATTCCGGGGAGCGATTTTTTTTTATGAAACGTCGGGGAGGGTTGTTGGAAGTATAAATTTCGATTTTCTAACTAATCCCGGTAGAGGGTTCGCTACCATCTTGTTTTAAAGTTTTTGTGAAATAACTCGTTCATTTTCAACTTTAGAGCAAAAATTATGTTTACCAAAGTTGTTGGAAATTTAATTTCTCACAAGTTTGCTTCACATAGTTTTTACGCTAGGATCAATATTTGCAGAGTTATACTATCAAGTTTATCAAAAAAATCGTAATGGGTGCAATTTTATTTTCTTCAACTTTGGTTCTCGCACATTTTTTACTTATTTTATTTTTAGTATTTGTTGTTACAGCGGCAATAGAAATACATCATCTGTGAAAATTTCAACTGTCTAGCTATCACCGTTCTTGAGATACAGTCTGGTGACAGACGGACGGACGGACGGACGGATGGACAGCCAAGTCCCAGTAATAGGGTTCCGTTTTTACCCTTTGGGTACGGAACCCTAAAAAGTGCGAGAACCGAAGTTGAAGAAAATAAAATTCCACCCATTACGATTTTTTTGATAAACTTGATAGTATAACTCTGCAAATATTGATCCTAGCGTAAAACCTATATGAGGCAAACTTGTGAGAAATTAAATTTCCAACAATTTTGGTCTCTATCATTTTTGCTCTAAAGTTGAAAATGAACGAGTTATTTCACAATAACTTTAAAACAAGATGGCGGCGAACCCTCTACCGAGATTAGTTAGAAAATCGAGATGTATACTTCCAACAACCCTCCCCGACATTTCATTAAAAAAAATCGCTCCCCGGAATTTTTTCTATTTCAATGTCTGCCCCGACCATGCTATAAATGTTCAAATTCGCAAAATACAAGAAGTTTAAGAGCGGTCACGTACACATTAATCGATTCGTCATGGTTACGAGTGAAAAGTTTGAAACGACAATCATCGTACCTTGCTTTGTCCCAAAATGTTCAATAAATTTTTCACAACTGTACCTACATATCTAATCTAAATCTTTTTTCATCGGCCGTGAATTTAAATGTTGTACAAACGTCGTATTCCTCGGGATCGATTAGATTGATGAGTAAACTGGCCTGTACGTCTGGAGGTTCCTTGTAGATGCCAGGTGCTTTCAGAAACACACAAAATTGCGTATGCCATTTCCGTCACCACTCCGCTCTATTGGCCGGTCCGCCTTCTGCGCGTGTCCCATTGTCACAAATGGTCAACTACTACTTGAAGTCACTAATATTGGCAAAAATGCCTCTAACACACCACTGACACGTTTATTTTAATTATTTTCTGACGCCGCTGTTACCATGTTGCAAATAGAACGATGAGTTGCCAAGACTTAATTTATTTCGAGCTTCGAGCATACCCTCGTATCTCAACCTATAAGTAACTACACAACAATGTGTACGCCTCCTACTTGTATTAATAGACTGTAATTTTGTGTTGGTTTTGTGTGATTGCCACATCTTGGTTCCATGCATATGTTAGATGAGCATAGCGGAAGTTAATACTTATTATTATTTTATTTTTGAAGTGAAAACTTCTTTAGGCGCGCCTAGGCAGATATTTCGTGGGCTGTGAATTTGATTCTAGCATCACGCTCGGGTATGATAAGAAATCTTCGGGTAAACTCAGGACCATGGCTATTGGCCATTTAGAAATGCGTCAGCCAATGGCAAATGCTGAAAGGGCGTGGCCTCAGCATCATGCCATGGCCGTCTAGAAATGCATCAGCCAATAGGAAATGCTGACGCATTTCTAGATGGCCATGCCATGATGCCCAGACCACGCCCTCCGGTTTTTTTTTGTATTTATTCATATATAACAATAAATGTGAAAATACAATTAGCACCTTTAAACCTCTCAGAGGTTTGTGTTGGTGCTATCATTCTCGAAAGCAAATATACATATATAAGCAAATACAAAAATACCTAATTATTAAAATACATTCGATATACATAAACAAACTTAATCCCCTAATTAAATCTAGACTTGGGCAGGCAGGCAGAAAAACCGAATAGTGCCAGTAGTCCGGTTGCTAGTTCGGTTAACCGAACTACTGCAACTTTTTTGTCCCAGTAGTTCGGTTGTACGTCATCACCGAACTATTGGCACTGCGGAGTGCCAGTAGTCCGGTTGCTAGTTCGGTTGATCGGACTGCTGCATGACCTAATACCACCTTGCCCTTTCTTCTATAGGACTTCTCGTATCTCAAAAAAGCAACATCGTCTCTTGGTTGATGTTCCAAAAACACAAACGAAGATATTTGACTCTACTAGTGTTAGTGTAAAGGCCGATTTAAACTGAACGAGCATAGAGCTAGAGCTGGAAAAAGATCATTCTTTTAGTGTAAACGAAAGATCGTTCTTAGCGTTTTCCATATTAGATAATCCATAGAATCTTTGCGAACGCAAACAAAACAACGAAAGAATGCTTTACGTTTGTTTACACCAAATGAATTTGATACAGTGGGGATAGAATGAGCATTCGCTCGTCTGATGTAAATCGGCCTTGATAAGAACGTTTAGGATTACGTTCCCTGAGTGGGTTTTCCCCGATAGTTACAATCTTGATGTCTGTAACGTAACCCTTACATCGCACATTTTCGGTCTTATAATATTTGCAACGCCAATAGCTGCTTTTAGAGGCATATACTGGGTTTCTATAAAACTAGTATCCAGAAATAGTAGCACCCTGCCTCTTCCTCGCTGCGTTATCTTAAAATCGGTGTTGTCGTTCATTTTAATGTAGTGTACTCGTATACAAGTTTACTGTAGTCTTATACAATATAATTATCAACTTGGAAAATAGCTAAAATTTAACTAGGTACTCATCAAATTGACAATGTCATTAAAGATTGATAAAAAATTAAACTTACATAAAAAGTCGCAAAAAGTTAGTATATTTATTTTTATATACCGCTGAAATGGTGAGCGGGTCGCTAGTTTTTAATAAACTGAAGTCTATCGATAGATAGTTCGATGCTTAGATTAACCCGAATTTCTATAAGTAAGCAATAGTTCAGTACTTAGATATAACCAAACTACTGCAACTAAAAGTTTTTTTTAAAACTATTATAGGTTCGCACTTGACCACCATCCCGCCTGATGTTAAGCGGCGATGCGATCTAAGATGAAGCGTGTTTACCTAGAAGCTACTGATCAACCGAACTAGCGACCGGACTACTGGCACTCCGCTGTGCCAATAGTTCGGTGAAGACGTACAACCGAACTACTGGGACAAAAAAGTTGCAGTAGTTCGGTTAACCGAACTAGCAACCGGACTAATGGCACTACTCGAGAAAAACTTATCTGTCTACCCCCACATCTAGAACAAACTCGATACGAAAACTCACCAACCACTAATGACCTTCGTCGCAGGTATAAGACCCGTTTCGACGATCTAGCGCAGATAGCTTATACAGGTTGTTCCGATAAATTATTCAAATAATGGATATTTAAGTTAAGAGTCTTTGGAAATTTAGTGGCGTTATTTTGTTACGAGTTTCACTCGGTAGATTGTTAATTAGGCGCGGAATTAGAAACTGTGACGTGCGTTTACCATAAAAATTGTTATGTGTAGGTACCGATAATTTGTTACTTGATATACTTCTTGTAATAACAGAATGCTCAATTTTGTTTTGAATTTCAGTTCTAAAATATTGTTCACATAACAAGTTAAGGTCAATTTTATTTTGTACTAGCTGAACGCGCGCGCGTTGCTACGCCACCTATCGAAAATAAAATTGGTCGTACCAATTCAAATTTTGTTCAAATTCGGTTACTTTGGTTCTAATGATGCAGCCTTTAACATATTGAAAAATGCTGTCACGCAACGAAAGCTCTCTAAAAGCAATATTTTTTCCCCGTTTTTGTTACATGTTTCATTCATGCTCGGCTCATGTTGATAGTAGCGTAATGTTTAATACCCTATAGCCTTCCTCGATAAATGGACTATCCTACAAAGAAAGAATCTTTCAATTCGGACCAGTAGTTCCAGAGATCCTTGCGAAACAAACAAATAAACAAACATACAAACAAACTCTTCAGCTTTATAATATTAGTATAGATATAGATATAGATTGGCATTACTCCACAATATTTAAATAATTGCGCCGGGTTACTTTTGTACCTTTCTTTTATTCTTTTAGGTGTAATTAGTTTCAAAATTCTATACTGTAGGTTAAATATTTGATTCAGATATGTTTTAAATGTTCTACTATAACTCGTCAATCCGTATGATACCACGCTTTCTACCAATGCCTTGTACATGGTTAGAAACACTTGAAAAGGGACACGGGACCTTATAATGTTGAAGTTAGCCAGTATAGCACGCAACTTATTACACACCTTTGCTACGTGCCTACTCCAGTCAAACCTACTGTCAATGACCAGACCCAGGTACGTTTGTTCAAGTACATGCGTTATCGGCCGACATTTTTTACAGCGGGGGTGTGTTTTCACTTCTGCAGCAGGTTTATGTAGGCATTTATGACATTGAGCTATTATTTCAATATGATTGGTATTAGGATTATGATTATGACTCGAGCAAATATGCAGCAAATTAGTTTTTTCAGCATTTAAAACCAGTCCTGAATCGTGTGACCATTTACAGATAGCTGTAAAATCCTTTTGTAAACGGTCCAGAGCCCTATTAATATCCCTGTCGGCTGCCAATAGACATGTGTCGTCTGCGAACTGGAATATTTCACAATGCTTAATAATATTATTCATATTGTTCACATACGATAAGTAGTACAATGGTCCCAAAACAGATCCCTGTGCTGTGCCTTCAGTGACACTAACCTCTTCGCTAAGGTCAGAACCCACCTTAACTTTGTAGGTACGGCCGTCTAAGTAATCTTTGCACCATCCCAGCATGCTCCCCCGGACGCCACAATTATCTAGTCTTTTAATCAGCAATTCATGCCGAAGAGTGTCAAATTTTATTATTAAAAGGTTACACACGTGTAGTTTCCAAAGTATGCTATCAAATTCTGAGTTATAAGTTTTCACTTCTATCGGCAGTTCCTAGGACTGCCAATTTTTTTAGAATCTAAATCGTCGGAAAGAGTAAGTCTTGTGCCTGATGGTAAGCAACAAGCCTGCCCATAACAGTCAAGTGCCACACAGCTATTTGAACAAGTACAGTCCAAATCACTGCCTAGTACTGCACTTCGCTTGTCACCCGGAGAAATAAGATTAATTATTATCTCTTGGCCCAGTTATTTGTCTGAAAACATCGCCCTTCAACCCGGAACACAGTAATTATATTTTTTTTTATTGTGAAAACATTTCGCTCTACAGACTTATAGGGTTTTTATTTTAACTCCATTTTATTTACAATTTTAACAATAATATTTATAAAACAGTTAGATCTCTTAAAACGTGAGGAAGATTATAATTATTTTAAAAAATCATCAAGTGTTACAATTTGTAAAAATCACTCTGATCTCGTAGCACACAATGTAATGTTTGCACATTACAGCTTGCG
The DNA here is from genome assembly GCA_963693475.1 of Ectropis crepuscularia. NCBI lineage: Eukaryota > Metazoa > Arthropoda > Insecta > Lepidoptera > Geometridae > Ectropis > Ectropis crepuscularia. Next base: position 42,098,808 of record OY856338.1, read on the forward strand.
GTAGAATAACTGGCAACGGTGTGATACTTCCCCAGACAGGCTCTGCGCAATGAGCCCTACCACTCCCAAAATTAAATCTTAAGTTTATATTTTTGTTAGTTAGATTAGTCGCACTAGGCCTTCTACGCCGGCCAAAACTTAGTCAGGCAGAACATGCCATATCATACTAATTGCCAAAGGAATTAAAAACATGCTAGTTTTTGACGCCTTGTAATACATCAGAGGGTTTGAAAACATAGAGGATAGTCCTTCTCTACAGATTCCCTGTCCATGTTGCTCAGTTTTTAACAGCGTTAATAACGGTGGAATTAAAGTGCGAGAGGCCGCCGAGGACAATTTAATTAAACGTTAACGAAGATCTCTCCCCCCCCCCTGCTCCCGCCGCCCCTCTTACCTGCCCAATGTTTTAATTACCTAAATCTGCTTGACGTTTTTAAAAGATATAAGGGTGCTCGATGTCGTTTGGCCACTTGAAGAAAGCTATTTAGCTGTTTTATTGGTTTACCCAACAGTGGAAATTTTACGGTTCACGTATGTGTATTTATTTTTAATTTTTAAACCACAATCTAAATAAATCATGTAATAGGTATTGTGGACTTTTCTCACACAACACTAACTGGATGCAAACTTAGCAAAGTTTGTACTATGGGAACCATGGATCAATTAGGTAATACAAAACATGTTTCAATGTAAATGCATACTTATGACATTAGATACCTACATAAAAAAAGTAGCACAAATATTTGCCTTTGGTGATAATCGAACCCACGGTACCCTAAAAATCCGCAGGCAGACTTGCTACCAACTGAGCCACAAGCTCAGGCTAGCTTAATTTGCGTCATAGAATATATAATATTTTCTGTCAGCGGTTCAAATTGTTTTCCTTCTTAAATTGATGACTTGCTTTTAAAAAATTGTAAAGGACTCTCCTCAGGAGATCACAGAGCTGGCACCTACTTTGTCTAAAAGTTTCATCTAGCAATCCAGAGGGGAACAACAACTTTACTTTTTATAACGTGAAAATAACGGAAACGAAAAATACGCGAATAAAACCGCTGCTAATGTTAAGTAAAAGCACATAAATGTGGACCCCGACTATGTAACTTTCCCAAGTCCATAATAACAACAGGCAACGTTTGTAAAACGAATGCGGTCGAAAATCGGAGCAACCATCTTTTAGTCGTTGGTCCTGACCCTGTCGAGCATGGTGTCAACATTGGTGACATTTCCTCGGATTAGCTTAGATAGAGGTGAGCGTAAACAGATAGCGCAGCCACGACGCGTCGCAGATAGTCAGCGATCCGGCTTGATTTACGACTGGACCTTTCGGTAAGCCCCATTACGCCCGTCCGAGCCGAGCTAGCCGTAGCTACCGAGGACTTAATTATACCTACCGTATGTTTGGTTTGTTATATAAAGTAAGGATAGCCGACTTCATTCAAGTATAGTTTTTTGAATTTCTGATAAGAGGAAACCCCTGTCCAAACTGTCAATAGTATTTTTGACATCAATTTTGGTAACAACTTTGTAATCCGTAGTATTTAAAAATGTACGCGTAGCATGAACAGCTGGCTTACACACAGACCTCGAAACCGAACTGTCGAGGTAAAAATTTTGTGGTGTTTTTTTGCTGTAATTTCGAAGCAAGGCGTTTTAAAGTGTTACCTACATTAATGGGACGAATGCCACCATCGCTCTTATGGACAGCAATTATATTAAGTCCATACAGAATTAAAACTGTTTCCAAAGGAACGTGTTCTTCCAACGTTACATTACCAATTTCGCATAAAAGAGACTTGCCAGCATCGCCAACGAACGGGTCGGTCTAAAATGGTGAGCAGAAATACCGTCCAGTCTTCCAGTAGAGCCAGTCGAAAAAAATATTATAGCTTGTCATGTAGCCTAAATCGTAGGTCTAAATCGGTGTCAAGTTCTATGGTCGATACTGAAATCTATCTATAGCTACATAAAATATTTATAACAACTTAAAACATAATTTCTTTTTTAACATGATCTATAGATAGACAATTACATGTCGATGGAAGTTTGAATTGTTTGGTCATTATTTTTAAATGTTCTTTATAATAAGAAGTAAGAAAATATTGTATAGTTAAGATCTATTTGATTGAAATAAATTTATTTTATTTTTTTTATTTATTTTTATTTATTATAATTGTTCTAACAGCACTGCATTATATTCTCGTGTACTAGGAACTGCGTAAAACGAAATTACAAACCGACCTAGGGTGCCCAAAATACAGGCTTTGCCTAGTTTGGGGCCCGCTGTACCTCAAATTATCTGTATAACTAATCTTGATAAATATGCAATCTGTAATCTGTTATCGTAACTGTACTTTATTTGGGAACAATAAATATATTTTATTTTTATTATTTTATTTTATTAGCTTCACTTGTAACCTAACTATGTTTGTAAGAAAATCTTGGAATCTTAATTTGACCCACTCGCCGGTCTTCGATTAGGATGGAATTTTCCACACGCTCTGAGTTCTGATGACAATATATGACTAGCTAAGAAACGTCATTACAAATCTAATATGGCGGCCTCCCCAAGATGGCGGACTGACTGTTTGAAATCCACTCCCATGATATGGGTATCAAATGAAAGGATTTGTTGTCAGGAATACGAAATAAAACCGGTCAAGTGCGAGTGGGACTCCCTCACGAAGGGTTCCGTACCATTAGCAAATAAACGCTCTTTGGCTTTATTCCGAATTCCGTAAACATATACTATCGCAGTTTCCGAAGACAGGCTTTCATCCAAAAGCTTAGATAAAATTTTGAAATTACGTTATGGTTCTACGGACGAATTTGATATCGCGTTTTAGTCGTCTAGTGGCGCCGTCTAGTTTGCTTGGGACGGACTAGTCGAGCAACAAACGGAAAAAATCAAGTTTGTTGTATGGGAGCCCCCCTTAAATATTCATTTTACTTTATTATTAGTATTAGTTGTTGTAGCGCCAATAAAAATACGTCACCTGTGAAAATTTCAACTGTCTAGCTATCACGGTTCTTGAGATACAGACTGACGGACTGAAAGACGGACGGACGGACAGCCAAGTCTCAGTAATAGGGCCCGTTTTTACCCTTTTGAACGGAAAATTTAAAAAATTAAAAAATAGTCACGTGACTTAAATCCAACATGGGGGACATCAAAGATGGCGGATTGGCTATTTGAAATGCATCCCATGATTTGGATATTAAATGAAAAGGTATTTTTAGTGCGTGCTAAAAGCGTGTTTTTTAGTTTTTTTTAACTATTATTCATCGTAGGATAATGTATTGAAGCCTGAGGATTGACCTGGCTGACTATCATACGAACTATTATTATTGACATGTTTTCTGTGAAATGGTTTTTGAGTTATGAGATCTCAAAAGTGGCTCCAAATGGTTCGTGTAATGTTTTACACGATGCGATGCTCCAGTTTTGTTAGCTTGAACCTGATACGCTACCGCGTGTTTAGATGTCTAACGGTATTTATTAATGCAATTAACTTATTAATAACGTCATATATATGCTCAAAACATTGTAAAAGTAATAGTTACCGATCCAATGGGTTTGTATAGCACGTGTTTCCCGTCCCGGGCCCGGCCCGGGCCGGCGCGGTGTGACGCGCAGGAGCCCGCAGGCCGACGCCGGCGGCAGGCTGACGCGTGATATTGCGGAACGATGATACGGACGCACTAATGAAGACGAGATGACTGGACTCAGCCCTTTGCTAATTGCTCGATTTGTTGCTAAAGTAATGACACGTTACCAGGAGTGCCAACTGCTAATAATCTTGGTGTCAACTGCTTACTAACTTCAATCTTGAATGTTACTTTTTAACAGCGAATGCATTTATTGCGTTTTTATTTGAAGGCATCGCCATGATACATCGCCACAGGATTTGTAAGGTGGGTGGACCATGGAGGGCCATGCTCATTTGAACTAGACTTCCTTTAGACTATACTATTAAAAAATCTTAGTTATTGACATGTGATGACAAATTCCTTCTACTCACAGTAAGTCATATATCAAACTTAAGGACACCAACGCGGCGGCGTGTCGTTCACGTTGCTATTATTTAAAACGGTCCCTGGTATGATGACTGGTTATCGTCGTTAAATTCCTTATTCCGGCACTCAGCAAAAATAAACTTTTAACGTAAAAAACCTATTTTTTTATTGTGATCTGTCATATAATTTGAATTTGTTATTGTACTAAATTAACAAATATATACCTTTGTTTCAATTTCAATTAAATTATCGGTAGTGTTCCTAGGAAAGCCGGTGGTTCCTTATAAGACCATTCAAAAATATTGGTTTTTGATATTCTTCTATTCTATAACATGTACCTACCTACTATAAACGTTGTCAATTTTTAATTTTTTGTATTTTACATTTTTTTACTATTTTATTTCCTTTGTTTTTTTATTTATTTCATTAATATTTGACGTGTAAATTGTACGTTTATGAATAAATAACTTTGACTTTGACTTCAAAATCGACAGCTTATAATATAATTATAAGACCCGGACCTGCGCTAGCCCAGAGATTATATAAAGACCATTTGAGGCTAACTGGTATAGTTTCCTTAAAAATCTACTATTTAGTAGCTCGAGCTCTAGGGCTAGCGCCGAAGGTCCGGGTCTAACTCATCTAAGCATAATAACTATACATACCCACAAACATAAAGCAAGCTTCACTTATATACATCGAATTAAACAAAGAAACATTTCACAAGTAATTCCACCTCAAAAATCTTTCTTCAGCTTAGAACATTCCCTAAAAAATTAAACGAACGTTTTCATTAAGGTGAGAATTCTCATTTGCAAAATGATAAATATGGCATAAATTATTTCATTTATTATTCAATTCGGTTCTTTCGTTATTACGGGTAACGAGTGACTTTGAGAGCGACACCCTTTTTTATTTTTTCGTTCGCAAACGATACTGTTTGAACGGCGTCTCTTAATTTCGAGTTTAAATACGAGGGGGCTTCAAAAGAGCTCTCGGCAAATCCTGGCTAAACACACCGATGCACCTGAGCTCGGCTTTTTATTTTAATGCAATCTGTTTATGGCGTTAACGTCCTTATTTATCTTGTAACGAGAATGAAAACAAATTGTTAATGTTTTGAGTTTTTTTTTTGCGTATTATTTTGGTTTTGTGCTGGCCGTATTGGATAGTGTTTATGCTATTTCGGAACAGTAGTTTTGCTGGAATAAAAAAAGGCGATGAATTTTCTTGTTACTTTCCCGACACCATACTTTCACCACAGTAAACAGAAAAATGTCCAGTAGGACGACGTCTTTGAACTTGCGGTAAACGCAGTGTAGAGCTGTGAGAAATTAAAACATGCTTATAATTTTTTTTTAATGAGATAAGTTCTTGCACGGTGCCCGAGCAAGAAAGATACAGTTAGGAAGTTGCTCTTCACTGCTGCGTCGCTGTGTAAAATAAAAAATAAAACAAACATTTTATTTTCTGACTTGTTTCTCATTAGTCATACTAATACTACATAATACAAAATTCAGACAATGACTTCTGCAGAGCGGTCTTAAGACCACACAGTGTTTTATTCATTTTGTTATTAAATTATTATATATATATATATATATTTATATATTAGCAACAAAGTTAATGAGTATCAGCCTGTGGTATCAGCATCATTAAAAAGATACTAAAACCAATTCTTCATTAACAATAATCATGAATAAAATAAAGTCAAAACATCCGTCAAACGTCAGCCCTGAACCACGCTCCCAAACTACGCGTAAGTCGCGTTCGTATTTTGGAGATTTAAGATGAATAAATAGATAAAGGAATTTAGATTGAACTAGGCTTGGATCCTAATTATAATTAAGATGATTTATCCTAAATGTAGAACTAGCAGTGCCCTGTGTTTTTATCCGCGTGGTTCCCGTTCCCGTTACTTTCCCGCGCGCTTTAAAAAGGAACGTAAGTACATATTTGTCATTTCAGTATTAATCTGTGTTCCAAATTTTAACAACACAGATCGCAGAGCCGTTCAGCCGTCCCGACTCTCGACGCGGTCGAGGAACTAACGTCCAAATTTTCGCATAAATTTAATTAGTGGGATAAACGATTCTCGTGTTTGAGTGTTTGTAATCAAACTCCTCCAAAACGGCTCGTCCTATTTTTTTTTAACTGATTATGATTTTTTTATATCCCTAAGTGAAAATGGGATAACTGAAAATATACTTAATTTTTTTGTTCTATTTTTTTGTGATTGGCCACAAAAATACACATTAAACCTTTATTTTCTCCTCTGCCCTTAGCCCACCAGTATACCAACAGCATTGTAAATTCGATAAGATGTCAAGAGTTTTAATTTTCATTTCAATGAATTTGTTCGTTGACGTTCCACAAACTCGAACGAGGAGTTTTGTCTCCACTTTCCTAATAAATCTGACTAGGTTGTGGAATACTTTGTCTGAACAGGTCCCGATGTCCCGATGATTCAATCTGTCTTCAAGCCGAGCGTGAATCGGTTTTTCTAGGTAAGCACAAAAAAAACAAATTCTAATGTCAAAAAATGAAAAAACTAACGTGAGATTGGCCATCTAAAGCGTTGTCTTTGATAAGCAGATTTGACAAACAGCCCAATCAATCTGAATGAAAAAAAAACATTCTGACAATACCAAACACATATCATGACCGCACGAAGCCTCAAACTTTTCCTAGTAATTTCCTGTTTCTTGTTAACTCCATTATTAAACGTAGAAAGCTTAAGCCTCCGTCATGGAAGGATAGTTTGCGAAATTTACGACGTGTTATATTATAATTTAGTGTGACTACAGCCGTAAAGTCGGGCTTAAAAGATCAGGCTCCGGCCGTTCAGGACGATACAAGTGGGGACACGGCCCACTTCGACTTTCACATATAAATTGTAAATTGATGCCGTAAACTTTTAGCTTATAGACGCGTAAAAAGGAGCGGAATGGGATCAAATAATATGTTTTACTGCTGTTTTTCAACATTTACCGGCGCTTCTACCGCCTAACGAAAAACGCTTTGATGCTATGATGTTGCTGTCTCTTTTCTTCTCGGTTGAAATGAAAGAGACGGCAATGCCAAACCATCAAAGCGTCAAAGCGTTTTTCGTTAGGCGGTAGACCCCCCGGTTATAGGCTACTGCGGGGTACGAAAAAACACAATCTAGACATTCATTTGATAATAAATTATCCGTCGGACAGTAGGTAGTACCTACTAGGTACTCCTGTGGCCGAGACCAGGGATAGCCGCTCTTTTACCTGCTTCAAGTGCAAGACGAGATCACTTCGCGAACTGATGTCGAAAAAGCGACATCGTTTCAAGGTTTACGTTCCAAAGACTCGAACGAAGAGGTTTGACTGTACTTTTGTGATAAGAATGTCTAGGCTGTTGATTGCGATGCCTGAGTGGGCTTTCCCCGATGGTTACAATCTTAACATAAGCAGCCCACTAAATTTGTCGTAAAAATCCCATAAATAATTGATTAAAAAAAAGCCCACTGAATTTAATATTCTCAAGGGTATCAACCCTTTATCACGCCAGGAGACACTCCGGATCGGCAGTTGCCGTTCTCGCGACGAGACCAGCCGTAACTTACAATCTTGGTGTCTTCCAATCGAGGGTGAAACGGTTTCTTTTGGAACAGCACGATTCACCGTAAAACGCATCGTCGCTTACCACGTTACATAAGTGCGTAACAGGCAGGGCCTAAAAGACCATGGTCTTCATGTCCGTGTATCCGTGTCTGAATCTGAGTAATAGAAAGAGAGAATAGAGAATAGAAATACGTCAGCCAATGGGAAATGCTGAAAGAGCTTGGACAGGCCATCATGGCATGGCCATCTAGAAACGCATCAGCCCATGGGAAATGCTGACGAATTTCTAGATGGCCATGTCAAGATGGCGAGGCCACGCCCTCCAGTTACACCCGTGTAGTTTCCAAGGTAAGCTATCATATTCTGAGTTATAAGTTTTCACTTCCAACGGCAGTTCCTATGACTGCCAAAAATTTGATATCTTCTTATATTTCAAATTCTCGTGTCACAGTGTTAGTTAACTTACTCCTCCGAAACGGCTTTACTGATTTTTACCAAATTTTATACGCATATTCAGTAGGTCTGAGAATCGGCTACTATCTATTTTTCATATCCATAAGTGATAAGGGTTGTTCACCCCAACTTTTATTTTTTATTTTTAGACAAACATTTTTGTTTTCATTTTTTATAATGTGGCACTAAAAAATACATACAACCCTACATTTTTACCCTTTTATCACCAACCCCTACTTTTTAATAGCCATTTTAGTAATTTAATCATTTTTCATCCCGCTCGATAACTGATAAATTAGCGTCATAAACGTAAATGTTTTTCACTCTATTTCGATTAAAATTTCCCGGAGCTTATGGCAAATCTAAAATCTATAATATGTATAAAAATGAATTGCTGTTCGTGGGTCTCCTAAAACTCTCGACAACGGCTCGGCCGATTTGGCTGATTTTTGTTTTGAAATGTTTGTCGTAGCTAAGGGAAGGTTTAAACGGTCATCCAAACTGTTCTACATAATTGCCAGTCAAACATTTGACGTTAGGTACACGTTACCAATGAAACATTTTCTTTTCGCGAGATTTAATCAAATACTATTTATTACCTTTTTAGTTTTAATCAAATAGTATAATACAAAGAGTTTATAAGTTTTTGAAGTGAAAACTTCTATTGGCGCGCCTAGACAGATTTTCGTGGGCTGTGAATTGAATTCTAGCGTCACGCTCCGGTATGATTTGGTAGTTAGTAGTTATTTTATTTTAGTTTAGTTAGTAGTTTATTTAGTATCAGTATTGCACCCGTGCAAAGCCGGGGCGGGTCGCTAGTAACAGTATATTATTTAACACGATCCGAGCAAATTGTCTCAACGAGAAATTAAAAGAGCAAGGTCCGATTAATAAGTGAATACCGTCGCCCTCGTCGCTGCGACATTGTGAAATTTAAAAAGTTCTCCGCTCCGCCGCGAAAAAATGCGATTAAATATGTTTTGTTCAAGAGCAAGACATTAAAGCGATGTTAAGGGTGTGATAATAGGGGTGTTGATAAGCGTTTATTAGGCGGCGGGCCCTGAACCGGCGGTCTCAATAGCCTGGCCCCGGGCCCTATCTAAAGGGAATTAAATCATTTTAACGCACTTTGCAATGTAACTCCTTTAAGAAAAACTCGCTTGTTTGCCGGATGGCGCCCCCGAGACTTGTTTTTTTTTTGTTTCGGAAACTTATTACACTTTTTTCTCAAGTTTTAGATTAAAGTCCTCGTTTATGACTTTGAATGGGTGAGTTTTTAACTAAAATTTGAGATAGGCACTTCTTTACAATTTTGCAATGTATTAAGTATCTGTTTGACGGATTATAAATATCTAGATTTCTTTGTGTTATATTTAGTAGGTAGATTTTTTTCTACAATCTCACTGCATTCATGTTACATTTAGCCCATGTAGCCTTATCGGTGAAGTAGTTTAATACTTCATCGGTAACTATGAATAAAATGTATGTGTCTAACCAAAAATTAAAATTTTTACCTGCTCCGAAATTAGCAAAAAACATCTAACTTATTTCATTTTTAAAATTAGAATATATTTATGTCTTGTAGTTACTAGCTAGCCGCCTAAACGTTGCGTTGTTCTGCCAGATACAGTTTCAACCGAATGTCAACGTGATGCGACACTTCATGTGAAAAGGAACACTTCATATATCTTCCTAGTAAATAGTTAAATCAGCCCCCAGTTTGGACAGCTTCAAGAACCGATTAAAAAAAAAGCTGGCTTATCGATCAAACTTTTTATAGTTACAGCGATTTTTTAAAGAGTGATGGTAAGCTCACAATAAAATTGTGAGCACAAAAAATTACATTGTTTATTACAATTGTAATAAATACATATTTATTATGTTTTAATGGTTGATACTTATTTGTACGATACTTATAATAGTACAATAAAATGTTAAATTTAAACTAGGTATAAAAATGTAAAATCTTTGTATGCTAATTTTTTGTTTTTTAAAATTGACGTGTAAATTGTACATTTATGAATAAAGAACTTAGACTTTGGCTTTCTTCATTTGTTCGGTATACTCGTAGTTCGATAAAGCGACACCGATTCATGGTTTATATTCCAAAGGCTCTAACGAGGAGCTTTGACTTTCCTTTTGTAATAAAAGCGTCTAGGTTGTGGAATGCGTTCCCTGAGGTTTGCCGACGGCAGAAACAAGCATCGAGATACCAGCTTTTTATAGCTAGACTAGATACTGTCACTTTACAGTTTCCACACACATTTACATATCTACAGAATAAATCAGTGTAAAGTCAGACTTCAACCTCAAGATAAACTCGTCCTATCTTAGCCCTACAATGTACATAGGTACTCGTATTGTGCCACATTCATTAGGTGCCTACGTGACAAAAGCATTAAACACACAGTTTCATAAACATATTTATTTATGTATAGTATGTAATCGGCAGGAATTATACATGTAATTGAAACTTTTTCATTATCTGAAAAACGAAATACCTGTCTTCAAATTAAAAAATATGTATTGTGTGTATTTATTTTATCGATTTTACCGATTTCATTATCGATTTCACCGATTTGGAAAAACTTTATTTAAGACCATTCGGGAAGTCTATAATGCTGATTATTATTATTCTTTGAATTTCTTTCTTTCATTCATTGTTCTTCATTATTTAATAATGCGCTGATCTATTACAACTAGTGTTTGCCAAGTGGTCGGAATTCTGGTCGAATTTCGACCACTTCTCAATTTGACCACATACTTTAACAACAATCAAATGAGTATTTATTTACGCTTGTGGGTCCAATACATTGTAGTATTTGTAGTACATGCAATGTTTTAGTATTGGTGAAGGTAACGTCTTTTTTTTTTAAGTATTATCATTTTGCACTCCTTGTCTCTATGTCTATGTAAGCTCTAAGTGTGCGAAATTTATCTATCCTACGTCCGCGCAATTTTCGTAAAAATGGATACAACATTTTTGCTTCACGTAATAATACATAGATTACATTGAGTTATCGTCACTTGCAAATGTTGACAATACATAACATATTAGTATAAATCAGTTTTTTTCACTTAATCACTTCTCTCAATGCTAGAGGGGTGGGTAGATAGGTCGCAGGTGTCGCTAAAGCCATGCCTACACTGGCACACCGCAACATAGATTGCGGCATTCAAACTACGCCTTTAGTGACAAGTTTACAATAAATGTACACCGTGAATTTTTGTTAATTTATATTTTCCTGTTAAAACAAAGACTTATTTCTTTTATTTGACATGATTTTTTCGGTAAAATCCACATATAAGGTTCAGAAGTGAAGCTAAAATAAATGTTGTCAAATTATTTAATGAAGTCGTTTGGTAGGTAAGTACATCGTTTTTTAGATTGTGATCTTAAAAATATAAAAATCTATAAACAGACCTTGTGCTCCTTCTAACGTTGGTGAAGGTCAGGTCACCATGTGCCTAATATTTGATCGAGGAGAATGGCACACGCATCACTCTCGTGAACGCGTGCTGCTTGCGTGAGCAAACAGATGAAGCAAATACGCGGCGGTATTCGTTTAAGTAAAATAGTTTAGAAAGTATAGTTAACATCTTCCTGAAGTATAACCGTAACTAAGTATTATTCTTAGGGCAAAATGTCAAAAAACAGAACCCTTATGGATTCGTCATGTCTATATGTATGTCTATCAATCCGTACGTCACAGCCACTTGTTTCCGAAATTATAAAAACATTCATATAATAACATACATTCTGTTGAAACTTGGAAAGTAGATGTATTCTGTGAATCGCATTAAGATTTTCACACAAAAATAAAAATAAAACAATTAATTTTGGGGGTTCCCCATAATTGAAACTCAAAATTTTCTCATCAACTCATACAAATACTAAAATCTTTGTTGCTGTTTGCAGATAAGATATTACAATTGCATTTCAACGTCCCCATCGAAGCTCTGCCCCGGGGCCTCCACACCTCTAAATCCGGCCCTGCTTTCATTCAATCAACTCAATTAAAAATAATAAGTAATAAAAAACATTTTGATTTTTGACCTCAATGACGGACCCAGGTTTTCGTAAAAACTACCTTCAATAATAAAGCAATTGGAAAGTTTTTGAATACGAATGATAATGCCCACTCTGCGCACGTTCGACTAAACCAAACGAAATTCGATATACTATTTATTATTACGATATAGATTAAATGTAGATAATTTTTCCCGCCAGTCCCCCGACGCGACGATGACGACGCGCTAAGTCCGGGCTTAGCTCGAGCTCCCAGCCGGCATGCCGGCAGCGCAGCCCGGCGCAGGTGTGAGGTTTGGCTTACCGGCCTCTCCTCGTCATCAACTTAACTGTGATGTCGAAATTGTCGAGAACAAGTATGTTTGAACACATAACAATTATTTATTTATTGTTTTACAAAAATTTTACAACAATTTTGTACATTTTTACTTATGTACAAATTAATTTTATTAAAAAATTGGCAGTCATACAGACTGCCGATAGAAGTGAAAACTTTTAACTTAAATCATCATCAGCCCGTGTTCGTCCACTGCTAGACACAGGCCTCTCCTACAATACGCCACTCAGCCCGATCCTCAGTCTTACGTTTTCAACCGCCACCAGCCGTCTTTCGTATATCGTCACTCGTCCATTGTGTACAGCCAGGGTCAGTTGGGGTTGGCTGTCTACAGTAGCCCGGGGATTCTCCGCACCCCTTGCCTTGCCGTTACCATGACCGCCGTCTTGGCCAGGAATAGCAGGGCGGCCGGGAACTAGGGGCCTTTTATTTCTTGGACTTTTTATAGAAGGGTATTGCCCATAGGTTCCATGCTGGACATGCGGACGGCGGTTGGCGACCGCAAGCGCAGGGGCACAACTTCTTGCACCGGTGACGCTGCTGCCCGTCACCGCCTGACATTTAAATTGTGCCATTTGTTGTGATGGCTTAACCGCCATCAGTCGGTTTCCCCATTTTGGGCTTTTACCGTCACATTCTATGCCTGCGCACCAGGGCATATAATAAACTTAAATAAATTTAATAGATAAAAATAATTGCAGTGCTAATACTTACTTTACCCTAAAAATAATAGTTTAAAAAACTTCGTTGTAACTTTGATCGATGTTTTAATAATCTTATTTTAGAAGTTACATATAGGTACACACATTTCATCACTTAGGAAGTGTCTCTCGCGCAAATTATTCAGTGTAGATTTTTTTTCATTAGAAACCTCAATATAATTTTTGAAGACCTATCCATAGACATTACATTACACGTATGGGTTTGATGAAGAAAAATTTTTTGAGTTTCTGTTCTAAGTATGAGGCACCCCCAAAATGTATTAGTTTTTTATACTTTTGTGTAAAAATCTTAATGTGGTTCACAGAATATATCTACTTTCCAAGTTTCAACAGTGTAGTTCTCATAGTTCGGCAAAAAGTGGCTGTGACATAAGGACGGAGAGACAGACATGACGAATCCATAAGGGTTCCGTTTTGTTCGTTTTACGGAACTTAGGGTTCCGTTTTAATTTTTTTAAACGATTTATCAGTTTGTTTTTTACTTCTATTTAATATAGTATTGTCGTTTAAGATTTTAAGATTTTTGTTGTGTGGTTTGTGAATTGGTTTAATTACATCTTTATCGCCACCATGGCCAGTTTCCCTCGTCAGTTCACCTAGCGGCTCGCAGTTAGGAGCTCGCAGGTACGGAACACGGAACACTGTCGCTGTATTCTGTGACGGACTATGAAAAGTACCTATAAGCTGCAAAGCCATAAAATCACAAACTTCTTTGGTCAGTTGGCCAAAAGTGGAACCAACGATGTGGCTTGCACTGAATGGGGTAGTGCGCCGACGTCGAGCGGGCTTGTAAAGTTTGTGGTGGTGTACGTGGCGTAGCGGCTAATCCGCAAAGCCCGCGCGCCACGCTCCGGTTTATTACATTAATTTAAATGTTTGCGCGGATCCGCGCGCCCCGCGACACCGCCGCGCCGCGCCGGCACAAACAAATGTGTCGATTAGCGAGCTTACGGGATATACCTACACCTATCTATCTATACATACATACATACAGTATCTTACAATTAAATAAATCATCTTATGGATATATCCACGTAACTAAGGTACAGCTTCGTACAAAAAATGTAAAACTTTTTAAAAATTACGATACGAACTAAATTTACGAGGCAAGTACCTATAGGTAGGTAGGTACATATTTCCAGTATTAACAAAAAATAATCTGGATGTTCCTGAACTTAGAGTATTAGGTTTGTACATATTATCACAATGTATGTAGCTCAGGGAAAGCGTTTGGTAACGATGACTCCAGTTCCATAACTTTTGTTCGCCCAAAAAGTTGTATAGTATAGGGTACACCTGCAAAAATCAAGCAGTCAAATTGTAAAAAATTGTACCTACATCTTTTATCGATGTCAGTTGAAGATAACATTGAAACAGTATCTTACACTAAACCATACATTAGACATGCCTAGTTCTGCCGAGTCGAGGTACGGCGGTGTCAGCTGTGTACGTCGACCGTCGACCCACCTGTCCCCGAGGCGAGCAAGCGCGACGATTACTCATCGCACAAATCCTCTCGAAAATATTTACTATTATGATTTCCGCGCTAACTTATTGCCGAATAATCCGATAAACGGAGATCGCTCGCTCGAAAATTGTGTTATCGACGCTGTAAAGCGCTCACAAGTCGTCGCTTTACGACGCCAGGCGCCGAGCGCCCCGGCCATGCAAACATAAAAATTCTCTATCGGGACTAATAGGAGTGAAACAAATAAAAGGATACGTAAATAGGAGCGTTGGATAAATTCCGCTGGGGCTGAAGTGCGAGTAAATCCGTGCGATTTGTATCTGTGACAAGGAGGTGCGGGCCCCTCCACTCCCCGACTCCGCTCTCCCTGATACCCTCGGCCTCCCTCGCTTCTCACTAATAATTTGACAGATATTTTTGTCCCATATTAGTGTCTGGTTTTGTTTGATTTCTTTTGTGATAAGTGGATAATGGAAAGTTGGCAGTTATTATTTAATACATTTGATTAATTGTTTGTATTATACTTTTTTTACTAACAATGTTTTTTACCACAATCCATCTATCTACATTTATTTTGGTTACTGACTACAACATGATACATCGACATTCATATCCATAGCTTTTCTGAAAGACCTCACAGCCTTTATCCATTTGTCCGAACCAGGATAATCTAGTGTTTATAGCTTGAGCTACTTATATATTGTCCATGTTACTTAGTAACGCTAAAGTAATTAGTAGGTAGTTTAAACTGACATTCATAATCAAAACTCGTTGAAACATAAGTACATATAAATCCACCGCACGGGGGAAACTTCCACAGGTCACGTTTATGCAAATGATATTAAATTAGAAACGCTTAATAACAACTGTGGCGGCTTTACTCCGCCAAAGAGATGCAATTACACGAATCAAATCGAAATTTAGAACACTAATTGCGGCTGACGTGTTTTATGAACGAGCTCGATTAAACCGGGCCCGCGGTTTGTGTCGCTAAACGGCCGATTAAAATTGTGTTGGAACTTTATTCATCACAGATAAACGTAACAGGGACGTTTTGGAAAAAAATATTTTGGATATTTTACATGAAAATAGTTATTTGATGTACAAGAGTGTGAAGTTGGTTTTTAACCGCGTGCTCAATTTTGATGACCGAGCAAGCGAAGGATTCTAAAATTAGAATCCTGAGCGTAGCAAGGGAATCAAAAGGGCACAAGGGGAAAAATCTTTGCACTCGAGTGCAACTCGTAATTCTTCATCCCACCTTAGCGAGGAAATGACCTAACGCTTTGTGCATTATTAGCAGTTTTAGTCAATTCTGTTGGCGTCGAATAACCTTATTTGTCGTTAGAATCACTTATTTCGGTTTTTCACTTGTATTCAGTTTTCCTGTTTTTAACCTAAGGTTTTAACTTTGAGTTTATTTACCCATGGTTCTAACAACAATAATAATATGACGTGAAAATATGGAGAGTTGACCGGTTGAGGTAAGGAGTGTCATCAGTGTACATGAAAAAGTGTCAGCCAAAGTTATTAATTAGTAATTAAGTCATAAAGTTATATTTTTTACTACATTATTTTGTATTCCACAAGTAGTTGTAATTATCTATTAATTATTGAAGTGTAAACTTCTTTAGGCGCGCCTAGACAAATTTTTTGTGGGGTGTAAATTGAATTCTACCGTCACGCTCGGGTATGATAAGAAATCTTCGGGTAAACTCGGGACCTTGGCGATTGGGCATCTTTTTACCAATTTTTTTATTTTAGTCGTCAATAATATTTAATTATTTAACTCGGCATACTTCAATTCGATTACAATTGATTCATTCATAGCATGTTAAAATGTTCTGCCATTTGAAATAACATTCCTTACCTCTATCCTCCATACGTGGAGAGAAAATCGCGCGCAAAGCATTAAAAAAAATACACCAAGATGGTTCCGAGTCTGAGTTTTTAGCAAGTAAAAAAAAATATGATGAATTCGGCACCAAGGAGGTAAAAATAAATAGGTTAAATTTGGTTTGGAATTCAAAACCTCAGTACACAAGATGTTCAAAATTCAAAATTACTTTACCCTCTATATATATATAGAGAGTAAAGTAAATTTGAATTTAGAACATCGTGTGCACTAAGTTTCTGAATTCAAAACATAATTAAACATATTTATTTCTACCTCCTTTGTGTCGAATTCATCATAAATTTTTGAAGTGAAAACTTCTTTTGGCGCGCCTACACAGATTTTTCGTGGGGTGTGAATTGAATTCTAGAGTCACGCTCGGGTATCATAAGAAATCTTCGGGTAAACTCGGGACCATGGGCATTGGGTATTGGCCATCTAGAAATGCGTCAACCAATGGTACATGCTGAAAGGGCGTGATCTGGCCGTCATGTCATGGCCATCTAGAAATGCGTGAGCCAATGGGAAATGCTGAGCATTTCTAGATGGCCATGCCATGATGTCCAGGCCACGCCCTCCAGTTACACCCGTGTAGTTTCCAAAGTAAGCTATCAAATTCTGAGTTATAAGTTTTCACTTCTATCGGCAGTTCCTATGACTGCCAATTTTTTTAATGCTAATTTAGCGCTACCATAATTTAGTGCATTTGGGCGGACACATTTTCATGTAAACAGATGAAACTCTTTACCTCAACCGACCAACTCTCCATATTTTCACGTCATATTGTTTTTGTTAAAATCATGGCTAAATAAACGCAAAGTTAAAACCTTAGGTTAGAAACAGGAAAACTGAATACAAGTGAAAAACCGAAATAAGTGATTCTAACGACAAAGAAGTTTATTTGACGCCAACAAATTGACTGAAACTGTTAATAATGCACAAAGCATTTAGTCATTTCCTCGCTAAGGTGGGATGAAAAATAACGTGTTGCACTCGAGTGCAAAGATTTTTCGCCTTGTTCTCCCTCTTGATTCCCTTGCTACGCTCAGGAGTCTAATGTTTTAATCAAACATAGAATCCTTCGCTTGCTCGGTCATCAAAATTGGGCACGCGGAAAGCAACTTTGCACTCTTGTACAACAAATAACAATTTTATAGTAGAGTGACGGAACGAGGAAGACATGACGGTATCTGATGTAATCTGCCGACAGAAGTGAAAACTTATAAATTCAGAATTTGATAGCATATTTTGGAAAATACGTGAGTGAAACCGAAAGTGGCTGCTGGTCTGGAATAAATATTTAAAGCATTGTCGTCTAAATAAGTCTTCTAAGGATGGCCATAGTTATATGTGTAATTGTTACCACGGTAACACGCCACGGACGCTTTCATTCTCGAAAAATCAGTGTCTGGTGCGCTATAATAAGTGTTCACTTCAATAACTAAAGCGGAGTAAACAAACATTTAGTTTGATGTTATAATTAAATACTAAACGCATTAAAACAATATGAAGTAGTCGTAAATCACAAATGAACGGTTTTATCTACTGAGCTGAAGGACAAATGTGTCTACTCTCCCATATCGTCCAATCTAGTCCATGCAGTCAACGGCCTCACTACATTGTAACGAACTGATTTACACTTTAGGCACAGATTGCACAATTATTTCTGTAATTTGTGTCTTTCGGTATCTCTTTAATTTCGCTTTAATTTATAGAGGTAGAGAACTGATGACCCCCACCTCCAACTTCCGTCGGACTACATAAAGCAAGCATTTCTCCCCTATGAACCTACATATGGAAGCTTTAGTAACATGATCAACACTTTCATAAAAACTAAGTTTCAAAATACCGACAACCAAAACCACAAATAGGCACTCAAAAGCTAAAAATCAATGAAAAAAAAATTTATACTATAATAAAACTATAAATAGATGGATACAATGTTGTAAGTGCTGCCCACTCATCTATTCGAAATAGGTGCCAACAAAGTCCATCGACTCTGTTTGAACTCGGTTAATGAGTACATTGTTAGTGCGTACCACGTAGGCACCACGAAGGAATGGAAAGCTTCCTAAAAATACAACTCGACCGTGTTGTTCATAACATATACAAAATGTCTCTATTGCTGTTTGCAGGTAACATAAGATGTTACATTAATTTATTATTAGTAGATACAAAACATTTTAAAATATGACCGTCCGCTTGGGAAAGTACAATACCTCTGCCAGTTATTCTACCGCCAAGCAGTAACTGTGTTCCAGTTTGGAGGGCAATGTTTTCAGAAAAATTAGGCAAACCATCTTATATGTGTGTGTTGTATGCTTACATATTTTATATGACACTGAAAAACCCTGGCCCATTTCTCTAAAAAAAAGAGACATGGAAACTCTTAGGATATAGGTATCTATTGCGCGGTATACCTAGGACTCGTATAGTGGTTCGATCGCCATGGATAGTCGTTTATTTGAGTCCTGCAATCACGCCCTATGTAGGTACTCTCATTAATTACCACGTTAGGCCGACGCCGACGCCGACGGTCAATATCTCGATCGCCAATTACGCTTGTAAACATAAATCGTAACTCCTGTCGACGCGGCTTAGCGCTAAGCCCCCAATGGGGTTAACGCGTCGGCTATACTTAAAACTCTTTACCCCTATAGAGTGATGAAGGTGCCTTCTAATCATTTTAGATGTGATAGTTTACATAATTACGTGGATATTTTTCTAAGGACTACGTATTTAACATTTAGGATACCCTTCTCCTATTTGTAAAGTTGTAAGTAAGCTCATTTATTATGGTATAAGATCGCGCTATACAACGACCTTCAACGAGCTGGTCAATAAATAGTATTTTAAGCACCTATATTCTATTTAATACCTATGCCATCAAATACATTACAAATGAGTTGTCTAAAAAATTTCAGTCCAGAATATGATTAATTAACAATATGTTTTGAAGTGAAAACTTCCTTTGGCGCGGCACAGACAGATTTTTCGTGGGCTGTGAATTGAATTTCTAGCGTCACGCTCGGAAATGATAAGAAATCTTCGGGTAAACTCGGGACCATGGTCACGCCCTCCGGTTTCACCCGCGTAGTTTTCAATGTCAACTATAAAATTCTGAGTTTAAACGTTTTCACTTCTATCGGCAATTCCTATGACTGCCAATTTTTTTTAATATTCTGTATTACATAACTTATTTTTCAACACACTTGGTCATAAAGTATCTAATTTCACCGCTATCAGGCATGTAATAACACTTATAATCAAACTGTGACTTTTTCATTACTATTCCTCAGAAGTGAGTAGGTAATAGAGTTTTATTTTATTGGTTGAGTTGCATTGTTGTAAAAAAAAATCGATACAAAATCGAGTTCAATAGAACAAATGAATTAGTGTAGCTATTGCGTACCTACCCACTTCATGCATCTCCCTGCTTAAATAAATAATTTGTATTTGTACGTGTCATATTATAATTATAATATAATTATAATTATAATATAATTATAAATTATAATTCACTCAAATATAACTTTTGGTTTTTGTAATAAATAAAAAAAAACACATTTTGTAAGTGCCTAAAAAACGCTATCCACAGAAAGCAAAAAATATAATATATATAGGTAACTTATTTTTTTAGTCTGTGGCTTAGTCGCGCGCGCATAATATGACAACAAATTATTTTTTCCCGCCATAACGAAAAATTTTACATAATTATTATGTAGATAGTTATTTTTCGCAGTTGAAATGATTTTTTGTTATTTTAATCATATTTAAAGACGGAGTTTTATGAAAAACTTCGTCTTTAAATAAATAATTTTAACTTGTACGTGCCATAAAATAAAACAGTAATAAAACTTTTTTTTTGTGAAGAATATATTCCTTTCCACATTTTGTAAGCGGCTAAAAAACACTACCCAAAGAAAGCAAAAAAAAAAAATTTATTAGTCTATGGCCTAATATTTATTCTGTGCTATGGCTTAATTGGCTTAGTTGCGCGCGCATAATATGACAACTGATGAACTGATTTATTTTTTCCCGCTAAAACGAAAAAAAAATCATAGCTCGTTTTCGCTGTAGAAATGTTTTTTTATGTAATTTTATTCGCAAGTATGTTGAAAATCGTCGTATGATACACGCATGTATTGATGATTACGTACCTAGTCTAATCAACAAGTTCAAAATCGTTGTAAATAAAAATAAAGCTCTTATAACATGTGTGACACCTCATTTGATTCGGAATGACGTCTAGAAAAACATTTTTAAGGCTTTAGTAGCACACAAAAAAGGTAATATTAACAAAAAAGATAACAAAAAGAAGGCATTTAGTTATTCCTTAATGATTTCTTAACTAATGATACTTAAGAAATTTTGAAAGAAGATCCTGAAAGAGGGGCAAATTTCCAAAGTAAAGTCTTAACTCCTAGAACTCTACCTATCTTTATTAATTTTTTAACGCTGAAAGTAGAGCTCCGCGAGGTTCAGCTCTAATTTCTTTTCTTTTTACTACTTTTAACCAACAGTCGCCTACTATTAGTTAAAACTGAAATAAGCTACCCTTTTTCGGACAGATAGAGATGTACCTACTACCTACTTACATAGTTCCAACTCTCAACCTGTAGTTTTTGAAAACAGTTTTCATTTTGTTTCATTGCCTTAATTTCATCTAATTACTTAAATCTAGATAAATTCAGCATTTACAAAAGTTGTTAATTTGGAATTAAGTAGGTACAGTCTTTTCAATTTTATTTATATGGCATCGACATAAACCATTTCGTGTGCCCTCCCAAACTGCAGGCGCACGGAATTATGTCATCGTTGAGAAGAGTGAGCTCACTCTTTCAGTTCTAGTTAGAACCACAGCATACTTCGCCGTTCGCCGCTAGCAATGCTAGGGGTCAAGTAGGTAGGTGGTGTGTAAGCCACTTACGATACACATAGTCACATACAGACGCAGTTTATTACCAATTTCAAGGTGCTCAGGGCACATCTAATGGTATATATCGAAGTTATATCTATGTTGGATGGAATATAATATCTGTATATAATTTATAACAGAAATTGTACATTATCTTATCACATTTCCTATGACTAATCTAGTCGTAGGAAAATTTCAGCGTAGAACGATACAAAACAACGAGCTATATTTAGATCCGTGTAACTCTGCGTGTCATCTGGCAATAGCCCCGATATTGCACAAGTTTGACGGCGTGACGTCACTCAACAACTACGTGACTCGAGAAAAACTTCCCTTCGCATCGTAACTGTACAGTTTGAAGGAAAATGTGTTTATGAAACGTTTTGCTCTGCACTGTTTGCCAATTTCGAAAGATATTTTTTGTACACTTATAAGAGATAGTCATCTCTACTTAAACATTTATTTACTAGTAAGCTTTCTACCGTCGCGTCGAGCAGTAAAATGCAAGCATTACTATGTTCCGGTTTGAAGGGAAATGTTTCCTAAGAAATTATAGAACAAATAAATATCTATGGTGGACGAACGCAATGCAAGTGCCAGCCAGTGGTATATTCTCTGATGTGAACTCCTCCTGTTAAAATAGCAACGTTGCACTGTGCTATTATGATCAGTTCTGTTGCTTATCATGGTCGTCTCGTCATTGTCTATGTAAAAAAGAAAACAACGAAATCTGTGACATTTGTATAGGAATTTTCGCAATACACTTATTTACTCGTTAGCTCTAATAAGTATGTAATTGGCATACTTAACTACAGATAGCGCGCTGCTTCAATGCAGAGCTCAGGAAAGCGATAGTGATGTGACCTGATTATGTTTATTCATCATCATCAGCCTGTGTTCGTTCACTGCTGGACATAGGCCACTCCCATAATACGCCACTCAGCCCAATCCTCGGGTTTACGTTTCCAATCCCCACCCGCCATACCTATTTAGTATATCGTCACTCCATGTAGTCGCAGGGCATCCTACACCATGTTTACCAATTCGCGGTCTCCACTTCACAACCCGTCTACCCCAACGGTACATGTCCTGCTCGTCCCGTCACTCTTTATTTAGAAAAAAGAAAAAAAAAACGGTTATCTGCGATAGATGTTACCGACCCATTGTCACTTCAGTTTGCTAATTGGATGAAAAGTATTTTATATTCAATTTGATATGTCAACAAATTTAATATTATGGCAAATGGATTGTCTAAAAAAATTCTGTCCAGTAAGTGTATGATTAATTAACAATTAAAATTATTGCGAAATTTTATGCAAATCTTTATGCAAAATGTTTAAGGAATAAGAAGTTTCATACAAACTTCCATCCCCCATTTCATAAATTAAATATAAAATACTTTTCATCCATTATCTAGCTCGGTGAAGGTCGTTGTATAGCGGGATCTCCTACTATAATACCAACGCTGAGCTATGTCGGAGACTTAAGTTCTCTGACGAATTACTTCATTGCGGAAGCAATCTCTCAGAGAAACCTCAAGCATAACTCTTTCCATAGCTCGCTGAAAGACTGAACTTTCGGACTATTTTGACCGTCAACGCTGAAACGCGGACACACGTTTCAGCACCGTAAGTAATAACGCGTAGGACGCACTGGTTGTACATTTTTGTTTTTTAGACTTTGTAGGATGAGTGACGAAAAGACTCGACGAAGTTTCCCAAACGCTGCTCAGCCCAACTTCATTCTCATCATGGCCTCACTCTCACTGCACTAAAAAATATCACACTCGTGTCTCGTGTGACAGTGTTGTAAAAAGACAAATTACACGACCGATCTATTTTAATCACATTGTCACCTAAACGGGCGATAAATTCCACATCAAACGGAAAAACATACATCATACTGGTCTCATATGTTCCGAGGGTCGATGCGGGCATTCCGATCACGTGGAATCGCTTGTTTTACAAACCAATACTACACCGTTTCTCTTAACGGAAATACGAATTCGTACTCTATAGCCGAAGTTTTAGAGTTCAGTTTGGTTATGGCTTTAGAAGAGGGTGTAGTGGGTTATACATGACAATGCAATCAGCGGTGACCGGTGGGGATTTGGCTCATACATGAGCGGATTTGCGGGATGAATAAGTTTCGACCCCACAATAACAAAGGCCTTATTGCGTGTAAGGCGCTTTATAAGGCCGTTTTGCAAAATTCTTTCCTTTCATCCGTTAGTCATGGAAGCAGCATCAACGTGGTTTTATTGCGTTTAGCATGCCCTTTTATATTTCTGTTTTATTATGGAGGCAAGAAAAAGTAAACTTACATACCTACTTATACAGGTTCTTTTGAAGAACAAAGTGAAAATAGAAGTAAAAAAATCACGTTCATTGTATTGACAATTCAGAATTTGATGGTCTACATTTGCTGTTTAAATTATGTATAAAAAGATGTTAAAGCTTTAATGGAATTTACAGTTGTACCCGTTATGGACATACAAATCCCGGGACCTCAAATGCCATCAAATTAAGACCATCGCAGTGGATAGGCTAGCCCCTTTCTATTAGCGGCATCTTCAGCGGCAACGGCCGGCGAGCGCGTTGCTCGGGCAAGATGAGTAGGCGCTACAGTACTCACGCAAGTTGCATCCCACACCTAATCACTTTTAGGTTGTAGAGGATAGGGCGAGTGGCGCCACGCAATACCGGTACTCCTCTTACCCTGGAGCCCCACCGCGTTGGCCAACTAACGATGGCGACCCCTGCGAGGTCACGGCGGGTAGGGAGAGCGGCGCACCGCAACACTGGCGGTCCACTCACGCCGCAGCCGCGAAGCCACCGCCTAACATCGCGGCCCACCTCAGTTGCAACGGCACCGATACACCGCGCAAAATACATGGACGAAACGTCATCGGCTTGGAGGCAAAGCCTAGACGAGCGGCCCCACCTCGCCTTCCTCTCAGCTTCACCGTGGGTGACCAGGCCGCGGCAACCGAGCCCCCCGGGCTCGTTAATGCAGGAACAAGACGCACCCTCATGAAGAACGTATACCTACCTAATCGCCAGCTAAGAGACTGGTTTTGTCGAACAGAAAAAAGTACTGAAAGTTAAAGTTATTTTATTCATGTTGTTTTTTAATTTATGCACCACACTATTTAGATTTTCTCTCTGTTTTAACATGACATGTTTATTAGGGTTGTTAATTTTGTATTAGGTGCTAATTAAATAAATTTATTTTCGGGTTACCCCGATCTGTTAAAATATATCTACAGAATATTGAAGTCTGACATAGCATAAATTGGTAGGAACAACGATACGTAAACAATTAATTATTTATACGTCAATGGGTATGAACAAAATACTGTGAACTCTACTTTATATCTATTTAGGTATGATGGCTAGAAGAAAGCTAGAAACACCCGAACACGTACTAAAAACATCTAAAAATTCTCTACAGTCTTATTGACAACTTCCTATGTAACGATGACAACTTAATTCGTAGTAGCCATCGACGCGACGACGTCCAGAACTCGAGACGAGAATAAGGGCCACTGCCGCACGCAGTGTCATCCAGTGCCTAGGTACCGGTAGAGCGAAGGAAGAGCCTGCAACCACGCCTCGGATTCTACCCGCGACACAGAACGTCGCGTCGCGTCGGTCGTCTGCTGTGTAGGTAGCACTCTGATATCATGGGCGAGGCGCATCTTGCTCCTATTTTATATTGTAAAAACACTTCTACTTTGCGAAAGTGGAAGTAAAACTTTTGACATTTCTGACACATTGTTATGCATATGTTACGCATGTTTCATAGAGGTTCATAGAATCAATTCAAAAACGACCGAAATGTGCGCAGTAGATTTTCTACTAAACATTTGCCTATGAGTAAAATACTGAAGATTTTGCAATCCCAATTCAAACCTCAAACAATCGATTACCAGGCCGTAGACCGCAACTCGCCTATCTAATACCGCGGCTACACTCGAATTCGTCTGTACCAGCAACAACAAAAACTAACTACTACGTGTATTGTAAAAATGTTGATTGATAAAACACAAGTTAATTAGGATCCCGTTTCGCGGACAGAGAGAAGTCAAAATGATACATACATTTTGTTCCACTACTGGCACAGGAACTATTGGTTAATATTGCTTTAGGTTTAATATAAAATATCATTTACCTAAGTTTAGAAGGTATCCCATCAGCTTTTTATTATATTTGTATTTATGTATTAGGATGTACAGTTATTAATATGTAGGTGTATGTTTAATAGTATTGTAGTGTATTTATATTATATAGTATACTTAAAGTTAATTTACATACTTATAAATTACATATATCTTTCACTTATTCTTTGTACTTCCCCGTCTTATTATTGTTCATATCTCCTATTCCATCCAGCGGTTGCCTGGAAGAGATCGATTTTAGCGATAAGGTCGCCAATTATTACTTTTTTTTTTAAGTTTTTGTATATTTTTTGTAATTTTGTATACTTGTTAAGTGCAATAAAGAGTTAACCTATCTATCTATCCTTCCTAACATTTCACTGTGGGGCTTCTTGCAATTATTATTCGCTTGTCACACTTTTTTTTAAGTGAAAACTTCTTTTGGCGCGACCCAGACAGATTTTTCGTGGGCTGTGAATTGAATTCCATTGACACGCTCGGGAATGTTAAAAACTCTTCGGGTAAACTCTGAACCATGACCATGCTCATGGGCACGCCCTCCGGTTTCACCCGCGTAGTTTGTAAAGTAAGCTATCAAATTCTGAGTTATAAGTTTTCACTTCTATCGGCAGTACGTATGACTGTAATTTTTTTACATAGAAGTGTTTTTATGCTTTTTGCTAAAACTTCTTTTTTACCCTCTACTATGTTGCCTTGCTTTTTTCTTAGCTTTATAAAGTAGGATGAATGACATTATGCTACTGGTGGACTGTATCAAAAGCGATATAGGTAATAGGGATGTTGTCAAATCCATTTTAAATGCAATACCTACATTATAAACGAACAAAAACTTTGAAGCTTAATATCACAACTACTTATTGAAATACAGTGCATTGTAGAATGACAAACTTCGGGATAGCTTTATAATATTAGAGACTCTCAAAAGCTGCTTGCCTAGTTAGGACAGTTAGACCGGAAGTGTGTCAACAGCCGGATATGGATGTGAAAATGAACGGTGAACCGCTCTCTTACTTTCGATTGAGCTGGTTGATTGCTTTCCTGAAGTGGAACGTCATAGGGGATAACGAAATTCCCATACGCGGCTTGCTGATTTTCAACTGGAACCTCGACCAAACTACTTTTCGATTGTGTTGGTAACATGATAAATAAGTATTGGTGGATATTTCACACACAACACTATTTAGCCCCCAACTTAGCAAAGTTTTTAGGTGGAATCCTGCTTTTTCGCCGAAAATTGATTGGCCGATTATCACTGGCCAACCAACGGTTCGCCTATTTTTCACTTTGACAACTAACGAAAGTAAATTTTTTTTCATCCCACCAGCTCGGAAAGAGTACTTTTGCTCCTCGATATCAGGGCGCAAAAGTCGTTTTTACCCTCTAGAGGTTAAAGTAAATTTGAATTTAGAACATCGTGTGTACTGAGGTTTTGAATTCAAAACATAATTTAACCTATTTATTTCTACCTCCTTGGTGCCGAATTCATCATACATTTATTTTTAATTTGTTAAAAACTCATACTCGGAACCTCTTTGGTGTACTTTTTATTTTTTTGCTTTGCGCGCAATTTTCTTTTCACGTATGGAGGATAGAGGTAAAGAATGTTATTTCAAATGGCAAAACATTTTAAAATGCTATGAATGAATCAATTGTATTCGAATTGAAGTATGCCGAGTTAAATAATTAAATATTATTGACTACTAAAATAGTAATTAATAGACAATTTCAACTACTTGTGCAGTACAAAATAATGTAGTAAATATAACATCAAATAAATAATTACTATTTTGAGAAAACATGTAGGTACAATATATTTTGAAGTCAAAACTTCTTTTGGCGCGCCAATGACAGATTTTTCGTGGGCTGTCAATTTAATTCTAGCGTCACGCTCGGGAATGATAAGAAATCTTCGGGTAAACTCGGGACCATAGCCAATGGCCATCTAGAAATGCCTCAGCCTTTCCCATTGGCCATTTAAAAATGTGTCAGCATTTCTAGATGGCCATGCTCATAGCCACGCCCTCCGGTTTCACACGCGTAGTTTCCAAAGTAAAAATCAAATTCTGAGTTATAAGTTACCACTTCTATCGGCAGTGCCTATGACTGCCAATATTTTTCTTTCATGAATTCTGAATAGTACGTTTATTAATTTCCTTTAAAATGTACCCTTTTTGTAGTGGTAGGACTCTTGGCAGAGTCCGCCTGGGGAAGTACCACACCTTTGCCAATTATTTTACCGCCAAGCAGTAATGTGCAAACATTACTGTGTTCCGGTTTGAAGGGCAATGTTTCCAGAGAAATTACAGGGCTTAGAGATATAACATCTTAGATCTCTGGGTGAGGAGCGCAGTGCAGTGCTAGGTAATGATTTGGACTCTTCATGTTCCAATAGCTGCGTGTTACTGTGCTGTTATGTGGCAGGCATCTTGCTTACCATCAGGCACATGACCTGCTCGTCTCGTCACTCTTTATTTAAAAAAAAAACCCTGATGCAAATTTAGCACTACTATAATTTAATGCACTTGGGCGGACACTTTTTCATGTACACATGAAACTCCTTACCTCAATAGGTCAACTCTCCATATTTTCACGTCATATTGTTATTGTTAAAACCATGGCTAAAGAAACTTAAGTTTAAATCTTATAAAATTGAATACAAGTGAAAAACCGAAATACCATAATAATAAGTGATTCTAGCGACCAAGAAGTTTATTTAACGCCAGCAGAATTGACTGAAACTGAAAATGCGCAAAGCGTTTAGTAATTTCCTCGCTAGGGGGGATGAAAAATTACGTGTTACACTCGAGTGCAAAGATTTTTCACCTTGTGCCCTTTTGATTCCCTTGCTACGCTCAGGATTCTAATTTTTGAATCCCTCGCTACGCTCGTGATTCAACTTTAGAATCCTTCGCTTGCTCGGTCATCAAAATTGAGCACGCGGTTAAAAAGCCACTTTGCACTCTTGTATAACAAATAACTATTTCTGGTAGAATTATTGTTAAGGTGATTATTATAATGACACAGTACTTTAAGGGCACTTATCATTTGTCAAATACTTCACTAGGCCAGACAACTTTTCGTACATTAATAATTTGACATCTGAAATAAACTAATTTTGCATGCAATTTTATAGCAACAGAAATCTACAAATTTGCAAAATTTTAAAGTGCGGAACCTAGGACCCAGATCCGACTCGGAGCACCCCGACTCCACCTAGTCTTGTCGCTACTACTCCTAGAGTGTATATAATAATGCGGGAGCCAGAAGCTCAAGGGAGCAGCTTCTGGCCTTCGTGTCATCCTCCCGGAGTCGAATTTCAGTGATAGACCAAAAATCCCCTGTCAGTGAATAAAGGGAATTTGTAGAATTTTTGTCCATAAATTCCCTGGCAGGGGAAAATCATAAGGGATTTGAATATGCCCGCCCGTGCCGCGGCAGCGGCCGGCGAAGTGCCACAACCAAATAGCAACAGAAATCTACATACACGTTTGCAAAATTTAAAAGTGCGGTTTCAAGTTTAGGTGAAATCGAAAGGAATCGGTTAGGTTAGAACTGTGACTGACAATGCACGAGCCGAGCGAAGAAGTGAGCGTGCCGCGGCAGCAGCTCGCGAAGTGTCAAAACCAAATGGATAAAAATAATCCAATAATTATAACAACCAGTACATAATATGTCCCTTGTGAATAAATTTCCTCAAAATTTGATCGATACCTATGAGCAGTGTTCAGAATAAACGGTCATTTCTAGTATTTTGTCGCGTTAGATTTTCGTGTTAACATGAAATCGTGATTTTGATGGCATTCGAATGGTTTCGATTCAAGCTTGTTATAATCGATGGTAAAAGTTAGTAATAATTGGAAAAATTGGTGGCAATCACAGAAATCTAAATAATAAATTTAGATTTCTGTGGTGGCAATACTATATTGAGTAAGTGGTTCTGACAGATTCGCCTGTCATGTCTCGCGGGCTAGGCGCATTTCTGTATTTTAATAAAAACTCAAAAGGTGGAAGGCTTTGTGTAGTTTTGTGTGGGAGGCCCCGCAATACAGGTAATTATTGCGTGCAAAATTGTTTCTACAATTTAGGTTCGAAGCAGATGGGTCGGTACTCGTATGTTATGTTTTGTGTCACACAAGTATTTGCACTGGGTGGAGGGGATCGAACACACGACCCATGGCTTTGCAGGCAGACTTACTACCAACTAAGCTACCAGGCCAGCCAAAGTAGTTTCTCTCTCTCGGTCTTTGATAAATAATCATAGACGCGCGTAATCTAGTCTCCCGGATTTCCTATGATATCTAGACCTCTATTCCGCTTCTAATTTTCAACATTTTTTGAGTACCTCCTGTATAAATATGACGACAGAAATTGTGTGATTATTGAATTCGACCATTGTTTGATTCACACTACGATATTCATATGCAATAAATACCTTTGACGATTGGTATTGTGAAGGTCCTACAGGAACTTTACGAAGTCGCGGATTCCCTGAGTTTGCTCTTATTAAAACAAACGTACATCATCTGTGATTTGCTAGAACTTGCCAACTATAATTATATTGAAGTATACCGTAGTGGAGAGGCTTAACAGCTGACGCTAACCCCGCACCCCTAGCATTAGTGACGCAACTAAAATTTTCGCGAAAGTTCGCCAAACACCATTAAGTCAATCTGTTTTACAGATGTTAGACGGATATTATTCGGTGCGCTATCAGCTGACGCGGAATGACATCAAAGTGCCGTATTTTGTTGTGAAGACTATTTTTATTCCCTATGTACTCAAACTTTACTTACCTAAGAGCACACTTTTGTCATTTTGAGTTCATAATAAGCAAGTAAATTTCTCCTTTTTTGAAAATTTTCAATATCTATTTGACAAAGATGTTAAAACTGGCGTAAACCTCGAGCGAAGTCGTAGTCCCCTAGGAGAGCGCTATTGTGACCTTTTGGCAAGAATTCTCAATTTCAGTGGTAGGCTCGAAACCCACCTGCACCTCTGATAATTTTTCTATGCGCAGATGCAGAAGTCTGTCATCACAGACACAAACATATCGTGAGCATTTCCAAGTAAAACATTCTTCTAGAACATGCTTTATCTGTAAACTTGCGCTTGGACAACGCGGTGGAAATTTTTTCTTCATATTATCATGAATCTAACTATGTACTTACTAGTTATCTTTTAGATCATATATTGCTCCTCTGTCAACATTTTGAACGCATTGTAAACATTTTGATTGGATCAATTTAGCGTTAAAATTTAATTTTCGTGGGGCTTGCTAACCGCTCAGTGTTGTTTTAATAATATGACCTATCATGAGGAAATAATTGCGAGTTATGCGCACTGGCCAGTAGTTCGCAGTCGGGATGGATAAATGATGTGTTATTAATCATAAATGTTCGCTTTAACTGAGAATTTGAATTGCGGTTGTTTTTGTCTGTTGAACGGATCGATAGGTAGCTGGTCTGGAAACATCAGTAGAATAGTGGCAACTGAAAAAATACAGTAGAGACATCCATGATTGGCGTTTTATCTATTTGTGTTGAATATTATAAAGCTTAAGACTTTATTTGTATGAACGCGCATATCAGGAACTACTGGACCGATTTCAAAAATGCTTTCACCTTTGGATATTTTCGTGATCCCTGAGTGGTTTGGGCTATATATGTACCACAGCCGAAGACAGGGCGGAACGCAAGCATTTTATAAAATTATAGCCTTTATCATCCAGTCATATGGGCATTTCACTCCGGAATCTAACGGAGCTGAATTCAAACATCAGCTTTAAAAAACATTAAGTACAAATATAGTTTATCACTTTCGCGATTAGAACTCATGTTAAACCCCGTTACACAGGACTATTAAGCCCAGTGTAAGAATGAACGCCCAGTCCGCGTAATCTACGACTAACTGAAAACTAAGTGGGTGTAACATTACCGCCCCCCCCCCCCCCCTCCATTCATCCCTACTTACAATTCTTCACGCTCTCAGCCCGTCAGAGATTCAGTTGTTTACGAGCTCTAACGATCCACATGTCGGCCTATCATCCCTATGAACACTTTTCTTCTAATATTCAAACATTTTATTGTGTTATAAGCTGAGAAAAATAAGATAAAAATAGAATTTAGTAAAACTATATTGATTCTACAGGTTCACATTACCTATTACAATTTTGATCATTAACGTTGGAAATATATGTATATACCTACAAATTAAAGTTCGAAACATGTAGAACATCGGTACTAAAGCGAAAGAGTCGCGTTTTACTTCTTAACATGAATACTCTTTACTATAGAGCTAACCACGGGGCTAACTTTGGAAATGCGAAAACAAGTAAATAAACAAACAAACACAAAAATGCACTTTTGACTAAATGACAAAAAATATTTTTTTCTCGCGATTTCTGTGATGATATCCCATATGTAAAAAAAACTAAAAAAACACGAATATACAAAAGATCCAAGTAATAACGTGTTTTTCTATCTTGGAATACCAGTGCCTATCATCCGGCTCCATCATCAGACCATGAAACCTAATCGTGGTCAAAGTTCATTACAAGACTTTTCTAAAAAAATCCAAACACAGCAATGATACCTACGATGTTCCATCATGAAGTTCCAGTTCATATCTTCCGGCTCGATCATTAGATCAGTTTGGCAGTTCATATTATTGTATTACCCGCAAAGGGTAGAACTGTTGTTTCTATATTCCTTATTTATAACCTTTGTACGCAGTTTTTGCAATAAATGATTCTGATTCTTATTTTCATCAGAACTACATACAGCTGCCAATTTTTCCTCGAGAGTCCTACTGTCATATAAGTACAGATGAAATGCTAACTCTGCACAATAGCTCAGTGTTAGCACAGTCTATTAAATCATACAGTCGTTCGACGAAGATGGGGCAATCATGCGGGGCGTGCGGGGTGAGACGCGGGAAGTGCTCTCCTGCATTGCCTACATTATAATGTTTGTATTGCAGGAGCGCGGCTCAGGGCTGACGTCTTCCGTATGTTTTAATTTTATTTTGGTGCCACGTTTTTAAAATTGCGACAAACCTTACCCGTGTCTAGACATTATCAGCGTTTCTCCCAAGATCAAAGGCGATAAAAAAATACTGATAGTAATTCTTTATACCTACTGTGTTACTAGCCTACACCGTTTCGCTGCTACGCCGGCTTCGGCACGGTAACAGCGTAGAGCGCGCTACGCAGGCTTCACCGCGTAGCAGCTGTGAACAAATTGCTTACGCCCGATAATGGCCCTTTCAATTTGCGGGGATTTGAAACTTCCACAGACGTTTTATCAAATAAAATGATTTAATTTTGCTCCTAAGCTCGTGGCATTCGTGTGTTTAACTGTATTCTGGAGCTTCACTCGAAATTAAAATAAATTTATTCCATATAAAATAGAGTAGTCAGATGTTTATATATGCAAATGATCAATTTCAAAAATTTCATCTTATAATTTTGTCAAGATAACAAGTAGGTTTGTGTAGAAAATATCTGTAAGTGTAGAAAATAAGTGTAGATAATAAGTGTAGAAAATATCTGTGAAGCTTAAAACAATGTTCGACGATACAAATTTTGTCTATGTTACCTTAACTGTTGTACGTCTTATGATTTGGACTCTTGAAGTTTTAATAACTGCGTGGCACTGTACTGTTATGTGGCAGGCATGTTGCTTACCGTCAGGCAAATGTCATGCTCGTCCCGTCACTCTATATTTTTTTTAAAAAACGTCTGTAGGTGATATGGGTACCTCTACATTTCTCCGATAATAAATTTAACAATTTGATTGTACCTACATCCGGTTCTGAGCTCGTGTCAACACATCCAATGTAGTTAAATGCTCTTCAAGAACTCGCACTGATCCCGCTGTTTCCCCGAATACTAGAAGCGTATTAAACTGTGGGGCGTGTGTAGTTATGACTCTGAATTGTCAACACCGCTGCATGAAGTCGTCACTCCCAATTTCACACAATCCGTAAAAACACGACTTAAAAATGTAATCATAATACAACGCGGCGCGACGCTGTGTGCCGCGCGTCTTCCGCGCATACGGAACACAGATTGTATTACAGAACCATGGAACTAGAATTTGTAGAAGAGCTTTATTTGCTATGGCGGTAGCACGGAAATGCTGGAGGGAATCTATAAAGACTGCTCTTAATCATTCATTCATATTTTGTTGATTACTGATTATTGATTACTGAATGAAAAAAAGACGATTAAAAAAAAAGAAACGTAATTTTATACCTGTAGAGAGACACCATGAATCACTGCCATTTGGGCGCAATTTTTAAAACTATTGTTAGTTTATTTCAAACCTAAAAAAACGCTGCTTTGGAGGTTTGTAAGTTATGTATGTGGTCTTGTGCCCACTGTATCAGATTCAGTATTCAGGAGCAGTAGTAATAAACGGCCGTCTCTGAATTAATTGTATTTTAATACTCAACACAACTCCGACCCAAGTGTAATAGGTCGATACATACAAAACCCCGCACAGTTCCTTTTCTAATAAGACGTGACTCTTCTATAAATCTGTATATCTGTGTTGAGAACACGGCAATAAGTTCCCGACAAGCTCGATAAACGGGGGCTTAACATCTTCCCGAGATTTTTTCACACGTCGACCCTCCGGCAAAACTAATAAAGAAACCATCTAGCTGTCAGCTGAAGCTTGAAATGTATTTTTTATATAATTTACCGCGAATTGATTGCGAGACACATCTGAACCTCGTCCTTGTGTCTCATGCCGGTTTCCTGTCCGGAATAAATGTCGGAGCTTTAACCGGAACCACTATTAAACGAACTTAGTAGTACAGACGACTAAAGCGGTTTGTAATTTGTTTGTTTAATGAATTTAATTCCAATATTTGTATTTCATTCCAATTCTCAAACTATATATGTGTGTACGTATACGTATACGTACACACATATTTAATCATCAAATTAAAAAAACATTTTAGTTTTTATGACTTGCTTAAAGGTCATTAAAAAATTAAAAAATCGAATGCGGTACGTAAATAATTCTTTATCGGTTCTACTATTTGTGAAATGAGCCGTTTTCAAGATGACAGATGATAAAAATATGTATTTGTTACGTAAGCTTAAATCTAACAACAAAAGTTTTAATGTTTGATTTTTTTTGTGAAAATTACTCTATAAAGCTAACATCCGACATTTAGCAAGTATAATAACCCCAAATGTACATTGTTACATTTCAGAGTTGCGCCGAAGTTTCAGCATTTATCACAGGAATCTGGTTATTAGTTTTGTGACCGCAGACAAATCGTCCATTTGTACTCCCCATGCTAATATTTAATTCAATTCAGCGTCATAAACATTCGTAGGTTGCTGGGAGTCACGCTGTCACTGCGTTGCCATATCAACATTTACAGTTGCCGTAAATTCACCAATGGAATCTCCATTTTTTAAATGTTTTAAAAAGATCATGTTGATTTTTATTGTGCTTGACAACAAAATCTTGGACTTTATTTATATTTTATCTTTATGGCACTATGAACAGGATAATACCAGTGATAACTTAATAATTTTAAAAACCTTGTAAAGGGAAAACTTGTTTTGAAGCCTTACGACTTATTTACAAATTCACAGTATACTTCGTGTCATCCCATGCACATTATTTAGAGTTTGTAGGAACTATTATTTAACAAAACACATGAAAGTTTCAGAACCCACTGTGGTAATTATTCCCACTTTCCCATACTTTTGAACATTTCTTAGGTGAATAAAACCTAAAATTGTTTTGTTAATTCTACATGAATACATTCTCATTTTTAAACAACTTCAAAAAGGAGGTTTCTTCTTATCGTTTTATACCTTTTGTCTACAGGTAGTTTAAGGAGGCATACAAAAAACCTGGAAGGTTTAGATACTTTGATTTAAAATTTGCCGTATTATATGGCAACGAATGGTCTGCCGTGTGCCGTATATTGTGCGAGAGTAGGTGTGAAATGCCTTCGAAATGGCACCACTGGGCTGTCACGCCGGCGGCGGCGCGGCGGTGGCGGTGGCACGCTGCGCCGCGGTCGCGCACTAATTACGCCGTCACGTGTCACGCGGCAAAACACGTCGGCGACACGCCGCTCGCCCCCGCTGGACACGACACGCAGAGTTGACATCGAATATCTAGTCTAATTTCAATCTCTATACTATTACCCTGAAACAGAGCTGCCTGTGTATGCCGTTCAAGATATTTAAACCGACGGAAACCTTGATGTTTTCGAAGAGAACGGTGACTTTGAAGAATTCGCTCTGGGAAGTACCACACCTTTGCCAGTTATACTGCCGTCGATCAGTAACGCACAAAACACGATTTTATCGAACATTTTGGTCAGATGTGTGTATGTATATGTGTCATCAGTCAAAACTTTGACAGGTGTTTTCCTCGGGTAGTCTAGGTGTAAGCGTAGTAACGAAGAAACAAATTTTAGTTATGAAGTGCAAAATTAACATCGCGATATAAATCGAACATTTCAAGGAAACGTTGCAGTTTTGTTCGTTTTATTTTGTGCATTAAACGTTTCGTAAACAGTGTTTTATATTGTTAGCTAGTTTATATTTATCTTGCTGTAACTGAGTGTTCATTTACGATAATTGCAAAATCTTACAACATAATATATTTTTATTTTATTTTAATATTAATAATAAAAAAAATACCGCCGACGCAAAATCGATTGTATAGGTACCTACCTACTTACTATAATATTACTTAATATATTTGACGTCTCTGTGTGTTTTTGTGTGTGTCTGTCCGGCATCGTGACACGCAACTCCCGAACGGATAAACTGATTTTGGTTTTATGTTTTTTGTTTGAAACGTGATGGTTAAATGAAAATCAAACCAAGATGGCCGCCGCTATAAAATGGCGAATAACATATTTTTCACCACCCGATAGTTTAATTTTGTTCTTGGCTATTTCTCATCTCTACATCCATATTTGAGCGGTCAGTTCGCTCGCCCGCAACCGACACAAAAACCGTCGCCGGGCGGCGCGGCGGGCGGCGGGCGACGGGCGCGACCGGCACCGCACGACCGCACCGTTGCCGGCAGTCGCTGCCTACATTCTACATTACATTACCTATTATAGCGGATAGCGGGCAACACTTAAAAAGCTTATTTATGCGAATCATAAAGGTACAAAAAGAGGTACAGGAGGTACAAAAAGAGCACCTTTTTGCACAGTGATTTTACTAACATTAGTGTCCATGTAACTATGAATAGGTAAATCTCTATCTCTAGTCGAGTTGAATTTGTTTTATCTCATAGGTACCTACTTATCTCAAGAAACCTAAACAAGTATCGCAAAAAGAAAAGATTTATATTTGATTAAATTTTCACCTGCTTCACCTATTGTAAAAAAATGTGTGTGCTTAAAACCGCAGAAAGACCGCACGGCAGAAATGAAAACTAAAATAAAAAATAAATAACCTAAAAAGCTTGAAAAAATGACCATTTTATTGAATGAAAAATTTCAATTTTGTTAAATGTCTAAAGAGATATTTACTATACATAGGTATATAGACATTTAGAGAATAAATGGTTTTACAAAGTATAGGTAATAAAGACATTTTTGATGAAAATGAGACGTTCCGTTGCCACTTTTGCCATGCCATAAATGTACTGTACCCTGTACCTACATAAGACGCAAAAAAGATTTTAGTATTGAGTAATATACTATAGGAATTCTTCTATCTAGCTAGGCATCTAGGAATTCTAGGCTCGGATTCAATTCGGACGCAGTGCGGGAACTGCGGGAGCGTTCATACAAATAATACTATGGCTACTTCGGTCCGTCAATTATCTATTCCGAAATGGAAATTTACGGATGATGGAGACAATTCGGATGACGGAAATCGGATCTAGTGCGTAAACTACCATTCAAATAGCTGTACGACAACTTCGGAAAGTGTTTTCATGGATACCTACGAATCGGATTCGGATCGGACGTAGTGCGAAACCGCTCTCAGGACGCAAGCTGCCTGACGATCTCAGGCGCCTGACGTAACAAAATAGCCGAAGCAAGGACGTGTAACTTTCATTTGTTATCTTTTTCAGAAAGTAGTCTCGTAAGCTATTCTAATGCATAAAGAGAAATAATTATGAAACTGATGACGGTAACTAATTACTTAAAAAAAAAGAATTTACAACTCATCTGTGTTCTTGCACTACCTATGTAGAATTATTGTAATGTAATCGATGATAATATTATGATATACCTACTTACCTACTTGTGATCGATTTTGGAAAAAAAATAAGTTATATGTACTCTTTTGTGTACTAGCGGCGGAAAAGAAGTGAACGAACTTCATTGGCTATCTATCTGGCACGGACTACCTATAAATAAATAAAATATGGCATGTCTCTTGTAGACACAAGTTGTTTTATTGGTCGACTATGAATTCATTTTATCATGTTACACTTATCTACCAACAGCCATAAAGACTGATCTAACATAAACTTCAAATCCCAGCAAAAACTATAGTCATACACATAAGGCTAAAATGTCTCTAAGGTTGAAAACTGCAGTCAGGCGCCTAACTGCTTTGATATTATAGTGGCAACATTACAGTCGCTCGACAATATAGACGCTTTAGTGCGTTTTAGGGCTCCTGGTTGATTTTGTAAAATCAAAATACATTTCGTGAGCATCTATTTGTATTGATAGGTCTTGCTACACCTTGCAAATACTTAGTCTACCTGGTAAAAATAGCATCTTTTCCAATAACCATTACTGTATAAGTAAGAATTACACCTAGCTGATACAATACTTATACAGTTGTTAATATATACGTACTTATACAGAAACACCCAGACACAGAACAAATATTTGTGTTCATTACACAAACAACATTTGCACTGGGTGGGTATCGAATCCACGACCCACGGCTTCACAGACAGACTTACTGCCAACTAAGCCACGAGGCCAGTCAATCTTGTCATTGTCGGAGTGAATTTTTAACACTCCTGCTACTTACGTACCTTGTATGATACGGGGGATCATGTCGTGACATCGGAACTCCGGAACCCTCGGCCGCCGACCCTCTCACACTTTGCCAGTTTTTCCCTCGAAGTGGTAAGTAAAGCGGTTGTCTCAAAGCTTTAACCGGTCGTTTCATCCGATAGCCCTTGTGGGTAATTACAGTTGCACCGTGTTTTATACTGCCGTCCGCAAACTACAATGCCGTTAAGTACCAAAATGTAGTTTCGAGATATCGCGGGAAAACTGTTTCTAAATTTTAAAATTATGCCATTTGATAAGTGAAATACGTATTTCCATAATTTTGATACCTTTATATAGAGCTGCAAAAACACTTTAAAATGATAGTACTTTCAAGATATTAAGGTGTGCAAAATAAGAGTTATAAGCGTTTTTGCATTCTAGTCTTGTAATGTTGTCTTAAAATCTTTTCAAAATCACCACTAAAATGCCGTTATGTATAGTTTAACGGCATTTTATCTTGATATTTTCTTTAATTTCATTGGATGGTACTTGACTGCAGAATTTGAAATCATTCCAAAACTAAAATGCCGTTATATCATGAAACATCCAAGATTACAATGCGGTTAAAGTCATTTAACCGCATTTAAAACTAGCAAACTTCATAAATTTGTTTTAATCGGTTATTTCAGAGCATTTTACAACACTAAAATGCGATTAAATGCAAAACCTTTACCTTTAACTGCAATTAAGCTAAGCATGACTCACAAGATATTTAAGAAAATACAATAAAAGTGTTGATTTATGTGAAATAAATGAATTAATGAAATGTGAATGGCATTAAAAACTAGATATTTATTGGCGTTAAAAAATAACCAACAGCATTTTTTGTTAATATTTTTCGAATACAAGCCTAAGTATCTAAAAATACAATTTCTCAAGAAAGAAAAATTTAAAATTAAAATTCTACTTGTATTGCCCTTACTTACAACAGATTTTCAAGAATCTACGATAGAGATCAATTGCTTTTGTTTTATTTTTGTCACAATCACTTAAACTTTTGGATAAATATTCCTACAAAATAATTAACAATACCTAAGACTCAAATATTTTTCTTGAATCTAAATATTGCTTTACTAGCATTATCATTCTTTGTCGTCGGTCGACAAGTTCTTCCAAAACAATAGCTTATGTGTTGGCGCTATGTTGCTCTATGAATTGAACTAAATTAATCTTCCGTTTAGTATTTCTGCATTTTGCTTTTGATTTGAAACGAAGTTTTATAATTTCTGGTATTTTAAGTATTTGCCATTGAAGAAAGCAAAATAATATAAATAATCTTTCTGGCAATAATTTTTGTACCTACAAGCTATCACAATAAAACTCAAAATCAGAGTAAATCCACATGTGCGACATATTTTTGAGATTAACTCAGGGGCTTAATTTGAATTCTTCTTTCTGAAGCGTTATTTGGCACAATGGCGAAATTGTTTGGTGCTATACACTTCATATTTACTTTTGAGTTGCTAACTCATACTGTCTCATCAAAATGGTCAAAATCATATAACTTACCTTTATTGCATTTCTTACTTTATTACTTTATGATCTTCTTGTTCGCAACTCATGAAACTGTGTTCAGATTTGAAATAATAAAGCGTGATTTGTTATATGCAGATGATTTTGCTTTAGTAAATAAATGCATTTAATAAATAAATGACACTGAGAAGAAGTGAACATAATAGTCAATTTTATTTTGTGCACTGCAACTGCATTGCACTGTTAACAACCCAATTGTATACATCCGATCTTTTTCTTCGATTCAGTCATAATTTTTATTTTCCAATCTGTCAACTGCTTTGTTGTCGTTGCATAAACATTAAAGTAGATAGGTTCTGATATTCACCAATTTCTATCATGTGTCTCCGCGTTTGACAGAGAGATGGAAATACTGACAGTTTTTTGAGGTTCATTAATTGAGCTTCTCGCTTTTCCAACCAGCCTTCCGTTAGTTTTTCTGTATTCTGTTTAACGGCATTGACAATGTTTTAATACAACGTTAAATGGTACCGTTTTTAAGCTAGTTTTCTGTAGGTATGTATTAATGATGTTGTGGTTCTTAAAGTCAGACTTATGGTTACGTTTAAACTTATGCTTAATGGATTTCTTGAAAACAGTTACTAAAATTTTCACTTGAATCAGCTATCTTAAAATCATTATAACGTGCAGGTCATCTGAATTGAAATCACACTGTAAACTTGATTGTGGAGTTTAAAACTTCAACAGATACGGTATGGTGCTATCATCATCTGGCTGTAATATTTTATGTTAACTCTTCAAACTGAATGTTTGTTTGGATGATTTGGTAGAGAATTACTCTACTTTCCTTGTAAGTCTATTAAAACCTGATAAAGTTTCATTAGATAGATTTGTGATTTCATTAAAATCTAAAGAAAGAGAAGTACTGTAACATAATTTATACGTCCCAAAATGTATCAATGACACTGGAAGAGTCGGAACAAGATATAACATATCATCATTCCCGATTTTTTCTAAACAAGATCTAGTTTGACTCATCTAAATGTGTTTTAAGCCATCGTAACAAGTTGGAGGGAACGAAAGCATCTTATTCATCTGCACTTGATTTCCTTCACATACTATCGTACTGCATACGCAAGAACTTGTAACGGCATTTTAGTTAAGTAATATGGCATAGCCGCATTTTAGTCTAGTATTGTAAAAAATAAATAATGTATATCACATAGTTAAGGTAGCTTTGTGATATTTTCTGTTTTAAGTTTACAAAATTGCATACGTATTTACTAGTCTAAAAAGCCGTTAAGTATGTTTAACTGCATTTTTGTGTTGTATTCAAGCATAACGGCTTTATAGCGTTGGACAAATACAATATAAATTATAAATGAAACTTTGTTTAAAAACATTTAAGTGCTTTAACGGCACTATAGCGTACAAAAGTCAGTTAACGGCAATTAAGTAATGGAAAATCAAAGAAAATTTCAGCCAAAGGTAACGTTAAAATACCTTAGCGGCTTTTTAGGTAAGTATTGTTATTTAACTGCGTTTTAGCGTTGGAACCATACAAAATAAAATGACTTAACGGCATTTTTAGTTTTGGTATCTTAAAAACTAACATACCTAGAGAAACACGGGTTACACAGATCGATAGATATTTTTTTTCTGATTGTAGTGCCATTTAAAAGTCCAAATCGACCCGATGTTAGATAACGGCATTTAAGCTTGCGGACGGCAGTATACCTGTGTCGCTTTACTCATCTTTGAAGAGGTTATTTAGCTCAGTGGTACAAGTAAGTATGTTTGATGTACAGAGAGTACAGACACTTGTTTTACTTTTCATAATATTGAGGGGGAATATTCAATACCTGGAGCAGTTTTTTTTCAATCGTGTCGTGTAACTTTCCTTGAACTTGTTATGATTCAGGAACATGGTTCAGGAATGGTTTAAAGTTGTTTATTTGAAGCATGGTTTAAGATATCGTTCACCAGCCCTAGCGAGTCCAGAGTAGCATTCTACAAAAGCGCGCGATACCGATTACAACGAACTTTTAAAATACATGTTCCCAACGTTGATAAAAAAAATGTTTATCATAAGTAGATTAGCATAGGTAGAAGGATTCATATTCATATTTTGATACCTATATCCTATAGCCATATTAAATATCCATAATGTTCTTTGTGTAGCTCTAATTTATGTAACATTAGTGTGAGGCGTTTATACCGGTGCTAATTAATTTCAAAGAAATTAATAAATGGAAGGCAGAGGTGGAGGCGACAGTATCGCCACAGATAAGAAAATAGTAACTTCGTAATTCGTAAGTATCGTATCTTGTTTTAAAGTCGGCCCGAGGGCGGCCGTAACATTGTGAAAGAGTATCAGACCTAAGTGAGACAGTGTTAGTTTTTACATTCTTTGAATAAGGAATATAGTTACCTACATTCGACATAGAATACTCGCTCTATAATTTCAAGATACCTAGTACAATATGGTACAATTTTGGAAGGCGGTAGACCCAAGGAGAAAAAAAAAGCTACGATTTTGTTGCAAACATTCATCAATGTACGAGTTTTTTT
Organism: Ectropis crepuscularia; assembly: GCA_963693475.1. Lineage (NCBI taxonomy): Eukaryota > Metazoa > Arthropoda > Insecta > Lepidoptera > Geometridae > Ectropis > Ectropis crepuscularia. The sequence continues at coordinate 42,141,493 of OY856338.1, forward strand.
ATCGGCTGTTTTGTAGGATGTTATATTTGGATGTTCCGAACAAATTACATTAGCGTCTCTACTTGTAGGTACTCGTATTTACCTAACACATGTCGGAATTAATTTCAGCAATCGTCGTCCGTCCGTCTGATTCAATTTAGCCGGTCGGCTGACCCGAGTGGATAGAGAAAAACGGAAAAATGTCGCCATTAGATTGCGTTGATAGGAGTGGATGACTTTTCGCATGGTTTGGTGCCAAAGGGCGCGCGCCCGGCTAACCGTTTGACGTTTGACGCGGCCCCTGTGTCGCTACTGGATATTCTGGGGCCAGCTCAGCCCGAAACACGGAGAAAAAACCCCGAGCAAGTTTTAGGCCTACGGTACTTAATTTTATTTCGTGTTGGTAGATTTCACTATGCACCGGTTACGGGAATTACGATTTAAGTATAAAACTTAATACAATATCTATTACAGACTAAGTAGGTACATATTCGGATCAAGTACCTACATGAAAAATAATAATTAGTCTTAAAATACAATGCAATATAAAAACTTTAAAAGGAATTGCTGAATCTGATCTTATATACCTAGGTAATTAGGTACCTACTTAATACAAAATTAATCATAAATAGAAATATGGATTATATTATTTAAATTGTAAACATATTATTATCATTCAAATTTCATCAAATATTTTTATAATATAGAGTAATGAGCACATATGTCTTGCTCGATGGACAAAACACGCGCCTGATGATAATATGATAAACAACGTGACAGCCCATTACAGCACAATGCTATTATTTCTCAAGCGTCGTATGGTTGTAGCAATCACTACTGAGCTACTGACAACATTTTGGGAATGTTAAAAGGCCGCTATAAACGATCAATATTTAATTAATGTGTCAAAAAGGATCAATGAAGTTTCCTTCTTATGATTTCTCTACTAGCGGTGACATTCCTTTGTTTGGTCCATTTTCTTCAAATCTATGTCACATCCAAGCAGCTCTTTGAACCTTTTGGTTTCCTGACTCTACGACATTTCGCATTATCTTATAATAGGTATTTCGTCTTATTGAAACCCACAATGAAATTCGCTTACCATCCTCTTCCAGTGGATACAAAGTACCGTTCCCTTACACGTGATTTAAACTAAAAAACCTTTCTGCAAATATTTCACTAACGATAAAGAATTGACGCTCACCGCACGTTGTCCACCGCCCTGATAAGCATCCACAATGACATATGCTAAAACCCAACTCGCCACTCAAAACTACACCTAAACTACGTAGGGTTAAAGTATACAATAGATTCCCCGCAGTAGATTGATACACGTATGAATTGCACATTTAGCGGCGAGGGTGTGAAAACTTGTTGTTATCTTCAACGAGGCCAATTTCGGCAAATGGATACTAAGTCCTAACTTGCGTATCTTTTTACGCTTTTAAAATCTTGTAGGTGCCGTGTGTGGAAGCGCAATTTCGAGAGGCTTTGCTTTACTGCCGGGCCAAGGGGGATATTATAAACGACCAATCATGATGTAACGGCTTCCCAGCTTCGCGAAAGAGGCTAACTACGGAACTAGCCGTTTAATCTTTCAATGTCATAGGTATAGGTAGTTCACATTTAAAACACAAAGATATATAGTTGAATGATTACACATAATTGTGTACATTTGTATGTAGGTAAACTAATACCCATTACATCGAACATTAGATTTGGATAATATATTATGTTCAAATGACATAAGTACTTATTATGTTGGGTTTTAGAAAAATATTTTAATGATTTTTTTTTCTCGTTTGTCAGAATTACTCATCATTCCGATTTGACTTTTTCTAAAAACTTTTTCAGGTTTTTGGCTCACGCCAGTCTTTAGTGTACCTACATTTAAATTGACCGGTTGCCTGTTTTTTGCGACGGCAGCAAGTGAAGCGGCCCAGCGCCCAGCGCCCAGCACCCAGTGCCCAGCGCCCAGCGCCCAGCGCCCAGCGCCCAGCACCCAGCGCCCAGCGCCCAGCATCCAGCGCCCAGCGCCTAGGCGTAGTGGTGGTGACGCGCAAGGCGCGGGCGCCGGGAGCGCAGATCGGAACAACTAGGCACCTGCGCGTGTAGCGGACAGTGAGGTTATAGTGGACATGACATTCTTTAAAGTTTTTTCTTATTTTAGAACTTTAGCCAAGATTTGCTACTTTTTAGAAACCAGAGAAAAACAGTGTAGAAAAAAGATGACGCGCCGGAGATTTATGGGGAACGATGGAAGGTAAAAACACATTTTTTTAAGTTGACAGATTGCCAATAGCCATCGCACCTATCATAGTAGCCGTTTAGTGTTATAATTACTATATGAAAAAAGTGATTTCTTTTTACAGTTACTAATATAGGTAAGTAATAGCTCTGTGAATGAGGTGGATCCAGCGGCCCAGGCACAGAGCATAGAGCAAAAAGGGGCGGAGAAGCGACCAGACCAGAAGACCAAAGCCATGTTCTGGGTTGTGTATGAGCCGGTATATTCTTCGCAGGTTCAATTACAACGCTCGTACCGAGGTTTTAATTACATTACAGTAAGCTAAATACGAATATCGAACGCTACAAAATGTATGCGACTAAATTAAAAATGTGGTTTATTTTTCATCCTATTCAAGGTGCTGTTATAATACCGCATACATTTACATTTGTTTCCGCGAAGTTAACAAAAACGATAATATCTTTAGGTATTTCACCTCCTGGGTACTCAGATATACGGACTACTAGCAGCCCGTCCCGCCTTCGCTCGGGTTGAACAACTTGTCTAACATAGCCTTTCACAATTTTACTAATATTATAAACGCACAGTTTGCACGTTTGTTACTCAACCATGTCGAAAAAGCTGAACCGATCGGGGTGAATTTTGGCACACAGACTATAGTTTGGAATAGCACAGTTACAGGAACGGGAATTACGCGGATTAAACTGGGGGCGCGACTAGTCTGGAATAAAGTAAGCGTAAAGTAGTCATTTTAAACTTTGAAAATGTATACAATTTGTATGCTCTTTCTTTTGTTTTTATGGTTTTATTAATTGACGTGTAAATTGTACATTTATGAATAAAGTACTTTGACTTTGCATTCTACATTGTAGGTACCTTTATTCCTATAAATATTTTAAATAGGATTATGTCTGTTGCTGAATCACATCGGGACCGTTGAAATTGGGTTGCAATTTGGTACACAGATTATGTACATAGTAGTAGTAGTAGTATGTACACTTATTGTCGCAGAAAAAAATACGGGCACGGAAACTAGGTGGGTAAAGCAGTGGATCGCTGCTAATATTGACTCATACAACAAGCGAGGAGAGAGACATTCTTGCAATATACGCAACGCTGACAAGGTGGGCAGTATACCACACTCCCTCACAAGATCGGAAAAGCTGACTCACATTATGGGACCGGAAGTTTATAATACTCTGCCCAAAATAGTTAAATCAGCCCCGCGTTTGGGCAGCTTCAAGAACCGATTAAAAAGCTGGCTTATCGATCAAACTTTTTATAGTTACTTGACATCACTCTTTAAAGCGATTTTTTAAAGAGTGATGGTAAGCTCATAATAAAATTGTAAAAAAATGACATTGTTCATTACAATTGTAATAAATACATATTTTATTTTAAATGGTTGACACTTATTTGTACGATACTTATTATCGTACAATAAAATAATAAATTTAAACTTTAAAAATGTATACAAGAGTATGCTCTTTTTTTGTTTTTTAAAATTGACGTGTAAATTGTACATTTATGAATATAGAACTCTGACTTGGACTTTGGTATAGTAAAACTAGTATTTGTGTTTGTCTATGTAAAAACCATATTTGTGATTGTGCTGGCCAAGTTTTTGTTTCCTCTGTGTTTGAGGGCGCGGCCACAGATAAGAAAATAGTAACTCGCGGCGCGGCGCGGCGGGGCGCGGCGTCTCATATCGTTTGCGTGTGATCACACGGCTCACCGAACACGCAAAGGCACCAACGTCCCGGCTCCGCGGAACCACATTCTTTGCAGGATATTGCATTTAGGAAACTGATTTAACGGCGCGACTTCCCACTCTCGCATTAAAAAAAGTCGTTATCCACCTTATTTCAAACATCTACGTTGGGCGAACGAAATGCTGTGTCATTTTTGAGCCGCGTTTTTCGTTATTCCTATCAACTTAGTTTTCGATGTTTGTGACCTCAAACGAATTCAACACTTTCCAGCTTTAGATAAAAGGTTTTGTAATAGTAACAGTGTGTGTCATAGAAAAATGTTCCCTACGTTAAATTCGTTCAAATTGAAATTATTTTTGAAGTGAAAACTTCTTTAGGCGCGCCTAGACAGATTTTTCGTGGGGTGTAAATTGATTTCTAGCGTCATGCTCGGGTATGATAAGAAATCTTCGGGTAAACTCGGGTCCTTGGCGATTGGGCATCTAGAAATGCGTCAGCCAATGGGAAATGCTGAAAGGGCGTGGCCTCGACATCAAGGCATGGCCATCTAGAAATGCGTGAGCCAACTCCAACTCATCACGTCGATAACCCTGAATATCTACGTCGATATTCAGGGGAGTTATCGACGTGATGGTATTCCTATTGGCATTAGCCAATGGGAAATGCTGACGCATTTCTAGATGGCCATGCCATGACGGCGAGGCCACGCCCTCCGGTTACACCCGTGTAGTTTCCAAGGTAAGCTATCAAATTCTAAGTTATAAGTTTTCACTTCTATCGGCAGTTCCTATGACTGCCAATGTGCCAATTTTTTTTAAACTTTTATACTTACTTAGGTTTACGTTTACACTTGATCGCCATCTCGCCTGATATTAAACGGCGATACGGACTACAATGAAGCGTGCTAACCCAGAAGAAACCGATTCTCTCTTAACTACTTGAAGATACCAAGATTGTAACCATCGGAAAAAACACACACACGGACAGCGCATTCCACAGCTTAGACGTTCTTATCACAAAAGTAGAAAGAAACCTTTCCATATAGTCTTTGAAACGTCAACCATGAAACGATGTCGCTTTTTCAAGCTACGAACAGTCAGAGAGAAAAAGGGGCAAAGGGTGATATTAGGTCATTCAGATCAGTTGCACACTCTCCGAAATGCAACAGATGAAACCCGATAAGATAGCAATTTTGCGGTGGTGTTCAACTTTGAATTATTATGGACTTACTAGTAGCGCCCCGCGGTTACGCCCGCGTAGTTCTCGATCCCGTTATTTTCCCGAGATTAAAAGTAGCATATGATGTGTTATTCCAGGCCATTATCTATCTATGTACCAAATTTCATCCACATCTCTTCAGTAGTTATTATGTGAAAGAGTAACAATCATCCATACTTTCAAACTTGTGCGGTTATCATATTAGTAGCATATATTTGACAGTATACAGTGACAGGGCGAGCAGGACATGTGCCTGATATGGTAAGCAACACGCCTGCCCGTAACAGCACAGTGTCACGCGGCTATTGGAACATAAAGAGTCCCTACCTAAGTATATCTGTAAACAGTCATACCAAAACCAAGAACACAGTGTTTGCACCATCGATATAAACCAATTGATGAGACCTGAGCACCTTGAAATTGAAATTGCTAATAAACTGCATCTCTGTATTGTAAGTGGTTAACAAACAACCAATCTACTTGACCACTAGAATCGGTAGAGGCGAGATATGCTGTGGTTCTACTTATTTTGGTTGTTGTTATTGTGGTAAAAACGTCCAAGGACCACCGCTTTCTCCCACCGACTAAAACAGAAAGAGTGAGCTCACTCTCCCCAACGATAACATGATTCCGTGCGCCCTGAAGTTTGGGAGGGCACATCTTTGTATTGAGATCGTTGGTTTGCACCATACTGCTTGGTGGTAGAATTACTGGCAAAGGTATGGTCCTTCCCCAGGCGGACTCTGCCAAGACTCCTAGACTCCTACAACTACAAAAAAAACATTTTCAATGCGAGAGTGACATGGCCGCGCGCTGTCATCGACCCTTTATCAGTCTGAGCCCCTTGTCTTTGAGAAAAACTTTACGGGGTTTTCAAAAATCTGGCTGCACAAACTTTACGCTACCCATAATATGGTCATATTATGGTTTATATTTATTCATTTTTATTGGAACGAAGTTCCTTACCGCAGGCTTCGAGGAGAAAAAGATTTGGCTACGCGACTGAACTGATATGTATGTATGTGTCACTAACCGTATTTTTTTTAAATAAAATGTGACGAGACGAGCTGGACATCTGCCTGATGGTAAGCAACATGTCTGCCAAATAACAGCACAGTGACACGCAGCTATTGAAACATGAAGAGTCCAAATCATTACCTAGGACTGCACTGCGCTCGTCACCCAGAGATCTAAGATGTTATATCTCTAAGCCCTGTAATTTATCTGGAAACATTGCCCTTCAAACCGATACACAGTAATGTTTGCACATTACTGCTTGGCGGTAGAAAAACTGGCAAAGATGTGGTACTTCCACAGGCGGACTCTGCTAAGAGTCCTACCACTACAGAAGATATATGGCCATGGAAGCAAATACTGCCCATGACCCGTGATTCCAACTTTATTTCTTGGATGATCGCACCATCTTATCCTACTAAACGGGTATTAGGTATAAAGGAGAAAGTTGGTGAGTGTGTAAGTTTGTTACTTCTTCACGTCTGAACGGGCTGAGCGATTTTAATAAAATTTGGTAGGGAGTTAGCTGACAGCTGACATAGGCTACTTTTTATCCTGAATTAAACGAGAATAAACGAGAACTACGCGGGTAAAACCGCGGACGCTGCTAGTAAATAATATAACAGGGTACAACCCAAAAAAAAAACTAATTCAGTAGTCTATCAGTTAGATTGTTAAAACATAATATTGTACACGTATTTTTTCTATTCGTTCACAAACAAAAAATGAAGTTTCGTGTGACTCGTGTGTGTCACTCGTGGGTACGATTTTTACCCACGAGTGACGTCGCGACCCCCCACTCTCGAAGTTTGATGTTCTAATATACCTCTGTCGATTTTTAGTATTTTGAAAAAACAAAAAATACGTGTCCCATATTTTTCCATGACGAAAGGAAGACGAAAGGACCCCATGGACATTCTTGGAGGGATACGGGCGTCCCCGCAATCTCCAGGCTAGTCTCCTTACAGTGTGTTTTCTTCCAGCGGCATTGAAGGATTCGTTTGCGGTGCCTCATTCAACTGCCACTTCCTGTACCTACAAACACTCAAACAACATTATGAAAAGGAACAACAAAAATAGCAAGTCGTTTAAACAGTGGAAGCACGCCCTCTCGCTACACGTGCACCTTACCAACATTAGAGGATTGTACACAAACCTAGACTCGGTGCACCATCACCTTGAGTCCAAAACCGCACTTGCTATTCCTCACGGAGACACAGATAAAACGTCCATCAGACACTGCGTACCTCGACTATCCAGGATATATTTTAGAGCATAATTTCTAGCCTCGCGCTGGTGTCTGCGTATATGCTCGTGACGATATTTGGGTAAATCGTCTCCGTGACCTTGAAAAGTCTAGTTTCTCTGTTCTCTGGATAATGGTCTATACTGGCACTGCGAAAATCATATACGCCAATGTCTATCGCTCGCACACTGGAGATCTCAATTCGGCCAGGTTGTTTCAGCACATTGGTGAATCTGCAGATGTGGCCCAACAACGATACCCCTCAGCCCAGTTGGTTATTCTAGGAGATTTTAACGCCCACCATCAAAATTGACTGTTTCCATATCAGAAGACTGACTATGCTGGTAGAGAGGCATATGAGCTTGCTCTGTCGCTAAATCTCTGCCAGCTGGTCCAAAAAGCCACAAGGGTTCCGGATGTTGAGACGCATACAGCGAATTATTTGGACCTGCTGTTGACTAATGATCCGGACAGGTATGCAGTGTCGGTATGAATCACTGTGTAATTCGATCAGTATCAACATATTCACCACCAGACCCTAGTCCTAAAAGTCCGCGTAGAATATGGCGTTACAAGTCAGCAGATTGGGATGAAATGCGCCATTATAGCATCTTACCCATGGCGGCAAACGTGCTTCTCTTCTAACGATCCATCTAACTGTGCTATAGCCGTAACAGAAGTGTTGAGCCGAGCAATGGAGTACTTTATACCATACTCAGATGCTCCCCTTTCAGCCAAACCTAACCCATGGTTTAATTCTGCTTGTAACAGAGCAGTCGCGTTAAGGCAAGCAGCCTATTTAGACTTGGTTAATGCTCGTAAGCAGAAGTCTCCGGGTGAGTACGTAAAATAGAAAGCCTATAACCAAGCCACTAAGTCCTGCAAGAGAGCGATTAAGAGAGCTCGGTTTGACCATATTGGCCGGGTAGGAGCAAAGCTGGCTATGTACCCATCTGGTAGTTAAGCATTCTGGTCCCTAGCCAAAGTTGTTGAATCTAACTTTTGTCGCCCCACATTGCCGCCATTATTAAAACCCGATGGATCACTTGCTCATTCTGCAGAAGAGAAAGCAAACATATTTGCGAATCTCTTCGCTGAAAATTCGCGTCTGTGTACATCAAGCGAATTACCACCCTCAGTACCCCGGTGTGGTACTACAATATCTGAAATTCGAATAAATCAGAAAGAGGTGTTCAAAACGCTGCGGTGTTTCGACGTTTTCTCCGCAAAAAAGTATCCCTTTACACTCTCTCCAACTTTCCGAAATGCACCTGTACAGCTGGCGGACCACTTGGACCTTCTAGGACTGACCCTTCCAATTTTAAATTACGGTGGCTACCTGGAGTTTAAAGCCAAATTAGCTGGAAAAAAGCTTGGTATTCTCAGTAAGGTCCGGCAGTATTTCACACCGAATAATAAGGTACCTAAAAACCAAGGAAAAACTAATTAAATCTTTACGTTTTTCGATACGAAGCAAAAATAAATGCAAAAAAGTATATGCCTACTGTATAGGCATAGAATAGTGGTATAAGTACCACAGTGGGCATATACCTACTTTTTCGAATTTCCAGATGTGAAGGAATACCGCGGTCTAGGACTTGACACGCTTGCCTAGAAGACTCAAGATTGGAAGATAAGTTTAGACTTGAAGACTTCCAGTGCCGTTCTGAAAACACAGACTCGCATAGAGTACCTATTCAGCCTATTCTACATTCTACAATTGTTTCAGCCATACCTACTGCTATCGATTTTTAAACTGACGTTTGGGACGGCAGGTAATCAAAAGACGCCGATCCCCATGCCTAGTTGTAACCCTTCGAGCATCGCGGTGGGTACTTCTCACCCGCGCCTATAACTGTCATCTTGTCAAACTATAACACGCCAAATCCCTCTATTTTCATACCGCCATATTTTACGGCTCACCAGAGAAAATAAATAACACCTATAACATAAATATGAACATTTTCCGAACCTTTAAGTCAGACGGAATTTACATATCAGTTGTTGACGGAGAAATCCCTAACATGGGTTAATACCGCTTTGGGGTGAAAATATCAATTTTTGATTAAAGTACCTAAAGGATATTCTTTTTTCGCAACTATGTTTTTACATCTTTTCAAAAAATATTGATAACTACCTACTAATAAATATGTAGTGAGTCACAATTAGAAAAAAAAATCCACAAGTACTTACCTACTTTTGCTTTATTATTTAACAAGGTATACCTTTGCAGTTCCCATTCCCGTAATCTAAGGGTGTTTTGTAAGATTGAGCAACAAACATACAAATTTTGACAATTATAATATTGGTAGGATTAAATAACATTATGAGGTTAATTCATGTGCTTAGTTAATTCGTCAATATACTTACATTTATATTTACATGTGTTTCGTAACGCAAACGAATCATTTTACTAGATATCTATTATTATACTAGATATATTATTCTTTTATTGTACTAGATATCGTGGGTTCGATTCCCACCCAGTGCAAATATTTGTGTGATGAATTCAAATGTTTGCACTGTGTCTGGGTGTTTCTATCTATACTTATAATAAAACTGTAGCGGGTCGAATTCTGTACATTGAAGATATTTTGAAAAAAAAATTTTGGGGGCACTCCATAGTCGATACTGATGGCGAAACTGCATTTTTTTTCTTTCATGTCTGTCTGTCTGTCTGTCTGTCTGTCTGTCTGTCTGTCTGTGTGTATAGGGAACTCACATCACGCCGAAACTACTGATTCAATTCAAATGAAACTCGACATGATTTAAGATCATACTAAGTAGATGGTAGCTGTCTACTTTTAATCCCCAAATTTTGCACGGTTTTCGTGCAGAAAGGGGTTAAAGTCAGAATGTGTTTTTGGTTGTAACTCATGTTTGCGTTATTTAATTTCGTCAATTCTTATTTTGTTAGAAAGAACACATTTCTAAGATAGTCTCATCAAAATTTTAGCATTATTGGTAGTGTGGTTCGGAAATAACATAGAAATTAAATAATAACGGAATTAATAAGTTCGGTACATACTAACTTCTAAGTATTCTGTGACAATGTAAACAACAGCAGGTCTACTACGAAGTCCGATAAACGATATATCGGCCGAACTTATGAAGTTTCCGACCACGAAAGACAATCGGTCGGTTGATCAGATCGGCCGTTTCGTTCGATCCGACCCTCATCCGACCTAAGTCTATAACTTCCGACCCGAAATGTATCGATCCGAATGTTTTTCGTGGTAGGCTACAATCCGATTTAGCTGTCGGTCGGATGCTATCATTCGGAGTTTGTTTTCGTAGTAGACCTGCTGGGATGTAACGGAGGTCATTTTATCGGATTCGAAGGCGGAGTCGGAGTTTTAAAATTTGATTTATCGGAGTCGGAACCGAAGTCGGAGGCATAGGCAGGATTAGAAGTGGCAGCAGGAGATACATTGTTATTTATCTTATCGGAGGCAGGAGATACATTGTTATATATTTATCTTATATGTTTATCGTGTCCACGTGTTTGGCAAAAACAAAATATACCCAATTTTGTTTTCGCCAAACACGTGGACACGATAAACATTGACGAGCAATTGATTTAGGAAGTTGGGATTTTGTATTTTAATTTACTATTCACCGCAATAAAGGATTATCTGCAATATTTGTACACCTTACCTCCGATTATAACCTCCGTTTTAAAAAAAATCGGAGCCGAAGTCGGAACCGAAGGTCTAATAGTAATCGGAAGTTCCGACTTATCGGAGTCGGATTCGAAGCTCTTTCCTGGTACACACACAGTACTCAAATCCGTCATCCGTCAGGTAATAATATGATAGTACCTGTCTTATGTTTTTCCACAAAATGGCAGCTCATGGTACGAAACTGTAAAAATGTACAAGTGGGTAAGTATCAGATCACGCACATCAGCTACAGACTCTTTGTAATGTATCCTATAAAAATCCTACAAACTTAACACTGCGGCTATGTTCGATACTCCACAACTTTACTACGAGTGTGTTTGATGTTGCTTAAAATATAAAATATGAAGTTGCTAAACTTGAATAAATATATTTTTGTGTGGAAAAACAAATCACTCGGTTTGTGTAATGGCCACCCATCCAAATGTTTTTAAGTAAGTACTACGAATGTACTAATAAGGTCGCAAGATCAACGTACGCGAACGAAGTAGCGGGTTCAGCTAGTGTATAATAAGTATGTATTTAAAACTATATAAGTATTATTATCAGCTATCTTCCGCCATCACACAAGCTTTGCTTAGTTTGGGGTCAGATGGTGTTGTGTATGAATTGTCCACCAATATTTATTATTATATTATTATCTTACGGAAACAAGTGACGTTAATATATTTGTATTGTACTGAACTTACTTTCAATCAAATCCGTTAAGCCACTACAGATATTTTTTTTTGTTTGAATAAAGAGTGACGAGACGAGCAGGTCATGTGCCTGATGGTAAGCAACATGCCTGCCACATAACAGCACAGTGACACTCTGCTATTGGAACATGAAGAGTTCAAATCATTACCTAGCACTGCACTGCGCTCGTCACCATTTCAAAGATATTGGGAGATCTAAGATGTTATATCTTTAAGCTCTGTAATTTCTCCGGACACATTGCCCTTCAAACCGGAACACAGTAATGTTTGCACTGTACTGCTTGGCGGTAGAATAACTAGCAAGGGTGTGGTACTTCCCCAGGTGGACTCTGCTAAGAGTCCTACCACTACGAAAAACTACGAAATACGAAAGAACAAACATACACACGTAAAAACCCACGAGCTTTCGGGTTTCAGATCATTTTATTTCTTACTAGCTGTTACCCGCGTCTTCGTCCGCGCGAAATAAGTACTAAGGTAAATAAATACTTAACTCAGACAATACCTTTTTGTATACCAAGACATATTTACGGTTACTAAAACAGCTTATAATAAAACAATTTTATACAATTTCATCCATATCGGTTCAGTTGTTTAGGTTTGAAAGCGTAAGAGACATTCGTCCCCCATTTCAACTCCAATTTCCATACAGTTCGAAATTACAAAATGGATAGAACAAACATTTATTTGCTTCGTGTCAAGTGTCTATATAAATACAGATTTTCATGGTTTTATCTTCAACGGTTGGGAACTTCCATCTTGACATTCATCCCCCATTTCAACCCCAATTTCACCCCCGCACAGTTTGAAATTACAAAATGGATAGAACAAACATTTAATTGCTTCGTGTCAAGTGTCTAGATACAAAATTTGATAGCTTTGCAAATGACGAATTTTTGTACAACCGTTCATCCCTTATTTCACCCTCTTTGGGGTTGAATTGCGCAAAGTCCCGTCTTAACGAGCGCCTACGTGCTAAAAGTGAACTCCATGCAAAATTTCAGATTCCTACTATCTGTAGTTTCTGAGATTCCTTGATGAGTGACCTTTCGCTTTTATCTTATATGACCTTTCGCTTTTATATAATCTTATATATAAAATTCTCGTGTCACAGTGTTTGTTTCCTTACTCCTCCGAAACGGCTTTACTGATTTTAACCAAATTTTATATGCATATTCTGTAGGTATGAGAATCGGCTACTAGCTATTTTTCATACCCCTAAGTGACAAGGGTTGTTCACTAAGGCAAAACAACGTTTGCGGGGTCAGCTAGTATATTATATATATATAAGATAAGATATAGATAGATAAGAAAATACACTGCAATTACTTAGATGAGAACCTAAAGTTAATAAAAAAATACTTTCTATTTTATGACATAAGGACTATGCCTAAATCTATTTCATTGTCTGTAGATATATTTTTGGACTACATATTCTAGGTTTTGGATACAAAACAGTCCTAATCTTTCAATTTTGCAAAAAGATTTATGCTCGGTAAAATTAATTAGAATAATAACGCCTAAAAACCGTGCAAGAAAAGTGAGGAAAAACGTAGTGAGCCATATTGGCTGAGTTCGTTCGAAACTACCATCAATGGTCAAGGCCCAGCGCTAGTGCATGCGTCTCCGGTAATTGAAAACATTATGATTGGTTTATGTGGTCCTTCACTGTACGTGTTCCACGACGTTAAAGTTTTGTTTGGGCAAACCTACTGCTTACGCCGAAATCAATCTGCTTTTTGTCTCACTTAAAGGCCGATTTACAACAGACGTGCGAATGCTCATTCTATCCCCACTGTATCAAATTCATTTGGTGTAAACAAATATGGAAAACGCTAAGAACGATCTTTCGTTTACACTAGAAGATCGAGAAAGAATACTCTTGTTCCAGCTCTAGCTCTATGCTCGTTCAGTTTAAATCGGCCTTCAGATGAAGCTTTTGTTTGAAGGTTATCGATCTAGGCGTTATTAATGTAGGTACCTACCTACTCAATGTCATGAAAATGTTCCTGCTCTTTTTGGCCAAGTATTCCTGTAGTTCGTGATCAGATCTTTATCATGGTGTGGTGCGAACCATTTAATAAAGTCAATAACTTTGTTTGTATGTACCTCTATTTATAACCAAATACGTACTGAATACAATAATACGATCTCAAACTGAAAGCTTTGAGCGACAGATGGGTAAAAATACCATGAAAAATTGTTGCTTTCAGTATGTTTTAAAAAATCATCAAAAACAATCATCAGTAAAATCATAAAAAATGTGATAAACACACAACATACGTGATGTTTATCACATTTTCTCAAAACTTAATCAAACCTTAACACTACCTGAAAACCTATTTCGATAGTAATTTTTTCATCAACTGACATTTTATGTGGGACAGCGAATGAAACCACAAATGGTCCGCCTCTTAAAAACAGTGAAATATCGCATTAATAGATCTGGCCCCTCTTGCACCTAAACTATGCGGGTAGGAAACCGATCTGCGCGTAAAGCGACGGCGGCGGCGGCGGCGCGTGGCGGCGGCCTTGCGTGATGAATGGGCCTATTTGTCCCGCGCAATCACTGACAGGTTAGTAATGACGTCAGTCGTCAGTGTTACTGATGTGCAGTGCACCTGTGACCTGCGGCCTCCGGCTCATTGCAGAGGTAAGTTCTGTTAACTGGCGACGTACTTGTATTAACTAACTAAGTACCTACGAAGTGTTTAGTAGTAAGTATCATTACCATACCAATACTGCATTGCTGTCGTCGCTCAGAGATATAAGATGGCGTATATCTTTGTGTGATATTTTCCCAGCACACATTGCCCTTCAAAACGGAACATAGTAATGACTGATTGAACTACGAAAAGTTTGTTAATTCTGGGTTTCGCTTTGTGGATCCACCACGGATATCGAGAACATAGCAAATTCGTAGACGATATTTTTGTCGACATCCTCGATACTAGTCTAAACACGATTTGGTAAAATCGAATTAATACCTATGTCAACTGTTATGATATTTGGGTGGACACTTTGATAACATTAGGCATACGTATGGACGTACAAAAAAAGTCGGACGGAGTCTCGCTAAAACAAAAACTGTGCCCGTCGAGTCGGCCACATAATATGCACGTGTGCGCTGTCACAGACAGGCTGACACGCACACATCAGTGGGTCATTACATTCGCAACTTGTGTATATGTGTGCGTGTCAGCCTATCAGTGACAACCTGACGACGCACACGTACAAATGTGGCCGCCTCTATTGGTAACCTATTTTTATACCCAGACACATATTTACGGTTACTAAAAACAGCTTAAAATAAAACAATTTCATACAATTATATCAAAATCGGTTCAGTTGTGTAGGTGTGAAAGCGTAAGAGACGTAGTCCCCCTTTTTAAACTCCAATATCATACCCAAACAGTTCGAAATTACAAAATTGCTAGAACAAACATTTATTTGCTTCGTGTCAAGTGCCTATATACAGAGTTTCATGGTTTTATCTTCAGCGATTGGAAGCTTCCGTGTTGACATTCATCCCCCATTTCAACCTCAATTTCAACCCCGTACAGTTCGAAATTACAAAATTGCTACAACAAACATTCGTTGGCTTCGTGTCAAGTGTCTATACACAGTTTCACGGTGTTATCTTCAACACTTGGGAACTTTCATATTGACATTCATCCCCCATTTCCACCCCAATTTCACCCCCATACAGTTCAAAATTACAAAATTAATAGAACAAACATTTAATTGCTTCGTGTCAAGTGTCTAGACACAAAATTTGATAACTTTGCAAATCACGAATTTTCATACAACCATTCATCCCGTTTCACCCTCTTACGGGTTGAATTGCGCAAAACCCCGTCTTAGCGAGCGCCTACGTGCTAAAAGGGACCTCCATGCAAAATTTCAGATTTCTAGCATTTGTAGTTTCTGAGATTCCTTGATGAGTGACCTTTCGCTTTTATATATGTATAGATAACAGGTAGGTACTTTAATAGTTGTAAATAGGTAGGTACATACTCATTATATTTAGAAACACTCAAGACACACACCAAATATTTGTATTCATCACACAAGTATTGGCACTGGATGGAAATCGAGAATCGACCCCACGACCTGCAGTTACGCTTATCTACTACCAACTAAGCCTGCCAGCCAGCCAGCGAAGCCAATACTGCATCAGAATTTACTCATAGTAAGTATGAGTGATCAGAAAATATGTAAATTGTATCAATACAGAAATAATACCTATTGGGCTTTTGTAATTTGTAGTGTCCAATGAACTCAAAGAGTAAAAATGTGCTTTAGAATTTTTTATTACAAATACCTATGTGATTTTGCAAATACATAGATAAGGCACGTAATTTAAAATTGATCTGCTAGATGCAAATGTATGTATAAGTATACTCAGTCAATTGCAAAGACTAAAGCAAAACCGGATTCGTTTAATCCAAAAGACGTCATACCCATAACGAATTGTTAATCGTAGGTAGGTATGCCAAACACAGGATTTTCGTGTTGTATCCAGGAATGGCGCTTGGGCGGCAGTTTTCAGCTGGGCGGAGTCAACAAGAAAAATGAGCACGCCTTCTTGAAGCCACGCCCCGTATTTGTTTCATTCGGACACATTTTAACGCGTGTGTTAGCTGAGCTTTCCTCTCACAGTTAAAACCCTGCAAACTCCTTTAATAAAACGGAAATGTTGGCTGGAAATGAACGCAGTTGTGCAGTTTTGTTTATCTTATCACTATTTATTTGGTTTTAACCTACAGCTTAACGATGGTATTTCCTATTCAATGAATAAATTGGCTATTGAACAAATTATCACCATCGATATGATACATGAATGTATCATATTAATGTGTCACATTTTAGACAAACATGTAATTCTTCATACACCTTGGATTTCGGAATTTGCTATCAAATTTTATAAAAAGATTAAGCCATTTATATGTATTTGTTACGACTGACGATTACTGTTACGATTTATATGTGAGTTACGGCTGGTCTAGTCGGGAGAACGGCGCCTGCCGATCCGGAGACCCCGGGTTCAAACCCCACACGCACCACTGTATTTTCGAAGTCATGTGCGTAAAGCTGCTAACTTAAAACGGTGAAGGAAAACATCGTGAGTAAACCGACATGTACCTAGAATCTTTCGAAGTCATATGTCATCCACCAACCCGCACTGGGCCAGCGTGGTGGATTATGGCCTTAACTCTCTCTTTACGAGAGAAGGCCCCGAGTCCCAGCAGTGGGAACGTTTAGTGGGCTGTTGATGTTGTTGATGATGTATTTGTTATACAAAAGTTGCTTTAAGCGCATGCTCAATTTAAAAAACTGAGCAAGCGAAGGACTCTATTGTCTCCAAAATTTAACCACGAGCGCAGCGAGTGATATAAAAATAAGAATCCTGAGCGTCGTTGGCGAGAGAATGAATAGAGCACAAGGTGAAAAATGTTTGCACTCGAGTGCAACACGTACCTTTTCGTCCCACTTCAGCGAGGAAACGACTATAATATGCTTTGCGCATTAACTGTTAATTCTGTTGTCGTCAAATAAACTTCTTAGTAGCTAGAATCACTCATTTTAGGGTTTTCACATGTTTTTAACTTTCTTGTTTTTAACCTAAGGTTCAAATAACAATATGACTAAAAACTATCCTCCACACTGCGTGAAAAGAAAATTACACGCAAAGCAAATTTAAAAAAAAGTAAACCAAGAAGATTTATGGTCTGAGTTTTTAACATATTAAAAAAAAATTATGATACATTCGGCGCCAAGGAGATAGAAGTAAAAATAGGTTTAATGATGTTTTGAATTCACAAACTCAGTGCACACAATGTTCTAAATTCAAATTTAAAGTAAATTTTACTCTTAGAGTGTAAAAACGACTTTTGCGCTGAGATATCGAATAGCAAAAATACTTTTTCCGAGGTGATGGCACAGACTAAGTAGAGAGGGTGGTGGAATGACAAGAAAATAGCGCGCAAAGCAAATAGATATAAAAAAAAACAAGGTTCCGAGTCTGAGTTTTTAACACATTTTGAAAAGTTGTATGATAAATTTGGTGCCAAGGAGGTATAAGTAAAGAGGTTTAAGTAAAATATATATAACAGAAGTGACGCGTAAAAACTGCCCGTGACCATTGTTGCCAACTTTATTTTCAGATCGTCGTACCATGAATAATAAAATAATCCAATTTATACCTATTTCGTAAATTATTGTGTTGCTTCTATATTATCCGAAGGAACATAGTTCCTACCTGGTGCCCTATGACACCACATCTTTTGATTATTATAATATTTATTTTACATCGTCTACCGCAACCTACTTAAGTTGGTAGGTACCTCATCATTATCATCAACAGCCCACTAAATGTTCCTTCTCTCGCAAGGAGATAGTTAAGGCCATAATCCACCATGCTGGCCCAGTGCGGGTTGATGGATAATACATGAATTCGAAAAATTCTAGGTACATGTCGGTTACGATGTTTTCCTTCTTCGTTTAAGTTAGCGGCATAGGATAAGTAGGTACCTATCTAATGTATTTATACTTGTGTGTCTGCAGGTGTGGGTAGGTACATAGGTAGCAGTTCTGTTATACCACGGATATCGCGTTATACCACTGGTAATTATAAAATGGTTGTTATTCACGGCTACGAGGGGATCAGCGAAATGATCAATGTGTGCAACTAGATTAGGATTAAGAATTTAATTTACCTTCACACCTACAGAGTTCTTTCAGAACGAAGCATGAATCTATACTAATATTATAAAGCTGAAGAGTGCGTCTGTTTGAACGTAAAAATCTCAGGAACTACTGGTTCGAATTGAATTATTTTTTTGGTTGAATAGTCCATTTATCGAGGAAGGATATACTTACCTATAACATTACACTACTACTTATTATCTGAATTACACGGTAATTATTAACTGAATTACACGGTAAAAACATTCCTTTTTGAGAGCTTTCGTTGGGTGCGCTGACGTGCGCTCAAGTCCGTGACAGCAAGGGTTCTATACTTGAAAATTTTATTTTATTTTAAAATGAATGTGGCTAAATCTGAGTTGGTACGGCCAATTTTCGACATGTGGCGTAGCAACGCGCGCAGGGTACCTAAAGCTAGTCTTTCATAAAGAAGGAATTAGATTGTTTTATAACACATTTGCTCGTAAAGGGTCTCCTATTGCACCAATTCCTGTATCGTAATGTATTACGTACTAGTGGGGTAATGTATAATGTAAAACGCACGGTTTCAAAATGCTCCGTCTAAAACGAACGGTACCTTTTTAAATCTAAGTAAATAGTTTTTATAACACATTTGCTCGTAAAGGGTCTCCTATTGCATCAATTTCTGTATCGTAATGTAACGAGATACGTACTTGTGCGGTAATGTATAATGTAAAACGCACGGTTTCAAAATGCTCCGTCTAAAACAACGGTACCTTTTCAAATCTTAGTATAGAGTTTTTATGTCAGAAAAGTGGTCAACATATATTATGAATAAAATTAACTTTCAGATGTAAAATATAGGTAAAATATATTATTTAATTCGTTTATTTAATTAATTTTGACCATCTATTACATTCATTTATCTGTAACAAAACACAAAAATATTAATTTACTTTATTACTGCAACTGGCATACTGGCTGGTTCTGTGCCGTTGCTTAAGGTGCTGACAACAGCTAACTGAAATTCACGAATTCGAAATTAAGCCACGCCTCTACTTCACTACTTCGATAAGACAGCGCCACCAAACGAAACCGCGTCCAGCCGGCGACATTATTAGTATTGAACAAAACGTGGAAACAAAAAGTTACTGCTCCAAGCTCATAGATGGCGCTTTTAAAATATTTTGTAATTAATTTTAACATAACTTTTTGTTTCCTTCGATATCTTTTTGCACTTTTGCAGATTGTGAAGAACATTATCGAAATTCTATTAGTAAAGTATAAATAATAATGTACGGTCTACAATTACAATAAACTCTTTTTATACAGAAAATTAAACCAACTTCAAAATCACAAATAGGCACTCGAAAGCGAAGAAAAGTTCATTTAATTATTGTAAGCGCTACTCACTCATCTATTTGAAGTCAAATAGATTCATTCGACATAAACATTAATTGCATTAAAGTAGCTACAGCAAAAAGCCAACATTACGTGGTGTTCCCAGGCGGTCACCCATCCAAGTACTGACCACGCCAGGTGTTGCTTAACTTCGGTGATCGGACGAGAACTAGTGTTTTCACGCGCTATGCACGTCGTCAATTATATTAAATACGTGTATTAATACAAACATAATAGTTATCATCATCATCATCAATAGACGAGCTCGCAAGTTAATAATCCACAACTACTGCTCATTACAACACGAAAAACAAGTTTTTGAAACAACCCCATTTCGCTGCTTTGTAACGAAAGGTCCACAAACAAAATTTTACAAAAATATTTTAAATTCATAAGATTTTTTTTTTATTTAAACCATGCGGAACGTTTATAAAATGAAACATTTATAAATTGCAATGGAAAAAGTTTTGGAATTTATATCATGCAAAAAGTTGGTTTTAAAATGTCAAATAACAATGTAGAAATGGATACAGTTTTTTTTTGGGTTGTTATATGGATTAGTGGCGCCATATACTATAGCGGACAAATGATTTGAAAATATACATTTCACCTATACTTACTAGTGTTGAGTACCTATGCAATAAAATATAAAAAACTAGCGGCCCGCTCCGGCTTCGCTCGAATAATAACCTAGATATCAACTGCAGCGCCATCTGCCGTAGCCTATGTTACTCGGGAATAATGTAGCTTTCCAAAGGTGAAAGAATTTTTGAAATCGGTCCAGTAGTTTCGGAGCCTATTCATTACAAACATACAAACATACAAAAATAGGTACAAATCTTTCCTCTTTATAATATTAGTATAGATACAAAAATATGGGAGTATGAACAGTCAGCGATCAACTACTGTCTGTATCTGAGTATATGCATCTCTTTTATTTAGGTACACGGAATGTATAATATCTATTGTACGTTTCTTGAGCGAGAAAATAGTCGATAGTTACTCGTTTTCTCGCCGGCAGTGGGACAACTTTACTGCCCAAGTAGATGATTTTGTTTTTCGTGGCGTTGTGAAGTGAAAGCGGGTGCGATGAAAAACCATTACACAAATAAAGTGACCAAGTGCAAGTTGGACTCACCCATGAAGGGTTCCGTTGCAGCAAGTAATATAATAGACATAGTATACATAGTTTTTGTAGTTCGTTGTAACTTTGATCGAAGTTTTAATAATAGTGTATTAATATTATATATAATATAAATTTCTGTATCGTAATGTGGCTTATTACGTACTTGTGCGGTAATGTAACGTAAAACGCACGGTTTCAAAATGCTCCGTCTAAAACGAACGGTACCTACCTTTTTAAATCTTAGTAAAGAGTTTTTATGTCAGAAAAGTTGTTAACATTTTATGAATAAAATTAACTATGAAAGATAAAATACAATGAAAATTATTTAATTTGTTAATTTAATTAATTTTGACCAAAAGTTAAAAACATTCATTTACTTTATTACTAATGTCGTAATGTCATACTGGCTGGATTTGTGCCCTTGCTTTAAAAAAAAGCGCTGATGCGCGTGCATTGTTAATCTGTGAAAAACGTCAGCCAATGGGAAATGCCGAAAGGGCGTAGCCTGAATATCATGGCATAGCCATCTAGAAATGCGTGAGCCAACGGGAAATGCTGACGCATTTCTAGATGGCCATGCCATGATGGATCAAATTCCGAGTAATAAGTTTTCCCTTCTATCGGCAGTTCCTATGACTGCCAATTTTTTTAATTGAAAATGTCATCTGAATTTTGATTTATTTCGTCGCAAATATGTTTTAAAACGTCGTATGACATACGTGCGCTTTGATAATTACAGCCTCTGCTAATTATATGTAGTTCTCGCCTACGGCTCGAGCTAGCAATATTGCTTCGGCTGTAATTATCAACTTAGCGCACTTATATCACAATGTACTAGTTTAATGAACTTTTAGTTTATTTATCTGGGTACTAAAATAATGCCCTAATTATCATTACATATGTTTTTTACAAAATCTAATTATCAAGAACATTTTGGCCACGGATAGCCTATTTTTAACAATGCCCTTTCATATTTTTTTTCAAATTAAAATATAATCAGTGAAATTGGACAACAACAAAGGCGTTTGGGTACTTTTGTATGGACTAGTGGCGTCGTATTTTTTAGCGGCCAAAAATCTGTTATCACTTTCTTGTATCAATGAATATTTGCTCCAAGTAATATCGGAGCGGAGTTATGACCAATCAAAGTTATTTATTTTTTGGATTTTTGTACGGGCTTAGTGACATCGTGTTTTTTTAGCGGCTAAAGATTTGTTATCGCTTTTTTGGAATATTACTTTACTTCTAGGGTAATTGTGCAATTAGGTTTGCTGTAAGCTGTAAGTCATATCGGAGCTGAGTTATGGCTTTTCAAAGTTTTTGAAGTGAAAACTTCTTTAGGCGCGCTATGGACAGAATTTTCGTGGGCTGTGAAATGGATTGATGATCACGTGATCATCACGCTCGGATATGATAAGAAATTTCGGGTAAGCTCGGGATGCTAGAGCGAGAAAGATAATGTGGTCAACAAACGTGCCAGACCGAGAAAGATAATTGTTAGAGGAGGACATGGGACAATAGATACTCTCTCTCTCTCTCTCTCGCTGCTCGCTACCGGTTACCAGTGTTGACACTTTAGCGACTTTGTCGCTGAAACTGGCGAATTTTTAAAACCTTTTTAGCGGATTTAGACGACGTGTTACCGACAAAGGGGAATATACTAGTGTAGTGTAGAAGGTTGGAGAAGGAAAAAGCTTATGTATTCTTCCAGACTGTTATTCCCTTAATAATTCAATCAAAACCGGCGACTTTGTTTCATAACTATTTGGCGACAAGCTCAAAATCATAGTGGCAACACTGACGGCTACCAACTCCAAAAGACTTTTCTTTGGGCGGGAAAACACGACGGGTGCTTTATAATTTTCACAATCAAATTAATTAGTTTTGCTGTGTAAATATTTCGTTTCTTTCGTGTAAATATTTAGTTTTGTATACATATAGTCAATAGTATAAATAAATATGAGCGTCGCTAGCGACGGGGGTGACCCCGTCGAACAGACCAGAAAAATAAAACTATTGAAGCCAAATCCAAGTGAAAATGTTTCTTACAAACTATTTAGAAAACCCCTTTATAAGTTATAAGAGAAAGAGACTATTCCCAGAAAATCGTAGTGGAGTCTCCAGTGTAGTGTATGTGGAATCGAATCGACGGAACAGGAGAAAGTCGGTAACAAAAATCCTATTACACTCACCAACCTTTTTGCGGACAATGTTAGGGGCATCATAGGGGTGCACCGTGTGAATGCAAATGCATACAAAGTTGGACTAACTTTTAAAAAGCCGGCCCCGGCCAACAACTTTTTGAACATGGACACTTTTTTTACTAACCAGCCAGGGTAATAGCTACTTTGTATATAAATAAAATTTCAATAAATATTTACTTTAATTTCTGGCTTGTTTTACTCGTTTATTCAACTAATACGATCCATAATATTTTATTATAATACGACATACCTACCTAATACAAAAATCAGCTAATGAAGTTTTCACTTCTGCCGTGTGGTCTTAAGCACACACCTTTTTTTTTTGGGTATTTTATATGGATTAGTGGCGCCATTTCCTTTACCGGCCAAAGATCTGTTGTTACTTTTTTTAAACATACTTTACTGACGGGTATTTCTGCAATCATATTTGCTGTAAGTTATGTCGGAGCTTTTCAAGGTTTTCTTTTGGGGTTTTTTACATGGACTAGTGGTGCCATAATCTATAGCGGTCATTCATTATATATCAAAGATTCATTGTCATTTTAATGAAAAATTTTTGTAAATACCAAAAAAAAACTTTGAATAGCCATAACTCAGCTTTGATATGACTTACAGCTTACAGCAAACCTGATAGCACAATTACCCTAGAAGTAAAGTAATATTTCGAAAAAGCGATAATAAATCTTTAGCCGCTAAAAAAAACACGATGTCACTAAGCCCGTACAAAAATCCAAAATAATATATAACTTTGATTGGTCTTAACTCCGCCAGGGAAAATCTCTTCGAAATGAGGTACCACCGCCCGAACCTGGTAACAAAAATCAGCCAGGGGTTGCACACATCGCAATCCGATGGATCTAGCATATGCGTTGAGGGAAATATACTCAGGTATGTACTCCTCAGCACCCCGTATAAAGTCCCTAGAACAGAAAAGGTACAAGGGAGCGCAAATGCCCAACACCCTACCAAACACCCTCTTTTTAGTTCACACTCAAGAGGAGAAGGAGGCCCTGACAAACCAGGGTTATGGGTCAGGCACAGGGTCACGTATCCTTACCATTCATGAAGCTCAGGGACTGACATATGAGTCGGTAATCGCAATAAAAACCAAGGCAAACATGAAGCTGCACGAGAGCGTGCCCCATGCGGTTGTTGCAATCTCACGGCACATGGGGACCTTCACGTACTACGCTAACGACACCGATGACACCATTGGTCGGTTCGTGCGGCGAGCGTTGGCTGCATCACCGAAGACCATCCGAGAGTTCAATCTACAGATGGCCATCAGGGACAGAAATGCAGCCGTAGTGGAGGCTCTGGGCCGGGAGGAGGCGGCTTAGGCAAATGGTAATAAGACAATAAATCGATGTCGAGCCGATTACTTGCGGAATCCCAACCAATAGTGATCGGCACAACAGACGAGCACTAGTATTAGGTTCAAAATGTTCCCAGCTCCCCCCATATTTTCCTCTTCAGATTATACAAGAAATATGTGAAAATAAATAAGATTTGAAATGATGAAAGCTACGGACCCCGGAGTCTGTGGAGTGGTAAATTTAAATATATTAAAAAAAAAGGAAATGGTGCCACTAATCCATATAATCAGAAGCAGCAATGGGTGCAACAGCGCACTTAAAAATTACATAATTTTTTTCACATTCGCATCGTCGATTCGACGAAGCTTAGTAGTTAATGTTGGTAATGGGCTTTCGAGGGATAAGAGACTAATTATACGGCATTTTTACATAAAACATTAGATAATATCAAATGTGTTTAAAATAAGACAAGTGTAAGTCGAATGAACGAATGAAGGATTCCGTACCAATACTCAGGTATGTACTCCTCAGCACTAATCATGAAAATATCAATATCTATGAAAACGGCAAAAAATCAGGTCTATGTTATAGGAACCCTACTTCCACATATTTATATTAATTTTATTCTTATGATTATTAATTTTAATACAACATAGAAATAATCAAGTAATATCCCATTAAAATACATAGAGAATGATAGAAAATCGTCAGAAGTAGAAAAGTAAAATAACTGAATTTTGAGTTGTGGCTTTTTAGTCTCAAAGCAGCGATTTATTTTCAATTCATCGCCAAATCTAAAAATGTAGTATTAAAGAAATAACGTCTCTTGTGAAATTAAACTACGTAGGGCCATCTTTCAGCTTAATCATCAGACCCGGTTACAATCTGCGTAAACAACCCACTATATGTTCTCATTGCTGGGACTCGAGGCATTCATTCGCAAGGACAGATCTAGGCTGGGACTAGGTTATAATCCACCACGCTGGCCAAGTGTGGGTTGGTAAATGTCACATGAGGTGAAAACACTAGGTACCTACATGTACTTACTAGGTACATTTCGGTTTCCTCACGATGTTTTCCTTCATCGTTTTTAAGTTAGCGGCATTACATGCTAACATCGAGTGGTGGGCGTGGGGCTCCGAATCGGCAGTCACCGTTCTCCCGAATAGATGAGCCATAACGTAGACTTTAACAGCGACTTGGACTTTAACACCAATGTACTCGTTTAATTACTGGCAACCCTTAACCATCTTCCAGCACCTTCATCAGACCCTTGTTACCATTTAGCACCAAAGTACTCATCAAGACAAATCAAATGAGCCCAAACTCGATGGAGTTATGTCATTTAATTGTTGAGTTCCTATGACCCCCCGTCCGGCTCCATCATCAGACCCTGGTAATAATCTAGCACCAAAGTACTCGTTAAGACAAAGAAAACGAGTCCAAGCTCGGTTGTGCTATGTCGTTTAATTACTGAGTTTCTATGACCACCTTCCGGCTCCATCATCAGACCCTGGCTACCATCCACCTTCAAAGTACTCCTCAAAACAAATCAAAAGAACCCAAACTCGCTGGGGCTATGTCGTTTAATTGTTTAGTTCCTATGACCACCTTCCAGCTCCATCATCAGACCTTGGTTACCATCTAGGTTTTTAAAAAACAATTAATTGATGTGAATTAAACATTTTGCATGGCATAGCAACCTTCCAGCTCCATCATCAGATCAGCACCATAATTAATTAATTATCATATAATTGTCTTGAAATTTAGTCTGTTTAAATGTCTTGTTCCATAGTAACTATATTCTCATCTATGCCTCAGGGCAGGTAAAACTAAAAAATAAAAGCTTGAAAAACTACAGAGAAAACATACAATAATATGAAAAAAAAACATGCAAAAAGAAGTTCACGGTCCTGAGATTTGAACACAGGGTCATGAACGCGTACCGCGGTCATGCTAAACCATCGAGCCAACCCGACTTATATCCAATGTGTCAAATTTTCAAATCATATGACCTCTCTTGACGTTTCCGTATTTCGTTTGTGAGAATTTATCATTTTTAGGGTTCCGTAAAACGTAAAAACGGAACCCTTATAGATTCGTCATGTCTGTCTGTCTGTCTGTCCGTCCGTATGTCACAGCCACTTTTTGCCGAAACTATGAGAACTACACTGTTGAAACTTGGTAAGTAGATGTATTCTGTGAACCGCATTAAGATTTCAACAAAAAAAAATAAAAAAAAAAAAAATTAGGGTTGCCCCCCATACTGAGACCTGAAACTCAAAAATGTTTTTTTCATCAAACCTACACGTGTGGGGTGTCTATCGATAGGTCTTCAAAAATCATGTTGAGGTTTCTAGAATCATTTTCGTCTACACTGAATAGTTTGCGCGAGACACACTTCCAAAGTGGTAAAATGTGTGTCCCCCCCCTCTAACTTCTAAAGTAAGAAAATGAAAAATCTAAAAAAAATATATGACGTACATTACCATGTAAACTACCAACGAAAATTAGTTTGAACTCGATCTGATGAGTAGTTTTTTTTAGTACGTCATAAATACACTATTATTGAAACTTCGATCAAAGTTACAACGAACTACAAGAACTATGTGTACTATGTATATTATGTTACTTGCTGCAACGGAACCCTTCATGGGCGAGTCCAACTCGCACTTGGCCATTTTTTTTTTTTTTGCCGATTTAGTTAGCTGGTAGAAGGGCCGTTCCGTCGAGTTAGCTTTTTAAAAACAATTGATTGATCTGAATTAAACATCAATGATATGGCATGGCAACCTTCCAGCTCCATCATCAGATCAGCATCATAATTATCATATTGCAATTTATTTATTGTCTTGCAATTTACACAAGTATTATGCAAATTTACACGCAATCTGTAAATCGGGAAGTAGATTTAATTTGCAAGATTTCATGATAAGCCTCGGGTTACATCACGGATATTCATGGGTTCCATAATAACTATATTCTCATCTGTGCCTCAGGGCAGGTGAAACTAAAAAATAAAAGCTTGAAAACTACAGAGAAAACATACAACAACATTATGAAAACAAATATGCAAAAAGAAAATCACGGTTCAAAGATTTGGACACAGGGTCATAAACGTCCACCACGGTCATGCTAAACCATCGAGCTAAACCTACTAATAACCAACGCGTCAAATTTTCAAATCATATGACCTCTCTTGACGTTTCTGCATTCCATTTGTGAGAATTTTTATTTTTTTGAATAGCGAGTGCCGCGCCGCGAAGCGACGCGACGTAGCGTCCTTCCTGCACGGCGCATCAGCGCTTTCTGCCGGACTTCATAGTAGTGAGCGAGAAGCAAGACTCAGGCCGGTTCGGTCGAGTTAGCGTATTAAAAAACAATTAATTAATGCGAATTAAACAACTTAATCTAAAATATAAAACATCCTTGCCCTTTATTAAGAAATAATACGTTAATCTTTAAAATTTGAATAATGTATGTTCATTAATAACACAGATATTTACGTTTAAAACTCATTTTAGAGGTTAGTTTACGATTTTTTCTTGTCAAGATATCTTTTCCAAATCGTGTTTTGAAAGCAATGGTTCCCTTATAAATATGTTCAAGAATAACATATATTTTATTCAACATCTCAAACCCTATACATTTTGCTAAAAATGTGTTTAAAAAGTGCCATTTGGCTCTATTCAGCGCCTTAAAAAAAAAGCCGCCGATGCGCGCGCATTGCTAATCTGTGAACAAACTGAAATATAATTCCGCGCCCTTTTTTTTCGCTGTATTGTTTTTATTTGAAAATGTCGTCAGAGTTTTATTTCTTTCCTCGCAAATATGTTACAAAATACAAAACGTTGTATGACATACACTGTGCGCTTTGATAATTACAGCCTCTGCTAATTATAGTTCTCACCTTCGGCTTCGGCTCGAGCTAGCAGTAACGCCTCATACCAGTAACGCTGTAGTTGTAATTATCAACTTAGCGCACTTATGTACTATTATTACGCGAAAGCTTTTAAGAATGTTTGAAGTTATGTATGTTCGTTACCTTTTCTCGCAAAAACTACAAAAGAGCTTTATTTTAAATGAAATGTGGTACCTACCTACATAGATGATGGTCTGGATTGTCTGGAATAACACATGGGCTATTTTTTATCCCAAGAAAATAACGGAATCGGAAACCACTGGACGCTGCTAGTATACTATATCGCTTTGTTCACCCTGTGGTCGACGATAGGCCATAATTTAAAATTTTAAAATTTAGGGTGATATAAATAAATACATAAATGCACCTACTGTAGGTGTTATTAAAACATCGATCAAAGTTACAACGAACTGCAAGAATTTTTTTGTAATGCTACCTGCTGCTATGGAACCCTTCATGGGCCAGTCCAACTCGCACTTGGCCACTTTTTGCTAATTATATATCGGTAATTTATAGTAATTTATAATTTATCAACAATTAATTTATGCATTATTGAAAAAAAATGCATTCTGCATGCATGCTTATTAAAGTCTGCGGGTGGGAAATTTCATAGGTAGGTCCTACTCCTCGATCAATCGCCGTCCATTTTTTGAAGTGAAAACTTTTTTTTGCGCGCCTAGACAGATTTTTCGTGGGCTGTGAATTGAATTCATTCGTCACGCTCGGGTATGATAAGAAACCGGGACCATGGCTATTGGCCATCAAGAAATACGTCAGCCAATGGGAAATGCTGAAAGGGCGTGGACAGGCCATCATGGCATGGCCATCTAGAAACGCATCAGCCAATGGAAAATGCTGACGCATTTCCAGATGGCCCTGCCAAGATGGCGAGGCCACGCCCTCCGGTTACACCCGTGTAGTTTCCAAGGTAGGTAAGCTATCAAATTCTCAGTTATAAGTTTTCACTTCTATCGGCAGTTCCTATGACTGTAATTTTTTTAAATTTGTTATTTATACAAAATTTCGTTAACTTAGAAGCTATCTTACGGCCAATAACGGATTTACATTATGCGAACATAATTACAAGTATGAAAACTAACGTGGTTATTACACTTTTTAAAACAACTACACGGGTAGCTCAGGTATAATGTAGTCAGAACAGTCCGACTCGAGTTTCGATCGCGTCCGGCGATCTTCTTCAAGGCGAGTGCGCGCGCATGTTCGCAGCTCGTTTAGCATACTAAACGAGCTGCGTGAGCAGCATGCTGCTTGAGCTGCTGCATTTAGCATGCTTTAAGAAGATCGCCGGACTCAATCGAAACTCGAGTCGGACTGTTCTGACTATATTATACGTGAGTTACCCGTGTAGGTATTTGTTTTAAAATAATTACAAGTAAGTACACTGTAGGTATTAACTTCGCACCGCGAACGCCATCCCATGTAACCGAAACAGATAATATATGGTCCCTGCGATACAGGTCTCAGTTTCACCTAGTGCAGGGGCTATCGGGCTATAGGCGTTAAATTAATCTATGTAATTTTTATGGCAAATAAAACATTTTGTTGATTACTGTGTACCTAGTTATCGAACAAAAGATTTTAACGAAAATATGAGTGAAAATAAAAAAAAAACAAACAAATTGGCAGTCATAGGAACTGCCGATAGAAGTGAAAACTTACAACTCAGAGTTTGATAGCTTACCTTGGAAACTACACGGGTGTAACCGGAGGGCGTAGCCTCACCATCTTGGCATGGCCATCTAGAAATGCGTCAGCATTTCCCATTGGCTCACGCATTTCTAGATGGCCATACCATGATGGCGAGGCCACGCCCTTTCAGCATTTCCCATTGGCTGACGCATTTCTAGATGCCCAATCGCCAAGGTACCGAGTTTACCCGAAGATTTCTTATCATATTCGAGCGTGACGCTAGAATCCAATTAACACCCCACGAAAAATCTGTCTAGGCGCGCCTAAAGAAGTTTTCACTTCAATAATTGGCAGTCATAGGAACTGCCGATAGAAGTGAAAACTTATAACTCAGAATTTGATAGCTTACTTTGGAAACTACACGTGTGTAACCGGTGGGTGTGGCCTGGGCATCATGGTATGGCCATCTAGAAATGCGTCAGCATTTCCTATTAGCTGATGCATTTCTAGATGGCCATGGCATGATGCCGAGGCCACGCCCTTTCAGCATTTGCCATTGGCTGACGCATTTCTAAATGGCCAATAGCCATGGTCCCGAGTTTACCCGAAGATTTCTTATCTTACCCGAGCGTGACGCTATAACCCAATTCACAGCCCACGAAATATCTGTCTAGGCGCGCCTAAAGAAGTTGTCACTTCAACAAACTACAAACAAACTGCAAAAATACGAGTACCGTGTGCATTTATCAATCCGTGTTACATTCTTACATTGTGTTGTGTGTGCACACACAACACAATGTAAGAGTGCGAATGTGAGAGGACGTGTGTATCCTTTACCATGCTAGCATGAGAGCAACAGTGCATATGCATTTAGAGAATACGCTCAGATAGAGAAAATAGTATGGTATGACTAGACCGTCTCTTCGGCGACATGGACAAAAAAAAAGTTTTAAAAAAGTCGGACGTACCTAGTCTGGCTAAAACAAAAACTATGTCTTTAGGGTCGGCCACATAACGTGCACATCACTCTCTACTTAGTCTGTGATGCACATGTGCGCTGTCACTTACGAGCTGACACGCATACATACACACATCATGATGCCATGATACGCGCAAACTTGTGTGTGTGTGCACAACGCACACTTGCATATGTGGCCGACTCTAATGACACAGGTTTTGTTTTAGCGAGAATACGTCCGACTTTTTAAGCGCGTGTGAAAGTGAAAACTTCTTTAAGCGCGCCTAGACAGATATTTCGTGGGCTGTGAATTGGATTCTAGCGTCACGTTCGGGTATGATAAGAAATCTTCGGGTAAACTAGGGACCATGGCTATTGGCCATTTAGAAATGCGTCAGCCAATGGGAAATGCTGAAAAAGCGTGGCCTCGGCATCATGCCATGGCCATCTAGAAATGCATCAGCCAATAGGAAATGCTGACGCATTTCGAGATGGCCATGCCATGATGCCCAGACCACGCCCTCCGGTTACACCCGTGTAGTTTCCAAAGTAAGTTATCAAATTCTGAGTTATAAGTTTTCACTTCTATCGGCAGTTCCTATGACTGCCAATGTTTGAAGTGAAAACTTCTTTAGGCACGCCTAGACATATTTTTCGTGAGCTGTGAATTGACTTCTAGGGTCACGCTCGGGTATGATAAGAAATCTTCGGGTAAACTCGGGACCATAGCCATTGGCCTTCTAGAAATGCGTCAGCCAATGGGAAATGCCAAAAGGACGTGGCCTGCCCATCTTGGCATGGCCATCTAGAAATGCGTCAGCCAATGGGAAATGCTGATGCATTTCTAGATGGTCATGCCATGACGCCCAGCCCACACCCTCCGGTTACACCCGTGTAGTTTCCAAAGTAAGCTATCAAATTCTGAGTTATAAGTTTTCACATCTTTCGGCAGTTCCTATGACTGCCAATTTTTTTTTGTACGACTATGTTCGGCGTATGAAAATTCAGTATTTTATCAGTTTTACTGCAATTTTCGGAGTAAAATGCAACGATTTCGAGCTTTTTGGTTGTAGACATCGAATAGTTATAGGTAGATAAACACGTCCGGCATTCCCTGCTTCCTACAACCGACTAGAAGTAGAAGGAACTGAAAGAGTGAGCTCAGTCTTCCCAACGATGTCATGATTCCGTGCGCCTTGAAGTTTGGGAGGGCACATCAGTAGGTAGTCTAATCTGTGGTAAAATTGGATTTTTGAACAGTTTTTGCTTCACGCACTAATGTATTATTGAATAGGTAAGTACCTATAGATACCTAGGTATCCTACCTACCTACTGAGGTATCTACCTAACATGTTTTTAAGCTCAGAACTTGGGTGCTTTTAGAAATCAATTATGCGGATTACTTATGCCCATCAATAACATACAACTGAATTCATAAAATTTTCCACCTAATGCTCAGTAAGTTTCATGTTTAGAGTTTTGCGTTATAATAAAAAATGTAGTAATAATATCATGGGATAAATAATAAAGTTTCGACCAAGGCAGCGAGCGGCACAAACAGTCCAAAACCTCAGACAAAATGCGTCACTGCGCCTGACAAGTTCCATACGTGCATTTTTGATTTGTAGGTATGCTATTTGGGTCAGGCGCGATCCCAGCCTCGAATTTTGGAGGGAGTAGAAATTCAATAAAGCGAGTAAAAAAGACTAAACTAGTAACTAACTAGTATTGTAGCGCCCTACGATTTCACCCGCGTAGTTTCCGTTCCAGTTGTTTTCCCGCGTTACTAATAATAGTCTATGTACCTGGGTATGTCTATTAGATATTTAATTTTTCTTTTTTATTTAACGTAGGTATACTATTTTGGGGGGTCATGTCCCCTGTGACCCCGTCCCTTCGGACCGCGCTTGATTTGGCTAAATGCTTTAACTCCAATACCTATTTTACTTACTAATGCGCGACGTAAATGCGCCCGCGTCCGCCGCCGGCCGCGGCCGGAGTAAAGAGTATAATAAATAATTAAATACCTATATGAGTCGTTCGCGAACGAACGAATCAAATTACCCGGGTCGCGAGAACTGTAAGAAGCGCCCTCAGCGCTCAGCTTCGTCCGTCCGCTACGCACGGGCGACGAACTAATTGAACAGGCCGGCCGACGCGAGCGCCGAGGTCGTTGCTCTCTGGCACCCGCTCGCGCTCGGTCGTGAACGCGTATCGGCCGCTAGATAGCGAGCGCTTTCCTTATAAGCGCCGCAGGCGGACTATTAGCTCGATAAGCACTTGACACTTACACACCTGACTAGGCTTTTAGTTTTAAATTAGGTTTAGGGGGGTCCTGCGCTGTAGCGCTATCCCCAAAGTCCGATAGGTAGTAGAGGCACCCACCGCCGGCTAAAATAGGTCCGTTCAAAAAAAAAAAAAAAACAACGAGAGACGAGTCGAGGCAAAACAGCCCTATACAACATAAGGGCGAACCTCAAGACCCGCGTATCAAGTGCGTATGACTGCTATATGGCTAGCGTTGAACAAAATATCAGAGCGAGTCCGCGCGAGTTTTGGCGCCATATCTCTAGTCTGCGCTCCAAGGGTGGCTTTGAGCCTGCTGTTGAATACAAGGGTAATGTGCTGAAAGGCAAGATGGCTTCTGCGGGTTTTGCGGAGTATTTCTCCAGTGTTTTTTTAACGGAGTTACCCTTACTAGACTCTGCGAGTGTCTCAAGTCGGGACCTATCCTCAGCAAGTAATTACATAAATATACCTAAAATCTTCCCGTGGGATGTAGCTGTTGCGATCCAAAAACTGAAACCTTGCGGTTCCATTGGGCCCGATTGCATTCCCCCGTGGCTCCTCAAGGAGGGCAGATCGCACTTAGCTGACCCGCTTTGCCATTTATTTAATATGGCTCTACGGCAGGGTATTTACCCACCTGAGTGGAAGGTGTCCCGAGTCACTCCTATCCCGAAAACCTCCAACAAAATTGTGGTTGAGGAGTATCGTCCTATAGCTATATTGCCCACCGTTGCTAAAGTTTTCGAGCACGTCCTGTACAAAAAGTTATTTCGACAGTCAGAAGCTTACCTCTGCAACGAACAACACGGATTCAGAGCTAGAAGATCAGTTAATTCCAATCTTTTAACACTAGTAGATTATATATCTTCTAGACTCGATCGTGGAGTGCAGGTTGATGTGGTTTATTTTGACTACCGGAAGGCGTTTGATAGAGTAAATAATGACATTTTGCTACAGAAGCTCAGCGCGTTGGGGTTTTCCCCAATGCTACTTAAATTCTTTGCTGACTATCTCCGTAACCGTCACCAGTACGTTCGACATGGTTTGTACGAATCTGAGCTCTATCACACGCCTTCAGGAGTGAGTCAGGGATCGGTGCTCGGGCCCTTACTCTTTAATTACATGGTCAACGATCTTCCTACAGTTGTAGAGCACTCAGAGTGTCTCCTTTATGCGGATGATTTCAAAATATTTCGAGAAATCAATACGCCGGAAGACTGTTTGAAGCTGCAGGAGGATATTGATTCCACTCACGGATGGAGTTCTAAGAACGAGATGGAAGTAAACTGCTCAAAGTGCTACGTCATGACTTTCGGTCGAATGCGACACCCAATCGAGTTCCAATACAAGCTAGGCCAGCAAGCAATTGCTCGGGTAACTTCGGTTAAAGATTTGGGTGTGGTATTCGACCGACAGCTGACGTTTAATGACCATATAGTTGCGGTGGCGGGAGAGTCATACAGACGTCTCGGTTTTGTGTTGCGTAACTCTGGAGATATGCTCAATATCGACGCTGTTAAGCTTGTGTTTAGTGCGCTAGTGCGTAGCAAACTCGAAGCAAGTGCTTGCGTCTGGCATCCGCATGAGAGCAAGTATACCCTTTTGTTGGAGAAGGTTCAAAAGGCCTTCCTCAGGTATTTGTACAAGCGTCTGTATGGGTATTATCCGTTTATGTATCCTACAAAATTCTTGCTGGGATCACTGGGTTATAACTCATTAGAAGTTAGACGATCTTATGACCAGCTGGCAACAATGTGCAAAATACTTCGAGGGAGAATTGATGCACCGGAGCTCTGTAGCCAGCTATCCTCCTTGTTTGTTCCCGATAAGTACCTCCGGAGCAGACGGCACAAGCTGTTTGCTCTCCCTAGGTGCAGAACAGTAGCGCATGCTACGTCACCGGTGCCGCGATCTCTTGGTGCGCTCAATGACATGCTAGACGCACAGCCAAAGTGCGATGTATTTGACGACGACTGGAGGGAATTGATGTCTGAGTGCTTACACTTTTGTGAGAAAATGGATAATGAATAATAACTACTCATAACCCTCCTTTAATAATTGATTGACTTTCGTGTTTTCTTTCATATATCGCTTTGGTATTTGTTATTTTTGTGTACTTACTTTTTATAATCTAATTTATGACATCTAATTGTATTTTTATCAATTTAATTTAACTGACTTATTTTCTATTAGACTAATATTTGAATGTGTGTAATTGTCAGAACATACCATATTTATTTTATCACGACATAAATGAATGTATCTATCATTAGTATAATTGGCATTATGCCGTTCTAATTGATTAAATAAATAAATACACACACTGGCCACTTGCCGTCACTCGGCCAGCTAGGCGAGCGACGCGAGTGATCACAAAACGACCCTCCACCACCCTCCACACACTGGCGTTGGCCTCCACTGGGCCAGTGTGTATAGGCGGCTTTAGATTGAGCGGTGAACGAAACGAAAAGCAACTGAACGAGTACTTCTATTGACTAACATAATATTTATATTATGTATCAGAACCAATGGTTCCATTGAACGGGTCCAACGACCCGCCCTTCTACCGCCTAACGAAAAACGCTTTGATGCTTTGATGCTTTGACATTGCCGTATCTTTCATTTCAAGCGAGAAGAAAAGAGACAGCAACGTCAAAGCGTCAAAGCGTTTTCGTTAGGCGGTAGACCCCCCGGAACTTTTTGTCCATGGGTCAGCGTAGCGATTCTGAAACCAGTCGGATGCACCCGATCCGACTCATTTTGTAGCGGTCCCGCTACCGAATGGTGAGGAATCTGCGATTCTCAACGCCAATCACACGCCAATCGGATTGGCGTAGTTGGCGTAGGAATGTCTTTTGGCCAGACCAAAGACAAGCTATCCCATCTACTTTTCGAATACAGATACAAATTTGGTAGAAAAGTTAACTCATGGTAGGAATATACAAATCGTCAAATAACTGTATTTCGGGTATATTTTGTGGTTTTGAATGACTTTTTTACATAGAATTTGCATAATAAACGAGTAAATCGAACAATAACCTCTGGAAATTTGCATCTGCAACACAATCATAAATCAATAAATCATAAATCATAGTTTACATTCTTCGTTTTACCTTCAATTGTCAATCTGTTGATGTTGTCAAAGTCAACGGAACCATTGTTTGTTTTTGTTTTGTTTGGAACATGAATCTGTATACTTCGTGTTCATGGTTTGGAAATAACAACAAAAAGTAATGGTTTCACAGTTGTGTTTGTCCATTACAGTTATATATAACATATCTAAAAGTAACCACTAACAAAAGTATCTACACTCCACCGATCATCAATAATCCTGCATCTTCACTGAACATATGCCAGAAGTCTGTCATCAAACTGAAGACTACCTGAAATGGACCGATCATCTGAAGCAAGATTCCTACCTCTAAGTGAATAAAAGTTCAGAAGACTATCTTAACGGAGAAACGCTAGACACTGGCGAAATACCGGTGAAATTACCGAATGGAAGCCATATGAAAAAGTTGAAGTTGGACAAGCAAATCGTATATAGAAGATAGAAGACTCATAAAATTGTCAAGAAGATAAGTTATAGTTTAATACAAGAAGCCAGCAAATGTGATGCATTGTTTAAAACGACTTATTATATGTCGTGCCAACCTCAACTCGCAAAGCACATGGATCTCATAAAATGGTCAAAAAGAGGAGTTATAATAATGTTATACTTACTCCATACGAGAAGCCAGAGAGTTTTCGTTTTTTCGTTGACTCACCTTGAAAATTAAAGCAGATTTTCAGTAAAAATATTCGCTTTAGTACTGATTTACCTATAATCCAATTTCATTTTGTGAGAAAAAGATAATATAAGTATAATAGGTACAGTACACACACATCAATTGTGATATAAGTTAAATTAGTTTTCTCTCTATTTAGGTATTTTAATATATCCCTTCAATAATTGTTAATTTTGTGACAAACCATGGTAACTTTGTAGACTGTATATTAGTGTATATAATTACATAAATAATTAATTACTTACCTACATTAAAAACGGCTATGTAGTTAATTTATATGTTGTAGAAGTAGGAGCGAGAGGTATACCAGCAAAATATCTGTATGACCTGCTGAAAGAACTTAGCTTGTCCAGAAGTGCAGTAAGTTCTATACTAGAATGAGTATCTAAAGCAGTAGGTTTATATCAGAATTGGCTGGGTAGATAGAGAAATATGAGTAGTGAAGGTGAGTGTTGATGTACATCAGAAAAGGGCCCCTTAAACCTACACCGGTGTCACAAGTCTCGGGATCTACTTGGGATTTCGCTCTCTGCCACACGATGGACCCCCGACACCCACACGGTGAATCCACGGAATGCTAAGAAGTTTGTCTTTCTCTTTGTAATTAAAAATCCATGGACATCACTCACTTCGCATCACAGTTTTGTGTTAGCTGGTAGCCCTTAGTCACTAAAGAGTTGTGATCATTATAATTTTAATATGTTTAGAAGTTTAAAAGTAAACTGAATTAGCTATGATTGTATTATGTA
The DNA here is from genome assembly GCA_963693475.1 of Ectropis crepuscularia. Taxonomy (NCBI): domain Eukaryota; kingdom Metazoa; phylum Arthropoda; class Insecta; order Lepidoptera; family Geometridae; genus Ectropis; species Ectropis crepuscularia. Next base: position 42,179,360 of record OY856338.1, read on the forward strand.
TTAATTAATTAGGAAAATAAAACATTGTGGTATGTACAAAAAAAATAATGTTTTATTGACTGACTTTTGTACAGAGAGCTATTATGTTTAATTCATTTTTACAATATTCTGTTTGGTCTCTTATTAAATGTTGTTCTCAATGGTCTAAATAAGTAAATAAATATTGGTGGACAATTCACAGTCACCACCATCTGACCCCAAACTAAGCAAAGCTTGTACGATGGTGGCCAGAAAGCTGATATAATACTTATATAGTTTTAAATACATACTTATTATACACAGGAACACCCAGACACAGTGCAAACATTTGAATTCATCACACAAAATATTTGCACTGAGTGGGAATCGAACCCACAACCCTCAGCTTCGCAGGTGTCCTAATGGTAAAAAAGCACTGCTTATTGTAGTCAAGTACACTATCTCTTTTTCCAACTTTATTGCTAAATGATGTAAAAATTAAATTCTTCAATGATTATTAAAATACTTACTGAAATAAATGTCTTTCATTTGATTTTTTAGTTATAATAATCACCTTGTATTTAAATATATTTGTACTCAGGTACAACGGGTACAACCTTAGAGTATGGAATACAATATAGAGTTACAAAGTTCCTGACTACTATAGTGCTTCTCGTTCTCTCAATTACAATTCAATTACAATTCAATTTCAATTCAATTTTCAATTCAATACTCAAAAAGTATTGCCATAAAGAAAATATTCCACTAGGTAAGGGTAGTGCTGCGATAGTTCGATGAATTCAGCCTGTGTTCTATGCATTCTAAAATTACATTTTAAAAAGGGGTTTAATATAATATAACTAAAATAGGAGGTACTTATATAAATACCTAATCAAAAACAGGGCAATAAAACATTTATTTCAAATTGTACTTTACATTCAACGTTATAAAAATATAGTTTGCCTGTCATATTTATATCATAGTAGCAGCTCGCCCAGGCTTCGCACGGGGCAACTCGGAACTTAGGTATAAAACATTTCAATGTTAGTAGACCTTGTTGTAGTAGACAGGTTACTATTATTTAGATGTTGTGGTAATTCAGAATGATTGATTTATTTGATAATATGTACTTCATGAAAAATATTGCTTTATTATTCACACAATATTTTATCCTCTTCTTCGGAACGGCACATCTGCGAAATAATAATTAATTTGAATAAATAAAACAACCCAAATTATTACCAGAAATCTAGTGATACATTTAAGTTGCATAATTATTTCTGTAAAAGTTCAAACAAAAGGGTTAAATCAGAGGTGAAAATGTGTATGAATAATCTTTTATTTTGAAAGCTTAGAGCTTCATATCTACTCACACAATAGCTAGGTCTCTTGAGTGAGTGGGTATGAAGTAGGTGTAGTGAGTAGGGTTTATACTAAAAGCATGATGTTATCTTGTTAGCGAGATGAGATAGTGTAAGTTAATGGGAGTTTGATGCAATTCCTACTCCAGAAAACAAGAGTTGGAATGGCAGTGGTAGAGTAGAAACAGAAATTGAAGCGTCATGACCATCTAGACTAGATATGTATAATGGTAACCATGGTAACACACCATGACCATCTAAAAATGTTTACGCATTTGTGGCCATAGCTCCGAGTTCACCCGAAGATTTATTTCATTCCCAAGCGTGATGTTTGAGTTCAATTCACGGCTCACGAGAAATCTGTATGTAGTTCGCCAAAGAAAGTTTTCACTTAAAAAACTAACAAATGCGAATCCGCAGGCAAAATCTAGTACGTATTATTAGTAAACGGTCAGTAAATAAACTGTCAATTATGTACCGACTTGTATATTTCATGGGTAATTTTGTAAGAAATAACTGGTCACACTTTTTTGTTTGTTTTGTTATTTAGGTTATGTTTACATTTTACATATTTTGCAAATTTTGGATTAGATACTGCCGTTATTGTATAAATTTAATTCACGTAGATATCTAGAAGGCATTAATATGAATTTCTATCAAGTCGTCATAACAAATATTGTCTACTTACGTGTAAAATGAGATTCCACTGATTTTTTTTTCACAGAGATTTTCACAGAGGCTATTGCAGCTTATAACACTACACAACGCACATTGTTTGGCATAAATATCACCAATCTCTTAACAGTCTTTCACAAACAAGCTTTAAATCTTCTTTAAATACACACAATATTTAATAAAACATAAAAAATCCGAGTCTGAGCTTTGAACAGACTTTTGTATGGCAACTCCATGTCAGATTTGTAATTTAGCCAGAGAAAAAGCCGGCCACGGTGATAAGGACGGAAAATCAGTATCTCTTTCTCTTTTTTTCACAAGTGATAGATAATTAGACTATCTCATTTCCGCAAGTCGTGACGTCACTTATTGTGCCCCCCTGGGTACAACAGACAGTATTAGAATCTACGATCATACGAATGACAGACATAAGTCTGACACTTGCCACGAGGCCACCATGGCTTTATAAATAGGTATATAATGTAATATTTAATGTAGGAAATATGTAATGTTCCTACAGTACATATTCAGTATGACAAAATAATAGATAATTTGTGGTCTACAGGTTATAGATAGATAGATACTCTTTATTGTACACACCAAAACAATACAATAAAAGAAACAGAGCAATAAAAACTAGTGTTACAATCGGCGGCCTTATCGCTAAAAGCGATCTCTTCCAGGCAACCTTAGGATGGAAATGTTTTTAGAAGTAATAAAAAGCGGGGTGTGCTAAATAGAATTAAAACGAATAAATGTAGTGACATACAGTAGAATATATAATACATATATATATATATATATATACCTATAAATATATATAATAATTCATAAATACATACTAATAGGGATTACATACTAATACGTACAATATTTGTAAAATATACTAATAAATATAGAATAAATAAATAAATAAATAGCTGTTCATAAATATCAATATAATAAAACAGACCATGTCAGCAGGAAAACAAACCTTGACACACGTATTAAAAGCATATATAGCCATATAAGATATATGCCTACCATTAGAAAAAAAAAAAAATTATAATAATATGTTTGTGAGGTTGTGACTACAGCTTCGATAAATAATAATTTTTAACATGAGCTTTAAAAGAATCTAGCGATGGCAGTTTTCTAATTGCAACAGGCAATTCGTTCCACAATTTAACTGCCTGAAAGGCAAAGGATTTGCCATAATAAGTTTCGGAACGTGCTGGTGGGGGCTTTAGGGTCAAGTTGGATCTTGACCTCAGCGGCCGAGCATGGCAGTCCTGCCAGAACGTGAACCGTTCTTTTAGGTAGCGCGGGGTACAAGGATTAAAGAGAATATTGTATAGAAGATAAAGAATGTGCGCATTACGACGCAGACGAATGGGCAACCACTTGAGCTTGACGCGGAAATGAGAAACGTGATCATATTTCCGTAAACCAAATATGAATCTCAAACAGTAATTTTGAAGGCGTTCAAGTTTATCTAGCTGGTCTTCTCTAAGATCAAGGAAACTGACATCGGCATAGTCCAGGATAGGTAAAAGTAAAGACTGTGCAAGGGCAATTTTAGTGGCAGTGGGTAAAAAGTTTCGAAGGCGTCTAAGGGAACCCCCTGACGCATATAGCTTAGCACTTATTGTTTTGACGTGATTATCCCAAGATAAAGTTTGATCAAGTGTTACACCGAGATTTTTGACTGAATCGCTAAATGGTATTATGACACCATTAAAAGTTACATGAGGAATCAGTGACCAGTCAATTCTCGAGACCCAATACGAACTACCTATTACAATCACTTGAGATTTCGTAGGATTGACATTCAAACCAAAGGACTCCAAAGGACAGGTTCCTTTTTTTTCCAAAACATATCTATTAAAAAAACAAAATGTCTTGCTATAGTTAGTTAGACGGGGCCTTTTCCACACTTAGCTTCTTAGGCCATCAGGCGTTGCTCATACATCCATTCTACTCCAGACTATGCCAGAAGGCAAGCATGCAAGCAACCTATTCAGGTTGTTGAAGGCCTCCGGGACTAGTGCTGGGGAGTGGAAGAATTCTGTCCGTTAATCTGCCACGCTCCTGCACTCCACAATCACATTCTGTGGCATTACTTCTTCCTCCATGCATCCTGCACCCTGCATAGAGGGCTGTCTGTCACACCTATATTGAATAAGTGCTTGTTTAGAGGACAATTGCCAGTCATAGTACCTATAACTTGGGGATTTTGTCCCACATATCTAGCTATATCTTAGTATATATAATGTGGGAAATAGGTAAGTTTAATATCTGTTAAATCACATGCCGTACACCGGCAAGGTGCTACTTTTATAATGTACCGGTTGTTGTCATTACAGGGAACTATAACTTCTGGTAGAAGTCCTCTGCTTCATCTATAGGTAGATAGAGCTCCAGTCGAACAGATACGAAAATACTGTTTGTTATACAAAGACCAGAGGGGGTCCTGGGGTCATGAACCCTCTTGGGCTGGTTTCAGTACCTAGGTGGACCCCTTAGTAAAAGACGCACGCACTATCACACGTTCACACGGTCCTTTTACTTAGGCCGTCTATGTTTGTGACCATCACTGGGGCCAAAGTTGCTCTTGCTTTTGCTGTTATGTCGTTGTTTGACGTGATGTCTCTTATCTCCAATGTTTCTTGGTGATTTCTTGCCTTTTTGCTCAAACAACAAACATGTTTCATATTTTCATCTCAAAAAATAAACAATATCAACAAATCAAATGTGGCAATAATCTATTTCTAGCAATTTTTTTGAGCACAAACTGCCAACTTTGAAAATTTCAAAACCCAAAATTCCAAAAACTAAACACATATTAGACACTAAAGTTAATAAAAACTCGTTTACTGTCCATAATCTTACAGAAATATTGAGAAAAACAGAGAAAAATCAAGTAAATACAATAATCTGAAAATCGTATTTAGCTATCCACGACAAAAAAGCTGTCCGAATCCCATCCGATTAGAAAACAGCTGGTAGTCGGTTGCAAACGTCAAAAGTAATCGGAATTGGCGTTGAGAATCGCAAATTGCCCGAACCAGTCGGAAAAGGCCAGTTTCCGTGGCTCAGCCCGACCCGAATGGTTTCAGAATCGCTACGCAGGTCATCGGTCATCGATATAAATCAAGGTAGGTAAATGGGTCAGGTGCGATCCCCGTTCTCTCAAATTGAACGAACGACACATTCTTACAAGGAGCACCGCGCTTCGCGCTCGTTCCTGCCACAGACCGATTAGGGATGCACAAAGACTGTAGGGATTGTAGTTAAAAGATAATAGATTAGGTACCTATCAAGTATAAACTAGCAAAATGGCTTACTAGCTAAGTTATCGAAAAAAGTAATTTCTTAGGGGTGCGCAAATTAAACATTATTGTGTTAATTAATTTATTAATTGTATTATATTAAGTAATGTGTTAGTGTTTAAGTATCGTTTGTTGGATAATATTATGTTTTGTTACATAGAAAATGAATGCCAACGAGAAAAGTACGACTCGCTATACCTAAACTTGTATCAATTTCTCCGCTTTGTTTTTGTTATCGATATGCATATTATAATATATATCCTTGATAACAGAAGCCAAAAAGTGTATGTATATCATCCACGGTGGGAACTAGTGAGACCAAATTATGCTCCCTGACATTTTCAACTGTTGTTAGACTTAGTTTCACAGACTCTTAAAGTAATAATAATAAATAAATAAATATTATATAGATGGACAATTCACACAACACCATCTGACCCCAAACTAAGCAAAGCTTGTATGATGGTGATCAGAGAGCTGATATAATACTTATATAGTTGTAAATACATACTTATTATACATAGAAACACCCAGACACAGTGCAAACATTTGAATTCATCACACAAATATTTGCACTGGGTGGGAATCGAACATTGAACAAATACTTCAAAGTATCATTGAAGTATTCATATCATGAGCTTCTTCCCAGAGTCCGTTTAGGGAAAGGGACAAAGGTGTGGTCCGGGTTAGTATCACACCTTTATCAGTTATTCTACCGTCAAGCAGTAATGTGCAAACATTACTGTGTTCTGGTTTGAAGGGAAATGTTTCCAGGGAATGAAGGGAAAAGGGAAAGGGACTGGCCTCGTGGCTTAGTGGGTAGTAGCTCTGCCTGCGAAGTTGAGGGTCGTGGGTTCGATTCCCGCCCAGTGCCAATATTTGTGTGATTAACTCAAATATTTGCACTGTGTCTGGGTGATTATATGTATAATAAGTATGTATTTAAAACTATATAAGTATTATATTAGCCATCTGGCCGCCATAGTACAAGCTTTGCTTAGTTTGGTGTCAGATAGTGTTGTGTGTGAATTGTCCACCAATATTCAATTAGAGGCCATTGAGATAAAACATCTTAAAATATCTCTGGGCTCTTAAATTGGCAGTCATAGGGACTGCTGATAGAAGTGAAAACTAATAACTCAGAATTTGATAACCAACAATGGAAACTACGCGGGAGACACCGGAGGGCATTGCTAATTAAGAATAAATCTTCAAAGTATTTTCATATACTTAAGTATATAAAACTTCTGAGCATGGCCATCTAGAAATGCTTCACATTCACAAAACACAAACAAAACACAACAAGACAAAAGGAGCAGGACATGTGCCTAATGGTAAGCAACATGCTTGCCCATAACACCACAGTGTCAAGCAGCTATTGGAACGTGAAGAGTCCAATATCAGTATCTAACACCGCACTACGATCGTCACCCGGAGATATACGAGTTTTATTTCCTGACCCAGTAATTTCTCTAGAAACATTGCCCTTTTAACACGGTATTGTTTGCACACTACTGCTTGGCAGCAGAATAATTGGAAAAGGGGTGGTACTTACCCAGGCGGACTCTGCAAAGAGCCCTACCACTACAATCAATTTTTAAACATATTGCAGTATTGAAGTTTAAAAATGTAATAAGCAATTTATGGTATCGAATATAGTTTTCATACAGTGGGGCAACACTTCATAAGCTGCAACGTAAACCCGGTTGAAGGACTAGTATAGTATAGACTAGGCCAAGAATAAATAAAAAAAAATGCAACGTAAACGTCGTAAACAACGCACTTGTGTACTCTCTATGGTCTATGGTAATAAGGTATTTTAAATAAAATAACCCAATAGGTACTGTCGCTATATCAGTTTCCCGCCATTTTTTGCAACAGTTTGCGCGCGCCGGTTGGCTTCATGTACAACAGTAAACAGTAAAAATATAAAAGGAAAAAGGATTTAAAATTTCGAGAAAAACTAATCTTAGGTATTTATTGAAACGTTTACTAGTAGACACTGGCATATTATTTATCCTAGAATATGTTAGTCCTAGAAAATGTATGTGCATATGTTTACTTAGAATTAGATCCACGTATCTCCGTATTCATAGGTTTTATTGCCTTGAAAATTCTGTTTTTGCCAGCCCTGCCTGGATTTGACCTCTTTTCTCTTTTTTGTCATTCAATTAGTTCCGTTCTTCCGTTGTTGTTGTCTATGAAGCGCGGTCAATAATAATTTAGGATAAGTTTTTGTGACATTTTGTGTATTACATACATATATGTACGTCTTTTTTTATTTATTATAATAGTAAATTAGTTTATTATAAGTGTAAAGATTTTCAATACAAAAACATGTTCCGCTAGGTCGAAGGTTATGAATAATACAATCGATTTCGTCTGTGAGAAGTGCAAAGAATAACAATGACCAGTTCAATTAATAGTGTAAATAATGTCCAAGCAGTTTATGTGGTACCTGCACCTTCATGGATATCAAGATTGCAAGAGGATGAAAAAGTGGAAGGTATAAATAGAAGTAATTTAACAAAACAATACACTTCTTGTCTTATAAACCTATCATCATTGTACCTATACTATGCATAGGTATGTGTTGCATGATCAAGTTGTTATCAACTTGCTTTCATACGGTTTCTATATAATATTATGTGAATATTCTAACATAATACCATGTACTCCATCACCATTTATTATTTCTACCATGTTTTTCACAACTGCCCGCATTCTCTAGTAATTTACAAATGAATATGAACAAATTTGTGACCAGATAGGTACTTAATTGTAATTAGTGTGAAAAAGTGTTTTAAGTGGGGTGTGGGGTTATATAGCAAGGTAAACACTAAACAGATTGAAATTACATGGCATGAATCATGAATGGTTACCCAGTGCCCAGTGTTGCCACTTGCAGATGTATTGAACCTTTCATCTGTTGTAATGGTAGGTGGCTGGTAACGTGTAGCTACTAAAATATGGGGTCGGGTCTTGAATCGAGTCGCCTGAATTTGAGGATACTGCTAATGTGGAATGGTCAAGGGGCATTGTCTTGACCCTCCCAATTCGATTTTAGCTGCCGGAGTTACGCGAAAATATTTTTAATTAATATTTAAAGTTTCTGTAAATTCACACGAAAAACACGCGGATGCGTGAAATGGAACGCAATATCAGGAAATATTGCATAAATTTGAATGTCTGCTATGTCTAAGTTCGTGAAACGAAACGTTTTGATCGCGATTTTTGAGGTTCAATAAAGTAAAAAAAAAATGTTTTTTTTTTATGTTGATCATGATCAGTGTAATCAACTATGTTTATAAATTAAAATAAATACTCGTACATCGTTTTGTTAAAATCGTTTTCCTCCCTTCAATACTTAAAAAATTACCCACCCACCCAGAGACCAACTCAGACCGGTTAGGTTGAAATTAGTCACAAAACCGACACAGAGCACCCCGACTCCACCTAGTCTTGTGGCTACTACCCATGCGCGGCTCCAGGGGGGGGGTCACGGGGGACATGACCCCCCCCCCAAATCATACATGGGGCGATACTTGTAAAGTCTTTTTTACTCGATTTATTGTATTTCTACTCGTGACCCCCCCCCAAAATCTGAGGCTGTGTACTGGTGACCCCCCCCAAAATTCGAGGCTGGGACCGCGCCTGCTACTACCCCTAGAGTGTTTATAAAAAATGCGGGAGCCAGAAGCTCAAGGGAGGTCCTGAATGTTGCTTCGCCGCATGAAGTCGAGTTGAGCGAAGGGGGAAGGTGGCGAGCGAAGCGAGCCGGCGACCTCCGTAGCGAAACGAAGGCTGAGTGTGGCGAAGCAACATTCAGGGGCGACCGCAAGAGCTTCTGGCGGGAGCCCACCCAGAGTCCAAGTTAGACCGGTTAGGTCAAAATTAGTGACAAATCCAACTCTGACCTGTTAGGTCCAGATCAATGACAGATACAACTAGCCCCACCCTCTACCCCTCTCCCCCGCTCTAAATTTAGGTGTAAAAGTGTTTTAGTAGAGTAGACAAAATGATCTTTGATATTAAATTTAAAAAAACTATGCAGTTCCGGCAGGGGAAAATTTCAGGGGGGGTTCCCTGCCCCTAACCCCCCCTCCTACCCACTCCCCCTCCCCCAAGGTTAGGTGTAAAAGTGTTTAAATAGAGTAGATAAAATGATCTTTAATATTAAATTTAAAAAAAACTACGCGATTCCGGCAGGCGAAAATGGTGGGGGGGTGTTCCCCTCCCCTCCCCCCCACCCCCCTCCACCCCTCCCCCCCCCCTAAATTCAGGCGACTCGATTCAAGACCTTACCCAAAATATGTACCTAGGTATGCCATATTTTCAAAAATCGAAATCAAAAATCTATTCATGTTTTGAAACTTGCGTGTTTGTTTGTTTTATTATGTATGTGTATATATGTCGAAAGAGATCATTCTTCACAGCAGCCTATTATTTCACGCAGCACATTTATTCCTATAGGTACTCCTGTTGAAATATTGGTTTTAGAGAATGTACAAAATCTATAGGTACTAATAATTATAAAGCTGAAGAGTTTGTTTGTTTGTTTGAACGCAAGGATCTCGGGAACTACTAGTCCAAATTGAAAGATTATTTCTTTGATAGAAAGTCCATCTATCGAGAAAGGCTATAGGTTATTTTACATTACGCTACTAGGTATCAACAGGAGCGGAGCATGAATGAAAAATGTAACAAAAACGTGAAAATATATTGCTTCTAGAGAGCTTTCATTGCGTGACAGCATGTGTCTATCTGTATATCTTTTAAAAGGGCGCGTCATTAGAATCTAAGGTCACCAAATTTGCTCTAGATTTGAATTGGTACGACTCATTTTCGATAGATGGCGTAGAAACGCGCGCACGATTCAGCTAGTTATATTTACCTTTAGTGCAAGTAAGGGGGCGCCTAACGCCAGAAAACGAAAAAAGGACATTTTCGACGCCGCTCACTGAAGTTAAGAAACTAAAAACTATGACAAAAAAAATATTGACGTGTGGGTACAATCAAGAAGAAGCACAATAACCGAATAGAATTTTAAAAATAGATCAGAGTTTTTTACAATAAAAAAATAAAAATGACACCGAAAAACCCCGTTTTAATTCGAGTACTCGAAATTATCAGCGATGACCCCATATTATTTTTTGGTAATAAAATACCTATTTGTACGTTCTAGTAAAGTAACCGAACACTTTTTTAAATTTATGTTTAGTTATTGAGTAATTAAATAAAACTTGGTCAAAAATGGACGCCTGATTAAATATTGATTTTTCCTCCAAACTGTGTCATGCTATTCTCGACTTTATGTACATCACATTAAGAAACGCGTCGCCCGGGTGAAATCTGATTTTTTCCTGGCTTTAGGCGCATCTTCCATCCAGTACCGATGAAACGCATCATTCTGTTTTTTTAGATAACGTGATGGGGTGGTATACAAAATCACAATCAATGCCAATTTCTACTAAAAGTTCGTATAGTAGGTACCTAAGTATATTATGTTGTAGGTATTCACAAAATGAATCACGAAAGCGCAGTATCGTAAGTTCGTGACCAAGCATTTTTTTTGTATAGGAATATCTTCATGTCTATTCATGTGGACCACTAAAATAAATTACGATATTTGTTCAAAACTAATTAACCTTAGGAAAGAAAAGCATATAAGTATTTGGTATTATCGTTATTATGGAAGACATTGAAATGAAAAGAAATTTATTAAAATACCGGTAGTCTTCGGTCGCGGTCTCTGGTCGCGGTCTCCGGTTGCGGTCTCATGTCTCGGTCTCCTGTCGCGGTCTCCTGTCGTGGTTTGCGGTCACGATCTCAGTGCGAACCGCTAGCTAGCTTTACGAGCTTATTTTTATACATTGATCTAGTTTGCACAAAATAAATCACTCAAAGTCATAGTCAAACACTTTGACACATAAGCCTCTATTACACTACTCGATACTCAGACAGTCTTAGTCTAAGTAGCGCGGTCTAATTAAGCGTCAGACTGTTAGACTCTGAATTCAAACAGCAAGATCGTCTTACTAGCTTATCACAGCTTTCCACTGCGAAAAGAGAGAGAGAGAGTAATGCCCGCCTTCCACTGCGAGCGGAGTGGACTCCGTACGGACTCCGCTCGATTACAAATTCAAATTTTGATAGAAGTGTGCGTCATCTAGACACACGGCAATGTGGCCAGCCAAGTTCATTCAAGTAAACTGGCGAGCCGCACCATGTGTAATATTACACGAACCATTTGGTCTCATATTCCGAGAGCTGGTAGCAAAATTTTTGGTAGGGATTTTAGATATGCTGAAAACGTGTCACTTAGTTCTCCTATTATTATCCCAACACGGAGGTGCAGACCTGGCTGTTGAGAAGCAGAGCAAAATGAAGCCAAACACAAGAATAAATTAATTAAATTGAATTGAATTAAATTCTGGCGTATGTCACTCACATCTGGAGTGAAGCTATCGAGAAACACGGGGAAACACTTGCAGTCTCCCTGGATATCTCGAAGGCTTTTGACAGGGTTTGGCATGATGGCCTTATTAGCAAGCTTTCAAGTTATGGTTTGTTTCCAGAGTTTATTGCGTGGATATCGGACTTCTTGAGGGATTGATCCATACCAGTTGTCATTGATGGCTGCTCGTCGGATCAAATGGCTATCAATGCCAGAGTCCCTCAAGGGTCGGTACTCTCTGCAACGCTTTTTCTGCTACATAGCAACGATCTGCTGAAGCCCGGTCTTATCTTTCGGAATCTTTGGATACGCAGATGATAGCACCGTTGTAGAGAGTTACATATCTAGCGTGAGAGCCAGTGGTCAACAAACTATGGTATTGAGAAAGAGTATGATCGAGCGTTTGAACTTGGCCCTTGAGGCAGTCTCTGAATGGGGCGTAACCAATCTGGCGAAGTTTAACGAGTCATCAAAAGTGCACCTTTTTTAACACACCAAACACAACGAGTACAACGACATCGACAAACGATGTAACGAGTCTCTACAAAAGTTAATCTTTTTTTGGGTAACACCCAAAAGAGAGCTTTTGGGTGTTACCTTGGCATCTACGCTCAAGTTTGGCTCGTATATCATGTCCAAGGCTAAATTAGCTGCCATAAAACTTGGTGTCCTCTCAACGGTGCGAAAGTACTTCAAGTCTGAACAATTGCTTTTGTTATATAAATCACAGATTCGCTCTTGTATGGAGTACTGTTCGCACCTTTGGGATGGATCAGCTAAGTATCAGCTTGAAATCTGCTCTGGAATCTCTGTAATCGATCGAAAGGCATGCTAAAAGGCTCATAGACAATAACACTCTTGTGTCGGTTTTTTATCGGATACACTTTGGAGAGTGTGCAGCTGATCTGCATGATCTAATACCACCAAGCCCTTTTTTCTCTTTTGCTCTCTTGCTCTTTGCTCAACTTTAAAGCACATGTGACCGCCCAATGTAAAAAAGTGGCGAACATTTATAGACAGCTAGCATGTGCAGCGAAGGTAATCTGGGGATTGAATGGCGAAATCACGAGAACTATATACGTCGCTGTGGCGGAACCTATAATCATGTATGCCTCAAGTGTATGGGCACAAGTGGCAGACCTCGAGGAAAACAAGTCTCACTTGAACGCGATCCAAAGAGGTGTTGCCCAGAAAATCTGTAAGTCATACAGTACTGTCTCCCTGAAATCAGCACTTGCACTTTCCGGTTTGCTCCCCCTGGATCTGAGGACACAGGAAGCAGCTAATTTGTACAGAGTAAAAAAGAACCTCTCCTAAGACTACCTCCCACCAGAAATGGAACTCGAACGGAACGTTAACTACTTGGACCAATCCCATCCGTCCACGCTGGTACCCGTAGAGTACGAGCTCCTAGAAGACACCTACAATCTTCCAGAAGGACCTCAAATTTATACTGATGGCGGTAAGATTGAAGGTAAAGTTGGAGCTGCTCTAACATGGTGGGAAAACGGCAAAGAGGTCAAGAACTCGACCTTCAACCTCCACTCCGAATGCACAGTCTTTCAATCGGAACTCTATGCTCTTTGCCGGGCAACTCAAATGGCGTTAGAAAGCAAGGACCCAGCAGTCAATGTCCTGAGTGACTCCAGATCTTCACTCGAACTGCTAAGTAACCCGAAAACGAGTCACCCCCTGGCAAAGTGCATAAAGGAAAACATTGGACAGATAAATGCTGAAGGGAGATCTCTTCGTCTTTTCTGGGTAAGAGCGCATGTGGGCACCGTTGGCAACAAAAGAGCTGACGAGCTAGCCAAATCGGCAGCTCTCACGGAATCACCCAGGGACTACGAGGGGATCCCTTTGTCCTACGTCAAACGCAAAATCCGCGAAGAATCGGTCAAGAAATGGCAAGATCGATATGAGACCTCGGACACTGGAAAAGTCACCCAGACGTTCCTCCCCGATATAGCAAACGCATATCGAATTATGAGAACCATAAAATTGACTCTCTTCCAGATACAAGCGTTGACGGGACACGGAGGAATAGCAGAATACCTGTACAGATTTAAGCTCAAGAGCGGTCCTCTGCATGCGAGTGTGACCCCGACCAACCCGAAACGGTCTGGCACGTGCTAATCGATTGTCCCCGATTCATGGTCGCAAGACATGAACTCGAATCTATGATCGACAGAAAGCTGGTTGTCTCGGATCTCCATAATGACTAATAGTACATAAAGCAGCGTCGACATAACAAATATGCAAAATACGCCTAGATATCATCATTTGTAGGTTACATGCATAAATCAATCAGCGCAATTTGTATCGGCAAACCATAGATTTTGATAAACACTTTAAAAATGTCCAAATCATGTTAGGTATCAGGTACGGATCAGCTAGGAACGGTTAGATTTTTTCAAGAAAATGTTTCAGTCATATTAGGCGTCAGATAAGTGCCATCTGCCGTATTTGTTTTGACTCCTTGCCAAAACGCCTGACTGTGTTTGCACTCAGAACCTTATAATATACTAGCTGTTACCCGCGACTTCGTCCGCGCGACATAATAAATACTAAGGCAGTACCTATTTGTATACCCAGACACATTTACGGTTACTAAAAACCGCTTATAATAAAACAATTGTATACAATTTCATCAAAATCGGTTCAGTTGTTTAGATGTGAAAGCGTAAGATACATACAGCGCCCATTTTAACTCCAATTTCATCCCCATACAGTTCGAAATCACAAAATTGCTAGAACAAAGATTCGGTTGCTTCGTGTCAAGTGCCTATAACAAAATTTCATGTTTTTTTCTTCAAAGGTTGGGAACTTCCATACTGACATTCATCCCCCATTTCAACCCCAATTTCACCCCCGTACAGTTTGAAATTACAAAATTGCTAGAACAAACATTCGTTTGCTTCGTGTCAAGTGTCTATATACAGAGTTTCATGGTTTTATCTTCAACGGTTGGGAACTTCCATATTGACATTCATCCCCCATTTCAACCCCAATTTCAGCCCCGTAAAGTTCGAAATTACGAAACTGATAGAACAAACATTCGTTTGCTTCGTGTCAAGTGTCTATACAGTTTCAGTTTCTACAGAGTTTCATGGTTTTATCTTCAACGGTTGGGAACTTCCATATTGACATTCATCCCCCATTTCATCCCCAATTTCACCCCGTACAGTTTGAAATTACCAAATTGATAGAACAAGGTTTAATTGCTTCGTATCAAGTGTCATACCAAATTTGATAACTTTAAAAATGACGAATTTTCATACAACCGTTCACCCTTGTTTCACCCTCTTAGGGGTTGAATTTCGCAAAACCCCGTCTTAGCGAGCGCCTACGTGCTAAAAGGGACCTCCATGCAAAATTTCAGATTCCTAGCATTTGTAGTTTCTGAGATTCATTGATGAGTGACCTTTCGCTTTTATATATATAATAATATAATATGAGTGACCTTTCGCTTTTATATAATATATAATCAGATAAAAAAGTTTGTAGAAATGTTATACTTTTCCGATGGGTACTTAAATGCTCTCCAAATTCATAATACATATTTTTGTTTACTTGAAAGTAAATGACTGTAGAAAGTACTTTTTACAGACGATTACAATGCCATCATGCTATTGAGATTGGCACCGCCGCGCGTGCGCACCTTTATCTGGAAATTCAGCCGAGAGCTGATTGGTGTGCATCGCGCTAGAAACGGCACCAGCAGCCAAGCCTGCCGCATCTTCGAGAGATATCTAGCCGCTTACATTATAAACGATAACAGTTCTTCAAACAGTAAGTTCGCTTATACTTACGTTTACCTTCTTTCCAACTTTTGTGACACAGATCATATACCCTGTTGATCGGCGGTAATATAAATTTCGTTAACATTTTTTTCATACTATAGAGTGACGAGACGAGCAGAAGATGTGCCTGATGGTAAGCAACAAGCCTGCCACATAACAGCAGAGTGACATTTCCTAGCACTGCACTGAGTATGTCACCCAGATATATAAGATGTTTTATCTATATGCCTTGTAATTTCACTGGACACATTGCCCTTCAAACCGGAACACAGTAATGTTTGCACATTACACAATGCCCAGAATGTGATATATTTTGTGATAAAGGGGCACAGGTTGGCACACTTTTAAAATATTTTTGTGAAAGTTATACCGTTTGATTTTCAATCTTGTTTAATGACTAATTAATGAATTAATTAATTAATTTAACTTGACATTTTGATTGTTATTTGTAATGTTTTAAATAATTATTTTTTAATGTGAATTTTAAGTGTAATTGGCATTGTAGCCGTACTTATTATTATTCAATAAATAAATAAATAAATTTCTGCTTTTACGGTAGAATAACTGGCAAAGGTGTAGTACTTCCCCAGACGGACTTTGCAAAGAGTCCTACCCCTATCACAACTCACCATCGGGTACAGAGGACCAGGTAAAATACCGTGCTTGTGATTGGCTGAGCATTCGTATGGTGTGTTTAGACGTTTAGTAACGAAGTACCGAAGTAGGAATGCGATACTACGATGAAAACAATATCGATCGTTTAGATCACTCTAATGCCAAATTAATAATACTAATGACTTTTAATCTGTACGTATTTTAATATCTACATTAATTTATTATACATTTCAATTGTGTCACTTTTTGACCTTGTGCTGAAATTGCAATACTTTATTGTATGGAAGACTTGCTGTTACCCGCGACTTCGTCCGCGTGAAATAAATCCTAAGGTAATACCTCAGTTACCTTAGTATTTATTTCACGCGGACGAAGTCGCGGGTAACAGCTAGTCTTCCATATTATTTCTTATTTTATATTGTATTTATCTATTTTTAGACCCAGACACATTTACGGTTACTAAAAACAGCTTATAATAAAACAATTTCATCAAAATCGGTTCAGTTGTTTAGGTGTGAAAGCATAAGGGACATTCGTCCCAATTTGAGTTGAAATCATCTCAAATTTCATAACCATACAGTTTTAAATTACAAAATTGCTACAACAAACATTCGTTTGTTTATCTTCAACGGTTGGGAACTTCCTTATTGACATTTATCCCCTTTTTTAAACCCAATTTCACCCCCGTACAGTTCGACATTACAAAATTGATAGAATAAAGATTTAATTGCTTCGTGTCAAGTACCTATCTAGATACAAAATTTGATAACTATGAAAATCACGAATTTTCATACAACCGTTCATCCCTTTTTTCACCCTCTTAGGGGTTGAATTTCTCAAAACCCCGTCTTAGCGCTCGCTAAAAGGGACCTCAAAGCAAAATTTCAGATTCCTAGCTTTTGTAGTTTCTGAGATTCCTTGATGAGTGACCTTTCGCATTTATATATATAGAAATGTTTATTTATGTACTTAGTTACTTATAAATTCGTATACAGGGTTACTGGTAATCAGCCTGCATCCTTTTAATTGAATTTTAAGTATATTACATACGTCAACTTTTGTTCAGCAGTTTTTAAAATTCGATTTTTTGTCGGTACAAAATAAATAAAAAGTGTATTTTCCTGGTCTAAAAGCATCGAACCCTTCATAACAATTCGTAACAAGAACGCGTGCGCTCTTTAACGCTCAATAAATGATGTGTGGAAGTGAATAAACACTAAAAAGCCGCAAAACAGTGGTAGAAAGGGCAAAAACACTATTTTTTGGATATAATGTTATATTGAGTTTTCATTAAAGTTGTAGAACAAAAGTTGTTTGTTTAAATATACAGACGTGCCCTTAAACGGATGCAGGCTGATTACCAGTGACCCTGTATACATAGTTACTTTTTATTAGTTTTTTTCTGCTTTTTCGATACTTCCCTGAAGGTCCACACCCTAGATCTATGAAGCACGTTTTTTTCTGTAAGCATATATTTTAAACTATCAATTATTATAATATTACGTACTTTATTCAACTCACACATTAACACTCGAATAATATATATTCGTTTTTGAAATGGATTAGTTTCGTATAACCGGCGGCACTTGGTTTCCATTGGTTCAAAGCAGTCTGATGTAAAATGTCGTGAACATAATAACACAGTATTTTATTTGTCTCTTTTGTATTTTGTCAAAACTGGACAGCCACTATTCTTTTGTCTCTGGGTCGTCCGGTAATCTAAAAGAAAACAATACCAACATTAGTTATTAGGTTATTACCATTACAGAAACTACGAGTCATTCATGTTATATTATTACATTTCATGAAATAATATTGATAGATATTAGTTATTTTTTTTGCCATCACTCTTGTTGGTATCGAAAGCATAGAACTGCCTGAACTCGCAACAGGCGCAAAGTTTAGTGGCGCAATCACGCTACTAAAAAGCGCAGGAAGGGAAGGAAGGGTACGGCTAGTCGTACCGCTTCCCTCAACTATGTAGACTAGTCAACTGGGTTCATTGTCTTTGTTTTGTGAGGACCACATCATTTCCGCAATGGCCGAAGAGTAGGATCTATTTTACTACAGGACGAATTCTGAAATCGCGAAAAAGAAGTCAACCGTCCCATGCAAAAATAAACCTAAACTAACATGACAAAATATTTGAAACGGTTTTTTTCGCGACTTGTATAATCTTATATATAAAATTCTCGTGTCACAGTGTTTGTTTCCTTACTCCTCCGAAACGGCTTTACTGATTTAAACCAAATTTTATATGCATATTCTGTAGGTATGAGAATCGGCTACTAGCTATTTTTCATACCCCTAAGTGACAAGGGTTGTTCACTAAGGCAAAACAACGTTTGCGGGGTCAGCTAGTATATTATATATGGGAGCATGATAAGCAAATGTATAATATATTATATGGGAGCATGATAAGGACTCTAAAAGCCGGGTCACACAGAGGCGATCCGATAGCGATAGCGATAGCGATCCGAGACGGGATTTTTTGTAATGTTCGAATTTATATGCAACCTGACACACAGCAAGCGGGCGCGATCCCATACTCGAATACGATCCGGATCGCTATCTGATTGCTATCGCTATCGGATCGCCTCTGTGTGACCCGGCTTTAACAGTGTTGCCCATAGGCCTCCCTTCTCTCTTTCCATTTTTGATTCAAATTAGACCATAACCAACCCACGTTATGATCCTGCTGCTAGGGAACTGACCCTTTTCTTAGAAGCAGCGATCGAAAGCAATGGACAAGTGCGGGTTAGTGGATGACACATGTCACCGAAAGATGTCGATATTTATATCGGAATGATCGTAGCTCGAAGAAGCGCCTCGTTTCATCGTTTCATGGTTGATATTCCAAAGATACGAACGAAGAGGTTTGACTACTTTTACGTAAAACGTCTAGGCTGTGGAATACGTTGCCTGAGTGGGTATTTCCCGATGGTCAATGTTTGTGTCTTCAAATCGAGAGAGAATCGGTTTCTTCTAGGCAAACACGGTCCAGCGTAGACCGCATCGTCGCTTAACATCAGGCGAGATGGTGGTCAAGTGTGAACCTATAAAAGTAAAAAAAATATTTGTTGGAACCTACCTCAATAAATAAACCTTATTCGATCCTACCTACAACCCCGAATCGATTTCGAATCGAACCGACTCGACGATTGTGTATGTAATCGGACATTCCGCCACTAGCCCAATCGTTTCCTGGTCTACCACAACTTCGTAGGTCATGTCCCCTGTGACCCCCCCCCCCCTTCGGACCGCGCATGTGTCTTGGGTTGTCGTTACTGGCTGGGTCAGGCTCCTCACATCCTTTTCCACATTTCCCCACCACGTAGCTAGGGGTCTACCTCTGTCTCTGCGTTTATTCGGGGTATAGATAGCCTTCTACATAACTGTCATCCCTCCTCATTATGTGACCATATCACCGGAGTCTAGACTCTTTTTTGAGTAATTGGCGCTATCTTGAATGATCCTCTGACAAATTCATTTCTATTCAAATTCTAAATATTGCGTAAATACTTATGTATCTATAAATTGTTACTAATTATTAATAGCCAGACTCCAAACTCGGAAATGATTAAGTATTGTGTATTATACTGCAGGTGTATGGAATGATAGGAGACAACAGCTGATAAATAGAGTCCCGCTCTTGGTGGGCGTGTGTCTGATGCTGGCGTCCAAGATGGAGTCGGCCGTCGACCACGTGGTCGCCAACGATCTGGTGGCCGCCCTGCAGAGGCGGGGGAGGACCTATAAGCGGAAAGACGTTTACGAAGCCGAAATAGAGATATTTGCTGCAATAAGTGAGTTTCATTCACCTAAACTAATAATAACGAGATAACTCTATTTTTTTTAAGTTAAACCTTCTGTTGGTGCAACACACACAGATTTTCAAGCGTCACGCTCGTGAATGAGAGAAATCTTCGGGTGAACTCGAGAACCATTACCATCTAGAACTGCGTCAGCATTTCAAGATGGCCATGGCGTGTTACCATGGTTACTATTACACTTTTGGACATCTTGTCTAAATGGCTATTCTTAGAAGACTTATATTGTATTTAGACGACAATGGCTTGAAGATTTATTCCAGACTAGCAGTGCCCTCCGGTTTCACCCGCGTAGTAGTGTCCAAAGTGAGCTATCAAATTCTGAGTTATAATAAGTTTTCACTTCTATTGGCAATCCCTATGACTGCTAATTTTTAGAGTTTCGTACTCAAAGGGTAAAAACGGGTCCCTATTACTGAAACTTCGCTGTCCGTCCGTCCGTCCGTCCGTCTGTCACCAGTACGTCTACTCTCTTTCTACGAAAAACGTAATTCCGAAATTAACTCGCAACTTTCCTACTCCGGTTCTACTTCGTTTCGTCCGATTGAACATTGTTTGACGTTGAAATGTTCTTAGCCTACTCTAATTAGAATAGGCTTCGCGAGTTTATTACGAAATTACGTTTTCGTAGATATAGAGTAGACGTCCAGGCTGTACCTATCTCAAGAACGGTGATACTAACGGTACGGAACCCTTCGTGCGCGAGTCCCACTCGCACTTGTGCTGTTTTTTTTCTTACACGTGTAAGATGATGTGATGTGATTTTGGTGTGACACAGCACCAAAATAATTAAATATTAAAAAGTTACTCTTCCCGGATAGTCGTAGTCATATCCTGTACGAGCACATATTTTCTAAGTATAGGTAATCTGAAATTAAACAAAGTTATGATTTTGGTAGCACGATATCTAACAACCACAAGTACTCGTAGTGTGGTAAGCGTACTTACTAAACGCACAGCTCCAATGCAACACTGATGTTTCGGAACGAATCAAATCGACCAATTTTGTTTATTTAGAAAGAAGTAGGTTTTATAATTTTGTCTATATTTTTTTAAACAGCCCGATCGATTTAGATCAAGTTTAAATGTCCTTGAGACATTTTGTAG
Organism: Ectropis crepuscularia; assembly: GCA_963693475.1. Lineage (NCBI taxonomy): Eukaryota > Metazoa > Arthropoda > Insecta > Lepidoptera > Geometridae > Ectropis > Ectropis crepuscularia. Next base: position 42,200,477 of record OY856338.1, read on the forward strand.
GGAAGTATTATTGTTACTTTCTGCAGAAAATTCTACTGTCCAAGGTTTCAAGTAATTGATAAATAAAGTGGCCAAGTGCGAGTTGGACTCGCCCATGAAGGGTTCCGTTGCAGCAAGTAACATAATATACATAGTACACATAGTTCTTGTAGTTCGTTGTAACTTTGATCGAAGTTTAAATAATAGTGTAATTATGACGTACTAAAAAAAAAACTACTCATCAGATCGAGTTGAAACTAATTTTTGTTGGTAGTTTACATGGTAATGTACATCATATATTTTTTTTAGATTTTTCATTTTCTTACTTTAGAAGTTAGAGGGGGGGGGGGGCACACATTTTACCACTTTGGAAGTGTCTCTCGCGCAAATTGTTCAGTGTAGACGAAAATGATTTTAGAAACCTCAACATCATTTTTGAAGACCTATCGATAGACATCACACATGTGTAAGTTTGATGAAAAAAAAATTTTTGAGTTTCAGTTCTCAGTATGGGGGGGCAACCCTAATTTTTCTTTTTTTTAAATTTTTTTGTTCAAATCTTAATGCGGTTCACAGAATACATCTACTTACCAAGTTTCAACAGTGTAGTTCTCATAGTTTCGGCAAAAAGTGGCTGTGACATACGGACTGACAGACAGACATGACGAATTTATAAGGGTTCCGTTTTTACGTTTTACGGAACCCTAAAAATACATAAAGAAGTGTATGTGTAAGTATTATTATACACGCACGCAAGAAGTCAACTTCAACTATAGAATAGATAATATCTTTAGCGCAAAGCCTGAAATTAAGTGAACGGGTAACTCAGGTGTGATATGGTTGGTCCGATTAGACTGAAGTTTCGGCCGCGTTCGGCGGCGATTTTCGAGGAGAGTGCGCGCGCGTGATTGCCCTCAGTTTGCGCAAACTTTAACCATATCACACCTTGAATGCTTAGCTACTCGTTTGCCTAATTAAATATTATGTAACAAACACGTCAATGTTCATACTATAAGCACAGTCTATTAAATCATACAGTCGTTCAACGAAGCCGTCTAGACGGGGCAATCGTGCGGGGCGTGCGGGGTGAGGCGCGGGAAGCGCGCTCCCGCCATTGCCAACATTACAATGTTAGTATTTCGTGAACGCGGTTCAGTTTTCGATTTTATCTATCCGGTCTAGACATTATCGGCGTTTCTTCTAAGATCGGAGACGATGAACTAGTGGTCGTAGTATTTCTTGTTAGTGTGGTATTAGGTATTATGTTGTGTGGTAGAGTGCCGGGTGCCGCTGTGGAGCAACGTGCAGAAGGTGCAGATGTTGTGCTCGCAGCTGGGCGCGGGCGAGCGCACGGGCGCGCGGGCCGGCGCGCGCATGGACGCGGTGGACGCGGCGCTGCCGGGGCTGCTGGCGCGCGTGGCGGCGCGGCTGCGGGGCGCGCCGCACCAGCTGCGCCCGGACCTCGTCAGGATAGCAAGTAACTACCACTCGCCGTGTCCTAACCCCACCCACGGCAGGCTGACCGTATGATATACCAGCACCGCCCTGCGCTTTCACCCGCATATTTCCCGGGTTCAAAAATACCCTATGTGTTATTCCAGACCATTATGTATCTATCTACCAAATTTCGTCAAAATCCCTTCAGAGCGAAAGTGTAACAAACACAGGTACTACATGCTTACAAACTTTCGCGTTTTTAATACCTATTAGTAAATCCAAATATCCTAAATGATCTTAGAAAATTACCGCAAAATATAGTCTAGTAATAAAAAAGTATTGATTTTATCCTGGGTTTTTGTCAAAATTACTGTGAACATTACAAAGTCTGGTAGATTATACCTTTGAAGTTTTAGCAGATACAAATCTCAGAAATGCACAGACGCCGGCGCCGTTCCGTACATTTATCGCGTCCGTTCGTCGTTTTCACATTAGCGAGAAGCTTTGATTTGGATAAAAATGTTGGCATCATGTTAGGTGTGACACAGGCGCCGTCCGTTCTAATGTTTTGATTCGATTGGGTGTCTCGTGTGAGAACGTCTCCTTGCAGCCAGGACATACGGCCACGCCACCTGTTCACACGCAAACCTTTTGAAGACAGACTTTCATTCCGCAGATGATCAAATCTACGTCAAAAACACGCACCTAGTGTTGGCGGTCGTGCTAGAGAGCTGTGAGCAGGCGGCCGCGGCCGGTGTCGGGGTCGGGGCCGGGGAGGAGTGCGCCGCCACGCTGGCGCGGTGGACCGGCGTCCCCGCCTCCTACCTGCGCTGGCTCAGCAAGATCGTAGCTTTGTTCTGTTGCACGCTGCCGGACACCCCGGACACCCCGGGGGCGAAGCGGCTAAGAGACTCGGAGGACACTTCCAGCGACGACGGTAATGCCCCGAAACGGTTGCACAACGCGCCCTAAAATATCTGATTACCTAGCTATTCCTTAATCCTACAGATGATTGACAGAAAGGAGACATTTAAATCAATTTGTTTATTAATATTATCTATAGTACTACCCAAAATTTTACCGAATTAATGGTAATCCCGCCATTAACAAAATGTAGCTTTAACGTCGAAAGCCCGAACTGGATCAACTACTAAAAGTCTAATGACTATTAATGTTATTGATAATGTCGTTAAGATTAAAAATATAAAATAAAAACGCCAACGTTTATTGCCAGATACGCGATATTTTTTTTGTTCAACTATCATGGTCGTTGTGACACGTCATCTGACAACGCCGTATTATTATTAAGCCGAGCATCATTTTTATGATAGGTTTGAAACTGAACATTTATTGTATAAAAAATCAATTAGTTGACCACAGCTCTGAGAATCGTAAGGCAATAATGACAGTTGTACAAAATTTAAATATCACGTTCAATAATGTAGCGTATTTCCAAATTTCTCCACATTGTCTAGAAAACTGTTTTCGGGTTTAACAAAACTGAGTTTTATTTACTAAGTGAAAGCATTAATTCGGTAAGATCGGGCGTTAGTGGTTTTTCGTTCGTGAGAAAGCGGCTTCAGATACTCCAATTGTAATTGAACGAATTTTCTTAATTTTTTTATTTTCTATCTCGATGTATTTACGTGTTGTAAACTCCAGGTTTTCTTCCTATGTTTACTTTATGGATCCTAAAACAGACCCATCTATTTCGTCTGTCAATATTTAAAAGAACGGATGTGTGGAGGGTCGTGGTCGTGGCGTACCAACACTGTCCGCCGTTTCATGCGGTTATACGACGGTTGTAAGATTACTGATTATACAACTATGATTTTATGATTCTGTCAGAATCTGTTGCCCCGCTCGCTGTCCGTACGATCAACGGACGTCTTGTCTGTTGTGGTGTAAGATTGTATGAAACATCATTAATTTTCTCACGACTTTAGCCCTAATTACTTTTTTTTATTTGTATTTCATATTTACGTAGGTAGGTACTATGTTTTATTTGTTAAGATCACTTCAAGTGGACACCTCTATTTTCCACTACATTACTACGCCGTGGGATTCTTGTTAACATGTTTTTTTTTTCAAGTTAAAGTCTATTAGTACTAAAACATTTTGGCGGACCTTACAAAATGAATTTAAAATCTAAAAATTACAACTACATATATCCCCATGAATCCCATAATATCGATACCTTTGGTTTCATTTAGGTTTCGTTTCAAAAGTAGTGTTTTCGGTTTTATACTATGTAAAACAAAAACCTACTTTTCAGGCAAACATTCTTTAAGACATGTTTTTTTTTTTTCTTTTGAAATATCCATATTATTTATTGTTCTTATAATTGGAGATTGTAGCTACCATCAATTTGTTTGAATTTACGTCACGAACATTAGGTAAAAAATATCAACATAATTTTTATCAATATCAATATAGTTTAGATAAAGTTCACATGCACTGATGTAAAACCATACATAGCTACCTCTATCGCTATTATATTTATACTCATACTCCTACATTGTTAATGAGACATCAATTGAAATTTGACTGCTAAAAAGGATCCTGTTACTGCCAGAAATTAAAGAAATTATTATTAATCTAATTTCCAAACTGATGAAGTATAGTCGATTGATGAATATTTTTTGAGATTGGGTTCTTCTAACTGTCAATAAGTGTACCTATTATTTCTGTTCAATAAAATATATAAGCTACTTATTAGACAGCGTTTGCTGCAGATAACAGTAGCAATATCAACTTGTAATGTGAGCAGCGTTGAACTGGTATAAAGAGGCCCTAGGAAAACTTACAAACTTTTATTGGTAAGAGAGGTAAAGCTTTTTTGAAAACGCCCGGATTTTTTGTAGTTTAAAGGTATAGGTTTTAAGTTTATCATGATTCTAACTCACTATTGTTTATTTATTGATATCTAAAGTTTTCGTTAAAATTTGTCAATGTTAGATTTGTCGTACTTGGTTTCAAGCTATAGTCCTAACGTCCGTAACGATAAAACAAGTCAAACTGTCTCCAAACTTAAGATAATAATAATGAAAAAAGTTATGAAAAATTAGGACACGGAACTCCAAATGAAACTGAATTTATGATTGTAGGCCACGAAGGGTAGGCGGGGCCAGACCAAACCCAGGTTAAAGAATACATTGGCGCTTACGTCAATTTGGACTATTTCGGAAATTGCCGCATAAAGACGATATACCCAATATTCTATCCAGCTCAAAACATACTCCAGAAAAATGCACACTCAAAACTCAAGTACAAAAAAGAGTATTTATCTGGTAGAAAGATGGAAAACACCTAAAAAGTAGGGTCTTTATCTATTAATTTGATTGACAAAATTGATTTAATTATTTTTTGTTAGTCAAGTAATAACTTTGTTGATTTCGTTTTCATAATTTTTGGAAAATAACTTTATCCATTTATTTACAAACACAGCGTACGGTAGTCAGTCGATATGGTACGTAATATAGGTACCTACGTAAATAAGCGGGACGCGGTCACGCGGTGTCTTCTCTCACAATGATATAATTAAGGTCATTATCGACTGGCCAAGTGCGGATTAGATTTTTTACTATTCGGATTTACAATGACAATTTTACTGTGTAATACATTTAACACGTCACATCGTATAGTTAAACCATTTCCAAAAAACGAAAATCTTAAAACCCGATTTGATAAAAATGATGCAAACAAACCTTTAAAAAATCTTTAAAACTTTGACTTTTAGATTAGGTACTGATAATTGTAGTTTTTATGGCAAAAGACCCACATTTTTTTAGGTCGTATAGACAGCAGTTTTTGCGCAGTTTTTGCGCAATTTGGGCATTTCGAGTAATATAGATCGATGGAGAAAATAACTGTAGGTATGTACCTAACTCGATCTGGCCAAAATGATTCAAACGCCATTTGAACCAAAAGGTATCGATATGCTAGAATAGAGAGGCCCGTTTGTCCAGATCTTACTTTCTTTGTGATTGCAAATTGTATAGTACATAAATATGTACATAGGTACTTTTAGGATAAAAGCCATTTTCAACAAACAATATGTAATATTAGACCTACTTACTAGATTCGTACCTTTAAGACTTCAAAGTATGATAAGTATACCCACTTGCAATTGCCCAATTAAACTTTGTACCATTTTGAAAGTGTTTCTTTTTATAAGTGTTTTTACCTATTTTTGTTTTTGTAGGCGTAGGTATGGGGATATACCTAGGTACCTAACTTAAACTTTTAATTTTGTACTTATTTTGAAGACGTGACATTAGAAGAGTTAATGGCGATATTAGTCACGAGAGGACTGATCTGACTGACTTAATGTAAATAATGGTTTCAGGAAAGAGAAACTATGTGACATTAATTTCGCACTCTGATTACGGGATAATGCTCCAACTTATATATGTACTTACTAAGTGGACAAATTTGCCCATGGTCCGGCAATAATTTTGTCGCAGGAGTCATGGGCCAAACTTATATGTAATATTGTAATCCATTGTACATTACCACGGATTACAAATTATAGCAAACTGTACTACAGAAAATTGTTATTGGAGCGTCGGCGTCGTTCACGGTTAGAAAAGCGCTCGATTCTGGCAGGGCCTTTGATCGGCCAAGCGGCAGACATGGCTGCGTCCGCGGCACGCCGCCGCGCCGCACAGTTTAATATCGAGACAATTACAACCACTCGCCTGTACTTGACTCGTTCGATGGGTTTCACTGATAACACCATTTGCTGTGATGAGTACGTACTGTATGCATGCGACTTGTATTCCTAAAGCGAAATATCTCCATAGCTGTACCTACCTAATATAAGAGTAATATTTGTGTTATTCGCAAGGAATAAGCAATAATTCGCAAGCCGTTTCAAGCACGGAACTGTTGTGTATGTGTGCATGCTTCTTATACATCGAGGTATTGGCCGTATTAATTTTGCGACTTATTGGTGTGTTAGTATACTAAATTTCGTGAGTTTTTAAATGGAGATCCGTAAAATGGACGCGAATTGGGCGATGGACGCGAATAGGCGAACTTACCCTACAGTCTCATACCATAGAATAGATCTCATACTTAAAAATTGCAGAGCTTAACGAGACAAAGTGATAATACGAAGTACAGCGGGTCTCAACCAGGCAAAGCTTGTATTTTGGGCGCCCTACGGGCGGGGGCTTACAGTTCTGTTATTTTCACGGAGATTAGTACCTACAGGTAGATATACTGCAGTCTTCACAGCGAACAAGGCTTAGCTAAGTGATGTTTTAAATACGGCGATCAGTCGCCCATGCTATCTCGCATGCGACCCTCTGAAACTCGGCTCACTCGGCACACGCAACTGAATGAGGCTTCTTATTCAACAGCAAAATATTTCCACGGGCTGGGCTGGGCTGGGTCGGGAGCGGGACAGCCGCTGACGAGCGCTGTGGAATGCGCGCGGTTATGGAACGCCATTTGTCAAGTTTTTATTGGGCCCCCAAACCGTCTCCATTGTCATCCCGGAGCCCCTCGGCCCTTCGTTTCGTTGACGTTAATTCATAATTTTTATAACTTGTTAACATTATTCGCGGTTGCGATTGCTATAATTAAATTTTATCCTTTTTGTGGGGTCGTTGAGGTGATGGTTTAATGTTTGGAGCGATAAGCATTGATACTCATTGAGAACCGAAATTGCGTTTTTTTAAATATTATGTCTTTGTGACGATCGTTCAGACTTTCAAGGTAACGTTTGAGGATCTCCTCCTTTTTCGAAATCGATAAACACATTTAAGACCTATAGTAAATACCAACTAACTTGTTTCCATGTAATACGATTTATAAAGCGAATAACTAGACATGAGTAGGTACTACTTTTGGCTTTGTAAACAATACCAGGCTCAATAGATCCTGCAGACAAAGGAGACTAAGTGATATCGTCTCCGTTAACGCTGAAAAACTACTGGGTACTACTACTCGTACTACCTCGTGAAACAGTGCCGTTAACACATGTAACCATAAGCAATCCACTTTAACACTGTTGGGACTCGGGGCTACTCTCATTAGAGATGTTAGAATGTATGTAAGAAAAAGTCGAAGTCGACTGAAGAAATTGTCTGATTTGAATCCAAAAGCACATCATAAACATAAAATTGAGTTTCCTAACTGCTGACTGCAAAAAACAAATAACTCTTTTAAATGTAATGGTATTCGCTTCTATAATTTAATCCCTGTACAAGTGGAAGGTCTCAATGAAACAAGGTTTAAAACTGAAATTAAAAGCTACCTAATGGACAAAGCATAATTATTACCTACACCACAGATCAGAAAATAGTTGAAAAGGAATATGTCGAAACTGGAACTATTGAATAAGGTCAAATAATACTGGACATTAATGTAAATTTATAAGTACCTATACTGTATGTATTAATTATTTGGATAATTTGTATTTTGTCAGAACAAAGCCTTTTTACAGCTGCATCTAATTGACAAGGCTCCTTTACAGCTGATTAGTTTTTATTTGACATTATTTTTTGGTATTATTTTATTATATATGTAGAGGTACACAGAATAATTATCTATAACTAGCGGCCCGTGCCGGCTTCGCTCGGATAATAACCTAGATACCAACTAAAGCGCCATCTGCCGGGCTGATTTGTGAATCTAAACCATCCAGGGCTCTACCTAAACGTGTACAAAAAAAATCATTCAAATCGGCCCAGCCGTTTAGGAGGAGTTTATTTAACAACGAAAAGTGGCATTGATTTTTATATATAGGTATGGATTTATAAATTGTAAGTGACGTTACCAAGTGTTCTTTTGAAATAATGGTTCGAATAAATAAATTGAATTGAAAAGAGAGAGTCAAGGCCACAATCCAAAACGGTGGCCAAGTGCGGGTAGGTAGATAGCACCTGCCTTCGAAGGATGTCTCATGCTAACGTACTCGTAGACGTCACTGTTGATATGACGCTAAAGCCAAACTGTTTATCTACGGAACGTGTTTGCAGATTATTATCAGGTTAGGGTAGGCAGTTAGGCACATAACTATTACGTGTGGGTACTACTATTGTCTGCTCGAGCATCGCCTTAGCCAATTCTCAGTACATTAGTGCAGTAACAACGCTACTTGCGGTCTTCGGTCACGTAGGTAATGTGCCGTTGTACCTACACTGTAGCGTCCAGATCCAGACAGACGGAGCTTGCCGACGGCCGAAGCTCTAGGGCATGTGTTTTACCTACCTATTAATTCTGTAGTTAGGTATGAAAGTTACACTTATCTGTACTGTTATATCCTAATCACGACATAGTATAAAACAAAGTCGCTTTCTCTGTCCCTATACCTATACCTATGAATGCTTAAATCTTTAAAACTACGCAACAGATTTTGATGCGTTTTTTTTAATACATAAGAGTGATTGAAGAGGAATGTTTTGCACCCGTGCGAAGTGCGAAGCCGGGGCGGGTTGCTAGTGATATTATAAATATGAAGTTTGAATGTTAGTTGTTCAACCATGTCGAAAGAACCGAACGGATAGGACTGAAACTTGGAACGTAGACAAATTTTAGTTTGGCTACTTTTTTCCGGGCAAAATGTAAATTTCCACAGGAAATAATCCTCTTCGAACTCAACGCGGACCAAGTCGCGGGAATATACCTACTAGTATTATGTGAAGCTCAAGTTTTTTGTATTTTGACGTGTTGAAAAGAAAAAACTACGAACAATCAATTCGGTTTCAAAACTCTAAAATCTCGAAATCTATAAAAGCCTCTCGCTCGGGAAAATAGGATACAGAGATATTCGTAGATCACCTGAAATTAGTCCAAGGCCAAGGCAACTTATCTTAAAGTTAAGATCAGCTGTTACATGCAGTATGTCGAACACAAGCGTTCCTGTGGGTATGGAACATACATTGTTATTTAAGAGGTTGTACACTACTAGTAGGTTACCTACCTATTGTTAATGATGGGATATTTACCGTAGTTTTAAAGGAGCGACTTTATTTTTTAAAGTACTTAGGTATAGAGTGACGAGACGCGAGACGAGCAGCGCGTGTGCCATAAGGTAAGCAACATGCCCATAACACCACAGTAACACTGGTAACACGCTGCTATTGGAACATGACGAGTCCAAATCATTACCTAGATCGTCAACCAGAGATATAAGATGTTTTATCACTACGCTCTGTAATTTCACTAGAAACATTGCCCTTCAAACCGGAAAGCAGTGATGTTTGCACATAACTGGTTGGTGGTAGATTAACTGGCAAATGCGTGGTATTTCCCCAGGCGGACTATGCAAAGAGTCCTATGAGTACATAGGTACAACACATATAAATCGATGAAATACGATCGCTGTGCAGCCGATTGCATGCAATTGCACAAAGCCCTTCGGCATTCGTGTCTACAAACCTCCAGAGTCCGGACCAGACCGACGGAGATCGATTTTTGATGAAGCACGGAGAAAAGGATGTTTTTACTGAGTTCGGATGATGGTGCATGCAACATGGTTGTATTCTCCAAGCTAAGATATACCTGCAGGTAGATTATAGTCTGAAAGAACACATAGGCTACTTTTTATCCCGACAAAAAAATGGGAACGGGAACTCCGCGGGAAATCCGCGGGCGTCGCACGGGAAAAACTAGTGTCAAATAAAATAAAAGTTAAAAAACATTTCATTTGGCACATACCTACCAGAATTTGAGTTTATAGATGTGTGATTTGTTTACAATAATGTATTTATGCTTATAATGTATTTATACCCTTTTTCTATCGGACTGCTCGTAGCTCGAGAAAGCGACATCGTTTCATGGTTGATGTTCCAAAGACGCGAACAAAGAGGTTTGACTCTTTTGTGATAAGAACGTCTAGGATGTGGAATGAGCTACCTGAGTGGATTTCCCCCGATAGTTATAATCCTGGTGTCTTCAAGTCGAGAGTGAATCCGTTTCTTCTAGATAAGCACGCTTCATCGTAGGCCGCATCGTCGCTTAACATCAGGCGAGATGGCGGTCAAGTGTAAACCTATTCAAGTTAAAAAATATACATAAATTACTTATAATTGAATATTTATTATAAATGCGATAGTTTGGCGGTTTAAATATTTAGATGATTGTTGCTCAAAGACGTCTGAACGTATCGGGTTGAAATTTGGAACACAGATTATACTTAGTCCGGAATTACACATATTTAAGTTACTCCGTCTGCAGAGCAATTGAGAACGAAGTACTTACTATAATATAATTTTGTCGACTTATTTTCAAAAACCCTTTTTTTTCAAATAAGTATAATAAACATTTTTCGTAATGGTGGAAAAATTCCTATCTCCAAACTGTTTTTATTTTTATCTGACCTTTAGAAACTTATCTGGATTTATAAGTAGTTTAAGTGCTAATCTAGGGTAGCATATAATATCTTAACTCAGTACAAAAAGATGGTGACATGTAATTTCGGGCAGAGTGGGGTCATAAAGTGATGAAACTATTATTATACGCCGTGCACTGCGAGACAGTAGGTTGACTTTATGGAACGAAGATCCTTCAAGCGCTATACACTCCGAGGGGTACGTATTCAAATGTCTAAAATTAAAAAAACCTCAAGCTAAAACACCTCTGTTCAAAATACCTAATAGTTGCTTCACTTAGGTACGGAGTGGGTCCGAGGGAGCGGAGCTTGGCCGAGAAATCGCATATGACTTTCCGACACCTCTTGGTATTGTCAGGTAGGTACAGCCGTGTACAAGCTACGTTCAGACCGAGTCTATAGGCTTCTCATGCCTTTTCATAACCCTAAATTAATGACAGGTTTGTGTGGCCGTTCTGGTAGGCATACCTAAATAGCGTGTTGGGAAGGATGCCAGGTACTGGAGCAAATTGCTTGTGACGTTTCTTGTGACAAACAAAAGAGTTTGATACTAGATGCTCTGACTCTGATACAAATTGACCCCAGACGTGTAATTAGGTAGGTAGGTACCTACTCTACGCAATCGCAAATCAATCAAAATCAATATAATGTCAACCAAGACCGCACCTATTCACATAATAACCATATAGACAGGTTTACATGGTATGAAAAATAACTACAAAAATATGCCAAGGAGTCATTTGGAATCTTCATGTTCAAATAACTAGTGGACACTGTACCTACCTAATGGGGAGGTGTATTGCTTACCATCAGGTCCATGTTGATTGCTCGTCCCGTCACTATACGACAAAATAAAAAAGCGTAATCTATAGTACTAATATTACAAAGCTGAAGAGAGTTTTTGTTTGAACACGCTAATCCCAGGAACTCCTGGACCGATTTCAAAAATTATTTCACCGTTGGATACCTTTACCTATATTTGAGTGATCCCTGGGTGCTGTAGGCTATTATAAATATTATGTACCACGGGCGAAGCCAGGGTGGACCGCTAGTAAGTAATAATTGGCAAGAAACCAACCTACTGACATAAAGTCTAGTGTGCAAGAATAGCGGCCGCCCCGCCCCGTCGTGATATTAAAAATAATTTCTCATTTTTATTGCCAGCTCCCGACCAGAGTGGGCTAATAAATGATTACGCTGTTTGCGGCCTTTTACTGGCAACACTGATTTATTATCGAGGCATTTTTGTCGTGCTCGCGAATCTCAGGTGTTTGTTGATCTACTTAGAAATACAGAAAAGCCTAGTTAGTACCTTACCGTCTGGGGCAGACCGCGCTACACTCGGACGAGATGTAGGTACCTACTACCTACAGATTATACATATAGTCATTTTAGGAAAGTTTTCCAGGTATGATTTTTAGTGTCTGCTTTAGAAATTTAGTTTAGGTATTTAAGATCCTATAATTATTATTTGAGTAGGTACGCCTATCAATGATTAAAAATATTTGAGCTTGACCACCCGACTTTTCGCCTGATGTCAAGCGACGATGCGGTCTACGATGGATCGCCCAAACCTGAAAGAAACCGATTCACTACGACTTGAAGACACCATATTTGTATCCATTGGGAAAAACCTATTCTGGCACTACGTTTCACAGTCTAGCTGTTGTGTTGTAATGAATGTGGCAGAAGATCCCTGTCTCGAGTACTTTTTACTGTTTTTTAGGGTTCCGTACTCAAAGGGTAAAAACGGAACCCTATTACTGAGACTTGGCTGTCCGTCGGTCCGTCTGTCACCAGGCTGTATCTCAAGAACGGTGATAGCTAGACAGTTGACATTTTCACAGATGATGTATTTCTATTGCCGCTATAACAACACATACTAATAACAAAATAAAATTAATATTTAAGGGGGGGCCATACAACAAACTTGATTTTTACCGTTTCCTGCTCGATTAGTCCGGCCCAAGCAAACTAGATGGCGCCACTAGAAGACTTAAACGCGGCATCGAATTCGTCGTTAGAACCGTAAGGTAAAATCAAAATGTTAGTAAAACTTGGATAAATGCCTGTCTGCGGAAACTGCGATAGTCTATGTACTTATACGGAATTTGGAATAAAGCCAAAAATGTTTTCGCCGTTTATTTGCTAATGGTACGGAACCTTTCGTGCGGGAGTCTCACTCGCACTTGACCACTTTTATTTAATGTTCGTGTGACCGTCGATTTTCAGCGAGCGCCAAGTGTAATCCAGAATGTAATCGTGTGAATAGTAAACCTGTCTCCGAGAGCAGCGAGCAGCGAGCGGCGTGTGGTGAGTGGTGGGTGGTGGATGGTGGGCCGGTGGTGGCTGGTGACGCGGTGCGGCTGGGCGGCGCGGCGGGCGTGTCCGGCGCGCGCCCGCCCTCGCGCCGCCCTCGCCGCGTCAGTCGAGCCTCGGCCGCCACCACGCGCGGGTCGCGACTTACTGTGCATCTATTCTGCGACGCAGCCTCCGTAGCCTCCGACGCAGACTTTGGTAAGTTTTCTCTTTTACTCCAGAAACATATTTTATTACAAAAACTTCTAACAAATAGCTCAATTTAAATAATTAAAGCTAAATTTAAAAATAACTTTTAAATGGTGGTAATTTTGTCGTTAATACCAAAATGGATGAAGTGAAGATATTTTTTATTAAATCAAACAATAAATCTTTTTTTAGCGGTCAAGCTTGGAAATTATGAAATTCAGGAAAGGTGTGACTCATCATAGAAAAATATATATTTATCCTGTAATTGAGTAGATATTTATAAAAAAATCCTAAAATAAATAAATATTGTCTCAGTTTATGTAAAAAAACTGTTTCTGAAAATTATTTACAGAAAACATTTACTTTCTCAGAAAAATAAGGTGTTTAAATTTTTTGAACATAGGTACCTACGCTATTACTAAACGTTTTTGCAATTTAATTAATTTACAAATATTTTAATAGCAAAAAACCGTGTAAGTACATGATTGTGTTGTAAAGATTGATGTTCAACAGTTAATCCTAACGGACGTACAACAACATATTTGTGCTTTGTAATTATTAATGAAGTGAATACTTAGTAATTTTATTTTTATTATTAGACAGAAATTTCTGAAATAATATAACGTTAAAATTTTATTGGTGTATCCTCATATAATATTTTATTGCATGGTTATGAGAATACTAATAAAGTATTTAATTTTGTAGGAACTAGGGTTGGAAATCCTTGGAAATATTTTTCTATTATTATAAAAAAGAAGTGTACTTATAGTGAATATTTTAAGTACTGCAAATAACTTAAAATAAAAAGTTGTGTCTATTTTATTACAAAAAAACAGTTTTTTTTGTAATTTTTAGATACCTAAACATTCTAGCAAAAACTTTTGTAACTGCATCAAGCCATTAAGAATATCTAGAAATAAGATACTGTGATACATTAAAAAAAAAACAAATGTATCAATTGGCTGTTAGGGTACTTACTAAATAAAAACATCATTTTACACACAATCCGCGACATTGCACGAGACAATTTCTCGCAGAAACATTGGGATGTGTTTGAAGACGTTTCAAATCATCAAAAACACCAAAACCTTCCCTTACAAATTTCTTTTAATTATTATGATATTAAAATGTTAATTATATATACTTCACTACCAACCTTAAACGTCGTATTCCTAGGATTTACGATCCAAAATGAATTCGGTATTGAAAAGTTTGAGACATCACAAAAATCAAATACATACATAAATTGCTCTGAGTTTACTTAACATAACATTTACTTAATATGTTTTTATGTATTCCTATATAAAAAATAAAATTAACGAAGTTTAAGAGAAAATAGGGGATTTCGTTTAGGGGATAATGTTATGGAACTAAAGAATATGAATGATTTCAACCCTAGTGAAATTGATTTGCTTTGAAATGTTTAAATACACTTTTCTTTAGTAGGTAAATTTATTTTAAAACAAATGAACCTGTCAATTAGATTAGAAAACTCTTCGTTACAAAATAGTAAAATTAAAAGTTTATAAGTAGATCATTTTATTATTTCATACCTTAAGATCTGTAATTAAAACTGCAATAACCCTGTGAAATCCCACATTAATAAATGGTTCACAAATCTCGATGCCACAGACACACAGCAAACTACACGTTATTTCTACTCTAAGAATTAAAACGACTCTTTTTCCTTTTCCTGTAGCAACATTCAGCGGTTGGTGAGGTCCAGATATTAGAGGCGTGTTATAAAATGTTCGAATGGTAAAATACTTTGATTACTAGCTGTGCTGCCAAGCGAAATGAATGGAGGTGTTTTTTGTATATTTTATAGGAACCATTTTTTTAGAAACTATCTGGCTAGAGGCTACTTGAACATTTTACTCTTAACTAAATTTAACTAAACTACACTAAACTCCTAATTTTTTACGCTTTCGCTTGACGCGTTCTTGCCTAATGTCGAGAGAAGAGGCGGTTTGCCGTGGACTGCGAGTGACTAGGACAAACAGACTCACCCTTGGGCTGAAGCCACAAAAAGATATAATATCTGAGATTATTTCACATCTTGTGATTTCATGCAAATACAATTTAATGTTACTAACGTTCTTGGAAAAGCTTCGGAAAATAGCTAAAAAATCGGCTAGTTTGGGGCTCAACGGTAACTGTTGAAGTAATTGACAAGGATTTAATTATGAACTCTTTTTGTAAAATGTAGTAATAATCTTTAAGGAATAAATGATTGATTGATTGATTGAAATAAATTGATCAATGACTAACTTTAACATCTAAACATCCAAATTTTCGCATTTATAATAATATTAGGATACTAAAATAGTAATCAATTTCGCCATAGGTGGCGCCAATGTTTCATTTTAGGTTAAGCTTCAGTCACCTATCACCTATCACTCATATCTGTAATTTGAAAACTCCTCCGTGATGTAGTCGTGTCAGGCGTCAGACATCTATAAATTTAGTTCTTTGATTTTTTTCTCTTCTATAAATTCCTTTTTTTCTTAAACCAAATTGAAATACAAAATTAGTGAAACAGTTTTCCAGTAAATTCATGATCAGGTCTTCACCGTCAGGTGTTGGACACAGACGTCTCCCATGGTAGCGAGGTTGACGGTCAGCTCCCGTCGCGCACAGCCCCGTCAGGCTCAAATTTCACGGCGCGGGTTCATGCCGCGCCCGCGCGCGGGCGCGGCACCGCGCCGCGCGATTTCGCGGTTTCTACTGCGGAAAGCTACTGCGCAAGAACCGCGCGCAGCCACGCGGGCACCGCGCGCAGCCACGCGGGCGCCGCGTGGCTGCCGCAGCCGCCGCGGCCTTAAACCGCGTCGTGAGTTTTGAAACCTGACCGCGCCATGAAAACCGGCTCTCACGATCGCCACTCGCAGGTCGCGCTGCCCCGGGCGGGCCGCAGGTCCTTCACACCAGGGCGCTAGGCCCCGCCGCGACGCGACGTCATCTCTACGATTACAATTTTATTAAAACAATAGGCGAGACGACTAAAACAAACTAATTAGTCCGTTAGTTAGATTATTAAAAAATATTGTTCATGTATTTTTTCTTATGTTTTATTAACAAAAAATGACGAAGATATAGTGCTTACACATAAATAAATAATAATAAATAAATATTGGTGGACAATTCACGCACAACACCATCTGACCCCAAACCCCCAAACTAAGCAAAGCTTGTATGATGGCGGCCAGATAGCTGATATAATACTTATATAGTTTTATATACATACTTATTATACATAGAAATACCCAGACACATTGCAAACATTTGAATTCATCACACAAATATTTGCACTGGGTGGGAATCGAACCCACAACCCTCGGCTTCGCAGGCAGAGCTAATACTACCAACTAAGCCACAAGGCCAGTCAAACAACAAAAATACATTTTGAGTGACGTCACGTTGTGGTACGATTTGTACGATAGAGTGACGTCACGACCCTGGGTTGTGACTCCACTCTGGATGTTTAAAGATCTAGGTATATCTTTGTCATTTTTTAATTATTTTAACATGCCCCATAATCTACCTGACCAATTAATTAGAATGTTTTATTGTTGACTTTGTCGTCATCCCTATTATCGGTTCTTTTGGTAATATGACCGACCCATTGGCATTTCAATGTTTTTCAGTTCATTGCTATTTCTCTGGACTACGTCGCCATTATGTTTAATTCAGGAAAAATATATTACCATTGACTTTATTTTCTACAATAATAATCTGTTTAAGAAGACGTAAAAGTAATTCATTTTTTTTACATTGAAGATAGCTGAGTGCAAATTATAAGATGTCGTCTGTCTTTCTCTACAGCACCATCCATCGGAAACCGTAAAAAACATTTTTTCTTGTTTAATTTTTTTTTCGACAAATAAGTGTTATCCCGATTTGACCGCTTCCAAAAATAAAATAGGTATTAATATTGAGTTGACTGGAAACACTACTGAACATAGCTTTCTTTTGAAGCTACGTTCTAAATAGGAATTCCATTGCACAGTTCAACGCCTCATTTCAATAAAAAAAATAATTGCATCGCGAGCGCGACCTCGTGCAGCGCCCAGTGCGCTCGCCGCCCGTTCATACTGCTGCGACTCTCACTCGCACGCGGAACCGGAACGAGGCTCTCCTTCAGACATCGCGTGTAGTGGTAGGGCTCTTTGCAGAGTCCGCTTGGGAAGTTATCACACCTTTGGCCAGTTATTGGATCATCAAACAGTATTCTGGTTTGAAAATCAATGCTTCCAGAAAAAATCATGGGGCATAGAGATAAAACATCTTACATATTGTATCTCTGGATTTGGACTCTTCATGTTACAATAGCTCCCCGAAACTGTGCAGTTAGGGGCAAGCGTGTATCATACCACCAGGCACATGTCCTGCTTGTTTCGGCACAAAAGTCAAAATTATTCAAAAAATAATGGAAATATGCATTTCCAAAGTTTGAAATAAATGGTCACTTCGCTGTATTATAATAATTATTATCTCTCTCATACACTCTCTAAAAATTCGCTGTAACTATAAAAAGTTTGATCGTTAAGCCAGCACTTGAATCTGCACTAAACCTACTATATTTAGAAAAAAAGATATCATTGACTTAGGTACTCCATATTTTGCTACACCTGAAACTCTTTAGGTACATGAAGATCATTTTCCCATGGCTCCTGGCGGAAATCCAGCGATGATTTAATAGATTATTGGATTGAGCCCGTTGAATTGTAGTAACAACTTGTTAGCTTATGGCTTGGTCCGGTTGGTATAATATGCGATAACCAAATACCATCGCTTCTGTCTAACGTTTACTCTTTACTAAGTGAGAAAAGCAGTACATCCTATTTTTTACTAACCGATTTCGAAAAAGTAGGAGGTTATAACCATTTGATTTAAAATAGAATATAAAGGTGTAGTTTTTTTTGTCGTTACTACTTGCCCCGGTAGACGTAACAACTTGCCCCAAACACGATGTAAGTTGTAACACCGCACTTCTAGAAAAATAATTGATGGTAAAATAGTTATGGTATTATTGACGTGATAACGTCTTATAATTCGGTGAAGCCGGCTGCACGCCCGCAAAACATGACGTCATGTAACGTTACCGTTAGTTCGTCGTCAGTGCCATGCGGACGAAGCTGAGCGCTGAAGGCGCCACCCGCCGAGTCCCGCGGTATCACTACTCGCGCTATCAGCGTACTGATTTCTTAAGACGTTGTCACGTTTAACTATCGTCAGTAAACCGACTTTACAGACAACCATTTTTTTTTTACTTAATTTGGTAGAGGAAAAGTTACAGCATCCATCTATTTTTATTTAGTAGCAATATAATGAATAGATCTCAAGATATAGGTATTAGTTTTTATGATAACTGTTACAACAAGCCCCTCGCTCCCCTAGGTAATAGAGTTAGTGGATGCGTGCGACTGCTTCTGAATATATGAACGAGCGCCTCGTCAGTGGGGTGACGAACGAGCCCCCCTCGGAGCCCGAGCGCGCCGGGGCCGGCGGCGCGGGCGGCGCATTCCAACTGCGCATAAATCAGGAATTGGCGTTTCTTTTCGACGCTTTCCTTTTTATTACCCACTTATTGGCCTGTAGCCACTGATATATTAGCGTTATTGGTGGAAGCGATTAAAGCTCTACGTGAGCGTAAAATACGACGCGGCACAACGCGCCGCTGTGGGAAGGCCAAGACGAAACAATCGAATTTAGACTATGACAAAGCCTTTTTACAGCTGCGTCTAATCGACAAGGTCCGTTCAAACATCTGATTTAGTTCTTATTCGACATTACTTCTAGATTTTATTTGATTACTAGAAGCGCCCCGCAGTTTTACCCGCGTTGTTCCAGTTCACGTTATTTTTTCTCGGAACAAAAAGTAGCCTAAGTGTTTTTCTAGACTATTTCTATAATATTCTGGACAATGTTCTATGATCTAAATGTATTTCAAATTTCAGCCCGATCGTTCATACGTTGCCACGTGATTGAGCAACATCCATACAAAATTAATAAGTAGGCATTGAGAAATGGATGTAAGTACTTATCCTTTGTAAAATTTATAATTATAGTTTTACTAGCTGACCCCGCAAACGTTGTTTTGCCTTAGTGAACAACCCTTGTCATTTAGGGGTATGAAAAATAGCTAGTAGCCGATTCTCATACCTACAGAATATGGATATAAAATTTGGTTAAAATCAGTAAAGCCATTTCGGAGGAGTATAAGGAAACAAACACTGTGACACGAGAATTTTATATATAAGATAACGTAAAATAAAATATCAACAAATTAAAAAAATCTTAACCTAATAAAACTAAGTAGGTAATAAATAAAAAAACACGACATTTAAAAAAGTAGTGTGCCAAAAGTATTATGATTAAATAACCCCGCGATCGAATATCGATAAAGAATTTGATTTGATTTGAAAAAAAAGATGATGTAACGAAATAATTCATTTTAACCAAGTAATTGAAACTATCTAGATTAAAAAAATTGGCAATCTTAGGAACTGCCGATAGAAGTGAAAACTTATAGCTTAGCATTTGATAGCTCACTTTGGAAACTGCGCGGCTGAAACCGGAGGGCGAGGCCATGACCATTGCCATCTAGAAATGATGAGGAAATTCTGACGCATTTCTAGATAGCCAATGACCATGGTCCTGAGTTCACCCGAAAATTTCTTATCATTCCCGAGCGTGACGCTAGAATTCATTTGTCAGCCCACGAAAGATATGTCTATGACGCGCCAAAAGAAGTTTTCACTTCAAAAACCTTATTCTAAAAGGGCCGTAGGTATAACTTATCTCGTGGTTTAGATTGCGGTCTCAATCTTCGTGTTAGATTTTACTACCTACGTTCTTCTAAACACAGTCAAAATGTGCTAGTTTCTAGAAATCATAAAGTAGTTAGTACGCACACGATGTCTGGTGGTACATTCTCGGCAAGTTGTGAAATCATCACGGCGCGCAAAAAAAAGGAAGTATCTGTCCGTCTTTTGTCTCCACAGATGCTTCGTCCATTTTGTTTGTTTTTTAATAATTTTTATCTCACACTAGCGATACGTCCTGGTTTCACCCGTGCTACATAATATTATTATAGCCTATAACACCCAGGGATCACTTACTTACATATCAAACGGTGAAAGAATATTTAAAATCGGTCCAGTAGTTCCTCAAATTAGCGCGTTCAAACAATTAACCTTTTTTAGCTTTTTACTATTAGCATAGATTAAATACATCAAATTACAGGGCTTAGAAATATAACATCTTAGATCTCTGGGTGACGAGCGCAGTGTAGTGTGCTAGGTAATGATTTGTTGTTTGAATTCACGTTCCAATAGCTGCGTGTCACTGTGCTGCTATGTGGCAAGCATGTTGCTTACCATCAGGCACATGTCCTGCTCGTCTCGTCATTCTTTACTTTAAAAAATTAAAAAATACGTTTAATTTCAATTCGTTACAAATTGTCCTCAGGGACACTCTCTAGAATTATTGAATTCTGATCGATTAATGATTTGAAGTTTTTTTTCAGTTTCGTTTATTTTCTAACAACTTTAGGGTCGCACTTGATCGCCATATTATGTTAAACGACGATGCGTTCTATAAAGGAGAGCAAAATTGAAATACATTTAAATTGAGTACCTACCTAGCCTACCTGGTAACGTGGTAACCTACCTAGTATACGTAGTAGTAGTAGGTACTATATTTTGATATACATCAATTTTGCTCTCCTTTGACAAGAGCACCATTTTGTCTCTTTCAATTCGTTAACGTCATGAGTATTGAACAGTTTTTAGGGTTCCGTAAAACGTAAAAACGGAACCCTTATAGATTCGTCATGTCTGTCTGTCTGTCTGTCTGTCCGTCCGTATGTCACAGCCACTTTTTGCCGAAACTATGAGAACTACACTGTTGAAACTTGGTAAGTAGATGTATTCTGTGAACCGCATTAAGATTTTTACAAAAGTTAAAAAAAAAAAAAAAATTAGGGGTGCCCCCCATACTGAGAACTGAAACTCAAAAATGTTTTTTTCATCAAACCTACACGTGTGGGGTGTCTATCGATAGGTCTTCAAAAATGATGTTGAGGTTTCCAAGATAATTTTTGTCTACACTGTATAATTTGCGCGAGAGACGCTTCCAAAGTGGTAAAATGTGTGTCCCCCCCCATCTAACTTCTAAAGTAAGAGAATGAAAAAACTAAAAAAAATATATGATGTACATTACCATGAAAACTACCAACGAAAATTAGTTTGAACTCGATCTGATGAGTTGTTTTTTTAGTACGTCATAAATGCACTATTTTTAAAACTTCGATCAAAGTTACAACGAACTACAAGAACTATGTGTACTATGTATATTATGTTACATGCTGCAACGGAACCCTTCATGGGCGAGTCCAACTCGCACTTGGCAACTTTATTTGTTATACAAGAGCTCAATTTCGACCAACTTCGGAGATTTGAAGACCTCAGACGTCAGAAAAAAATAAACCACTGTATTGTAAAATTCCAAAGATGGCGTTATAAAAGAAGACAAATGATGAATGAGAAGAATATTAAAACAGAAAAAAATGTTTTCCACACCTTGTTTAAACAATACATGCAAATTAAGAATCATTCATTCAATAATTTCATTTAAAATATCTCGCATAGTAAGTAATGTTAGACGAAACTACGTTCTGAACGATTACTGAAACATCCCCGTTCCTCGGGAGCTCGGGAGTCGGGAGTGTGCATCCCGGGCAGGACCGCGGACCGCGTGTGCCATCTCATAACATCGCGTTGTTTATCGCCTACTGCGCGCCGGCCCATTCTTTTCCAGTTGTTTACAGGAACCGAGCGACCGATGTTTACGTTACAATAGAACGATAGCTGCAACTAACGAACCCCAACTGGCGGAAAGAGAACTCTGCGTATTGCCCGTGCCGCGGTTTGAGTGCTTTCCGTGACGTCATGTTGCGCTAAACGGTGTCATACCTAGTATCCTACTAACTAACTATACCTACTAATAATATAAAGCTGAAGAGTTTGGTTGAACACTAGGATCTCGGGAACTGCTGGTCTGAATTGAAAGATTATTTAAGATAATATTCTTATTATCACGGAGCCTATCCTATGTGTTATTCCAGGCTGTAAGCTGTGTTTCAAGTTTAAACTATCCGTTCAGATGTTCCGACATGAGATATGACTAAGCAACATACAAACTTTGACATTTATAGTAGCATTATTCTAGCTGAATCGTTCACGCGTCGCTACGCCATCTATCTAAAATCAACCGTACCAATTCAAATCTAGAACAAATTTGGTTACCTTAGAATCTAATGACGCAACCTTTTAAAAGATTGACACATGCTGTCACGCAACGAAAGCTCTCAAAAAACAATATCTTTTCCCGTTTTTGTTACATTTTTACCCGACTGCGCGACGCAAAGGAGTGGTAATGTGTTTAACAGTCTATGTATGTATGTATGTATGTATGTATGTATGTATGTATGTATGTATGTATGTATGTATGTATGTTCCTTTGAGGCACTATACAGACCAAACGCCTAGGCCGATTTTTATGATTCACACGTCAATCGATTCCTCATAATCTGGCGAGTGACACTAAAGACATGACATTAGTGTAAATCCAATATGGCGGATTCAAGACGCCATATTGTCCAAATAAAAAAAATGAAAATCACCAAAATATGTCAAGAGGGATATCGTTGAATAGGTATTTGAAAATAATGTTTAGCTTTCTCTCAATGTTTTTCGATTTGACTGACCGTTTAGGATGTATATCGATTTAAAGTTGAGTGACAACCATTCTCACATTTATAGGTTTTTAGGTAGCAGAAAACTTCGTATAACTAACTGTACGTGTGAATGTGGATGGACATTATATACTAATGTATCTAGTAGGCATCGATATAAATCAATAGATGTGCCCTGAGAATCTTGAAATTGGTAATAAACTGCGACTCTGTATGTATCGTAAGTGGTTTACAAACAACCAATCTACTTGACCCCTATAATCGCTAGCGGC
Organism: Ectropis crepuscularia; assembly: GCA_963693475.1. NCBI lineage: Eukaryota > Metazoa > Arthropoda > Insecta > Lepidoptera > Geometridae > Ectropis > Ectropis crepuscularia. Next base: position 42,223,776 of record OY856338.1, read on the forward strand.
GAGATTTGCTGTGGTTCTACTTATTTTGGTTGTTGACACCGAATAATGATAGGTAAAAACGTCCGGCGTCCACCGCGTCCTGCAACCGACTAGAACGGAAAGAGTGAGCTCACTCTTCCCAACTTTGACATGATTGCGTGCGCCGTGAAGTTTGGGATGGGGCCCATCTTGGGTTCTACGATCTATGCTAGTAGGTATATTGGACTACCTTTTTTTCGTACGTGCAGGTACGTGATAGTGGGAACACGGAACCGCTCTCGGATTGCTCGGCCTCGGTCGCCCATCTCCAACTTCAAACGATTTAGTAGGTACTAACGTCAATCGAAAACCTATACTAACACAAAACTATAAATATGAATTACATGCAGTAGAAAATCCTAATCGAAATACATATTATATCAGTAGAAACGAAGACATTTGGTCAACAACCAAAAGATGCATATTATATATTATGTTGAGCATATTAACATTCACAACTAAAAAGTATAAAATAAAAAAATATAATTTAAAAACTCAAAAACCCGACTGCATAAAAAGTGAACCAAACTACGTACTCGCATACTAAAAAAACTGAAAAGAATAAAACAAGCATTTAGATTTCTGGTGGTCTAGAATTATATAATATGTTATTGTAATAATACTATTGAAATATATACAATATTTTCTAATAAAAGAACATTACAACTGAACAGTCGGGATCCATTATTATTCGACATACAATGTAATTGTTCAATGGATCCCGACTGTTCAGTTGTAATGTTCTTTTATTAGAAAATATTGTATATATTTCAATAGTATTAATACAATAACATATTATAGAATTCTAGACCACCAGAAATCTAAATGCTTGTTTTATTCTTTTCAGTTTTTTTAGTATGCGAGTACGTAGTTTGGTTCACTTTTTATGCAGTCGGGTTTTTGAGTTTTTAAATTATATTTTTTTATTTATTCATACTCCGCTCCTGTTGATAGTAGCGTAATGTTAAATAGCCTTCCTCGATAAATGGGCTATCCAACAGAGAAATAATCTTTCCATTTAGACATGTAGTTCCCGAGATCCTAGCGTTCAAACAAACAAACAAACTCTTAAACTTTATAATTTTAGTATAGATAATAATTATAATTATTATTAGCATATAATTATTGCGCTGGTACTTAACAGTCCAAATATAAAATTACCAGAACACCAGAAGCCGCTCAGGTAGCTAACTGAGTTACAACGTTCATTTATAATTATTTTTAAGCCTCAGAACCTTCTCTCTAAACTCTTCACGCAACGTTTTTCTAGGTAAGTTATTTTTATTTTCGGACTTGGTTTACTAGAAAAGGAAAACACCCTCACAAATTTTATTCTCGGTTAGCAAACATTTTCTATTGAATAAACGCTTTTTAAGGGTTTTTTGCCTTCTGCTTATTAATAATAAAAAAGTAAAAAATACAAACATCTGTTTATGCTATCTTCCTCCTTACTTATCAACTGAGAATATGCAGGAATTTTATAATAACTGTCAAAATAACATACTAAATACTCAGAATCTGGAAGAGTTTCTTATAATTGGCGACTTTAACACTCCTCGCGTTTGTTGGTCTAAATCTGCTTCTTCTTCAATTATGACACCAAGTAACCCTAGTGGTGATAGGGCTGACCTCTTGTTGGAGAGTATGTCTCTTTGTAACTTAAATCAATTTAATGGTGTACCCAATATGTATGGTAAATTCTTAGACCTTGTTCTATCCACGTCACTATTACAAGTATATGAGTCTGACGCTATTAGTAAACTAGACAGATATCACCCCTCTATCGTGATCAACTTGGAATCTGTAGAAAATACTAAATGTTTTAGGCCAAAACCGGGCAAGCGGTTAGATTTTAACAAGAGCGATTATACGAAAATTAAACTGGATCTTGAGTCTACTGACTGGGACGATGTTTTTCAGGCTCCAGGCACTGATGAATCTGTAACTAAATTTTATGCGAAACTTAATGAAATACTTGGAAAGCACACACCATTAGTTAAGAAAAACTCAAATTCTAATCCTATCTGGTTCTCTCCTGCTTTAATAAGAACTCTAAAAGAAAAATCGAAACATCATCGTAATTACAAAAAATTTGGTAACCCACGCGACTATGACGTGTTTTCCATGCTTCGTCTAAGGTCTAAAAAACTTATAGAACGAGATTACAACAATTTCATTAACTCGGTAGAAACATCCATAGAAAACAACAATATCAAACATTTTTGGCAATATGTAAAGAGTAAAAAAAGTACAGATGCAATACCTCTTAAGATGAAGCACGATGGACAGATAACGTCACAACAAGAACAGATATGCGAACTGTTTTCTAATTATTTTAGTTCTGTTTTCGAAAAACACGATTCACACATCCGATATCACGAAGGAACCGATGGTCAAGAGTTATGTGGTGGTATACTTAGTGGCATATTGATCAATCAGGAAGACATTCTTAGTAAAATTGCTAAGATTGATCCTAATAAGGGGGCAGGTCCCGACGGAATTCCCCCTCTTGTGGTCAGAAAGTGCGGTAAGGAATTATGCTCTCCTCTTTCTGTATTGTTTAATATGTCCCTTCATACAGGTATATTTCCGTCACTTTGGAAAACTGCCTACATAATTCCCATATTCAAAACTGGTGACAGATTGAGCTGTGATAATTACCGTCCCATAAGCATACTTTCTTGTTTGGGTAAACTCTTTGAAGCAGTTGTATATGATGTTATGTATCATCATATTAGTTCACAACTGTCGCCCAAACAGCACGGATTTGTACGTAATCGATCTACTACTTCGAATTTGCTAGAATTGAAAAACTACATATGCCAGTCTTTTTCGAAAAAGGCACAAGTTGATTGCGTATATACTGACTTTTCTAAAGCTTTCGACAAGGTCAGCCATAAAATGTTAATTCGCAAATTATCGTCTCAGTTTGGAATTCATGGTAGTTTGTTGAGGTGGATAGAGTCATATCTTACTAGACGTAGTCAGCTGGTTGCAATCAGGGGCTTCTTGTCTACACCTGTATTAATAACATCTGGAGTACCCCAAGGTTCTCATCTTGGGCCTTTGCTTTTTATCGCTTTTATCAACGACCTTGTAGACAAGCTTAATAACCCCTGTCTATTATACGCAGACGACCTTAAAGTCTTTTCTCAAATCAACAATATCAGAGACGCGGAGATCCTTCAGTCTGATCTAGATGTTATTTACAGATGGTGTGAAGTTAATCGTATGGTTTTAAATATTAATAAATGTGTAATGATAACGTTCACAACTAAAGTTAATAAAATACTGTTCAATTATAAAATTCAAAATGATATGTTAGAAAGAAAGACTGTTGTAAAGGATCTTGGCATTTTGTTGGATGAGAAAATGACGTTTCGCAATCATTATGATCATATAATTAGTAAGAGCACTAAACTCCTGGGCTTTATTTCTCGGATTACGAATAAATTTAAAAAACCTACAAGTTTTTTAAATCTGTACTATGCCCTAGTACGGAGTGTTCTAGAATATAATTCTGTTGTATGGTCACCACATTACGAAGTGCATAAGAGGCGTATAGAACGAGTACAGAGCAAGTGCTTAACCATACTGTGCTACAGGCAGGGGCTGCGGCGCCAATTGCAATCTTATCCCGACAAACTTGCTAAATTTAAAATGCAAACTCTTGAATCTAGACGTGCTTATAATGAATTTGTCTGCCTCTTTAAGATATTGCATGCTCATATAGACTCCCCCACTCTTCTCTCCAGTATCAACATTAACATCACCCCTAGAGCCCGCGACTATCATGCTAGGATTTTTTCGTTGCAGGTTTACACCAATAATACGTCATTTTATAACCCTATAGTGAGAATGTGTCGCCAATATAACGAAATTCATAAAAAATACCACGACACAATTGATGTATTTCATAACAAAATGTATAAATTTAAAAATGAACTTAGGAAGATAGTATTTACGCCATATGTTCGCTAAAGTCGATTTTCATTATTATAAAGTTTTCAAATTATAAAGTATTTCTTGGTTGCGTTTACATATTTTAGTTATGTTATAGTTTTAGTTGCATGTAGGTATGAGTTAAGTTAAAGTTATTGATTTATATTGTAGGTATGTATTTAATTTAGTGACTGCCTCAATATTCTAGTTAAGTTGTGTGTGCATGCTTTGGATAACAGTTTAGAACATCACAATATTATAATTTATCTGATAATTAACATTAACTGTAAACTGTTATGTACGCCTAATTAAATAAATAAATAAATAAATAAATAACGTACAGTAAAGTTATAAAAAGAGATCAACTTCGGCATTTAACAGAATAAGCGTTTTGAAATATTTCTAAACTACCTGTCCTACTAGCGACAGCAACAGCTAGCGCTAGCCGGAGTAGCGGGGAACAGCCCGCAACTCTGTCGGGGTTGAACTTTAGACGTATAGGTGTTGTGTGGAATTTGACTGCTTTATCAAAACACGTTTCGATGTTATAATTAACTAGCGGCCCGCTCCGGCTTCGCTCGAATAAATACCTAGATATCAACTGCAGCGCCATCTGCCGTGCTGATTTGTGAACCTAAACCATGGAGGGCCCTACCCAAACGTATACAAAAAAAATCATTTAAATCGGTCCAGCCGTTTAGGAGGAGTTCACTAACAACGAAAAGTGGCATTGACTTTTATATTTGTAGATATGAGTTTCTTTTTATTTTTTATGTTTCTTATCTTATCACTACGACTAGACTATGCATTTTTGTGGAATAATAAGTACTTAGTCTAGGGGATATTTTTGACTCTGAACCGTACCTATGTGTTTCAAATTTCAACTAAATTTGTTTAGTCGTACCAACATTATACGTAGTTAATATTTATTCACTAAGGAACTACTTATGCATTTTTTCGGGATAATAAGTAGCCTATTTGCTATTCTAAAGTATAAAGTATAAAGTATATGTGTTTCAAATTTCAAGCACACTGTTCCGACGTTGCAGTATATATTTGTTTCCTAGGAACTGCTTTTTTTCGAAATAACATATAGCCTATGAGCTATTCCAGACTATAAGCTATCTGTGTTCCAAATTTCAACTCGATCCGTTTAGCCGTTTCGACGTGATTGAGCAACAAACATCCAAACATTGACATTTATAATATTAGTAAGATTATAAATTATTTATAATATTATTTATAATATTACATCCAAACAGTGACATTTATAATATTAGTAAGATTATAAATTATTTATAATATTATTTATAATATTAGTAGATGCGATAGTTTGGATCATTTGATGTTATATGTTTGTTCCTCAGGCACGTCGGACCTTCTGAACAGATTGGGTTGTGATACGGAATATCTACAACGAGTCTATCGTCAGGAATAACACATGTCTTTTATTGCGGGAAAGTAACTGGAACGTTAACTACGTGGATAAAACTACGAGGCGCTGCTAGTACTAGGTATATAAATATTAAATATAAAATAAATAAATATTATATGTAGCCCTTCAATCTTTTGGAAGGGGTTCGGCATCGGGGTTAGATGGGCTACGCCCAGAGCATCTGCAGGAATTGGTTTCGCCTTCGGCCGGCGATAACGGGCCAAGGCTGTTGGAGTCCCTAACCAGACTCTGCAATTTTCTACTGAAGGGACGCCTTAACAAGGAAATTTGTCCCTATTTGTATGGGGGCACTCTGTGCGCTCTTCGGAAGAAGGACGGGGGTATTAGACCCATAGCGGTTGGCAATACGTTTCGTCGACTCGTGGCCAAACTCTGTTGTCGAGCTGTTAGGGACTCAATGGCAGAGTACTTACAGCCCCATCAGTTGGGTTTTGGTACTCGACTTGGCTGTGAGACTGCTATTCACGCGACCCGTAGTTTTGCTATGCGTGAGGGTAGCACTGACGTTATTCTTAAGCTTGATATTAAAAATGCGTTCAATAGTGTAGACCGGTCCGTTTTTTTGTCAGAGATAAAATCTTTGGCTCCTGTCATTTATCCATTCCTACACCAATGCTATTCGGATCCAAGCAACTTATTTTTTAACAATAGTTGCATAATCTCTCAGGCAGGGGCACAGCAAGGGGATCCTCTCGGTCCTTTGGTTTTCAGTGTGGCGATCCACAAGACAATTACCTCGCTCCAGGCTCCTCTTAATATTTGGTATTTGGACGACGGTACTATCGGAGGAAGTCCAGATGCCGTTGAGAGGGATGTGAAGATCCTTTTCCCGGCACTTAAACAGCTAGGTTTGGAAATTAATTCTGCTAAGTGCGAGTTCTTCTCTTGCAGCAGAACGGCGGAGGAATCCAGCAAAAGGTTTGCCGCTGTCATACCGGGACTTAGGATAATGGATCTGAGTTCCTTCAGTCTCTTGGGTGCTCCCATTTTTCCGGAGGGTGTGGCTGACTGTTTGGAGGATAGAACCCGGGTGATGATGTCACTAGCCACCCATTTGAAACATCTTCCTGCACATGTCGCGACTGTACTTCTAAGGAGTTGTTTGGCGATGCCCAAGATGACTTATCTTGTCAGAGCAACCCCATGTTGGAGGTGCCCTGAGGGGGTGTCGCGCTTCGACGGTGCGTTGAGAAGTCTTCTGGAGGACATACTTAACGTACAGCTCGATGACCAGCAATGGTGTCAGGCCAGTTTGCCTGTTCGGTTCGGGGGTTTGGGGGTTCGTCGACTACTGGAGACCGGTCCTGTGGCTTTCGTCGCCTCGTCGCACGGAGTTGCGAAGCTTGTTACTAGCATCTTATTTCATAATGGTAGCTTGATTCGCATTCCGTATGCCGAGGAGGCGTTTCAGTTTTGGTCATCTCTGTGTCCAGGTGTCGGCGCGCCGGATAAGCCAATGGTTCAGAGGGCTTGGAGCGACTCGGTTTGCGAGGGACTTTTGTTGCAGCTGAAAGGGGATGCCTCAGGGGCAGATTTGGCCCGTTTAAATGCTGTAGCGAGGCCTGAATCGGGGGCATGGTTACATGCTTTACCCTCTCCACACTTGGGCACCTTAATGGATGACGATTCGTTGAGAGTTGCGGTGGCTCTGCGGCTCGGTTGTATCGTCTGTGAACCTCACAGCTGTGTCTGCGGGGCCAAAGTCGAGGGTAACGGTCACCATGGCCTCAGCTGCACTCGATGCATGGGTCGCAGACCGAGACATCATGCTATCAACGACATCCTGAGGCGGGCTCTTGTGTCGGCAGAGATACCCAGCATTTTGGAACCCGCTGGACTATCGCGCTCGGATGGCAAGCGACCTGATGGCCTTACTTTGATCCCATGGCAGAGGGGACGCTGTCTCGTGTGGGATGCAACGTGTGTAAGCACGTTTGCATCCTGCCATCTCGCCGCTACCGAGCAAAGTGCCGGCGCAGGAGCGGAGGCGGCTGCCAGAGCCAAGCACCTCAAATACTCGTGTTTGGGGTCGGCTTATGATTTCGTCCCGTTTGCCGTTGAGACTGCAGGGCCGTGGTGTGCAGAGGCTCGAAGGTTTATGCTGGACCTCGGACGGCGTTTGCGTGAAAGAGGGCGCGATTCCCGGGCAGGCTGGTATCTGGTTCAGCGGAATTCCATGGCGATTCAGCGGGGCAATGCGGCCAGTATTATGGGGACCTTTGAGCGACACTCGGCGCGTGGGGGAGTTTTTATTTGACCAGTAACATGATTTGTCTTGTTACGTGCTTTGGTATTATTGTTTTTTTCTGTGTCGACTTTGTGTAATATTAAAACCTTTCAATAAATATGGAACTCTGTGTGAATTTTGATCAAAACTTTACTGAAAAACACGTTCGTTTTTCCTAAGTATTGACCAAATATTTGGAATAAGGAATAAGGCGGTGAAGTGTACCTGATAAATAACAACGAAAACCAATAAGATTGGTTGTGATGAAGCGACGTGAGTTCGTCTTGCGTTTGACCAATTTATCCAACAATCTACTGGCATTGACTGTTTCGAAGTCAGTACACAACAGCCTTAGCCCCTTCGAGAGTTGCGTTGTGGTGCCTTGTTTGTCCGCCGAAACGCGTTCAAAGCGCACGGGGTGTTTACATTACTTGTACTGCACTCAATCCTGTCCTATGCTGATTGGGCTCAAAGACGACCTAAACTAATTATCACCAGTCAGCCCCTCTATGGTTCTCGACTATTTGCGTTGTGGTTATCACGTAATCAAGTCTAATTAGGCTTCGTTCGTCCAATAATGTAACCTCATCAATCGAACTCTGAGGCCGCAGGTTCCAATACCACCTGTAACTATGAGTACATTTCCAATTGCTTATGAACGAGCTTATCATCAACACTGGTATCGACGGCGAAGGGAAAATATTGTGAGGAAAAGAAAAAAAACGCCGTGTTCCAAGAAAAAAACATCTTTCAATGGACACGAGTCATCTGCCAATCTGCATTATAGTCCAGTAACTTTATACATTTCAGTATGCGTTAAATCCGGTAGATCTGATTTTTTGCAGACTTGTTTATGATGTTGGATGTTGGCCTAATGATTAATCCAAGTTTGTGATCTCGAGCGCCGAACGCAACTTTGTAAAAAATTGAAAAAAACAAATTTGATTTTTGGTTCTCCCAAATTTAACCATTTTTTATGTATCGTAATGTTAAAGTTTTTTGGCTTTCGTGAACTTAGCAGCTCTTTGACTTTCGAAAATTTTACAGCTGGCTGTCGTAACATTATCAGCTTTTTGGCTCTCGTAAACTTAGTCGCTTTTTAGATTTTCTAAAGTAAACAGCTTTTTCCCTATCGTAAATTTAAGGTTTAAGGTTTATTAAAGACATTTGTTCTCATATAATACAATTAATATCACTTCCATGAGAACACATATAAATAAAAACATTAGGTACCTAGTTCGCCACCACACAAAACTTAACAGCTTTTAGGGTACAATATTGAGTTTGGTTGCAATATTAGTACAATAGATGTCGTTTAATGTGTGTAAGTATCAACAGCTCCCCGATTGGAGCACGGGTCTACCGCCGAACGACAACTGTCTTAACTTTAATGTTACTCTCTCTTTTCTTTGCGTTTGAAATGATAGAGATGGCAAAAGCAAAGCCAAAGCAGATTTAGTTAGGCGGTAGAAGGGCGGGTGGGAGTCCGTTGTGTACTACCTACCTACTAGACTCAGGTCTTAAATTAACTCTTGCGGGATATAGTAAACCTCTCGTTTAGGATGAATGTTTAACCTCAGCTAGTATAGCTCACAATAATCAATTACTTAATTTAATTTGAAGTCAAATTATTTTTTAAGTTTGTGAAAAAAAAGCGTTGAAGAACTAGTTATTTTCGAAGTGGGCAGCAGACAAAATAAGTTTGGGAACCCCTTATCTACACCATTCTCGAATCCACTTCATACACACAAAAAAAATAGTGCCAGTCATAGGGACTGCCAATAGAAGTGAAAACTTATAACCCAGAATTTGAAAGCTTACTTTGGAAACTACGCGGGTGAAACCGGAGGGCGCTACTGGTCTGGAATAAATCTTCCAAGCATTGTCGTCTAAATAAGTCTTCTAAGCATGGTCATCTAGATTAGCCAATAGCCGTCTAAAATTCTGGCGCATTTTCCATTACCATATTAGACCATAGTCATATAGAAATGCGTCAGCATGTCCCGAGTTCACCCGAACCCTTCATTCATTTACAAGCGTGACCATACGCTTCATTCACAACCCACAAAAACCGTCCAGGCCGCGTGGTTCGACAGCGTAGTTCGATCAATCGGACCACGTGCACTTTTTTTTCCCGTTGGTTCCACGTTGGTTGGTCACCACGTGAACTACTGATACTTGGGACCGCGTGGTTCGACTTTAGAATCGCACCACGTGAACTACTGATACTTGGGACCGCGTGGTTCGACTTTAGAATCGCACCACGTGAAACTACGTCCGTGGTAGGTGCGCCAGAAAAATATTTTTTCACTTCAAAAATGTATACATATAGGTAAGTATATTGATCTAGCTGTTTAGGAGGAGTTTAATTACAATCACACGCACAGGAGATAGAAGTAGGTAACGATATAATATTGGTCGAAATGTCTCCTACAACACTATCTACTATCTACACGGCTTCAACCTAAGAAAAGTAAGTTTAAAATATGTAGGCACGATAATCAGAACGATAATCAATTATAGTGGTAGGTATAATTGGTATAACACAGGCTACTTTTTATCGCACCAAAATAACGGGAATGGGAACTACGCTGGTGAAATCGCGGTGTGCTATTAGTGAAGAATACTTATCACAAAATGTTCAATAATAAAGAAGAAAGTAGCATTCATCTTTCTAGTAATCATGAAATAAAACATCGTGATATTGCTGTGACAAACAAACGAGAACTAGAACTTTATTCCAAGAGAAAAAACAAGAAAAGACATTTGATTCAAATCAAGGAACAAAAGAAAAAACATAACACCACAAAGATGCTACCAAAGAGAATGTAAATACTTGATGCTACAGTTCTGTTACATACAAGTAGCTCAAGATGGTAGGTACTACTAGTATCTATGTTTTAATATTTACAACAGTCTTACATGCGAAAAACCTTAGAGTTGCGCAATTTTTTGTAATAGCCCGCTTAAATTCATAAAGACAAAACTTTAATATTTTATGTAAAGTAACAAAGAGATATATTCAATGAGTAATATTAATATGAGCGTGGTACGAGCAGTGTCACATTAAGGCGCCACCACCGCCGTCGACACACGCGCTGCGAGTTGCCGTCGGTTGTCGGCCGTCGGTCGTCGGTCGTCGGTCGTCGGCCGTCGGCCGTCGGTCGTCGCGTCGGTCACTCCGCCATATGGCGGCCACTCCAACAATAAACAAGTTTTTCTATTCCCGCAGCTAAGTGGCCATTATTCTGTATTGTTTGTTTGTGTGACTTTTTACCGCGCTCAGGTTTTATTGATGTGATTTGTTGGCAGAAGAGACTAGTAGCACCGCGTTATTTTGTCCGTTATCTCGTAGAATAATGTTTTGGGAATAAAGAACTTTTACACGCAGGACAAACACAAATACCTACTATTTGTGTTTGTATAAACTATCCCCGTTTTTATAGAACACGACTTCAAGAAACCCTTGTTAGAAAATGATCGCCACAAAATAGCTAGCTTTACAATCTTGGTGTCTTCAAATCGAGAGTAAATCGGTTATTTTTCTAGGTAACAATAGTTAAAAAAAGGTATTTCGAGTTAAGTTGTAAGTACGAGTTTAGGAGTTGTAAAAAACCCCTTTGTTTTGTTAGCAAAGATTGCCAGGACAAGCAGATGCTGTCATATTCAAATATTTGGTTAAATTAAATACTAAATTTTGGTTAAAATTAATGAAGCTAGGTGCCACCTAGTTAATGCGAGACTCGTCCTTCGAGCCTTCGACCGCCTAACTAAATCGGCATAGGCTTTCCTACTGCTGTCTCTATAATTTCAAGCGAAAAGAAAAGGGGGCAATAGCAAAGCTAATACCTATTTCCTTAGGAAGTAGACCCCCGGAAGTGACGGGGGAAGGACGCGGATCGCGGTCGGTGTCCGTCTTGAAGGTAATCCCTTGGTTTCGCGGAATGGTTCGGAATGCAGTGAGTATCGGGAATCACGCCGCGTCGTCGGCAATCGAGCAACAATGCATTCTGGTCAGTCCAGAGAAATTACAGGGCTTAGAGATATAATATCTTAGACCTCTAGGTGACGCGCGCAGTGCAGTGCTAGGTAATGATTTGGACTCTTCGTGTTCCAATAGCTGCGTGGCACTGTACTGTAATCTAACAGGCACGTTGCTTACCATCAGGCACATGCCCTGCTCGTCTCGTCACTCTAAACAATAAAAAATTGGCAGTCGTAGAAACTGCCGATAGAAGTGAAAACTCGTAACTCAGAATTTGATAGCTCACTTTGGAAACTACACGGGTGTAACAGGAGGGCGTGGCCACCTAGAAATCCGTCAGCATTTCCCTTTGGCTGTCGCATTTCTTGAAAATGTAATCTTCCCCGAGATTCCGAGTTTACCCGAAGATTTCTTATCATACCCGAGCATGACGAAAATTCTTCCTTCAGCCTTCAGCCCACGAAAAATCTGTCTAGGCGCGCCAAAAGAAGTTTTCACTTAAAAAAGTTATCGAATACGACGCATATACATATAACCATCGAGTAGGTTGTGCTGTACCATCAGATAAATAACAGTTGTTGAATATTTCTCATACAACACCATCTGGTCACAAACGAAACAAAACTTGTACTGTGGAAGCCAGAGATAGCTGAAATAATACTTATTTCATTCCAAATACATACCTATAATATAATAGGTACATATACCTAAATATCTCGACAAAGAACACATATAAATTTGTACTCATCACACTAAATATTTGGCCTGGCTGGGAATCGTATCGACGGTCCGCGGGTTAGCAGGCAGACTTATTACCAACTTAGCTACTAGACCACACAGACAAACACACTTAAGGTGATATCAGACGGTTCACTTTTCTTTCATTTTCGTCTTTCATTCGGCATCTTTCACTCGAAATGAATCGTCTGAACCCCAAATGAAACGAGAGTGCCGAATGAATTCATTAATGAACCGATCCGACGATGTTAGATTTTGGCATTCGGCATCTTTCACTCCAACTACGAATGAATGGAAAATGAACCGTCTGAACACAGAGAGAACGTTCACTCGGATTCGGGCATTTTGTCTCGAGCTCGGTAGCAGACGCACGTCCCGTTGCGTCGCGGAAAATTGGCGCCAAAATGGTGTTCAAGTGGAATGAGCAAAGTACGGTGCTGTTTTTGGAACATTTTAAGAATTAGGTACCAATGTTTATGGAACCACAAACTTGACGAATACAAAGATAGAACATTACGTACAAACGCTATAAAATCCCTAATTAGTAATTTAAACCTCGAGGTTACTGAAGAAGACATCAAACATCAAACATAAAATAAAAACTATTAATGATCACAAATTAAACGGATTCCGAGACGCACGACTTCACCCGATGACATATTAAAGTAAATAATAGATGAACGTTCATTTCTTTGTCATTCGCAGTTTGTCGTGTGAACATGGAATGAAAGAAAAATGAACCATTCACTCGAGTGAATGTTCACTCGAGTGAACCGTCTGATATCACCTTTAGGTACATATTTGACATGGACGCGTGATCTATGTAGACTAAAGGCCCGTGAACAAAACTTATGGGTCAAATGAAACACCACCTATGTAAATAATAAATAAATACATTTCTTTATTTGCGAAAATGGGTAATTACAATAAGATCTTAAATGTTTACATTGAGAACTCCATAATCAACCTTACGGCATGTAAATATTAGGTTTGAAGGGCAATGTTTCCAGAGAAATTACAGGGCTTAGAGATTTAACAACTTAGATCTCTGGGTGGCGAGCGCAGTGCAGTGCTAGGTAATGATTTGGACTCCTCTTTATGTTCCAATAGCTGCGTGTTACTGTGCTGTCATGTGGCAGGTATGTTGCTTACCATCAGGCACATGTCATGCTCGTCTTGTCACTCATTATTTAAAAAAAAAAAGTTGTCTATAACAATTTGATAAAAAGACTTCACTTCTTAATTTACCACTCTAAACTGCCTATTCAAGGACTACCAATTTCACATTATTATTGTTTACATTACATAATAAATGATATAAAATTGATTAAGCATTTATCCAATCCAATGATAATGGAAGCAAAGCAATAAAGTAAATGAGAAATGAAAAACAATTATACCAAATACCAAAGGCCAAATTAAAAGCTCAAAAATCGTTTTACTAGATACTTACTGTAGACTTGCACCATTCAAGGGCTGCAAATTCCTTATCATTATCCATTCACAAAATCATAAAATTGTTAAAACAAAATAATGACAATGAAAGCATTAAAGTAATTAATTTAGCTTATAAATGAATGCTATGATTCCAATGTCCACCAATAAATAAAAGCTTTCAAATCTGAATCTAATTTGCCAGTCAGATACTCATTAAACAGTTAATGATATTATAGATTACTAGCGGCCCGTTCCGGCTTCGCTCGGACATAACCTAGACACTGTCTGCAGCGCCATCTGCCATTATTTGTGAATTTAAACCATCTTCGAATTCGAAACAAAAAAAAAACAGTCAAATCGGTCCCGTCGTTTAGGAGTTCACTGTCAAATGATTAAATAACTAAAATAGCTATAAAAAAACAGGGGTTGGTGATAAAAGGGTAAAAATTTAGGGTTGTATGTATTTTTTAACGCCACATTATAAAAAAATAAAAACAAAAAAAATTTACCAAAAAAAAAAAAAAAAATGTTTGGGGTGAACAACCCCTAATACTTAGGGGTATGAAAAATAGCTAGTAGCCGATTCTCAGACCTACTGAATATGCATATAAAATTTGGTAAAAATCAGTAAAGCCGTTTCGGAGGAGTAAGGAAACAAACACTGTGACACGAGAATTTTATATATAAGATAAGATACTAGCTGACCCCGCAAACGTTGTTTTGCCTTAGTGAACAACCCTTGTCACTTAGGGGTATGAAAAATAGCTAGTAGCCGATTCTCATACCTACAGAATATGCATATAAAATTTGGTTAAAATCAGTAAAGCCGTTTCGGAGGAGTAAGGAAACAAACACTGTGACACGAGAATTTTATATATAAGACTAGCTGACCCCGCAAACGTTTTTTTGCCTTAGTGAACAACCCTTGTCACTTAGGGGTATGAAAAATAGCTAGTAGCCGATTCTCATACCTACAGAATATGCATATCAAATTTGGTTAAAATCAGTAAAGCCGTTTCGGAGGAGTAAGGATACAAACACTGTGACACGAGAATTTTATATATAAGATAATATACTATAGATTATACAGGTAATATGCCTTCTCTGTCAGAAGACATTTAAATTTATTTTTAAATGAATATATTTCTTTTATATTCAGCAAATTTTCTGATAAGTGGTTGTAAATCATAATATGAGCCATGCAAAGTGCACTGTTTCCTAATACTGTTGTGCTATGCACAGGAATTCTAATTTTGTGTTTGTGACGCTCACCTTTTAGATTGTCAAATAATGACAAATTGTTCCGCACAAACATTACACATTCATTTAAATATAAGGAAGGCAACGTTAACATTTTTATAACATATTTGCTCGTAAAGGGTCTCTTATTGGACCAATTTCTGTATCGTAATGTATCTTATTACGCACTAGTGCTGTAATGTGTAATGTAAAACGCACGGTTTCAAAATGCTCCGTCCACAGACTAGGTAGAGAGATATGCTCCGTCTAAAACGAACGGTACCTTTTTAAATCTTAGTAAAGAGTTTTTATGTCAGAAAAGTGTGGTCAACATTTTATGCATAAAATTAACTTTGAGAGGTAAAATATAATAAAGAATTATTGAATTCGTTACATAATTTAATTAATTTAGACCATAAATTACTTTAATTTTTCTGTAACAAAACAAAAAAATAATAATTTACTTTATTGTTAATGGCATACCGGCTGGTTCTGTGCCGTTGCTTAATAAAA
The DNA here is from genome assembly GCA_963693475.1 of Ectropis crepuscularia. Lineage (NCBI taxonomy): Eukaryota > Metazoa > Arthropoda > Insecta > Lepidoptera > Geometridae > Ectropis > Ectropis crepuscularia. The sequence goes on from OY856338.1 coordinate 42,239,331, forward strand.
AAAGGCGCCGATGCGCGCGCATTGCTAATCTGTGGATCCATAGTGATTTACTTACTCTGTGCTGTGATCTGTGATCAAGTAAATATTATTCCGCGCGTTTTTTTTCGCAGTATTGTTTTTATTTGAAAATGTCGTCAGAGTTTTGTTTATTTCCTCGCAAATATGTTATAAAACGTCGTATGACATACGTGCGCTTTGATAATTACAGCCTCTGCTAATTATAGCTCTCGCCTTCGGCTCGAGCTAGCAATAAAGCCTCGGCTGTAATTATCAACTTACCGCACTTATATCATAATGTACTATTAATTTGCGGAAATGAGGTCTACACGATTTGCTTTTGACGCAGTTTGCTGATAGCCCGGACACATTTCTTTTGTGATCTGAAAACCATATGCCTTCCTGAGCTATTGCCCCAAAATATAATACCATATCGAAGCAGCGACGAGACATTGCCATTATAGGCTGATAATAAAGTAGGTTTACTTGCTCTCTTTGATAACATGGAGTGCGTATGAATACAGATTTAACCTTGAACATACGCTTTCGCCCTGATTTTTCCAGTTTAATACCCCGTTTACATGATTCCAGTCCAGCGACCGTATCCAGCGCTGGATTGCTTACTAGAATTTCCTTATTCCAGTAAGCAACCCAGCGGGTAAACGGGGTATAAGTTACAGTCAAGATGCAAACCTAGGAATTTCGTTGCGTCTATTGTTTTTATTTTATTTCAGAAATAAGTAACGTCAAGTTTATTTAATTTGTTAATTATATTCCTGTTTTTGCATTAGTTTTGTTTTGCTGAGATTTATTTTTAAATTATATTATTATTAAATTTTATAGGATGATAGAAGGGTATAAAGTATTATGATTCAGCACTATGCCGTTACATGTAAGCTGTCCAACTGAGTGCAGTTGAAGAAGGGGGGGGGGGGGTTGCAACCCTCGATCATTTCTCCTTGTCGCATGATTTTTCTACGACATTGCGAAATAATGGATTAGAGGAGGTATTGAAACTGTATGGAACCAATGTCGTACATAATCAAATGACCAAATTTACTCTGTAAATCGTCGGAAAATCATGAATTATTCCGAAAAACCATTAATTAAAAAAATTGGCAGTCATAGGAACTGCCGATAGAAGTGAAAACTTATAACTCAGAATTTGAAGCCTACTTTGGAAACTACACGGGTGTACCGGATGGCGTGGCCTGACCATCATGGCGTGGCCTGACCAACATGGCATGGCCATCTAGAAATGCGTTAGCATTTTTCATTGGCTCACGCATTTCTAGATGGTCATGCCGTGATGGTTAGGCCACGCCCTTTCAGCATTTCCCATTGGCTGACGCATTTCTAGATGGCCAATGGGCGTGGCCCCGAGTTTATCCGAAGATTTCTTATCATACCCGAGCGTGACGCCAGTGACGCTAAAATTCAATTCACACCCCACGAAAAATCTGTCTAAAAGCGCGCCTGCGCGCCAAAAGAAGTTTTCACTTCGAAATACTTGGGAGGTGTCAAGGGACATTCTGATGGAACGAAGTTGTACAAAATATTGCAACTCTTTACTGTTTCTGTTGCCCTGGTACTGGTACCTAGGGGCAAACGCAACTCTTTTATATTTCTGTTGTCCTGGTATCTGGAGATAAACGCTGGGCTGTTGGAGGTAGGTAATCGAAAATCTTTACTGTTTCTGTTGCCCTGGTACCTACCTGGCCGTTTTTACCGAGTTTACCCGAAGATTTCATATCCGATCCGATCCATTATCATATCCAAGCGTGACGATTGATGATTCCATTTCACAGCCCACGAAAATTCTGTCTATAGCGCGCCTAAAGAAGTTTTCACTTCAAAAATTAAAATGTATAATGTTTATAATTTCAATACCTCTTCTAACTATTTTTCCGCAACGATTAAAACTTCCACGGGGTTCCAACTCTGCCGCTGGCGGCGGAAATATGGGGACGCTTTCGCATTACTCTGCGAACCCGCCGCGGCCTGCCCGCCTCCGGGACCTTCTCTGGGGCGTACTCTTGTCACCGGCGCACCTGAACCCAGGATACGCCGTGACCACTTCGTGGACCAACCAGTGAGTGGGTGCCAGACGCCCCCGCGTCTGGACATCCCTGGTACCCTGCGTCGGGTCAGGCCTGAGGTCCCGCCGCCTACCATGGTCGATCGGCCGGTCAAAGTCGTGGCGGGCAGGGAGAGCGGCACATTATAAGATCGACGGTACTCTCCCGTCGCGGCCTCCACCTCACAGCCGCGATGCTCACCCCCTAACGCCGCGGCACACCTCAGTTGCGCTAGTGTCACAACATCGCACAATCTACATGGACGCGTCGTCGTCGGCTTGGAGGCAAAGCCTAGACGCGCTCGTCTAGGCGGTCCCCCACCTCGGGATTCCTCTTCGCTTCACTGTGGGTGACCAGGCCACGGCTATTGAGCCCCTCGCCTCATCAATGCGGGAAACCTTCTGGGGGGGATACATACTTACCTGACCTAATTTAGTTTATTGTGTATCGTTTTCAGTTAATCAACTCAATTACAATTTACGTAATTCATCTCTATAATTGTATTTCTGGCATTATCGCAATTATCGTTTTTGACTTGTAAGAATATTTAGGTGTATTATGCGACCTCAAACCTTGCAACCGAATCGACACCACAGTCGCAGTGGGTGCCTGCTCATCGAGTACCAATTATCGTGTTACTTAAGGCGGAATTACATTACGAAATTAGTGGCATGAAATTAATTTCGCGACATTAGTTTTAACAACAGTTTCACATGTAATTTAATACTTTCGTAATGCATGCATTAATTTCACGAATGCAAATGAGTTTCGTGCCCTGCGCGATTTTTAGGTGAAATTAGTGTCATGCAACTAATTTCATAGTGTAGATGCGACGTGAAACTAGTGTCGCGAAAGCACCTGTTCTGTGCGGACGTGTGTAGTTTTATCATTGCGCGCGCTTTAAGCGTTAAAAATGGCAAACCAAACATGGAGTACAGATAAAATATACAATTCATCAATGAATATCAGCGACAAGAGTGTCCCTGGGACCCGAAATAGTTTTTATAGCTCTCAGGATCTTCACCGGCTAATTCAGAGACTAACTTCATTGCACCCAAATGCTTTCTTGTTAACCATCCTCGAATCCACCAACGTCTTTTTTTTCTTGATAGGTAGTCTTTTTTTAAGTTTATATAGAAGCATTTCTTTAACTACATTGAATATAGCTTTGATGCTGATGGGGCCATGGTTATTGCGATACTGTGGGTTTCACGACACTTTTTATTTCACGAAATTACTTTCGCATATATCGAAACTACTTTCGTGAAACTGATTTCAACATGCATGACACTAATTTCGTAATGTAATTCCGCCTTTATTGACACTTGACTGAAACGTAATTTGATTTCCTAGCCTAATTTAACCTAATAAACCAAAGCTATCCATCCATCTATCGCATCGAATCGAAATACTCTTTACCTTTATTATATCAAATATCTAAATCAATAACGTAACATAACATAGCGTAACGTAACATAACTACATATTTCAAATGGGTACAATACTAGCATCTGCTCGCAACGTTGTCTGCGTATAATTTATAAAATATCCATCCCCTAAGTTACACTTTATTTCTCGGAATAGTAAATATTGGTGGACATTTCTCACACAACACCATCGAGCCTAAAACTAAGCAAAACTTGTACCATGAGAGCCCTCGCGAGGAGGGGTTTTGGGCACGCTCCGTTGGATTGTGGCTTGCGGCGCATCGCCGGAGACAGGCCCATCACCCCGCGAGGCGAGCCCGCAAGGACGCCGGTAGTGGCAGGTCGCGGTCGAGTGCGGTCCCACAACTCTACCACCCAGGCATGGCTAGACGAATCCGTGTGGATTTTACTCTAATTACACACCCCACCGTGTCCGTGCACGGCGCAGCGGACGAAGCTTGAATTAATTTCCCGCACGAATATCATCAACAAATATCCAAAGTGATGAGATTGCTTGTTTTAAGACATTGTCTCTGGGTAAATTTAAAGTTGTTTTGAAATCATGGCTTTTTGACAAGACATTTTACTCCCTAAATGAATATCTTCGAATATTCTGACAACTTTGGGAAGACACTCGAAAGATTTTGTGTGATATTTTTCTAATATGTACGAACCTATTTTAATATTTTTTCAATATACATTGACAAATTGGATTTTTTTGTATGTCTGCGAGGACAAAACTGTCTTTGAGTACTGGCGTATATTTGTATCATCCTAATCGTAGTATTTACATTCTCTTTGATCCTAATCTGTACTCAGTTTTCTACAATAAATTATTTCATTTAATTATCACATACCATAAGATCCAAAATTGTTTCCGTTGTAAGTTCTATTTCGTTGAGTCCACTGTCTCCACCCTGCTGTCTCCTGCTGCATGTGTGATCTCGGAAACAGTTCTTACTCGACTCTACAACTGTTGAAATAGAAGACCTCTAAGATTTTTCAAATGACTTGACGGTAATCAGTTGTTGTTTAACGGATGCTTCCTTAAGCATTATCTATTCTATGCTTAAGCTTTGAGTTAATTTGAGCCCATTCTCTTGAGTCGAGTTTCAGAAACAGCGGTAGGTAAGTGAAAATAGCTGGCGCATTGTGTTGTCCTTTTCTGTTGACTAATAGTGATATTTCCGTGCAGAGCCTCACGATGGAGGGGTTCCTGCACCACATGGCGCCCCAGTTCTTGCACCCGGCCCTGCAGAGCTTCGGCTGCGGCGCCTTCCGCCCCATCGGGGGTGCGTTCCACCCCCTGTACCCGGGGAAAGCGTTCGCGAGGCACCTGGGAGAGCAGTACGCGCTGGGACAGAGCGTCGGGCAAGCTCTCCGGGTAAGAACTACTAAAACGTAAAGATTTACATCAAAGAAATCAGCATAAGCAGCCCACTTATTGTTACCTGGACTGGACCCGGGGCCATCATCTACCACACGAGCAAAGAGGAGGTTAGCGAATGGCGTATGTACTCAAAAGATGTTTTTCTTATTTGCTGACATTTTCCTTGTTAATTCAAAAAAATAAGGATGTCTTTTAGAATGAGGTGTTACTCTTCCTTCCTTGTTGTGGCAGGGCGTGCGCGACGAGGCGGCCACCCCGCCGCTGTACCGGCACGCGTACGCGCGCGACGACACCAGCTCGCCCGGCTCCGCCGCCTCCTCCCCGCGGCCCTGCAAGGACGACGAGCCGCCCGCGCCCGCCGCCTGCACCGACTCGCATGACTTCTTCTCCCGTGAGTCTCTACTCTCTAGTACAGGAGTCGCCAATCGACAACGCCATTTGCTATTTTCTAAGCAGCCTCCCGGCTTAGAGCCACTTCCATTTCTGTCCGTGATGACCATCCGTAAATGGAACTTTCGGATGGTCTCCGGTGGTGCAGCCATCGCTCGCTGTATGAACCGATCGATGGCGTCGTCGGTGTAGTCAGCGTAGTATGTGAAGTTTCCTGTTTGCTGTGTTGCACAGATTTCAATTTTTTATGCTATTTGCTGTGTTGTGACGACCGCATGGGGCACGCTCTCGTGCAGCCTTCCGAGTGCTTCTAATGTGTTGGTTTGGCGAACTGGTGCCTTCACCAGTGCTTGTGAACTGGTGCCTCCACCAGTGCTTGTGGTCTGGTGCCTCCACCGGTACTTGTGAACTGGTGCCTCCACCAGTGCTTGTGAACTGGTGCCTACACCAGTGCTTGTGAACTGGTGCCTCCACCAGTGCTTGTGAACTGGTGCCTTTACCGGTGCTTGTGGTCGCGTGGTGTCCCCGTGAGTGACCGCGAGCGTGGTGTTGCAGCGGACGGCGAGCGCAAGTCGTCGTGCGGCGTGTGCGGCGCGCGGCTCGGGCCGGGCGTGGCGCAGGCGCACTTCCTGCAGGAGCTGCAGCACCTGTACAGCCTCAGCGCGCTGCCGCGGGACGCCGGCGCGCACGCGCTGCACCACCAGGACGAGGACGCGCGCTGGGAGGTACGCCAGCACCTCGACACATCACTACACTAGAACAACTGGGAGTAGGAGAAGGTTCCCAATTCCACTGTATTTGTTACGCTAGTTACCTGAGAACCTTTGACTGGGACAACAGACCCTGTAAATTCTTGTTTGTTCAAATTGAGGTACGCCAAGACATCATCACTTCACTACGGTACTAGAAGGCTAAATATAGGGCTGACCTATAAGACCATTCGGGAATTTTAAACAAAAAAAGAAATTACAGGGTCTGATGACCCAGTCAAAGGTTCTCAGGTAACTAGCGTAACAAATACAGTCGAATTGGGAACCTTCTCCTATTTTGAAATCGGTTACAATACCTATGTGTAAAGGTCGAAATTTGCCGAACTGTTTGAAGATGGACCATAGGCTGTAAACTGCGGCAGGCCGCAAGCGACACCTCTAGTTTCTATGCGTCTCTATGAAAGTGATTCCAACCGCGGCGACCGCAGACGGCAGCACGAGTGGTGTCATGACCGTAATCAATTAACACGTGTCACGTACACAAATTACGACTTTTGGGAAATAATGAAGAGAAATGCATACGACACTACCTTCGAAATTATCGTTCAAGGGTTCCCTCTTTGGTTCAACATAGCAATTCTGTTTTTTCTGACATAAAGTAACAACATGTGTCAACATCTTCCTCTTCTAATAAAAGGCACACTAGCGATTACTAAACTAGCGGTGTCTAAATATTCTGTCTTGCCCAAAGGTACTGGAGTACAGAGTAGAAACAACCACGACTGCAGGCACCACTGCGGTCAACCACAGTTGCTAGCCGCAGTGTCGCCTGTGGTTGCTATCTGCAGCCATCTAGCCATCTTTACATGACCGTTTCGATTTAGTATCAGCGTGGTATGTACGGTGTTCTGGTGTGATGTCGTCAGACGTACCAGCGGATCCGCGCGAACCGGCAGCGGCGGCTGAAGCTGCGCCCGCGCAAGCGGCATCACACGGTGGAGAGCATGCTGGGCTACGAGCTGGAGGAGCCTCGCGAGGAGGCGCCGCGCCGCGACCGGGACCGCGACCGCGCCTACGACGCCGAGGACGAGCCCGTCGACGTGGAGGGCGACTCGCTGGGCTGGCCCGACGCGCCCATCAACGTCGACGGTACAACCCCCCACAGTTATCGATACTAGCAGCACCCTCGTAATTTCCGTTCCCGTTATTTTGGCAGGCTGAAAAAATGTAATCCAAATTTCAACCTGATCGGTTCATACGTCACGACGTGATTGAGCAACAAACATTCAAATATCCAAAGATTGACGTGCATAATCTACGTGGGATTACTTTTGAAGTAAAACCTTCTTATGCACACACCGCACACAGATTTTTTCGTAGGCTATAAATAAGTGAAGCTGATCCATCGCGTTCTGAAGTGCAGGCTCCTTCGGGTGAGCGCGGGACCGCCGAGTGCACCTACCTACCCGAGAGAGAAGCTCGGCGTACACATTACTCTGTAGGCTGTAAGTGAAGCTGAACAAACTGTACTCAGTGTACCCTCTGGGTGGCCCAAATTCAGGCGCAGCCTAGTTTAGGACCCATTGAACAAACTGCGGAGCTAATTGTCGACATTGCTTGAATTGTCTAATTTGTCATTTAAGTGCTGCATTTTCCTGGAAATAATTGAATTAGGTATTCATTTATTATTTATACGATGCGGTCTACGATGGAGCGTGCTTACTTAGAAGAAACGGATTCACTCTCTCCTTGAAGACACCGAGATTGTAACTAGCCGGCCCCCGTGGTTTGACGCGCACTTTCCGTACCGTTGCAGAGAAAGAGGCTCGTGGGGAGGCGGAGAAGCTGCACCTGGGATACGCGGAGGATCTGGAGATCTCCAGCACCAACGACGCCATGCAGTCCCCAGAACGCGTGAGGTATTTTTTCTATAGGTGTTCCTTTCTCCCACTAAAACTATCGTTTTCTGGCGTAGCAGTTCTGAACCCAGTCGGATTCAATCAAACCCCTCGGCCTTTGTACTCGTATTATCCGTTTGGAATGACAGATACAAGGGTTGTTATTCAGAATTGAAGTCGGTCGGATTGCGTTCAGAATCAGTACCTACCCGGGTCTCCGTAGTTGCTATAATGGAAACAACAAACCTTACTTCTTTATATTATATCTAAAAGAAAACGCAGTTCATTGCGGTATGTAGCTTGCAAATGGACGTTTTCACATTGGACGATAACTACCCGGTAACGATATCGGGTAACGACGCAATGCGGGGTGAAGCAGGATCGCCATGAGCGGCGCTGCTGGACAAAAACATAAAAATAATGAACTTGTTCACTCTTCTTAACTCAATTTTCTTAACTTGTTCACCGTTATTTTCTTAACTTGTTCACCGTTTTTTCTTAACTTGTTCTCTGTTATTTTTCGAACATTACACTTATGAACTCCTACGGTTACTTTTGTTGGTGCAATGCGACTAACTATCGTGCGACATGTCGATATCACCGATAATTGTCGTTATCGTAGCAGTGTGAAAACGTCCAATAGTTGCAGGTGGCGGCATGATGGCTGGGGCTCATTTTAACCAGATTGGAATTGCGTTTTGAGTTTGGTAATCATGGAATACCCATATGCCCAGTAGTTCCCAGATAATCATGATAAACTAGATACACCCCGCCGCGATATTACCAGCAGCGCGCTTGTTTTACAAGTTTTTGAATGTCTTATTTATTTAAATTTTATCACATAAAAACATGTATAAAAAGTTTCTACTTAAAAAAATTAGGTAATTTGCTATTTCTACCCCTAAATACCCTTTATTCGCATTTTTATCTACATTATTTTTATCTATAAGTCAAAGTTCTTTATTCATAAAATGTTCAATTTACACGTCAATTTAAAAAAACAAAAAGAGCATACAAAGAAAGCGTATTTAAAGTTTAAATTGAACATTCTGTTGTACGATAATAAGTATCGTACAAATAAGTGTCAAACATTAAAATATAAATATGTACCTATTTATCACAATTTTATTGTGAGGGAAACTCAAAAACTTGAAAACTCGCTGTAGCTATAAAAAGGTTGATCGATAAGCCAGCGTTTTAATCGGTTTTTGAAGCTGCGCAAACTCGCACTTGGTATAAGTGCTCGCAGTATAAGTCTGCGCGCGACTGGTGGCGTACTTAATGTCGCCAGATCAAGCTAATAGGTTCCCTTTCCGTTCATTGGGAACGTACAACTTCATAAAACAGGTACGGGAAGGGATTTTTCAGGGAAGCAATTTAAGTAACTACACGACAACTGAGACTCAAGAACGAATGTCTCGAAGTAATGAACGCCTTTGCAGTGCTGGTTTGGTTCAGTATGACCAAGTACCTATCATTGGTAATTGGTACAGGCTGTCTGAGTCTCTTACCACCAGGAAAACTTTATTATAGTTTATTACATTATAAAAAATCTGTCATTTTCAACCTACACCAACATCGAAATAACAAGAATTTAATTTAAACTTGTAAATCTTTTATTGAGACCATAAATAACACTATTTGAAAATTTGGCGCATAAACGTTCTTTTAATGAGTCATTGGCTTCCATAGAATCATCTTCTTTTTTTTTTTCAATAGGGTTAAAATCACGATGAATCACGGCGGTAACCGCAAAAGTTCCTGTGCATGTTCCTTTAATAGTTATTCTACTTGGTATTGTGGGTCTTCTTTGTGCCTCTTTATTCGAGTAACTGCGGATTTGTCCTACAATCGTCGAAATCTATTTCATTTTTCTTAAGCCACTTTTGGCTTTCTTCTTTTACATTGCCCATTGTTGCCGCTTTATTTATCTGAGTGCAGTGGTATAATGCGTTGTCCATTACCACGCGACCGTACGTTCTGAAATACCTATAATAAAAATACAGTAATGAATACAGAGTTAAGGATCAAAGAGCATCCAAGCTAACGTTGAAAAAAAAATTAAGTAAAATTTCTTTTGGCGCACTGCTTTTAGGTCAAAGGTTCGATCGGGTGAACATGGAACCGCCGAGTATACCCGAGCGAGAAAGATACAATCAGCTGATCTTCACTGCTGTGTCACTGTGTTTTCTATTTTGATTTGTATATTATGAAAAAAAAAAACATTTATAACTAGTTTCTCACATTCGGTCTTAAGCACACACATTTTTTCCCACGGGAAAATTAGCGATAAAACAATCAAACCCAAAGCCGCACCTCAACCTAAAGCCTCAGCTTTAAAATATGCCGATAATCGGTGGAGATTTGATTGCTATGGTATCCCTACATGTTAGTTGTCAAATAGCTCTGCGTTTGGAAAACTGCACTTTTGGCCCGTTATTGTATCGTTCTTCTTCACAACCACGATTGATTTTCAAGAACCAGCCACGGTCAGCACTTTTAATCACTTTCGGCATAATAAAAGCTATTAATTATTTTGGAAATTAATAAATACACCAAACGTAAACAAACTTTTGTCAACTGACGTAAATAAGAAGTTGACGGCCTGTCAATTAGTTCCATATTTTGCTACGCGCAGAGTTATATTGCGAGCACTATAAATTAGAATTGCAGGTAACGTAAGTATGTCAAGCTTTTTGAAATATTTATGGTCTGACGGATGTGCATTGTGACACGCCCACGATGGCACGTACGGCACGTTTTTGGGCGCGGAACGCACGTACCCAGTCGGCATCGCGCGCATATAGTTCGACGCCGTACTGTAACCGGGAATGCACCGTGGCGAAGTAACACGAACGAGACACATCCGCAGACACCACTCGGGACAACCGTCTTAGTGCAAAGCACGCACTGCTTACTTTAGCACACATCTTGTCGATGTGGTGTTCCCAAGTCATGCAGCGGTCAATCTAAAACCCCAGAAATGTTGTATTTTGTACCTGCTCAATCCGGACGCGTTAAGCAACACTTTTAGCGATTTTGTATAGTGGTCCGACAGACAGAAGTCAATAAAATTAGTAATCAAATCAATCGAAGTTTTAAGTGGGTACAAGAACAAAATAAAACATTCTGAATTAAATAGGTACTCCCGACTATCTTGAATTCCAATTTTGCCATAGCGTATAGTACTCTACTAGTCAAGCCCTCTCATAGGTATGTTACCTACCCTCCGTCACCAACTTTGGACACAATTCGACAACCGCGTTCACGTTTGCCGAACTACACTTAGGCTGTGTCCCCAGTAGGCAAACTGTGAGCGGCCGACTGAGATAGCCTAGTAAGTCCGTTCATGTATTTGAAATGGAATGTCCACAATTTGCTAGTTTTGTGCTCATAATACGCAGTTTGCGCAAAACTAGCAAACTATGGACACTCCATTTCAAACATATGGAAGGGCGTACTAAACCGATACGCCGCTAACTCAGTCAGCCGCTAACAGTTTGCCTACTGGAGACACAGCCTAAGTCTAAAATATATTAACTGTACTTAGTATGTTGGTTGTTGGAACTACTAGGACTTGGGTTCGTTCGCTATGGTCTATGCGACTATCTTATCCTTCCTCATTTGCATGATTGTCTACCATGTGCATTTTATACTGGATACCAGCGACCGTGTACCGTGCATGACCCTGAACTCCTGTGATATTTATTACTAGGTACTCTTAATTTGGAAATAAGTGTGTTTTTTATTTATTTCGAATACTGACATTTAGGTGGACTATGAGTCAACGTTATTGGTCAGTTTTCCGTGAGGAGTGACATACTCCGATATTACAAAGCCTTCCCTACTTACTCTTTAAACTTGCCATTCAGCTGCGGAGGTACCACATGGATACGTAGTGGCTACGCAGCATATTAAAGAGATCGCCACGATTGGGTTATCATAACTCACATCAGCTTTAGCCTGTCACTCGGGAGCGCGGACCAGCCAACCGGTGTACGGAACACATCTGCCGTTCAAGAAGCTTCTCTCCATCCGCCGCACACCCCACGCAGCGCAGTCTCTTCCACGCGTCTGTGACTCAGGCGCACGTGTAGCGAGAGGAGCCAACGTAACACCTAATTACTACGTTTCAGGATTGAGACGCCAAAGCCGCTGTCGCTGGAGTGCGCGAAGGGCGAGGCCTCCGAGCGGCCGGCGGAGGTGACGACGAGCGAGCCGTGGGGCGCCGGGCCGGGACCGGCGCCCGACGCCTGGCCCGCCCTGGCTGCGGAGGCCTACATGCATGCCGCGCGCCACAAGCTCGACAGCGAGAACATACCTTCCTCCACCGACTCCCGCAACTAAACCACAAACACTTCCATTCAGCAGCCACTGCAATCTACACTTCAAACTCTATCCGCAATAATGAAAATATATTATTGTGAAAATGTAATAACAATACCCGAGCCACACACACACCCGAGGGTCTCCCGCCTAACTAAAACAGTCTTAGCTTTGATATCATATAGATATAACAGTCTGTTTTTTTTTCGCTTGAAATGATAGAGACAGCAACAGTAAAAGCCAAAGCCGATTTAATTAGGTGTGACAAGGGCGGGTCGCTCTCTTCTAGGCGGTGTCTGGGTGTCTCATGTCCTGTACCTACTGCGGGAACAGAAACAACGAATAGAAAGACAAACCAGTATCTCGTGAGTTTATCCGCAAGTTCTCTGTAAAGGCTGAGTCCCAAGTAGTAGGCAGACTCTTAGCGGCCGACTGAGTGAGCCGCATATTTGTGGCGAACTGATATTAAAGTCAGCTGCAAACTCAAATCAATTTGCAGGTACGAAAACCGGTAATACTAGCAAACTCTGGACACTACACTTCAAATACAGAGAAGGGCGTATTAAACCGATACGCCGGTAACTCAGTTTGCCGTTAACAGGTTGCTTACAGCTGGGACCCAGCCTAAGACTCGGATCGAGTGCTCACTCCTGCTGTAGATTGCAGTGTGTACGTCATGGCGGGGGCCCAGAGATGAGTTTCGTTACAGAATGCGCCTACTCACGAAACACAGTGCAGAAAATTTTCTCATGCTTCTTACCAAAGATAGTTTATACGTATTTTCTACCAAAAAATCGAACAAGTATTAACAAATTAACATATTTTACTTTTAATTGTAATAAGTACCTACTTAGGTACATATATTTATTTGTGCTGTAGGTATATTGTCATTGAAATGGCCATATGTGATTTTGAAATAATTTTGCTGGACTTACCTAGGCTGCGTACTGTGTGACCTACTAGGACACAGCCTAAAACGTGTTCTAAATGTTTTTTTATTGTTTGATTACGTACCGACGCGTTGGCCGCTTCATAACACAACGGGCGCAGGATCTCGTTCTTATGCTTCGGCTACATTAGCTGGCGAAGATTCGTATCGTATTGGCGCAACAAAAACTTCGTGTTCGTAGGCGATGTTCTTGTCTACATTAAGGCGGGCGAAGACATCTACTACATCGTCTTACTACGTGAGGCCACATTGATCGAGTTAACACGAACATTCGCCGTAGCCCGCTAATGTAGCCGGAGCATCACGTGATAAACGTCGCGTCGCGTCGGTATGTGATTAGAGAACATTTGACTCATGATAAAGTGTTGTATGTGTTCACCGAGAGTTCCCTTCGCCGAAGTTTTAACCCTTTAATGATATCACACAAATAATTGTGATCATCGCGTCAGGATCGTTTATATCGCTATTTCTCTTTAAAGTTCTGTTCAATGTTATATTCCGAGAGCTGGTAGCAAAAATTTGGTAGGTATATGAGGCAAGCTGAAAACTTCTCACATAGTTGTTCTATTACATCCAACACGGAGGTGCAGACCTGGCAGGTGAGTATCGGGGCAAAATGAATCCCTGAAATTTGATGATCAAAATGAAATTTAGATCACCTGGCTGATAGAAAGTCCCTCCAAAATGATCTCTCTTTTTAAGAATCCCATTTTTTTTAGTTACATAAAACACCAAATATAAATTTCAAATTGCCTTAAACCCATCTTTTAAATTTTTCGCAAAACATATTTGCACGCGCCTGGCAATGTTAAAACCTTAAAACCCCGATAAATTGTCTGGCTTAATCTTTTTTTGTTTCTCAAACATTAAACTACAACATATAATATTGCAGATTGCCTCAAACATGTTCACTGAATAAAAATTTGTATGGATCCATTTTGCCCCGCCTCGCACCAGCCAGGTCTGCAGCTCCGTTTTGGGATATGATAGAAGAACTATGTGAGAAGATTTCAGCTGGCCTCATATACTTACCCAAATATTGCTACCAGCTCTCGGAATATTAGTATTAAATAAAAAGTGTCCAGAATGATAACCTTCATTGTTATGCTCCTTTTGGCTAAATTCATTTAAACTATTATTAAGTAATCGTTGTAATTGTAATGTTAGTCGCGATATTGACCCTATTTTAAAGACATATTTTAAAACTAAGAACAAAACCTATTGAATTTCCGCTCGTTTTAAGAGAATAATCTAGTTTCTTCAAAAATAAATAAAAAAAAACGACTTAAATTTAAAGTTAAATTGAGACACTTGACCAGCTTTGGCTCCAAATTTGGGAGGGTTACCTACATAGCTCCAGGGGGGTTACAGGTCGTGGTCAAGCCTCAAACCTGCGATAAGTACATTCATGCTTATTTAATTAGTGGTCTACCTAGGACCCAGCCCAAAGGGTGGTCGTGGACCTCATGACCCCCATGCATGACTACACCCCCCTCCCTTCACTCGACCAAATTTCATAAGAATCTATCACTATGCCGTCTAAATATGTGAAAGTAAATTTTAGTTTTTGTTCATATTTCCAAAACCGCTGTACTGATTTAGAAAAAAAAAATGTAAATGGGACCACCTCTGAACTATGATCTACTGAACAAAAAAAGATTCATCAAAATCGATTTACGATTGGCGGCGCATTCGAGTAACATACATACAAAAAAATATGCAACCAAATTGATAACCTGCTCTTTTTTTTTAGAAAGTCGGTAATAAATGAGGAATTCATTTGTTTGATAAGATAGTTACGAATACGACGTGTTTACTAAGCAGTAAGGGTCGGTTACACCATGACATGGGAACAAGCTGGAATCGCGAAAGTAAACATTGTTAGATGTTTGATACATTTCGTTGAGCCCAATGTACATTTGTCTGATTGGAACAGCTATGTTATTTCTGTTTGTACCTAAGTTCAAGTTTGGTATTTTAACAAAAGATGTCCTCAATTACAAGTAGAATGCGATATTTCCCGCTGACTACAAGTGTATTGCCATAATACACAAAATGTGGCTTCAGAATAGGACTTAGTATCGTGTCTAGTTTCTGTAGATCAATAATTATTAATTAGAAGCAAAAAAACAATGAAATAAAACTAACCCAACGTATAATCGAGTAAATCGTTTTGCTCACATAATAATTATAGTCATACTAGCTGACCCCGCAAACGTTGTTTTGCCATATAAATAAAGGTATGAAAAATAGCTAGTAGCCGATTCTCAGACCTACTGAATATGCATATAAATTTTGGTTAAAATCAGTAAAGCCGTTTCGGAGGAGTAAGGAAACAAACACTGTGACACGAGAATTTTATATATAAGAAGATACCTAATTGGTACTTGCCGTTTTAGGAACACCAAGTCAAGTTTTTCTTATAGCTTACTGAATGTCCAAATAAATACCTACTTAGATAAATTGGGTGTTATTAAGTAGTCCCAATATTGGGACTCAATTGTATCTAAATTGTAATAAATACTTACCATAAATTAACGAATAACTGATAGATATTAACGATAAATGTTAAAGTGACAAGATATTAGTTTTATTTCATCAGCACAAATAAAAAAAATTCTTGTCTTGTAATTAATAAATAATAGTTCGCATGTGTCGGTATTTATAAAAGTTGAGGAATAACCTTGTAAATAGATACAAAGTATCGATCATTCGTTAACTTTTTCATCGTTTTCTTAATCATAAGGCTAAACGTATTGTTTGAAATGACTACTCGATAATAAGATAAATAATTGTAGAACTATTTAAACTCTGCGTCATCTATTAAAGAATGTAAAAAAAAACAAAGTAAATTATGGTAGATGGTAAATAATGTACCTTCGTAATACAAAACTTTAGATATTTAACACACTTGTTTTTAAATATCTTAATATACCTACATATATTTGTCGCCTGACGCACTACAGCTCTGTGCCACACATATTTATTTAGCTTTCAAATCACTGCCGGTACTGATATACCTAACATGAATTATCTATATCTAGGGCAGAGTTTTATTAACAAAAACTAAATTAAAACCAAAACTACACTACATCAACTATGTACTTAGGTACACTAAGCACTTTTCCATAGATTGATAAAGATCTAAAAATTATCAAGACAATCAAACCCATTACCCATTAATTACATGCGCCATACCAGTGAACGGGTGCTGCTTGCAGGAGTTGAACTGCTCGTTGCGTCGTGACTCTAATTTATACATATACTCGTATATACATATGTTACACTAGTGTCTGTGGTGCCCACGTGGTGCCTAAAGTTTTAAATTTAAAAAAGTCGGAGGGTGAAACAGAGCGTGACCAGCATGTTGACAGCGATGACACGCTTGGCATTGAGTGTTTGAGAGACTTGAGTTTGGAATACAGCTGCGGCGGCGGCATTTATATAGCATCCTAATTAGGTACTTACTTAAAGCCTTATCCAAAACATATTTTTACTTCAGATTTGTTTAAAATTGTTTATAATTATAAGTTTATTTTAGCGTCTGCTGGATTACGCATAAATATAAAAACGGACTTCAACAATATAAACAATATTATTACCTAACAATCTCTAAGTTCGGCGTGACCTGATGCAACTTTGCAATTATTTTACAATTTGACGTTTTCGCAATAGTATAAAGTCAGCTGAATCTTTTTTTTTGTTGGTAACAACACACACATACAAATGTCATAGGAAAAACAAACAAAATTTTGCACCCATCTGTCACTCTTAGCTGTCACTCTGAAAACGTCTTACTCGTTACTCTCGAACCAAAGTAATCCAAAAGTGTCAAGTCTCATAAAATTGTGGGTAAAATTGGGACCTTCCCTCTGACGGGATGAAGCAAGTAATCAAACACTAACAAAATTATTATTTAGACGCACACAAGGTTGCACAGAACGGCTGTACAAACCCGAGAGGGGCGTGTTGTACTCATCATCATTCGTTTTTGAAGTGAAAACTTCTTTTGGCTCACTGCATACATTTTCCCCATGCCCCTGTGTATGTGTGTGTGTGATGTGGTAAGCGTCACACCTTCCTATAACAACACAACGCCCCGCAACTGTTTGAACATGAAGAGCCTATCAAATATAAGCCTAACACTGCACGGTGGGCGTCACGTACAGGTAAACAATCTGTAGTGGTAGGACTCTTAGCAGAGTCCGCAGTCCGCCTGGGGAAGTACCACATCTTTACCATTTATTCTACCGCCAAGCAGTAATGTACAAACATTACTGTGTTCCGGTTTAAAAGGGCTATGTTTCCAGAGAAATTACAGGGCTTAGAGATATAACAACTTAGATCTGTGGGTAACGAGCGCAGTGCAGTGCTATAGGTAATGATTTGGACTCTTCGTGTTCCAATAGCTGCGTGTCACTGTGCTGTTATGTGGCAGGCATGTTGCTTACCATCAGGCACATGTGTTGCTCGTTTCGTCACTCTTTGTTTAAAAAATATATATATTTTTTCTTTTACATGTACATAATATATAAAACTAGCTGACCCCGCAAACGTTGTTTTGCCTTATTGAACAACCCTTGTCACTTAGGGGTATGAAAAATAGCTAGTAGCCGATTCTCATACCTACAGAATATGCATATAAAATTTGGTTAAAATCAGTAAAGCCGTTTCGGAGGAGTAAGGAAACAAACACTGTGACACGAGAATTTTATATATAAGATAATTATTTCTTTGCTCTAGATTTTGCTTTTTGCCTTTTAGTAAGTACAAAAATTAGGTACCTACTGTGTGTTGTTATGGGCATGCGTGTCGCTTACCATCAGGCACATGTCCTAATCGTCCCATAACTTTATGATATAAAAAGTCTCTGGAAAGATTGTTCTTCAAACGAGAACACAGTAATGTTGCACATTACAGCTTGGTGGTGGAATGACTGGCAACAGTCTTCTACTTCCCCAGGCGGATCTGCAAAGAGTTCTACCACAATTATACTTTTTTTTCTCAATTTCAGGATTGAACCACATCCTAAAAGTAGTTAGTTCATAATGATGAACAGGTACCTGCTACTACGTCCCTTTCCGCTAAAACAAGTGTTCTGTGTAAACTTGTATCAAGTAGATGTAATTAGAGACTTAAGTATTTCTTAGGTGTATAGAAACTAATACATAATTATTGTATGTAATATTCTTTGTTATTATATTTATATAGATTTAAAGAAACATTTGAATGTGAGTATTAAAAAGTTCCCTGTAGCCCAACCTCGTTTGATACAATTTTAACAGATACGATGAATGCACCGTACCGGTCAATAAGTCATACAAAGAAATACTGCACAATATTTAACGCACACGATTTCCATGAAGCAAATTCCGATGTTTGTTAGTTTGTTGGCGGGGAAAATAGAAAATAAACAAATGATTAATCTAAGATCTAAGTAGTATACCTCCCCGCGCGAAAAACTCAGTTCAGTACTAGCCAGTGGTTTACGACTCTTCAACTGCGTGGCTCTGTGCCAGCGAGCAACACGGAAGGGAGTAAGTAGCCTTAGCTAAAAATATTGTTCAAATCTTTCTGTCATTTCTTGCGGGAGGGGAAGTTGCACACTAGCGCAAAGCCGCACTATTACATACAAAACATACCTGTACCGATCCATTGCCGATCATACTCACACAACCAAATCACTAACACATAAAAAATAAAGCACCATTCACAAATCTAGCCCCGCCCTCACGCCACAGTATATTATCAAACTCCATGGTCCACGCGGACTTGTACTTTGACAGAGGGGAAACGCTGTGTATGCCTACTCCCTTCTGTGTTGCTCGCTGCTCTGTGCAGGCGTGTTACTGACCGGCAGGCGTAAAGTAAGGCTATATTGTAAAAATTGTCCGTTGCATATTTCTGCATATTATTATTAACTCTCGAGAGAATAGACGAGATGACTAAAAAAACTAATTAGTCCGTTAGTTAGATTATTACAAAATATTATATGTACACGTATTTTTTATTTTGTTTCACAAACAAAACCCGACGAAGATACATTGCTTATTTAAGCCATACACGCTACGGTCTACCGGAGAGGTCTACCTGTGCAGGCATGCCTGCGCAGGTAGACCGGAGTGTGTGTGGGAAGCCTGCGCAGGCGACCGGAGCAAGATCGAAAATCAATTCTGTTCGGTTGGCCTGCGCAGGCATAACTGCACAGGTAGACCTCTCCGGCAGACCGTAGCGTGTATGGCTTACATTAGAAGTATAGAGTGGCGTCAATACTTCATGCTACGATTTTTATGACTGTTAATATTGACTGAATATTTACGACTAAGTGACGTCGCAAGCCTTCACTCCGGAATTGCTCCGGATCTGTGATGACACAGTTGAACATCTATAGTTTTTATAGGCATCGTAGTCCAGTCGGGGCAGACATTAAAATAGAAAAAAAATCCGGGGAGCGATTTCTTTTTTTTAAACGTCGTGGAGTGTGGTGGGAAGTTGGAAGTATAAATCTCGATTTTCTAACTAATCCCGGTAGAGGGTTCGCCACCATCTTGTTTTAAAGTTTTTGTGAAATACCTCGTTAATTTTCAAGTTTAGAGAAAAAATTACCGTAGCCAGAGTTGTTGGAAATTTAATTTCTCACAATTTTTGACCCAGTTGTCATATCTACCAACTACAAATTATTGACTGTTTTTAATCTCACACGCAAATGTTTAACATTAGAGCAGCTTCTAGCTAAAGTAAAACAACAGAATTGTCCATTCATTATGTAAAATTAATCAATACTATGACTGTAACAAACGCAACCACTCGCAACCAGGCAACCACCACCTACCTACATACTTCACCAACTGGTCATAGTGCAATGCATGTCAAACGTGTGACACCATGCATAGGTACAGCTTACAGCCACCATCCCACGGAATCCAGTTACCTACCATTTAAGCTATTGGGAAAAAAAACACGGGATAAATTACTTGTACCTATATAAAATATCAAAAAGTGTGCTTTTGAGTGGCTTGGGCTTTATGGGCACTGCACAAACATTTTATTTTGTGGATAATGTCATCGTGCTAGCTGCTGCGCCCTACCCGCGACCTCCTAGCTTTTAATTAGTCCAAAAAAGTATTCGTACGTAGTAATTTAACCGCCAAATTCCATTTCTACTTCAGACCGTGTAGGTACCTATCCTGATGAACACTGATGCGTTAGACGGTACCTATTCAGTCTAACACACATATTATTTTGTGTTCTGGATTTCGTGGGATTTTGGTTTCCTAGTAATACTTTTGTAAGTTCATTATTATTAATACTAATACTAGTAAAATGTAAATTTATAATAGTTAATTTTATTAATAGTTATGTGCAATGTTGTAGTGGCTTTAATAAAAAAACAATATAATTGCAATGGTCATCTTTATTATAATCTTTTATTATATTTTATACAATTTTGGTATCCAAAGTTAAATTAATACAGTACATTAAGTACTGATTTCACAAACGGAACATCTGTCCTCGTCCACCTAGAGGTAGAATAATACCTCCCATACATAATTTTCTCTATTTGCTATGAAACGAATTATCAGCGCTCATTTCAAATAAATAATTTCGTAAAAAGATGATTACCGTTCACATCTGTTAATTAATCGAAATAAATTATGAATAAATAGATTTTTCGATTGATCTATAAAAAACAAAGTTTTACAAAAATTACACGCTTGACCTCAAACTACCTGTATTGGAAAACTATGTTTACTTTAAAAGCATTTTTATTGCGAATGATAACAACATAAACAGTATTTATAAATGAAATCCACAAATAGCTATCACGAGGTGTTCAATAAAACCTTAAATATGAATTAAACCGTTCCTCCATCTGTAGCACAAACACGCGAAATTCGAACTTAATTAAATCTAAATGCAGTATAAGCATCACATTCCAGACTATTAGTCGCCGACGCCGCGGCATAAAACCTATCATTAGGCTTAGAATTCATGGAGCGATTTTCACCCGCGACCGTCGCGGTTACAGAACTACCGTTTTATTTCAGACCGCTTATTTTCGCGGTCCCGCAGCCGCCGAGTCCGCGGGCGACCGTGGCCCGCGCGGGAGCCGAGCGGGAGGCGCTCGCACCGCGGGCGTAGAACGCATCATGATCATGAGTTGTGCGTTGTTTTTTTACATATTATATATCTGCAATCTACAGAAGTTGCGGACCCGCAACCGCGGCGGTCGCCGGTGAAAATCGCTCCACGAGTTCTTAGCCTTAAAGTTATCGAATGCAGTAAAATCAGTATATAAATTTTCGACGTTTATGACGTCAAACAAACCCAAATAGACAAGATTGAGCTTATTAGTAAAATAATATTTATGTATGCCTTCTTATACTTTATTTTAAATGTGTATGTTAAAACAACAGGGCACTTGCTCAACTTTCATAGAATCTTCCCTGGTTTCGCATATCAAAAATCAAACGTGTAATTTTCCAGTCACTCTCACTAAATCAATTTGGAAGTTTACGTTAAGAGTACAAATAAAGATATGTTTCTACCTTCCCTTTATTTACTGAACAAAACTGAATTAGATCTCACATAAAATAGGTACCTATAATTTATTAAGGAGTAACCAGAACTCGTCATTTAGGTAAGTATGGAGTTGGACAGTAAACAAGCAGACTGTATGGAATGTACGACAGAAGGCACGGATTGAGGGAGTAATAGTAGTCCAGTAAGAAGCAAATACTATCTGTTTTTGATTTAACCTGATGATTTGCAATGTTGTGTCGTATACTACCCAGAATTTGTTCTAAGGGTGCGGACATGGTGGTAATGAACATCCCTAGTATCTACTTACTTATCATTATGGTACATCCTCAGGTCTTTATGTCACTTCTTTATTGGGGCACGAAATTACATTTATGTTTTTGTTGAACGAGTTAAAGTTGAACAAGTTTTTATTTTTATTTTCGAAATGTCTGTTAGGGGCACTAGATGCCACCACGGAAAAAAAGGCCTGGTGGTACCTACTCATTGCTACGACATCAGCAATTGTTACTGCATATACCGGCGACAAGAATGCAGTATTGCTGGACTATGCCAATTTAATAATACCAGCCACCGATTAAGCCATAAGTTGCACGTTAATTTCACTGCTTTGAAATTGACTTTGATTTTGTGACACTGCAGTGAAACACTGCAACTCCGTATAACCGCACGTAAATGACAAAGACATGATTTAATTGTCCATACACACAGCTGTTAATATCTAGCTCAGGAATCAAATCAAGAAAATGTATAGTATCAGACAGCAAACTCTCAACCACCTACAAGATTAAATCAGAAACGCCATATTTTTGCCTTAGTCTTAGATGAATTTACATTTTCTAAATTCATGACAAATTATTATCGACTCTAATTGTGATAAGTATTTGAATTACACGTCTTATGATTAATTTATTTATTTAATCAAAAGCCGTATAATTCATAACTGTGCGCATGTGCATAAATGTAGTTCATATAAACGCGTCTTTTACTAGATTCAAACTACTAACGTCATAAATTATTCCCTCCACGTGTTTGTTAGTTAGGTTAAAATGAGTTAATTTACTTCTAATGCAGTTTTGTTCAGATAAGATATATGCACGCTCGTTAGTTCCCTATATCTGTTTCACATTACAACTATCACAAAAGTTGAAACAATAGAGCTAATCTCTAGCGCGCAAAACGAGAAGGCCAGGGGTCAGATAACGCTGACTGTCAGTTGGAACCTGAGTCCGGTCACCTTCACATCGACTCGCATCAGCGAATACCATGACGTGGGGAATTGCAAATGACAGTCAGATATTTCACACGAAATGTGTGATGTGCAATAAAAATATGCGTCTTGCTCACCAGACAAGTATAAGGATAGATTGAAGGAAGTACAAGTTGACGCACGATCAAACGCCGTTTTGCGAACATTTACTCAGGACTCAAAAATAGTAATATATATAAGCCCAAAAATTCGCAAACGATTTTATACAACTCTAATTTGAATAGAAACTTTCGACGTTTGTAACGTCAGAGAAACTAAAAAAAAAAGAAGCACACCACAAAGCTTTAGTCACGTTTTATGATAGTGCAGAGTGCAGTAGATATCGGAGGGGCGTGTCGTGTGGAGTTTGTCGTGGAGCCCGGGGCCGGCGCGGTCAACAGTCCCGCTTGGCGCGCCGGCCGTCCGCGACCGACGGCGCGCGCGCCTCGCCACCCTTCACTGCGCTCGGCATCGCCAGCGTGGTCGCGTTGTCCATTAACTGACAACACACCATCACATCCATCATTATTGCACAGTATTGAAAAGATGACGCTATTAGATTACACGAAAAAAAATTTTAATTACACAATTATGTATCGTTAATTTTGTATATTAGTAATGTTGTTTCCAAGTAAAGTCATTTATGGATAAAAACAATGTCAATATATAGGTACTCGCTCATGGACGTATAAAAAAAGTCGCACGTAGTCTGGCTAAAACAACAACTGTGACCATCGAGACGGCCACATAATATACAAGTGTGCACTTTCACATACAGGCTGACACTCACACATCAGTGGGTCATGACACGCGCAACTTGTGTATATGGTTTCATGGTTGATGTTCCAAAGACACGAACGAAGAGATTCGACTCTACTTTTGTGATAAGAACGTCTAAGCTGTGGAATACGTTACCTGAGTGGGTTTTCCCCGATGGTTACAATCTTTGTGTCTTCAAATCGAGAGTGAATCGGTTTTATCTAGGTAAACACGCTCCATCGTAGACCGCATCGTCACTTAACATCAGGCGAGATGGCGGTCAAGTGTAAAACTATAGAAGTTAAAAAAAAAAAAAAAAAAAAAAATGTGTGCGTGTCAGTCTATCAGTGACAACCTGATAACGCACATGTGCAAATGTGGCCGACTCTAGTGAGACAGTTTTTGTTTACTACTACGTCCGACTTTTTTATACGTTCATGATACTGCTTTAAAAGTTCAAATGTGGCTATTGATTGTGAATTTTGATCGGAATCGCGCAAGTCGCGAAATCGGAAGCGAGAGTGATCCCGCGGCTCTGCTGCCAATGCGCGGCTAAAGAAACCTAGGGTGTTAGTTGATATGAGCACCAAGTGCGTTCGTGGTGTCGAGCCGGACACACTCCGCCAACTCCCTGCATGGCAGACATGCGTAGGTAAATGCATTATCCAACATAATAAAAACATTTTTTTGAAGTGAAAACTTCTTTAGGCGCGCTATGGACAGAATTTTCGTGGGCTGTGAAATGGATTCATGATCACGTGATCATCACGCTCGGATGTGATAAGAAATTTCGGGTAAACTCGGGATGCTAGAGCGAGAGAGATAATGTGGTCAACAAACGTGCCAGACCGAGAAAGATAATTGTTAGAGGAGGACATGGGACAATAGATACTCTCTCTCTCTCTCGCTGCTCGCTACCGGTTACCAGTGTTGCCACCTTAGCGACTTTGTCGCTGAAACTGGCGTATTTTTAAAACCTTTTAGCGGATTTAGACGACGTGTTACCGACAAAGGGGAATATACTAGTGTAGTGTAGAAACTGTAGAAGGTTGGAGAAGGAAAAACACAAGGTTATACACAAGGGAGTCAGATCATATTTATAACTACTATATATACTCTACTTCCAATTTCTATACATACAGATAAATATACGCACATTATAGCAGGAACTTTCCCAATTATATTATTAACATTTTATTCAATCATTTGTATTTTCGTTTGAATCTTACATGATAATTATGTTAATTATTGTCTTAAGTTATTCCTTCTCCCTTTTTTCCTTTTAATTTAAATTGCTTAACATTGTAGGTACTTAGACCAGTGCCATTTTATACTCTTACTAGCAGCTATATTTCCGGGATAAAAATAGCTTATGTATTATTCCCTTAATAATTCAATCAAAACCGGCGACTTTGTTTCATAACTATTTGGCGACAAGCTCAAAATCATAGTGGCAACACTGACGGCTACCAACTCCAAAAGACTTTTCTTTGGGCGGGAAAACACGACGGGTGCTTTAAAATATTCACAATCAAATTAATTAGTTTTTCTGTGTAAATATTTCGTTTCTTTCGTGTAAATATTTAGTTTTGTGTATATAGTCAATAGTATAAATAAATATGAGCGTCGCTAGCGACGGGGGTGACCCCGTCGAACAGACCAGAAAAAGAAAACTATTGAAGCCAAATCCAAGTGAAAATGTTTCTTACAAACTATTTAGAAAACCCGTTTATAAGAGAAAGAGACTATTCCCAGAAAATCGGAGTGAAGACTGTGTAGTGTATGTGGAATCGACGGAACAGGAGAAAGTCGGTAACAAAAATCCTATTACACTCACCAACCTTTTAGCGGAAAATGTTAGGGGCATCATACATCATAGGGGTGCACCGTGTGAATGCATACAAAGTTGGAGTAACTTTTAAAAAGCCGGCCCCGGCCACCAACAACTTTTTGAACATGGACATTTTTTTTACTATCCATAAATGTGCATACAATCTGGGTATACAAATAAGTACTGCCTGAGTAACCTTAGTATTTATTTCGCGCGGACTAAGTCGCAGGTAACAGCTACTTTGTATATAAATAAAATTGCAATAAATATTTACTTACTTTAATTTCTGGCTTGTTTTACTCGTTTATTCAACTAATACGATCCATAATATTTTATTATAATACGACATACCTACCTAATACAAAAATCAGCTAATGAAGTTTTCACTTCTGCCGTGTGGTCTTAAAGCACACACCTTTTTTTTTATTTACCCCCGACTAAGTACATCGGATTTGTAATAACCTGCACAACACCCTACTAGTTAAGCCCTTTCATTTGATACCCATATTGAGGTAGTTGTGAAACAAAATTTATTTAATTCGCCATTTTGTGGTAGCGGCCATCTTGGATTTGAAATTTGTTATAATGTATAGTATTCTACTAGTCAAGCCCTTTCATTTGATACCCATATTGAGGGAGGTGGTGAATAAATATTTTGTCCGCCATGGAGGCGGGCATCTTGAATTAACGAAAAATAACTAAGAAGGTGGTTCTTGAAAATTAACGTTCAAATAAAAAAAGCCGCAACGAAATCGGTCCATTCGTTGGAGCTCTACGGTGCCATAGACAGACACACACACAGCCAGACAGACAAACATCGACGTTAAACTTATAACACCCCTTTTTTGGTCGAGGGTTAAAAGGCTCCAGCCGAACCTGTTTAATGATCTCCTCCCTCGCCAGCAGCTCACGCAGCAGCTCGTCACACCTCCGCTCCGCCTCCGCGCCGCCGGGCCCGCCCTGCTTCCTCTGGAACACCACACGACCTCATTCATGCATTCACCGATCACTTGTACGACGATGTTCAAATGTCCTTAAGCCTGCCGACTCGTAGCCGAAGCTTCAGCACTTCGGCAGAACAACCTCGAATCTTCTCTCCTTATAATCGCCACACTCGTGCTACCTATAAGCTGATGCAGGTATATCGACCAAACATTGGAGGGCATACCTGACCCAATAGCCAATGGGCAATGCTGACGCATTTCTAGATGGCCAATGGGAACTGCTGATGCATTTTTAGATGGCCAATGCCCAAGGTCCCGATTTTACCCGAAGATTTATATCATTCCCGAGGGTGACCCTAGACTTCAATTCCCAGCCCTCGAAATATCTGTCTGTGGCGCGCCAAAAGAAGTTTTCACTTCAAAAAACTCTGGCCAAAAAAGCAACAGCAAAGTTAGGTTTTTTGAATGTAGGTTCCAAAAAATACTAAAGTGGTTTGAGCGCCAGCTAGGTGCAAACAACAGCAGGAGCCGCCCTGTCGCGGACGTCCGTTCAGCCACTCACCAGTGCGTCCAGCTTCTCATACTCGGCGTACACGTCGGCGTACTCGGCCAGGCGGCGCTTGGTGTCGTCGTCCACGCTGCCCGCGCCCCCCGCCCCGCCGCCGGCAGCGCCCGCACCCCCGCCCGCGCCCGCGCCCGCCGGCGCCGCCGCGCCGCTCTCCGTCTCCTCGGGCTGGCTCAAGCTGCGACACAAACATTTCTTATAGTACAGAGACGTATCCCCAATCAGATAGTGACATGACAGTGCCACGCAGCTATTGGAAAATGAAGAGTCCAAATCATTCCCAGCACTGCAAAGCGCTCGTCGCCCAGACATCTATACTTTAATATTATAAAGCTGAAGAGTTTGTTTGTTTGTTTGTTTGTTTGAACGCAAGGATCTCTGGAACTACTGGACCGAATTGAACGATTCTTTCTTTTTAGGATAGTTCGTTTATCGAAGAAGGCTATAGGCTATTATTTAACATTACGCTACTATCAACAGGAGCCGAGCGGGAATGAAAAGTGTTACAAAAACGAGTAAAAATATTGCTTTTTGAGAGCTTTCGAGAGAGATTAGAACATAAAGTAACCGAATTTGTTCAAAATTTGAATTGGTACGATCGATTTTCGTTAGATGGCGTAGCAACGCGCGCGCGTTCAGCTAGCAAGATAATAGGTTGCGGTCCGTTTGGACTGAATGTTATATTGTACCATAGAATAGATAATACAGATAGAACGGACACTCCCCACCCCCCGCCAGTTTCAAGCTTCCTACCCCGCAAGGACGCGAGAAACACTCAACGAAGGGTTATATCGGACGACAATTTTCTATGAGAATACGACCATGACGCTGTGTTGCTGTGTTATTTAAATTTAGGTACCAATTTTTTCATCTGTTCAACGAAACAAGAATAACAGATTTTTAATTTCATAAGAATTTCTATAATATACTAGGATTGAATCGTTTTTCTACTGTGTTTTGATAAGTTCACAATTTTAAGTTAAGAATAAGAGATTTTTGATTTCATAAGGATTTCTACAAAGATTGAATCATTTTTATAAACTGTGTTAAGCTATTCTGCGTAGCGATTCTGAAACCATTCGGGTCGGGCTGATCCACGGAAACTGGCCTCTACCGACTGGTTCGGGCAATTTGCGATTCTCAACGCCAATTCCGATTACTTTTGACGTTTGCAACCGACTACCAGCTGTTTTCTAATCGGATGGGATTCGGACAGCTTTTTTGTCGTGGATAGCTAAATACGATTTTCAGATTATTGTATTTACTTGATTTTTCTCTGTTTTTCTCAATATTTCTGTAAGATTATGGACAGTAAACGAATTTTTATTAACTTTAGTGTGTAATGTGTTTAGTTTTTGGAATTTTGGGTTATGAAATTTTCAAAGTTTGCAGTTTGTGCTCAAAAGAATTGCTAGAAATAGATTATTGCCACATTTGATTTGTTGATATTGTTTATTTTTTGAGATGAAAATATGAAACATGTTTGTTGTTTGAGCAAAAAGCCAAGAAACCACAAAGAAACATTGGAGATACGAGACATCACGTCAAACAACGATATAACAGCAAGAGCGGAAACAACTTTGGCCCCAGTGGTCAGTGGTGGTCACAAACATAGTCGGAGCTAACTAAGTAAGAAGACCGTGTGATAAGTGCGTGCGTCTATAATATTACTTAGTGCCAGCCCAAAAGGGGTGACCCACGAACCCCTCTGGTCCTTGTATAACAAACAGTATTTTCGTACCTATCTGTTCGACTTTAGTTCTATCTATAGATGAAGGAAAGGTTACTTAAATGTACTTCTGCCAGAACTTATTGGTCCCCAATCCCTATAATGACAACGCAGACCCCGTAGGTGTATATAAAAGTAGCACCTTGCCGGTGTACGGCATGTGATTTAACACACATTAAACTTACTTAGATATAGCTAGATATGTGGGACAAAATCCCCAAAGTTATAGGTACTATGACAGGTAGGTAGGAGTCTTGGTTCAGATGACCGATCCACTTCAGGTAGTCTTCAGTTTGATGACAGACTTCTGGCATATGTGCAGTGAAGATGTAGGATTATTGATTCAGATGATCGGTGGAGTGTAGATACTTTTGTTAGTGGTTACTTTTAGATATGTTATATATAACTGTAATGGACAAACACTATGAAGCTATTACTTTTTGTTGTTATTTGGTTATTTCCAAACAAAACAAACAATAGTTCCGTTGACTTTGACAACATCAACAGATTGACAAATTGAAGGTAAAACGAAAAATGTAAACTATGATTTATTGTGTTGCAGATGCAAATTTCCAGAGGTTATTGTTCGATTTACTCGTTTATTATACAAATTTTATGTAAAAAAAATCATTCAAAACCACAAAATAAACCCGAAATACAGTTATTTGACGATTTGTATATTCCTACCATGAGTTAACTTTTCTACCAAATTTGTATCTGTATTCGAAAACTAGGTGGGATAGCTTGTCTTTGGTCTGGCCAAAAGACATTCCTACGCCAATCCGATTGGCGTTGTGAATCGCAGATTCCGAACCATTCGGTAGCGGGACCGCTATCGGATGAGTCGGTTCGGGTGCAACCGACTGGTTTCAGCATAAGCAAACTGATTGTTGATGAAAGTTATATTTACCTACATTAAAGATCGAACACTAACTAGGTAAGATTATAGGACACTTAATACAGGCAGGTGAACTCACGGGTCATAGCTATTCCATAAAATAATTTAGTAACCCTAGATGACACGCACACATGCGTAAATGTGTTCGAACGACATATGCGTAGTTGTGTGAGTGTAGGTATGTCAACTGCACCGTCTGTATAGATTTTAGGCCGAGTGTCCGGGGTGTGATTGTACTAAAACCGTACCTAATTAACAAATCTCAAAATGACCTTTTCCCATAATGACTGAATTTCAAAATGTCTTTGATGTGTAATGTCTGATAACCATACCTAATGTCTGACGAGACATGTACAATCAGGCGCAACATCAGTACTTCATGCTAGATTATGTTAAAAGTTAAAACCTTTAGTGGATAGATCACGAAACTATCATTGCCTTATCAAAGTACCATCACCAAAAATGTCATGCTCTTGTTCTCAACATATTTTCTGCCAATTAGCGTCGCAATATCTTCTCATTCGCCATATTTCTCATCTTAGATTTCTGGGCGACGAGTACAGTGTAAGTAATGCTAGTTAATGATTTAGATTCTTAATGTTCCAATAGATGCGTACTGTGCTGCCACTGTGCTGTTATGTGGCAGGCATGTTGCTTACCATCAGGCACATGTCCTGCCGCCTCGTCAATCTGTTCCAGGGGTTCCCAAACTTATTTTGTCTGCTGCCCACTTTGAGAATTAAATTATAATTATTGACGTCCCCATTTTTTAATATACTTAAATACCGCTATAATTTCAAATTCAATTAATTAATTATTGTGAGCTATATTAGTGGACGTTCAACATTCGTACTTATTAATTCGTAATATATTTATTTATTATCTATTTATATATTATGTGTATCTATTTATATTTGCATCAGATTTAATTATTATCATTAAATTTTCATCAGCTTTCATCCAGCTCATCATGCTTAAAATATTAAACTTAAGAAAAGAAAATGTTTTTTGCTCAAAAAAATATAATATTATTTCATTTTAAGCTTTTAAAATAAAATGTTACTAACTGTACTTCAATTTGACAGTTTTATTTCTGGCATTCTAGAATAAGTACATTTTGAAATTTAGTCAGTTTGGGAAAAGGTAATTTTGAGATTTGTTTATTACGGGTTTAGTACAATATAACATTCAGTCCAAACGGACCGCAACCAGATAATATTTGCCCAAAATCATTAAACACTACCGGCAAAAATTCCAAGGATCTGTTGTTCAAAAATCAATCTACCTACTTAGATCGATGACGGGAGGTAAAGTGCAGGTACTAAAGGTGTCCAATCAGGGCCGTCTTAAGTCTAATCTGCGCCGGGGTGCGGGACTCAGACTGCGCCCTCGTTTTTACTACGTGCCAATGCTTTCCAGTGCCCAGGGCCGGATTTAGAGGTGTGGCTGCAATAATTTTGCTTCAAGTGCGGGCGACCGGGCGGCGACGCCGACGTGTCAAACATATGTAGGTACTAGGTATATATGAACATACACTCTTTTTTTTTAAAAATATTGGTGGACAATTCACACACAACACCATCTGACCCCAAACTAAGCAAAGCTTGTGTGATGGCGGCCAGATAGCTGATATAATACTTATATAGTTTTAAATACATACTTATTATACATAGAAACACCCAGACACAGTGCAAACATTTGAATTCATCACACAAATATTTGCACTGGGTGGGAATCGAACCCACGACCCTCGGCTTCGCAGGCAGAGCTACTACCAACTAAGCCACGAGGCCAGTCATCTCTCTCTCTTTGGATTAGAGATTTTGCTGCGCGGGTGTTGTATTAAATAAACATTTTATTTGTGTAGTGTACTAGTAATGCCGTATGACAAGCGCCGAAAGCATAATAAAAGTAAAAAAAAAAATTGCTGATGACTATTCTTTTTTGCTTGCGCATACATATATTATGTATTTGTCGTAACAATAACGTACATATAACAAGTAAGTAAAAATTAAGTACATAAAACTGTGCAATAGCGTTAAGTTCAATTTTTTTTTCCAAAAATTCAGCGCTCGACAAGCGCCCCCGCGCAGAGCGCCTGGGTGCACCGCACCCCTTGCACCCCCTGGTAAAGACGGCCCTGTGTCCAATGCCTATAGTGCGTGAGAAGCAATACCATCAGGCCCTTTTTTCTATCGGACTGATTCTAAGAGGTCGAAAAAGCAACATCATTTTAACGATTTCGTTTGATTTTCTAAAGACTCGAAAGATAAGATTTAACTCCTCTTTTGGTATAAAAAATTGGCAGTCATAGGAACTGCCGATAGAAGTGAAAACTTATAACTCAGAATTTGATAGCTTACCTTGGAAACTACACGGGTGTAACCGGAGGGCGTGGCTTGGGCATCATGGCATGGCCATCTAGAAATGCGTGAGCATTTCCCATAGGCTGATGCATTTCTAGATGGCCATGCCAAGATGGCCAGACCACGCCCTTTCAGCATTTCCCATTGGCTGACGCATTTCTAGATGGCCAATAGCCATGGTCCCGAGTTTACCCGAAGATTTCTTTTCATATCCGAGCGTGACGCTAGAATTCAATTCACAGCCCACGAAAAATCTGTCTAGGCGCGCCTAAAGAAGTTTTCACTTCAAAAACGTCTAGGCTGCGTTGCCTGATTTGGTTGTTCCGAATGTTTACAATCTTGATGTCTTCAAGTCGTATCTGAATCGGTTTCATCTAAGTGAGCTAGCTCCATCATACGCTGCATCGTCTCTTTACGACATGAGACGGTCAAGGGTAAACAGATATTAAGTAGTAAAAAAAGGCAATAGAACCCGCTACCGTACGAGGGTGTGTAAGAAATCAACCGGTTACTGTACCTGCGGAAATGCGCTGTGTAAGGCCCTGACCACACATGCTACTTAGCGTGACGCAGCGTCTAAGCGTCTAGATACTGTCGCCGCTGCTAGAAGTAGCTAGTGTGGTGTGGGTGTAACACGAGCACTCACTCATACATGGACGTGTAGATGTAGTTGGGGCGGCTCATAGCGCGCAGGAACCGCGGCACCATGCCCTCGCCCTCGCGGTACAGCGCCAGCAGGCGGCTGTAGGAGATGCTGCGGTACGACGGCAGCGTCAGCAGGCGCCGGCCCACGGTGATCGCGTTGATGAGGCGCCGGTCCAGGGACTGCTTCGGGGGCTTCTGCAGACAATACGTCAGTGCGCGGACACCTGTAGCTGCCGGCAAACATCGTCAACACGAGCACTACCCCCGCATACATACCTCGAAATTAAAATGTTTGAAGTGAAAACTTCTTTTGGCGAGCCACAGAGAATTCTAGCGTCACGCTCGGGAATGATAAAAAATATTCGAGTAAACTCGGGACCATGGTCATGCTCATGCGTGGCCACGTCCTCCGATTTCACTCGCGTACTTTCCAAAGCAAGCTATCAAATTCTGAGCTATATACATTTTCACTTCTATCGACAGTTTCTATGACTGCCAATTTTTTTTGCCCTGGATATCTCCCAATTTTCAAGTGTAGGTACGTCAATAGAGGTAAGGACTCTTTACCGAGTCCGCCTGGGAAGGTACAAGTACCACATCTTTTCCAGTTATTCTACCACCAAGCAGTAATGTGTAAACATCACTGTGTTCGGGTTTAAAGGACAATTTTTCCAGTGAAATCACAGGGCATAGAGTTAAAACATCTTATTCTCTGTGAGACAACCACAGTGCAGCACTAATAGGAAATGATTTAGGGAGAAAAAGCAATAACACAAAGGCTGCTCTTTGTAAAGCAGCGCTGTCGTAAATTTAACAAAACTAACGAATCAACCAACCAGCACTATCAAAATAAACCAACCCAATAAATAATAATCCTCAGTATAGCTAAGTGTACAAGTGGTTGTTTTGTCGTAAAAAGGTGAATTAAGATGTATCATTGAGGGAGCTATACAACACAACGGTTCAGATAAGAAAACAGCTATTCTAAGGCTGAGAACCTAAGGAACGATTTTGAGCCACGCCCGCCGCAAGAACTCACGAGACCGCTGATTTTTGCGGCTTCGCAGCCGCCGCCACGGGTGAGATTATAGCCCGCGAATTGGCGGGTCACTGGCGGACGGCAAACGCGCGGGAGTTGTGCTTTAAATTTTAACATAAATAGGTAGATCTGAATTCTACAGAAGCTACGGGCCCGCATCCGCGGCGGGCGCTGCTGGAAAGCGCTCCATGACTTCATAACCTAAATGCACACAATCAATATAAATACGATATACATTTATAACTGAAATGATATATATCTTACGATTTAAATTTGTAATATTTGATATTTCATAGTATAATATTTGTAATATGATATACGTACATATGTGTACATATTTATAAAATGTAATAAAAATAAGTACTTACTAAGGTATAAGTATAGTTACTTATATCTATTGATATTCCTATAAAGGCAGAAATTCTTACGTTTGCTTTTTTATACGTCGAAACATGACCAAGACCTGAAACAAAAATGTAAATTATATTAATACACCTATACAAATGTTATGAAGCTGAAGAGTGTATTCGTGTGTTTGAACGCGATAACCTCTGGAACTACTGGTTCGATTTTTTTTTGTTGGACAGTGCATTTATCGAGGAAGGCTGTGGGCCATACGCTACTATCAACAGGAGCGGAGCATGAATTAAGAATGTAACAATCACGGAAAATATTTAGAGCTTTCGTTGAGTGTGCTGACGTGGGCTGAAGTCCGTGACAGCATGTGTTCTTTTTAAGTTAATCAAATGTGTCCTAAATATGAGTTTGTATGACCAATTTTCGGAAGATGGTGTAGCGAAGCGCGCAGGGTACCTACAACAAGTATTATAAATGTCAATGTATGGATGTTTGGATATTTTGATGTTTGTTGCTCAATGACGTCGTAACATATAAACGGATCGGGTTGAAATTCAGAACACAGATTATAGTCTGAATATTTAATTGTTATAAAACTGAACCCTGAAATTGCTAGTTGACCTGCATCGATCGATATCAATAAATCTCGCTATTATAAATGTTCAGTTCTCTAGACACTATAGGCTATATTTTTTGTTATTACAAATACACCGGATTATTTTCGGATAAGCCGGAAAGTCGGGGCATACCGTTGGTGCACCAGCACCAACGGTATGTACCAACCTTATTTGTAACCAAATGTACCAACATTATAAGAGGTAAGAAGTACATACAATGCTCTAGCGCTAGCGTATATACCAACCACTAAATAAAACGAAACAAACGTCGTACCCATGTGATGTGCGATAGTCATAGGTATCCCATTGACAGGAAGCTGCATTTTTACTCCGTTCAAAACCTAAAACAAACAAATACAACGTTATAAGTTACAATTTAAAAAAAACGCTAAGACCAGCTGGACATAGAATAATAACGCCTAGAAACCGGGTCTGCGCAAGAAAAGTGAGGCAAATCATAGTGGACAATTAAAAACATTATGATGGTTTGTGTGGACCTCCACTGTACCTACATACTACATACTCCACGACATTAAAGTTTTGTTTGGCGAACTTCAGTAGGTAGGTGCACACTGCTTACACCGAAATCAATCTGCTTTTTGCCTCACTTAATATGAAGCGTTTGCTTGAAGAGTATCGATCTAGGCGTTATTAATGTATGCGGCTGGAGCTTTTGTGACAGTTGGCGACAACGTTTGCCTCAGAGGCACAACCGCCACACGTCGGATTACCTGCTGCAAGTTGACCCCGATGTTGTGCGAGGGCGCCGTGCTCTTGCTGACGACGAAGGGCAGGTTGGAGCAGTTGGACACGGAGCAGTGGTAGCGCGCGTCCGCCTGCTTCAGCTGCGAGGCCAGCGTCGGCAGCTCGTAGTTCCTGTGGCGCGCGCGCCGTCGCACCACCGCCTGCCACGGCACACGGCACACGTCACACGTTACACGGCCAACGTTACTGGTATACTACGTTTACTACGTTACTGGTCGTATATATGTTTAAGTAGGCACTCGCGACACTTTCTCATTAGAATAAATTAGTATGCTTCTAGCCATCTGTTTCGCTGCACGTCCCATAGCTTCCCGTAGTCTAAGCATACTCAACAGTTAGCTTTCGTGCTTGTCGGAAACAGTGGGTACGCAATAGCTTCGTATGGACTTTTAAAGACGTGGGCAAAGTCGCTTCAGAGATAACAATTTGATAATAAACTAATTTATGCTGGCTTTTCAACCCCTGGCTATTTCACATTATCACCCTGTCAAATTTGCCAAATGCCTAAACAAATTTTCGGATTTTAGTAGGATTGGCTCCGAACAAATCAAAAGCAACAAACCGTTTTCAATGAAAACTTTGTGGGATAAATCTTATATTGTGATACAACGATACAAGTGGCTATATACTATATACCTACCCTTTCAAATAAAAGAGGCACATTGTTTCATCTATTTTATGTACTTTATAAAATACAAAGTAAAAAAATACAATCGAATTAACTTTTCTATCAAAACCAGCTATATAGAAATGAAAGTGTTTCAATTACGTTCTAATCTGCGAGGTCGCATTGTAAGTAAGCATCGTGAGGGTCTTTTGATAATTATTATCGAAAATTACATTGAATAAAAATATAATTAAATTATTTAAGTCACCTTTTTAGCAGAATGAATAGAAACATAGGATCTTGATGCATTGAGCTCGGTCTGATCACCTTCCTGGTAACCTGTGAATGGCAACAAACAACTCCAACATACTTAAAATGAGACTTATAAAGAGAATTGATACTACAATTGTGTGGTGAATTATGTTTTAATTTGTAGTGGTAGGACTCTTGGGAGAGTCCACCTGGGGAAGGACCACACCTTTGCCAGTTATTCTACCGCCAAGCAGTAATGTGCAAACATTACTGTGTTCCGGTTTGAAGGGCAATATTTCCAGAGAAAAAAAAAATACAGAAATTAAAGAAAAATAATTACTGGGCTTAGAGATATAACAACTTAGATCACTGGGTGACGAGCTCAGTGCAGTGCTAGGTAATGATTTGGACTCTTCATGTTCCAATAGCTGCGTGTTACTTTGCTGTTATGTGGCAGGCATGTTGCTTACCATCAGGCACATGCCCTACTAGTCTCGTCACTCTTTATTAAAAAAAAAAATTGGGTTTTGCATGTTCCATGGTGCGTGTCACTGTCACTGTGCTGCTATGTGGCAGGGATGTTGCTTACCATCAGGCACGTGGCCTGCTCGTCTCGCCACTCTAAAGAATAATAAACAGACATCACACGTTTGTCATAACCACTGAATTGAATGGTGAACGAAAACCTCTTGAGAGAACCGGCACGCTCCTGCAATCTTTCGAGGTCATGTGTCTTGACAGTTTGGAGAGTTTCGGAACTAGGTGGCAGAAAGCGAACTAAATTTTTTGATAAATAGGCTAGGCAAGTAATTAAACGTCAACGACCCAAGTGGTTTGCCTAGCTGTTTGGTCAAACGGTTGAATATCATCCAGGAAGCTAGTTAAATGCCGCTGTTTAGTAAAGAGGCAAGGCTGTTGATTGAACGGCCGATTTAGCTAGTTAGCTACGACATACACAAGCTACAGACATTGCACGAGTATTCACGAGTATTCGTATTAGCATGACGTTTTGTTACTGTTTCTGACGGGCTTGTCCTCTTTCTTGGTCTGCAGCCGCGGGGAGCGACTCTTCACCGGCGTCATGATCCTTGGACGACTCTTGGTGAACAGCTCCACTACAGGACGCTCTTCCGGCTTCGCTTTCTGAACTATTTGGGCCGTTTATAATGTTAATATTAATTAAAGCTGTCGACAGATATCATAAACACAGTAGTTGAAATGTTGGCGAGGTAGCTAACAGAGTTTAAGACTGTTTTTATACCAGATGTGCTATTCAGCTAAGCTGAGAGCATGCACAAGACAAGCTCGGAAACTATGTGGCCGTTTCCACTGACACTAAGCTATGTACTATACTTAGAGCCGGCGAGTAAGACAACTGCCGGTTGGTGTATCTTTAGAAAAAAAATCTGTAATCTGTAATATACACAACTAGCCTGTTGCAAAGCCACTGTTTCTTTGAAATTGAAATCATAGAAACAGCAATAGCAGAGCGAAAGCCGATTTAATTGCGACGGAGACGGTAATAGGGCGGATCTTAACAAAGTATTCAGTGGTACGGAATAGTCATAAACATCCCACTAAATGTTCCACAGCTGGGACTCGGGACTTTCTCTCCCAAGGAAAGAGTTAAGGCCTTAATCAACCACGCTGGCCCAGTGCTGGTTGGAGGATGGTCGATTTAGTAGTACCTACCTACTAAATACTTTGTAAAGATGTCCATGTATGCAAGAGAGACTGCATCTGCGGAGGCAAATATAATATTAAATGATGTAATTCCACAGTGCGTAGTTACCACTAGTCTGGATATGGTTGTGCTGCTGTGAAGGCTGCTTCGGTCGGCGGTTGGCGCTCGACGGCGCTAAGCTTCTGCGAAGTGTTGCCGTTGGCTCATTGCTATGTTTATCTGGAATTCATCAAAAAGCGATTCACAAACATCGTCCTTCAAACCTATCCTATTTAGGACAATACGTTGTCCTACGGGTTGATATTCTTTTCATAATTATTCGTATCACTTACCATTCATTGCTTCGGTTTTTTTCATCATTTCATTTTTTCTCTTTTTCATAGAATGAATATTTGTTTCGGCCGATTCAGCAAATCTAGAAGTAAACGAAAAAAATAGTCGTGTTATACCTAGATCACAGATGCCCAGTACTACTAAGCTACAACCGAAAACATCAAAATAGTCCCGTGGATTTGGAGTTTACAGTAACAAACGAGCAGGTTGAGCGCACGATAGTTTCACTTTTAAAAGACGTTTTACACTTAAGAAATACTCAGTGCATGCAGCCGGGCTTCAAACCAACGATCTCATGATTATGGAAGCAGCCTTTATCGCCACTCGGCCACCACACTCCACACTGTCGCTGGGCTTAAACAGGGTCTATGCCAAAGGCTCACATTTGTGCGATTTAGACGATGTCTAACATTTTGTGACCCGCGACTCTCAGCCGTATAGCGCAACAATAAGATCGCGGTTAAATAGGACGAGTACTATAGTAACAAGTTAAATGGGGACTAGGAGTAAAGGTAAATGGTTGTTCGTACACGTCTCCAGGTGGATGGTCGTAGATCTCCAGGTCGGAGTAGATGCTGGTCTCAGCTTCCTCATCCTGGCCGCAAGCCACGTCGGCGGGGGCGCTCGTCTTATCCATCACCAGCCCACATGTTCCTTAATATGAATCATAAGTTATTTTCTCCATATTAACAAAAACCCACTAAAAATTAAATGAAGGCATTCCATCATATTAAATAGAATTCAATCACTAAGTCATTCAGGTAACGAAAGTAATTAGTTGTTTTTTGTTCATAATTCAAGAACTACTTCACGGATTTAGATTCAATTGATATGGGACCACCTCTGATCTATGTATGATCTACCATACTAAAATGAATCATCAAAATTAATGGAACTACGCGTAAAATACATGCAAATAAACATACAACCGAATTGAGAACCTCTTCCTTTTTGAACTAGGTTAAAAACAAAACAATGAGCACTCAAATAAATGTAATTCTGGAATCTCAGTGGCTTTAATAAAACAAGGGTCTGCTACACAATAGCATAGTGAATGCTGCGCCGTATTTAGCTGAAGCCTCTTCGCCTTTTCTACAACTTAGAGATTGTAAAAAATTACAAATCTTTTAGGGCCCTTCATTCCTTCATTAGAGCACCTCATCGAGATGCCATGGCGACCTGGCCGATTACACGGGCATGTTCACCTACCTCTGGCAACCTTCGGTTGCCAAATAGAGTAGAATTCATGAAATTATTTCGTCCAAACATAATTTTATTATTGTATCCCAAACCCCATAAACATGGTCGATTTTGAATTTCTAAAACGATTTTTTCTGTATCGAAACTCATTTCAAGACCTCTCAAGACCTGAGACGCAGCTTGCTTGTGTACATCTTACTGGCAACAACACCAGGTCGCCCGTCTCCAGACTGCACACAGCGGGTCGACAGTTGTGGGTACGCTTCCAAGTTGGCGACGTTGCCAAGCCGTCGCGTGGTGAGTTTACTGTCATTCATTTCAATCTGAATTTTTGGATACGTAGCCGGCGATGTTGCCATGGCGTCTCGGTGAGGTAGGGCCCTTATGGTTGAAGATCCGGAAACACGAACACAGCGGTTTGAATCCAGTTTAATTATAGATACGTAAAGCCAGTGGAATATGCTTACCACGGGAGTCTACCCCAATGGATGGAATCTGCGCCCCTTAAAATCGTCAGTAAAACAGTTTATTCTAGGTAAGCGCATTCAGACAGCATCATCGCTTTACATCAGGTGAGACGGCGGTCAAGCGTATGCCTGTTATCGATAAGCTAAACTATCTATCCAAAAACCATACGCCTGTATTTGAAAAAAAATAAAGATACTGCTCATGAGTAACTTTTACAACAGAATAAATATTTAACTTGAGAAATGAAATAAATTAATTTACTTACAGTAAAATATTTAGTAGGAGGTATGAGATCTCACCATCTCCATCAGCGCGGTTGATTCTCGGTCGCATCTTGGCCAACAGCTTCTGATGTTCGGGATGGATTTCGTTCTGTAGTAACGAAGAACTCAATGAGCATCATGAAGTATTCATATTTCTTTACGTGACATAAATGAGTAGCCCACTTTGGGTTATCACTGGAGCAAGGAGAGAGTCAAGAGCACTTCCTCCCACCACACTGGTCAGGTCAGGAAACATCTTTTCTTCGGTCATGGCGGTTTTCCTCGATTGTTTTTCTTCACTTTTAATGATAAGCTTGTGAAAAGGAACGCTCGCCCCTAGACCATGGCGCAAAAATGCGTCAATTACGAGTAGGTGCCCTATGTTTGCTTTTAAAAAGATAAGGTTTAGGCTTAACACTAAGTTCTTATACCTATCGACCGGAAAATCGACCACCAAATAATAGACACTACTAGATTGAGGCCACGATAACCCACCACCCACCCCCACAGATGAAGTGATTGTGCTTTTGTACATTTTGAAATAAAAGGACGTAATTGTTACACAACTTCGCTGCGCTTCCTTACTCATTTCTGGTAGCGTGATGCCCAGTCTGAATATCTTGTGTTGATTAATACCTAGTATAAAAGTGATGGTTCATCACGCGACAGAGACAAGAGACCGCGACCGGAGACCGTGACCGGAGACCGTGACAGGAAACCGCACGGTAGCGTCGTCTCTTAACGACCGCATCAGTATACAGTATAGAGAGTCTGTCGATAGAGTAGGCGTATGGATCACAATGGAAAACCAAGTAGTAGAACTTCTATTGGAGGAAGAAGAAGACCGTGCTATGCTTATCCAATTGTTGTCCTTCAAATGTTCATCTCTGTAGGAGTCTAGTTGTGTATCATATATCGGAGGTGGTGTCTGATGAGTTCAATCAGAGTTTCGTAAGAATATGTAGTATTTTTTAAAATTAAACACATGCCTTTCGAGCGCGACACGAGACACTACTTGACCGGGGCGGTGCAAATCTTGTTGTCTCCGGTGTCACGTCTGTCTCGATCGCGCACGCGAACTGGCGCCCATACAAAGGTGAATGGCGAGTGCCAGTCGCGGTCTCCTGGCTCTGTCTCTGGTCTTGGTCTCGGTCTCCACCGCACCGAAGCGCTTTAGTTTGGCTGCTGCGTAAAGGTACAAGTTCGCGC
The DNA here is from genome assembly GCA_963693475.1 of Ectropis crepuscularia. NCBI lineage: Eukaryota > Metazoa > Arthropoda > Insecta > Lepidoptera > Geometridae > Ectropis > Ectropis crepuscularia. The sequence goes on from OY856338.1 coordinate 42,280,817, forward strand.
GGAGACCGCGACACGAGACCGCGACAGGAGACCGAGACCGGAGACCGCGACAGGCACTTGACACTATGGAATTGTATGGACGCCAGTTCGCGCTGAGACCGCGACAGGAGACCGAGACAGGGCGCGGTCGCGGCGCGAACTTGTACCTTAAAGAAGACCGTATAATGAACGAGTAGAGAGGTACGTGCCTGGTGCGCGTAGTTGCGGCCGTAGCCCCAGACCTGGCCGAGCATGCGGTGCTGCTCCACCGTGGCCGGGTCCACGTACCCGCGCGCCGGCGCCGGCGGCTCCGCGCGCCGCGTGCGCGCTGCCTGCTGCGACACCTCTGTAACCAACAACCCTGACACCGTATTTTCATACGGTTCGTGCCCCAATTTCACAACGGTTCATTTTGTAATCGACTAGCAGCGTCCCGTGGTTTCACTCGCGTAGTTCCCGCGACAAAAATAATCTACGTGTTAATCCAGAGTATGATGCATCTATGTACCAAATTTCATCCAAATCCCTTCAGTAGATTTTGCGAGAAAGAGTAGTGTGTATGTTTTGAATGCCAAAGTTAATTAATGGCAATAAATAAATAAACGTATTTTAAAAAGATTTTCATCAAAGCCGCTGACACGCAGAAGCCACGGCTCAATTTCATAGCCATTGTCGTGTAATTGAATATTTCCTCCTGGCAGCAACAGTTTCAGCCTGTAGCCACACCAGGGGGGTGTGGCTGTGTCCGTGCTGGTCGGAGGATTCTCTGCCGAGTACGGCGCTTGTCCCCGACCCTGTGCCCTTCTCATTCCACCATGAAAAACGAGTTTTTTTTAAGAAATCGAACAATGCCACATTTCATGTAGGTACTTATTACAGGAACATATTTATGTTTGTATTTGAAAAATAGATTAATATGTCGCAAATATACTGTGCTCGTATTAACAATAAACTAAGTTTTTCAGTTTCATCTTAAAATGTATAGTTTATCATTCTAGATTGATACTAAAATTATGCAAAAAAACTACATTTCCAGCAATGACATAAAGAAGGCCATGGTTAGTTCTGTTGATGAGGTAAGTACTAACTACTGCAGTCGGGTTTATGCAGTCATCTTACTTACTTTGCTTGGGCTGTGTACGCACTGATATAAAGGGCATATTTTCAGAAACCGGTGCCGATTCATTCACTCGGGTCACACTAAAATCAAACGCAAGTCGTTATTCAGTGGTCCAGTATAAATACTTGAATACTCTTTTGCAGTTATATCTACTTATTTGGACGCGTTAGGGGAAAATATGAGAATACATTTTATGATGTGCGCGCACACTCGTCACGAAAAATCGACGCCCTGGAGTTAGTTAGTCGACATTTCAGTAAACAAGTTAGTTAAACTTGAGGCTAATAATACTTTATGCGTAGAAGACAATTTTTATTCTAAGGTTGACTACAGGCTATATTATGTAAGATTTCATAGTACGAGGGCTACCTAATGAGAATTAGTATAAACTTTTTGCGTGCGGAAATAAGTACACACACACACAAAAACGCAATTTCCATAGATACATCCTACACATACCCCAATTACCTAGTGGGACGCGACACACCGAAGTTAGTTGTCAAGCAATAGTTCATAAATTTAAAACATTTTATTCTAGCCAAATTTACGTAAAACTATATCATCTAATTAATTGGCAATTAAACTTTTGAAAAAAAAAAAAATGGCTGTTACGAATTTGAGTTTTCTGATCATTGTCATATAGTTTCAAAACCCTTACCTCCTTTTATTTAATTTCTTTTTCCTTTTTAATAACTTTACTAAATCGATTTTTTCTTGCAAGTCGTCACATCGCGATTCGGCTACAGCGAAGTGGTCCTCCACTTCCGGTATCAGTGCTGTCGAAAACGATTAGATTCGTAGTAAGAGTAAGTATTAAGGAACTGGACGTCTACTCTCTATCTACGAAAAACGTGATTTCGAAATAAAGTCGTGACTTTCCAACTCCGATCCGTCGTTTTTTCCGTTAAAATGTTCTAGGTCTACTCTAATTAGAGTTTGCTTAGAAAATTTAAAAGTCAAACAATGTTGTATCGGACGAAACGAAGTAAAACGAGAGTAAGAAAGTCGCGTTTTTTTTTCGAAGTTACGTTTTTCGTAGAAAGAGAGTAGACGCCCTGTAGTAAAGTTCGGTAATGTTGGGATCAACTTTTTGAAACCTATTGGTTCTGATCCCTGCAGTTCCAGTATATTAGATACTAGCAGCGCCCCGCGGTGTTACCCGCGTAGTTCTCGTCGTGTCCTTCGCGTTCTTTTATCGGGATAAAAAAGTAGCATAAATATGTGTTATTACAGACCATTAAAAATCTATGTACCGAATTACATCTAAATTTCTGCAGTAGTTTTTACGTGAACGAGTAACAAATGTCTACACATACAAACTTTCGCGTTTATAATATTAGTAGGACTTTGTTTCGTAAATCTTTTAGCTACAGCCCAGCCACATACAGTTAGGGAACATAGCCATACTTCACCACGCTGGCCCAGTGCAGATTGGTGGATGACGCATGACCTAAAAAGATTCTAGGAGCTTGCTTACGATGTATTCCTTCACCGTCTTTAAGACAAGTGGCATTACGCACATGACTTGGAAGAGAAGACAGTGGTGCTCGAGGGGAAACCAAGGGCTGCGGATCGGCAGTTCCCGGTTGCCGTTCTCCCGACAAGACCAGCTGTAACTTACACCTGCGTGAGAACTAATCCATTTCGGCATTCGTCATAGGATATTCATTGTAGTATATTGACGTTTTTGTAGTGGTAGGACTCTTTGCAGAGTCCGTCTGGGGAAGTACCACACCTTTGCGCCAGTTATTCTACCGCCAAGCAGTACCTAATGGGCAAACATTACTGTGTTCCGGTTTGAAAGGCAATGTTTCCAGGGAATTACAGGGCATATAGCAAACGTCTTATATATCTAGGTGACGAGCGCAATGCAGTGGTAGGTAATGATTTGGACTCTTCATGTTCCAATAGCTGCGTGTAACTGTGCTGTTATCAGGCACATGTCCTGCTCGTCTCGTCAAAAAATCGTCTAAATGACTAAAGTAATCAATAGCAGACACGAACCTCGAATGTCCAATTTCCGTTCGGATCGCGTGCCGTCCAGGCCGGCTCCAGCAAGGCTACTGGAGCTTCTATGACGCTTATCTGTGTAACAGGGGAGCTCATTCAACTAATTGTGATAACGCCTGGCTGCATACAAATACTGAAGAAGCTCATTTGACAGAATGGAGAAACAATGAAGGAAACAGACAAGCAAAAAATGCTATTCCGGAAGCATCTGAAAAACTTGCCCGCAACCTCATCAGACTAAACAGGGACAAAATTCGTAAAGTTATAGGTATAATAACTGGTCACTGTCCCTTAAACAAGCACCTATTTACCATAGGTGTAACAAATACTCCTCTATGCAGAGGATGCATGGAGGAAGAAGAAACGCCACAGCATGTACTTATGGAATGCAGCAGCGTGGCGGATCAACGGGCAGAATTCCTCCAATCTCCGTCGTCCGTTCCGGATGCCTATCGCAACCTTAATAGGATCCTTGCTTTCTGGAATGGCCTAGGCTGGTTGGAATAGTAAATAAAGAGGCTTGGAGCAGAAAAGGCCCCGCCAAACTAACTAACGCTTGAGTGAACTAGGTCATCAAGATACAACGACCATCACATTTCCAGCTTCCTTCAAACAGCGGGGGTATGACGTCACTTTATCGTCCGGTCAAAAAGAAACCAGCCACAGTAGGTACATGATAGACCTAGTCCAGTGAACAGTTACCCACAAAAAAGTCGCAGTTTATAGAAATAATCATTCACAGTCAGGGAGTCAGTGACCTAGACTGAGCTGGTGATGTACTTCATCATCATCATCATCGTCATAATCAGTCCACTTGTCCCCTGCTGGACGTAGGATTTTCCCAGAATACGTCACTCAGCCCGAGTCGTAGCTTTATATTTCCAGCTATCTTTTGAAAATCGTCGCTTCATCTATATTCCCAGAGCTGGCAGCAAACTTTGGTTAGGTACTCGTGTTTGAGGCAAGCTGAACACTTGCCGCATAGCTCTCCTATTATAACCGAACATGGAGTAATGGGGTAAAATAAATATATTATATACATTTTATATCAAATATAGTAGCGAAGGTGAGTGTTGACGTACGTCACCAAAAGAGGCCCCTTTTAAACCTACGCCCGAGTCACAAGTCTTGGGGTCTCTTCGAGATTTCTCTCTCTGCCACACGATGGACCCGGCACCCACACGGTGAATCCATGGAATGCTAAGAAGTTCGTCTCATTAAATTAATATAAGTATGTACTTATTTATTTTATTCAATTTTTATGTTCACTAAATATGGTTGTGGCAATATGCAATATTTATATGATGTAGTTTAATGCATAAAGAATGAAAAAAATAATCATATAAGGCGTTAATTTGAAAAACCAAAAATTTACAGTTTATCGAAAAGTACATAGGCTATTTTTTACTGCAGGAAAGCAACTGGGAAGGCTACTACGCGGGTAAAATCGCGGGCTACTACTAGTAAAGTATCCTCGACATATTGTATTAATATTAATGACCCACCCCCCCCCAAAATGTGAGGCTGCGACCGCGCCTCGATGTGACAAGTTTTCACATTACCTCAAACACCTACCCAACATCTGCAGCCAGATCTCGGAATACTAAACACTACGTTCACCGGGCTCCGCTCCAGAACACGTCTAGACGTCTACCACAATGGTGCTCCGATCTGTCATGGTTCGGCAGGGCGGGTACCGGGTACATACCATTTGATAACTTTAAACTGTCACCCATATTAACTTGAAATTTTCATAGCACACCACTTGAAAGATTGGTATTTATTTTAAAATAATGGAGAACAACTGTTTCATAAATTAAAAAAGTGTATTTTAGTAAAAGCGCTAAAAAATCATTTCGTCAAAGTTGTCAAAACTGATCAAAATAATCCTAGACATCCCTTTGAAAAAGGAACCACTGGCATTGATCTATGGGCTATGGTCTTTTTTTTTTAATTACTGGCCGATGCCATAAAATCTGTGGTTTACAAGGTTCACATACCGTCACACTTACCTACTCCAACATCTTTTTTAGTGTAGGTATATTTTCATCGTAGTATCTGAAGTACAGATACAAGATACAGAATACGTATTTTCATCTTGTATCTAAAATACTTTTAAAAAATGTGTTTTGTATTTAAATATACATATTTTGATTGGTAGCTTCATCATCACCATCATCAGCCTGTGTTTGACGTCCACTGGACATAGGGTTCTCTCATATTGCGCCATTCAGCCCGATGTCATTCTCGGACGAATTACTTCATAAGCATAGCCCTTTCCTTTCTAGTTTGTTATCTTAGTATTTTGTAAATACTTTTTCTGACAAAATACTTGTAGCGTTCTTAGACATTTTAAAAATAAATGCGTAAAACTGAACTTATTATTATTATTAGTCCATAATCACATTATTTTTTTTAATTTTAAATAAATAGTGACGAGACGAGCAGGACATTTGCCTGATGGTAAGTAACATGCCTGCCACATAACAGCACAGTGTCACGCAGCTATTGGAACACGAAGAGTCCTAATCATTACCTAGCACAACACTGTGCTCGTCACCCAGAGATCTAAGATGTTATATCTATCTCTAAGCCCTGTAATTTATATAATGTAGATAATGACTATTTCTGTATACTAACGTCATACATATGGTAGCACTGACCTGTATACTATACAAGACACATGTTACCATGTTAGTGTAGGTACCTATGCAAGGCAAATAAGATCAATGAATGATTGAATTTGAAGTCGGTCATTAGGCGTTTGCGCACCGGCACGATACGGTGTCGTGGGTAGATACAAAATCGAGAGAGGCTAAGGCTAATAGGCAAGATTATTGAAAACAATAAAGTGGCCAAGTGCGAGTTGGACTCGCCCATGAAGGGTTCCGTTGCAGCAAGTAACATTATATACATAGTACCTACACATAGTTCTTGTAGTTCGTTGTAACTTTGATCGACGTTTCAATAATAGTGTATTTATGACGTACTAAAAAAAACTACTCATCAGATCGAGTTCAAACTAATTTTCGTTGGTAATTTACATGGTAATGTACATCACATTTTTTTTTTAGATTTTTCATTCTCATACTTTAGAAGTTAGAGGGGGGGGACACACATTTTACCACTTTGGAAATGTCTCTCGCGCAAATTATTCAGTGTGGACGAAAATGATTTTAGAAACCTCAACATCATTTTTAAAGACCTATCGATAGACACCACACACGTGTAGGTTTGATGAAAAAAAAATTTTGAGTTTCAGTTCTCAGTATGGGGGGCAACCCTAATTTTTCTTTTTTTAATTTTTTCTATTGAAATCTTAATGCGGTTCACAGAATACATCTACTTACCAAGTTTCAACAGTGTAGTTCTCATAGTTTCGGCAAAAAGTGGCTGTGACATACGGACGGACAGACAGACAGACAGACAGACAGACAGACAGACAGACAGACAGACAGACATGACGAATCTATAAGGGTTCCGTTTTTACGTTTTACGGAACCCTAAAAATTGGCAGTCATAGGAACTGCCGAAAGAAATGAAAACTTAAAACTCAGATTTTTATAGCTTACTTTGGAAGCTCATTGCCACGCCCTCCGGTTTTACCCGCGTGTAAATGAGCATGGCCATCTAGAAATACCGAAATGCTGACGCATTATTGCTAGATGGCCGGTGGGAAATGCTGGCGCATTTCTAGATGGCCAATGGCCAAGAGACATGGTCCCGAGTTTACCCGAAGAATTCTTATCATTCTCGAGCGTGACGCTAGAATTCAATTCAAAGTCCCCGAAAAATCTGTCTGTGGTGTGCCAAAAGAAGGTTTCACTTCATAAATATGGATATATCGATATGTTTACTCGTCATCTTATTATAACGATATTTTAGCTGATATCCTATATATCGGTACTTAATATACATAGGTAGGTAAATGCTCGTAGAATATTGGAAGTAGGCACCACACCTTTGTCAGTTATTCTACCGCCAAGCAGCAATGTGCAAACATCACTGTGTTCCGGTTTAAAGGTAAATTTTTGAATGCATAATTAAGTGCATGTGTAGTGCTAGTTTAGCGCAATGAGTTATCGGGGGGTGACCTAAACATAGAGTATAGGACAACACTAGTATCGTCCAGGTTCTGAAATTTTTTGAAAATGAAAAGAAATAGTGTAATTAGTTTTTAAACAAATTCATTCAACTATAATCGCTTATAGTTGAACCTTACGTGGTGGAGGGCATACCAAACAAATGTAAACGAATTGTAGCGAAATGTAACGGTAGGGTTCATCATCATCAGCCGCAAGACGTCCACTGCTGAACATAGGCCTCCCCGTAGATTTCCACAACGAACGGTCCCGCGCAACCTGCAACCAGCGGTTTCCAGCGACCTTTGTGAGGTCATCTGTCCATCTAGTGGGAGGCCGTCCAACACTGCGTCTTCCGGTTCGTGGTCGCCACTGGAGAACCTTTCTTCCTCATCGGTTGTCAGTTCTGCGAGCGATGTGGCCTGCCCATTGCCACTTCAGCTTGCTTACTCTTTGAGCTATGTCGACCACTTTCGTTCTTTTGCAAATATCCTCCTTACGGATTCTGTCGCGCAAAGAGACTCCGAGCATAGCTCTCTCCATGGCTCGCTGTGTGACTTTGAGCTTTGTTATGAGGCCCACAGTTAAGGACCACGTCTCAGTTCCATAAGCCATCACTGGCAACACGCACTGGTTAAAGACTTTCGTGTTTAGGCATTGGGGTATTTTGGACTCAAAGATGTGCCGAAGTTTCCCGAACGCTGCCCATCCGCGTTGGATTTCCTTCGCTGAACCTCTTTGTCGAAGTTGTATCTACCTAATTGGATCTTTTGACCCAGGTAGACGTATTCGTCAACAACTTCGAGTGTGGTATTCCCAACATTAACCAGTACAGGTGAGACAGGAACATTTGACATGACCTTCGTCTTGTCTATATTCATCCTCAAACCTACCTATTGGGATACTCTACTGAGGTCCCTGAGCATAACACTGAGGTCCTCCAGCGACTCCGCCATAATGACTATGTCGTCAGCAAACCGAAGATGAGTGATGCATTCGCCGTTGATATTGATGCCGTATCCCTTCCAGTCCAGTAGCTTGAAAACATCTTCCAGCGCAGCAGTGAACAGTTTCGGAGATATAACATCTCCCTGTCTCACGCCTTTCTGTAGCTGGATATGTTTTGTGCACTAGTCCTGTAATCGGACAGACATTGTGGCTTTGCTGTAGATACACTTCAACACTTCGATATAGTGATAGTCGATGCGGCATCGCTGGAGAGACTGAAGTACTGCCCAGGTTTCGATGGAATCAAAGGCTTTCTCATAGTCCACATACGCTATACATAGTGGCCGATTACACTCCTCGGTTTTCTGTATAATCTGCCGAAGCGTATGGATGTGGTCTATGGTAGTATAGCCTTTTCGGAAACCGGCTTGTTCGGGTGGCTGGAAGTCGTCAAACCTGCGTGCGAGACGATTCGTGATTACCCTCGAAAACAACTTATAAACGTGGCTCAGAAGTGAGATGGGTCTGTAGTTCTTCAACAAGGTGTTGTCACCTTTTTTGAAGAAGAGCATCACCACACTTCTGCTCCACGCTTCTGGCGTATTACCGTCAAGTATGACAGAGTCGAACAGCTTCTGGAGGACTTTAAGTACCGGTTTTCCACCCGCTCTCAGAAGCTCAGTCGTAATTCCGTCATCGTCAGGTGCCTTATTGTTCTTAAGTTGTTTGAGGGCCATCTTAATGTCATACAGGCTGACTTCCGGGATGTCTTCGGTAAAGTGACGGGTCAGTTTGGTTCTGGGGTCTTTTGCCATGCTAACGACAGGTTGTGCTGGCGTGCATCGGTAGGGTTGCAAGCCCTTAAATTTGCTCAGAAGGAAAAAAACCTTGATTCTACTTCTTTTAAATGAAAACAGGAGATGTCCGTACGTATGATGGCGGCATAGACACGTGCCAAATCCTGTGACAAATTCTAGTCACTGTTTAGATCGGAACAGAATCATGCAAATGAACTTGCTTGCGAACTGAAGCTTGTTGTACACAGTCCGTCCCATAACGTGAAAAAGCATAATGGACTTTGATAATCTCCTGGGAACTTTCTCTAGTTGTGTTACGCGTCGTGTAGGGTACGCAGTCCCGTCTCCACATCCGGTGTAGGTACAAATGTAGGTTTTCCTCACATACAAACTTACTTGGAGAATACAATCAACTTAAGAATCCCTATTTTTTATCCGACTGCGCGACGCAAAGGAGTGGTAATGTGTTTAACAGTCTATGTATGTATGTATGTTTGTATGTTCCTTTGAAGCACTATACAGACCAAACGCCTGGGCCGATTTTTATGATTCACACGTCAATCGATTCCTCTTAATCTGGCGAGTGACACTAAAGACATGTCATTAGTGTACGTCCAATATGGCGGATTCATGGACGTCATGTTGTCCAAATAAAAAAAATGAAAATCACTAAAATATGTCAAGAGGGGTATCGTTGAATAGGTATTTTAAAATAATGTTTAGCTTTCTCTCAATGTTTTTCGATTTGCCGTTCGTTGTTTCGACTGACCGTTTAGGATGTATATCGATTTAAAGTTGAGTAACAACCATTCTCACATTTATAGGTTTTAGGTAGCAGAAAACTTCGTATAACTAACTGTACGTGTGAATGTGGATGGACATTATATACTAACTAGCTGTGCCCCGCGGTTTCACCCGCGTCTATTTGAGGAAAATCCATACTAAAATATCCATTGCTGGCCACTTCATTACGTTTTACGGAACCCTAAAAATACGTAAATAAGCAACAATGCATTGTTGTAGAACAAATTTGATTACTTCAAATGACACAAACTTCAAATGTAGACACGCGCCGTCACAGACTTCAGCGACCAAAGAGAATTTAAATTCACGGAACTAAAGCTCTCGAAGAGAAATATTTTTCCCCGTTTTCTTTACATTCTTCACTCATACTCCGTACCTATTGATAGTAGCGTAATGTTATATACCCTATAGCCTTCCTCGATAAATGGAGTATCCAACAAAAAAAGAATCTTTCGTATCGGTCCAGTAGTTTCAAACAAACAAACAAACAAACTCTTCAGCTTTATAATATTAGCATAGCTGGGCATTAACTCGTTAATCCGTTAATCGTTAATTAACGAAGTTAACATTTTGATTAACGGATTAACTTTTAAGTTAACTTTTAAAAATGTTAACGGACATGTTAACTTCCGTTAATTATGCAGAAGTCCGTTAATCGTTAATCCAATGCTTACTATTTACCGCACGGCACATCGGCGCGGCGCAAAAAACAGGTTCAGACAAGTATGAAACGAAAAGTGCTGGGCGCAGTGTGACTATATGTGGCGGGTTCCTGCAATTTTGGCAGGATTGAGGCGTCATTTTAGCCTGTGGCATGATCGGTTGACGTTATATGAAAACAAATATAATTTTGTTATCATAAGTCATATTTCCGAAAATCTCGAGTTCTTATTGGCTGAAAATTTGAGCATAGACATACTCGAATTTGACTGACGTTTACAATTTAGTTAAATATTTCACACATCCCTAGTACCTAAACCAAGTAGATTATAGTAATCCATAGCTAGTGAGGAACTCCCCGATAAATTCAATCATACTTTTTCGATCGTTTATCTGTATTGTAACTTTCTGTTAATAAAATCGGTGGTAGTTCATTTCAACTAACCACTAACAACTGAAAAGTTAAATAAAATGAACAAATCAATGTATAAGAATGAAGAAATGGAGGTATACAATGAAAATTCCAGTGTTTAACATCTTACTAATATTACAAATGGCAATTTTTGGATGTTGTAATGTTTGTTGTTTCATCACATCAGAACGTCTGGGAACGGGAAAGGATTGGGTTGAAATTTGGAAAACAGACGGGTAAAGACATTTTAACACCAAAGCGAGCCTCGCTTTCAAACGAGAACTTTGACATGTTAATGTTCATGAGGGGAAATAGATACCTATGCGCATTATGCCCGACGATTAAATTACACATTAAATTAAATTAAATAAAAAAATTAGCAGTCATAGAAACTGCCGATAGAAGTGAAAACTTGTGACTCAGAATTTGATAGCTTACCTTGGAAACTACAAGGGTGTAACCGGAGGGCGTGGCCTGGTCATCATGGCATGGCCATCTAGAAAAGCACCAGCATTTCCTATTGGCTGATGCATTCCTAGACGGCCATGCCATGATGGCCAGGCCACGCCCTTTCAGCATTTCCCATTGGCTGACGCATTTCTAGATGGCCAATAGCCATGGTCCCGAGTTTACCTACCCGAAGATTTCTTATTATACCCGAGCGTGACGCTAGAATTCAATTCACAGCCCATGAAAAATCTGTCTCGGCGCGCCTAAAGAAGTTTTCACTTCAATAATAAAATTAAACTCTACAAGTACCTATTTGTTTTTTTCCTAACCTGTTAACTTCCAGAACCTAAACCAACAGGTTTTATAAGTTCACTAACGCAACGATATAAAAATCCAATACGCATATTAACGGATTAACGATTAACGTTAACTTCCGTTAATTCTTACGAAATGTAACGCTTTAACGTTTAACGAAGTTAACTTTTTTTGTAACGGATTAACGATTAACGAAGTTAACTATTTGATTAACGGTGCCCAGCTATGCATATTAGTATAGTATAGATAGGCATCTAGTAGGCATCGATATAAATCAATAGATGTGCCCTGAGGACCTTGAAATTGGTAATAAACTGCGTCTCTGTATGTATCGCAAGTGGTTTACAAACAACCAATCTACTTGACCCCTATAAACGCTACCGGCGAGATTTGCTGTGGTTTTACTTATTTTGGTTGTTGACACCGAATAATGATAGGTAAAAACGTCCGGCGTCCCCCGCGTCCTGCAACCGACAAGAACGGAAAGAGTGAGCTCACTCTTCCCAACGTTGACATGATTGCGTGCGCCGTGATGTTTGGGATGGGGCCCATCTTGGGTTCTACGATCTATGCTAGTAGGTATATTGGACTACCTTTTTTTCGTACGTGCAGGAAATGTATTTACGCATACCCTACTGCCCCACCCGGGAGACAGCCGGGTTATGTTGCACTCTATATCATGTATGGATATGGTGCCCCTATCTACTAATAAATCTCCATGGGGTTTCAACTCTGCCGCTAATAGTGGGAACACGGAACCGCTCTCGGATTGCTCCGCCTCGGTCGCCCCGATTTAGTTCTCAAACGATTTAGTAGGTAGGTACTCAACGTCAATCGAAAACCTATACTAACACAAAACTATAAATATGAATTACAAGCAAGAGAAAATCCTACATATTATATCAGTAGAAACGAAGACATTTGGGCAGCAACCAAAAGATGCATATTATTATGTTGAGCATATTAACATTCACAACATTGTTCATAACTAAAAAGTATAAAATAAAAAAATATAATTTAAAAACTCAAAAACCCGACTGCGTAAAAAGTGAACCAAACTACGTACTCACATACTAAAAAAACTGAAAAGAATAAAACAAGCATTTAGATTTCTGGTGGTCTAGAATTCTATAATATGTTATTGTATAAATACTATTGAAATATATACAATATTTTCTAATAAAAGAACATTACAACTGAACAGTCGGGATCCATTGAACAATTACTTTGTATGTCGAATAATAATATAGAATCCATTGAACAATTAGATTGTATGTCGAATAATAATGGATCCCGACTCTTCAGTTGTAATGTTCTTTTATTAGAAAATATTGTATATATTTCAATAGTATTTATACAATAACATATTATAGAATTCTAGACCACCGGAAATCTAAATGCTTGTTTTATTCTTTTCAGTTTTTTTTAGTATGTGAGTACGTAGTTTGGTTCACTTTTTACGCAGTCGGGTTTTTGAGTTTTTAAATTATATTTTTTTATTTAAAATACGGTCGCCATAGTACAAGCTTTGCTTAGTTTGGGGTCAGAGTCTTAGGTGTTGTGTGTGAATTGTCCACCAATATTTATTTATGGATTTGACACTGCTAATACCTACTATTACTTGTACGGTCCTTTTCAGCATGCGGGGCGCACGCTCCCGTACAGCTCGGCACCGTACTGCAGCAGCGAGTGCACCGTGGCGCAGTAGCACGCGCGAGCCGCCCGCGCCCGCACCACCCCCACCACGCGGCGCAGTGCATAACGCGCACTAGCCACTTTTCCACATAGTTTGTGTTAATGTATGATGTTCCCAGGTCAGTACAGAGTCAATTTCAAATCCCAGAAAACGTGTAACATTTATTTGTTTTAATGCGCTCTTCCAGGTGTTTGTTTTCCCGTCAGGTTGAAGTGAGTGAATTGGGTTTTCTTCAGATTCAGCGCCAGACCGTTGATATCAGCTGTAGAGGTGCGCACTCACCTCGTTCAATTTCACTTCTAATTCGTCCAACGTAACCGCAGTGACTAACGCAGCCACGTCGTCAGCGTACATAAAAACATCTGCCGCCGTTGTTGCACCCGCCAGGTTACTTACATTGGAGACTGGGCAACCCTGCGCGACACCCATTGATGAAGAAAAAGGGTCTGATTTCACTTCGCTCCCGTTTATCCCGCCCTGCGATTATACCTGCGAAGTTGCCGTTCCAGTCTTTTTGCCGCGGTAAAAAATAGCCTATGTATTATTCGCTATTTTGTAAATTTATGGATGTTTCACTTTAACGTTTACGATTTTGGACGGGGTCATGCCCCCTGTGACCTCCCCTTCGGACCACGCCTGGGACAGATATGATCAGCCCACTGTCACTTCACCTTGCTAATACGTTGAGCTATGTCAATAACTTTGGGCTTTCAATAAGTTTCCGAACATGAGCGACACTAATGTTATCTATGGTCAGGTAACCACCGAATATCTCATTGCGCTAAAATAGCACTGCTCTACGCTCGGCAGCCCAAGATGTTCAACCTTTGTGCCCTGTCATTTCACTGGAAAAATGGCCCTTCAAAACCAGAACATAGTGATGTTTGCACATTACTGCTTGACGATAGAACAATTGGCAATGCCACACCATTGCTACAATATTTAATATTAGTATCGATATGTCGAATATAAATAAATATCTATCTATCTAATACCTATAGTATCGGCTAAAATATCGTTATAATAAAATATGAAGATGATGACGAGTGAAAAATATCGATATTTTTTTCAACAATCTTATCTATCCCTAGCCTATACCATGCCAACTAGCTACATAATCTCACCCATCCAAGTGCTCATGTATCTGCGCGATTGGTGGGTGATCAATTTGTATGGCCTTCCATGAACAACATCTGTATAAAGTGAGCCCGGCAATGCATTACCTTTCACCGCAGCAAAGTAACACACCTGGGTAGCGATTCTGAAACCATTAGGTTGCATCCGACACGGAATCTCATCTCTCGGTCTTTGTCTTATCTGTTTAGCATGACAAAGACCGAGAGATGAGATTCCGTGTCGGATGCAACCGAATGGTTTCAGAATCGCTACCCTGGTCACCCCTGGGAAAATTCAGAAAATCATAGCACACCCACACACACATTACAGTGCACATCAACATTATTGTTCCGATGCCGATGAGTAAAGGAAATCAATACTGGCCTCGTGGCTTAGTTGGTAGCAGCTCTGCTTGCGAAGCCGAGGGTCGTGGGTTCGATTCCCACCCAGTGCAATTTTTTTTTATTTATTAAATAAATATTGGTGGACAATTCACACACAACACCATCTGACCCCAAACTAAGCAAAGCTTGTGTGATGAACTGATGAATTCAAATGTTTGCACTGTGTCTGGGTGTTTCTATGTATAATGAGTATGTATTTAAACGATATAAGTATTATATATCAGCTATCTGGCCGCCATCATACAAGCTTTGCTTAGTTTGGGGTCAGATGGTGTTGTGTGTGAATTGTCCACCAAAATTTATCTATGTATTTATTTAATACTGCTTAACAGCAATCGATGGATTTACCTAGTGGTCAGAAGCACAGCCACTGTCAAGCATTATAGCATTTGAAGTAGCAAATGCTTTTTTGAAAGGTTGGGTTGCAGTTTTTGGAGATCCCTTCAACTGTCTCAATAGTCCAGGGTTGCCAGTTTAAATCACGTTTGCTCTTTTTTTTTTTTTAAATAAAGAGTGACGAGACGAGCAGGACATGTGCCTGATGGTAAGCAACATGCCGGCCTCATAACAGCACAGTGACACGCAGCTATTGGAACATGAAGAGCCCAAATCATTACCTAGCACCGAACTGCGCTCGCCACACAGAGATCTAAGTTGTTATATCTCTAAGCCCTGTAAATTCTCTGGAAACATTGCCCTTCAAACCGGAACACAGTAATGTTTGCACATTACTGCTTGGCGGTAGAATAATTGGCAAAGGTGTGGTACTTCCCCAGGCGGACTCTGCTAAGAGTCCTACCACTACATAAAAACTCCATGCCTCCATGCATGAAAAAAAGGCTTAACGCCATGTTAACTTATTGCTCAGAAAAACGTAACCGCGCAAAGAGAGACGGACTTCTTAGCATTCCATGGATTCACCGCGCGGGTGCCGGGTACATCGTGTGGCAGAGAGAGAAATCCCCAGTAGACCCCGAGACTTGTGACACGGGTATAGGTTTAAGGGGCCCTTTTCCGATGTACACTCACCTTCACTACTCGTGTTTCTCTCCCTGCCCAGCCAAATCCGAAATGAACCTACTAGTGCAGCTTTAGATACTCGTTCTAGTATAGAGCTTACTGCACTTCTGAGCAAGCCAAGGTCTGTCAGCAGGTTATAGAGAGATTTTACCTCTCGCTCCTACTATAGTTGAGAGACTACACCTACAACTTAAAGAGGGCTCATGTGCCATGGTGGTTTGTGGTGCACCGCACTGCACTTGGTTCGTCTTGGGATGGGGTCTGCACTCAATAAAGACTTAGGATTTTCCTCTACACACTTCATCATCATCAACAGCCCACTAAACGTTCCCACAGCTGGGATTCGGGGCATTCTCTCGCAAGGAGAGAGTTAAGGGCATAATCCACCACGCTGGCCCAGTGCGGGTTGGCGGATGACACATGACTTCAAAAGATTCTAGGTACATGTCGGTTTCCCCACGATGTTTTCTTCACCGTTTTAAGTTAAGGCATTACTCCTTGCATTAGAATTAAAAAACCATATGGCTGAAAAATCCAGTTCCTGCTAGTCATCACACAACACGCCGTCCATTTGTATTCAAAGATTTACCAAGATCAACCCACGTGTTACTATGGGATTATACAGTGAGAGATTCCCTGAAACCACCCTATACAAAACCTCATCGGGTGGTCAGCAGAGAAGACAAACCAATCGCAATCAGTGTTAGCAACAAAACCAAGAAAGTCAGTCTGGATAGAGTCAGCCAGCATTTATTGAAGAAACTCCTGATGTGAACTTATGTCCTCCCACCTTTGGCGGCTCCATTTAAACCTACAGCAACTCCTCCATTTATATATCTAGGGAAGGAAATTACACATTCATTTGATGTTGCACCACCAGCCGGATTCACGTCAGGCACGGGCCGCCGCGTCAAATTTCAATTACCCACAGACATGTAGTCTACCGCGGCGTATCTTTCAGCGCGGGGGGGGGGGTGTTATGGCGCCACTGCGCTTTCGCACACATACACGTTCACGCACACCGAAGTGCAGGTACAAGCGACGGCTCTCGACAAACGCTAAACGGTATGCATCACTACAACGCCGGTCGCCATTACCTCTGGACACGCGGTACATATGTCCTTAAATCACGCGATTTTCACGCCTATTACGACGGCACTGTGACGTGTGAAATAGAAATAGTAATCCGTTCAATTGTGTCGCTATCCAACTCATATACACCAACCTAAGCTTAGGTAGTATAGCTAAAGGTTTGTTTATTATCGATTAAGAATAAGTACGGCACGATCTACGACACAAGTTTAGTGTTTTCCAATTTCCTTTCATTTGAGTGTAGTGTTTTTGTGAGACCCTAAATAGGTAAAACTAGATGTTTTTTTTTTAAATAAGGAGTGTATCGTAGGATTCTGTCACCGTTAATGGACAGAGATGGCTGATATCAATATCATTTATAAATAGCACAATAAGATATTTGGTTACTGTCTAATGGATCTTTTGTCCTATTGAACCGTTGCCCCTATATAAGGGTGTAGAGACCAAAACTGAAATCAGTACCTCATCAGATACGAAGTTAATAGACGAGTAACGCCATGGTAAGTACTCACGTAGTTTCCGTTACCGTTATTTTTTCAGGATAAAAAGTATCCTATGTGTTCTTCCCGACTATAATCTAACTGTGTTTCAAATTTCAGTCGGATCCGTTCATACGTTACGACGTGATTGAGCAACAAACATCCTAAGATTGACATTAATAATATTAGTAGGATTATAAAAGCCACTCTTTCCTCTTTTCAATTAGGTACCCTGTTTGTTGTTTTTAACCGAGTACAACGGGACGAGGTTATCAATTCGTCCGGTATTTTTTTTACCCGACTGAAAGAAGGGCATAAACCTTCTTTAAGTCGGGTTAAAAAAAAAACCGTGTATCTTGTATGTTTATAAATTTCTTTATTCCCACGTATCTTCCAAACGGCTGGATGGTTTTTGACAATTAAGATATCGTTAGATTCGTCTCAAACTACCTAAGTGTTCTTAGATAGTATATTTTTTACAATGTTGTTTAGGGTAAGTTCGCCTGTTCGCGTCCATCGCCCAGTTCGCGTCCATTTTACGGATCTCCATTTAAAAACTCACGAAATTTAGTATACTAATACACCAATAAGTCGCAAAATTAATACGGCCAATACCTCGATGTATAAGAAGCATGCACACATAAACAACAGTTCCGGGCTTGAAACCAATCCTGTGTAAAAAAATAGTTTGTGACGGCTGTTCAAAAAGACGGTGCAAACACGCGGAATTATGAAAAAAAAATAGTGGGCAGCGGTGCGTTTGAAGGTAAGTCTTTTATTGTTGTATGTGCAATTTGGACACATAGCTATTTCTAGACGTTGATAGTGATATAAGGAATTATATGAATTATGAATTTGTTTATTTTTTTTATAGTTAACAGTTAAAATGAGGTGGACGCGAATTACTACACCGAATTTATAAAACATGCAGTTTGCGTCCGCCATGGACGCAAACTATACCGACAGGGAATAGTAACAAAAACAGATCGCGTCCATTTTTTAAATTAATAGATTTTGCGAAATTCAACCCCTAAGAGGGTGAAAAAAGGGATGAAGGGTTGTATGAAAATTCGTGATTTTCAAAGTTATCAAATTTTGTATCTAGACACTTAACACCAAGCAATTAAATATTTGTTCTATCAATTTTGTAGTTTCGAACTGTAAGGGGGTGAAATTGGGGTTGAAATGGGGAATGAATGTCAATATGGAAGTTCCCAACCGTTGAAGATAAAACCATGAAACCCTGTATATAGACACTTGACACGAAGCAAACAAATGTGTGGTATATCAAATATATCAATTTCATAATTTCGAACTGTACGGGGGTGAAATTGGGATTGAAATGGGGGATGCAAGTATACCTACATGGAAACTTCCAATCGTTTCAGATAAAACCAAGAAACTCTGCATATAGGCACTTGACA
The DNA here is from genome assembly GCA_963693475.1 of Ectropis crepuscularia. Taxonomy (NCBI): domain Eukaryota; kingdom Metazoa; phylum Arthropoda; class Insecta; order Lepidoptera; family Geometridae; genus Ectropis; species Ectropis crepuscularia. The sequence continues at coordinate 42,299,625 of OY856338.1, forward strand.
CGAAGCAAATAAATGTTAGTTCTAGCAATTTTGTAGTTTCGAGCTGTACGTGGATGAAATTGGGGTTGAAATGGGGGATGAATGTCAATATGGGAGTTTCCAATCGTTGAAGATTAAACTATGAAACTTTATATAGACATTTGACACGAAGCCAATAAAGGTTTGTCCTAGCAATTTTGTAATTTCGAACTGTATGGGGATGAAATTGGTGTTGAAATGGGGGACGAATGTCTCTTACGCATTCACACCTAAACAACTGAACCGATTTTGATGTTTTTTTTTATTATAAAAGGTATGTTTTAGTAACCGTAAATGTGTCTAAAAAATAGGTACTGCCTGAGTTACCTTAGTATTTATTTCGTGCGGGTAACACCTACTTTAATTATATTTTTCTGTTTAAGATGAGTTCTTTCGAGATAAGAAAAAATAATAACACAGAATAAGGTTTCAGGAACGTGCTGAATTAAATTCGAGAGAAGAAGAAATCGGTAAGTCAAATTTGCGAAGAATCTGCAATTCCCAGTGGGGTTGCTCCAAAACGAAATACATCTTCTCCAAGAAGTCACAATGAAAACGGTAGACGTGGAAATGGAGAAAGAAAATTTACCAGCCGTGGAATGAATGAAATGTCCTGAATGTGACGATAAACTACTTATTTCAGATGTAGAAGACGAAGATGAGAAAAACATTGACTGTGAAAAGTGCGTTAGATTGACTAAATTGACCTATCATCTGAAATGCACGCGGATGATTTTAGGATAAAATTAACACAACAGATTATTGTTAAATTAAAAAGTTGTGTATTTTGTTATCTTGTTATCTTGTATATTGTTATGTTTGTTTGTTATCTTGTATATTGTTATGTTACCTAATTTATTTTAAATTTTAAGTAATATCAAAGTTTAGAAGAATAAACAGGTATTTTTATTTTCTTTTGGAGAGATTTTTGATGTTAATATGTTGTTTTTTAAAACCCAATAATTCTTTAATAAATAAACAATTAAAATACAATCTCTTTTTACATTTTTATAAAAAGCACCCCTTAATTCCTTTTCTGAGCTGCAGGACGCAAAGTGGTCCAGCGGGTGGACGCAAATTGGATTTTATGGACGCAAACTGGGTAAATCGCCTATTTCTGAAGTTTATCTCTTTTTAGAAAAAACGCAACATTTTTCGAACAAAACTAAATGTTCAACTTAAAATAGACTATCAAAAGCAACACATTACATACACTTTTCATTAAAATGAGTGCTGGGACATATTTATTTTGCCCTTCAAACTTGCCAACTGCACTAAATGGACGCGAACAGGCGAAATGACCCTATCTGTTGTTTTGAAGTGAAAACTACTTTAGGCGCGCTATAGACAGAATTTTCGTGGGCTGTGAAATGGATTCATCAATCGTCACGCTCGGATATGATAAGAACGGACTGCTCGTAACTCAAAGAAGCGGCACCGTTTCATGGTTGATGTTTCAAAGACACGGACTAAGAGGTTTGACTCTACTTTTGTGATAAGAACGTCTAGGCTGTGGAATGAGTTGCCAGAGTGGGTTTTCCGTGATAGACCTACCTATAAAAGGTAGGTACCAGGGCAACAGAAACAGTAAAGAGTTTCGTTTACCTACCTCCAACAGCCCAGCGTTTATCTCCAGATACCAGGACAACAGAAATATAAAAGAGTTGCGTATGCCCCTAGGTACCAGTACCAGGGCAACAGAAACAGTACCTAAAGAGTTGCAATATTTTGTACAACTTCGTTCCATCAGAATGTCCCTTGACACCTCCCAAGTATTTTGAAGTGAAAACTTCTTTTGGCGCGCAGGCGCGCTTTTAGACAGATTTTTCGTGGGGTGTGAATTGAATTCTAGCGTCACTGGCGTCACGCTCGGGTATGATAAGAAATCTTCGGGTAAACTCGGGGCCACGGCCATTGGCCATCTAGAAATGCGTCAGCCAATGGGAAATGCTGAAAGGGCTTAGCCTAACCGTCACGGCATGACCATCTAGAAATGCGTGAGCCAATGGCAAATGCTAACGCATTTCTAGATGGCCATGCTATGATGGTCAGGCCACGCCTTCCGGTGCACCCGTGTAGTTTCCAAAGTAAGCTACCAAATTCTGAGTTATAAGTTTTCACTTCTATCGGCAGTTCCTATGACTGCCAATTTTTTTTTGGCAGTCGGGTTTTTTTATATTGAAGATATTATTTATGTATGTACATCGATTACTCCGATATTACTGATCTGATTTAAGTGATTCTATTTTTGTTCGATGCAGAATAGCTGCAATTTTTTACATACAAAGTTTGGAACCATATAAATTTTGTGCAGTTTGGGCCAGCAGTTTTTATTTTATGAACATTTTTTATGAAAATCTTTGTTTGTTCGGACGATGTAATTATAGAGGTCCACCTCTCCACTATGAATTCTCTCAGCCGTTCAAGTCTCCAGACTTGCCCCTTGCTTTAGTGTAACTACTTGCAAAAGACACCTCTTGCAACTCACGCACACGTCAGTGATCTGCAACTTCTGCTTCTGCTTCTGCAACTAGTTCTCGATACATACCAGACAGTCGGAGTATCCAGGTTTATAGAGATTTAGTATTTCAGTATGCTTTAGCTATGTCGAAAACCATAGTGAGGAACCGACATGTCCCAAGATTTCTTTTGAGAACATGTGCCATTCGCCAACTCGTATTTAGCCATCGTTGTAGACTACGGCCTTGAGAGAGAAAAGGCTTTGAGTCTAAACGGTGGAAAAAGTGGGTTGTTGTATGCCTTGTTATTCTTAAGCAGATCTTCAACTTTGATTTTGTTTCAGGCGATCATCAGACCAGTTGTTATAGCCGTAATATGTTTCGGACTGTTATTTGAGTCTACAATGTTGCCAAAAGCGGTGGCATTGAATTTCAACAGAAATAGAATGGACGATCAAAGAGTACATAAAATAAGGAATGATATGCTGCAAAGTGCCAGAGATCAAGAGAACTTTCTAAGAAGAATGGCTGTTTATGGCCCAGAGATTGAACCGGAACAGCAGGCTGTCATCAGGGACGAAGGGATCGATGAAGATATGGATCCCTTTTTTAAAACAATAACTAAGAAGCGGGGAGGTTTCAGCCAGTTCGAAAATGTAAGTTTGATGCATCTTTATAATTTTAGAAATTATGTTTTTTAGAAGGTTTACTTTCCGCCATGCACCGGTCCCGCCCTACGACTGATGATATTGCTAGGTCATACCTAGTTTAGTCTCAAAAATAATGAAAGAGAATAAAGCCTTGATCGATTTAGTTACCTTAGACCGGTTTAGTTACGTAACTAAACCAGCGTAGCGATTCTGAACCCAGTCGGATTGGTCTCGACGCGGAGTCAAACCTTTAACTCAACTATCCGTTTAAAATGACAGAGACAAGGAGTGTCATTCCGAAATTGAGTCGTTCGTACCCTGGAGGTCTAAAAATCCTGATCTGAGCGCGTGTGATCCTTAGAATAAGGAATGTAGGACCGAATCTAGTTTGACACTAAAATCTTTATTTAGTTGGTTTGAATTTAGAATGTAGATAAACTGACCATGTTAGTTGTTCGGTGAAACACCAAACAAAGGATTTGAATACCTACAAGCGCAATGCGACGTTAGCATTGTCGGCGCACGGAAACTATTTTAGTTAAGTATTTCTAAATTTAGTGGACTTTTCGGAACTGCCGCGACCGGTTGCATTCGAACAACATTAAACATTAAATGAACATTATTAAACTCAAATTTCGGACCTTTTCACTCACAATTAACGAAACATTAGTAAACTCATTTCGTATAATTCTGTATTAATTAAAATTACAGCAAGCTTTACCGGACTATTCTTGCGAGTACACGGTAAGTTATATCTTAATATATACTAGTAATTTAGGTAACTATATTTCTATCTAAGTATTATACAAATAGTATATACTTATCTGTATAACTTATAGACCAGTGCCGAAGCCGTAAAAAGTGATAAAAAAACAATAGTAGGATCATTAGTATAAATAATTCTATGAGTACGATGAAACCCATTATTAAAAGAAGAGAATACCTATGACAAAAATTATAGGCAAAATAATTTACGGGCGATCCGAGGTCAGGAAGTGGATAGGGGTCCGTTGTTAGGGGTAAAATAAAGTTTTTACCCCTAAAAACGGAATTATTTTCCTATAATTTTTCTCATATTATCTTCCTTTATAAATGGGTTTCATCCCACTATTTTTAGGGTTCCGTAAAACGTAAAAACGGAACCCTTATAGATTCGTCATGTCTGTCTGTCTGTCCGTCCGTATGTCACAGCCACTTTTTGCCGAAGCTATGAGAACTACACTGTTGAAACTTGGTAAGTAGATGTATTCTGTAAACCGCATTAAGATATATACAAAAAAGAAAAATTTTAAGGATGCCCCCATAGGTACTTAGAACTCACTGAAACTCAAAAAAAAATTTTTCATCAAACCTATACGTGTAGGAGGTCTATCGATAGGAATTTAAAAATGATGTTGAAGTTTCTAAGATCATTTTTGTCTACACTGAATAATTTGCGCGAGACACTTCCAAAGTGGTAAAATGTGTGTGTTCCCCCCCCCTCTAACTTCTAAAGTAAGAGAATGAAAAAACTAAAAAAAATATATGATGTACATTACCATGCAAACTACCAACAAAAATTGGTTTGAACTCGATCTGATGAGTAGTTTTTTTTAGTAGGTACGTCATAAATACACTACTATTAAAACTTCGATCAAAGTTACATCAAACTACAGGAACTATGTGTAGTATGTATTTTGTTACTTGCTGCAACGGAACCCTTCATGGGCGAGTCCAACTCGCACTTGGCCACTTTATTTGGTACTTCATAAATACATTATTATTAAAACATCGATCAAAATTACACCAAACTACAAGAATTTATTTAAGTATTATGTTACTTGCTGCTACGGAACCCTTCATGGGCGAGTCCAACTCGCACTTGGCCGCTTTATTTTTATTTTTTGTTAAGTAGGTAGTAGGCTAGTAGGTAGGTACTTACCTATATTTAGCAAACATCAAAATGTCGTTTTTGTTTATAAAAAAAAACGAAGTTTCCCGGGTTTATTAGGTATAATATCCAGGTTTAATTTTTTTGTACTTATACCTAAGTACGAGTAGGTACCTACCTACACTTAGGTAATAGGTGCCTATCTAGTTTTGTAATTGTCAACCCAACCGACGACCGAGGTCGTATTAATTATTATAGATAATCGGGGTAATATTATAGATAATATTACCGTGGTTGTATCGTCTCAATATTATTTCTATAATTTGTGGGCCAACTTGGAATACTTCATTTGATACATTTTCAAAAATATATATGAATCAGTTCAGCTCATGTGATTTGTTAATTTTCGGTCGGTTCTTTTAATCAGAATAATAAAATATTAATTGTTGTGTTTCAGAACGTCGTGGAAGACTACGGAGTTGACGTGTTTCCAAGGAAAGTGGACGGAAAAAAATGTAGAAGCGATCAAAGTAGCACTTGTCCTCCCCCTTTTGAATGCCAGGAGATGTTATACGAAGTAAGAACTTGAATTATTTCGATTCTTATGCAAAATATCACCAAATTTGCGAAATAAAAATAGTAGCGCATGCGTTGACATCCCATTGACTCCTGCAAATAGTACCTATATAATATTGATTAGATGAATACCTAGAACCCTATCTAGAAATCTAGACCCGAATTAAGCAACACTTGTCCCTACAACATTCCATTATCTAGCCCTAAATTGAGCAAAACTTGTACAACACTATCTACCGCAAACTAAGCTTGTAGGTACTTTGAAAGCCAGCTTATTTCTACGTCAATAAACCAGTTTTTTTTAAATAAATTTTGACGAGACGAGCAGGCCATGAGCTTGATGGTAAGCAACATGCTTGCCACATAACAGCACAGTGACACGCAGCTATTGGAACATGAAGAGTCCAAATCATCAACCAGCACTGCACTGCGCTCGTCACCCAGAGATCTAAGTTGTTATATCTCTAAGCCCTGTAATCTCTCTGGAAACATTACCCTACAAACCGGAACACAGTAATGTTTGCACATTATTGCTTGGCGGTAGAATAACTAGCAAAGGTGTGGTACTTCCCCAGGCGGACTCTGCCAAGAGTCCTACCACTACTATAGCCAGATAGCTTTTTTTGAATATTGTGATGGGACGATACTCCAGCTAAGTATCTATTATTAAGTTACGGCTCTCTAATCGGGAGAACGTGACTGCCGTTGTGGAGACCCCTTCAGGCTTCAAAACCACGTGCACCACTGTCTTTTCGAAGTCGTGTGTCATCCACCAACCCGCACTGGGCCAGCGTGGTGGATTATGGCTTTGACTCTCTCCTTGCGAGAGAAGGTTCCGAGTCCGAGCAGCGGGAACATTTATTGGGCTGTTTGTGCTGAAGTAGGTATTACTCGTATTAGACGCATAGCTGGGCACCGTTAATCAAATAGTTAACTTCGTTAATCGTTAATCCGTTACAAAAAAAGTTAACTTCGTTAAACGTTAAATCGTTACATTTCGTAAGAATTAACGGAAGTTAACGTTAATCGTTAATCCGTTAATATGCGTATTGGATTTTTATATCGTTGCGTTAGTGAACTTATAAAACCTGTTGGTTTAGGTTCTGGAAGTTAACAGGTTAGGAAAAAACCAAATACTTGTAGAGTTTAATTTTATTATTGAAGTGAAAACTTCTTTAGGCGCGCCGAGACAGATTTTTCGTTCGCTGTGAATTGCATTCTAGTGTCACGCTCGGGTATGATAAGAAATCTTCGGGTAAACTCGGAACCATGGCTATTGGCCATCTAGAAATGCGTCAGCCAATGGGAAATGCTGAAAGGGCGTGGCCTGGCCATCATGGCATGGCCATCTAGAAATGCATCAGCCAATAGGAAATGCTGCTGTTTTTCTAGATGGCCATGCCATGATGACCAGGCCCACGCCCTCCGGTTACACCCGTGTAGTTTCCAAGGTAAGTTGATAGTTTCTGAGTTATAAGTTTTCACTTCTATCGGCAGTTTCTATGACTGCCAATTTTTTTTATTTAATTTATTATAATGTGTAATTAAATCGTCGGGCATAATGCGCATAGGTAAATAAATAAATATTGGTGGACAATTCACACAAAACACCATCTGACTCCAAACTAAGCAAAGCTTGTAATATGGCGGCCAGATATCTGATATAATACTTATACAATTTTAAATACATACTTATTATACATAGGCACACCCAGACACAGTGCAAACATTTGAATTAATCACACAAATATTTGCACTGGGTGGGAATCAAACCCACGACCCTCGGCTTCGCAGGCAGAGCTACTACCCACTAAGCCACGAGGCCTGACGATATCCCCTCATGAGGTATCTATTTCCCCTCATGAACATTAACATGTCGAAGTTTTCGTCTGAAAGCGAGGCTCGCTTTGGTGTTAAAATGTCTTTACCCGTGGATAGCAGACGTTCAACTGCAGCGTTTGAGGGCTGTTTTCCAAATTTCAACACTATCCTTTCCCGTTCCCAGACGTTCTGACGTGATGAAACAACAAACATTACAACATCCAAAACTTGCCATTTATAATATTAGTAAGATGTTAAACACTGGAATTTTCATTGTATACCTCCATTTCTTCAATCTTATACATTGATTTGTTCATTTTATTAAACTTTTCTTTGGTTAGTTGAAATGAACTACCACCGATTTTATTAAAAGAAAGTTACAATACAGATAAACGATCGAAAAAGTATGATTGAATTTATCTGGGAGTTCCCCACTAGTTATGGATTACTATAATCTACTTGGTTTACTAGGGATGTGTGAAATATTCAACTAAATTGTAAACGTCAGTCAAATTCGAGTATGTCTGTGCTCAAATTTTCAGCCAAAAAGAACTCGAGATTATCGAAAATGTGACTTATGATAACAAAATTATATTTGTTTTCATATAACGTCAACCGATCATGCCAGAGGCTAAAATGACGCCTCAATCCTGCCAAAATTGCAGAAACCCGCCACATATGGTCACACTGCACCCAGCACTTTTCGTTTCATACTTGTCTGAACCTGTTTTTTGCGCCGCGCCGAGGTGCCGTGCGGTAAATAGTAAGCATTGGATTAACGATTAACGGACTTCTGCATAATTAACGGAAGTTAACATGTCCGTTAACATTTTTAAAAGTTAACTTAAAAGTTAATCCGTTAATCAAAATGTTAACGTCGTTAATTAACGATTAACGGATTAACGAGTTAATGCCCAGCTATGATTAGACGCCAGCATCATCAGCGTGACTCCGTCGTGACAGATTTATAAAGTAGCGTCCCTTGCACCTCTGAATTTTTTTCGGCCAAGCCTTTGTGCTGTAGTAAGAGTTCCAAATATTTGCCAGATCCGTAAATTTCTTGCAACGTGATTGAGTAACAAACATTTATTTATTTTAACATTTATAAAACGTGGCGTATTCAGAACGCAAATATACCTCTATTGTTCAAATTTTGTCTATAGGACTTAATCACGATCTAAACTATGTAGGTACCTACTTACCTATTTTATAATATCTTTTCAATCTGTTCAGAGCTCGCGAGCAGCGCTTGTAACGCGGCCCCTTCGGCCGCGACAATTTTATACAATAATTTACATCGTGATTAAGTCCTGTAAAACGCCTCCTTCGTAGAAAATAAGACTAATCTAATTTAGTATTAGTACTAAACGCAGAAGAACGAAGGTTACCGATTCTTAAAATTAGCAAGTTGAAATGGCAGTGGGCAGGCCATAAGTATAGCTCGCAGAACCGATAACCGCTGGGGGGTAAGGTTCTCGAAAGACGACCACGAACCGGCAGACGCAGCTTAGGACAGCCCACACCATGGACCGATGATATTGCCTCGGCCGCGGGAAGTCGGTGGATGGAGGCGACACAAAACCAGTCATTGTGGATTGTGGAAATCTTTGGGGTAGACATATGTCCAGCATTGGGCGTCTGCAGATGATGGCTAAACGCTACAGTAACCACCGCCTTTGGAAACTTGCAACACCAAAGTGAAAATATTTTTTTGAAAATTTCAAATGATCTAGGTGTCTAGGTGGAAAGACGTTAGGATAATACCTAATAAGATAAAAATTGCTTTATTTTGTTCCAGGTACCATTTTTGAGAAAGACACCTAACAATGACAACGATTATGTGTTGAAGAACATAGAAAAGTTTTCAGATTTAGTTCCAAGTCGTTTACGATTGAATTGGTACGCCGAGTACAGGAATGTCAGTGTTGGCTGCCGGTGTTCGAAAACATATGTACACTGAAACCATTTGCGCAAAGTAAATCTATGTACAGTGAAGGCAAAAATGCGAAATTTCACTATATTTAATCATTTTTATGATGTATGCTTAGAATGCTTAAGTATGTACATTCCTAAAGCACACCTACAAGAGATATTGAGTATGTAAGTACCTACCTACTATAAGAAATTCGAGTTATGTCCCGGGTCACCCAAAAGGAATACGCGAATCTCGAGAACAGGTCAACAGATTTCGGAAATTCTTGTTTTTAATAACTAGCAGCTCGCCACGGCTTCGGGCGTATGAGTATTACGGGATACGGGACATTAACCTATTGCGAGGCCCCGGGCCCCGGGCGCGGGCGGCAGGTCTTTGCGAGGCCCTAGGTATGACCTTCGTGAAAAGTAGGTATGTTTCGAAAATAGGTCTGGTTGTTTGGTTTAGGTACCTATTTGTCATATTTGACGAGAAATTATAAAATTATACCTATTTTAGTAGGTACATAAAAGTGGTACCTTCTACATTGAAAGATTTACAAAATTAACAAATATGTACAGGAATTATAAGATTTTAAAATTAATGTTTGCGGCTTTTCGTTAGACTAACAGCGTGAAAGAATTATGTAAAGAATAGCAAAGAGTGAAAGCCGATCTTGTGTCAGGAATTCCTCAAAAATGTTTTATTAATTTTGAGTTTCGAAAAACTCCTTTCAGCAGACGCAACTGCTATAGGTTTAGTGGCAATAACTCTCAGGGCTACATAATTATTTCGACAGTGAACTACAAATACCTACTAAATAGTGAGTTTTGAATGTACGAATTAGTTAACTAACTTTATTTTAATTTACCACTGTGTTATAACCTGAATAAACAACTAAGGATAAAAATAAAAAGTTTTAATAAAAAATAATTTGTAAGTACCTAGTTGAATTGTTTGGTGTCTTTGTTCAATTTTCTTTTATTTGTCTGGGTTATTGCGCCAGGCCCCTGCAAGAGCGAGACCCCGGGCGATTGCCCTGTTCGCCACTGGATATATTTACACGATCTCTGTACTAAAAACTCAGGCCAACTTCTTCAAAGTATGAGGTGAATCGCTGACTGAATGTGTTGCTAAGCGCAAATCTCGAGAACAGCTCAACCGATTTCGCTATTTTTTTAGAACATTCCTTGAAGTACGAGGATGGTGGATTCGCTGAGAAAAAAAAAATGCCTTAAAATAGCACATTTCTCGACATCCGTGCACATTTCTATACTCATTTACAAACGATTCGTAATAATACTTGAGTAAATTTGAACTTTAAAACGCATACCTTAAAGTTTAGTGTTAGTGGAGAGGTTCCGGGAAGGCAAAAACAATCGAGTGTTGTTAGAATAGTTTAAATATTGATGTCAATGTTCTTTCTATACCTACCGACATCCCGTGTCCCGTAATAACCATGCGTAGCCGGGGCGGGCTGCTAGTTATTAAAAAAATAACTTACCAAAATATCAATACTCAATCCCCGAAATCTTCGTCACCTACCTACTGCTGTTTCCACACTAGATTTCTTATAATCGGGTTTTAACTTTTGCCATAGAATAGATGCTTTTGCTGTAAATATTATGGCACTACTGTTATAATTATGCGGGTAGGTAGGTATGTTATGCACTATCTAAAAGCACATTCCAGAACTACGATCTCTATTAGTAGAATTATCTTAAATCGCAGAGACCTACCTTACCTAGGTACGAATCAACGAAATAAATGTAAAAGCTACAAAGGTACCTACCTACGTTATGCAATAAATAGAAAATTAAACCAATAAAAACAATATCAACTTTGCATTCCTTGTTATGGATTTAAGAGTACCTTTAGAACTGGTCCCATTATGTACCTACCTAAGCAAATTTCGAATTAATGGAAACGAATGTAATGCTATGAAACTACAAACTACGTAGGTACAATTGTACCTACCAATTTCACAAAACTGACAGTAGGTACTTAGGTGTTTATTCGTATTGATATTGGATTCGAATTATTTGAATAAAGGATAATATTAGAATGCAAATTATTTGTTATACTTGAAAGTATCCCGTTTTGACCTTGTATCAGAGTTTAGAAAGCTACACCTCCATGAACCGTAAGTTTGTTTAAAATCCTACGATTGTCTACTACTTTTCCAAGTCAACCTTGATTTTTGCATTGCATAAACTGCCCACTCGTTCTCATAGCTGCCACTCGGACTTTCACAAGGAGGCTCAGAGGCGAAGAACCAGCAAAGCGCGAGTTGGCGGATGATGCACGTCCTCGAAACAGGTTTTTCTTGAAACATGCCGGTTTCCTTGTGATGTTGTCCTTCATCGTTAAAGTCAGTGGCAAGATAAGATAATCTTTAATGTAATTACAATCTTGTATATGCCCTTAGAAAAATACTCACAGGCTTTATGCGGGATTCGAGCCTACGAGGCCACGACCGTGATACAGTCGTTCTCACCACTTTGCTACCACGGCTTTTGCAACGAATCAACCTTCAATGTTAGTACATACAGTCAGGTCTCTTTAGGATGCACCGTCGGCCGTGTGAAGGTGGGGCTCAGGATAGAAGTGTGTGTAATTTACGTGTACAGGTACACTGCGCCCACTTATACGACTCGGTTACCACCCAACAAATAAAATACACTCAAATATGGGCTTGATGCCATGCACGTTAAGATAGGTATAGATTAACTACATTGGCAACATAAATTAGCAGACGGCGGTCAGCAAGCGGTGTGGTAATTTGTGTTGCCAATGTACCTAATCTGTATCTGAACGGCTTGACGTAAAGCCCATATTCGAGTGATTATTATTTGTCGGGTGGGGAGCGGAGTCGTACGAGAGCGGGCGCTCGACGCCTCCGTCCGACGTCCGGCGGAGCGCTACGTACCTACGCACCACACGATCCAGCTCCCTATTCCATCCTCAAACAATTCACTACCTACGCACTTACTATTTTGGTACCTACAGGTGGGTTTCAAAAATTAAAACATTGAAAACGGCGCAGCGTTTAAATCGAAACGTTTCATAAAATAATACTCTGTTTGTTCTTATTGTTTTATTATATCAATATACACCTATATCTACGTACTTACTGACACAAAAATATAGTAAACTTGGTAAATCCAATAATAATTATAATTAGTAATCAATTACTACAGTCGTTTGGAAAATAAACAATTAAAACTGAATTTCATAAAATAATTATATGACTAAAACTTTATGCAATTAAGTGTCACTTTAATAAAATCAATTACAAAAATCAACGTAAAACTAGAAGGTCATACAAGATTAATATGTTTTCGTATAAAAAACTGATATTTTATTACTCGCATTACGACTTATTAAATTTAAGCTATAAGGCGTTTTGTTAAAATAACGAAGCTAGGAAGGACCACACCGCAGGCGTCGCGTCGTGTCAAGATAGCGATAAGACAAATCCGAACAGCAGAACAGTTTAATAAAGTCAGTTTTAATAAAGTACGCAGATACTTGTTCACTAAATTTTATCTGCTGCTCTCTTACGGAATAAATCGCTGATGGGAAGATTATACACGTTTATTTGGACCGTTAAAAAATCCTAAAATTCCCACTTCTATGACAAAAATGTTCCACATGCAATGGGTCCCAGCGTTATTTAAAGTATGTATGTATTTCATGTTATTTATTACCATATTTGTACAAAATCGAACAGTTTTTGGGTTTGAAAGGTACTTTGCCGGATTTGGGAGCGGTAACATGGCGTCCTATACTTATGAGAAATTGTATAGTCGAAATTTATTTTACAAAGGCGAGTGGACAAAGGACCTGGTGTCGACGGACGCACAGATCAGTTAGCACCGAAACAACGGACAAACAATTCCTTAAAAGTAAGTATTATGAAAACCGGAAAAAAAAGAACAAAGGGGAAACTAAAGGAGGAAAATGAAGACCAAGTGGGGAAGTTGGCAGTTTGGTTTAACGTGTCTTCCTTGTATTCACTTATTTTTTCCGATTAATTGTTTTCCAATATTGAGCTTTTTGGTGATTGCGGAACTACAACGACGAAATGTTACAATTTCGGGCTAAAGTTCTAGCGTCTTGGAATGTCATAAAGGCATCCAATGGGCTGTATGTAGTATCTTTGATATGTACCTACTCGAGCTATACATAGATGACCAGCGGGGAAATAAAAAGTCATTTTATCGAGCACGTGTAAGTTTTTTTGATCGAAGTGAGACATTCTCAGATGCTTACCCAGAATATATATACACAATATAGATTCGGGGAATACGAATTCTACTACCGTAACTTGTTATGTGGCACTCCACAAATGGGAATGTTAGCATCCTCAGCACTAAAAAAACGTAAACATTGTCTAGGATGCTGAATTCAAGATCATCTGTTCAGAGGACCCTGATCAGGACTGTCTCGGATTACTTTGAAATGTTGGTGCAATCCGCACGAGAGTCAAACAACGCACTTCAAGGAGCTCGAGTGAGACATTGTCTAATTCGTGGTTGTCTAGAGTATTTTGGAGCATATTATGTTTACTCAATGTGGTGTAATTCAGTCATTCTCATAACAGTGTGAGAAGTTCTTAAATGTTTGAGCTCTGAGTACATATATTTGTTTCTATGAGCACCTTTACGCATAAAATTCCATAGTACGCTTTTTGCGCAGGAGACCAGACGTACTACGTACATTGAGTCGGCCAATTTAATATTGCAGTGTTGACAATTTACTTCGATTTTATTTTACTAAGACGGCATTAGTGTAACGCTAATAATTAAAACACAATTTCTTAAATACCCAAATAAAAAGGTCAAATCACGTGATGGGCAACTAACAGTCTGGTATGGTTAAATTTATCCATTTTTAAATTCCGACGTTACATTTTAGTTATATTAACGTGCCTATTTATATTAATTTGTCTGTGACATCAAAGATCTCCAAGGATTGGATCGACTTTATCATGCGGGGTTTTTGTTGTTTGAAAATGATATAGTTCATGTCAATGATTCACTTTTTACTGTAGTTCTTTTGACTGCAAGTCAAATAAAAAAACATGGGTTTATCATTTTTACACATTACAAAACTACGCAGTCATACGGTTTAGAATAACTTGAGCTGTATATTATGTATCACAAAGCCGTAAACCTAAACGGGCGTACGTATGGAACGCCGGAGTGGGAGACGGAAGACAGAATACTAGCAAAATAAAATGCCCCAAGGCATTCCAAGCGCCGGCGCCGGCGCCGTGCCGCCGTGCCGGGCGCTGGAGTGTGTCTCCGAACCTGTTGTTCGAGTTCGAGTTCGTATCGCACTCGCAATATTGTAACATAATAGACGGTATTTTGTGGTTTCTCCAGTTGATATATTGATGAATGATGTTTAGGTGTTTTTTAACATTTTTGACTGAATGTCGGTGCCACTTTTAGTTGATCAAGTTGGCAACACTTTTTAATATTGTCGAAGATGTAAATAAAAAAATATAAACGTAAAATTTACACAATTTTAGTTGAAATTGCATAAAATACAATAATATAAGTTATCTCATAAAATAGACGACAGCTATAAAATAATACAAATATTAGATGCATTGTCTTAACATGTGTATTGTTCACGACTAAGATCCTGTTAGCGCCCACGCACTTGGAGAACTAAATTTATAGTAATTATTATAAAAATTTGAAACAAACACATCAAGTTTTCAATAATACAAACATTAGGACGGCGTGGCGTGGCTGTCGCCACTATTAAGGTCAGCGCACAGTGAACGAGTCGCGTCGCGTGTTGCCAGCGTCGGTCGGCGTCGCGTCCATTCGACGTGTGAACATTAACACACTGCGGCTACGTATACTAAGAACAGCTTTCAGAAGAGAGCTAATTGTTTGTCATTCTTTTTTTAAAACACGTATAAATAGATAAAAGATAAAAACAATTTAGTTTATTTATAAATTATTCCGTGATTCACCCAACCGACGTTATATTCTATATCAGTCCCAGGGCTATTTATCAAACGGGATTTCGGCATTATAATTATATGAATAAGTGTTCATATTGTATTTCGTAATCCATCGTACAAAAATAATATTTAATTTTTTTTTGTGCAATAGGATTTGCGCCCGTGTAAAACAAAACGCAAAGCAACCGGCGTCTTGTGCACCGACCTCTGCGGGCGACGGCGACGGCTTCCACATTACCGAATAATACTAATACAACACACAGCGGCACCGCGCGGCTGTCGCGCGGCTGCGCAGTGCTGCTGTAGCCGAGCGATGTTCAAATGTAAAATAGCTTCGTTTAATTCGACTCTCTATTCCTGATTAGTGATTTCTATTAAAATTTATAATACATTTTTTAAATAGTGATCCAACTACGAAAACGTACCGTGGAAGTTATCGGCAAGTAACGCTAGCAAATGTTTGTAAATAGGACTAGGCACAGCAAGGTATGTAAACAGGTTAGGAACAGCGACCGCTAAACAAGCGGTTATCATTTTTCATACATTTGCCAGCGTCACGTGAGGAATACATTCTTGGAGACATTCGATACTTAAGCCATTGTTTAAAAAATAATTGATAGTAACGTTATCCAATGCCGTTAAATGTTCGATTGTATGAGGACGAAGCGTAGCAACACGTCGAAGCATCGTTAAATATTTAGCAATACTTATAATGTTATATTACAAATGCATTTTAGGAAAGTTTTTGGAGTTCGTGAGTAAAACGTACTAATGAAGTTTTTAGTTCATAATCCGAAACTTAACTTAAGATATACTCATTACAATTGAAATTAAATAATTTTATTATAATTACTAGACATAATACATCATTAAAATTAATAAAAGGTAAATGTGGCATATAATAATTATTATAAATAATATTTTCTATAAAATACACAGTGAATAAATGAAATAGATAATAATAATTGTCTTTAGCTCTCTAGCAAATAATGAAATATGGATAAAGAGAACTGAAACTTGACTGGAATACATTATAATTATCGATTCTTATAAATAGCCATAAAAAATTCATATTTCATTATTAAATATGGCGTTCTGAGTGTAGATCTCACAATATAGAGCGCTCCTGGTAAATATTCGTTCACTTAAGAACAAATCAGTATGTAGGTATTATAGATGTGTGGCATGCATTATCTTGGAAGGGTGCAACCGTGCGACTCTCTCGCTCTCGCATTTCGTCATCACTGCTAATGAGGAATACAGGATGACAGATGAAAGCGAGCAACGAGTAAAACAATATGTCAAAACAAATCCATCGCAATGCAAGAGCGAGATACTACACGGAAGTTCCGCGACTACGCGGTTAGGCAAAACATTCGGTATTGATCTGTAACTTGCTCTCACATCAAGGGAACAAACCTAACACCGCGACAACGAGCGACGAGTCCATCGACGCATAGGAGGCACTCTCAGTAAATACGCGAGACGACAAAAAAAACTAGTTAGTCCGTCAATTAGATTATCAAAAAATATAATACACATCGGTTCCATAAAACAAAAATGCCAAAGATATGCAGAGCTTAGTGACGTCACTTTTTGGTACGTTCTGTACGAACAAAAATGACGTCACAACCCCCTCTACGGAAGTTTGATGATCTAAATATATTTATTGCGATTTTTAATCATTTGTTGAGACAAAAATACGTGTCGCTTATTTTCCCGTAATGTAGCTGACGGACCGGTTAGAAAGGTATGAATATTGTTGATGGAATCTGCAAAGAATCTTACCGTTACTAAAATTCAATTCGCAAATCGCATGCAGCACCAAACCACAATTATTACAAATAACCCAATTTTTATAAAGTTCTGCGACAAGGGTTTACTTAGCTATTACAGACTTGTTGTATTCAATATGTATAATGTATGTACATTAAATACAGCCAATCTTATATTAGTGGCAATGTTTTTAATCTTGAGGATTGGTTGCAATTTGAAAAATGTATGATATCTGTATATTACTCGTCCTTTTACACCCTATAGCAGAAACTATTCATCAAGAAACGGCTACACCAGATAAGAAAATATTTTTGCATGCATAACAAACAGAATGAAACTAATATTGCAAGAGCAGGATCAAAATTTCGCTCGGTTTAACGAAATAAGACTATTCTACAAAATAAAGATTGTAAAGTGTAACATCCATTACAAAAGCATTCAGGAGCGCTCGTTATTTGCAAGAACTAAGGCGACTTCCACACGCGTATACATACTGGACGAGCGTGCTCCGTGTCGCAATCATCCTACAAATACTAAAATAAACTATAATTGCACTGAACATAAATAACAGCACGCGACCAATCACAACTCTTCATTTTTCACTTCCGTTAAAATAACAGTTCTCATTGGTTGTCCGCCATATTTGTTAACGTTTGAACAGGATTGTGATTGGTCGCGAGTACGCCATATTTGTGCATCATGTATGCCGCAATGGACGTCACGACACGGAGAGTGCCGGCCGGGAACGGGCGGGCGCGCGGAAGCGAGGAGCGAATATATGTTAGTTACTCGTGTGTGGCGGCGGCGGCGGGAGCGCGCCGGGTCATCTCTGCTCATTACAAGAGCGTGCACTTCTTTTTCCTGGCCGGTTCCGGGGGTTCCAACGCCGCCAATATGGCCTCGTCGAAAACGTTCTTCAATCCTTTCTGTAACGCACGTAACGTATATTTCAACTTGTGTCCGAATACCTTGTTATTTCCTACCCCTTTCTTAGGCGCAAGGTACTAGCAGGACTCCATCATAGCTTTACATCATGTAGGATCAAACGGAACCCTATTTACACTAATATTGTAAAGGAAGTGCATCGAAGTTTAGTTTTAGTTGCCCTTACACTTTTAATATTTATGATAATACGAAAACACTGGAGCGCTATTTTGAAAAACTATTGAAAGATTTAACTTAAAATGATAGATATTCATTGAGATACACAATCTCAAATTGTTGGATAAAAACGATGACAAAAACTTGATTCAAATGGTAACAAGTTCGTCTACAAGATTAACTGCAATCTAGTTTAATGAACAAATTAATGAAAGAGTAGAATTAAATCGGACTGCTAAATGGATATATCTTTTAAATTCATTGAGATATTCTGAACATGATTATTTGGAGTTCAATTAGAAGAGTTCAGGTTCAGAAGGTTCAGGTAGATGAAAAGATACGAACATAATATATTCTTCACTTCAACAAATCACATAATTACAACAACTATAATAACATAATACGCCAGCGAAATAGGTACCGTTGCATTAGCTTTGGTCTGAGCAACTTGTAAGCTATAAGTGTTACCTGTGTGAGAGCGGAGCATTCAACATATTTGACCGCTTTCAGTTCCTTGGCCAGTTTCTCCCCCTGCTCCAAGGAGACGGGCTTCTGCTTGATTTTAGCGAGCTTCTCCATGGTGGCCGGGTCGTCTCTCAAGTCTATTTGCGTGCCCACGAGCAGGAACGGGGTCTTCTGCTGGTGGTGTGTGATCTCAGGTACCCACTGAAATTTGAATGTTAGTAAATTAAACAAAAGCAGCCAATTGTATGTTCCTACTGCCAAATTCGGACCTTCTCTACAAAGAATGGTAAGCCTATAACAACTATTACATTCTAATAATCCAATAGATTATAATATATCTTATTCAAGAGTTTCTTAAAGATTGTTTAAAATTTTGTTATAGTCATTAGAGCCCTGTGGAAGCGCCACCTTAGCCAGTTATTCTTCTACACAGGCAGCAATGTGTTAAGCAACATTACCGGATTCAGATTGAAATGGCAATGTTTCCTTAGAAATGACTGGGCTAAGAGATATTATCATCTTATATCTTCGGGAGATGAGGGCAGTGCAGTGCTATGCAGTGATTTGGACTCTCGGCATTGTGCTGTAACAGGCAGACATATTGCTTACCATAAGGCTCATGTCCTGCTCATCATGTCCATATAAAAAAAGTTGTTAGTAATGCAGGGTTAGTTAATTAATCTGTTTTACATACAAGTATTGGTAGTTATATTTTTCTAATGAAAGCTCACCTTTTCCTTGACATTTTCAAAGGAACTGGGACTGACCACACTGAAGCACACAAGGAACACATCTGTCTGGGGATAGCTGAGAGGCCTTAACCTGTCGTAATCTTCCTGACCTGAAATCAACATAACTAATTATTATGCATATCTACACATACAAATAACCTGTGTTAACTATCATATAATTTCTGTTTTTCCAATTTTTATCTTAACATATTGTGCCTTTCCTTGTTTCCAGTGAAATTACAGGGCTTAGAGATATAATATCTTAGATCTCTGGAGATGAGCGCAGTGCAGTGTTAGGTAATGATTTGGACTCTTCATGATCGAATAGCTGCGTGTCACTGTGCTGTGGCAGGCATGTTGCTTACCACCAGACACATGTCCTGCTCATCTACTATAAAAAAAAACATTTTTACAGGATTATCACAACATGGACCATTCGTCCTGTAAGAGGCTGGAGCCTACAGCCCAATTTGATTTATTGTTGTTGATTATGTATTAGCATTTTACAGATTTGCAGCATTCCATAGTGACTTCTGGGACTCTTTACTCCAGAATCCCTAATGTTTAGATCTATAACTTTGTATTTTTATCTAATTTAATGATCCAGTATCCATTTTGAACCAATTTGTAAACCTTTTACTGAAATAAGTAAATTGCCGACAATGAAATTGCTAAGATTGTAATATTATTTTTTGTTTTGTATATTTTTTGTGCTTTGTGTCTTTTTAATAAAGAGTTATTGTATTGTATTGTAACTTGTATGCGAGTATTTAATAATATTAAAATGTTTATAGGTATAACTGTGACGAAATTTTAAATCAAAGATTTTACACAAAGAAAACGTCATATACAATTTAAAATTGCAGTTGCTTTAATCAGTAATACACCTTTGATATTACCGTACACATTTTTTTTAATACACCAGAATTAGATGAAAGTTAGCACTCGAAATTCTTATCAGTATTCATTGCCGTTTGGTTGAAAATGTTAATAAAATGACCGAACACAGTCATGCCAATATGGTACAAAAAAACGCACGAGTTGTTCATATTACTACTTGGTATAGTGAAAAAAATACTTAATCTTGTTCTTTTTCAAATTGAGTTTTACAGATCATTAAAATAAATTAATTAATATACATTGTGTTAAGAGTATATTGGTATTAAACATGTTTATCAATTTAATAAAATAGTTAATTTTCCCATTTCCCGTTGAATGCCCCATTAATAATTTCCTTAGAAGAGTTCAAAGTTTTTACAGTGGTACAGTAAAAATCCCATAGTAGAATAACCTAACAAAACCTAAGTTTGCAAGTCACAGTAAAATATGTTTAAGTCTCCCACCCTCATCATCATCTTGTATTCATTCACTGCTGGACATAGGCCTCCCCCATAATATGCCACTCGACTGGCAGTAAATCTCACGAACAACTCACACCCTTCTATGAGGAGTCTTTCCCGGTTTTAAGTAATAGTTTGTGGACAGACTTACTTGCCTCAGACAAACAGAACACTTTGTAACTAAGTCTTGGTATTATGAATCAATTCATCTTTATTTTTCACCCTATGGCAATATAATGTAAAGTAGGTATTTGTGGCACTTGAGTGTAGATATCTGTCCATTCTGTGATTATTTTCAGTGACACAATATAGAATTTCCTATGTATATAAGTATGTATTACGTACCAGCAGTATCAAAGAGGCCCAGAGTGTAGGGTTCTCCTCCGATCATGACTGTCACGGCATAGTTGTCGAACACCGTGGGCACATACTCCGACGGGAACTTGTTCGTCGTGTAGCTGATGAGCAGGCAAGTCTTTCCCACGGCGCCGTCGCCGACCACCACACACTTGATAGTCTGCATGTTGGATCTCTGTCGCTTCCGATATTAGGTACTTTCAATTTAGACCTTATTACTAGGCTTGACCATAGCAATTACAATGGCGAATCACTGGAACAAACACAAAATTCAGATTTAATTATTATGGTTTATGGCAAAGAATCAGTTTCCTCTTTAATTTAACACATTCACAATGGGAGAACACAATTCTCTAATCTTCTGCTCCCTATGGAATATTTAGCTAGCGCAGAGAGATGCATCTAAATAAGTGTCTAAATATTTCACTAATATCCCCATTTATAAATAAAATAATAAAAGACATTCAACAGCAGTGCAAGTTTTCTGGTTCATTAGAAAGTATTATCATTTTGATAGTACATTATGAAGTTATTTAAATGGAAACTGTACTGTATACATACACCAAATTTGTCTTTATTTCAAACAACAACTTTGATAAAATGTATCAGTTAATAAAAATAATAGAAATATATTTTATTTATTTTTTATTAATTGAATAATAGGCGAGCAGCATTAGCTGATATGCCTATATCTCAGTGTTGAAATAACAAATTATAGGTAATTGTCTGTTAAAATGATTTTGTCTTTAACTATCCATTTGTCCAATCTGTTCTTGAAAGAGTTTAATGACTTTGCTGAAATAACATCCTCAGGCAACCTGTTCCAGTTGTAAACCACTCTGTTGCTGAGGATGTGATGTGCAGTGTTTGTCAGTGATGGTGCGTGGGACAACTGGGACTTATGACGCCGACTGTCTCTCTTATGCTCCTTTAATCTGTACAGGTTCTTTATGTGAGGGAGGTTATAAAATCCATTCAGTATTTTAAATGTTTCTATCAAGTCTCCTCGTAACCGTCTCTCTTCCAATGTAGTGAGGTGTAGAGCTTTTAATCTGTCCGTGTAGGATTTACGTCGAAGGGCATATGGCCATTTTGTCGCTTTTCTTTGCACACTTTCAAGCAAATCAATATCTTTTTTGAAGTAGGGGCTCCAGACTTGATAACCATATTCTAGTAGCGGCCTCACATAAGTTTTATATATTTTAAGAAACATCTCTACAGTTATAGATTGAAAGGATCCACGAATGACATAAAGAAAAGAGTTTGCTTTCTTAACTATTGCAGAAATATCTTCTTCCCATTTTAAATTTGATGTAATTATAACACCAAGGTCTTTTTGCTGATTCACTGAGGATAAAGCAACACCATTGAGATAATAGGTTATTAGTGGGTTATTCTTGCCGAGATGTAAGACCCCACACTTTGCAACATTCAAACTGACAACCCAATCCATGGTCCATACTTGCACTTGATCTAGATCCTTTTGGAGCCGTCCAGAACTAACCAATGGGTTTGCAAAAAATTTACTATCATCAGCGAAGAAGGCAGATTGACTTTCAATTGTTTCAATTAAATCAGTTATGTAGATCCCAAAGAGTTGAGGAGCAGTCACCGATCCTTGAGGCACACCACTGAACACGTTCCTGTGCTGTGACAGGGAATTTCCGACTCGAACTTGAAAAGTTCTGCCAGTCAAGTAATGCTCTATCCATTTGAGCAGCCTCCCACGTATACCATAATGGTCTAATTTCATCAGGAGACGCTGATGAGGGACTCTATCAAAAGCTCGCTGAAAATCTAAGTAAATAATGTCCACTGGATTTCGTCCGTCCACTTCTTTACTCCAAGTATGGACACACTCTAGCAAGTTGGTGATAGTGGATCTTTTCTCAACAAAACCGTGCTGTTTTGTAGATATGATACAATGTCTATTAAGGAACAGTGTCAGCTGCCTATTTACAATTTTTTCCATTATCTTAACTACAACACTAGTAATATGTTCAAGTATTTGTAAATAGTAATAAGAAAAACAATTACAATGCACTGGAGATGAATATTGCCTTTTCTGCAGCCAAACAAATACTTTAAAATAGCACAGCCAAACAAATTTAATACTAAGAACATTCGCAAAGCAAAATATGCAAAAAAAACTAAAAACAGCATAATAACAAGACAGACCAGTATCTAGTTGCATTTGAGGCCCCACTGCCTACATCTTAGAAACATCTACAATGCAAATTAATATGTCATTATTCATCGGAACAAGATGTGACAACAATATTAATCAAGTTTAGCAAAATAACCTGTTCCATCTGTTAAATTTGCAAATAACTTAGAGAAGCTGATACAGATTGCTTGAAACTTTGACTTTAAGGATGTGTGTGCAGCAGCCCAGTGTTAACGGGCTCGTGGCTTAGTCGGTAGTAGCTCTGCCTGCGAAGCCAAGGGTCGTGGCTTCGATTCCCACCGAGTGCAAATATTTGTCTGATGAATTCAAATGTTTGCACTGTGTCTGGGTGTTTCTATGTATAATAAGTATGTATTTAAAACTATATAAGTATAATATCAGCTATCTGGCCGCCATCATACAAGCTTTGTATAGTTTGGGGTCAGATGGTGTTGTGTGTGAATTGTCCACCACCAATACTTATTTATTATCTGCCTAGAGGAAGCCATAGGAGTGTGGTGGCCGGAATGGGGTGACATGGGGGCTTTGTGGCTGTGATGCGGGGTCTGTGGTGGCTTAGTGGTCAGAAGATCTGATTTCACAAGAGTGAGGCCAGGTTTGAATCCTGAAATCCTACACCGTTGAGTATTTTTTAAGTGCAAATAAACAAGTTAGCCATTTTTACAGGTTTAAAGACAGTGACGATTTCAGGAAATTGGCATGTTTCAAAAATATTTTTTTCCCAGACATTATTATTAGACATTACATCATTTGCCAACATGGCCAGCATGATGGGTTATGGCCTTAACAGCTTCCTATTAAGGGAAGGGTCTGAGTCCCAGCAGTATTAACAAGAAGTGGACTCTTCTATTACTGTAATAGATATAAATATAATTGTAAAGTACCAGTGGCCATGTGGCCATGTTGCAGCAATCTTATTACAATATTTTTAGATACTATTCACATTTGACAATCAATCTACCTAATAGTAAATAAACTATGGTGTGTGAGCTACGATGATGTATGTTGTATGCTGGCCTAGAAGATATCTATTCACTCCAATTTTTAAAAGTTCTATGTAGTTTTTTTATATATTTAGATTATATTGATAGTAATACTAGTAACCTAGATACCGACTGCAGCGTCATCTGCATCAGACTGATTTGTGAATCTAAACCATCCAGGGCGCCACACCCAAACGTAAAAAAACATTAAAATCGATCCAGCCTGAGTCCATCCAAATCCAATCGATCCAGAGGAGTTCAGTAACATACAGTAGAATTATTATATTATATAAATACTAGCGACCCGCCCCGGATTCGCAAGGGTGCAATGCTAATACTACATAAACTACTAAAAATTAGATAACTAATGCTAACTACTAAATTATATCCGAGCGTGACGCTAGAATTCAATTCACAGCCCACGAAAAATCTATCTAGGCCAAAAAGAAGTTTTCACTTCAAAAATTTATATACTCTTTGATTAAAACTCTCAAAAAAGAAAATGTTTGACTGGAAATTATGTAGAACAGTTTATATGAGAAAATGAAATGGTTGTTTTTGCTATCTTCTTCGCGACTTTTCAATATTGTCCCACCATTTAAACCTTCCCTGAACTACGACAAACATTTCAAAATTAGGCAAATCGGCCCAGCCGTTGTTGAGTTTTAGCAGGACCCACAAACAACAATTCATTTTTATATATATAGACTAGCTGTTACCCGCGCCTTCGTCCGCGCGAAAGATATACTAAGATAACTCAAGCAGTACATATTTTTATACCCAGACACATTTATGGTTACTAAAAATAGCAATTTCATCAAAATCGGTTCAGTTGTTAAGGTGTGAAAACGTAAGAGACATTCGTCCCCCATTTCAACTCCAATTTCATCCCCTAGTGTCAAGTGTCTATATTCAGAGTTTCATGGTTTTATCTTCAACGGTTGGTATCTTTCATGTTGACATCCATCTCCCCATTTCAACCCCAATTTCACCCCCGTAAAATTTGAAATTACAAAATTGCTAGAACAAACATTTGTTTGCTTTGTATCAAGTGTCTATATACAGAGTTTCATCTTCAACGTTTAGGAACTTTCAAATTGACATTCATCCCCGATTTCAACCCCAGTTTCACCCCCGTACAGTTCAAACTACAAAATTGATAGAACAAACATTTAATTGTTTCGTGTTCGTTCAAATCTGTCTAGATACAAAATTTGATAACATTGAAAATCACAAATTTTCATACAACCGTTCATCCCTTGTTTCACCCTCTTAGGGGTTGAATTTCGCAAAACCCCGTCTTAGCGAGCGCCTACGTGCTAAAAGGAACCTCCATGCAAAATTTCAGATTCCTAGCATTTGTAGTTTCTGAGATTCCTTGATGAGTGACCTTTCGCTTTTATATATATAGAAGATAAAGCTGAAGAGGTTTGATGTTTGAACACGCTAATCATAGGAACTAAAGGACCGATATCAAATATTATTTCACTGTTGGATGTGTATGTGGTAGCCTATACAACATTATGCACCACGGGTGAAGCCGGGACTGGCCGCTGGTGAAAAATATAAAAGAGGCCAAGACTGTAAAGCTCCTAGAGTCCAAAGCTAAATTAGCTGCCAAAAAACTAGGCGCCCTCTCAGAGGTTCGAAGGTACTTTAAGTCTGAACAGTAGCTGGTGTTATATCAAGCACAGATTTGCTCTTGTATGGAGTACTGTTTGCACCTTTGGGATGGTTCGGCTAAGTATCAGCTCGAGGCTCTGGAATCGATCGAGAAACCTAGTAAAAGCCTCATAGGCAATGATACTCTTGTGCGAAAAAGTGAACATCGCCGCAAAATTGCTAGCCTATCGGTTTATTATCGGATACATTTCGGAGAGTGCGCGACTGATCTACGTAACTTAATACCACCTTGCCCCTTTTTCTATCAGACTACTCGTAGCTCGAGAAAGCGACATCGTTTCATGGTTGATGTTCCTAAGACACGAACAAAGAGGTTTGACTCTATGATTTGTGATAAGAACGTCTAGGCTGTGGAATAGTTATAATCTTGGTGTGTTCAAGTCAAGGGTGAATCGGTTTCTTCTAGGTAAGCACGCTTCATCGTAGGCCGCATCGTCGCTTAACATCAGGCGAGATGGCAGTCAAGTGTAAACCTATTCAAGTTAAGAAAAAAAAAGACTTTACAGGTTAAATTTAGCTCCCACCAGTTTAATGGCATAAAATCTGTTGTAACTCAAGATATATTTTTCAATTGACAGAACTTCTATGAAAATCATTTAGTAAATTGTAAATTAGAATTGTAAATTGTAGTTTTCACTGTAAGTTTATTTATAAGTAAGTTTTACTTTCAGCATGACAAACTTTAATCCGCCTATATTATGAGAAGATGAGAATGAAAGGATCACAAGTCAACAATAATTAGTAACTTCCAGTTTCTTCTTCTTCTTTTTATCATTGTGAGTAGATAACAATCTTTTTTTTATATACACCTTTATATGCCTATTTGAAAAAATAAAATTACATTTTATATAGGCTCTTTTAAATGACAGGAGTCATTAGAACATTATCATAATGAGACTAAACATTGTGAGGTACAATGTTGAGTAATGTTAGCTGTGTATCCCATTCCAAGCTGATCCTATGTCAAGAGTTATGGTTTGTTTGTGTACAATGTATGACAAATTCTGATACTGACTCATGTCTCAGATAACCTCTGAAGTAAGATGAAATTTCAAACTGCAATTAAACAAAGGTGAGAGATTTGGATTACAGTAACAGACATTATCTTGTGAGAAGCAACAATTTTCAAGAAAAACATCTTCCAAACACATACATTCTGGGGCCAGCAAGTTGGACTATGGCCACCTCCGCCTCTTCTTGCTAATGAAGGCCCCAAGTCCCAGCAGTGGGAAAAGTTAGTTCTCTATGCTACAAAACTGTACATATAAAAAGCTAAGTATATTTATAAAAGGAAAATGGAAAACCCAACAGCACACTTGTCAATGGACAATATTTTGTCACAAGGAAAATTCTATATTATTTATGACTATGACTACTCTAATGTACTGATAAATTGAGGCTGTGTAAAGTAACAATTGTCTTTTTCTCGACAGAGCAAGATATGCCATGTTTTAAAGAGTATAATATTTAAGACTAAAATATTCCATCAATTCTGACAGAAGTGTTACCTTTATAATCCTTATAACATAATGTGCAGGTTATAGCTCAGGTAATTTATTTCTGCAACCCGCAGCATATCAGTCTTTTGCAAGATTTTATTTTCACCACATACCAAGGTATTTATTTATTTACATTTAATATAAAACTTCCATACAAACTGTAATCCGCTATTTCAACCCTTTAAAATCATTCTTTCTATACATTTACTTTACCATGTACCAAATTCATCAGTTAGATGTGAAAGATTATCAGTTACTTTCCCATTTATAATAATATGTAGTAGGGACATTTGTTTCATTAAATTTATGTCAACTAGTCCGAGTTGGTGATTTTAAGAAACAACATTTTCATAGGTAAGTATTGTTTAATAAAGTAACTGTTTTTTTTAATCAAACATTTTGTGGAAACTACCTGTTCGATAAAAACCTCAATAAAAGTTTTGTATTTCCCCTAAACTACATTTACCATTGTGAAAGTAGGCCTATAGTCCAAATATGGGAAACATTGAGGAGAATGTTTATTTATCTAGTTTTCTGAGTGATAATTATTATAATGTTCATGTCAAACTTTGAAAATGCATACAATTTGTTTGCTCTTTCTTATTTTTATTTAATTAATTGACATGTAAATAGCATACTTATGAATAAAGAACTTTGACTTTGTTATTTATGGTAATCTTGTATGTTTGTTTTTATGCTCGAGATAATCTTAAAACAATTTCATCTACTTGATAAATCTTTTCTTAATTCCTCAGTTGAGACTCATTTTAAGACAAATTCTATTAATTGATTTCACTAATTCATTTATTTTTTTATACTGCTGCCGCAAAAATGTTTAGATGATAAAGCTTCACTTATGATTTGTTTTGTCAAAACTAGCCTGGAAATTCTTGAGGATAGATTCAATTTTTTTCCCCATGATGAGTCGGTCATATCCGGCGCCGAACCCATATATGGACTCCCTGCCGCTTTAAATATGTTATTCCAGATTTGTATAGGCTTTACACGTACACTTAAAAATCCCAATCAAAGGAAGATGTCAGGTAGACCACTAATTGCCAGTAACATTTTAAGAAGAAATACATTGAGCTCATGATGGCTGCTTTATCAAAGTGATTATAAGGCTGTATGCTGATGTGAATACAGTCACAGTTCTTATGGAAAATTGGTAAATGATAATGGAAATTATATAAAGACTTTTTCTATTTTAAGTCTATGTATCTTTTTGTAAATATTAAAAAGAAAATGTTAGCCAGCCAGAAAAACTTCCAGCTATAGAACAAAGTATTGTATAGGTGCTGGCAAAAAAGTTGACCCAACGAAGTTAGCTGCGCATGGCTGCGCAGAATCGTTGTTAAGGTCTCTTTGGTGGAAGTGTACATGCGCAAACTTTCCCCTTCCACGTCAATTTTGGGTCAACTTGTTTGCCGGCCACTATAGCAGACCAGTAAATTCAACATCTGATAGAAGATAAACAACTTTGTTGTACATAATAGTGATAAACCAGTCATTGAGTCAGATCCCTGGCGCTTACTTTAGAGATTTATGCAATGTAGCCCTAAAGCAGTGACAATGTTCAACTTCCATTATTACCACTAGAGTGGATTACAACTGGAACAGGTTGCCTGAGGATGTTATTTCAGCAAAGTCATTAAACTGTTTCAAGAACAGATTGGACAAATGGATAGTTAAAGACAAAATCATTTAGGATTTAGAACTGAGATTTAGGCATATCAACTTATGCTGCTCGCCTATTATTCAATAAATAAATAAATTATTAAAAGCCCTACACCTCACTACATTGGAAGAGAAGAGAGTTATGGGGAGACTTGATCGAAACATTTAAAATACTGAATGGATTTTATAATGTCCCTCACATAAGAAACCTGTACAAATTAAAGGAGCATAAGAGAGACAGTCGGCGTCATAAGTCCCAGTTGTCCCACACTCCTTCACTGACAAACACTGCACATCACATCCTCAGCAACTGGAACAGGTTGCCTAAGGATCTTATTTCATCAGTCATTAAACTCTTTCAATAACAGATTGGACAAATGGATAAGTTAAAGACAAAATTGTTTTAACAGACAATTACCTATAATTTGTTATTTCAACACTGAGATATAGGCATATCAGCTAATGCTGCTTGCCTATTATTCAACAAATAAATAAATGAATAAAAAATATACACATATACATGTCTGCGAGAAAATCAAGAGTCAGAAAATGTTCCATGATACACAAAATTGTTGAGCATGCTGAAAAAATCAAAATAGTTAAACTATGCAAATAAAATAAATAATATGCCAAAATAGAATTGACCATCTATTGGGGACAATGACCCTAAATCAGGTCATGTAAATAAAACATTCAAAGCAACATTTAAAATTCCACAAAACGCAAGCTACACACAAAGAGACTGTCTACCTCTATCACGCTCGATGAACGGTGAGTGCGTGCCTTGCCTATGCGCCGCGACACATGCCTTCCTGTTGACTCCCTATCACTACCGCGTATGATGCACTGATAACAGCGATAGACACCTTCTAGGCTCCGTGTACTTATCAAAATATATTGCAGGATTCAATTAATCGACAAATCAATTAAAGCAACAAGTGTATAATAGGATGCTACCTGTTTTTTTTACATAATCACGTCATAATACATTTGACGTCCATTTTGTGGCGAGTCTGAATACCATAAACGAAGTTGAGTTGAAGTACACGGAATACTAGATGTTTGATTTTGCACTCACCTTATTTCGTTGTAGTTAAGCCAAATGCAATTAATTAATCAATAATCACTTTCTGGGCGCAGAAAACTCTAATTGCACATAAGTTGCGGGTTGGGCCGTGGTCATTGACGGTGACGCGCCATTGATCGAAAAATGTAGTGTTGCCCTTTTCAAAACTGGAAAGATAATGGTAGCGATTCTGAAACCATTCGGTTGCATCCGACACGGAATCTCATCTCTCGGTCTTTGTCATGCTATACAGATAAGACAAAGACCGAGAGATGAGATTCCGTGTCAGATGCAACCGAATGGTTTCAGAATCGCTACCCAGAAAGACCGGTTCTGAATTTAAATCGATTTCAACATTAATTATATCGTAAGCAAAAAACATCGTTGGAGAGGCAAACCTTCGCAATTTACCATCTTGAAGTTTCTTGTACAAAAGTGAGCTAGGTATTGGCGATGTTACAAAGATGGAGATCGAAATAATAATTTAAAGCTGCAACTTATTCCAGTCCAGCGAAAAATGGATATCGGCACTGGAAAGCATCAATCAAAAGTGCCAATGCTTGTATCTGGCTGGTTTTGGTATCATAAAAGTTTAAATTTTAACGCACAGAATTCTTAGCCGCTTGAAGAGACATATATAACAAACCTGCATGGACAAATAGAAAAGTGATTCTTCCTATCTCTGGGTAGCGATTCTGAAACCATTCGGTTGCATCCGACACGGAATCTCATCTCTCGGTCTTTGTCATGCTAAACAGATAAGACAAAGACCGAGAGATGAGATTCCGTGTCGGATGCAACCGAATGGTTTCAGAATCGCTACCCTGGTGAGGTAAAGTCCTAAGCCAACAATCAAAATTCTGTTAATGCCTTTTTGTCCCATCTCCTCAAAAAACTTGTGAAATATAAAGATACTACCAGATCATCGAACAAGAAAATTTGTAACAATCAGTTCATTTCATTGCAAATATAACTCGCTAACGAAAAAAAACCCCTTATATTTAGAAAATATAGCATATATATAAGAGAAGTAAAGCAATAAACTCTATTTATACAAAAAATTAAGCGACTTCAAAAACACAAATAGGCACACATAAGCGAAAAATAAGTTGATATGATTATTACTATATAATTTGAATTATATTAATATTATGATTATTACGAGCCCAATTTCACAATAAGTGTTGACGGTTTTATAATATTTCTTTCTTTTAATTATACTTAAGTTAATTATGTAATGTATCAAAATTATTTTCGTAGTTGTTTTGTTTTCTTTATAGAGTCTAGGTTAAGTTATAACAATTTAATTTAATGTCGTAATAAGTACCCACTAATTAATTCCAAATTTAGATAATATTTATTATTTGTGTGAGTAAATCATTCTGATTATTTTGGAACCTCATGCCAATAAGGCGTTGCTTTTGCATGCTCGCAAAGGGTAGAACTGTTGTTTCTAAATTCCCTATTTATCCTCATTCCCTATTACATCACCTTTGTACACAGTTTTTGCAATAAATGATTCTGATTCTGATTATAAGTGCTACTCACTCATTTATTTGAAGTCGGTGCCAGTCAAATCAAAAAGCTATTAGGTAGGTAGATAGATATTAAGTAGGTGCGTAGCAAGCAGACATAGGTAGATAGATAAGATAAGATACATTAAGATAAGATACATTTATTCAGTTCACAAGTTCACATTTTTACAATTTGCTCAGTGGAAAATGGAACCCAAACTCGGCTAGGCCGGTATTTTGGTATTCCTCAATTTGATTTATAAAAATTACAATACGTACAATCTAAATAAAAATACAATACAGAATCTGAATAAAAATAAAAAAATAAAATAAATGTAGGTGCAAACAAAAATTACAGTTAGGTATAAAACATAAAGTTAGCCAATTGGTGAGGCTCAAGCGGACGTGTATGTACGAAAAAACGAGAATATAAGGGTGGATGCGTGTGAATGGATGTGAGAGAGTACGTGCGTGTATGATGTAAGTGAATGTGTGGCGAATGTATGTAAGTGTCTATGTGAAGGTATGGGTGTTTGAGTGTGTGTATAAGTGTGCAAGTGTTAGTGCATTTGAAAACTTATTTCACTTTTCGCGAGCTATTCGGTGTTTAGTTTCGGGGTGAACTTCCTGAAGACATGTGTGTGGCCACGGGTGATGGTGTGAGCTGAGGGTGATAGCTTCTAATATCGTGATCGTAAACCCTAACGAGTTCCTCCGACATCTCATAACTCAAAGGCCGGAGCCAGTCCCTCACTACGCTTTGAGCTTCTCTTTGCGACATACCCTTCAGGTCGCAGTGTTTGCACACTGAATTATAAGTGAAGGCATGGATGTACGGCGGTAAGCGTGACGCAAATACTGTTTTGACCTTCGGAAGCGCGGCAGTGGCGGAGCGGCATCTTCTTTTGTTCGCATACAGTTGTACTGTGCGTGACTTTTCAATGGCCTTTATAATGAAAAGTTTTCTCACAGAGAGAACTCCAGCCTCCTGAAATACTTTTTCGGTAGGATGTCTGCGAGGTCTTCCCAGCAAAACCTTTAAGACAGCTCTCTGAGCCCTCTCCACAGCTATCATGTACCTTGTAGCGGCTCCACCCCACACACCTATGCAGTATTGAATCAGAGATTGGCATAAGGAGGTGTAAACGAGACCCAGCACTTCCCTGCTCGCGGCCGCTCTCAGTTTTTTCATAATGTGAATGGTTTTTCTCACTCTTTTAGCCAGTAAGGAAATGTGGTGCTGAAATGACAGGTTCTGATCTATTTGAATCCCTAGATATTTAGTGCAGGACATTCTCTTGATGTGGGTACAGCAACACTCCAAATGAGTTGCGGGATCGTCCAGCAAAAGACAATCTCCCCCGTGGATTTTTATGTTATCCACGTTAGGCTGTGAGGCTCGTGTTATGTGGAAGCCAATGAAATTGGTCTTGTCTGTGTTAAGGGACAGGAGATTATCGTCAAGCCAACGTGCAATACGAGTTAACCCAATCTCGGCAGCTAGCTGAACCCTAGGCCAACTCTTCTCGTGAAAGACTGCCACCGTGTCGTCCGCATAGCTAATCAAGGAGACATTTGACATTTCTATCTCCGATAGTTCGTTGATGTACATCAAAAAGAGCGTCGGAGATAAAATCCCGCCTTGAGGGACACCGAAGCAAACCTTGACTTCCTCACTGAGAAGTGCACCGATTTTTACCTTTTGGGTTCTATTATTGAGGTAGCTCGCAAACCAGTCCAAAGCCTTTCCGCGGACTCCGAAACGCTCCATTTTTCGAAGAAGTATATAAGGCGATAAGCTGTCAAAAGCACGAGCCAAATCAAGGAAGACAGCAACGCATCTATCCCCTTTATCCAAGTGTGATGTCACTGTCTCCGTCAAAACTCGCACCGCATCTTCCGTGCATTTACCTCGTCTAAAACCGAATTGTCTGGCAGCTAAAAGGTCGTGCCTCTCTAGGAAGTCAACTAGCCGTTTGTTCACTATTTTTTCCAATATTTTGGAGAGTATACACAATACAGATATTGGGCGGTAGTTGTGAACACAGCTTTTTGCACCACTTTTGTGAATCGGAGACACTATTGCCGTCTTCCAGAAGTCCGGAAATGTCCCTGTCTCCAGGCTCAAGTTACAAATGTGTACCATAGGAACAAGAATAGAGTTTCTAATATTCTTCAGCATCAACGATGAGATACCGTCGACACCGGGTGCTGAATCCGATTTAAGGTTCTTGATGAGGTCATTTACCTCGTAAAGGTCTGTCGGACCAAGAAAGAGTGAGTAGGGAGAATTAGAGCCCAGGGTCTTACCAACACACAGTTCCTGCTCTGTTTTACCAACTCTCTTCAATATTTCAGATGCAAGATTTGATCCCATTTTTGAGAAATGTTTGTTGCATTTGTCGATTTCTCCTTGAGGGTCATTAGAGTTGTGTAGGAGCTCCTGTGCGTGACACTTATTAGGGGGGATATCACAAATGTCTCTAATAGTGCTCCAGAGTTTTTTAGGATCCTTGTGATGTACGGTAAGTTGAGCATTTTCATAGTTAGTTTTAACCTTACGGAGAATACTGTTCAAGAAGTTTTTATATCTTTTGTAGGATATTTGAAGAACTGCGTTGTTTGGTTGCTTTTTACTATGCAAGTGCAACTTATCTCGGTGTCTCATGCAACGAAGCAGACCAGGCGTTATCCAGGCTTTTAACTGTGTTTTGGATCGACTGGTTTTAGTTTTCTGTGTGTGTCGTTGCATGGTTTGAGTTATAATTTTATTCAAAGTGCTAACCGCCTCGTTGACGTTACTTAGTTGTGTGAAAGGTTCCCAATTTATGTTATTGAGGTCCTTCTCAACAGCCGAGAAATCAGTTTTCAGTTTTGTATTACTTTTAACTACGTTTCTTTTTGCGTTAGAGGTTAGACTAGCCATCACAATATTGTGGTCCGTCAGTGGACACTCGGTTACGACTCAAGTAGAGGTAGATTTAACTGATCTAACGAAAATGTGATCCAGACATGAGTTTTCCCTTGTTGGATGTGTAATTGCCGGAAGGAGACAATGTGCCGCCATTAGATCTCTGTAAACAGAACAAGTGCTATCCAACGTTTGGTCAAGCAGGTTTATATTCATGTCCCCTGTGACGATTAGCGTTTTGCACCCCTTAAGTGGATCTATTATTGTATCTAGCGATTCGAAAAATGTTTCAGAAACCGGTGAAGCTGGAGACCTATAAATACCTACCACGCTTGTGCAGTCATTAATTTTAACTACCAGGCAGTTTGTTTCCGCAAACAATGACTCCGTAGCGGACGCGCTCCAACACTGTTTCACGTATATTGTCACTCCACTGCATTTATTGACAACTCTAGTGGTGCGAAAAGTGTTATAGCCTTGTAGGTAAGGAACGTAAGAGTCTTCTTTTAACCAGCATTCAGTTAACACCAATAAATCGAAATCGACATTTATTCGGCTAAGAACAACAGTTAATTTATCAAAATTCGCATGAATGCTCCTGATATTACACGTTAGAATTTTAAAATTGTGAGTGTTAGACTCCAAGTAGACCCCGCACTGTTCTGGTTGGGCTACTGTGTGACATTCTATATCCAGTGCTTTCTCTATGTCCTCATGTATGTCCGTACTAGCCATATTCCTTATAGGTGTATGATGAAATAAATTTACTCATAGTAGGGGTCACACAGACAGTCGGCTCGAGCAAAAAGTAGGGGCTTTTGATTAAATGTGAAGTTTTCAATGTAAGGGGTATGCTTTTATAATATGTGTATACGAGTGTTTTTGTTTGGTGTCTGTTTTTGTGATTGAGTGAGTTAAGAGTAAGTGTTTTTTGTGTGTTGGCTGGGAGGTGTGTATTAAATACTTGAGCATGACTTACAATAGTTTTACTTATTTTTAAATTGAATATTACTAAACACAGAATTAAATGGCAGTTAAAAATTATAAATAAGCTTACTTGAGATTTAGCTTGATTATACATAATAATAGTCAGTAACTTGAGACTATCCAATCTAAACAATGGCGAAAACTGCACTGACGTGTAAATATTAGCAGTAGGGACATTACTCAGATAAAACACATGAAATGACGGCGAGATTTTCCAGGTCTGCTTGGCTGAGGATGATAGTCGGCGGTTGTCCTTGACTTCGTCGAATGAAAATTTTGCCGTTGCTGGTCCAACAGTACTTATATCCCTTTTCTCTAGCACGGGATCGAGCCTCGCGAAACAAAAGTCGATTTGCTTTAGTTAAATGTTCGTTTAAGAAAATTCTTCTGACAGGGCCCTTAATGTCTAAGTCTGAGGAGGCCAGGTTGCGGCGGCTTTTAGCATTTCTGAGTATTTCATCTCGCTTGTTTCTGCTCTGAAATCTTACTATTATGGGTCTAGGAAGGTTAGATGCAATATTATCGGCACCGTGGCCCAAAGCGGTTTGCAACTTAGATCTAGGGCCTGCGCGGGCCACCCAGTCCACTTCGGCTTCGGTGAGGTTCACCCCTATCTTTGAGGCTGTAACTAACATAGTGTGCATAAGATTTTCATTAGGGGTTTCCTGTATACCTATTATCTCGACTTCATTTCTCATTCCAGATTGTATTTGTTGATTTAGCTGTTGTTGCAGGTGAGAAATATTTTCTTGGATTGTAGGAATAATCTCGACTGTGTCCTCTACAGCTTTGAGTCTGATTTCGAGGTTTTCTAATTTCTCGAAACATTTGTTTAGGCTTTCTGTGAGAAAAAGTCGTACTTCAGACATTTCTTGACGCAAAAATCGCAACTCGGCTAAAATCGCCGGGTCCGATGTATCCCTTTTCACGTCAGTTTCGGGGGACCCAATAGCCTGCCGTTTGTGCCTATGAGGAGTTGACTCGGCAGTCACCGAAGCGACGCCGTGCGGTGCGCCCGCGCGCGTCATTGTGTTTCCCTCTCGTGCTTCAAAAATTGTGCGACAAGATAAACAGCGCCAGTTTGTTAGTTCTTTCACGTTTGTGGTAACCGCGTTTGCACAAATCGGATGATAAGCAGCGTTACAGGCCGTACATGTGAGTTGCCGTGACGTGCTAATTGATTGATTACATGCAGCACAATTCGTGTTTGCTTCCATAAGTGTAGTGCTGGGCAGTGTAGACATTAAAAAGTTGTTCAGTGCAATTTGGTAGTGGTTGTTTGATTGCGAGTGACGTAAACAAAGGCGAAATGATAGGATGGCTGATAAGATGTAGGTAAGTAATATTTGTGATCTTCGGGCTGTTTCACTATTATGTAAATTATCGTACCTTATAAACCTTCGTCTGCTGGTTGTGTTTTTGTGTATTTTATCCTGGTTCAATCACTTTGAAAAGCAATTTTGATTATTAAAGGATGGATGATTTGCGAACAGTTGAAGGTAAAGTAGTATCTATCTCATGCGCGGCTCCAGGGGGGGGGGGGGGGTCACGGGGGACATGACCCCCCCCCCAAAATCATAAACATTAGATTAAAAATCTAAAAAAATCAAAATGTCTAATAGTACATAGACTATTTTTAAACTTATTGTATTGCTACTCGTGACCCCCCCCCCCCCAATCTGAGGCTGCGTACTGGTGACCCCCTCCAAAATTCGAGGCTGGGACCGCGCCTGATTCTATCTACTACCTCTACTTGTTAGACTTGGCTGGCACTGACTTCAAGTTGATGAATCACTAGCGCTTTTAAATATCATATTAACTTATTTTTCACTTTTGAGTGTCTGTTTTGTTTTTTTGAAGTGGCTTAATTTTTTTGTATAAAAATAGTTTATTATACCCATTTGAGTGCAAAACAAGTTTTCATCAGTACATTTACACAATTTTATTTTGTGTTGTCAGTGTTCATAGGATCGAAAATCAAAACTTTTGTGAAATCTATAACTACTTATGTCATCCAAACAAAATTGTAGGTAAGTAAATTTTAGTTTTTTTGTTCACATTTTAAAAACCACTGTCCACTGGGTCCACTTTCGTCTTAGTGGAGGAGCGAGAGGCTTCCAACTCTCGCTACTTTAACTCACATGACCTCTCACTGTCGACCATCACGGCAAAGACGGTCGGCAGTGAGAGGTCCGCCCTTACCACCACGGCTAGGGATAGCCGCGGTTCCTCCACTTTGGCCACACCGCGGCCCTTGTCCTTCCACTGAGCACTCTGCTAATAATCAGCATGTTCGTGGAGGACCCTCATCTGGAAGACTCAGGAATTTTACTTGGATTTTACTGGGATGATATGTCAGCCGAGTAACTTTCCCAAGTCTTCAAGTCCGTCTCCCCTACCTCTACGGGTGAGGACTGCGAGTAGAAGTTCTCAGCCCCGGCCGGGATTCACCATCACATAACAAAACACCACCAAAGCAAGTTTTTGTGTGATGCCTAGGTTGCACCATGTGGAGGTTCCCGAGCCACGCAGTCCTGCAAAATTTAACCAAGTGTAGATAGAACAAACAAGCACTCAGAAGACGATAATACGATACGATATAGATACAATCCATAATAATGCTACATAACAAATAGGTAATAAATTGTATTCAAATTTTTTGTTAAATTACGACGGCCAATGAAATCATAACTTGGGCCCTGCAATTTTTAGCACACACCACACACAGTTGTTTTCTTTGATAATCCTTTTTTTAAATCATTGTGACTATTTTTCATTATTGCATAAGTTACATTACTAAACTCTAGATAAATAAAAATAATTTAAGCAATAAATGCCTTGGCTTAGTACCGGATTTCGTATTTAGAAATCGAATAGAAAAACGTCTCTAGGAAGATTGTTAAAAACACATCAACTTTCATCTTTGACTTCTGTACAAAACAACACTTTTCCACCATAGATAATTTAAATTTAGACAGTGACATGAGGGACAGAACGTTTATTATTGTTTATAAAGATCTTCATAATCTTCAATAAAAAGAACCCGGTGGTGGCCATAACCCCTACACGTGTTTGTTTTTGTTTAGTGTATTTGTATACTATTTGTTGGAATTTACTGGGTAAGTTCCTTATATTTTAGTAGTGAGTAGCGGGCAGGGAAAATGGAGAACGTTTCCCCGCCTCTAAAACCCCCCGACCCTCCCGATCCACCTAATAATATGGAAACTGAAATCTCGATGACGCCAAACCTCCTAAAAAGACACTTAGAATCTGCGCCAGTCCGATCCGCACCCTTAAAGAAATCTGTCGCGAACACAGAGACACCATCCGCTTCTATTCAGCAGATATACGTTCACCCAGCTATGTCCATACTAGGCATTCAACAATATGAAAGCATAGACTCTGGACCTTTCCTGGTACATGTATCTAGAACGGATCCCGACCCAACCATAGGCGCAGTAATTCGGCCAATGAAATTCGGTAAATTTCTACATACCAATAAAATCGAACATGTCTGCCAAGATGGGGTGAAGAAAGTAGGCAGGAATAAAATCTCCATCGAATTCAAAAATGCTACTGCCGCCAACAACTTCCTAATTAATCCCATCCTTCAAGTTGGAAAATATGAAGCAATGATCCCGACCTACAATGTTACCCGAATGGGTTTAGTTAGGGGTGTCCCAGTAGAGTGGTCTATGGAAGACTTTGTGAGCTCAGTCCAAGTACCTGGCAACGGATATGTTTTGAAGGCAAGACGGTTAAATCGGAAAACCAAAGTAGAAAATATCATTACTTGGATTCCTACCCAAACAGTAGTTTTAACGTTTAGAGCACAACAACTGCCATCTAAGATTTTCTCCTTTTACTCATCCCTGAATGTAGAGACATACCAATACCCTACCATTCAGTGTATGAACTGTCTCCGATTTGGACACATAAAAAGCCAATGCCGTTCACAACCTAAATGCTTCCGCTGCACACAACCCCATAGTGGAGACAATTGCTTGGTGCAAGAGACAGAGGCTACATGCCTATACTGCTCTGAGCACCATTTCTCCACTAGCAGGGCCTGCCCAGAGCAGAACAGACAACGGGAAATTAAAACCAAAATGTCCAGAGACGGAATCTCTTATCAGGAAGCAAGCAGTCAAACCGCAAAAGTAACCAGAAGGTTTAACCAAGTTGCCGGAAGCATACCTGTTGCCCGTACTCAAGCCTCACTACAACCATCACCTCTCCCAGCCTCACAACCATTATCTCCATCACAATCCTCCCAGTCCTACAGGAAAACAATAACTCGTAATCCTCACCCAAAGCCGCTGCTTGGAAAATCTTATGACCAAACAGCTCACCAGTCCATCATAGCACAAGGTCCATCCTCTTTTCCCAACGGCTATTCCCTTGAGAGAGCCCAGTCCCAATCTCAACTATCTACATCCAACACCCAACAACTCCTCACCCAACTCCTTACAATCATCATAAGTATGATATCACAAGACACCAATTCCATACCGTCCAACGTTGCCCACATGATCTCCCAACTCTCATCCCTAATAGGCCACCATGGATCTATGCACAATAGTCCAATGGAACAGCAGGAGCCTCCGTCGGAAGCTTCCTGAACTCCTCCACCTCATCAATAAATACAGCCCCGTCCTGGTGGCAGTCTCGGAGACGTGGTTTGTCCCTGGTACTCGCTATCGAGTCCCGGGATTTTCATGTCTCCGGAGCGATCGCCAGGATGGAACAGCTGGCTGTGCATTATTTATTAAACAGTCCCAGATATTCTCCCAAATTTCCCTTCCCCCTCACAGTCCTGAAATAAACGCTGTCGCCGTACGTGCGTTTAATTCCTCCTTTTTATCCTTCTACATCCCTCATCCCACTTCACAACTGATTCCTGATATCCTTCTAATTATATCCTCTGTTCCTCCTCCAGTCGTGGTTATGGGAGACTTCAATGCCCACCACACTTCCTGGGGTTCCTACCACAGTGATTCTTTTGGCCGATTGCTGTTTGAAGCACTGGATGAAGTTGATTTATGCATAGGTAATGACGGTACTCCTACTCGAAGAGTTCTACCCACCCAGAATCCCAGATCAGCAGTGGATCTAACTCTATGTTCTCCTGGTCTACTTCCCTCCCTATCTTGGCAGGTACTCCCTCTTACTAGAGGAAGTGATCATTTTCCCATCTTGATTAATTTAGGTCTCAGGGTCTTTCATCCCCCCTCACCTAGTCCTCTCCTTAAATACAGGCTGACTGGAGCAAAGTGGGATTTATACTCCACTCACCTTGAGCAAAGCATGACAACTCTGCCCGACCCAAGAGAAGAAAACCCGTTGGTATGTTATGACCAACTAGTAGGAGCTATTCTATCTTCAGCAGACGAGTCGATACCCCTGAAGAAGCCTAGAAACAATCTCCTTTCCCCTCCTTGGTGGGATTCTGAGTGCACTAAAGTGATACATGAACGCAAATCTTCTGAAACCAATTATAACCATCATATGACCACAGAAAATTTCCTTATTTACAAAAAGGTAGCTGCTAAATGTAGAAAAACCCTTGCAGCAAAAAAGAAACAAGGCTGGCTAAATTTCTGCAAAGGCTTATCTCCAACAACACCCTCGTCTATTGTATGGAAACAAATCCGCAGGTTCAGAGGATCATATAGCGACAACAACCCCTCCTCTAATGATCCTTACTCGTGGTTAGAAGCATTTGCGGACAAGTTGGCTCCTCCTTTTGTGCATCAGGATCCAAACCCTCCCATCCCATCCCATCCGCAAACCTCTTCACATTTTGATAACTCTTTCTCGAGGGATGAATTGCATTTGGCTTTAGATGGGTTAACTGACTCTGCACCTGGAATAGACGGAATCCCATATTCTTTTATAACTAAAGCCAATGACAATTTCAAACAATACTTCTTGAACCTGATAAATATATTTTTTGATCAAGGTTATATCCCAGACTCCTGGAAAACCCAAATAATAGTCCCAATCCCTAAACCTGGAAAAGATCCTACAGATTCCAATTCCCGACGTCCAATTGCCCTCTCCTGTGTAGCTGCAAAGATAACTGAAGTTCTTATTAAAAACAGATTAGAATGGCACATTGAGAACAACAGGCTACTCCCACTATCTCAATTTGGATTTAGGAAGGGCATGAGTACAATGGATAGTCTCAGTATACTCACCACAGACATCCGCATTGCAATAAAAGAGAAACAGTATGTTGTAGCTGTATTCTTAGACATCGCATCGGCCTACGATAACGTCCAGCTTCCAAAACTCAGAAACAAATTGTTGCAGCTGAGTGTTTCAGAGAAGATGGTACGGTTCATTAACTGTTTTTTGATGGAAAGAACCATTTCCATCAAAAACCAAAATGACACACCGATATCTAGGAAGGTCTGGAGGGGTCTTCCCCAAGGTTCAGTCCTTAGTCCCCCTCTGTATGGCCTATACACAGCTGACTTAGACCTAACTGTAAACCCATTCTGTAATATCTTGCAATACGCTGATGATATTGCTCTGTATGTCTCTGGGGAATCTGTTGCACAAGCCGAAGACTCTCTGAATCAAGCCCTGTTCTACTTAGAAGACCATCTAAATGACATTGGATTATCCATCTCTCCCACTAAAAGTAATTCCATCATATTCACCCGTAAAAGAAACATTCCAGATCTAAATTTAAGGTGCAACAATGAACATATTCCACAGAAAAATTGTGTTAAATTTTTAGGCCTTCTGCTTGACACTAAATTAACAGGTGTCCCACATTCAGATCATGTTGCATCTAAATGTGAAAAAAACCTCAATATCCTCCGCTCTCTTTCTGGCGTATGGTGGGGCTCCCATCCTTTTTGTCAAAAACTGCTCTACAACTCCATCATTCGTAGTCACTTAGACTATGGAGCATTCCTGCTGGAGCCTGGTAATAAATCTGCTCTTAATAAACTTACCTCAGTACAAGCTAAATGTCTACGCATTGTCTTAGGTGCAATGAAAACCTCTCCTACAAATGCTGTCCAAGTAGAAACTTGTGACCCCCCTTTACACCTGCGAAGACAATTTTTAGCTGATAGATTCTTTAGTAAAATAATTCAAAATTCTGATCATCCTCTTTTCCCTAAAATCCAACAACTCCATATGTTGACTCAACAATCTGAAATAAGAATGCAAATTAATCTCTCATGTATCCTTCGTAGCTACATTAAACACTCACTCCTCCCTTTCCCCACAGTGAAATTCCCCATCAATCCCTTATTCACTACGAGCTATGAAACATTAACATATCAACCATCTGTTATCCTAAACCTAGGCATCAATAAAGACACAGCAGATCCCAGTAAAGAATTGTTTGAAATTATAGACACCAAATGGAAACACTGGCTCCCTGTCTATACTGATGCTTCTAAATTACACCAGGATGGAGATGTAGGTGCCTCTGTGTGGATACCTAGGTATAACATTGCTTTAAGGTACAAATGCCCTCCATTGGCCTCTGTTTTCACAGGAGAAGCAATCGCTATACTCGAGGCTATATGTTATGTTAAATCTCACTCCATTGGCAGAACCATCATCCTTTCAGATTCCAAGAGCGCTTTGCAAGCTATTCTGGCCAACCAGTTTAAAGCCAAGATTAAATTTCCAACAATATTAAGAATTAAAGAAGAACTTCTCAAGTCCCATAAACTAGGCCTCCAGATAGTACTGGCTTGGATACCGGGGCATGCAGGCATCCCTGGGAATGAAAGTGCAGATTTCCATGCCAAACAAGCCACTCAACATGGAAACAAAGACCACTTCCACATATTCTCCCATGACCTATCCTCTGTTTGTCAGTCCCAACTTCTTGATGCATGGAACTCAGAATGGCAGAGATCCAAGAAGTCAAAGGGAAAATTCTATGGTCAAATCCAACATTCCATTCCTCCAAAACCCTGGTTTTTCAAATTCAAAAACTTTAACAAACAAGTTACGTCCACCATCTGTCGCCTACGGTTGGGCTTCGCTTGTACACCAGTGTTCCTGGCCAAAATAAGAGTTCGCGACCATTCCTTATGCGAGTGCGGTTTGGCTGATGGCACAACTGACCATATCTTCTTTGAATGTACCAAAAGTCGTGGCTCTTTATATGACCTGATTCCAAATGACCTTCCGCGTCCCATCTCCTTTTCCAACCTACTCCCATTAGTATTCTCCCCCTTTGTGTATGTCCTTAATAAATATATCAAAATTAATAATATTAAGTTGTAAATATCTATAATATTATATTCTACATTTTTGTTATTGTTTAATAATATCTACCAACTTATCTTTATGTATGTCTATATTGTGATTGTGACGTCATGTGTTGTCCCTTACAGTAATTAAATACTAACCACTAACTCAACTACAAGAGGTCTACCGATCAAAAGGCCTACACCAGCGTAACGCTGCAACTAAACCGAACAACCCTGAGAACAGAAGCCCGTCAACGACACACAAGACACTGGCGAAGTTGTGGTTATGCCACATACAGAAGCCAAAGATAAAAGAAGTTGAAGTTGAAGAATCTTCAATAATGATTATTGGGAATACCTTAGTTCTCTTGTAAGAACAGATTTAGTGATAACGTCCTACGTTGTAACATTAGTGAAATAAAAATATAAAAATATTTTCCGCAAAAATGAAAAAAGAATATACCACTACTAGTAACACTGTTGAAAAGAAAACAAAACAAACAGGTACCCATATTGTATTCCTTGTATTCTAGGTCCTTCTTCTGAGTTCTTCTGAGTTGTATTCCATACTCTAAGCAGGTACCTAAACCCAGTGTGGCCAACTTAGTGGATTTACCACTAAAACTGGTGGTTTTAACACCCCATATAGTGGCGAAATATTGGTCTTAGTGGCTAGTGGAATTGTTTAGTGGTTTAGTAAAATTCAATTTCAATTACAAAAATGTTTTGACCCATCTACTTTCCCTACACGTTTCAATATAATTATGTACATATTCGTGTTACTTGCGTTTAGTTTTAAGAGTATTTACTTTTATCGAAATGAAGCTATATTACTTTACATGTGGGGATTCCCTAATCCCCGTGAAATATTTTTCAATCAACTCGATCGTCGATCGATCGATCGTGGATCGTGGAACTGTC
Source organism: Ectropis crepuscularia (assembly GCA_963693475.1). Lineage (NCBI taxonomy): Eukaryota > Metazoa > Arthropoda > Insecta > Lepidoptera > Geometridae > Ectropis > Ectropis crepuscularia. Next base: position 42,344,347 of record OY856338.1, read on the forward strand.
AGTACAGATGGTGTGTACTGTGTAACTCTGTAACTGTGGTATTATTGCGATTTTATTGAAACATAATAATGCCAATACCACAATATAAGCAACAATTTCGGAATTCTTGGCTTCAAGACCCACAATTAAAAGATTGGTTAGAGGTTATTGAAAGTACAACGGGACAAGTAGCAAAATGTAAATTTTGTGGTACAACATTAAGGAGTCTCTACGGAGATTTGAAGTCTCATGGGATGTCAAGGATTCTACCTTTCTATTTTGTAGATGCAAAATAGATAGGTAAACAACTACTTTTTAAAGTGAAACGTCTTATGGTGAACCGCACACAGATTTTGTGACTGAGGCTGATCGTCACGTTTAGAAGTAAAAAGCTTGTTTGGATAAACTCGGGACCACCAAGTGTACACGAGCGAGAAAGATACAGTCATAGTAACTTTGGTTTCTGACTTGTTTCTCATTTAAGTATCCTACTAACGCGATCCGTAATAATTCTACATAATATAATTTACTATTAGGTACTCTATAACTTACGATTGCCGATTAAGTTTTCCCTTCTGCAGTGTGTATTAAGGACATACATTTTTTTTACTGATACTTCTTTCATTGGTAAGATTTTACCCAACTACGAAAGATGGGTTTTGATTTAATATATACAGTAAAAAGAAGGTATACTGAAATACGAAAAATTATAGCGTTAGGTAAGCCAGAGTCAAACCAAGGACCAAAATAGCCTTCAGTAGTTTTTGCCTCAGATTCCTACTCACTAACTCAACGCTTTGTATGTTTTAAAGCGAAGTTTCTTAGGGCGGACTTGTAGAAGATAGATAGGAATTTTGCAGCACGACCAAACTGAAAAAAATAATGTGAGACTAAAACGACTAAAACCATGAGAAAAATATAAAAAAGAAGTGACGCGTAAAAACTGCCCGTGACCAGTGTTGTCAATTTTATTTTTCAGATGATCTTACCATAAATAAAAAAATATTTACAATTATTTACTTAGATAATAAAATAAAGCATATTTTTTGCAAATTGTGTTGTTCCTACATTATCTTTGTGAGTGCAGACAAAAATGATTCGTCTGATAAAGATGGATTATTTTAGAACAGCTGCTGTCAAGGACCCCCAACGTAGCTTCACAGCAACAAACGAGCCGAACGAGAGCCGACATGGGACAGGTTGAACCGCCCCGCTATGTCATGGCTTCGGAGCCGCGGAGTCATGCACGTAACGCCTTCATCGAATTCCTAGCCACACTGAGAGCGACAAGACAAGTCAACCTCAAGACCTGCGAAAACATCATGCAGTCCTATAGGCTAGGAAGTGAAAGCCTCTTAAAGGCGAAACTCGAGGAGGCCGAAGCAGCCATTTACAATAATGTCACTTCCCGGCTCATCAAGGGAACCATGACAGGAAAGTATATGGCAGCTTACAGTGTAGAAAATGGCTTCGTGACACTGAACGAGAAAGAGACAGAGCGCGCGGGAATGCCAGTTTATGCGACACCACCAAACGACCCAATCGTAGTTACCGCCCGATGCACCAAGATTATGCTGGACGATATGATCCTTGAGATGGCCAAAACCATCGAAGGGAACTCAAACGTCAAAGCGGGTTGGGAAACCTGGGAGGTACCGCGAATACAGTGGGTCAACGGAGTTCCAGGATGTGGAAAGACAACATGGGTAATTAGACACTTTGATGTGGACAAGGACGCCATCATCACTACAACAACTGAGGCAGCAAAAGATCTAAGAGAAAAGCTATCGCACCGTATCGGAAACCTGGTCAAAACCAGAGTGCGAACCATGGCTTCTGCTCTGGTAAATGGTTTCGGAAGAGAAAGCTTCAGTCGCCTCATGGTGGACGAAGCTCTCATGAACCATTTTGGAGCCATTGTGATGGCTTCAAGGCTGTCTGATGTTGGTGAAATTGTCCTCATCGGAGACGTCAATCAGTTGCCTTATATCGACAGGGAAAATCTCTTCGAAATGAGGTATCACCGCCCAAACCTGGTAACAAAGATCAGCCAGGAGTTGCTCTGCACACATCGCAATCCGATGGATGTCGCATATGCGCTGAGGGAAATATACTCAGGTATGTACTCCTCAGCATCCCGTATAAAGTCCCTAGAGCAGAAAAGGTACAAGGGAGCGCAAATACCCAACACCCTACCAAACACCCTCTTCTTAGTTCACACTCAAGAGGAGAAAGAGACCCTGACAAACCAGGGTTATGGGTCAGGCACAGGGTCACGTATCCTCACCATCCATGAAGCTCAGGGACTGACATATGAGTCGGTAATCGCAATAAAAACAAAGGCAAACATGAAGCTGCACGAGAGCGTGCCCCATGCGGTTGTTGCAATCTCACGGCACACGGGGACCTTCACGTACTACGCTGACGACACCGACGACGCCATCGGTCGGTTCGTGCGGCGAGCGTTGGCTGCATCACCGAAGACCATACGAGAGTTCAACCTACAGATGGCCATCAGGGACAGAAATGCAGCCGTAGTGGAGGCTCTCGGCCGGGAGGAGGCGGCTTAGGCAAATGGTAATAAGGCAAAGAATCGATGTCGAGTCGATTACTAGCGGAATCCCAACCGGTAGTGATCGGCTCAACAGACGAGCACTAACTAGTATTAGGTTTAAAATGTTCCCAACTCCCCCCTTATTTTCCTCTTCTTCTGATTATCCAAGAAACATGTAAAAATAAATAAGATTTGAAATGACAAAAGTCACGGACCCCGGAGTCTGTGGAGTAGCAATTTTAAATAAAAAAAAAAAAAAAAAAAACGAACAGCTGCTGTAATATTTTTTTATGGTTGTTATTTTTTATGTTAGTTATAATTAATGTTAACTTTTATGTTGATTTACTCGCTAGTCCTTTGTTACCTACCTACAAAAAATGGTATGTTGATTTACTGATTAATATTTATTTAATACATTTTAATAAAAAAAATACTAAGCTTTTCTTTTTTCCTAAAATAAATTTCTTTAGTGGAAAATTTGGTGTTTATGAGTATCGGACCATTTTTGTTAGTGGTTTTCTGGTGGTTTTAAGAGTTGAATCTAGTGGATTGCTTGGTTAACCGTTGGCAACACTGTAAACCTATTTGGTTCGGTTTTCGGTGTTCGCTGTTCGGTGTTTACTGTTTACTGTTTACTGTTTAGGTAGGGATGTGAGGTTGATGGATAAAAATCGATTAAATAAAAATCGATTTTTCTTTATTCAAAATTAATCGATTTGTAAAAAATCGATTTATATAACAAAAATAATCGATTTTTCCGAAAAAAATCGATTTTTGGTGTTTTTTTTAATACATGGTTTTCATATTAAAATTACATACAAATAGATAAATATTGGTGGACAATTTACACACATCACCATCTGACCCCAAACTAAGCAACAAAATTTGTACCATGGCAGACAGATAGCTGATATTTATCATACTAATGTAGTTGTAAATAGATACTTATTGTTCATAGAAACACCCATACACATTACAAATATTTGAATTCATCACACAAATATTTGCATTAGGTGGGAATCGAACCCACGAACCTCGGGTTCGCAGGCAGAATTACTACCCACTAAGTTACGAGGCTAATCGAACATAACAAACATAAGCCATAACGAACCTTAGAGATTCACATTAACAATTTAACAGATTAAATGTATGTACCTACTATTAAACGTTTTATTTATTGTAGTAAAAATTAGAAGTTGACCATCAGGATTAACACCGAATACTTGCTTCACATCACCTCTGATGTGAAATTTGTACAGTATACTACTAATCAAGCTCTTTAATTTGATATCCATATTGATGAAGTTTTTAAATAAATCGGCCATCTTGAATTAGATTTTTTTTCTATTTAATTCTTTATCTATATCTATAATATATATAAAAGCGAATCTATATATATAAAAGCGAAAGGTCACTCATCAAGGAATCTCAGAAACTACAAATGCTAGGAATCTGAAATTTTGCATGGAGGTCCCTTTTAGCACGTAGGCGCTCGCTAAGACGGGGTTTTGCGAAATTTAACCCCTAAGAGGGTGAAACAAGGGATGAACGGTTGTATGAAAATGTATGAAACGTGATTTTCAAAGTTATCAAATTTTGTATCAACACTTGACACGAAGCAATTAAATGCATGTTCTATTAATTTTGTAATTTCGAACTGTACGGGGGTGAAATTGGGGTTGAAATGAGGGATGAATGTCAATTTGGAAGTTCCCAACCGTTGAAGATAAAACCATTAAACTCTGTAGACACTTGACACGAAGCAAACGAATGTTTGTTCCATCAATTTCGTAATTTCGAACTGTATGGGGGTGAAATTGGGGTTGAAATGAGGGATGAATGTCAATATGGAAGTTCCCAACCGTTGAAGATAAAACCATGAAACTCTGTATATAGACACTTGACACGAAGCAAACGAATGTTTGTTCCATCAATTTCGTAACTTCGAACTGTACGGGGGTGAAATTGGGGTTGAAATGAGGGATGAATGGCAATATGGAAGTTCCCAACCGTTGAAGATAAAACCATGAAACTCTGTATATAGACACTTGACACGAAGCAAACGAATGTTTGTTCCATCAATTTCGTAATTTCGAACTGTACGAGGGTAAAATTGGGGTTGAAATGGGGGATGAATGTCAACATGGAAGATACCAACCGTTGAAGATAAAACTATGAAACTCTTTATATAGGCACTTGGCACGACCCCAAAAAATGTTTGTTCTAGCAATTTTGTAATTTCGAACTTTATGGGGATGAAATTGAAGTTGAAATGGGGGACGAATGTCTCTTAAGCTTTCACACCTAAACAACTGTACCGATTTTGATGAAATTGTTTTATTATAAGCTGTTTTTAGTAAATGTGTCTGGGTATAAAATTAGTTATTGCCTGAGTTACCTCAGTATTTATTTCGCGCGGACGAAGTCGCGGGTCACAGCTAGTTTGTATATAAAGCTATTTACAGATGTATAGATATAAAAATCAGCACCATATTCTGTCTTACAGCATGTTGTAGTCTATATAGTATTTATTAATAATATAAAGCATAGGAAAAAAATATTTTTCCGCCAGTTTGTGGAGGCATCTGGGATTCTGCCGTCTTGAACCAATATTAACCAAACATAACTAAGAACCACTACATCGAAATCGGTCCATCCGTTTGAAAGACATACATACAGTAGACAGATATAGACGTCAAACTTATAACACCACTCATTTTGGTCGGGGTTAAAAAAAATTAAAATAAAAACCAAATAATAACATGTCACAATGTCTAGGCCAATTTTACATTTGACTAGTTTTAAAATAAAATACTTTAAATGAGAATTGAAAAACTAAACGACTATTTTGTCCCAAAATCTAATATTTTCCAAATTTTTCTCATTATTTTCAAAAATCGATTTAAACACGTAATTTTTAAATCGATTTACAAAAAATCGATTATTGTTACATTAAAAATCGACACAAAAAAATCGATTATTTTAAAATAAAAATCGATTAAAATAAAAATCGATTATTTTTTAACATCCCTATGTTTAGGACAGTTTAGGTTGTTTTGTGTTCGGTCGCGAATAAGCGTTCAATAGTTATTAGCAAATTTTAATGTTGTAAGTTGTAAGTTCAGTTCGCTGGGAACGGTGGGTACTTAACTCTAAATAAATTGAAATAATTTTCATTCTCTTTGCGTGGAAGAAGGTTGAATGTGATTCAACGAAACAAACTAACTAGCTTTGGAAGAGGTCTGGCCGGCTACACAACTCTTCAAATAATTTTGAAATCCGAATCTCTGTTACAGCACGGAAGCCAAAGAATTGACAGCTGTAAACTTTCACAAAATATCAAAAAAATAATATACTTGTGTTTAACCTAAAATAAAATGCTGTTGTTGGGCGATCAATTTCCCAATTTTACTGCCAATTCCACGGATGGAGAAATAGATTTCCACACTTGGCTCGGTACATCGTAAGTATAAAATATTTTCAGTTCTGCAACTTCTCTTTGTATTATAAGTAAATATAAATTTGCAGAAACAAATCGTGTAAAATAGTTAATTTAATTTCCTGTAGCATTTATCGTGCTTTCATCATCAGCCGCGTAATTTCAGATTCCTTTTTTTTCTGGAATAAATAGTAGAATATGTGATTTTCATGACTATCTATAGAATTATTTTGTAAGTACCGTAAAACGGGGCGAATAGACACGATTTTAAACTTCGACTTCACTTTTGTCTATTTTTTCATGAGACAAGACTATACTATGTTGTGCTTATTACATGTCTCTTAGCTGTTTTACCAATTTTCAGTCATCTACATTGGCATTTATTCCGTAATTACAACACAAAATGCAAAAATATGATGTGTCGTTTCTATATACGCGCACATGGGTTCAATAGATACCAGGTAGGTATGGGATGAATGGAAAAAAATGCTAGGGTTGACAATTTCAAAAAAATGCTAAACATCTATCTACCTAAGTAGCTATAGCGTGAGTGTGAAAGTAGGTAGGTATTTTATTAAGTAAAAAATGTTACCTAAGCTGCAAAGATATAAATAAAAATGATTACACTTTTTATCATTTATTGTATTCTACGAAATCAATCAGTTCCATTATTCATTAATTGCACAAAAAACAAGTTATAATTTAAAATAACCAGTTATTATCATTTTTAGATTCAACAAGTTATTTTATGCTTTTCAAAAATCAATATTTAAAACTGGGTAGGTAGGTTCTAAATCAATCCGTCACATATTAATTTAATATTAGTACAAATATCAATCAGTCATTATAATATATGGTCGTTCATTAAATCTTTTAAAATATCATGATCGTTTTTGTAATACGATGGTCGTCGAGTTTGGATAGCTTTTAAAACACTTGGACCAGGCTGATAGATATTATCAATTGTGTCCCTTGAAATTTTAAGGTTCCATTTGGTAATGTTACCACAATTTCGCCAGCTTCCAACGTTTGAATATTGAGTGTCTCTGTTCTATATTTATGTTCTTTAATCCAGGTGATCAGTCTTCTATTTTCTTCAAAGCTTCTGCGAATTTTGAGCTTGATTGTCAGAAAATATGTAAAATTGAGGCAGTAGGGTTATTGATTCAAATATTTCCATGTACCTATGTGAATTTGTTCTTGTAGTTTGTTGTAACTTATCTTTGATCAGTGTTTTAAAAAGTGTATTTTATGATAAACTAAAAAAAAACTACTTACCTACTAGGTAGATACAAGTTCAAAAAAATTTTGTGGTGGAAGTTTGCATGGTAATGTACATCATATACTTGTTTTTTTAAGTTTCTCTTATGTTATAAGTTACAAGACACAGGGCCGAGCCGCCCCTGTGTGCGAAGTGTGCGGCGCACACAGGCGCCAAGACAATAGGGGCGCCAGCGCTGCCACCGATTTTTTTTTACACTTACGCGATACCATGTTCTTTGTAGTAGAGTATCGTCGATTAGTTAGTAAGTAGGTAGGATAGGCGCAACATTTGCCTATGTAGTTAAATAACAATTCATGAATTGCTAAGTTGCTATAGTTTATTGTGTCTCCCAAGATAATGTTTACGTTTTGGGTTTTGGTTTAGATTAATTACGGTCTCGCCTTTAAAATCAAAAGAACCACCGCGTCGTGAGTTTGTTTATGTTTAGTTCCGATGTTACGGTAACTATTTGTTCCCTAAAAAAATTTGCACTTTTTTGGGTTGAAAAGTAGTTAGGTACCTAATGTTCAATGCCAGACTTAAAAGTATCTGTGTTACAAATTTCAACCAAATCTGTGAATAAGCCATTCCGATGTTATAGTTAATTAAGAGTGCGCCTAAAGCCAGGAAAAAATCAGAATTCACCCGCGCGACGCGTTTCTTAATGTGATGTACATAAAGTCGAGAATAGCATGACACAGTTTGAGGAAAAATCAATATTTAATCAGAAGTCCATTTTTGACCTAGTTTTATTTAATTACTCAATAACTAAACATAAATTAAAAAAAGTGTTCGGTTACTTTACTAGAACGTACAAATAGGAATTTTATTACCAAAAAATAATGTGGGGTCATCGCTGATAATTTCGAGTACTCGAATTAAAACGGGTTTTTTCGGTGTCATTTTTATTTTTTTATTGTAAAAAACTCTGATCTATTTTTAAAATTCTATTCGGTTATTCTGCTTCTTCTTGATTGTACCCACACATAAAATTTTTTTTTGTCCTAGTTTTTAGTTTCTTAACTTCAGTGAGCGGCGTCGAAAATGTCCTTTTTTCGTTTTCTGGCTTTAGGCGCCCCCTTAAACTTTGCACTTTTCTGTGATAAAAAGTAGTAAAGCAATATATGTTATTCTATACTACTAAGCTACTAACACGTCAGATTAACACAACGAATTGGTTTGATATTTGAAACACAGGTGTTTTATAGTGTGAAATATTACATAGAATCCTTAGGTCCTTATTAATTCGGAAAAAATATAGTTTCTAATATTATTAATCAACCGTTCCACGGTTCAACGGATTAAGTTAAAATTTAGCAGGATTAGCAGCCCGCTAAATGTTCCCACTACTGGGACTCGGGGCCTTCTCTCGCAAGGAGAGAGTCAAGGTCATAATCCACCACCTTGGTTCAGTGCGGGTTGGTGGATGACACATGACTGAAAGATTCCAGGTACATGTCGGTTTCCTTGCGATGTTTTTCTTCACGGTTTTTAATTTAGCGGCATTACGCATATGTCTTATACAGTGGTACGCGTGGTATTTGAACCCAAGGGTCCGGGAAGTCACCGTTCTCCCGTCAAGAGCAGCTGTTGCTTGTTTAAATTTGAAATTTGAATAAAACAGTCAATTTCTACACATACCATATCTCAGATTCTATGCGGACAAATTCGCGGGTAACAGCTTGTTTATTATTATTGCCAGAGGAACTATGCATTTTTTTAGTTATTAGTAAGTAGCTTATATGCTACTCCAGACTATAAACTATCTGTGTTTCAAATTTCAAATCGATCCATTCTCTTTTTGCGTTGGAGGTTAAAAAGGGGCGCCATAAAGGTTTGGCACACAGGCGCTGGTGGGGGTCGGCTCGGCCCTGACAAGACACACATTTTACCATTTTGGAAGTGTCTCTTGTGTAAATAATTCAGTATAGAAATAAAGTGGCCAAGTGCGAGTTGGACTCGCCCATGAAGGGTTCTTTTGCAGCAAGTAACATAATATATATATAGTACACATAGTTTTTTTAGTTCCTTGTAACTTTGATCGAATTTTTAATAATAATGTATTTATGATGTACTAAAACAAAGCTACTCATCAGGTCAAACCAATTTTCGTTGGTAGTTTGCATGGTAACGTACATCATATTTTTTTTTTAGTTATTTCATTCTCTTATTTTAGAAGTAAGAGGGGGGGGGGACACACACATTTTACCACTTTGGAAGTGTCTCTCGCGCAAATTATTCAGTGTAGACAAAAATTATATTAGAAACCTCAATATCATTTTTCAAGACCTATCGATATACAACCCACACGTGTAAGTTCGATGAAAAAAAATTTTTGCGTTTCCAAGGGGCAACCCTAATTTTTTTTGTAAAAATCTTAATGTGGTTCACAGAATACATCTACTTACCAAGTTTCAATAGTGTAGTTCTCATAGTTTCGGCAAAAAGTGGCTGTGACATACGGACGGAGAGACAGACATGACGAGAGAGACGTACTTCTTAGCATTCCATGGATTCACCGTGCGGGTGCCGGGTCCATCGTGTGGCAGAGAGAGAAATATCGAATAGACCCCAAGACTTGTGACTCGGGTAGTAGGTTTAAAAGGGGCCCCTTATATTGACGTACGTCAACACTCACCTACACTACTCGTATTTCTCTCCCTGCCCAGCCAAATCCGATATGATCCTACTAGTGCAGCTTTAGATACTCGTTCTAGTATAGAACTTACTGCACTTCTGGACAATCCAAGGTCTTTAAGCAGGTTATAGAGAGATTTTGCTGGTATACCTCTCGCTCCCACTTCTACAGCGTATAAATTAACTACATAGCCATTTTTTGTTAATTCATTTTGAAGGTCGTAATACTTATTTTGTTTCATCGCGTGGTCTTTAGGTATATTAGTTTCCCACGGTACGGTAAGTTCTACCAGGACTATGCGTTTCGTAGCCCTAGAAAAAAGGAAAATGTCCGGTCTGGATGACGAAACACCCACATCCTCTGGGATTTTGTAGTGCTTTTCATACGTGTCCATTAAAATAGTCCAATCAGGAGCTGAACCCAGGATTGAGTAAGGCTTGTTCTTGGAGTTTGAAGTTGAGCCCTCTTTTACAAAGTTAATTTGTCTTTTGTTTATCGTCAATCCCTTTTGGGCTCTAGCTACCGAAAGGCTTACGGCTTCACGTATGATTTCAAGTACTCTGTCATGGCGCTGTGAGTAATGACCCCTATTAAGGAGCACCTTGCATCCCACCAATATGTGCCTTGCTGTACATATCGCCTCACCACAAGTAGAGCAACATTTTTCAGAGGCTTTTCCCCACCTTACCAAGTTACTCTGGTCAGGGAGGGTCATTTGGAAAGCGTTCAGATAAAATTTTAATAAGGCAGGAGACCAGTCATATAGCAAGGTGCGCCACTTCAGAGCTAATGGGATACAAAACTCACCTATGGTTAACCACTCACTTTGCATTTCTAAATTCATAGCGTGCACTTTGTAACTATCATTTTCGTCTTGTTGTAGAAAGGTTTTTACCATGTCTCGGTCTTCCCTTTTCTTACTCGCACCCAACCCAGCTGTATTTACTTGCGCACCTGCCATAAATTGTTTGTGGAATTGAAGTCTAGATTCAAGGTCCGAAGCACTTTTGTCTTTTGGGAGAGATGCAATTAATTCGTCTTTCGACTTTCCCAAAACATGCGTTTTTGTAACTCTTAGGTGTTTGTAGAGTTCGGATGGTTTTTTTAGTTTCAGCCCAAAACTATTGTGATCCCTAAAGAGAGTAGAGGGATCAGCCGGATGTGCCAATCCAAACCATGACTTCAATATCTTTATGACATTAGCATCTAGTTTTGCCAGGAGGGTTTTACCGATGTCATATACTAGGAAAGGCCAAGTGAGACGTGATGTGAGATAGTTGTCATATATCCATGCTTTTTTGATATTGCTGATAGGCTGTTGGTCTACCTTATTGAGGTAGTTCATGAAGTTTCCAACAACTACCTCTAATGATGGTGTACGTCCTTTGTAGTCTATCTTTCTACCAAGAAATTTGAAAGGCACTGCCTCTGCTATTGTGGCAACTCTTTGGCCACTTATGGAGAGTCCCGGATCGTACGAAGTATATTTGGTATCTCGTCTACCCAGACATAAACAATGACATTTACTTGGTTTTGTCCTCATTCCCTCCGTCCATTGTCCTATAAGGGTTCCGTTTTTACGTTTTACGGAACCCTAAAAAATGATCTTAGAAACCTTAACATCATTTCTAAAAACCTTTACAAAGACACAAAATACGTACGGGTTCGATGAAAAAAAAAATGGGTTTCAGTTCTTAGTACCTATGGGGGGGCACCCCTAAATTTGTTTGCTTTTTTTACATATCTGTAAAAAATCTTAATGTGGTTCCCAAAATACATCTAACAGACATGACAAATCTATGAGGGTTCTATTTTTACATTTTACGGAACCCTAAAAATCACAATGATACATTATTATTAACATTAAAATAGACTAACAAGCACTTCATGGTTTTAGTAGCGCAGTTTCCGTTCCCATTATTTTCCTGCGATACAAAGTCGCATATGTGCTATTCTAGACTATGTCTGTGTTCTACACATCGGTGTCCCAACTTTCCACCTCATCCTTTCTGCGTTTTTGGCAACATTGAGAACATTGAGAAACAAACATTCAAACTTTTGATTTGTAACAGGTATTGAGAAAATCTATTACTAGGTGGCTTTTATCTGTTGGTATCTAAGTATACTCAGTCTTTAAACCGAGCAAATTAACAAAATTAAAGTCATTGTCAGATTCAAAAAACATAGTCCATAAACCTTTCACTTTTATTATTGTACAAAATATTCACATTTTTCTAAGATTAGTGAAAAAGTCCGAATATTGAAGAATTTTACCATTTAATATGTAGTGATTTTGTCTATATTCTGTTCATGACAGTGCAAATTTGTTTATTCAAAAATAAAAATGACACCAAGTAGCCATTAAGCATTAACTTTGAAATTAAAACTTTAAATAAAAGTTTAATTTTTTCACATTTTGATTGTCTGTTAGCATCCATGCCGGATCAGTCACCTGTGTTATGGTTTGCAATGACTCCTACCTACATTGTGTGTTGTAATGTAGTAAATTTTCAGATGGGGCATCTTATTCACGCATCCATCGGACTTCACACCCGTGTGTACTACGGAACTAGCTAGAGTGTTGAATCTACTCCCAGAATTTCAAAAAAGGAACACTAAAGTCATTGGACTATCCTGTGATACTGTGTCTTCTCATCTCGAGTGGTGTAAGGACATCAAAAAGTATGCTGGTAAGCCCACAAAATGTTGTAAATTTTTGGACTATGTAATTCTCTGTATGAACCGAGAGCTGATGTTTGATGAGGTTGACTTGACTTAAAGACTTAACTTTTAGCTCGATAAAGTGTTATATTTTCATGGTTAATGTTTCAAAAACCTGAGGTATGACTCCATTTTCCTAAAAATTATAGGCTGTGGAATGTGTTGCCTTAGTAGGTTATTCCTGATAAATACAATCTTGTCTTCAACTAGAATCTAGTTGAAGACAAGATTGTATTTATCTAGTTACTAGATAGTGAAATTGTTTCTTTTAGGTAAGTGCACTCCATCAGAGACCACTTTATCACTTAACATTAGGTAGTAGTTGTGTACAGAAAGCCTTTAGTCCCAAAGGTGGGAGGATAAAGTGGGATACTAATGCTGTGAATGTTTATGCTATACTAGCTGAACCGTGCGCGCGTTGCTACGCCATCTATCGAAAATTGGTTGTACTAATTCAAATTTTGTTACAAATTCGGTTACCTTAGGTTCTAATGATACAACCTTTAAAAATACATGCTGTCACGCAATGAAAGCCCTCAAAAAATCAATATTTTTCCCCGTTTTGTTCACATGTCTCATTCATGCTCCGCTCCTGTTGATAGTAGTGTAATGTTAAATAGCCTATAGCCTTCCTCGATAAATAGGGAAAGAATCTTTCAATTCGGACCAGTATTTGCAGAGTTCCTTGTGTTCAAACAAACAAACTCTTCAACTTTATAATATTAGTATAGTATAGATATTATAGATTTATCTTTATGCGAGACTTACTTAGGGACTAACACTGAAACTAGAAAATAATCAATACACAAAATGTTTGTTGCATCTGTTTTTACTGAGCTCTGGGTTAGCCCAGTAGCATCCCATAACCATAATCATGCATAGAAAGCATCCCTATTTACCTTGGTAACATTCATTAATTAGGCATTCTGTATAGTCAGTTTAAAATTCTTCTAAAACATATTAAACTAACTGCCATTTATGGTTCTACCCTCCATAATCTGCATGTTTTTCAGAGTACAAAACCAAACACTGAGTTTGATCCTTATATTTTGCACACTCAACTCCACTCAGCGCATGCTCTAATATATACCTATATTTGTGAGAATTTAAAATGCAGGCTTTATTATTTTGTATGGAGATACATATCATTATTACAATGTTGTGAATAACAAATAAAGTTGCATCATCTTATTGAGTAATGAAGCGTGTTAAAAATTGATAGTATTATTGTTTGTGATAAATGGTTAGTAAAAAATATTGATAATGATTGTGGATTTTGATGTACAATTAAAGTGTTGTGAAACAATTGACAACAACTTCTTGCAAACTGATTTCATCATCTGCTTTCCCTTCTCCTAATCATGTGGGGTTTAGAACTGTAGGTATGTTTCACATGACTCTTTTCATGCACCATCTCAGCTCCTACTCCCTATTGCATTCATATTGGCCCATTCACACTGTTTATCTATTCATTAATTTTATTTTATCCAAAGAGTTTACATATGCTACGTATAAAGTTAGAACAAATGCTCTACACCGAAAGCACAGGACGTCTACTCTATTACTACGAAAACGTAATTTCTAAAAAAAACTCATGACTTTCCTACTCTTGTTCTACTTCGTTTCGTCCGATACAACATTGTTTGACGTTTAAAAATGTTCTAAGCATACTCTATGAGAGTAGGCTTAGAACATTTATACGGACTAAACGACGGATCGAAGTAGAATCGGAGTTGGAAAGTTGCGAGTTTATTTCGAAATTACGTTTTCGTAGAAAGAGAGTAGACGTCCAGGACGTCTACTCTAATTCATAATTCTACTCTTAAGTCTATACTAATATAATATATTATATTTGTGGGGGCACGTTTGTACGTGTCAGATTTAGTATATAAGAAGATGACAGCGGTCGAGCGATTAGTCTCTCGCCCCGCGTCACTTGTGTATAATTAAGATCAATATAGTCAGCAGTTTATACAGTGACGTGGTTTCATTTCCTCTCCAGTACCAGTAACACCTACAGTGGTGACCCCGACGTGATCCAGCCCGACGTGATTCAGTGGTGGTTACAGTGGTGACCCCGACGATTGAACAGTGAGTTAAAGAGAAGATTCAGAAGATTTTGTTTGGTGTTACTGCGTTAGTAAATTGTTTTTGAACAATGTTTCCGCACGCTGTACCAGTAAGTGGGCAAGTGGGTCAGCAGGGCATGAAAGACGAGCGAACGAATTCCGCTGATTGTGCCCTGGCCGCTATAGGTGTGTCAACGAGACTTCTAGATTTTTGGGTTGACATGCCGCGATTATGGTTAGCCCAGTTTGAAGCAGTGATGGCATCGCAGAAACAAAGGGATGGAGGAAAGTTCAATATGGTTATGTCAAAATTGGGGAGAGACTCATTCCAGACGCCGGTGAACAACAAGTATACGGCGCTGAAGGACCGACTGCTGCAGGTTTATGAGGATAGTGCTGAGCGACAAGAACTTAGCAACAAGAACAAAATTATAGAGAACACCACGTGCTACGACATCGCTGCTGTGTCCGGGAGTAACGAACAGGTACCCCATTTACCTCTCACGGAGCTAGTCAAGCAGATCAGGAAGCTGGAGTTAGAAGTAGCTTCACTACGCAGTAAGGTTCAAGGCCAAGAACGCGGAAGAAGCCGAAGCAGCCAAAAATGGAGCGAAAATAGGACTGGTTCGCGGAAGAAAAGGGCACCAGGTGATCCAGAGTGGCTGTGCAGATCCCATTTCCGGTTTTAGAAAATTGCTATGCGATGTTAAACAGCCGATAATTGGAGCCGATTGTTCAAGGAATTTTAAGCTGACGGTAGAAAATTAGTACAGAGGATATAGAAAAATAGCAATTATTACGCGTTTGGGTATTTTCGATTACGAGATTGACCTTTGGGTTAACTGGCGTAGAACAAATAAATATTGGTGTCAATGACAGCGGTAGTAGTAGTAATAATGCTGAGCAATCAGTTTTGTTTGGTTACTTAGATGACATAACAAATTGGCTCGAAAAATGCAACCTGGCATAAAGAGTATTTGCGTAGGTTATTTGAACGTTTGCAGATATATTAAATGAAGTTGAAATAGGTAAATGTATGTTGAGAAAAGTAAAATAGATTTTTTATGTTACGAAGTCTCGGAAAATGGAATAAGTCCTTTGCCTGACAAAATCAAGGTTATTCAGGACTATCTCAAACCGGAGACAGTAGAGTAGTTACGCAGGTTTTTGGGTATGTTTAATTTTTATATAGCATACATACCAAACGCTGCAAGAGTACAAAGAATTTTTGATAGATATTGACAGACAATGTGCAAAGAAAAGAGACAATATGGGCTACTAAAGAGGCAATTAGAGCGTTGAAAAGTAAGGAAAGCTTACAAAATGCTGCCAAGTTATAGGACCCGAGTCCAGGGGCAAGGTTCACTCTTATGACAGACGCGTCAGACATTAGTATAGGCGCGGTATTGCACAGAAGGAAAAGGGTCTTTGGAGAACCCTCGATTATTTTTGCAAAGAAGCCCACGGAATCCCAGAAAAAGTACTGTGTATACGACAAGGAACTTCTGGCGATTTATTCGGGTATGGTCATATATTTTAAAGATTGGATTGCAAGTGATATGTGTCACGTAATAGGAAATATAAATCAATAGTCATTAGTGCAAACTAGAACGCTGAGTGAGCAAAGCGGTTCGACGTCAATATGCCAAGGTTAGCACGGAAGGAAATGTGCATAACAAGCAGAAAAAACATGTGACGATGTAATTGTGTTTTTTGTGGATTGTTATAGATATGTTTTTCTCCTTTTTTTAAGAAAAGGGTGTATGTGGGCACGTTTGTACGTGTCAGATTTAGTATATAAGAAGATGACAGCGGTCGAGCGATTAGTCTCTCGCCCCGCGTCACTTGTTTATAATTAAGATCAATATAGTCAGCAGTTTATACAGTGACGTGGTTTCATTTCCTCTCCAGTACCCGTAACACCTACATATTAAAGTAAATCGGCAAGTAAATCGGTGTCTGTTTGTTACGCCTAAACCATTGAACCGAATTTTATGAAATTTGGTGCACAGATATGAGAAAAGGAAAAGGGAGACTATTTATCACCAAAAAAGAGTTAAAGGAGTGGAAATGAGGAATTAAATTGTACATGGAAGTTCATCACTGTTGAACATAAAGCCGTTATATTTTGCAACTACACACTTGAAATCTATACAATTATATTTTAAATGCCAAATCAACTTTGTCTGTCTGTCTGTTATGCTTTTACACCTAAACCACTGAACCGATTTTGATGAAATTAAATAAAAATGTTTTAATTTACGCTGTATTTAGTGCATGTAAATTTGTATGGGTGTACAAATACTGCTGCAGCTATCTTAATATTTTTTTCGCGCGGACGAAGTCGCGTGTAATAGCTAGTAATTGTATAAATTACTGAGCTATAGCTTATAAATTACTGTACTGAGCTTGCTGTAATTTAATTATGGATTAATTTCCTATCCAGGATAAATAAATACTTAATATTTCCCCCTATCCTATCTAACTAAACACAAATTTTCCAGGAGATGAAAAAAACGTTTTATTTAAATATATTTTCAAATGATTTTAGGTGATATTTCTACTATCATTTTGACCCTGATTTTTGTTCCTATCATTTTAAAATTTTCCCAGTACATGCAAAACTGAACTTTGCATTATTAATAAAAAACACTATTTTGCAAAAACTGTTAGATAGGTGGTCTCACTTCACCGTCGATATATATCTTTGTATAATAAGTACCTATATATTTACAACCATATTATATCAGTTCTTTTAGTTCAGGGATAGATAGGGTTTTGTTGAAAATGTTAATCAATCAACCATGCAATTATTTTTTATGTCACCGTAAAAGTGTTAACACCATTAGATTATGATACAATGCGTGAGATTATAATCTCACGGTGGGTTAGATTAGTTTGTAATCTGACGTAAGATTATAATCTGATGGTTTTTTTCAATTTTACGGCGACATGTATAGATATATACCAATATTACATACATATTATAATCTGAATCTTGGAGAATGCTCCAAGGGTTTTCATGAGATTTAGTATCGGCAGGGGGTATCGGGGACGATATATCGATCTAGCTAAATTTAATTTTTCGAAAACGTTGTTTCATCCACGTTTAAACCGAGTAAAGTTCGGTGAATGCAGTTAGTATATACTTGTTTAATAAAATGTTTCCAGGTCACAATGAGGACGAGCCTTTCCCGTACCCCATAATAGAAGACAGCGACCGCAGCCTGGCCACCAAGCTCGGCATGATCGACAAGGACGAGCTGGACCCGGCCGGCATGCCGCTCACGGCGCGCGCGGTCTTCGTGCTAGACCCCACCAAGAAGTTCCGGCTGTCGCTGCTCTATCCTGCCACTACGGGGAGAAACTTCGAGTACGTCATTACTTATTTTTCTACTCTACATAAAACTGAAAAGAGTACCTACATATTATGTTTAACCTATTAAGCCCGACTCGCGACGCGGCCGGCGTCGTGACGTCACACAAAAAATCATAACTAAAAAATGAAACCAAATTTTGTGTGTCTGTAAACGACAATGTACTGATAAATATTATCACCTATCTCTTAGGCATCAAAATAAACTAATAATCGAGTATGTTTATCATGAAAAAATAAGGTTTTAAAGTCCCAAAACCGGTTTTGCCCAAATTTGGCCTCTTGGGGCTCAAGTGATTAAGTATGTAAAATTGTGAATTCTGTCGGTTGATAAAATAAAAGAACTGAGATTATACGCCTGGACGTACGTACTCACAAAAATGTATACCCCTTTTGGCACTTGCCGGAACATTCCAATTTGGTGACCTGGTTTTATACCAAATTTGTTTTACAATTGTACAAGTCTGTCTGTCTGTCCTTCCGTCTGTATGTTTGTTTAAAAAAAATGTAAATAAAATACGGTCACAAACTGGAATGTTCCGGAAAGTGCCAAGTGCCATGAGAGGTATTATTTTTTGTGAAAATTCCGGCCCACATCTGAGATAATGTACTATCTACGAAATGTTAGGTTAGTTTATGATCTAACGTACCGGATCTAAAGTCACCGTCGCGTCGGTACGTGTAAATATCGTTAGCTTGTAGTCGTTACACTGTAAACTAACGGAACATGTTTACAGTTTTACGGTAACATTATTAATCTTGAGACCTACCACCTACCAGCTACCAGTCAGCTGTGGAAAATAAAGTCTGATACCTCTGTTAATAAGTGTGAGACAGCTAGTTTACTTTAGTATGAAAAATACCCAGTGACTATTCCCTACTCGGCGCTGCACGTGAGGAAAGTAAATTCTTTTATTCTATATCTACAATAGTTATGGAATTGCGAAATCCTCGGTGGGAGAGAGAGTAATGTGAATTTGATAGGTTTGTTTATGGTCTAGTTATCATTGAAATTATTTTTATCGCCAGTAATAATTGTAATCCCAGCTAATACAATACATGCAAGAGTAACTCGACTCTACCCGTTCCCCAAACTATAGAACAGATTTAAATGAAATGTTGTTAGAAATAACTAAAAGACTAAGGAAGGACATAAGCTAGTTTTGAGTACGAAATTAATGTATGTAAGAGGTTGAAAAAAGGGAATTAAAGTTTGTATGGGAGTTTTGATATATTCTCAATTTTCAAAAGATACGAAATTGTTTTCTCTACAATAACGATAGACCAAAAAAGTTTTTTCAAGATGGCGCTTGAAGATCCACCTGGATTTATCAGCCTTTAGTGATTTATGCTCAGTAAGTGATCCTTACCTATAAAAAACAAATTGGATACTGCAAACTTGGCCTAAAAAGGTATATTTTTACTGGCTCATACTTGTATGCTATTTTTTATTTGGTTTGGAGTTATAGGTACTTTGTTTAAGTCGGGAAAGAAAAATATACTTCTAAGTATATTTAAATTCATGTAAATTACGTAAACAACATTGCGAAAAAATACCATTGAATTGTATAGGAAATAACATGTTGCTATAAAAATGTACTAACATTGAAGAAGTAGAGTTTATGTTTATAAAACAGTTTCAGTGCTTCATGTTATGAGAATGTGCGTCGGGGATTGAGACTTGTCTTGTTATCACAACAAAACCAAGCAATTCATTCTGACTACGTGACAGAAGATCATTTTTAGGGTTCCGTAAAACGTAAAAACGGAACCCTTATAGATTCGTCATGTCTGTCTGTCTGTCCGTCCGTCCGTCCGTATGTCACAGCCACTTTTTTCCGAAACTATGAGAACTACACTATTTAAACTTGGTAAGTAGATGTATTCTGTGAAACGCATTAAGATTTCTACAAAAAAAAAAAAAAAAAGAAAATATAGGGTTGCCCCCCATACCTACTGAGAACTGAAACTCAAAATTTTTTTTTTCTTCAAACCTGCACGTGTTCTATCGATAGGTCTTCAAAAATGATGTTGAGGTTTCTAATATAATTTTTGTCTACACTGAATGATTTGCGCGAGATACACTTCCAAAGTGGTAAAATGTGCCCCCCCTCTAACTTATAAAGTAAGATAATGAAAACTAAAAAAAATATATATGATGTAGGTACATTACCATGTAAACTACCAACGAAAATTGGTTTGAACTCGATCTGATGAGTAGTTTTTTTTAGTACGTCATAAATACACTATTAAAACTTCGATCAAAGTTACAACGAACTACAAGAACTATGTGTACTATGTATATTATGTTACTTGCTGCAACGGAACCCTTCATGGGCGAGTCCTACTCGCACTTGGCCACTTTATTGGAATTAAATGTAATTAATTAAAATAGGCTAATAGTAGATGTTTTAAAATAGGCTTCATCAGTATTGTTGTACAAAAATAATAAAACATTGCTCATCGCCGCCTAACGCCGTTTTACCAGAGCCACGTTAAGTGAGCTATCCAATTCTAAGATGGACGTTTTTGACGTGATAACGTCTTATAATTCGATGGAGCCGGCTGCACGCCCGCAAAACATGACGTCATGTAACGTTACCGCCATAGATTAGATAATAACTTACCGCCTTTACCTCGCCTTATTACTTTTCGCACCATCTAGTGAGTGAAATGTGTATTACGTTCAAGGAGTCTGTCCATGTTTTAGAAAAGCGACGATATGAAGTTAAGAACTTGTGCTAGTACAATGATGTACCCAGAGATGGCGCTTAACACAATCAGTATTTTCTTAAGACGTTATCACGTTCAGTTATCGTCAGTAAACTGACTTTACAGACAACCATTTTTTTTACTTCTATCGGCAGTCTCTGTAGCCAATCTGGCCAATCTTTTTTCACCTTTTTATCATAAGTATTTCTATATCTGAAAACGCGTCATTACCAGTTGGAGGTAGGCAGGATTACGGGAGTTATTATATCGCGGTGATTTGTTGTTTCAGTGAGATTCTACGCGTGCTCGATTCCCTGCAGCTCACCGACACCGCTAAAGTCGCCACGCCCGCTGATTGGAAGGTAACGTCCTGCTGGCCATCCGATGCCTGCCTCATTTTCACAAACATATACTTAGATCATTATTTTTAAATTACTTTAAAAAATGAGGCGCGTGTATATTGAGCTGCATTTAGACTACAGCCCCGTGAATAAAATGTATGGGTCATATAAACCACCAGGAGACCTATGCAGGATTAAGGGTATAAAATAATAAGATTCAGCACTATGCCGTCACTTGTAAGCTGTCCAACTGAGTACAGTCGAAGAGGGGGGTTGCAACCCTCGATCATTTCTCCTTGTCTCATGATTTTTGTACGGCGTTGCGAAATAATGGATTATAATCTCTTGTAAGATCTAAAAGAGGAATTGAAACTAATGGTCATTAATTTTACTTTTATAATTATTACTTTTGTCGGAAAAAAACATAATTAATCGTCGATTTCCAGGTTACATTTGGTAATTTGATTATGTACGGCATTGGTTCCATACAGTTCCAATTTCCACAAGCGAGGGTTGCAAAACCCCCTTCTTCAAACTTCCACTCAGTTGGACAGTTTACGGAGGTTGGACGGCGTAGTGCTGAATCTTATTTTTTATACCCTTCTATCATCCTACATACATAGGTCTTCTGGTGGTTCCTATGACCCATACATTTTGTTCACGGGCCTTTAGTCTAATTGTATATTATCTGTTGATAATTCCGTCATCAGAAAGTGTAAGTAAGTATTTTAAATGAAATCAAATTCTGTTTCATTTTTACTTACCTACACTTTCTGTTCTAATACCCGCTTGCTACACTTGTGACAAATCGATTTTACAATGTTGGCGGGAAAACGGGTGTCAGGTTACCTAAGTGCGTTTGTTTACGCTTCGGCTTATGAAGTGGCGCGTTACTTGTACGTGTTTAAGCCCATTATTCTCAAGAGCGTTTCAAGACGCTTCTAGCGGTATCGTTTGTTTATAATTAATGTACTTAAAATGTAAACTAAAATTTTTGACACTTGAGATTTTTTTTTGCGGTTTCTCAAGTAGTCGATCAGCTATTATATTAATAATTTATAAAGGAGACAGTGGTTTTGTGGCTTAAATGTGTTGTATACGAAATAACAAACTCGAAAAACCAAAAATAACTGCATTCGATAGCACAAATTATTTTTTAAAAATTTTTCATTACTTCGGGACCATTTTCCCGCCAAAAAATTTAATTTTTGTTTTTTTTTTAATTTTACGATGTTTTTATGTAAATGAACTCTAATTTTAATGTAAATTATATCAAAATAAAGACCAGTTCAAGTAGACGCCATTAAACAAAAAAATATCGATATAGCCTCCGAAATAAAAACACGAATTTTTTTTTCCCGCCTAAAACCTGACCGCAAAGTTCATTTTGTATTTTTTCGTCATTTGGTGTAATATAGTTACCAAAGTGTATCAAGCGGGTATGCGTTTCTTTTATTTCTTTATATTCTAGTTGACCCGACAGACGTCCTGTCTGAACTATGAAATATTGAATTCAAATTTGATGCAATGAACTTGTTGTTTCAACCTTGGTAGTATCACAGTATAAAGAAATACTACCAGTAGTTCATCGCCTTTGATCTCGGGAGAAACGCCGATAATGTGACACGGGTAGGATTGTAGACATTTTTAAAAATGGGTCACCAAAATAAAATTAAAACATACGGAAAACGTCAGCCCTGAGCTGCGCTCCTGCAATACTAACATGGTAATGTAGGCAATGCAGGAGCGCGCTTCCCGCCGTCTCACCCCGCACGATTGCCCTGTCTAGACGGCTTCGTCGGAACGACTGTATGATTTAATAGACTGGTAGTAAGGTGAACAGCTGGTAAGTTCGGCTGGTCTAGTCGAGAGAACGGTCGAAAACGGTCTGTATTTTCGAAGTCATGTACGTAACGCCGCTATTAAAAACGGCGAAGGAAAACATAATAAGGAAACCGACTGTACGAGGTCATGTGTTATTGATCAACTTGCATTAGGCCGGTGTGGTAGATAATGGGCTTAATTGTTGCGAGAGAAGACTCCCGAGTCCCAGGTTCGTTTAGTGGGGTGTTGAGTGGGGTTTAGTATTGGTAGGACTCTTGGCTGAGTCCACATGAACAAATACCACACTTTTGCCAGTTTTTCTACCGCCAAGCAGTAATGTGCAAACATGACTGTGTTCCGGTTTGAAGGGCAATGTTGCCAGAGAAGTTACAGGGCTTAGAAATATAACAACTTAGATTTCTGGGTGGCGAGAGCAGTCCAGTGCTAGGTAATGATTTCGATTTTTCATGAACCAATAGCTGCGTGTCACTGTGTTGTTATATGGCAGTTATGTTGATTACCATCAGGCGCATGGCCTGCTCGTCTTGTCACTCTTTAATCAAAAAAAAAAAACTTCAGGCGGGCGAGTCGCTTTTCATTTTGCTATTAATAAATTGAGCTATTTGGTTCCCTGACGAATAAATTGGATGGTAGGAAAAAATGAGTAGTGTGGTAAGTGTGTGTGTCGTGTGTTGCAGATGGGCGACGCGTGCATGGTGCTGCCGTCGGTGCCGGAGGAGCAGGCGGCGCGCGAGTTCCCGGGCGGCGTGACGCGCGTGCCCGTGCCCTCGGGCCGCCGCTACCTGCGCCTGACGCCGTGCCCCGCCGCACCCGCACCCGGGTGCTGACTACACTCCCTTATCGGAACAAATGTTATTACTATTCGCCTATACGTTTGTTTCGAAGCAAATGTTACTATACTGCAAAACAAATTTGGTGTAAAATCCGGTTACCAAATGGAATGTTCCAGAGAGATCAATATTTTGTGAAGTGAGATGAGGGGTCCCAATAAGTTTTTGTGGAAACGCTCTTAAAGCGTTGAGAGACGGGGAGATGTTCCGTATGTTTATTTAGTGGTACGCATTACAACGGTGTTCACTGCGGCTGTGTTGTTCTGTCGATGGTTTTTAATTTGTTACAACTATTGTACGAGAGAATAGCTGCTAGAAACGAGTGGCTTTGGAGAGTTTCTGTTGTTGAACACTCGGACGGCTAGGGGGGAATCTTACTTCAAAGCAGACTGATAAAATAATATTTAGTTTTGTTCTAAATAGTTACTGTACCCGTGAAAAAGCAGTCAGCAATCTGTAATAACAAGGGTTTGCAATTTTAGATTTCATCTATCCTTTCGAGTAACACTCTTGAGAAATGTATTCAGAGCCACGATCATCTCACCATTAGTAGGGTAGATAGGAGGATGGGATAAGTGTTTATTCGACTTGTGCGGTAGGAGAGTGTGTACTACGATAATTGCACAATTTTCGCATACAATGTTCGCAATTCGTAGTTCGCGTCATTTTTAAATTTTGCGCGTATAAAGCATCGTTTCACGATGTCTTCGTGGTACGCTGAGACTAGATTGCTTATCTTCTTCCGCACAGCGGCAGTGGACGCTCCACCTGAAGTGTGGCTGGGAATCTGGGAACCCTCGTCCCTTCGGCCGCAGATCACCTCGGGGACGCCACTTCGTTCCGTGGTGTCTTCCCTACCGGCGGCGGCGGCCCCGAGCCGAGCTGGTCCCGTTGCCCGTGCGCTACTCCGAGTACGAGATGTAGGTACTCGTAGGCACGGTAACATCGGGATACAAGTGCACTGCGACTTATGCATACAGTTCAGTACGCAGAAGCCATATATCCTTTAAAAATATGGACCGCGAGTCTACCGCCTATCTAAAACTGCCTTAGCTTTGATATTGCTCTCTTTTCTTTTCGATTGAAATTATAGAGATGACAACAGCACAGCCAAACCAGTAAGAGGGTAGACCCGCGGATCTGGGTATTGATTCTGAGCGTAATTCGATGTCTCGTCTCTGTGCATTCTAAACGGATAAGGCAAAGACCGAAACGTTTTGATTCCGTGTCGAGATCAACCCGGGTTCAGAGCGCTACGCTGAGCTTCATACACCAAGATATGTCGTGGAGCACCGCTTAACCTGATTGAGGATTCCCAGTTTATTCCCAGCCTGCTTGTTTTCAGTTTTGTATGTACTCGGTTAACAAAGGAGGTATTGTTAATATCAAAAAGCGTTGTAAAACTTAAGAATACACGTTGTAGTGAATGCCGGCCGCAAACGGCGGTGTTACGCATATTTATGTGGGTATATTTATGTTATCCTTGTGGTTAAATGCATTTATTTCCAGAGAAGCTGTATTTTTCAATAAATGTTTGTTTCATAAATAATTCTTTTATTTATTATTCCAGGGGCTACCCTGGAATTCGACTACCCGGGGACTTCGCATTCCATTTAGAAAAGTGATATTTCCTACTAGGGCGGAATATGGTAGGTATAAGAAATACCATAAAAAAACAAAACATAAAAAAGTGTTTTGAAATTCTGTTCTTCTACCGTGAAAGGTGTGAGTTCCAAGTCTGTTACTTTATTATTTAAGTCTCTATTTACCGTCTCGTCAACAAGTGCTTTTTATTTAGGTAATTTTTTTTCGAATTGAGTATTTTTTGTCATTAAATATCTATATTCCAATTCGGATTGGAAAATATATATTTTTTGAGAAAATGCTTTAGTACCATTTACTCAAAAAAATAATAATGGCAGTCATAGAAACTGCCGATAAAAGTGAAAACTTATAACTCAGAATTTGGTAGCTTACCTTGGAAACTACGCGGGTGAAACCGGAGGGCGTGGCCTCGCCATCATGGCATGGCCATCTAGAAATGTGTCAGCATTTCCCATTGGTTCACGCATTTCTAGATCGCCATGCCATGATGGCCAGGCCACGCCCTCCGGTTTCACCCGCGTAGTTTCCCCTTTCACGCCCTTTCAGCATTTCCCATTGGCTGACGCATTTCTAGATGCCCAATCGCCAAGGTCCCGAGTTTACACGAAGATTTTTTATCCTACCCGAGCGTGACGATAAAATCCCCACGAAAAATTTGTAAAGAAGATTTCACTTCAAAAAAAACCCTCGAAAGTTCCACTCTGGTGTGATAGTGAGTTTACCCCCCATTAAACAGATGGGTGAAGGTCGGTGTGACTTCGGAACTTACATTAAGAATGTATAGAAATACGTTTTTTGCGGCATAAGGCGGGAGTACTTGTTTACGTTAACTTAACAAGTTTGATTTTTCATGACCTCAATGTACGGTACCATTGTGTTGTTGTTATAGTTATACCTACAATGTATTGTTTTAATTTCAATTCGATACCTCTACGCGTTTACAATTTATAGGGCCTGACAAACAGACGGACGAACGAACAGATGGACAACAAAGATGATCTAGGAGTACCTATAAAATCAGAAAAGCATCGGTGTATTTCAACGTCTCAAAGTGTAGTGTTGTCTTTAGGGCGCTTGACGCATGGCTTGGCACCTAGACGGCTAAGGCCGGCCCTGGGTACAGTTCTTAAAGAAGTGACAAAAAACCTATCTCGGTAAAGTTTATACTTTTCACGAGTGTGTCCAGGGGTTTGCGTGGACGACTTTTTTGTACTTCTGTGTTAGCTATTAAAGTCCAAGTTAGTTTATCGAAATTATAGTTAGCTGTTTGTGTGGTAGGTATTTAATCTTAAAACATAACCTAATCTTCGCCAGAATTAAAAAAAAGGGATATTTTCGTCACCTACGTGGCGTCATATTTATGGCGTTTTGTCCATGAAGGTGAGTTTAGACCAGATTTAAAGAAAGGTGAAACATTATTAAATCTGTATTGTATTGTATTTATTGTACCTAAGTAACGAAACGGCTAAAGGATTTCGATGATAGTTAACATTAGGGTTTTTTTTTATAGTATAGAGTGACGAGACTAGCAGGACATGTATTGTGCCTGATGATAAGCAACATGCCTGCCACATAACAGCCCAGTAACACGCAGCTATTGGAATATGAAGAGTACCTACCCGTCGTCGCTGAAAATATCCGAAAGTGTCCTTGATATTTAAAGGCAAAGGCAAAAGGGACAATATTGATGGATATAGACCAGTATCGATTATACCAGCAATAACCAAAGTGTTCGAAAACGGCTTGAGTTCGCGATTAGTGGCCTACCTTTCGGAGACCGAGGCGCTGTGTGAACAACAATAGGTAGGTACGCATACCGCGAAGAGAGGTCTACGATTTCTCTAACGCGTGATGCGACCTAATCCATTATTTCGCTATGCCGTACAAAAATCATGGGACAAGGAGAAACGATCGAGGGTTGTTATATCCGCTCCGATACAGTAGTCCAACTGAGTAGTACAACTAGTGCATATCGATGTTAATTGTCTAGCTTATATCTCTAAGCCCTGTAATTTCACTGGAAACATTGCCCTTCGAACCGGAAGACAGTACCTAATGTTTGCACATTACTGTTTGGCTGTAGAATAACTGGCAAAGGTATGGTACTTCCCCAGACGAGGTTTGCAAAGTGTCCTACCACTACACAAAAAAAGGTAGGTATCTTGAATCATGGTTTATGTTCTTTTCGCTGAATTTTACTAGTCGTTTCATGTTTTTAGGGTTCCGTAAAACGTAAAAACGGAACCCTTATAGATTCGTCATGTCTGTCTGTCTGTCTGTCTGTCTGTCTGTCCGTCCGTCCGTATGTCACAGCCACTTTTTGCCGAAACTATGAGAACTACACTATTGAAACTTGGTAAGTAGATGTATTCTGTGAACCGCATTAAGATTTTTACAAAAGTTTAAAAAAAAAACAAAAATTAGGGGTGCCCCCCATACTGAGAACTGAAGCTCAAAAATTTTTTTTTCATCAAACCTACACGTGTGGGGTGTCTATCGATAGGTCTTCAAAAATGATGTTGAGGTTTCTAATATAATTTTTGTCTACACTGAATAACTTGCGCGAGAGACGCTTCCAAAGTGGTAAAATGTGTGTCCCCCCCTCTAACTTCTAAAGTAAGAGAATGAAAAATCTAAAAAAAATATATGATGTACATTACCATGAAAACTACCAACGAAAATTAGTTTGAACTCGATCTGATGAGTAGTTTTTTTTTAGTACGTCATAAATACACTATTATTAAAACTTCGATCAAAGTTACAACGAACTACAAGAACTATGTGTACTATGTATATTATGTTACTTGCTGGAACGGAACCCTTCATGGGCGAGTCCAACTCGCACTTGGCTACTTTATTCTATATCTACAGAACGTTAGATCTATTTATGGAAATACATATATGTGGTGACAATGTTTGTAAATAATGAAATTTGATTAAAACTTAGAAAAGGTTTTGTTACTTTTGATTTTAATCATTTTATATGCTAATTGACATCAAAACTGTACATAAAGTAGGTAGGTACTTTGATTTGGATAAAACGTCACCTACGTGGGAACTAAAAATTCAAAACGTTTTTTCGAACAAAGCTCACGATTTTACTTACTGAATCGAAAATATTACTTCTCATATTGAATGCCTTATGTATGTTTAGAAAACCAATTCAAATAAGCAGTAGGTAATTAAAATTTTCCATTAAAGTGACGATGAGAATCGTAAAATGAGAATTAGCCACCAACATCCGTCTGTGTGTGTGAACCCCAGAAAATTAACAGAAATACCGCCCATTGCGGTCGGAGAACGAACCGTATTTGCCACGCAAGTTAACGTTTAGGTACGCTTCGAAAAGAGGCGCTAATATTTATGTACATCGCTGACTCGTATTAAACGCCTGTACACTAATTCTGAGCAATGTAATAATTGTAGGTAGAAGCGGTTTTAGACTTCGGTACTAGCCCAGTTTGGAGAGAGTCTAAATAGGCGCGTCAGTATCGGTGACAACTCAGGCGCACAAACCTTCAACACTAGGGTAGGAATCTGGGCTACTGGCTTTAATCACGTCCAGATTGCGTAGCACTTTGCGAACCTCCATTTGGCGAATGTGTAATGTGTATCTCTGACATTAAAGTCAGACAGCCAGGTGGAGTTGGAGGTGTCGCGCTACCAGCATCTAGACGAGAAGATTCCCCAAACTGAGTTGCGGAGGGCGGGGTAAGGGGCGGCAGAAGTTCGATTCGACCGATTTAGCTAGGGGCCAAAACGCTTTGCTGCCCGCAGGGTACGAAGCTAGTTTGTTCCCTATTGTGGTCAAAACGAGCCCTCTGAAGAACTTTTTTGCATGCTTTAGCAGCCTTGTTGAACGCTTTCTTCTGGCGTATGTCCTTTGCCTTACGCTGTCGAGCATTAACCCAGGCTAGGTAGGTAAATGCTTCAGCACTTTCACATTGAGAACCAAACCAAGGGCGAGCTTTGCTGAATAATGGTTCGTATTACATTAGTCACAACATTCGCGCAGACTGAAGGATCATCAGAACTGAAGCACAATGACTGCCATGGGTAAGACGCAAAGAAAGAGCCCATCTCGTCCCAAGCTGCTGACTTGTATCGCCACTACCGCCGGTTGCCTCTAGGGCTGGGGAACAGCCATTCCTTATGATGGCCGTTGAAATCCCCCCGTAACACTAATTGAGCCGAAGGGTATTTCTGTTGAGCCGCGTCCGCCGCCTCACTTAAATATTCCGTGAGCCTAGTCGTCTCCTGGTCTCCGCTGTGCGACCGTTACAGGTAGGCAAAGATAATTTTGTCTATGCCTGTGTCTATCAGTGCCCAAATAAAAGAAGATCTAGTGTCCTCAAGGTTACGGGGCCGGAATTTGTGCTCCAGGGTATAGCCTGGATACGTTAGTTACGCCACGTCCGACGGACAGTTTATCTGCGTCTCCGTAAGAAACAAGAGTGTCGGTCTCGAGGTGATGGTGGACTGCTGAGAGATTGGAGTGCAGACCTCGAATATTTGTGAGTTGCACTTTTACCGACAAGGCAGCCGCTCTTTAATCTTGTTTCTGTAATTGACTTGTTTCATATTTGTTTTGAGAGGGGATCGGTGGAAAAACGACATAAGAACGAGCCCGCACACTACTGACCATTTTTTCTAAAATTTTGATTTACCTTACGATTTTAGCGACGAGGTCGAATGGGCGTTTTAGTGTACTATTGGCGCCATCTAGTTTGTTTGGAATGGACTAATCGAGCAAGAAACGGTAAAACGTCAAGTTTGTTGTATGGGAGCCTCCGTTAAATATTTATTTTATAATTTTGTTGTTATAGCGGTAATAGAAATACATCATCTGTGAAACGGACGGGCGGACAGCCAAGTCTCAGTAATAGGCTTGCGTTTTTACCCCTTTGGTTACGGAACCCTAACAAAAAAAATAACGCCTACTTTTACAGAGATTTTAATTGAGCCTGATTTTAATATTTCTTTTTTTAAGTGAAAACTTCTTTTGGCGCGCCTAGACATATTTTTCGTGGGGTGTGAATTGAATTCTAGCGTCACGCTCGGGTATGATAAGAAATCTTCGGGTAAACTCGGGACCATGGCTATTGGGCATCTAGAAATAGTGAGGCAATGGGAAATGCTGACGCGTTTCTAGATGGCCATGCCATGATGTCTAGGGTACGCCCTTTGAGCATTTCCCATCGACTGACGCATTTCTAGATGCCCAATGCCCTCCGGTTTTATCCGCGTAGTTTCCAAAGTAAGCTATCAAATTCTGAGTAACAAGTTTTCACTTCTATGGGCAGTTCCTATGACTGCCAATTTTTTTTTTGTTCGGAGGTGTTTACACCCAGAATGGTACCATCTAAAATTTATAGAAGACAGTTTTTGATTCTAAATCTTCTTCTTCTGCTCCTCTTCCCAGTTCATCTGGGGTCGGGCCTCCTCGTTGCTCGGCGCCAAGACGCTCTGTCTTGGGTTGTCGTTACTGGCTGGGTAAGGTAAGTTTTTGATTCTAAATATCGACAAAAAAATAAAATTTGCTAACATTTACCTGGACGCAGAAATGTGAATCCTAAAAAATCAGAACCTGGCTATTATTTATTATTTGCGACCTAGAATGTCTTAGATGACTAAGTAGTCTAATATTGGATGGTCTCCAAATCAATGCAGATAATCAATCTTGAAGAGAGTGGTAATGCTTTCAAACCTTAGCAGTACTTACCTAGGCACTTTTAGTTAAAAAGTAGGTATATTATTTTGTACTACAAAATTTGTAAATAAGTAGGTAGGTACTTATTTGAATTACAAAACAACCAGTGAAAAGACTACAACAACGAAACTGCAACGAAAATGCTGTCTGTATGTTTTCAACTGTTTATATGTATTTCGGTGTCCTGGGTAGCGATTCTGAAACCATTCGGTTGCATCCGACACAGAATCTCATCTCTCGGTCTTTGTCTTATCTGTTTAGCATGACAAAGACCGAGAGACGAGATTCCGTGTCGGATGCAACCGAATGGTTTCAGAATCGCTACCCAGAACACGAGAAAAATACTCAAAAAATTCCAAAACGTCAGGTTATTTTAACAGAAACTGCTTTATTGGGCCAACTTGTGGTCAATAACAAGTGAAATTTTCTTTTATTTTTGTTTTTAAGTGTTTATAAGCTATAACTATAATTAATTTCTAAATAAGGAGTACCCTGTGCGAGCTAAATCAACAAACATAAACATTTTGTAAGCTGAACGTGCGGAGCTCCAACAGTGTAAAAGTGGCGCCGTACTCGTCTTTGTTTTATTGATCTTTATTCAAAATAGTGCAATGTCGTCTATGTGTAAGCTTGTGAATTTGTCTGTTAGTTTTTGTTATATTTGTGGCAAAAATATATGGTAAAAATGAAGCAACAAGTTAATGTTACGGATTTTGTAAAACAAGTTTACTTCGCGTATTTTGCCTTAAGACGTAAGGTTTGGGCACCTCATCAAGTCTGCAAACGATGTGTCAAAGACATCCGAAATTACCTTATAATCAAAAAAATGCTTTCCGATATGCGATTCCTGTGGTATAGCGCGAGCAAAAAACCATAGTGATGACTGTTACTTTTGTTAGGAGTATAATTTAAAACGGAAGCTGTTAATTTAATACCCCAATCTGCCATCATCCGTTTTGGGACCAAAATATCAGCTCCCAAGTCCCAAGGCACCTGCTACCTTAGAAGAGATTCCTAGTTTGGACGAAATTGTAGACTACTATTGGATGCTTCAGAGAGACTTTCCAGATAAAATAATAATAATAATTATTATTTGCTTAATTAATAAATTATTAATCATTAATTAATAATAATTAATAGTTGCTCTACTGGGACCGCTCTATCATCACGGACAGGACTATTGTCGCCAATAAGCCTGATATCGTGCTGGTAGACCGGTCTCAGCGCCGGGCTGTGATCGTTGATATCACTCTAGTTTTTAAGTTTTTTATGATGTTTATTTTATATATGTATTGTAAAAAAATTAAAAACTAAGAAGACAAATAAATGACTGAATAATAATAATAATAAAATCGTTTATTGACCTTAATTACAATTTTGTTTATAACTAATTTACAACTTAAAGGAAAATACATTTCAATTTATATCTAGCTGAGACTGACTGGTACCTATACTAGTTTATGAAACTGTGCTACAGGTACCAGTGCCCTCCATGAGATTGCTTAACAGTCATTTACCAATAAAGTGTAGCAAAGGATGTTCCACTACTGAACTGGAAATAACATAAAACTATTTATCTTAATAAGTCTATTTATAAATTGTTACTTAAAGCAATTTAGTACGCTTTATTTAAAATCAGAAATTAATTCTCGACTAAAAACTCAAGGTATGGGTTTAGGGGTTTCAAAGAGAATATTTTCGTTAATTAAATATTATGTCGTCATTTTAGTTCAGAAACAATTCCGGCCTTATCTTCAATCAAAATGTTAAATAGAAAAATTACCAGTATTTTTCTTAAATTGCTGGTTTTAAGGTATTATGACGATAGTGCAGTAACTTATATACTCTACTTATTTATTACTACATATTTGTACTTGTACAGATTTTATCTAATCAACACTATTAAACCTCGTAATGATAAGTATTTGCGTTAATGATTGCAAAGGTTATAATATTTTGGAGAATACCTACTATAATTATTTATGTTAACACCGTAAGCTGAACATACTAAGACCAATTTTAAAAAGAATAATAAATGTTAAAGATAAGTAATTAGATTAGATTGGCGGCGCGCGGCTTGCGGCTTGCGGCACTGCGGGCGGGCGGCGTGCGGCGTGTGCGCAGCTCGTGGCAGTGAAAGCCCGCACTTTCATCGCAGGAGTGGGGCGACGGCGTTACCACAACAAAAGTGAACGTCGGCGCGCGCGCATACCGCGAGTAGCGATACCGCGCAGCCAGCAGTCCGGAGACGGCGCCCGCGCGAACCGAGCGTGATGATCGGATGCTTGCTGCTCGTGCTAGCTGTGGGCGAGGCCGCGGCGGGCGGTCGCCTGCCGCGGACCTCGGCCGCCGCGCCGCCCGCGCCCGCGCCCGCGCCACCGCCCGCGCCCGCGCCCGCGCCGCGCCTGCCGCCGCGCAACCTCACCCTCTCCGCGAGACCAAACGTCAGAAACAGGTCAGTCACTCACCCGCTCACCCCATACCCTCAAATACCCCTTGCCCTTTTCCATTCATGGCGCCTATGTCAACATTCACCTTATGTAACCAGAAAAGCGAGAAAATTGAATTAGTGTTTTAGCCAGATAAGTTCGGTACGCGACCGTTCGAGGGCCTTATTAAGCAACAGTGTAAGCGCACGGCTTTTGTGCATAAAGTTGTCAAGTACAACTAGTACAGATTGGCGCGAGAACAAACGAGATATCGATGAGAAGCTGTGCCCCAATTCCGTGGAGATTATTGTAATTTGTGACATTAAACTAAAGGTTATGATATCGTAGCTGTCCGCTTCCACAAATGCTAATCGAATCTCCGTCGTTTGTTTCGTTCTTGAATATCGCTGATAATCATATTAATATTGATGCGCGATAAGTTATTATATCGATAACTAATAAATCTGACATTAACACGAAATAATGAATAACCATTGAATGTAAGCGTAGTGGATGTTACGCGACCGATATTGCAGTGGAATCATGTTCTCCTATTTACATAAAACTGTAATTAAATGCCTCTTATATTGTATTACAATGACGAAAAACAAAACATTTGGATTTGTGGTTTTGCGCAACGGAACATAAATAAATATTCTCGGAAGACATCATTTTGTAACAATTTATTAATGAACAGGCCTTGCTCTCGCGTTACAAAACTATCTCTTTGTAATCGATGTTGAGCTTTTTACATTTTTATTAGATTAAAATTGGCTTTAACTGCGTGTTAGTGACTTAAATAACAAGTCAAGTGAAGCTATAGTGAGACATTTGCAGAAGAATGATGACTTTTATCGAATCATTAATGTTTTTATTGCTTAAATGTATGTTATCTTTATGCGACAGGTTAATTGGGCTTAGCTTCACGCAATTTGTAGATTATATTTTTATACGTTATGTTTTACTTAGGCAGATAAATCGTGATGTACCTGGCATGATTTCTGACTTCTAGCGCGACGTGCGCGTGCGCGTGCGTTGAAGTCTTTTACTTGTCGCTACGCTCTCCCATCAGATTAACTCTGCAGAGCTGAATCATTACAATATATGCGTATGTGGACAATATTAACCATAATATGATTATTCATACAGGCCACCTTTAGTTTGTTAAATATAGTAAAATCGTTCCTGGATATCAAAATAAGCATGATTTGAACTTTTTACCTAACAATTATTTAAAATTCCTATCTCTTTGTAAAAAAAATATTCCTATACTTACCACTTGCAAACAGTTAATTATAAGCAATTTAATAGTGGTGTTATCTTTAATTGCAACAACATATTAATATATATATATATATATATATATGTTGTTACAGCTGCTTTATTTGTGACAGTTGACTATGTAAGTACGTATTTTTTAACCTAGTAAAATAATTACTTCCATTTAATACGTTTCAGTATTTTTTTACGAACGGCATGATCTTGCAATAAGAATGTCCTTGCTACGACGTTTTGTCTGTATCGAAACACTGTTGAAAAAACTTGAGGACAAATAAATATAATAATTTTACACAAAAATAGCTCAGCCTACTTATATTGCCTTAGTGTTCGATTCGTTGTAGGTAGCTTTTATATCGTCAAGGTGACACAGTCATCGTCCGATTTAGAGATTTAATGGATCTATAGAAATCGGAGAGAACGGAGGAGTGGAACAATATTCAATACTCTATAATATAGATAGTGAACACGCAACATAAAAGTTTTCCCACCAACATAAAGCTATAAGAATGGTTACAAACACCTCTCCGGGTGGACAAAGCAGCGTCAACGTCCCTGACGCTATAAATACCCGTAAATGGTTATTACTGTATTATTTTGAGGGACGCCTCAAACTGGACTTTCAGCTAATTTATCACTATATACTCGTACATGAAAAAAACCAATTGAGACTAAGAAGGTTTCAGTGTGTACCTAACCAATAAACTCTGAAACTCTTGAACTTAATTTAATAATTTTTTACCATTCAGAAAGTGATCCAGAAGCAGTTCTGCCATATGTACTGTATGCCATATGATATCTCCCATTCGAGTCGGTTAAACGTCCCACACAGGACAGCTCCAGTCCTAAAATCTTTAAGAAAAAAGTGTTTGTTAATATTTTCCTGATCTTTTCTCGTACTGGCCGCTCCAGTTGTAGATCAAAAATAACTGTTTTGTAACCAAAAGTATAACAAACAACATATTTATGGATCACGTCCAACGTCTGTGGAGATGTTGGACAGATGAATCGAAAAGTGTAAAAAAAGTTTGTGTAAAAAATATGTTAATACATAAAAAAAAACGGTTACATATTTGTCCATTTCGTTGACTCACCAAAATGCAGATACATGTTATAAACCATTTATTGCACTTGCGACTTTATAATTGTTGTGAAATACAAATACTTTATTAATCAAAATTACGCGTAAGTACAAAAGCTTGTCGATGAACCCCAAATTAAGATATGCCTCAACAAAACTTAGAAAAGATACAAGGAAAATCAGTGAAAACAGAGCAGAGATAGTTCTCCGTAGTGGCCGAGCTGGGTGATCCACCAAAAGCAAAAACAAAAATAGTGGAACATTCCGCATCGGGATGAGTCAAATACAAATTCCTACTACACCTTGTGGTAGATTCCATGAATCAGCCCCAGACTGTGACCAAGAAGCCACCACTTCAACCTTCTTTTGAGTACAATAATATCTAATATCTATCTACCTTTTTTATTAAAGCTTGAAATGTTTTAGATTTATAGCGGAATTCAACCTACCTCTAGGTACCCGAACCCTAAAATCAAGTTCTCCTTTGTTTGAGCTGCTTTGTAAAAAAATAAAAGGTTTAGTTATGGTAGGTAGGGTCGTTCAGGGCATCACGAGCCGCCTCTAGCTTAGCTTTGTTACTGATTTTTTGTGTTACATAAATTATATCACGTAATCTGACTGGCTAAAAAAACGTCGGAAATGTCTAAAATGTACTTATTTTTCGTTTATGTTACGAGACATGTCATGTATATAATCTTATTTATAATTCGAATAGACAAAAAGTGTAGATCTATTTTCACGACGTAAAGTAGATAAAAACCATTTAAAACTAAAATGAGCTAACCCCATGTTGTTGTTAATTCATAACTGGAAGGATACTCGTAATTGATAATTTTCGTCTGTTTTGGTATTCCAGTTGTTAAAAGACGTATAAAATCTTCGAGCAGTAAATCAACGCATTCAAAGGGTGTGATCACTTGAACAATTATTTTAAGTTTGACAAGTTACTTAACACAATTAGTTAGCGTTACGTAGTCTATACTAATATTATAAAGCTGAAGAGTTTGTTTGTTTGTTTGAACGCTAGGATCTCGGAAACTACTGGACTGATAGGAAAGATTCTTTTTTTGTTGGATACTCCATTTATCGAGGAAGGCTATAGGGTATATAACATTACGCTACTATAAATAGGTACGGAGTATGAGTGAAGAATGTAAAGAAAACGGGGAAAAATATTTCTCTTCGAGAGCTTTAGTTCCGTGAATTTAAATTCTCTTTGGTCGCTGAAGTCTGTGACGGCGCGTGTCTACATTTGAAGTTTGTGTCATTTGAAGCAATCAAATTTGTTCTACAAGAATGCATTGTTGCTTATTTACGTATTTTTAGGGTTCCGTAAAACGTAATGAAGTGGCCAGCAATGGATATTTTAGTATGGATTTTCCTCAAATAGACGCGGGTGAAACCGCGGGGCACAGCTAGTTAATTATAAGCACCTTAGACAGAAACTAACGGAGAAGCATGAGAGCTAGAACTTAAATGGTTTTTAGCTAGATGGACGAGAAGTGTCATTATGAATATGACAAATTAAAAAAAACTGGAACCTTCTTCATTACTCTTGCTCATATCAGACACATAAACCATGTATATGTATCACAAACGTACAACAACAAATTGTACAACAACAAACAAACAACAAACATTGTACAACAAATGTATAACAAATTACTCAGGTAACAATACTCAAACCCTTTCTCAATAATTTATGTATTTGTGATTTAGTATATGATTTAGTTTACTTAGTTATGTGATTTATTCACAAAGCTTACCGCACCTACTTTAGCAAATTTAGTAACATAAACATAGTTTTAGAAAGTGCAGGAAAACACGATTCATTAAGGAGTAAATTTAATATATGAGTAAATCCGGTGTTTTTTTTTACTTTAAAAAGTAGTGTCATATTTCTCTTTATGAGACGGACATGTGGTGAGACTCTTTTTTAGTTTGTTGAAATAATCCATTTAATAATAATCCTGGTTATGAGAAGGACAAGCTCAGCAAGTGCCTTGACTTGGCTCTCGAGGTTGCCGCCGTGTGGGATTTTCATACCACGATTATAGTCCCAAAAGTTGTTTCGGCGAACGGCATTATAGCGAAACTTTCGCTAGACGGTTGGATGGCGGGTCAGATGCACGCGACGGTCATCCTCGACACGGCGGGCATCGTCAGGAGGTTCCTGCCTCTGCAGCCCTGACCACACATTTCTCTTTTGACACATTCATACTGCAAATTTATAAATTGAGACCTCACCTACTACACCCACTTACTCTTTCACTTATTGGGACTCGGTTTTTTTTTACCACAAGATCATAATAATCACTCACACTTTTTCAGCATATGGTGCTGATATAACGCATGAGTTCGGGATGGACAAATGTTCTAGAAGAGTGTCTTTCTTGGAACGAGCTGGTTTCCTTCCTAGTTAGTGACAATAACTCGTGCATTCGCACTTGGAACAACACTCTACTAAGTATATTAAGATCCGTAATGGTTTAATAATCACGTATCCGATAATGCTCATCTATGCGTCGAGCTGCGTGTCTGTCGGTCGCTTTCCTCTGGACGGCGACTTGGAATTACAAACGGAACACTGTGTTTTATCGCATTCCATGGATTAATTTACACTACATGAGATTTATGAGATTTTATAAAAACCTAATGATTTTCCAAAGTGATCTAGCGGTAGCTCCGGGTTTCTTGTTTTTGGAGAGATCTTTTTAAGACAAATAAAAAATAAATGCTTAAATTAAACGTTGATGATAGGAAAAAACCAAACGGGCTCTGTTTGGTTTAAACCAAATTTTTAAACAAACAGAGCCCGTATATTATATGGATGCCAAATAGCTGATATAATACATATTTATGTAACATAAATATACCAAGACGCAGAACAAACATCTTTTTTTTTTAAGTGGGCAGAGCCTTTATTAACAAAACTAAAATACAATGAGAATAACACTACGCTAAATACCTAACACTAAGCACATCTCAATTATCTACAGACCATTGAAAGTCTACCGATAATCAAGATGTTCAAGCCCACTACCAGTCGGAAGCGTGCCCAGCATGCAAATGGCATTACCACGATGAATGGCAATGTTTATGCGTTGGGGTTAATTATCGTCAGCATTTTAATCACGCGTCGCGTCGACCAAGCGCTCGGAAATGCTTTTGAAAATGAAATGAGCTCAGGCCTCCACGGGGCCAATGTCCCAATCCAAAGGGCTCAAATATGTAACCACTTCCGAGGGGTCCATATTTACGCCGATTGAGCAGCTCAGCTAAATTAGCCGCTGCACCGGCCGTACTATGTGTCTCTGGAAGAGGTGATGGTGCCAGAGTTTCAACGCAAGTTGCGTCCCACATTAGAGGCCAACCCAACTTCCAAGGTTTCACAATCATGCCGTCACATAAACTTGTTAATTTCAAAATAAATAGATATTATTTAATTATGTTACTTACATAAAAGGTTATGTCTAAGACGGACCTGCACTTGCCTAAATTTTAGTCAAACCCCAGCCATCGTAGACCGCATCGTCGCTTAACATCAGGCGAGATGGCGGTCAAGTGTAAACCTAAAAAAGAAGTTAAAAAAAAACTGCTTTGTGTAAACAATAGCACAGGAACTGGCAACACGCGTCATGTTACACATTCCTAAATGTGAAAACGTGTCGAATTTTCCAACTTTTTAAAGAATCTATGGGAAAGAAAATCGAGCTCCTTTGTCCGACGCTCTTCGGCGTCAAAGCAATGCGTTCCGTCAGTTTCCTTGTTCTTCAACATCTGAAACTACATATTATTTTGTCGTAAAAAAGTTGCGAGTTAGTTCCATCTGTTATTTAAAAAACGTTTTTAAAAAGGGTTTGCGATTTTGAATTATTTACGGAAAGTAGGCCCTTGCGCGTAATTATATAAGTTGTATATGTTGGACCTGAAACGCGTTTTTGTAGCAAATCGACATGTAGTTTTATTGTCCTTTTTACTGCACTGAGAAGTATTGAAACTCTGTGGAGCCCAAACAATGTGACTTCGCGGCCACATTCACTTCCTTTATCGCCTTCGTTTGCATTTACATTTATGCCTAGTTACTGTAAGTTTTTTATCTTTATCCGCTCTGGTTATTATATCTACCAATAGATATACATATTAAGGCAAAGTAGAAACCTAATTTTCCCTATCTGCCCCAAAGCTTCCTTGCCAATCTGATGACCACTTAATTTTTCCAAAATGTTAATGATTCCAAACTTAAATTTGTTTGTAGACTTATTAACACTGGTACAATAAAGTACAGTCAGTACATTAAAGATTTATTTCCACTGCATGGGGTACGTTGATAGATGGAATGATTTCGAAAAGTAATTCTGCTGCTGCATAGGTACTGCTTTCCGAATTACAAAACTAACGGAGAAGTCGACAATTAGCCTCGAATGTGATTTAAATATAATTATGTAGGCACTTAACACACTGACGTCCCAAATATTACATTTTCTTTAGACAAGATACGAACATATCTCCAATGACATTGTGAATTACTTAATTTAACAAGAAGATTCCACTATAAACAAAATAACAAATAACAAAAAAAAGCAATTGATTTAATACATTTATTTAAACTTTGTCTGTTTTCTGTGCGTGACTGTTTGTATTCGTCACCGTAGAACTGCAATCGCCGTCAGTTTCCAATATTTTTTTTTTTTTTTTTTTTATAGCATAGAGTGACGAGACGAGCAGGTCATGTGCCTGATGGTAAGCAACATGCCTGCCACATAACAGCACAGTAACACGCAGCTATTGGAACATGATAGTCCAAATCATTACCTAGAACTGCACTGCGCTCGTCACCCAGAGATCTAAGATATTATGTCTCTAAGCCCTGTAATTTCACTGGAAACATTGCCCTTCAAACCGTGAGATTATAATCTGATGATAGGTTAGGTTAGTTTATAATATACCTACAGTCGTTAGATTATATAATCTGATGGGTTTTATAATTTTATGGTGGCTATACGCTATTTATCGGTATCAAAAACTTTTAATCAATTGCAAGAGATCAATTTGGCGTGATCCTATTTTATCGTAATTATTACATTTCAAGAATGATTACTAGCGTTTTTTTTCTAATTACTTCCTCACATTGTTTAAGAAGAGATTTATGAATACCTTGACGGAAACAATGATTGTCTAAATCGCGTCTTTGCAAGGCGCGACATTCTCGCCTGGCAAACTACGCCGTTACATTGTCTTTCAAACCGGAACACAGTGATGTTTGCACATTACTGCTTGGCGGTAGAATAACTGGCAAAGGTGTGGTACTTCCACAGGCGAACTCTGCCAAGAGTCTTACCACTACTCGTGTCCACTTTTGAGATACGAAAGTCTACGCGTGTCGTTGCCTGAGTGGGGTTTTCCCGATAGTTACAAACTTATTGTTTTCAAGTCAAGAGTGAATCGGATTCGTCTATGTAAGTACGCTCCATCGTAGACCGCATCGTCGCTTAACATCAGGCGAGATGACGTTCAAGTGTAGACATATAATAGAAAAAAAGTTGAGTTGAGTCCCTTTTGATTTTGTACAGCAGTTCTGTGTGATCCTAAATAAGATTGGAACAGTAACTTCAAACACTTAATATCTAAGTAGCCTCAGGATATGGTGATGAAATTTCCATTACGAACGCAAATATTCAGCCAAAGTGCTCTAAAGGCCGATTTACATCAGACGAGCGAATACTCATTCTATCCCCACTGTATCAAATTCATTTGTTGTAAACAAACGTAGAGCATTCTTTCGTTGTTTTGTTTGCGTTCGCAAAGATTCTATGGAATATATAATATGGAAAACGCTAAGAACGATCTTTCGTTTACACTAAAAGATCGAGAAAGAATGCTCTTGTTCCTCCAGCTCTAGCTTTATGTTCGTTCAGTTTAAATCGGCCTTTAGAAGGTTCGAGTATGTGATGACATAAAGCTAAAAATGAAGTATCTCTGAGAGAGTTAGGACCTTAGCCGCACAGGTGTCGGCGCGGGCGCAGCCTGTCGAACCAGATCAAGGTCACGTACCGGTATTGTTACTCCAATACTAATTACGAGCGATATTCACTAGTTCAATACTACGCCCGCTCGCGGCTCGCGCACGCGCACGCGCAGGCGCACGCTATGGGAACCTTATACGTTGTTGATGAGCTCGTGCGCTCGCCATCTCCACCGGCGGCGAGCGCACGCACGCTCTCAATACTCACGGCTCTAATTTTCGCTGTTGAAGTCTTCAATGACTGCTTTTGACAGCATCGGTACACGGTGCTTGGTTACTTTATTTTACCACGCGTAGTTCCACTAACTCGCCTGATGGTAAGCGACGGTAAGGTCGAAGATGACACACTCTGACTTAAAAATACCTTAACATAAAATATCTAAAAGTATATCTTAGGCGCATCTTTGAAATCAAAATGATTAGATACGCGATAAGGTTAGATGATTGCATTATATAATCGAAAAAGGCAACAATGGAGTTATGATAGAACTGTACTGAGCTAAGATATTGTTTAAAACAAGGATTAACTGTAAAGTGTAAACACTCTTTCAGAGATCAAAGAAATCACCAATGTTTTAGAATTCAACTACAAGGTTGTTTTAGAGCTCAAAGACATTCCAACATCTGATCCTAGTTTTTATTCTAACGTAGCTGCAACCATTCGATCAATTCGAAGGGACTTCGGCCAAGGACGCTCGTATGAGAGGCGAACGTAAAGTGTGCAGCATTAAAAAATGAGCAATGTTTGGAGATCGCCGGCTTTCTTGGCTCGTTGCTGTCCGCTGCTTCTAAATGTCAATGTCGGTCGAGAGCAGGAAGAGGTGTGAGTGTGACGGGCCGGCCCGGTCTCTGTATCTGCAGCAAGGACGGCGGCCGCAGGGTCGCACACAACATTACTCTGAGGTCCCTACCTTAGAGTATTAACTCACTGGCCCGCACCACGCAGCGTAGTGCGTGTATGCGTGTACTAACGTTGCTTGTAAGTACCTCCGTTTGTGTGGCACGCACACTCCAACACACAAAAAATGCATCTACGAGTATGCGCGTACATTTGAACGTGGATTAGGGAACATTCCGGGATCACCTACGTATTCAACCATGAAAGAATTTTCGAAATTGGTCCATTATATCTTCAGATTTGAGCGCGTTCAAACAAAAAACTTCTTCAGCTTTATAATATTAAGTATAGATTCAAATTCTATACATATTTTCATTTCAAGTTTTAACAGGTCCCTACATGCAGTGAGGCCGTACTTATTCCGTGTAATACGAGATCATATGCGGCAATGTGCTATAAGTTTCTAACAAACATAACATAACATGTGAA
Organism: Ectropis crepuscularia; assembly: GCA_963693475.1. Taxonomy (NCBI): domain Eukaryota; kingdom Metazoa; phylum Arthropoda; class Insecta; order Lepidoptera; family Geometridae; genus Ectropis; species Ectropis crepuscularia. Next base: position 42,387,570 of record OY856338.1, read on the forward strand.
AATCATAGTTTGACTTCGCGTTAAGATTAAGGACAAGGGATTGTTACTAACTAAGTTAACACAACACAAGTTAGCACAAAGTTAAAATATGAATAATACCAATATCTTGTGACTATCAAACCAAAACTAAAGAACATAATTCCGACTTCAAAAGAATTATAATATAGTTTTTCATAAGAAATGCATGACAATTTAGTATTATCTAAGTATAATGGTTCATTGCTCCCTCTTGTGTAGCCTAGCCTGGATTGGCAGTTATTTGCTTGCAATTAAGTATTGGTCATAGTGACGAGGTCGCGGAGTGTTAGCGGCGAACGCGGCTCGTATCAAGTTACACTCGTTATGAGCTCCACGGCATCCTAGATGCATGCTAAAGAAACAGATTGTTTAATGACCTTTGGCGATTCGATCGCCAGTCTTCTATTGCTTCATTATGTCTAGATTGTGAACGCATGTTTCGTTAACTCATCATCATTTTTAATCGAACATTTCGATTCTGTATCTATGGACATGAGTGTTTTTCTAATTGCAGAAGGAGTACAATACTTTTATCACTTTAACAATGAAAAACATTGTGAGGAAAACGGCGAGTTCCAAGATAAACATTTTTTAAAGACGTGTGCCGTCCGCCAAACTGCATATACCCAGCGTCGTGTGTCAAGGTATTGACTCTCCTTGTGAGAGAGTGCTCGTATCGCAGCTGTGGAACATAAAGTGGGATGTTTATGCATTATTGACATTTCTTGTTGGGATTTGCACCTAATCGTGACGATTACTGTATTATTTAGACTAGACGGCTCGTTCCGACTTCGCTTGTATTCATTTAGCTACACCAAAGTTTTTCCCGCTTTGAGAGTCGGACATCAGCATAATCTCTGACAGTAACTGGCCTCGTGGGTTAGTTCGTAGTAGTCTACCCGTGGAGCCAGAGGTCGTGGGTTCGATTCCCGCCCAGGACAAATATTTATGTGGTGAATTACAAATACATATTTGGTCTGTGTCTGGATGTTTATATGTACGTTAAGTATGTATGTACGATTATACATAACATAAGTATTTTAATATCAGCTATCTGGCTCCCATAGTGTAAGTTTTGTTTAGTTAGGAGCTGGTTGATATTGCGTGAGGAATGTCCAAATGTAAGAATAATAATAAATATCTTTGTCTTTATCTACATTTATTGTCATTAGCAACCATATTGCTTTAAGAGTTGGTAGTGTACCGTTGAAAACCAGCAGCACGGTCGTAACTATCAAACAACAACATGTATGACGAAGCTTAATATCGTAAACTTTCAAAAGTAAAGGGTGTTTGTCAAAAGTGTACGTGTAGGTCGGTACGTTGGTACGTTGGGTTGCGCCAGCGAATCCGCCTAGTTCCGGGGTCTCAGAGGGCAAACGCTTACGATCATTCTATCTAGTAACGCCGCCAGATCCCGATGTAGTACCATACCTAGCTACAGCCGTCTGCTCAACTCCGTGTCATTGTGATGTGAATTTACTTAAGCTGCGGAACTACCTATTTAGTTTTTTTTACAATGCATAGTACCGAGACGAGCGAGAGATGCGCCTGATGGTACACAACGTCTGCCCAAACAGAACCACATAGCTATTTCAATCAGAAGAGCCTAGATCACTGCCCAGCGCTGGACTGCTTTCGCCACCCAGTACTTACTAGTAGCGCCCCGCGGGTTTACTTTCCCGTACTAAAAAGTGCTAAACGTGAACCCGATCCGTTCAGACGTTCCGACGTGATTGAGCAACAAATATCCAGATATCCAAATTTTTTTACTCTGTATTTTTTATTTATTACCTACCTTAGGTATGGTATTTTCCTACCAGGACTCAGCAAGGAGACCTGCGTATAAAATAAGAGAGTAAAACATCTTTGAGGCCAGCTTATCTCATCCTTAACCATTAGACCGTTATACCGTCGCTTACCAGTATTATGGATACGGAGAAATACGGATTTGTTGCTGTTATGAAACTGAATCCTATGTAGATCGCAAAAAACAGTAAACTATCAATTATTTCATAGTAATTTATTTTACGGTTTCAGCTTTCATTCAATACTAAAATTTGTTGGCAATAATGAATACTTTGTTCATAGTGTTGAGTTCATAGAAACCTGTATAATATTAACATTATCTATGTACATAAAATATAATTGATGTGATATGACATGACAGTTATAGGTTGAATATTTGAAATGAAAAATGAAAATGAAAAAACGTTTATTGTAGCGAAAACGAAGGACATTAACAAAAACACAAGAAAAGGTACAAGTGATAAGAAATTTTAAGAAAATTAAGAAAATTTCGCTGCCTTATTTCGCAGAATTCCTGCATTTCTCGTCTGCTGACAGCATCCATATTGAGTAGCTCTATCTAAGTTATACCGCGGAGAATTTTATCTGATTGCATATGAATGGATGCATTGGAATTTAGACTATAACTACGTGCAGTGTACGTGCAGTGTACGCATGATACAATCATGTACGGATTACGCATGATACAATAGTGTACGGATGATACCATCATGTATGGATGATACGATCATGTACGGATGATACTTACAATCATGTACGGATTACGGATGATACAATAGTGTACGGGATGAAACAAGCTGTCCGGTCCACTGGCAAACCTGCTAGTTGAGACGTCAATCAGTTGGAAAATGCATTTCAGGCTTTTTCCATAAATCTACACTAATATGAGGTGTAGATATGTATAGCTAAAAGTTTGATTAGCACCGTATTTCAAACCGTGGCACAAGTTCAATATCTTTGAGTTTGTTTAATGTTACCTACTTACATTTTGAAAGCAACGGTGGTCCTGTTTCTACGCGCTTATCTCTGGAACTACTTATTTATAGAATACCTTATGTATGCATTGAGTTTGTGAGTATAGTTACTAAGTTTGTAAGTAGGGGCCCGAGTCTCCTGCGGTAGCCTAAAGTTTTCCTTAAAAGATCTAGAACCATAGCAGCCCGTTAAATATACCCACTGCTGGGATTCAGGACTTTCTCTCGCAAGGATGGCGTCTGGTCCAGTGCGGAACAGCGGGTGACGCATCACTTTTAAAAATTCTTGTAACATGGCCGGTTGCCTCGCGTCGTTTTCTTTACCATTAAAGCCAGCACCAGAGTTACTGGCCGCATTTGAAACACTCTTATTGGATTTAACTGTCCAATTTACGAAAAAACTATACCATAAAACACAGTACAAACTACCGAGTGAAGCAGTTAGTATAAATATGAAAACACACGATGTCTTCATAACTCGTAACGACCGGGAAGTCGGCATTGTTTGAAGTAAGTATGTGCCTTGTGACAGCAGCAGTACTTAAATCAATCATAATCGATAAATATTATGCAGTCTACAATGTAAGTGTAATTCCTCGTGGGATTGTTACGTGGCGAGGTAGTTGTTCCGATCGCAGACTGGTATCATATTATGAGGTCACATTGTTAGATCAGTGACAAGCGGGCTGCTTCCTCTACCGGGCCTTTCACCCGATAAAGGCAAATACGAACCTGCTAACGTACTAACTCAATCGCTACATAAGAAATAGATAACAGTATAGCTAGTTGTGACAGGACTCTTTGTAGAGTCCGCCTGGGGAAGTACCACACATTTGCCAGATGGTGTACCGCCAGGAATGTCCAACGTTCCAACATCACACTCCGGTTTAAAAAGCAATGTTTTTAGAGAAATTACGAGGCATAGAGATACATCTTCTTATATCTCTGGGTGACGAGTGCAATACAGTCTACAGTGCTAGGTAAAGATTGAACTGTTCCAATAGCTGCGTGACGTTGTCACGTTCAATTCACGTTACACTGGTAGTTTATTAATATTGTTTCAAAGTTTCTGTCTCTTCTACTATTTCTGTGTCATGCGTATTTCCTTCTACTTATTGCGAAGGAGCATATTTTGTAAAATTTTATTAAAAAAATTGTTGTGTTGTTTCAAAGAATTAAATTTTCAAATGTGCCGTCACAAAACTGAACTCCCCTTTTCTTATCACACCATGTCATTATTGGCCTATTCCCTTCCCACCCTTAACATGTGACGAAACAAATAGGTAGATGGGGTAGGTGGGAGTTGAATACAGACAGATGTGACGAATTGACGATATATGAATTACAATGTGATAGGATTGGCCAATATACCAAGCGTCGTGCCGATGACTAGAAACACATACATGCATGCATGTATTGCAATACATTATATTTATGGTTTCCAAAACTTGTACATAATTTTTCCATAAATAAATAAATATGGGTGGGCATTGCACACGCAACACTGTCTAGCTCTAAACTAAGTAAAGCTTTCACTATGGAAGCCAGATCGCTTATAAAGTATTCATAAGTAGATATGTATTTACACTATATTTACCTATATAGGTACAGAATTAATTTACATGGAAACACCCAGACACAGAACAAATACTAAAATTAATCACACAAATATTTGCCCTGGGTGGGGATCGAATCCATAGAGAACAGTAGATCTGGAGATCACCTCGAACAATTAAACGAACACACAAATTTACAATAGACTAGACTCTGTTTTGAAGATATCTACATGATACTTCCTTTATTGATGCAAATAACGGTATTTTCGCAATACTGATGTGAATGAATCTCTAGGGGCTTTAGAACTGATGTTTTTTATGTGTGTCGTCTTGTCATCTACATAGATCGCTGTGGATTATTATATTCATAAAACCGTTGCATTTCAAACATTTGATTAGCTTAATCTCAGCACGGAAAAATCTGTAATTTTTAATAGGTATAATAGTTAAAGTATAATAGTTAAAGGAGGAGGTTCTCAGTTCGGTTTAGAGGTTCATGTTTTATTTTGTTTATGTTACGCGATAGGAGCTATCGCGCCAATTGTGAATCAATTGTAATAGTTATTTTTTTGTTTGGTACCTAGATCATAATAGTTCATCGTAAAAAACTAAAATATAGTTTTTATGAAATTTGGTCGATTGTCTGAATTAAATTTGAAATTGTAGTCGGTTTTTGTTATTTCGGTGAAAATAAAATTATTGATGAAATAACTCATTTATTTATGTATTGTCTATTCGAATTCGTTGTACCTTTGGATTTTGTAATGCAGTTGTTACGTGCCGTAACACCCAAATGATCGCTTTCGAACATCTCATCCACGTTCAATGTTCGCGTTCGCTGTTCGCTGGTGCGCATTCTGGTTTACGGCAAACATTTCAGCATGGGCATTGTTGTTAGACTATAGAGCATTATGCAATGCTACGTGGTCCTACACTAACTGCTGTTGGTTTTACTTTTTATTGTTTAGTCATTCATGACACGAGCGACGCCACTATGAAGGTACCGGGTACCTGTGTCATAGGGCGTACTACACATAGCGCGTAATCGATTTGTTCGACAATGTGCCGATTTCTTCAAATGCTTGTTGAAAATACCAAACATGGGTACTGTTTTAGTCTTTCGCAATGCGAACTCATACTGAAAATATTACACAAATTATGTGTAATAAATTTATTCTTGAATTAACAGGACGAGGATGACGATGAAGAGCAAACCCTATCTTTATAAAAAAAATATCCCCAGTATTCGCCAAAAAAGTTGTAGCCTACCGCGTGTCTACCGTCTAACTTAAAGTCCTTCGATGTATTTTTTAATGTTAAGTGATAATGTAGAGTGGGCAATAGCGACGAAAGCCAAGACCGTAAGGACTGTCGGCTGGTGGACACGTTTCCTTACGTATACAAGGGATTTGTTAATCAGCTGTTTTAGCTCGTGGGCTGACGTAACGCCGCGGACGGCGGCGGCGGCGGCGGGGAAACGTTGCTCGGTAATAAACCTGTGTCCATTCTCATACTCTTAATGGGAATAGTGCAGTAAGTAGATTAAGTAAGTAGTAGGCGGAATGGGACCGAAATGGGACCGATTGTTACATAAATGGCGAAATGCCAGTGTGGTAAACTACACTCGTTTACTTTAGTAGTTAAAGTTTAACTGGTATTATTTTAAATAATACCAGTACTGTGACTTGTTAGATATTTTAATCACAACACCCAGTGGTTGTAGGACTTAAACATGTTGTTTGTAGTACTAGTTTGAGGTTTCGTATTTATATAGGGGAAATTACAGAACTCTACCAAAAATCTGAAGCTCTTTTTTATAACGTACACGTCGGGACGAGAAAGCCATTTGCCTGATGGTAAGTAACGCTACTGCCCATAACAACAACGCTATAAAGAGTCCAAGTCACTTAGCAACTTAGCATTGCACTGCGCTGGTTACCCAGTTATTAGTGTCAAATAATTCATATCTTTGCTCTGTCATTTCTCTGGAAACATATAATGTATTGTATGAATATATGCCCAATTCTATGTTTTCAAGCGCAACTTGCGATTGTGTTCCTGAAAGTGCCGAATGCGTTATAACTGTATTTGCAAAATCATTGACAGATTTAAGAATGTTTAGCGGCAAAACCACGGTTGAGAAGCGCTGCTTTTCAGTGTCAAAACAATTACTATGACACGATGATAGTAACTTCTAATCTCACTAAGTAAAGTTTTACTGTCAACGAGCTGAGCCCTGTAATGTTGCCAGTTCTTGGAATGAATGCGAGAGTCCACCCTGAAATAGATGAATCAATTCCTATTCAAGTAATTTGTTATTTAAATTGCTTAACACTTCATTTAGATAAAATTTCCGAGCACATCGTAAGTTTCTGATTTAGAAACGTAAACAAACTGTTATGTCACCAATAAAACAAAAAATACGCATAATTTGAAGATAAAGGCGAAATGCGCAGTTGATGGAGTCGACACGAGCATTCAAAAATAATTTGTGGCTACTCGTAAACGGTAATCTACGCCGTTTTTGGAGATGAATGTTTAATGGCTTTAGGTGGTTTCTACGGTCTATAGGGATAGAGCAGAAAACTCTGGGCTCAACCCAACCTAAACATACTAACTAGGTACCTATACTTTGGCACATATGAGTTGTCATGAAAACATGATTTAAATGATTTTAGGAGGCCTCAAAATTACCTCCTGACGTATCGGCGTTAATCGTCGCGTCGCGTCGGTAGCGTATAGTAGGCGAACCCGACACAAGGAACGACTGTAATGACATGCACATTACGAATACATTTTAACCAACAAATTATTAAAATAACCCTTAAATTAAAGAAAAAACATTGGCACTCTGTAAGTGGCAATATGATGCATAAACGGCCCACTAAATGTTCTCACAGGTGGGACTCGGGCCTTCTCTGGCAAGGAGAGAGTGAAGGCCATAATCCACCACGCTGCGTTGGCCCGGTGTGGGTTGGTGGATGACGCATGACTTCGAAAGATTCTAGGACATGTCGGTTGCTTCACGATGTTTTCCTTCACCGTTTTAAGTTTATTATTATGCACATGACTTCAAAAAACCAGTGGTGCGCTTTGTTTTGAACCCGGGGTTTCCGGATCGGCAGTCGCCGTTCTCCCGACTAGACCAGCATATATAAATTTGATAGATTAACGGAAAAGCAAGTGAGTAATATTAATTTCCATTCATAAAAACGCAAAATAAATTTAATATTTCAATTTTAAAATTTTAAGTTTTTATTGTGATATATGTGCGTTTTGAAAGTTTTGAATGTCAAAAACGATGTATGACGTCACTAGCTCATGTAAACAAACAACTTGTTATTGTTCTCTATTGATAGTTTGTAAATTCTCAGGTATTATTATCAAATTTAAGATATTCTGAAACAGCAATAGAGTTTCATTACGGCTAAAACATACAACAATTTTCATAAACTATTAATGCATAACCAAAATATATTAAAATGTTGTTTTCGTAATGTTAATAATAATATAATTTCATATGTGCAAAAGGGTTATAATTATTCATACTTACCTCAAAATGATCTTCACTGAAATAGTATTTAGTTTCAGTGGACAATAACTTTGGATCACTTCTTGATATTTTCATATCGTTGCTTGTATTTATGTCTTCTGCTTCTTTTTTTCATTTCTAACTTTTAATTGGTTGCGGTGTATTATATTTCATATGATTCTTCATCTTTCTAGATTTCTGGCTTCTATTTTGTACATTGAATTGTATTGTTTTCTACCGTTGACTTAATATACCTACAAATGAATCAATGCATGTCGTTGTGTCTCTCCCTGTTCGCTCAACGCAACCCTTTCTCATAAACCTCATATAACAGTTATCCGGTTTAAGAAGTGTTTAAAACTGACAGTATTACAGAACAAAGTTATTGTATTTTTATTATACAAAACGTTTATCTACAATCAACGTTATTATGTAATTGTTTTATTGAATTCTAAACTTCGGTTAATAAAACTCTCACTGCACATTCCATTGTTAAACGAAAGTTTAACTCATTTTTTGACATCGTGTCGGCAAAACTAAACTTTGCAACACGTAATTTGACAATCAAAAAACTACAAATTATAATAATAATAGAAATAGCAATTTGCGTAGTTATCACGTAACGTTTTTTACCATAGATAAAGGAGTGAATCTTGTTTTTTTACAGATTTTTTGGCATTTTGAGATCTTTTGTACATTTTAATAGACGAAGGTAATAGCTATTGCAAAGGTTTATTAAAGTTTCTATTATGCATATAAAAGTTTATAAAATCAGTTTAAGTTTTCATTAATCATAGTTTTTCACTTTTTAATCACCTTTTCACCTTTGGCTTTAACAAAAAAGGAAAACTGTCGCGAGAAAACCGATGATAGTGATCCAGAAACGGCATCTTTCAAAGAAAAAATACATCCAACATCCTACCTGTACTTGATCAGCGTGCTGGATGATGGGTATTCGCTCCATCACTGTGAGAGATAAACCACAAGTTATAGAATAAATAATAATAAATAGAAATTGCACTCTTCACCCCCGCCAATTAAAATTACATCACCTCTACGCAACAGCAAGGACTTGAAGAATACCTACATACTTAAGGGGGTGGGTGCGTTAAGCGGGCTATTGAACTTTTAATAATGTATTATAGTATGTGTGTTTTAAATAAGGATGTTATGGATTTGATATTTCCGATCTGGATAGGAACACAATTATATCGGTTTCAGATAGTCTCGGTTACGGATATTAGATTTAATATAGTTTGATAGTCAAAACTGAGCAGAAGAAGATATTTAACAAAAAATACATTTTGCAGCCTTATCACTTGAAAGTCGATTCCATCCGAAACTTGTGAAACAGATGCGGTTATATTTTTATTTCGGGTATTCGATGGTTTCCGTTCGGTTCCGGAGCTCCCTGCGTAGCTGGTTTTAAATTACTCTATGGACATTTATGTATCCCGTGGGACTTCGCCTGTGTAACAATGAAGCCGTTCCTGTCGCTGTGCCTCGTCTTACGTTATCTACTTCCTTCTGTGTTCCAAAACAGTACTTGAGTTCAGTATGATCTCTCTGACTAAGTACTTTGAACTTTGACGTTTTAAATTTATAAACAAATTGGACTTTACTAATTTGATAGCTTTTTTAGTTTGCGTTAGCCAAGAGTGATTTTTTTAAATATGGTAGTTAGAAGGTTAATCTTTAAATTAGGCAGAAAATATAGTACCTTCCTATATACTTTCAATTTCATCGACTTAATTATTTATTCTTTTCCAACTCAGAACTTAATTAATTTTATATTTGCCATCAATTAGTGATTTTTAATGATCCAATAAGATGAATATTCAAAAGTATGATAATGAAAGGAAACGCTTTTAGTGAGTTCGAATGATATTATAAACTCGTTAAAAATTACGTGCTTATGTAAAATGTATTTTTCTTAAACTATTTTTTTAATTAAATCTATACAATACTTTTTTTTTCTTTTAAACTGCCATCAATCCAGGTTTGCTATTGAGTGCATTTTTCATATCTTGGTCTGTACGTCAGTTGTAGTCAAACTCAAATCAAAGTAATTAGTAATCATCATAATTATGTAAGTATACCTGTATTGTTGTCTCAAAATATATTGTTGTCTACACTGAAATAGATGAAAAGGAACGTGTCTTGAACATGAGTCTATACGTTCTGAATGCCTCAGTAATTTCGATTAAATCCTCAAGTCATCATCGTTACCATCTCCTTTAAATCACTACCACTTCTTTTGTGGCGGATGATTTGAATAATCAGATAATTTTATTTGGATTATGTAAAGATCACGTGAACAGAAGCTCTCTCCCGTTTCCTGTCAATTCAGTAGTGAGTCGCTTTTTCTGCTTTTACTTTTTTTCATTTCAACGTTTCTTCAAAATTATATTTATTAAAAAAAGATCGCACTCCGTACTCCGATAAAAAATGAAATTGCAAGATGATCTCTCACTAAGTCAGGATGGTTAAGTAACGCGAAAGTCCGAATACGATCGTGAGGTCGTAGGTTCAAACCCGGCCTGCACCGCTGAGAACTGTTTTCTGTGTAAGTGAACCAATTCGTCATTACTGACTTTTCTATTACCCACTGCTTGTAAGGGTGAAGAAAAACGTCGTGAGGAATGAAATATCTTTCTAGGAGAAGTGATATCTAACAAACTACAATAAAATTGGGGAGCGTGGTAGATTATGGCTTTGACATATTCCTTGTAAGTGAGATCCCAGCAGTGGAAACACAAGCTGCTTAAGTATGTTATTATGTTATTCATAATTTATACTTACGAACTCTTTCCTTATCGCCGTATTACAAAATTAGTCTTGAGCTCTACCTTGTTCTGAGTTTATTTGAAGCCAAACATCTGCTTGGCTCAACAGTTTGATTGGTTTTTGGTTCGCAACTAAATGTACGGAAAAGTGGCAGTTAGTGACGCTACATCTTTAAAAAAAGTCATTAGCTTTAAAAGTCCCTTAAAACCAGGATCATTAAATTTAATTTTAACACAGATTCTGATTTGCATTAACGAGCAGGAGCAAGATGTCGACATGAAGGCGAATACTAGTAATTTGTTAAATTGCGTTCGACGAAAGATGGTTTCGACACATCGACACTGCCGAGAGCAACACGACAAAACGTGCCTCCCCCGCGTTACACTAACTACATAGTAGGAGTAGCAGGACCCAGAGACACTAATACGCGCCGGTTGACTACTTGAGTAGGTACGCGCTCATTAACAAAACTAACTAATTTCAATACGCATCATTGAGACTTAAAAGTACTAATTAGTCGAATGGGATGACGTTGAGCACTGTTCCTACATATGTAATAGAAGTAACTTCATTACATAATAAATTTTAAGCTGTGTTCATTAGTTCATGTTTTTTGTTAACTCTCTTGGCGCGCTCCTTTTTACCGTCGTGCCCTTAGGCACGTGCCTAGTTTACCGTAGGTACGGATAATCCGCCTCTGAATATCAGAATATTCAGAGCTTAGCTTATAGGAATATTATTAGCTATATAAATGACGCAATAAGCCACATTAGTAAAGTTTAACATTCTAAGCGATATGTTTTCATTCTATGACTACGGCTGCTCCATAAAGTGACAAGTGTTTCACCCAACAGAAATCTTTGTTTCACATTTAGGTTTACAAAGTTCAGTTAATACCGGAACCCAACCTACGCCACTATCTTGGTATTCCTATGTTAGACTTGCGAAAAAAAACAATCAGTTCAGATCTGGACTTCTACTCTGTTTCTACGAAAACGAAATTTCGAAAACAAACTCGCGAGTTTCCTTCTCTCGTTCTACTTCGTTACAACATTGTTTGACGTTTAAATGTTCTAAGCCTACTCTAATTAGATTATGCTTAGAACATTTAAACGGACAAAACGACGGATCGAAGTAGAATCGGAGTTCCAAAATCGCGAGTTTATTTCGAAATTACGTTTTCGTTGAATTAGAGTAGACGCCCAGGTGCGTGCTGCAGTGTCTTGCTGCAGCAATCGCATGATGATTATAGAACTTTACTATCTTCCTAGAAGCGCCCGCAATTATATCCGCTTAGTTTCCGTTCCTGTATTTTATCGCTATAAAATTGTTGAAGTACTTATTCCAGAATATATTCTAACTGCGTTTCAAATTTCAACCTGATGCGTTTAGCCGTACAAGCGTTGCGCAACAAACATCTAAACATACAAACTCACCCATTTATCATAAATACTTGCACCAACTTGCATGCACCGTGATTTCAAGTCTATTTCTTGGTCCCGTTATTTTCCCGGGGTAAAAAATAGCCTATATGTTATTCCTGACTAATATAATATCTATCTACATAATCTACATATTTCCCAAAATTTCATCTAGTAGTTTCCTTCCTTCAGTAGTTTTTTTTTTAAAAAGAGTGACGAGACGAGCAGAACATGTGCCTGATGGTAAGCAACATGCCTGCCACATAACAGCATCTTGACACGCAGCTATTGGAACATGAAGAGTCCAAATCATTACCTAGCACTGCACTGCGCTCGTCACCCAGAGATCTAAGTTGTTATATCTCTAAGCCTCTAATCTATAATTTCTCTGGAAACATTGCCCTTCAAACCGGAACACAGTAATGTTTGCACATTACTGCTTGGCGGTAGAATAACTGGCAAAGGTGTCGTACTTCCCCAGGTGGACTCTGCTAAGAGTCCTACCACTACAACCTACCAACCTACAGTTTTTGCGTGAAAGAGTACCGAACATCCATCCTCACAAACTTTCGCATTTTTTATAATACATGTACCTATTAGTAGGATATTTTTTAGTCACAAAAGCCATGGAACAGTTACGTCACAAACATAAACAAAATATCGTCGAATCGAGAATTATTTTTGTCAGACATCTTTTGAAATTGCCGGCAATTAATTACAATACAATCTAACAAACGACACACGGATAAAATATTGATATTTTTGTTTTAAAAAATAGCTAATAATGTTACGTAGGTGGCGCATGTCTGTGGAGGTGGCCCGTTAGGACGGGGAGTCAATGTACTGAGCGCTGACCTTTTCTACTGAACTCCGATTTTTTTTGCACAATATTTATCAGCGTCCGCGTAATGTCATGAGAGAATCTTCCACGCGGTATTGATTTGTAGACATTGAGAACCAGAAATATCGATTTCATTCTGATTTTAATTAAACGGTTAGGTATTTAGATTGAAATAAGTTTTCTAGGAGAACTGCTAATTTATTTTTTTGTTTTGTTTTGATTTTTCAAGTTATACTTTTGTTGGCGCGTTGGGAAAACAGATGACAGTTAACTTTTACGATGCGCGTGTATACCGGCATGAAGAACCGACACACTGAAGTTAGCTTTATAGTCATTGATTTGTAAACATTGGAACTAAGTTTAGGTTAATACTTCTTTCCTTGAAGATATTATTGTCTATTCTGTGGTTGAAGTTACACTTCTCAACACGAGGTATAAAGAGAAGAACGATCATCTATTATTTACTTATGTACGCACAAACGCACATACACACAGTTTTTTTTATTTAGCTCGTTCGCTCATTAGTACTGAAAAGTGGAAAATGGTGAAAATACAAGTAAAGCAATGAAATTAGACAAGTGCATATATTTTTTAAACATAGGTACGTTTCATTTGGCATTAAAGTCCCTGATGCATTTATATAAATAGGTATGAATCAAGTATCGGAAGTGGTTATAAAGTTGTATATTTGAACCGTTCAGTGTTGAGACATTGGGCCCATGGGGGCCGGGAGCTCATTTCATTACCAAAAATCTTTCCAAGCGCTTAGTCGAGTCGACACGTGATCTAAATACTGGTGTATATTTGGGACGTATTGCCCTAGACGGTATGGTTGCCATTCAGTGTGGTAATGTCACCGGCATGCTGATCCTCATCATGATCGACCATTTTGATTATCTTCAGACCTTCTTCTGTTTAAGAGTTATTCATGTGTACTTAGTGTAACATACCTAATATGTGGTGTAGTGTAAGTTTTCATTGCCATTTTGTTTTATTAACCGATGCTCTATCCAGTTTTAGATATGATCTACATTTATTGTATGTCTTTTTTGGTATTCTAGTTAGTCACTACAAGTGTGAAAAGTACAATTATCTTTTTTAATATTTAGGTATACCTAATTTACGCGTCAGGTTGTTTGTCCGCAATGAGTTCCTAAACTACTTAACCAATTATAATGAAACTTGCACACGTGATCCGTGCATACAGTTTCATCCATCCAACTTGGTTTATGATAGTTTTTATTTCGATGGAACAATATCCGAGCGATGTCGGAAGGTCGGAACGGGCCGCTTGTAATTAATAAATTAAATTATGGTAGGTTTAACCGCGGTTTCCCTAAGCCACTATTTGTTTCTTTAATTTTACCTGAATACATCTACTCAAATTTATTAATTTACAATGATAAGTCTAGTTTAGTTAACATTGGTAGCAACTAAGATTTGTACAAAAGATATTTTAAAATGCCAACCATGAAAGGATGCCACTTTTCCGAGCTACGAGTAGTTAGAATAATCAAATTTTTTAAATCTCTTCTGTAAACGTTAACATACATTATAGATTTCTTAAAAATCGATCTCTAAACAAATTTAATTCTAACACAGTGAATGAAATTTCGCAAGAAACTAGCACAATACAGAAACATTCCTTTGATATTTTTAAACAAATCCACAGAACAATATGAGACAAGCTCTGTATACTGTCGGAATATTGCAATATTGAAATATCATCCATTTGTGTGAAATGAAAAGACATCAGCCTCGAACCGGTCGGGTCAAGGGTAGCGTTGTAATGGAAGTGAACTTTGTGTCATGTGTCATGTGGACTAATCCGACATTCTCAGCTAATCAGGCGTAGCCCGAACAACACCCAGTCCAAGCGAAACGTTTCTAAATAAACTACTCGGTAATTAATTTTGAACCACGCTAATATAGGCTGTCCCGAAATTAACACAAGACATGAATTAGGTAGGTACACAGAAAACAGAGTTTTAGTATTTAGGCTGCTTTTTGATGATTAAGTGCGCAGGATAGGGAAAAGGTGGAATATAATTATGAAAAAGAACGTTGGGCAAATAGCCTCCAACCTCCACGCCATATAAAGTACGCACTGTTTTTTGTTGAAATTTTTCATTCTTTCACACCAACACAACCGCTTCATGTTCCAATAGCAGCAGGATACTGTGCTGTTATGGGCATGCGTGTTGCTTACCATCAGACACAAGTCGGTCAGGACTTGTCTTGTCCCTCTATTATATAAAAAAATGGTCTGTTTGTGCTGTGTGAACTGTTATATTTATATATGACTCTAGTTTGAAAACGAAACAAAACACGTTTGACCAAACATTATCTTAACGCCCGTCAGTACGCATGATGCAATAAACGAAAACCATACTTATGGTACAGATTATGTGCCAGTGCAAAAGCTACTTACGCTATAATAGCTGTAGTGTGTGACCGCGGACCTCGGACCGCGGACCGCGGCCGCCGGGGCTGGCTGGCTGGCTCAGATACTCGACGTGTCCTTGGTAAGGTTGGACCGGACAACATTCACAATATTTGTAATATTTGTGTGATAATATCCGCTTAGATATTTCTCTATAAGTACTTAAGGCGACATTACGGAGGTTTGTTTAGTAAGTCACTCTATTTTCGTCTTTCCTGAGGGCTGAGCAGCGCATAAACGAAACAAAAATGAATTTAACAATTTTCAAGATGGCGGATTATGCACATACATGCACAATATGCCGCTAACTTAAAACGGTGAAGGAAAACATCGTGAGGAAACCGACATGTACCTAGAATCTTTCGAAGTCATTTGTGTTTCTGTTATAAGACATGCTGATATAGCTACGATAGAAATGCTCGTAATGTCGTACTCAGTGAAGTCTCAGAAAACCTTCAATTGACGAAGATGATGATATTTAAAATTATAAAGTCTCAGTAAATATGGCTAGTGGGCGATGAATTTTGGCTGAAATCCGGCGTAATTATACGAATGTGTTCCAATCTTCGATACACAATTTATAGCCTAGCTGACCTGAAAAATAACATTGTTATATCTTTCTCTGTGGGAACAAAATATTTGATCTTTGATTCTAAGAAATACGAACAGGCAGCTAACTACGGAACTCCGAACAATCGCAGTAACACGTTTTCGTCGGAACCGCTCGTCTTGTTTGCATTATTCGTCTGATCTAAGGTCCTCAAGCGGCTCACATTCACGCGCCGTCGCCGCCCGCGCCGCGCCGAGCTGTCAGCTGCGCCGACCTCGCGCGATACTTGCCTACGTTAACAATGCGATTGTTGAAAACTTGAATTATGTTCCCGAGATACCCCACCGAAGGTCACTCTGATTATATCGCTATTTGAAAATTGTTTGGATCGCTCATTTCTATATACCTACCTTATCTGTGATTATTTCAATCTAATGTTCCTATTCATTATTATACAATTCTCATAGCATTTTATACACGAACAACAATATCCCTGTGGCTTAAAGAATACCGCGATATAATTCGATGGAAATAGTTTAATGGATGTAATGGGCTTAGAAATAACATGTAAGAGTTTTAGGGGAGGCCGCATGTTTCTCACGGAGTAAGAGGTACTTATATGGGAATAAATAAGATCAGGGCCAAAGTTTTTAGATCCTCACAAAAGTACCTTGAATTCGGGCCCCGACATGTAGTTCTTGCCTTGTGTGGAGTATAGAGATATGGTATAGAGCTGACTTACTTACTTCTAATCCTTATTTTTCAAATACGGTCGTTAATTAATTGTTATTAATACTTTCTAAAATGTTTTAAAATAAATTATATAACATAGCATTAAACACATTTTATATTTATTTATTATACCTACGAGTATACGATTAGTTTCATTTTGCTATAAGTATACATTTCTCATTTGTTTTGTTTGAGAGACGTTTAAATGGAATATTTGTTACTAAGTGTAGGTAAGCAATGTTTGTGTATTAATTTTAAAATAATGAAATGTGTAATGGATAAATAATTATTTGAAAATTATAAGCTATGAAATATAATCATATTTTATATCACTTCAAGTAAACGTAATTGTATCGTACATTCTATGAAATCGGTTTAATTTACCAAAATGTACGTCACCACTTAGCCACGCCCTAAACAGGAAACGAATACCAATATTCGGTTTCATGTTCGGAATCTGTTCGGAAAGCATAACCGCCATGTCCGAAACGTCCACAGTAAGGCTTCTTCTAAGACAAACAGACAAACAATCGTAAAATTATAGTAAAGTCAAAGTTTTCGATGTCTGTTACGTCAAACGAACAAACGAGGGTAGCTTATCCTAAGCAGGTGCTCATGCTGATATATAAACATCTACTTGGAATATGTGTCTTTAGCATAACATTGTTCTGTAATTAATTGTTCATTCCCATATTTATGTAGTGTACCTCATTTTAATTGGCAGGTCTACTAAGCAAATCGTAGAAACTGCATAAATAATAAAAAGATGAAACAACTAATAAATATTGTAAACTTTTTGAAGATTAAAGATATTAGTAAAAATTACATAGTACCTACGTAAATTATTCGAGGATTTCCAAATACCTAATTTCAAACTACATCTGAGATAATAACTGTGGTTATATCACGGAGCGAGTCCCCGCTATTTCAAGGCAGGTAGGTATATCAGTGAACATGGTGCATGAAACTACATAGAAATACCGAGTACACTCCATATATAACAATGGTAAATAAATAAATTGGCAGCCATTAGAACTGCCGATAGAAGTGAAAACTTATAACTCAGAATTTGATAGCTTACCTACTTTGGAAATTACACGGGTGTAACCGGAGGGTGTGGCCTGGTCATCATGGCATGACCATCTAGAAATGCACCAGCATTTCCCATTGGCTGACGCATTTCTAGATGGCCATGCCATGATGGGCAGGCCATGCCCTTTTAGCATTTCCAATTGGATGATGCATTTCTAGATAACCAATGGCTATGGTCCCGAGTTAACCCGAAGATTTCTTATCATATCCGAGCGTGATGCTAGAATTCATTTCACACCCCACGAAAAATCTGTATAGGTGCGCCAAAAGAAGTTTTCACTTCAATAATCACTAATAGTATTAATTACTGATTGATCATTGTTGAATTAACTAGTTTAGTGAACAACCGTGATAGTTTAAAACAATGTTTCACATCTGGGTACACTTAAAAGTGACTATATTTTAGTAGAGCTGTTACTGAAGTGATAGCTTCTGAATCAGTTCGATATCTATTGTCATGTTTGTTGCGAATGGATAGTCTCCGTAGCGTGGACCGCGGCCGGCCTCTGTCGTTGACCAAAATACAAGTTGCCGGTTAAGGCGCCGCCGCCGCCGGTGCTCAGTCTATTTGTTTGTCGTTCCACTAAGCCGTGAGGCTGGCTGCTACTCACTCCGAGCCGGGGCCGAGCCGGGCCTTCACGTCATACTAATATATCAAATTTATCCGATCCATACAAAAATAACTGACATTAAAAAAATAAAAGAAATTTGTATGAATAATGTTAACGGATACATTTCGCAGAGTGGACAAATGATCGGCATGATCTAATTCCATTTTGTTATTTTTTCTATTGTACAGCTCTTAACTCGAACAAGCGTCTTCGGTTGGTGGTGAACGTTCCAAAGACCCGAACGAGGAGATTGGACTTTTCTGATACGAACGTCTCGGTTTTTCTCTCAATTACATATTACAATCTTGGTGACTTTAAATCGAGAGTGAAGCGGTTTCTTCTGGGTGAGCACTAAGCAAGCAATCGTACACCGCATCGTCGCTTCACACCAGGACGTCTACTCTCTTTCTACGAAAACGTAATTTCGAAATAAACTCGCGACTTTCCAACTCCGATTCAACTTCGAACCGTCGTTTTGTCCGTTTAAATGTTCTAAGCCTACACTAATTAGAGTATGCTTAGAACATTTAAACTTCAAACAATGTTGTATCGGACGAAACGAAGTAGAACGAGAGTAGGAAAGTCGCGAGCTTTTATTCGAAATTATGTTTTCGTAGAAATAGAGTAGACGTCCAGGCGAGATGGCGGACAAGTGAGAACCTACAATAGTTAAAAAATTCCAATAATACGGATGTTTTTTCTGTGTTTTCGTAATTATGTAGCGTCTCGGTATCGGTAGACATTGCTCACAGAACACCATCCGACCCCAAACTAAGCAAAACTTTTGCTATGGGAGCCAGATAGCTGATATAATAGGTACTTAAATACATTTACAATTGTAAATAAGTACATACCTACTTATTATAACATATAAACACCCAGACACAGAAAAACATTTGTAAATATTATATACATTTGTATAGGTAGTATATTTGGTCTTCATACGAGTATTAGTCGTCTCCGTCACAGGGTAAAGTGTCCCGAGCGTAGGTTAACTAACAGTTTGTAAACAAACCGGCCTTGTATTGTTACGCGAACGCGGATACTTCTAGCCGATGATTTTGTCTGAATGCCGTGCACGAGGCACTTTTAATCTCATGACCCTCAAGTTTTTAACCGATTCCAATCAAGAAAGAGGTTCTGTAGTTTAATGTGTAGTAGGTATGGTGCTATTGCCGGTTGTGAACAAATTTCGAAGATTTTAGTTTCATAGAGAGAGTACATAAATATATTTATTTCAGCAAAAGATACATATTTCGATGTTTCGATTAAAATCGGTTTAGCAGTTATTTTGAAATTTAAAGATAAAGAGGCAATTTTATTTTTTCTTAATAACTAGTTCACAGAAGAACTATTGTAATGTTTTATTGGCGCTTGAATGTTTTGGAGGAGAGTAAGAGAGTGACATAATAAAGTGGATGGATTGTGTGTATGTTGCCATGATTGAGAAAGGTGTTAACCCAAATATGACGAGTGACAGAGATGCATGGAGTCCGCTTGCTCCGTGTCTCTGTCATGGTTGTCTTCTTAGTGTTCTATCAACCCCACACGAAGTGGGATAAGGGTAGCAGCAGCAGTAGGGTTATTCTACCGCCAAGCAGTAATGTGCAAACATTACTGTGTTCCGGGTTGAAGGGCAATGTTTCCAGTGAAATGACAGGGCATAGAGATAAAACATCTTATAACTCTAAGTGACGAGCCCAGTGCAGTGCTAGGTAATGATTTGGAGTCTTCATATTCCAATAGCTGCGTGTCACTGTGCTGGGCAGGCATGTTGCTTACCATCAGGCATATGTCCTTCTCGTCTCGTCACACTATACTTAAAAAATGTCAATGAGTGATTTTATTGCCTCTTGCATTTTTAAAAGCTTCATCATATTTCTGTCATACTCAATTGCAGTCAATTTTTGATGCATAGTTTTAGAACATGTTTATAGGAAATCATAGGTCTGTTAGAAAAAAGCTGCAATAATTTTCGGAACAAAGTATGGGAAATACGTGTAGGTACCTACTAAGATTCTTAAATCCCATTTCAGAAAGTGCATCTAAAAGTAACAGAACTAACAATAACTAGCCCCAAACTGAGAAATAATTAAAATTCTACAAAATTTGGTTCAGAATTCTAAAAATCAACTCTAAGGTATCACGAATCACGGCACGAGTATAGTGTAGGGGCCTCTGTATAAACGCATTCCATGTCAACTTTTCCGTACAAATAAAGTGTTTAAAAAGTTGAATATAAACTCGTCCTTAGGAGGCGGTGGTCGGTGGTCGGTGGTCGGCAGACTTAGGGCGTGGTCAACATTACAACATACATGAATGATTATGAAATATCTCTGCAACGCGTTTCTTATTATAAGTAAGTGGGTTGATGAGTTTTAAGTTTTAACTTAATGCTGTACTGCGGTTAATCGTCACCAAAACAAATAATACTATTATTATAACAAGTTGTTCATGATAATATATGGATAATAATTGGTCAGAGATTTTTTAAAAATAATTTATTAGTTTTTGTTTGACTGATATCTTTTCTGATGAAAGCGCGTTCACCCGTAAAAACGACTTCAATATATCGAGATTACATTAATTGGGGAAAACTCATTCAGGCGTTCCTCAATCTAGCTAGTTCATTCATTAATTTGTTTAATAAAAGTGGCATCCAAACTCTTCATTCGAGTCGTAGGAAAGTTAATCATGAAACAGTGTCGCTGATTTTACATTTTACATGTTATTGAAAGTTTCCTCCCGACTCTTTCTTTCGCCATTACAGCCAGTGCTGATTACAAACTCATTCAATTGAAAAAATAAAGTACAGGCAGGATTCGAACCTTAATTGATTCAAAACTTACGGTTAGGAAATGGGACGTTCCAGCTACTAAGTATACCACCACAGACATCATTTCACTAGTGCACGTGGAAATTAACGAGATCATGAACTAAAACGTCGTGTTATAAAGTTTTGCTTCGTTAAATTTTGTCTCTATGAATTCGTCTGTCGTCACAAACCATAAATGTCAAAAATATTCTAACTGACTTGATTTTACTCAGAAAACTCTCATATTTTTGGCACACGTTGATCTTGAGTAAATGAGTCATTATTTGGAATAGGGCTGTTGTTCATCTATGTACAAAATATGTGTGATGAAAAGTCGGCTAGAATGTTCCCAGTAAGATTTGTCGTAAGGCATTAGTTACCTAAGGCCCGACTCCGACGGCCGATGTTTTTTGCGAAGCTGTGCAGCGGCGACTGCGTAACCGCGCCGGCCGCGGCCGGTGCGTAGGGTCGCCAACATTCGCCACTCTATTACCTATTTATGACATTTCCTTTTAGGTTACCAAAATAGAATAAGAAAATTAATATTTTATTAAAAGTTTTCTTACTTGATACCAAATTGTAATCCTTAATATGTAAAAAAAACATCGAAAAACACGTATATAATTAGGGAAAATGAGTTTACGAAATAAAAAAATAGATTCGAACTACATACCTACTAGATAATTGTAGAGGTTTTTATACTAAATTACAATCTTTTGGCTTATTTATTTCATGTAAAGTAAGCAAAATATAGTAGGTAAGTATTTGAAATATGTATAAAGAATACATACCTTATTTTTTAGTAGATTTGACAGCCCTATTAGAGCGCTGTTACAGTTGCGTTTCCAGTTTTTTTTTTCAAGTAATAAATGGATAGTGTTGATCTGATTGAATTGTGACAGCTTGCATCATTTTATTTTGTGTCAATTTTTCTATTTAGGGCAGGGGGGCACAATAAGTGACGTCACGACTTGCGGAAATGAGATAGTCTAATTATCTATCACTTGTGAAAAAAAGAGAAAGAGATACTGATTTTCCGTCTTTATCACCGTGGCCGGCTTTTTCTCTGGCTAAATTACAAATCTGACATGGCGTTGCCATACAAAAGTCTGTTCAAAGCTCAGACTCGGATTTTTTATGTTTTATTAAATATTGTGTGTATTTAAAGAAGATTTAAAGCTTGTTTGTGAAAGACTGTTAAGAGATTGGTGATATTTATGCCAAACAATGTGCGTTGTGTAGTGTTATAAGCTGCAATAGCCTCTGTGAAAGAAAAATCAGGGGAATCTCATTTTACACGTAAGTAGACAATATTTGTTATGACGACTTGTTAGAAATTAATATTAATGCCTTCTAGATATCTACGTGAATTAAATTTATACAATAACGGCAGTATCTAATCCAAAATTTGCAAAATATGTAAATGTAAACATAACCTAAATAACAAAACAAACAAAAAAGTGTGACCAGTTATTTCTTACAAAATTACCCATGAAATATACAAGTCGGTACATAATTGACAGTTTATTTACTGATCGTTTACTAATAATACGTACTAGATTTTGCCTGCGGATTCGCATTTGTTAGTTTTTTAAGTGAAAACTTTCTTTGGCGAACTACATACAGATTTCTCGTGAGCCGTGAATTGAACTCAAACATCACGCTTGGGAATGAAATAAATCTTCGGGTGAACTCGGAGCTATGGCCACAAATGCGTAAACATTTTTAGATGGTCATGGCGTGTTACCATGGTTACCATTATACATATCTAGTCTAGATGGTCATGACGCTTCTGTTTCTACTCTACCACTGCCATTCCAACTCTTGTTTTCTGGAGTAGGAATTGCATCAAACTCCCATTAACTTACACTATCTCATCTCGCTAACAAGATAACATCATGCTTTTAGCATAAACCCTACTCACTACACCTACTTCATACCCACTCACACAAGAGACCTATCTATTGTGCGAGTAGATATGAAGCTCTAAGCTTTCAAAATAAAAGATTATTCATACACATTTTCACCTCTGAAAAGTCTGTAAAAGTTCAAACAAAAGGGTTAAACCCTTTTGTTTGAACTTTTACAGAAATAATTATGCAACTTAAATGTATCACTAGATTTCTGGTAATAATTTGGGTTGTTTTATTTATTCAAATTAATTATTATTTCGCAGATGTGCCGTTCCGAAGAAGAGGATAAAATATTGTGTGAATAATAAAGCAATATTTTTCATGAAGTACAGATTATCAAATAAATCAATCATTCTGAATTACCACAACATCTAAATTATAGTAGCCTGTCTACTACAACAAGGTCTACTAACATTGAAATGTTTTATACCTAAGTTCCGAGTTGCCCCGTGCGAAGCCTGGGCGAGCTGGTACTATGATATAAATATGACAGGCAAACTATATTTTTATAACGTTGAATGTAAAGTACAATTTGAAATAAATGTTTTATTGCCCTGTTTTTGATTAGGTATTTATTTAAGTACCTCCTATTTTAGTTATATTATATTAAACCCCTTTTTAAAATGTAATTTTAGAATGCATAGAACACAGGCTGAACTCATCGAACTATCGCAGCACTACCCTTACCTAGTGGAATATTTTCTTTATGGCAATACTTTTTGAGTATTGAATTAAAAATTGAATTGAAATTGAATTGTAATTGAGAGAACGAGAAGCACTATAGTAATCAGGAACTTTGTAACTCTATATTGTATTCCATACTCTAAGATTTAGGGATTAGCGTTAGTCACTTGACATACAAGATGTGTGCCAATGGTGGTGTAGTGCCAAGAATGATTTTGGAATCGGGAGGTCGTAGGTTCCAATCCCACCTGCATCTCTGTTTTGAAGTGAAAACTTCTTTAGGCGCGTCTAGACAAATTTTTAGTGGGGTGTAAATTGAATTCTACCGTCACGCTCGGGTATGATAAGAAATCTTCGGGTAAACTAGGGACCTTGGCGATTGGGCATCTAGAAATACGTCAGCCAATGGGAAATGCTGAAAGGGCGTGGCCTCGCCATCCTGGCATGGCCATCTAGAAATGCGTGAGCCAATGGGAAATGCTGACGCATTTCTAGATGGCAATCAGGACGGCGAGGCGACGCCCTCCGGTTACACCCGTGTAGTTTCCAAGGTAAGCTATCAAATTTTGAGTTATAAGTTTTCACTTCTATCGGCAGTTCCTATGACTGCCAATTTTTTTTTCCAATGGTAGATGTACATATGTACAAGTATGACATCGTTGCAGGCTTGACGGTGAAGGATATATCATGAAGGCACCGACGTGTTCCAAGAAACACATCTTTCGAGTATGTAACATCGCCAGCGAACTCGCACTTGGCTGGCGTGTTGGATCAAGGCCTTAACTCTTTCCTTGTGAGAGAGAACCCCGAGTTCCAACAGTGGGCACATTAACGAAGCGTCTACGATGGAGTGTGTTATCGTTGATGGTTATCATGTTTCAACATCAACAGCCCACTAAACGTTCCCACTGCTGGGACTCGGGGCCTTCTCTCGCAAGGAGAGAGTTAAGGCCATAATCCACCACGCTGACCCAGTGCGGGTTGGTGGATGACACATGACTTCGAAAGATTCTAGGTACATGTCGGTTTCCTCACGATGTTTTCCTTCACCGTTTTAAGTTAGCGGCATTACGCACATGACTTCGAAAAGACAGTGGTGCGTGTTATTATGTTTAAAAGAAACTGATTCACTATTGACATGACGACACCAAAATTGAACCCATACAATGAACTTGTAATAAAGTTTCAAGTACCTCTGCTTCGAGTATGTTGTATGGTTTGCTTTACGAATTTGTAAGTATGTAGCAAGTTTAGGTTAGAAACGCTCAGCGATAGCTCAAAGTTCGACAGTCAGTCGAGGTTATCTAAGGTCAACTGCTACAAGTCCCTTTGCAAAAAACATAATAAGAAATAATATATCGGAGTGTACTATTGATAGGTATATCTGCAAGCCATATTAATATTATCCGTAATTCGAACTTCATTAAAAAAAGTTTATTCTAAGTACGTATTTCAAACAATATAGGGACGCAAAAACTTTACAAACGTTAGAAGATAATACATATATCTACCTCATATCATGTTTATGCAAAAAGGTTAAGGTGTCGTGTGTCAGCTTGGTAATGTATTAGCGTGGTAAAAATATTCTGCGACGTAATTTAAATCAATATCCATCTTCCACACTTCCACATCTCTATACTTACCTACCTACTTAATAACATATCAGAGTCAGCTGTACCTAATCTCAACGAAATAAAAGATTTCTGTGATGTGGTTATGTAATTAAGTAAATAAATCGAATTATAATGATTACATCTATAAGCGACGAGTGCAGTACAGTTCAGTTATTCTCGACTCTTCATGTTCCTATAGCAACTTGACGCTATGCTGTTATGGTAGTATTTTTTTTCATATTATCTCCGAATTTCATTTTCCCTTGTTTTCTCCATAAATAACTCCATATATATATATAATGTTCTGTGTTTAAAATAAATCGCAAACGAGTAAACCTAATGTGATTTTTTGATTCCAAGTACGTTCACTTCCGTTTAGAGCAATATATCACAGTACGGAAAAACCGCGCCAATTTTTTTTCTAACGTTTTAACGTGTAATACCATTTTAGTTTGGCAAGTGGCCTAACACTCGTATATGGCGGCGTGTATCAGATCAGACACACCCACGCGTTAGTCAACCGAGTCTCGAACGATCTGTACTTTCTCACAACGTTAATTAATACCTCGCTTGATTTTTAATTACGTATAAATAAGAAAGAACCAGATAAAATGTTTATGATCGATTTATATTAATTTTGCAGTTGCCGTAGGAAATAAAACATTAATATGAATGTAGCTTGCTTCGGTCGCTGGTACCTACGTCGGTTTGCAAGGTTAAGCGACTCCGTACGTGTACAGGTTGTAAGGTTGACTAATATGTTAACTGACTTAATGTTGACTTACTTGTGTACTTTATAACTTTTTTAATGAATTAAACTCTTTTAGATTTTTAACGAAAATCAATAAAATTTACATAGAGAAAAAATTATACTTGTTTAATATTACAAAGGACATTCACGGTATTATTAATGTTTCAAAAGCAAGCTTGCGTTAAATCACAAAGCTGACGCGGTCAAAGATGGAGCATGCTTTCCTAAAACCTTTATCGCCAAGATGTTTGTTTTCATTTGGATACCAAATTGAGTTATCTTGACTTACTTAGATTTAAAAAAAAACAACAAGAAGTTGTCCAACGAAGTGTAATAAATATATGGATTACAAATACATATTTGCCTGCTTCTTCGTCCGAGTAGAATTAAAAAAATGGGTCTTTAAGTTCCCTACCATAGGGAATTTAAGGATCTTCAAGTTTTCGGGGTGTGTATGTCATGTATTATTCCAGACTATATTTTATTTGAGGTCCAAATTTTAGATTGATCCGTTCAGTACTGAAAAGATGATTGTGAATTAGAACATTCTAACATGTACACGTTTAAACATCCCAACTTTCACATTTGCAATATTCGAGGGTCGTGGGTTCGATTCCCACCCAGTGCAAATATTTGTGTGATGAATTCAAATGTTTACACCGTGTCTGGGTGTTTATATGTAAAATAAGTATGTATTGAAAACTATATAAGTATTATATCAGCTATCTGGCCGCCATCACACAAGCTTTGCTTAGTTTGGGGTCAGATGGTGTTGTGTGTGAATTGTCCACCAATATTTATTTATTAGGATTGTCTTGTGATCCGATATTTGCCTTCCCTAAGATACAAAAAAAATGTATGAAGTCATGCAGATTTCCTTACAGCCTGTATTACGAGTAAGTAGCAAGATACTGGTTATTGTGCAATGCTAAGATTAGCTAATTACAAATGGCTTGTATGTATATCCGTTTGCGACCAGTCTGGGCGGATCGAGATCAATCCACGGTTGGAGCACTCGGATACACGACCGAATTGATTCGTTCCGACGTTTACTGTTGCCTGGAAGAGATCGCCCTTGCTGATAACGATAAATTAACAATTAGTGAACAAACTAGTTGGCTAAAATGCTTATAAAGCTGCTTTATTAATAATTGCGTAGTCGAGGGAATAGAGCATTAGACGACAATGCGGTACGATCGAAGAATCGACAAACTGTATCTCCCCAGGGAACAACCTTGCGTTACATAAAATGGCCATTTCATATTCCCATCGTTGTATCTCGGGCAACCACTGTGTGTAATGGGCAGGCATTGCGTTAACCAGCAGGCGTGTGTTATACTCGTCCTGTCATCCTATATTATAGAAAAAAGTGCGTGTCTGTGTAGGTACTTATAAACGCACGTGAACATTATATTTATTTAATTATAAAAAGTAATACAATGTCTTTAGGCTGTCGGTGTGCGTCTGAATCGTTAAAATGTATTTTTACCAAGAAATAAAACTTCCAAAACCCAAAATACCGAACAAGAAGAGACCGCGCGCACCCTGATCACTAGTGAGCTTTGTTTCTGTGTGCTCGCTGACCTTTTAGCATAAATAAGGTTGTAAAACATGTGGTTACTTCATTGTGCAAGGGACTGCTCTACATATAGAAACGAATTAACAAGTTTATAGTTTCAATACATTCCGAGAATTTTTAGTTTTATTGTTGCTCTGAATTTAAATTCTATACATTTAAATCGGCATATTAACAAAACAGCATAACAATAGGTCATCAATATATTTTGTCACACTTATAAATTAATTATAAATGCAAAAATTCGTATCTTTATTGTTGACAGCGATTGTGGAGTGGGTTTGAATGGACAAGGTTTTTCAGTTCCGTGAGCTGTTTTAATAAAATTAGTTTTAAATACTACTAAACAACCCGCTGAGTGTTCTGAATGGGACTTTCCAGAATCTAGGCCATAAATCCATAATCCCCCACTCTGGACTAGTGCGGGTGAACGGTTGAAGCATGACCTCGAAAGAGTCTGGAAACATGCCGCTTTCCTCACGATGTTTTCTATCACCGTTAAAGCCAATGGTGATGACAATCTTGCACATCCGCACTTGTAAACATATTCAGAGGTGCTGGCGGGATACGAACCCAACGACCTCACAATTATGAGTCGCACGTTTTAACCACTAAGCCACCACGGCTCCCTTATATGAGAAATAAAATTAATTGTATTTCTTTAAATCCTTACGTTGGCAATTTCGTATCTATAAAATTAGAACACTTCCATGAAACACGGAAAAAATAAACCAGTTAAAGAAATCAAGCGGATTCAAACTGTTTTTATTGAAAACATACATTAACAGGACTTGATCGGGATCAAAACTATTTTCGGTTATTTTTTAATCTATAATCAAAATACTCACTAAAATCTATATGTCAAAATACTCACTAAACGTACTCTTTCCTAATAGTTTTTAAAGTTTCGCGATTTGAACACAGAATGATTACATTACACATGACTCTCTTCTCTTCTCGTGACCACGCCGGTTGTAACGCTGCCGAACCGTCGAGGTAATTATACAATGATTCAGATCGTGATTAAGTTCTGTATGATGTAAACAGTGTGTAGTCTGTACTTCAGAGAACAGAGACTAGAGAAAGAGAAGGTTTATCCCAAAGCGGCCGCATTGTTCATACGTAATGTGTGACAATGGAGATCACATTATTACTAATTCCGGCATATTTATCGTGGTTGTATGACGTAACGTGTTCCCGATATTTCAATGTAGTTTCATGCTCTATCTCCATCAGTGTGTACGTTCCCAACACACGGATACTGCGCCACAGTGCCACGTGTCGTGTGTGTTTACTGACTTGTATTTTAAAGCTATTTCCGTTTGAACGCCACCAGAGAGTACTCGCACTTCATTTAATGGATTCGTCACATTTTCCATGATAACTCCGTTGCATAAGTAATCTGTCAGTTTGTATAACATTTTACATATTCTTGCATAAATCAATAAAAATTGCACACTCATTATAGATATGTGATGAGTGCTTCAATATGATTTATTAATTACATAACCATTCAATTTATGATTGCACAAAGCTTTGCGGCTCAATTGAAGTAGAGTTGATAGCTATATTAACAGTTTAACACTCTTCTAACAGTTACTTTGAATGGTGATACACTTTGAGAAACACTTTGATTAAAACGATCACAAAAAATTACGAAATCATGATTATTTTTGTTAAGAAAACCAGTATTATTTTCTGTTTTACTACCGACAAAGTATTTCGTTGAGAACCTTGTGGCTTAATAACATTAATAACTCATGTATATATTGATTGATATTGCTACACTTATGAATAAATTACGTAGTGACTGTTTGATGACAAAAAACGTATTCGAGTTGAGAGTGCGCGGACAACTCGCAGAGTGAGCGCGCTGGCTGCGCGGCGCGCGGATTTATTTGTTTTTATTTTACGGAAACGTTGTAGTTATTATTCACGAGTATAAGTTTAAAATTACCAGTAAAAAAATGACCCAATGCAGTTGTTTACAATTCAAGGTCACACTTATCTTTGGAAGTAAACCAATCATTCACTACGCGTCCAAGATTCCTACTGATGATTACTTGAATGATTACTTTGAAACAGCTGAAGTGATGTTAGACGTCAAACTTCCAAAGCACCGTCGTTTTTGCGACGAAAGCTAAAAATTAAATTGTATTTAGTTGGCAAACGTGCCCTTTACCTTTACGCGAGCTTATCTTTATTTCTAGATTCACGGCCTTAGTGTTATCAACACAGAGTAGCTATGAACCAGTTCTACCAATAACCATTGGCACAGTTTTCTTCAGTTTCCTGTAAATTCGTTTCATTTTAGTACCCAGTAATTTATCTCAATTACTACTTTTGAAAATGCGTCAATGTAATCTTATATCTATGTACAAACAGTCAACAATGAGCGCGCACAACCTCTTGGTAATATGAACGTAGAGTCCACAATAGTAGGTCAATTTGCCACGAATAGGTATCTGAGTGTGATTTATTTTATATCCTGTTAATTAACTAATTTGAAATGTCATGTTCTGTAATAGATAAAAGAAACGTATTCGACGACTGCTGCTCAAATGTAATCTGTGGAAAACATTTATATGGTTCCGGAATACAGCAGCTATGAAATTTGTAACATTTTTTTATGTGACATTCTAAAAATAAATGACAAATATCGGTCTAATTTTTTTAATTGTTATGATATTTAACTTTGAAGTGATGTTATAATTGATCCCAGGATCCCACTATGTTTTTGTGTAGTCCGCTTTGTCATTTTACACTTTTATTTTTAGTTTTTTGATTTTATCTTTATAAATGGTATCTCGTGTTTTTTCTTGTGTTTCTCTTTTTAGTATGAAAACTAACGTAATTATTACACATTTTAAAATGAATACACGGGTAACTCACGTTTGTAATAGTCAGTCCAGTCCGACTCAAGTTTCGATCGCGTCTGGCGATCTTTTTCAAGGCGAGTGCGCGCGCGTGTTTGCAGCTCATTTAGCACGGTTCAGTTCAGTTCGTTCATTGCTAACACGCGCGTGCACTCGCCTTATAAAAGATCGCCGGACGCGATCGAAACTTGAGTCGGACTGGACTGACTATTTCAAACGTGAGTTATCCGTGAATTAGTTTCAATTTTTAATAAAAACTTGAATAAATTGACTTAAAAGCCAAAGATTATTAGGCTATTAGGATTTGGCTATTGACAATGTCATTTGATATTTTCTAGTTAAATATTGTTTAGTAACACTTGAAACTAAATTTTCTGAACATATTTCTAAAACATGTTATTACCGTTTTTATTTTAGATTATTATTTAACTCGGCTCGGAGGTCCTTGTGGCCCTCCGTAGACCTTTATTATGTTTTTGCAATAAGTGTTTTTAAATCGCAAAAAAATTAAATGATGTATAATTTTCTTCTTCTTTTTAACAGCCGTCGTCTTAATATTCTCGTCTCTCACAAATAAAGTTATAATTACCGCTAATAGATCACAAATTACCTTAAATATCAAAATAGCAGATAATGATCATTTCACAACGCGTCGAAACATTGTCTCTCTAAGCCAAGTTCAGATTATTTGCAAGGCAACGTGTAATGTAACACGAACGTGGAAGTATTGTTTACCAACCTTCCTGATACTCTCAGCGTTCAACTAACTATTTGCGATCTTATTGTAGAGGGATACGGTCCTATTTCAAATGTTTCTGTAAGATCATTTCACGTCATTAGCGTTTGAAATTACCGCACCGATTTAGACTGTGCTAAAAAATTAGGAAATTTTGCCAGTCGTAGGTCTTAAGTAAATGTTTAAATTACGATCAACCTTACATGGGAAGTTCTTAAATATTTATATATTTTACAATATAAAATATTTATGTTAAATGTTACACTATATTGTTCTGTTTTGTTTATTTCTTTGAATCAAGAAATTCTTTTATGCACTTGAGAGCCTTCTAAAAAGTTATACATAGGTATAGTATCTTCACGCAAATACCTACCCAATTAATGTTAATTGCGTTTTAAGCACAATATGTAGAGGTTGATGGGATGTACTCCAAATTTGAGAGGATGTATTTTAAAATATATTAATAATAATAATAAATAGTAAATAGAGATTGATGTAATAGAGAATGTATTTACGGATGCATATTATTGCAGTTAATTTTAAGGGGAAAAAAGATAAACAAAAAGAATAGATATTGCATGGCGATGTAGTATGTAAATTATTTGCGTGGTGCAGTTTCATGACAGTCGTTACTGTAACATTACGTATACGTTACGAACGATCTATACCGCGCTTTATATCAATATTTATTGTCAATGATTTATCAGACAAGAACAATGAAGAGATTACCCAAGCTGGCCTCGTGCGGGTCCAATTACAAGTCCCAGGCATTATCCTCCTCTCGTGACTCCTCGTTGCTAAACTATACAAATTAAATTCAAAACTCGGATGGGAAACTACAATCGGCATCGGAGATAGATCATTTCTTGTAAATACTAGACCATGAAACTCATGATAGGTCAACGGAAATCGAAAATTTGGCTATCGAAAGATTCGCTATCTTATTTTATTTCATGGGAGATAAAATTCCGGTTACCTCCTCTTGTGAACTGCCAATGAGGTTCTATTAGATTCGGAGTATCCTAAAGATAAAATTATGTACTTAAGTATTTCTTATTACAAAGGATGACAAACAAGCCGATCTGATGAGACACGCTATCGCCTGTAACATGAGGTGTGTAAGCTCGTGGTCAATTTAGAAATATATTTTTGAAGTAGTTTTTTTTTATCGGGCGGGGAAATAGGTAGGTACTTAAAGTTTCTAGTCCTATTGCATTTCTCGAATTTGTGAGGCTTAGAATGAGCTTTTTAGCGGTGCGGTGATGAAACTCTACAAGAAATCAAACAATCTGAAAGTCGTCCTAAAAAAATAATTCGTATAAAATTTCAAGTAACTAAAACGTAAAGAAGGTCAAAGCAAAATTATTAACCACCATAAAAATATTAGGTACCGAAAAAGCGTGATAAGTACTAGTAATAAATTGCACATAAATCGTGTTAATCATATCTAATTATTGATTAAGAAACTGAAGTATTGAAACCTCCTGGTACTAAATCTTGATCTATTATGATAATATCTTTTATACTTGTTACGTGTTACCACGGGGGGTAATTCACCTTCGAAAAGTGGGCAATGTTGTGTTTAATCGCTGTTAAATAATCGATCAGTTTTAATCGCGATCACTTATAACTTATAACTGGAATGTACCAGTACTACAAGTTTTTACAGCTGATTGCAATTGTTTTTAGTTTGTGTGTTGTCCTATTTTATGGAGGGTAGAGATACGGAGTGTCATCTCATCTGCGTAGAACATTTTACACAGAGTCTGCATCCTATAAATAACAGCTCAAAAATTATCCACTACGGCGCTGGTATAGTCAAAGGGTATGGTGTGAATCTAGCAACTGTAAACGAATTGAAGTATGCTGAATTAATAAATGTAATATTATTGTCGACTAAAATGGTTACTTACAGAAAATTTCACCTACTAGCGTAGTACAAAATAATGTAGTAAAAATTACCTTCAATGAAAATATTATGATGCTAATGAGGCGCCACCCTAATTGAATGCTTTTGAACGGATACTTTGTCATGTACAGATGGAAGTGTCATCTGTTACCTCAACACTCCATAGTTCTATTGTACACTATTTTCTTGATTTCTTGTTTCTTCTCGCATCGTCGTCGTGAGGCGGGTTACTCTCTTAACTCTCTTCTTAGATATGACCGAAGAGAGCGATGGTTGACTCGAACGATGTCCTCGTTAATCTACTGAAAGAGTAGAACTGCTCGTGGCACATATGCTACATACAAATTTCAACTTTGATTACCGCCAAACTGGTAATATTCACTCATATCAAAAATAAATTCATGACAAAAAAACAACACCATTTTAGAAGTTATTTTGAAAGAAAACTAAATGCGTAACGTAACGAAGCTTCCTATCATTAAGTGTTATGATTCGTACTTAGGGTACCTCAATGAGGTCGGCCTTCGATCGTCCATTGTTCGTAGAAGAGCTATTCGAGCAGTGAACTATTCCGCGGCTTCAGAAGCGGTCACGAGCGGTCGGATTCCAACTTGGCGCTATTCTGTACTCTGTACCTCGCACACCGAAACTAGCCGCTGTGCTCCTACAGGTAGATAAAGCTCAAAACAAATATATATAAATATTATTATTACTTTTAAAATACTACCTCTATGAAACAAATATAAATAGAGTCTCCTTTAACCATATTTGAGATAATTATGATTAAAGGAGACTCCGCTTCTATATAACTAAAAGTAGTCAGTCATAGGCACTGCCAATAGAAATGATCATGTCAATTAATTTAAATAACAAAAGAAAGAGAACACAAATGGTATACATTTTCAAAATTTAAGATGAACAATTTACTGTACTATAACTACTAACCCACGGAGCCACGGAACCCCTAATATTCCATACATAACAATACTGTGTATTTTCCAAGGTAAGCTCTGCAGAGTAAGTAGGTAAGTAATATTTTATGATGTGCGAGTACTATTATTGAATTTGCCTGAGCACGTCTCACGATTTCAGAATGAGAAATCCCATTAGAACTGAACCGTCAGGTGCCTTCACGTTGCCATTCGTTGTTGTTTAAATAAATACGGATCAACCAGCCAGCTGTGGCATTTAATTGTAACATATTGCTGCATTCATCGCAAATGATTATCATAAGTTTATTTCATTTGTTTGTCTTGGAAATACTGAGCTATTTCAAAAACGCGCCAGTTGGTGGATCAGAAATACCTACTAGCACTTATCACAGCGCAAATGATTGTAAATTATAGATAGTTACTATTTATTTTTACACTAAAACAAAAACACTTATACAGGAGAAGAAAAACAATCAAACCTTATGGTTTTAATGGAAATTATTAACAAAGAGAGTGAAATGAATATTTAAGTATAGAGTGAATAGGTTTCGGTAACGTGGCTAACCATTCATCCTCAGTTTTCAATCTTTTTACCGAGTCATGTCAATTTTGTATGGAAAAGCGTCTGTATTTATTCACTCTAGTAATCTCAGAGTTGCTCCTAACTAAAATTGTTTTTATTTATGAGATAAACACGTCTTGCCGTGTAGCCATGTACAGTTAATTCAAATGAAAATGAAGTAGGTACCCGGTAGTACCTAACAAACTTGGCTATGGAAACCTTTGTGAAGCTCCATGGTGTTTCTATACGGGAAAAAACACACGGAACCATGCTCGTCAATTGTCTTCCTATAGCAGATGATACATCAACGTCTAAGGGAACAATACTTCAGTGCGCGCTGTGTACAATGGACAAGTACTCTACATTTTATCACCTAATTTATCTCAAACCACCCGCTTTACAATTACCGGCAATATATTTTGATAAAAACTAGGCCATTAAATTGATTATATCAGGTCTGGTACCTGGTGGTCATAGCTCCTTCGGCAAAACACCTCGAAACTTTTACGTAGGCAGGTACCTAAAACTAGTGACCTTAAGACGTTGATTTCCTTGTTACTCTATATCTCGATAGATCGGTATAGGTGTGTGGTAAAAGCAGGTCTTGTAGCCATTGTTTCAATGACTTAAAGTACAAATTGCCTTGACGCACAAAAGAAAATGAAATGTGGGTATCCTTTAAAACAAAATAATGGACATCGGCAAGTAGTTGAACTATGAAAAAGTCAATTCGGAATATTTAATACCTGGTTTTAAATAACTTTGCAAGTGACTGTTGGTGTGCGAATAATTCGAGTTATTTACGCAATTATAGATATTTTCTGTTAAAAGAATAAATCAAGTTTAGTGTCTCGTTCTGGAATATCTATTATCTACTTATTTTAATTAAACCAGTACTTTATTAAAGAAGAGGCTACCAATCTAACTATAACTATAACTAATTACTAGCAGTAGTGCCTCCTAGTTTTACCGGTGCAGTTTCAGTCCTCGTTATTGTTCTGCAATAAAAAGAAGCCTATGTGCTATTTTAGACTAAAATCTAACTGTGTTCCAAATTTCAACACAATCCATCCGACGAGATTGAGCAACAAACATCCAAACTTTCGCATTTATAATATTTGTAGGATAATCTAGAAGTAGTTGAATTATTCAAATAATAATTAGTTACAATTAATAAATGATCATCGTTATTACCACAGCTTGTTAGGCTACTGTGATGCACTGGCCTCGTTTCGTCGCTTAGCTCCTTGCTTCTTGTACACTCACCGGGACTCTACCGTCTCACTGAAATCGTATCGGATTAGATTTAGCTCTTTATTTATTTTGGTTTTAAACTAAACAAGAAGCAATAGAAAAGTAATAGCTATTTTAGCTTGGTGGTTGAAGGGTTTTTTTAAATATGCCTGGGCAGCATTTTTTTAAAGTACAGAATGACTGATTTAAACGCTACAACCATTCTAGATGAATTATATGTAGATACTGTAGATTTGGATATATAGATGTATTTAATAACTTTGGCTGCACATTGGACTAACTCTTGTTTTTGGTAGAAATTTCTGATGCAGATTTACCAATTTGTAACACTTCAAAAAATAATACCCATAATTATAACACTCAGAACGCAATTGAGCGGTTGTCCTATTTTGCAAACCTTTTACGGGGTCGTTGGCAAAGTTAGGTGCTGTTTTTAGCTAAATCTTAGGTGTATGTATATGCAATGAGCAAATAAATAAATAAAACTCTGTATGGCGCCATTTGGCTCTAGGTACAAGTATCGAATGTCACAAACATTTATAAAAAACTTGTCATTGAGCTAAAAATGACTGAATACGGGCCTTAACAGCATTGAATCTGGGCTGGCGTGCTTCTGCCTATAGAAGTTTACCGAACGCAAAAACGCATCGATCGACGAAAAGAATTTGTAGTGCAAGGCTGGGTGATGTAAGACACGGATCGTCTTTTTCTGAACTATGTTCCATTAAATACTTACACTTGTCTGTTTGGAATCTGTCTCACTTTGAACTAAATAACTTGTTGTCTCGAGACGACTCGCGATTTCAACAGAGTCTGCATTTGTTACTAACCAAGCTACATCCAAAGTTAGGTGAACTTTCTTTTTATCTATAATAATACTCGTAGAAATGAGCTTGACCAGATGGCGACGATGCGGTCTACGGTGGAATATTTAGAACATTATCATACATACGAGTATATATTGGTAAAAGCAATTTACAAGTCAAAAAACAATTACAAAGACATGCCAGAAATAAAATAAAACTATTAAGTTGTAAATCAAGAAATTACATTTCAAGGAAAATTTGCAATGGTGCTGCGATGACACAGGCAGACGCACACACACACACATATACACGCGCCAAACTAATAACACCCCGTCGTTTTGGGTTCTGGGGTTAAAACAGTGGTTTTATTGTTTTGATACGGATGTCTTTTAATAATTTTCAAATTAGATTCGCTTTGTTACCGGGACCTTGGAAGTAAATCCGGTTCTGTGGTTCCAACTACTAGTTAACTTCTCGTGCCGAGATCTCGTAAAGTTAATTGATTTTGATACGTACTCCGCAATAAATTTACAAAGTAAATTATTGTTTCTATTAAGATTACATAAAAAGGACAATAAACCGCAAGGTGCAATTTTCTTACCTACGAGAATGAATTAAGTTTACCTACTGTTGTTTCGTATATTTTTTCTTCAACGTTAAATTCAGTAGGTACAGTAAACGCTGCATTTATTTATCTTAGTAGTATATTTATCTAAACTAGCGGCCTGCCCCGACTTCGTTCGGTTTGAACAACTCATCTAAATAATCATATCTACATATGTTCCTCAGGGATGTATAACTCTAAAAGTATAAAAAAAGGATGAATTGATATTTATTCAGTAGTTTTTGAATCCATTCATTACAAAACATACATAAATACAAACAAAGCGTTGATCTTCATAATAATAGTAAAGAAAAATATATACTATAGGTACACATTTTTTCATATACCTAGGTAATTTAGTTATTGAGTTGTGCGTCGAGTGTTAGCTCGGAACCCAGTAGGTATCGCCGGTTACAACGACATGCTTTGCTGAAGTAATTACTTGGCAATGTTCCACTTCCTGGGCCAAGCTTTATTATCTGTTGAGAAATGTGGACGTAGTTAAACTAACAGTCGTTTAATTTCATTTTGTAATTGACAGGTTGTAAATGGCATCTAAGTGCGCCTATGTAGGCAATGTAATTGGCTAAGCTCAGCGTGTCAATAAATTTTAAGCCACAGATTTACGGGACATATGTGAGCCAAAAAGCTTTATTCTATATATTAAATAGAATGCGCGTCATGCCCATCATGCCACGTAACTATTTGACCATGAAGATTTCAAATCACTGCGCTCGTCACTCGCCTAATTATTAAATTCCCTTACGTCTGTTTATCGCCGTATTAAAAATGTGACCACCTGGTCGTAAGCGCCTCTACTAGAGCTGTCTTCAAATCGCGAGCGAATCGCTTCTTTCGAGGTAAATACGCTTCATCGTAAACAGTAAGATTGTATAAATTCATTCCATTTACCATCATCAACTACACCGCTAATATAAAAACAATATTTTGTCATTTCATCCGAACGTATAAAATTTGGTATGTTATTATAAAGTGAGTCCTATATAATAATTATCGAACTCCACTAAGAAGTTTGTTTGATCATCTACATGTAGTGTAGATGATCACTCTTTAAGTCACAATTTTGCTTCAGTTTGATCATAGAATAGACGAATCGTAGTAAAACGTTTGTCTGTGTTCTTTGACCTGTCGCGAAAGTGGATCGATTTATGTTAAAATAAATAGCCGGAGGGTGCTACGCGATTTGTTCATACATTTTACATATTTGATGTGTTGCCAATGTTGTCGAATTAATTTATGGGCATTTAATTGCGTATTTTGCGAGCAGGTTGGGTTTTATGCGAATTAATGTTGAGTAATATTTAGGCGTGAAAATATTATATTTCGATCAAGTCAGAACATAAACAGAGAGTGCAGTTTCAAGTTGTTAGTTGTTGGTTGCCAATTTTGTTTGTTAGGCCAAATTTGTTCAATTTATGTTTAGGTGAAGTAATTACCTAGTTGGTTTGTACAAGTTTTCGTTTATCAATTTTACATAGACGTAATTGTTGACTAGCAGTGCCCCGCGGTTTTACCCGCGTAGTTCCCGTTATTTTCCGGGATAAAAAGTTGCCTATGTGTTCTTCCAGACTATAACCTAACTGTACTCCAAATTTCAGCCCGATCCGTTCATACGTTACGGCGTGATTGAGCAACAAACATCCAAACATCCATACTTTGACATTTATAATATTAGTGGGATTATATAGCACCTACCTATCTAGTCAAACATGGTAAAATGAATCATAAGTAATGTTTCTAGTTTCAGTGAACCATTAAAATTAGTTCTATTCACTTGATAGACTGCGTTCAATCTATTGTGTCGCCAGCCGGTTGCCAGTATCCTCATGATATTTTCCTTCACCATTAAAGACAATGGCAATGACAAATTTGTACATCTGCAATTAGAAAAATACGTACAGGTGCAGACGGGATCAAACCTCGACCTCACGATTGTGAATCGCACGACCTACCCACTAAGCACTAAACCACCGCGACTGTACACTGTACAGCCACTAAACTAATAAAAAACAACAAACTACATTATCCTTGGCCTCAAGGCCGGAACTTCGAAACGAATAAGCCGACAGAACAGGCTCAAGTGGAATTTGTCTCACAATTATTTATAAAACAGTGTTTCGATATGTAATTTCTTATAATGCCTATATTACTCTAATCAAGGTGATACTAGTTGTAAGATCTTGCTTAATTGCCATTGCAGCATTAAGTTTTTAATAAATAGTTAATTTCGCGACATATTAGGCAAGTTGTTTGTAAGTCTCGGACCCGAAAGGAAGGAAATGAGCTGATTAACATTAACGAACGTCAATACTTAACAAAATCCTAGTTTTAATCATTTAAGTGCCGATAAAAAGTGTCTGCGGACGAGGTTAGATGCAATTCATGTTAGCTAATTGTGACATGGTAACACTTTACTGAGACACTGA
Source organism: Ectropis crepuscularia (assembly GCA_963693475.1). Taxonomy (NCBI): domain Eukaryota; kingdom Metazoa; phylum Arthropoda; class Insecta; order Lepidoptera; family Geometridae; genus Ectropis; species Ectropis crepuscularia. The sequence continues at coordinate 42,427,414 of OY856338.1, forward strand.
AATGTATTCAGAGTACGTTAGCTTTGACATGATCTAGCACTGGTTGTAACGGTGAATGAAACATCGTGAGGAAACTGCTGTGTTCCAGTAAAGACCTCTTTCCAGGACTCGTGTCATCTGGGAACCCGTACTGGACCAGCGCGGTGGGTTGCAACCTTGGGAGAGAACGTCCCGAGTCCCATCCTTTGAACACAGTTATTTACGCTGCCATCCTGCCATGATTATTTCGCACTATTATTTAAGCACAATCGTGTATTTTTAAATACCTTTGAACGATTTAAAAACATAATTAAAAAATATGTAGGTACATGATCACTATAATAGCCGAGTCCTCTCGGAGTTATTCTGTTCAACAGTTATTCTACAGCTAAGCTGTAATGTGAAAACATTACTGTGTTCCGATTTGATTGAACATTTTACAGAAAAAATACGGACAAAGAGGATTAGACTGATACAAAAATGTAAAAGTTGCAACAGTATAAGAATACGAGGGTGCCCAGGGGGCTAATAATCTTGTCTTTAACCTTCGTTTGTTGAAATACTACCCGAAGTTAAGTGTTAGTCTCTATAGTGGAGGCCCAGGGGCACGGGCCTCGGTTGCCCTCCCCTGAATCTGGCCCTGGTGATATGGATCACACGCACTAATCCCAGAATAATGCGATCACGACTAAAATACCACAATTGCAATGAAATTTCACCTTTGTTGTTATTTGAAGTTAAACTCTTTTGGTCCATTTTGTTAACTAATCCAAGAAAAAAAATAGATAAAATATAATTCAAAATGTCTTAAATTAATAATAACTAGACAGACTCTTAATAGTAACTAGACAGCCTTCCCAATGTGGGTGTTTCGATCATATTATTATGCTTCATTACTCTTACTTTTTGATCCCATTTCAGTAACGCCACTGTAAAATAAGCAGCGGTTATGAAACGACTGTTACACTGATAACGATGTGTTTGACCCGATGTTATCGTCTTTAAGCGCTTTAAATGCGTAAGAAGCCAGGAAAAGGTTGTCGCAATAAGTAATTCGAATTGTGTTAATGGTTCGACGCTGGAAACTTCAGCGCTGAAAGCGAAAGCTTCTCAAAACAAATGAGACTGGAACTGGTTTGTGAGGCGCTTTTATGTTGCCGCCTTTAGTGGGCCGGATATTTTTATGTGTTTTTTTTTAATCGCTGATATGTTTGCACTTGACCGCTTTCTTGCCATCTCACTTGATGCTAAATCACAATGCAGTCTATGATGGAGCGTGTTTACCGCGAAGAAATTAGTAGATACATTTATTTATTTAGTTACGAAAACTAAAAAAAAAATTTGCACCGTTTGTATATGTATTTCTTTCTTATCTGTCTTACAAAAAAAGAAGCAATTTATTTTGAAAGTCGCACTATTCGGTTGTGTTCTTAGCTATGATTCATCAAAATCGCTTCAGCAGTTTCAAAATTATGAGATATTTTGTTAACTGCGGCAGAAGTTAACAAAATACCTTGTGACATGTAGGTATACATGCATCTTGACTACCTCTCGTTATTCAATAGATACATAATTCCAATTTACGGACGAATAAAAATGAATAATTCATGAGTGATAATCCGCGAAACTATGAAATTATCTACGATAATAAAGTGGAATAGACAATGAGCATTTTATATGAACAAAAGAAAATATGCTCATTGAATTTTGATCAAGATTGTCGAACAAAGAGTTAAGAGTTTCCTCAACAACGGGCTTTGAGAAGCCATTAGTGATGTATCTGTTGTGTATCTAAAGTGTTTGCTGCACAAACCATTCAAATATCAAATATGTAGGTACTAATAAGTTTTCAAAGATGCGTCTCTACTCAATAAATCTCTTACAGGTATTTATTTATTTTCGAGATTTATATTATACGCTAGCTTTTAGAAAAAGTTAGTAAAATCAAACTGGAAAATTATTATCGACACCTATTTTCATTTATTATTTTGACATAACTACCAAAACTACACAATTGTGTCGGAGTTATGTTTCGGAATGTATCGGTTCTGACCATTTCTTTTCGTTCGCACATTTCTACATTTATATGTAAGTCGTACCTACTCGTTACTTGTACTGAGGTAGCTTGGCAGAAAGCTAATTTCTGCTGTGTTGACATTAATTTGTTTAATGTCTGACAGATACGTGAACAACTGGACATGCAACATAATGAACGACAAGCTGATTAGGATGATTTTCCAACCTTAAACCAAATTCTGTGGGGTTAATTTAAATCTACGTTCACTCGAAATTCGATTTAAACAGCACAAATCGGTTAACCAACTGGCGTCTACCAGTGTACAACCGCCTTAAGTCCCAGAGGCCAAGTGCGATGTAGCGCCTTACATAATGCTTTGTCATAACATTTTTATTGATATTATTATTGCGTAACAATAGCCACGACCAGATTTTGACTAGGCTGTTGAGACAGACCTCGCCGACGACTCACAGACATACAGCTATAGCTCAGGCTCACCTCTTACCCGAACCAGCAAAACTTTAATTAACAAGATAGTCTCAAAAACGACGTGAAATCAAATTTGAAATTTCAAAACGAATGTTGATATGGGTTCAGTTTAATTATACTCTCATAGTTAGCTCAATCTCATACACACGTTAAAGCCGAGACGTATGCCCTATGTATGTTTAAATGGATGAGAGACTTACAGTTTTTGAGCTGACATTTGTGTTCCTCCCCCAAAGTATCTTACTTACTTATTATACATAGAAACACCCAGATACAGTACAAAAAATTTAAATAACTCCCTGGGTCGCGTCAACCGTGTCTTTCCACGCAGTTTAGGCATTGAACGCCTTGGCCGCAATTAAATTATGTTTAATAAACTGATGTATTTTCTTAGTTTTTCGTTACTAATTACAACCTAACCTAACCTATCTAACTTATTCTTTTTATTTCAGGTAAACTTCAGCATTTGTAAAGCAAGTCAGGAACTAACCGAATATGTGAAGGAGTGGTCGAAATTATGTAAGTACATATCAGTAAGATCATGTTATAACGGTTATCATGTAACTATCGAAGAAAACATAATATTAAGCTTTAGTTACTTTGTTTTTTGATAATTTTTGGATTAATTTTAATCTTATTCGAATGTGATTATAATGCAACCATGCGAACAAAAGTGTAAATCTTTTGGTCATGGAAAAGTAAGTCATAAAATAAGTCTCTAGTTCAGAAGTCTCTAGTTAGTCTTCTGTATAATATACTGTGGCATGCATATATACAGAAGAGGAGTTGTGTCGGTTTATGACCGACACAAGCTCTTGGTTTCGAAGTCGAAAATGAGTTTAAAGATTTCACAGTTTTTTGCGTGGAAAACTAGGACAACAATTATCCTATAATTAATTATTATCCTCACAATGTTTCCTTTCGCCGTTATGTTGATAAGAGCTTGTACAACTGCACTTGAAAAAGTTCTCAAAATTATCGAACCAAAAATCTTAGAAGTAGCTCCTTCATGCCATTGACCCAACACTGGTACCCTATTACCCTCGCGTTGATTGCAGTCGCCGCTCGGCGTTAATGAAACGAATGCTGGTCAAACGAATAGGTAATTATGTTTTAATTACGAGGTGTAAAACAATCTCTAATTCGAGATTTCTCTGTGTGAATCAACAAAAAGTTCCCAAGAGTAACTTTCGCTCCGTCATTATCGAGGTAATTAGTCGATTGCTAAATTAAAATGGTTAATAACGCGCTTTTATCTGCGCGGTAAAATAAAACAAAACCCACAAATCGTTTTACGGTTAGTTTATGGTTAGAAAAAATAAGAAAGGGAAAAGACATAACGTTAAGGTCAGGGTCATGGCTGTTTGTTGTTTTTTTGACCCGAATTTTTATAAAAGAATAATATTGGCAGTCATAAGGAGATCCGATAGAAAACTTACAATGTATAACAAAAAGCTCCAGCCCATATCCTGCCAAACTAAAAATGTCGAACCGTCCGGTTCTCCCTATCACTTCTACCGCGGACCTGCAGCCTGTAGGCCCTTCCTCCGAAGGTATTCTGATAAACCAGACAAGGAAACATTTTGAAAAAGCTATCTTTAAACACCTCACGAGGCTAACAAAACGTCGGCGTCGTGAGCCTCTATAATGTTGTAGAGGTTCAAAAGCGTTGACTACCGCTTACCATCAGGAGACCCCGTATGCTAATTGCCACTCATTCTATAAAACAGCTTTAAAAAATTAAGTATTTTTAAACAGCAGTAATATTGCACAATACAACACCTGTGAAGCTGTTGTATTGTTTCATTCAGTTTTACAAGTAAAGTAACCTGTGTAGCAACAGATATACTGCTGTTACGGATGTCGGTGCCGTGAACTCACAAGATCTCACCCTTCGATGCTCCGCCGGCTTTCCGACGCTACGCTCCTACGCCGATATATTATCATAACCGAACCAAACGCGAACCCATAGGATTGTTCCCTGTCAAAAGCTGCTTAATGCGGCAAAAAATGTTCAAAAAAAAAATGATAATGACGTGAAACGAACTCAAAAGGATAATGTTTGAGTTAGATTTCGTAATACGTACGAGTGGTTTCCGAGTCGGAACGCCGCCGCCGCCGCCGCCGGCGTCGCTGCAGCCGAGTGGCCAGGTGTAGGGACACGGCAATGTTACGACGTTTTGAATAAATTACGGCGAATTCCAGCGACATGTCACCTTGCGCAGGCGCAGCGAGGCTGTGTCTCCAGCCCGGGTGTGAGGCGAACAGTTCACATTGTTCCACTCAGATTGTAGTACCTTTTGATTGTGCATTTGGGTATTTATTTTTTAATGCTATGGATATTATATTATTATAATTTATAACATCGTTTAAACACTAAAGTGTATTGTTTTCGAGTAAGTATGTATAATAAGTATGTATTTAAAACTATATAAGTATTATATCAGCTATCTGGCCGCCATCACACAAGCTTTGCTTATTTTGGGGTCAGATGGTGTTGTGTGTAAATTATTGTCCACCAATATATTTATTTATAAGTATATTTATACGTATTTTTTTACGTTGCGCGCGCGCATCGTCATGAGATACTGACACCCTGAAGCTAGCCAACATTGTAACTAACTTCAGGTTACCACCTTTTTCGTTGAAAATATTTTCTATTCAATGGTTAAAGTTAGACTTCTTAACACGATGTTATTATTTTAACTAGTGTTATAATATTCAGATATAATACGATTCCTTGAATCACATGTATGTATTTATTGTCATATAAGTATTATATCAGCTGTATGATTCGCATAATACAAGCTGTTTGCGCTTAACTTTAAATTTAAGAAATTACAGGGCTTAGAGATATAACAACTTAGATCTCTGGGTGACGAGCGCAGTGCGGTGCTAGGTAATGATTTGGCTCTTCATGTTCCAATAGCTGCGTGTCACTGTGCTGTTATGTGGCAGGCATGTTGCTTACCATCAGGCACATGTCCTGCTCGTCTCGTCACTCTTTATTTAAAAAAAAAAATATCTCTACTTCCATACCTCAGTGAAATGGAAAACTAATTTACGTTTAGACTTTCCTGAATATACTCACGTAAGCCTAAATAGCTTCAGAAACACGGCAGTTAATTTGGTTCGTGTGTAAGTTCCACAGATAGATCCTATCTCTAATTCCATCCTACTACAAATCACTCCCACAATCGCTCTACAAATTGTACGAACTACATAAGTAATAAATTAGGTATATACAGTTCGGCCATCGGCTCGCTATGGCCTGTCAGGTAGATATATCACGAGCGCGGAAGCGGCGGCGGCGGCGGCGGCGGCTCCTTGCCTCGTTGGTCGATGTAGGCCGACCAGTGCACCGCTAAATGCCACGGAGCACAGCTAACTTTCACATCCAATGCTGATTATGATTTGTAAACGGATAATTAGGCCTCTCTGTCGCCACAGCTGTGACAGGTGAGGGACTACAGATTAACAATCCACAAATATTCACTAAAACGTAGCTCGCAAGGTCTAGATTCAGGTGGCACATCTGGAGCGTTTTTTTATGCATAGCTATATTTATCTCAATACCGTTTTGTTGCTATTATTGTTGAGACTGGGTAAACTGAGACAATACTAGAGTCTGGAGATTGTCGGGGCTTATTAAGTCGTAGGCTAAGAGCTAAGTAGTCAACGGAAGCTCTTCCTAGCTTCGTAGCTATGAAGAGCTTCCGTTCTCTCCTGTCTGGCTCGTGCCTGGTGCAGAGGTAGGACGCAGCTAGCAGCACGGCAAAGTGGCCAGCACTGGGAATCTTAACACTGGGCGACGTGGCGGTTTGCTTGTTGTATATACAATCTATACTTACCATAATGTACGAGTACTGGCTGACCAGGCAAATGTTGAAAACACATATTATTAAGTGGTATGGAATGTTCCGAAAATCGTATCTGGCGTTCTCGGGAAACCAGGTAACATACATAAAAAAATGGTGGGCGAATCGATAACCTCCACCTTTTTGAAAATCGGTTAAAATTCAGCTTCAACATCATAAACAGATTATGAATATAGAGAAAACAATTAAAGTAATTCAAGAACAAATAAGCTATAATTATACTTAAACAAAGCAATTAGAATAATTACAATTGATTCAAACAATTTACGTAAAGTGCAATAAAATGTCATCGTGTCATGGAGAAATGTGGGTAATTGCATGCTGGCAGTTTGGTTTGTCCACAGATCAGGTATAATTAGGAGAAGGCAATTATCATTTATTAAGAAATTGGTCTAATTTTATTTACAGCCCTTGAATGAGGTTCTACACATAATCAATAAGTTCAACTCAGTTGCAAGCGTGCTTAGGATACTGGCGCCATGACCTCGTTGAATATATAGAGTGCTACTTACTGTAATGTTTTATGCAGAAACTTACATAACAACAGACTGCTGCAAACTGATGACTAAATACAACAAATACTGTGTCTCAAAATTGTTTGAACGAAATCAGAATCGTTTTTACTATTAAATACATCTACTGGTCTAAGTACAAATAAAAACGTTTACGCAAATGAATATTCAAGTAGAATTCTCTACGCGAGTATTAACGCAGCATTTCTTTTATCTCTTGAATCGGTTGTAAATGATTATGATCTTGAAACATCTTTATGCTAGTTATTTTATAGGATAACTATTTACGTTTTACGACAACTTGTTAAACAAAACATAATTTGAAATTCATGAATATTTTCTTATCATATAATTAATTGAAAGCTTATTTTTGCAGTGAAAACTTCTTTGGGCGCGTCTCAAATTTTTCGTGGGCTGTGAATTAAATTCTAGCGTCACGCTCGGGAATGATAAGAAATCTTCAGCTAAACTCGGGACCATAGCCATGCTTATGGCCACGCCCTCCGATTTTAACCGCGTAGTTTCCAAAGTAAGCTATCAAACGCTGAGATATAAATTTTCACTTCTATCGGCAGTTCCAATGACTGCCAATTTTTTTAAAAGTTTGGGTTGGTTTCATTATCTTCTTAAAACTAATGAGAATCCAAAAGTTTAATCATATTTATTAATAATTTCCCAAATTATTTAAAGTTATCAAAATATTTCAAAGTTCACACTTCACTTACGAGTACAATTAGAAAATGGTGATATTTTAGTTTAAATTAAATATGCAGTGTGCACAGTTGTTTAAGCCATATCTATTAATTTCTCGGTCGGTGTGTGTAAAAATGTCACAAGGCAGGCTGGGTCTTATAAAATTCTAATTGGTCTGATTTTGGATCGAGACTCGGCTATATAGTGGGGGAGCCTAATATGAGATTTTTGGATTTACTCGAGCGCAGCAGTTATAAGGGATTATTATGACTTTCTATCCTTTTACTACCGTCTGGGAGGGCTATCAGTAGACATCTTAAGAGATGTAGTACTCATGAAGTAGGTATGGTAAAATTACTGTATAGGTATTATATGTAATGTTTGTAGGTAGGATATATTTAGATCTTCAGGTATGCTCTAGGAATGTGTGCATGTACTTATAGTTACTACTAAATTTAGGTCAGTAGGCCACTGAGCCTTCTACTCTTATCCAATTCGATAGGCCACCTGAGGCTTCTGCTGCTTACAAAACCTGATTAGCATTTACACGATGATCGAGTAAATGCACGTTTAACATCGTGGGCTCCCGCGTAAAGCCTAGATACAATCTACATTGACTGTTTGGAATGATTGAATAAACATGAATATGTGACTATTTTGCTTTTGCGCAGCAATTTGTTATCAATCAATCCTTTTCGAGTTTTACTGGAACATTACCAAAATATTTTCAACAGATAATAAAAATACTGGCAGTGTGGTTGTCTATTTGAACAACTGTACCCTCAATGACTCTCTCAATACCACAACTAAATTTTAACCTAAACTTAATGTAAATGTTAGTTTAGATTTAACTAATTTCTATACGTGTCTAAAAACCTAAATGCTCTAAAAACCTCAAAACATTTAGGTTTTTAGGTACGTGTGTTTTTGAATGGTACACTTATTTTGCTTGATTTCAAGCTCGATTACACAACAAAAGTAATTCATAAGTAGGTACTTACCTCAGTAGGTAAGTGCATTGGAGTATACTTTCAAATGAGCCTCGAAAGTCCTTTCAAATAAGAACATCATTTTTGCGTAGACCCGTTAGGGGCTTAAACTCGTGAATTTACACAATCGTAATTTAAATAGAAGCTGATTGTTTCAAGACGTTTTTCTGGCGCCAACAATTTAATTGTTATGAATTCGTATTTGTGTTATTCTTTTGTGTTTTCGTTTCGTTCGTTTTATGCAGATGAATAGCAACTTTAGCATAATTACTAATTAGCATTTTAACACAGTATTAGACTTAAGCACTATTTAATCTATTTCTGAGCAGCTTTGAATAACTTATCTATTAAATTGGTCATAATAGTGCGGCCTCGTGACTTAGGTGGTAATAGTAAGACTGGCCACAAAGGCATTGATTGTGTTTTCGATTCCCTATGTTTTGATTCGGATTGATACGATATTTTGTCTTTGAGTTGGTTTGTTTTAAGAAGCGCGCTCCAAATATAGTGGACCGCATAGCATTTAACACCTGACGAGATGGCAGTCAAGCGTAAACCACACAACAACAACAAAAACAGGAAAAACGTGTTCTGTTATGAATGCAGATTTCTTTTATGTCTAAGAATGATATTATTTACATGAATGTAAATAGATAGAAATAATGTATAACATAAATATTATATTTGACTCACATAGTACAAAATATTCTTAGTTTTCGTTCCTTAAAAACATATAATGTAGTTACTGACACACGTCGTTAATTCAGACACAGTCTCTTTTCCTAGCTAAAATAATTGTATTTAAAAAATGCGCAAGAAATTGTTGTGAGTCTACCAGATTTTATTCATCGCAGACAATCAGAGGTTCTCATACGAGTGGATCGCAATTTTGCGTTTTCTTTCTATTAGTTATTTACATCCTTACTTGGCGGTGCTTCTGCTCTAGCCCTTCAGCTGCTTCAGCTGCCTTCAGCAGGCAGCATAAGACGTTTTAACTCTATTTGGTGGGCAACTTAAGCCCAATAGTGAGACTTGTAAGTGCTTGAAAATGCCCTCGTTTCGTAATATTATATGTAACTTTCCGCGTGAAGTAGACAAACCCTTTCCAGTGGTGAAAGTTTCGTCGGAATTATGTCGAACTGTCAGGTTTCACAATATAGTGTCGTAATTTTATAAATATCGGGAAATGTATTTTATTCCGAGTGCTCGACTAGGTAGAGTGATACTCTCTCGGGCGCAGACTAGATAGAGTGATACTCTGTCGGGCGCAGACTAGATAGAGTGATACTCTCTCGGGCGCAGACTAGATAGAGTGATACTCTCTCGGGCGCAGACTAGGTAGAGTGATACTCTCTCGGGCGCAGACTAGATAGAGTGATACTCTCTCGGGCGCAGACTAGGTAGAGTGATACTCTCTCGGGCGCAGACTAGGTAGAGTGATACTCTCTCGGGCGCAGACTAGGTAGGGTGATACTCTCTCGGGCGTAGACTAGGTAGAGTGATACTTTAGTGTAGTCATAAGTATAAGTTTTGACTAACAAATAATACACTGTAAGGACTGATTCAGATCAGGTAGGGCTATCGAAAACAAAAATATTTTTTCAAATCAGAATTAAAACATATATCCAGTTTAAAATAAATACAAAAATACCGTCAATGTATTGTACTGGCGTATCGGGACAATCTATATTAATTTAAAGCGAATGTCAATCAAGTTCTCTCTCCGATGGTCTCGTTTTATTTGCGCGTGCGCACTTAACTACAGCGTGTAACATGCCAGCCAAGTCGGCAAGTTTTTGTTATAGAGCGACGAAACGAGCAAGACATACATTTGACGGTAAGCAACGCCTAACAGCACAATTCCACGCAGCATGAAGAGCCTAAATAGCATTTTCTCTAGATATTTTCTATTTAAAAACATTAAGAAGAAAATGCCTGCTTAGGTTAGTTTAAAAAAAATTGAGAGAACGTCTTACTTTCAAGTTAATGTTATTTTTTTTTATGTAACCTCATAGTAGTACGTATGCCTCAAAGTTTAAGTATATCAATAAATTGTGGCCACCATTTTTTGCACAGTTACATCTAGCTGCAAACTAAGCAGACCTTATGGTACGAGTCCAGCAGCTAGCTGATGTGAACAGACATGGATAGATGAACGTTTGCTACGAGTCTAGCAGCTAGCTGATGTGAACAGACATGGATAGATGAACGTTTGCTACGAGTCTAGCAGCTAGCTGATGTGAACAGACATGGATAGATGAACGTTTGCTACGAGTCTAGCAGCTAGCTGATGTGAACAGACATGGATAGATGAACGTTTGCTACGAGTCTAGCAGCTAGCTGATGTGAACAGACATGGATAGATGAACGTTTGCTACGAGTCTAGCAGCTAGCTGATGTGAACAGACATGGATAGATGAACGTTTGCTACGAGTCTAGCAGCTAGCTGATGTGAACAGACATGGATAGATGAACGTTTGCTACGAGTCTAGCAGCTAGCTGATGTGAACAGACATGGATAGATGAACGTTTGCTACGAGTCTAGCAGCTAGCTGATGTGAACAGACATGGATAGATGAACGTTTGCTACGAGTCTAGCAGCTAGCTGATGTGAACAGACATGGATAGATGAACGTTTGCTACGAGTCTAGCAGCTAGCTGATGTGAACAGACATGGATAGATGAACGTTTGCTACGAGTCTAGCAGCTAGCTGATGTGAACAGACATGGATAGATGAACGTTTGCTACGAGTCTAGCAGCTAGCTGATGTGAACAGACATGGATAGATGAACGTTTGCTACGAGTCTAGCAGCTAGCTGATGTGAACAGACATGGATAGATGAACGTTTGCTACGAGTCTAGCAGCTAGCTGATGTGAACAGACATGGATAGATGAACGTTTGCTACGAGTCTAGCAGCTAGCTGATGTGAACAGACATGGATAGATGAACGTTTGCTACGAGTCTAGCAGCTAGCTGATGTGAACAGACATGGATAGATGAACGTTTGCTACGAGTCTAGCAGCTAGCTGATGTGAACAGACATGGATAGATGAACGTTTGCTACGAGTCTAGCAGCTAGCTGATGTGAACAGACATGGATAGATGAACGTTTGCTACGAGTCTAGCAGCTAGCTGATGTGAACAGACATGGATAGATGAACGTTTGCTACGAGTCTAGCAGCTAGCTGATGTGAACAGGCATGGATAGATGAACGTTTGCTACGAGTCTAGCAGCTAGCTGATGTGAACAGACATGGATAGATGAACGTTTGCTACGAGTCTAGCAGCTAGCTGATGTGAACAGGCATGGATAGATGAACGTTTGCTACGAGTCTAGCAGCTAGCTGATGTGAACAGACATGGATAGATGAACGTTTGCTACGAGTCTAGCAGCTAGCTGATGTGAACAGGCATGGATAGATGAACGTTTGCTACGAGTCTAGCAGCTAGCTGATGTGAACAGACATGGATAGATGAACGTTTGCTACGAGTCTAGCAGCTAGCTGATGTGAACAGACATGGATAGATGAACGTTTGCTACGAGTCTAGCAGCTAGCTGATGTGAACAGACATGGATAGATGAACGTTTGCTACGAGTCTAGCAGCTAGCTGATGTGAACAGACATGGATAGATGAACGTTTGCTACGAGTCTAGCAGCTAGCTGATGTGAACAGACATGGATAGATGAACGTTTGCTACGAGTCTAGCAGCTAGCTGATGTGAACAGACATGGATAGATGAACGTTTGCTACGAGTCTAGCAGCTAACTGATGTGAACAGACATGGATAGATGAACGTTTGCTACGAGTCTAGCAGCTAGCTGATGTGAACAGACATGGATAGATGAACGTTTGCTACGAGTCTAGCAGCTAGCTGATGTGAACAGACATGGATAGATGAATAATAAATACAACTACTACTTAATTAACGTAAAAACTTCGGAATGTGTCGGATAAAACTGTACAGTAATGTACATAAATACTTTGTAAAGTGTGCATTACAGCCGCTATCTGGCTTCTATAGGTACAAGCTTTGCTTAATTTTCGGCTAGAAGGTGATTTGAAAAAGAGTATCAACTAACGTTTATTTTATTTTTAATTTATTTATTTAAAATACTAGCGGACCGTCTCGATTTCGCTCGGGTAATATCACATATACACGTGATTTTTTTGGTTACGAATTATTAAGTGCTCATCTCATAGTAGGTAGGTACAGCTGGAAAACCGCGAGAATAGTTTTAAAATTTCAAAATAAGATAATGTAATATGTTTCTCTTGTAGGTATTTGTGTTGTGAAAATTAAATATTGCAAAGCTATGAACAATAAAGATCTTTTATTTTTGATAGCTTTTGCCATCAAAATGAAATATTAGTAAACGGCTCAATAATTAGAGTACTTCGTTTCTATAGCATTAAGAAACCTGTTAAACTGCAAATAAAAATAAATTGTTAACTGTTAATTGTGTACTGACATTCCTAAAACTACTCCTTATTAGCGAGCGCACAACGGTTAAAATGACTTGGCTTATCGAATCTTACAATAACATCTCAGTTAAGACATGATTTCATTTAGTCAGATAGCAATGCAGGTTGCATAATCTTTATGTGCTTCATAATTGTTTTGTAAAGATCTGCAAGTATACATAAACGTTAACATAGTTACATAAATTTACTCCTCTGTTTTAAACTCTAATTAAACGTTTTACTCACCAAATAAGTGTAAGAATTTGAAATCACATCTGTTGGCAATGCACCGATCTCGCCCGCAATGCGCGATGCCATTGGTATTCGGGTCGCTTACAAATAAGAAAGAGATTATCTTAAATGGACTTAATGCTGTCATAATTAACTTTTAACTTCCTCTAAAATGAGATACCGCAGGAATTAATGCTGTTTGCGTTTCACATTTATCCTACTCTCAGATTATAACGCGACTTTCGGAACCAAAAGTCTGCGGTGGGTTGGATGAAGTCAGGTACGAGGTACGAGTCATTCTGTTTACAAGTTATTGATATTAAACGAACGACAAATGTTAAGATTTATGATCAGATATTTTTAAAGTTTTGTTATGCGGTAGTTGAATATCTGTTTTGGTTAGATGTTCATCCTTGAAAAAATACGATGTTTACTATGGTGGTAACAAGCGATATGGGGCACGGATTTAATTAGATTTTCACCAACGTATATTGTCCAAGAAAGATAAACCTTTTTTGCTGGAAATTGTGGGAAATTGTTCTTTGTTATGGCTGATATTTATCTTAACAAAATCTATTCGGTGTAGTTAAGGTTTGAGGTAGCTCGCTTACCCAGTAAATACTCTTTGTTAGAAGTAACCCAGAAATATATTGCGCACGGAATATGTACTCATATTTAAAATTGTTTTACTACTTTCGAAGAACTTTCTAAAATTAATTAGTATTGTTCCGAATATTAACAGTCTGAGTAATAAATGTATTTGCTAGTTCATTGTTAGTTTTTAATGTTTAAAGAATTTTAAATATTCTAAGGCCGTCGACGAACGAAAGCGAAAGCCGTTATAACCGAATTGACATTTCCTTAAACCGTTCCCATATTCTCGCGTATGTACACTATAAAATACGTAACAGCTGTCATTAAGTTATTTACACGGCACATTGTTCTCGTGTTATTCTCCAACTAAGCGATATGTTTTGCGAGTTAAACACAATGCTTTACATGGGGGCCTTCTAGTACCAACAAAACTAGTCCAAGGTCGTCTTGGATTTGTTCCTTGAAAATATAGCTAGTAAATAAATAAAATGAAGTGACTTTGAGAATGATATGAGAGCTTTTTTGATGTGAAAAATAATGTTGCGTTTAGTACTTTTTGGTAGAAGAATATCTTTGTAGGTTCGGGACACCGTCATACTGACATAGCGAGATTTGCGTAGCGAGCGAGCCGCTATTTGAATGGGTGAAATTTTGTGATATGTTGATATTCGTAGACACATCACACTCGAGCATTTAACAATTGTAATAACTGAGTACGGGAGTCGTACGGCTGCGGATGGCATCGCCTCAGTCCATGGCGTCTTGACCAGCCTCCGCGGCACTGGCCTGGCCGCCGTACGCCGTCGCCGTATGAAAGTTACATTCTTTTCACGCTAATCATTGTTCGTTTTTTGTAAGACAGAGATAAGTAATTTACGCCTGTCTCCTCAGATACCATTTATAACGTGCGAGACAGCCCGTCACTTTCCATAGGACTGCGTCATGGCATTGTGAAGGTTAAACATTATATTTGGCAAAATTCGAGGTAATTATACTTGGGCGTCATTAGTAGTGAATGAAATGATTTTAATAAGAAAAAAAAACAAATGATGATGCCTATGTTGCTCAGCAGTTCCAAAAAGACATACCTACATATTAAGGTGAAATATTAAACTGTTTAAATAGCTGTCAAAATTTACCAAACATGTTTAAATTGTACTCACAGCTTTAGTAACGCCCCGCGGTACACCCGCATACGTACGGTTCGTATGGTGTATTTACTTTTTATTCGTGGAACTCTACTTTATTTCAAAATTAAAATTAGCTTAAATTACTTTTTATAACACCAGCTATTTGCCAATCAAAGTTCTGTCAAAATAGGCCCAGTAGTTTCAGAGATTAGCCGATTTATGTTACGATTAGTTTGACTGTGGAGTTAAACCTTCAGCTCGTAATAAGTTGGTCTAGGCTGTGGGATGTGTTAACCCCGGTGTGCCACCGGTGCGGTTGCACGGAAGACACTGCGCAACACGTGCTGGAGGCATGTCCGGGGGAGGAGGAACCGCGGCTATCCCTAGCCGCGGTCGTGGGGGTGGACCTTTCGCTGCCGATAATCTTAGCTAAGATGCTGGACAACGAGAGGTCGTGGGAAGCGGTGGTCTCCTTCTGCGAGACAGTCATGTCGCGGAGGGAGACCGAGGAGCGAGAGAGAGAAATGGATCCTCTCGCTCCTCCGCGGAGGAGGAAGCGGAGGAGGAGGCGAGCCACTCGGGCTCGCACCCCGTCTCCTCTTGGAGAGCCTGGGGCGTCGAGTGTTTAGGGCCACTCGGTACCCCACCTAGGGATAGGCTCTCCCGAGGCGGTGACGCGCCGCTGGTTTCCGGTGCGTCACTGGAGCCAAAAGCGGGGGTTCCGTCCCCCCGCGAGGCGGGCCCGCAAGGGTGTTGGCGTTGGGTTGGAGTCGTCGAAGGGAGTGCGCAAAGTGACCCCGCGACACTGACCTGCTGCCATGCCGAAGAAACCTGTGGGGGTTTTAGTCGGTAGGGGCACCACTTTCAGTGGTGTCGAGCCCGACACACCTGCCGTGTCCCTACACGGTGGAAGGTGCGTCAATGCATTTCCCCCACAAAAAAAAAAAAAAAAAAAAAAAAAAAAAAAAGGCTGTGGGATGTGTTGCCTGAGTGGGGTTTTCTGAATGGTTATAATCTGGATGGCTTCAAGTCGATAGTGAAATGTCCTACAGGTTATCATCACTTTAAGAATGCTAGGATTTGCACTTGACTAGTATCTTGCCTGATGTTACCTAGAAGGTTTCTTCTAGGTAAACATTCTAGGTTACAGCGTGTTCTATCGTAGACTGGTAAGGTACATCAGGCGAGATGGCGGTCAAGTGTGAACCTAGCATTGCTAAATATAAGCCAGAGTCACCGTACCCATATCTCATGTGATAGTTGAGATGGTAGGTTGTGCGCAGGCGCCGCCCGTCCAAAGATTCGAAGGAACTGGTTTTAAAAAGTGGTTTTCTTATTAAATAGGACGTTGAACTTTTTGTACCAATGCTGTTGCGTAATCAGCGGCGAAATATTAATTTGTTTTCTCTCGATAACTGGGTCGTTATTGATGACTCGTATGTCGCTGAGCTGGTGTGTCTATTTGAAACGAGTTACGCCGTGCAGTGCACCGCTGCCCCTCGGGAGCGGGCGCCTTTCTCGGGATAAAATGATCTGCTGCCGTATTCTAAACGCTCTCACAACACTTACGTAAACCAAACCAGTTTTATTTTTGCGAAAAGTCAAAAAGGTATTGGTAGTTTCACCGTTTGTGGTCAAATTACTGAACCGCTGAAGTGGTAGGACTCTTTGCGCTTTGCAGAGTCTGCCTCGGGAAATACCACGCCTTTGCCAGTCAGTAATTTATTTATAAATAATGATTATGTAATGAAATATGACCAGTAAAATTTATATCGCCAAGCAGTATTGTGCAAATATCAGTATTCACATTGAATGAATTGGGATTTGAAAGGCAGAGCACAGAACTGAACCAGTTTTTACCCCTGAGTGACAAGCGTAGCGCAGTGCTAGATGGTTCCTCGTTGAATAGTTGCATGAGATTGTGCTGATATGGGAAGACGTGTTGCTTACCATCAGGCATATGGTTTGCTGTACTGTCGCCGTTTGTGGCGTGAAACAATCACAAAGTGACAAAATGGACTAGTCAGAACTTCAGGATTCTGCGGGAATCTTCACGCTTCAAACAATCTAAACATATGCGATAATTTCGAAGGCAACATTATATTTGAATAATTTTTGGGTAGAACTATTTTCTATGGGTCCATACGATACGTAAATATGCAAATAACTATTGTATTCAATGATACGCCTTCGTTTGATTCAAAAGTAGCGCAAGGCACTGTTCCACAACTCTCCTGATGTTGTTTAAAGGGGCCAGCAGCAGTTGGCCTCCAGAGGTCTCTACTGCCGACCGCAGATTACACTAGCGCAGGAGGCGTAGGGCCATTCTCCTGCGGTAGAGATCAGAGGTGTTCCGTTCTCGTTTCCAGGGTAACTTAGAATCACACGAAAGGTGTCAAGGTGAAAGAGATTCTAAGCCACTATCAACAAGTGTCGTAATGATTTACGCCGGAGGTTACAAGATACAACCAACTGTTCTGCACAAAATTTACAAAATGGTCAGTTGCTCTTGGTCGTTTCTAAAATGCTAGCGTTAGGATTATCATACAAGCGTTGCCATTTTGCGAGGTAATACCACCAGCATACTGGGCACACTTCCGGCGGGTAGTGAGCTTGATTATATTGATTATATGCAGAGCTTCATTAGCCTATAGATGATTCAGATGTGCTTACGGTAAAGTAAGTAAGTAGTACATATGAATAGTTAGGTATGTAGTATAGCGTAGTTATCATGACAAAGCTTACAGCTCCATCTAATTTTATTGACGAGGCCTTGCACGTGCTTGCAGATAAAAAACCTTTTGAATGTATCTGGATGAAATTTAGCAACTTTTTACCTGACTAAAGTCAGGTCAGTCAGTCAGCCATGAAAGTCCACATAAATTATAGTCTAGAGAGGTAACTATATTACTATCTTAATTTAGTTAAACCAAAATTTAGATCGTCTTGATTATCATTAGACCTTCATCAGTCTATGGATAATTTAGTTGTACTGTACTGGCCAGTTCTCGTACGTTGATGCGGTCTATCTCTGTAGGTTCTCCATTGTCACCGTTTGTAGTGACGGAACAAACAATTCCATTGTGTCTTCGCAAACACTCGCAGACTGCCTTCAGCCCACTTTCACGGATGTATAATATTGTGTTAAAACTACCACCTAATTGTTACCTACTTATTAGTTTTATCTGCGATTAATATTAGAACTGTTCTTAGCGAACGAGACAACTGACTCGATCTCGCTCACACACTATTTTTTCAAAGATAAGACACAAAAAGAGATGATACTACGATATTATTATACTTAAACTACTAAGTAAATATATACTGTACATAATACAATAAAAACATTTTTTCATTTTTTTCTTTCTGTCGGAAAATTGTATCTTTCTGTCTGTTTGTTACGGCTAATCTCTGAAACGGCTGGACTGATTTTAACGGGACTTTCACTAGAAGATAGCAAATTTTATGAGGAGTAACTTAGGCTATTTCAGACAAAAATATGTCATTCAATAGTTTAGGCCGCGGGTTACACCGCGGAAAGCGGCTAGAACATAATATAAAAGTGCGCACACGCTCGATTAAATACCTACGAGTATATCAGAAATGTACAGACATATATTTTTGTTTGAATAATCGAGTCACAACTCCGAGACCTCGACTTAGTTGAATAACATTAAGAGAACTAATCGCGGAGATCTATCACGAACAAACTAATTAAATATAAATGAGAAAACATAAACATCGACCATAAATGGCATATATTTCGAGTTTTCGCATAATGTGATACGAACTGTAGGAAAACTCGTATTATTTTATGGTTTTTCCTAAACTATATCACGATTTGACTTGAATTATATTAGTTTTATTGATTTTTGATTGATTTTTGTAGGTCAAATGGGCAATGGTATCTTTATGACTCACTTGTTGCGACTTATGGGATCGCTTGTATTTTAATGGTTTAAACATTATGAGGAAAGACTGCCAGCGCCTTGGGCACCCTGTTTTGGTGATTTGGACGGTATGTTTGACTAAACCAAAAAATTATATAAATATTTTATTGTATTGTAAACAAAGTAAGTATGTAAAATAAACTTAATCAGATCAGTTCAGTCAGGAAAATTTAATTTCAGGTAAGTTTCAAGTAAAAAAAATGACAAAACTGCCACAAAAACTATTTCAGCTTCTTAAAACTCCTACTTTATATCAAAAGGAAGCCTGTTTCTTTTCAGGCTCGTCTATCTCTTTACCAAATTTAACTTAAATCGGTTCAGTTTCAGTACTTTATACGTGACAGAATAACATACAGGCAGATAGTTACCTTCAGCTAATATAAGTAGGGATAGATAATTATAGGTAATCATTAACTTGTACGATTACCGGTGTGTGTACGTGGGTATTAGGTACGTATGTTTCCTTTTATTGTGATATGAAGATAATTAAAGGGTTTTTGAAAGGCTTGGTGTAAGGCCAGCGCTTCCGAAACTGATAAATAAATAATTGTTATCACTGAACATTTCTAGTCAGCAGAGGAAGGTCAACTTAATTCATTTATATTCGAACTAAAAATTCAGAATAACACTTGGTAACTTCCTTTACAAAAAGGCAAATATCTATGTAGGTACGTAATGACTAAATAATAAATAATGTCAAATATATAAATAAAAGTGGCCAAGTGCGAATGGGACTCCCGCACGAAGGGTTCCGTACCATTAGCAAATAAACGGCGAAAACCTTTTTGGCTTTATTCCGAATTATGTATACATACTCGTAGACTATCACAGTTTCCCCAGATTCATCCGAAAAGCTTTATTAAAATTTTGATTTTACATTATGGTTGTGACGACGAATTCGATTCGCGTTTTAGTCTTCTAGTGGCGCCATCTAGTTTGCGTGATACGGACTAATCGAGCAAAAAACTTTTTACCTCTTCTGATGGCTAAAAAGACCAAATCAGTTTACTTGAGCCTAACTGCCATAGGTTCTTATAAACACTAACTTCAGTCTATCGTATTTTAGTATCGGGACGCGAGCACATTGTAAAAATGTTCTCTGATGAGATAGTTGTCAGCCAACTACATCATGTTGTTTCATGGCTGTCGGTGAGCACACACATAATAAAAAAATTACTTTCATCGTTTTTCCAAGAAGTTCCGGCTGGTCTAGCCGGGGAACGGTGAGCCGACCCGGAGCCCCGGGTTCGAATCCCACGAGCACCAGTCTCCTCGAACTCGTGTGCGTAATGCCGCTAGCTTAAAAACGGTGAAGGAAAAACATTGTTAGGAAACCGGCGTTTTCCTAGAATCTTTCGAAGTCATCCGTCCCGAGTTCCAGCAGTGGGAACGTTTAGCGGGCTGCTATGTGTATGCTATTTTTTCGAAGCGCGCCACTAGAAGTCTAACTTCAAACGCAGTGTTCACAAGCGTCCAGATTCCGGCATTGCGAGATGCGCCCGCGCCGCCAGTTGCGTACCGCGACAAATGTGCAACTCCGACCGCCTCCTACAGTACAGCAGGTCTACTACGAAAACAAACTCCGAATGATCGGATCCGACCGACAGCTGAATCGGATCTATAGCCTACCACGAAACACACTCAGATCGATACATCTCGGTCGGAAGTTATAGACTTAGGTCGGATGAGGGTCGTATCGAACGAAACGGCTGATTCGATCGACCGACCGATTGTCTATCGAGGTAGGAAACGTCCATAAGTTCGGCCGATATATCGTTTATCGGACTTCGTAGTAGAGCTGCAGGTCTGTTTATCACGGACCGCCTTCCGCCTATCCTCGTCGACGTCGGCGTCCGGCGGATTGAAACCGCCAGGAAATTACACCGACGGTAAATGCACCGTTTCAATGGTTCTGCCTACCTGATTGTGTAGCAGCGATGTCTAACTTATGGTTACGATGTAATCGCGTTACTTACGTAGATACCTGTATTACAATTTGTTTCAACAGTATTTGTCGTGGCGAAAGTAGAAATACAAATATTTTAGTAGGCACGTCTCAACACAACTCTGTCTAGTAAGTACTAAAACTACATAAGGACTACTAATAATGTTTGGAAATGTAATGCATACCGTATCGTATAGGATATAGGTGATTAAAATACATAATCCTATTAATATTATAGATGTGAAAGTTTGAAAATTAATTGCACGTCACACGTCAGAACGGCTGAACGGATCAACACATATTTAACAATAGATTTATAAATCAATTTATTCCAAATTCTTTTTAATTTAATTTATTCAAGCAGTAGGTACGCCTCCTCGCAGCGCAGGCACGCTCTGAGCTCTGGCTCTTAATAATGAAATAGCTAGAACCCAAACAACTGCTTAGCACTGCACTGCGCTCGTCATTCATTTATACAAGATGAATCTTTTTGCCCTTTAATTTCTGTGAAAACATTTCCCCTTCAAACATTGCAAAGCTTTCAAATCACTGCCCGGCAGTCAAATAACTGGCAAAAGTGTGGTAAGTAGGTACTCCAGGCGGATTCGACAAAAAGTCGTTAAGTCTAGACGTCGTTTTTTTAAAATGGTAGATTTACTGTTAGAAATATTTGTTTGTTTAAATTATTAATAAAAATTACCGGATTTGCGTAATAGTGGAAAGGTCTTCGACACATCTTCGGTCACCGTCGGTCAATGAGTAACAGGTTCCTTTATAATAAAACTAAAATAGATGGACAATTTGTGCCTGAAGCAGACTCTGGCTAGACTGGTCTATCAGCGACGTTGCATATATTTAACTTGTTTTACGACGCTTCTAAGTACAGTTATCACATGGAATCAGACCGGTATATTACTGTGACTCTAAGAAGAATCTATTTTTGGATATCTTGTCAGTTCGAGTCGTCGACATGCGGAATATCAGTATATCTGCTGATATATGTTGTATGTAGGTTTGTGTGACGTACTTTGTAATATTAGTGCTGTTTAATACTACAATTATAAGTTTTAAGTTTTCCCTTCTACCGGTAGTCCTCATGAGTGTCCATTCTTATCTCTAGTTGCTAGGGCTTCTGATTACTAGTTATTCGCCTTGATGCGCGTATGCTGACGAATAGCTTAACTTTTGCCAAACTGCTACATTTAGGGGTAAAAACTAGAAACTGGCTTCACTGAAAAAAAATGTTGAATCTTTCAGAGCATCGTCAGTCTACCTGTGTGGTTACCTACATACTTCAATTGGGATTTGCCCTAGAGACAGCAAGCAAAAGTATAAAAAATTTGCACGTAATACTCTTTTTTTGTATTTTAATAATTATGTATTTGAAATAGGATGACTAGCGGATAAAGACTATATCTCCTATCCCAACACGAAATGGCTGACATGTGCAGTTAGTATTTGGAGAACGTGAAAGACAAATACAAGATCAACAAAATCGTTAAAGAGCGGCAGAAAACTACTAGGTAGGGTATATTTTTCAGTTACGTCATCACGAAGTTACAATCACTGTAGAGGTTTCTTTAAGTAGCAGAAAGCTGCGAGGACCGTTTACCCAGATTCTTAAGACAGACGTGTTCAAACACACTGTCCAAAGACAAAAAATATTGAGAAACCGTATCGTTGGTCAATGTTAGAAGAACCATGTTTGCGACTAGTTGTAACACGCAAGCGAGCTTATTCTGAACTTATAGATATCCGCCACAGTATCACCCTCGTTGAGACACGCATGGGAGTGACGAGGACAGATCTTTTTTATCGATTGCTCTAGAATCCGATCGTGTTTGGTAACGTAGTTTCAATGACAACAGACTACCAATTTTGATTGGGATTTATGACTCTCTTTGGCAAATGTAGAGTTCACATCGATGTGGTATTTGGAAAGCGTAGGTATAGTTATAAGATGGTAGGTAGGTATAGTTGTCGAAATTTACGAGCAGACCTTGCCAGTGGTTCAATGACGCATTAAACTAACTTCGAGATGTGGGATTTTTATTGCCCTCCGAGTGTATAACAAACGGTTGAATGTAGCTACTTACTACGTCATGTTTGCCTTACAAACGAAAACAAATACTACGAACTGACAACGTGTTCTAGTTCAGTTGAAGAGATGTTTTGTTGGAGTACGAGTTATAAACCGAATAAATACCTACGTTTAGTTTATTATTTTTAGTAAGATTGCAAATATAGGTAATGCAAAATAAAACATGTGAAAGTGTTGATATTCATACAACATCTGAACATTCAAAGCTTCACGTTAAAGACTATAAGTACTTACGCAATTCAAAAATTAACAGGATGGATGAATACTGTTTCACTATGGACGATTATACTTTAACGCCAAAATACCAGTGCGGGTTGGTGGGTAACGGACTCTGGTCTCCCTTCAACACATATAAGTCTTTCGCCTTTTAAATACAGTTTAAATAATGTTCTTTTAGGTCAGGGGCAAACTTTTGCGTTCGGGTTTTTGGAACATACCTACTCGTAGACCATTGAACGATGTCGCTTTATACTCTACGAGCAACCCAATAAAAAATATTGACCAAGGTGTTATTAGATCAAAAGAACAGCTGTACTCTCAAATGAAAATGAATTTGATAAAACACTTGTAAATAATACGTGACAGATGTTAAAGAACATGCATGCCCCCATTTATTCTTTGATTTTTTCTGCTGTCTATACAGAAAAATACACTGTGACGAATTTACAATTCTCAAACGAGGATTTATCTAAAAAATATAATTGTGACGAATTTACACACACTTTTTTTTGTGACGAATTAACTTTGTGACGAATCGCCTATAACCCCATTAAGGTACAAGTTCGCGCGGAGACCGCGACACGAGACCGCGACCGGAGACCGAGACCGGAGACCGCGACAGGCACTTGACACTATAGAATTGTATAGACGCCAGTTCGCGCAGCGACCGCGACAGGAGAACGAGACAGGCCGCGATCGCGGTCTCAGCGCGAACTGGCGCCCATACAATTCCATAGTGTCAAGTGCCTGTCGCGGTCTCCGGTCTCGGTCTCGCGTCGCGAACTTGTACCTTTACAGTATAGTTTCACGCAGTTATGTGAACACGAAGTGTCGTCCAGAACTATAAGAAGATTTGTTTTTTTTTGCCCTGTAATTTTAGTGCAACCATTAATTAGCCTTCAAACTAGACCACAGTAATGTTGGCGTACTATTGTAGAATACTAACAAAAGTGTGGTACTTCCAAACGCGGACTTCGCTAACAGACCTACCACTACGAAAACTCTGCGGGTACGACTATTATTTAATACGAAATACAATTATTTTCTTAATTCCTCGTGCTAAGAAGTCTAACTTTGACTGGCCTCGTGGCTTAGTGGGTAGTAGCTCTGCCTGCGAAGCCGAGGGTCGAGGGTTCGATTCCCACCCAGTGCAAATACTTGTGTGATGAATTCAAATGTTTGCACAGTGTCTGGTTGTTTCTATGTGTAATAAGTATGTATTTAAAACTATAAAAGTATTATATCAGCTATCTGGCCGCCATCATACAAGCTTTGCTTAGTTTGGGGTCAGATGGTGTTGTGTGTGAATTGTCCACAAATATTTATAGTTAACTTCAGCTATATAGTTAGTTTACAATTTTTACAAAAATATTAGCTTTTTTATGAATATTGACTTCAGGGTATCGGTGTTTCGTAACAGCGTGGTACTACAGTAAATATTTACTCTTGTAATTTTTGTCCTAACGCGTCAGATGTACTCAGTATACCTACCGTCTAAAAGAATGCCACCAAAACGCAACGTAGGCATATCACAGAGCATCTCTCATCTCATGACAGGATGTTAATTCGAAATGAAAGTGTGAACGCAGATGAAAGTAGATCATAAAACGAATGCTTTGTACGATGTTCTCACAGAATTTAGATACATTAAGAACCCGTTGTAAATAATGATTTGATTTGCTGCAGATAGCAACACATGCTACTGTTTTTTGTTTGTTTTTGTTTAACATGTCGTTATGATAGCATACAGCATACATACTTATCCCCACTGCTGGCACTCAGAGGCCTTAGCTCTTCACAGAAAGAGCCAAGGTCATAGTTCAGAATTTTCGAAGCCAATTTCTTCAATGCTTATTTTCTTTCACTGTTGAAACCGGAGGTGACTAAACTCGCACTGCACTTGGAAAATACTCAGAATGTTTATACTGTAGGTAGGTGTAGGGTATTAGATGTCAGGAAATCTCGATTGTGAAAAAATTACGTTCTAGCCACTAGGCCGCTACGACTACAAAGAAGTGTAACAATAATGGATATTATAATCCGTATAAGTAATCAGTAATCGTCATTAACACGCTTTTATTATTAGCTTCATTTGTAACTATATAACTATGTACTTATGTAAGAAAATCTTGGAATCTTAATTTGACCCACTTCCCGGTCTTCGATTAGGATGTTTTGCACACGCTCTGAATTCTGATGACAATATAATATATGACTAGCTAAGAAACGTCATTACAAATCCAATATGGCGGCCTCCCCAAGATGACGGACTGGCTGTTTGAAATCCACCCCCACGATATGGGTATCAAAAGAAAGGGTTTATTGTCAGAAATACGAAAAAAATAGTCACGTGACTTAAATCCAATATACAATATAAACAAACAAACTCTCCAGCTTCATAATATTAGTATAGATTAAAAATCGACAAAGAAATTCTTACTAGATAGAAATAGAAGATTATACAACGTCTGAAGTCAAAAATCATCAATGAAATGACGTCATTCGAAACTTTTAAGCACTACTGGATCTTCGTCGTGTTTTGTGTGTGAAAAATAGATACATGTAGAATATTTTTCAATAATCCAACTGACGGACTAGTTAGTTTTGATAGTAGTGTCGCCTATAGCGAAGTTCCGTTCCTCTGCGTACATGTTACATCAGTATTACAACAATAACACTGTGAGCCTGCGGTGTGTCAGCTTGTAAACAGCGGCGGCGCGGCGCGGAGGCCGAGCCGTGTTGACGGCCGCTCGGCAAACACGGCGAGGTCTCTGCTGGCTGGTAGGTGGGCACCGCGGGGGAAACTCGGACCGAGAACACAGCCCTGCGCTCAAAGGTTTTTGAAGTACATAGATTGCAAAAACAAATCATCTTTGATTTCACTCATATAATGTAACATGCAGCTATTGGTACATACGTTAGGTTGCATACGTTGAGAGTTCAAATCGTTACCATAGAATAGATAATATTCGTTACCTAACAATACATCACTACAACTCTGGACTCCTCACCCAGAGAAATAAAAAGTTTTATCTCTATGCGCTGTAATTTCACTGGAAACATTGGCCTTCAACCTGGAACACAGTGATGTTTTCACTTTACTGCTTGGTAGTAGAACAACTGGAAAAGATGAGGTACTTCCCCAGGCGGACTCTGCAAAGAGTCAGCTGACTACAATGCTTATATAGACTCTTTTTGTACGTGGAGTAAATGCAATTAACGCTTACCCTCCCGCCCAGGGGAGACGGTAGGGTTGTGTCGACACCACGGATGGACCAGGTGACAGATCCACGGGGTACATCTTTGACGTTTACGGCTAGAACGTGGGACCGCTCTCGCATTCATATTTATATATATATATACAACTGGGGGCGCCCCACGGTTTGTCCTGAGTGGTATTCGAACTGACGACCTCCGGCCAGTTCCGGCAGTAACACCCCTCCTCACACAATTTTAAGTCTTAGAAATGTAGATTTCCTCGGAAAATATAACAAATTATTTACTTACCTCAGTGTAACAGTAACCCTGATTACGTAAGTAAGTACATAAACAGTCGTTATGTACGGACTCGTGCGCGCTAACCACTTGCCCAAACACGAGCAAACAGCGAGCAAACACCGAGCAAGGCGACGCCGCGCCGGCGCATGCGCTGTCTGCTTGGGATTACGCCTTGTCACTTGATAACGACATTAGCATTGGCTGAATCTAAATATTATGCTGCTATTCCGGTACCTTGTCAAATAAACGAAGCTTCAGGTTCAGATTCTTTATTGATCTTTAAACGATGCTGTGTACCGAGTCAAATCTTACTAATATTATAAACTAGAGGACCACCACGACTTTTCCCGTAGTACACATATAATCTATGGCATTCAGGGAACTAGCGCACATCCATCTGTGTAAGAATTTTTGAAATCGATACAGTAGTTCCTGAGATATCGCGTTCAAACAAACTCTTCAGCTTTATAATAATAGTACTTGTAGATACGAAACGAAAGTTTGTTGCTTTATCACGTTGGCACAACTGAACGAATCAAATTGAAATTTGGAACACAGTCAGGTTATAGTCTGGAATAGCACTTGGGATACTTTTTATCACGGGAAAATAGTAACTACGCGGGTATAGCTGCGGGCCGCTGCTAGTGAGGAATAAATTCGTGGAGATAACTGAAACCGCTGGTACACTTATTCATGCAATAACATGACTGTGTGTCTGAGTGTTTGACTTATAACGGTGGTGTTGATAAGGCGTCTCACGCTCTGGTGAACTCCGAGTAAACCATGCGCAGAGTACCAGGTCGTTACGATTAATCAGCAGTATTTTAAGTCAAAGCATAATTAAAAGTGCGCTTCATACCGTCCATGAAAGAGTAGGTCTTTCGGTTGTTGAATTTTTTTGTATAAGTACGTCGTCACGTCGAGATCCAAACACGGACCCCAAATTTTCTTTTGAAGTGATTATTGTTTGCGGCCCTATTTGAAATATCCGTCCGAGGCAAAGACCTCCAGGATCACAGTGGTTTTGTCGTAGATTCGAATCCCGCCAGCACGTCTCCAAGTGCAGATGTACACGTTTTGTCATCACCACAAGGAGCACAACGAAGGACTCTGCTGTTTTTCTACTCTACGCTATAAAGTCCCGTAAGCTAACGTGACATAAGATCTGATGATAATCGTGTCGTGCGACGTGAGTATACCTAGCTAGCTCAGTTCTGAGACAGACTGCACTCTACTTCCACCTATCCAACGCTACGTGCAGGGATTCTGTGCGAGCCGCGGCCTGTGAGGTTCTTCAGGTGGTTTTTAATCTTTAATCTTAATAACAACACTGATTTTAAAACCAGTGTTGCTATGCTTATTCTCAGGAACAAAAAGAAACAAGGAATAAAATCCTTAAGTTTCAGATTTCGTAAATAATAATACCCTCTTTAACCGACTTCCAAAAAAGGACCACATTATTAATTCAACCACCATTTTTTTATGTATTACCTGATTTCTCAAGAACACCAGAGATTTTAGCACCGGCTTCAATTAGATGAGTGCGTTAGTTAGCGCTTATAATTATTATATTAACTTATTATCGGACTGATCGTGGGTCGAAAACAGGCCATCGTTGATTGAAAGACGAAGAAGATGTGACTCCTTTTTGTGTTTAGAACATCTAAGCTGTGGTGTGTGTTGCCTGGTTGTTTTTCCCGGTGGTTACAATCTTGGTGTTGAAGACAGTGAATTGATTTCTTCTCGATAAGCACGCTCCATCGTAGAACCCAGCGTTACTTTACATCCTGAAATTGTTGCTTCCTCTTCTTTGCTTTGACCAGCGTCTCACTTGATATAAAAAAATAGGTCAATATTTCTCGGATGGAAATCTCACAGTAATAATTATTACCGATAACCGAGGTTACGATACATAGCATACATAACTATGTATGCTGTATGTATATGCGGTTTTAAATGTGCTACTGGACACTCTAAACTACTTTCTCCAACATTATTTCACACGCACGTGGTGTACTAAGACTGTTAACTGAAACCATTGTAATCTTAATTCAATCAATATGTCTTTCTCAACACTCGCCCGGAAACGATTAGTTTTTGCTCTTTTAATCCAATGTCTCACTGGCCAAGTGGCCAATGACCTAATCAGAGGGCATACCATGAAAGACCCGCACTTTGTACGCCGCGACCGAAAACCGAATGGACTAGTCACAAAACATTTGGCAAACGACTTCTCAAAGGAGTATTTTATGTTTTTAGGAGAGTGAAAATATTGTGTTGCTATTTACACGTTTTTATATCAAAGGGATTATAGTTCAATGGGTTCAAATAGTTAAATTATG
Source organism: Ectropis crepuscularia (assembly GCA_963693475.1). NCBI lineage: Eukaryota > Metazoa > Arthropoda > Insecta > Lepidoptera > Geometridae > Ectropis > Ectropis crepuscularia. The sequence continues at coordinate 42,456,448 of OY856338.1, forward strand.
AGTATAGTACCTACCTAAGCTATTTTTCAAATGTAAGCTTCATTGGCTACCGAGCGATGTGTTTTAGTTTTGTGAGATTTTTGTAATACTATACAAGGTGATAGGTAGATTTATTCACTTTACCCTTTGTAACGTAAAAACGATCTCGTTTCATGGTTAACATCTCAAAGGTGTGGAATACGTTGTCAGAATGGATATACATCAGATTTATAAATAATATATGTGTTTTGAAGTCGACAGTAAGTCGGTCTCTCCTAGGCTAGCACGCGACATCGTAGACCGCATCGTCGCGAGATCATCACATCATGAAGCGAGATGATAGTTAAATACTAAATGTAAAACCATTATATCAGCTATCTGGCAGCCACGGTAGGTATAAGCTTTGCTTAGTTTGGGGTCAGATGGTGTTCTGTGTGAATTGTCCACCAAATGGCTTTTTTAGGTATTATTGAAGCCAGGATCACAGTTGGAGAGTTCAACACATCAAGGCGGATGAAGTATGCTCAGGAATTGTAGTACGCCTTCAGATCGCGCTAACAGTTCACAGTAGGTACGAGCATCGAGTACGACGGCGGTGATCCCGGCTTGTGCACGCTTCGTGATCGGCGTTGGCAGCTAATGCAATCACTATTACGTGATTATCAGCCGCGCTATAATAAATACAGATACGCCGCGGAACGGAGCGGACGGCCTCTCCGAGGACCCAGAGCCAGAGCCTAGTTCTCACGATTTGACACTATTCTCTGAACTGACACACATACTCAGAGCACCACATATTTGAAAAAATATTTTTAATTAAATCTATGAGAAACGGTTATATAATGGGGTTATTGTTTTAGCGACCTACAGACTAATTTTGCTATATTTATTTATAAACGTAGTTTTTGCTTTTTCGTCGGTAGTTTTAAGTAAGCGTCATAAAAATAATCATTTAATAATCTATTTGAATTTCTAAAAGCTCTCATAAGAAGATATTTTTTGGAAAATAATTACCTAGAACACATGGTAATTATTTTCCAAAAAATATCTTCTAAATGCGAAACACAAACAACAGAATTTACTTTCGCTCAACTAATGCTATTATGGCTATGGTTTTGTGTGTTCTAGATGTCCGCTATTATAGTTAAGTAGTAAGTTTAGTTTTGCTAGGTACCTCCCGGTATGTCCCGGTACCTTTTGCCAGTCAATAGGTGATATTAGATATCTGCGTTAGTCTAAATTTAGGTAAGCAGGAGAGATCGCCCAAAGCCTCCTAAAAATCTATCAGCTAATCACTCAAAGTAGGTACTAGGAAAAAACATTATAACATTGGATTAATGTATCTCTGTGTTATGCTAGCATAACAATATTATGATTTGTATAATTTTAAAAAGAAAATAGCATATGTACTGTAAATGTAAATAGCATATCAAGGGTCAGATGCAGAAGACGGTCATCCTCGACACAGCGCGCATCGTCAGGAGGTTCCTCAGTCTGCAGCCCTAACCACCGATAGCTTGGGCACTGCCCCGCTGCTGGCGGCTATCTAGGTTTAGGTTTTTATAATGTATTTATGTTGTTTTTTAAGCTTTATATTGTAAAAACTTAAATCTAAGAAATCAAATAAATGACTGGATAATAATAAATATTGGTGGACAATTCACACACAACACCATCTGGCCCCAAACTAAGCAAAGCTTGTATACCTAATGGCGGCCAGATAGCTGATATAATACTTATATAGTTTTAAATACATGTTATGAATGACGAGTATGATCGCAGTAGTAGCAGCGGGCAGCTGCAGTGCCCATACATTACCCTCGTGTCTGTCTCGATACCCGTTACCCGGCGATCGCTATCAGCGCGCACGAGGGCTCGTTACCACGCTCGGTACTCGTGGTGCATTACGCCCGTATTACATACACAGATCTGCTGATAACCAACTGTTAAGTAATTGCGTGTGTTACTTTACTCGTATTCACATCAAAGTTGTTCTGGCTCTAGAGCCTACACTCATTTTGACTTGGAACTTGGAATGTTGTTACAGTTGTGATTCACAACTGCGTGCTGCGTATTAGACAACTTGTGATGTACGTACAATGTCGTACATTGACAAACATTGAGGATCTTGCGCCTGATAGGTACGTATGTACCTAGAAAAAAAGTAGATACAGAGGTGAATGTTGCGAAGCGAGGTAGCGTAGAAGAGGGTGTTCAGTTCACCCTTGTCGGCGGTAAGGCCACGAACCTGGCCACTTACAGGGTGGTGGCTGAGGTGGTGGCTTGGTGCCGTGGGTGTCCAGGAGCGCCGGTGACGGGAGTGCGCCCCAGGGCCCCAGAGCAGGACTTGGAAGGGTTGAGACGTTGAGAGTTGCCGTTCACAGAAGAACGTACGTAAGATAACGAGTAAAACCACTAAACACAACTAGTTATTCATAATGAGATCGCTACATATGTTGGACCGGAGAAAGAACCAGTCTTGAGTGATAAATGCAGACCAAGGCCGTGATTCACGCTAACAGCCAAAACACGTCCATAAGCCAGTGTAACCGGACCTCAAATACGTGGACGTGGGACGTCGGGCGGGGTCCAGTGATACTGGCAGACACTCGCGTTTTTGTAACTAGCTAACGCGAATACAGGCCTCTTCTTGAACGTTACAAAATAATAGTAATACCTACTCAGCAGTGAGCGCGGCGTGATTGATGTCTACTCGAATCTATTTTTGAAATTATTGTTGTTATGTAAACATTTTTTTAGTCTCGAACGCGTAGTAGTATTTAGATACAAGTAGGAACCAGTAATATAGTTTTTAAATACATAGTTCTAGTCATCGATAGAAACCATAAGATGTGCCCTCCCAAACTTAAGGCGCACGGAATTATGCAATCGTTGGGAAGAGTGAGCTCACTCTTTCCGATTGCAGGAAGCGGTGAACGCCGGACGTAGGACCAAAAAAAAGTAGAACTACAAAACATCGCGCCGCTAGCCATTGTAGGGGTCAAGTAGATTGGTGGTGTGTGAATTACTGACGCTTCACAACAGACGCAGTTTATTACCAATTTCAAGGTGCTCACCAGGTGGTTCCCCAAAAATGGTTTATATCGATGGTTCTAGTGCCATATAGCGTTTTAGCGACATGCGAATCATTTCATTATGTTACCATATAGGTATAGTTAGTCTGCCAAAACAGTACGAACGAATATTAAGACGACATGTTTTATTTATTTTCATATTTGATAGGTCAAATACCTAATATTTGTATTTCGAAACTTTAGTCTTTTTGTAGTTTAGTCTTGAGTTAGTTTTGCAAACTAATACCCCGTTTACATTATTCCAGTCCAGCGACCGAATCCAGCACTGGATTGCTTACTGGAATAATGTAAACCGGCACTGGAATGGATTGGCACTGGATTGATGCATTCCAGTGCCGGTTTCCGTAATACCCCGTTTACATTATTCCAGTCCAGCGACCGAATCCAGCGCTGGATTCAGCCTTCTCTCACAGCTAGATATACAAGTGTATAATCCACCACGCGGGCCTAGTGCTCGTACCGGTCGGAGGATGATGCATATATTCGTAAGAGGTCTTCTTCGGACCATACTGGTTTCCTCACAATGTCTTCTTTCACTGCTAAATCCGGTGACGATGGCGATGGAACATCTGCACACTCAAATTGATCATCATGCTCACAGATGTAGAGTGGATTCCAACTTCACTGGATTCACCTACGTAAGCTGACTATAGGACGTTCTCGCTATAACTTCACTTTTACTAAAGCAAAAATGTTTATCTTTGACTTCAAGTAATGTCGATAATTTCTTCTCTGATTCAACTTTAATAAAAAATGTGACGGCTTTTTGACCTTTAGCTTGGCTCGCAGCTTTAAAGAAACATTTGGAATATCACGGTTAGGTACTCTTTACCGTTTTTGGAACTCTTGAGTAACTTGAATTATTTTTCTTATTTGGTCTCTGGGATGAGGATAAAAAATTTGTTTTATTTTGTTGTTGTCTATACTAATATTATAAAGAGGAAAGATTTGTTTGTTTGTTTGTAATGAATAGGCTCCGAAACTACTGGACCGATTTCAAAAATTCTTTCACCTTTGGAAAGCTACATTATTCCCGAGTAACATAGGGTACGGCAGATGGCGCTGCAGTTGATATCTAGGTTATTATTCGAGCGAAGCCGGAGCGGGTTGCTAGTATATTATATTCCTTCTAGGGGCGTTAAGTATGTAAAGTCGATTTACGGACAATCATTTAACGTAACGTCATTATAAATAGATACGTCATAAGCCGAACACCTAGGCAGATGATGCCTCTCTGTCGCTTGGTCCACACTCTCGCTTGCACGCTTAGGTGAAACGTGACACTTCTTCGTACGTGCTGTCGGCGTTCTTTATCTATAAGAGGTCATCTCGTCAAAAGTCCACAATTAATTAGGTTGGTCGAATGATTTTGAATGATCATTAGTGATTTTATTGCCCTTGATTTACGATTGATTTTATACTTATAACTAACTCACCATTCATAATCTATAATGACTTTACTTTAATTTTAGTTTAATTACCCTATGATGTGAGTAGTTAGTCATGCCAGAGCCTATATTTTATTTTTTGCATACTATTTTATAAAGTTGTTTTATTACCTTATCTTTGTAAGGTGTGTTCTGCTGATAAAACAAGTAAACGAACTTCCTAAAACAACTATTACATAAAAGAAATGACATAATTATCCAAAGAAGGTCAAATTATCAGCAGGTACCTACTCGATTACAGCAAACAATCGCATTAAAGTAAACACATGTTATTACTAATTTGTTCACAGTATCAATTGACCTATATAATGTAAGTGAACGCGATGTGTTTCTCAAAATTAAGAAAAACCACTGTGTAAGTAACTAGCCCCGAACTATTTCCTCATCTGTGCCTGTGCATCTGAGAAATAATAAATTGTGACTAATACCCAAGACACAAATACGCACCTCAGGCTTTGAAAATATTTTTTTTACGCCTCTGAGAGTCGTTTACTGCCAACTGATGAACTGAACTGTACATAATTGAACACTCACTTTACACAGGGGGTTAAAATAGATCTATCTGTAAAAGCTATCAACAGACGAGACGACTAAAAAAAGTAAATAAATAAAAAAGTATTTCTTCTAATGTTTCACAATCAAAAAACGACGAAGATACAGTGGTTAGAAGTTTCGAGTCACGTCACGATAGGCTACGATTTTTACTATAGTGTGACGTCACAACCCCCTACTCTGGAAGTTTGATGATCTAGGTATATCTTTGGCAAATTTTGATGATTTGGTAAAATAAAAAATAGGTGTTCCATATTATTCCATAATCTACCTGACGAACGAATTAAAATGTTATATTTTTCGTCTGTCGTCATCCCAATTATAATGTCGCAATCAATATTGTTAGTAAAAAAATCGTTGAATATTATCTCCTGAGTGTAATGGTGTCTCAATACATTATTTATGACATGCAGTGGGTGTTAGCCGCTGCGGCTGAGCGCTGGCCGCTGACATAACGCGCCTCGTGCCATAAACCAGAGGAAATTAGATGTCTGGCCACGTGGCCACTGCTCGCGGTACCACACTTTGTAAATTCTATGTTTTGATTGCTCACTGCTCACTGCCTATCGAAGAGTTGACTAGCCTAGTGGATTTGCTAGCGGAACCAAAGGTTCAATTCCCATCTAGAAAAATATTTGTTATGTGTCTGGGTGTTTCTATGTAAAATAAGTATGTATTTAGTAAAAAATAAGTATTATATCAGTTATCTGGCTCTTAATAGTTTTTTTTTTTAAATAAAGAGTGACGGGACGAGCAGGACATGTGCCTGATGGTAAGCAACATGCCTGCCACATAACAGCACAGTGACACGGAGCTATTGGGACATGAAGAGTCCAAATCATTACCTAGCACTGCACTGCGCTCGTCACCCAGAGATCTAAGTTGTTATATCTCTAAGCCCTGTAATTTCTCTGGAAACATTGCCCTTCAAACCGGAACACAGTAATGTTTGCACATTACTGCTTGGCGGTAGAATAATTGGCAAAGGTGTGGTCCTTCCCCAGGTTAACAAACAGACTCTTATTAAATGTTTAGATTCATAGATAACTACACCTACAACATCGATGGGATAAACCGTGAGACATAGTAAGCTTATTAAAGTTCTGCAATGTGCTCCCCGGCAGCAGTTACTCGGACCTCGGACCTCGGTGTCTCCTCGAGGTGTATGCACGAGTTCTCGATGCCTTGCATCTACGCTAAACACTTGTGCTTACACCATAACTTGACTCTAACTGCGAATTTCCAAATATTTAGTTATGCGAATAACTGTAAACACTTTTGAGCAAAGTCCAATTTTAAAGTCAAAGCATTGATAACTTTTATACTATCAATGAGTCAAGGTGAGAAATTCACGTCGTTTCTTCTGTCAAAAGAACTCGAATTGACACCTTTTTTTCCGATTCGTTAAACTTTTTGAACACCTGATGAATCGGTTCATCACTCTTCTAAGGTTCTGTTCTTCCTACTCACCTGTTTATAATAATATCAATTAGAGTTATATTCTGTAACATATCATTCTACATCTACAACGTTTACTATAAGCCTGAACTCTAACAATTTCATGCACAAGTACAAACAAATTTAAAGAGTAAAGGTCGCCCTTATCGCATAAAGCTATTTCTTCCAGGCGTATTTGTGCTACGCTTCGTGACCGCGATACATCGTGACTACGGCCGCTGCTACACTGCAAGAAACAAGACGTTTAAAAATGTTATCTAATTCAATGTTTATTTTATCTTTTTGCTGCTACACTGCAAGAGTTTTAACACTTTAAATATCATCATCATGAACAGCCCACTAAATGTTCCCACTGCTGGGACTTGGGGCCTTCTCTCGCAAGGAGAGAGTTAAGGCCATAATCCACCACGCTGGCCCAGTGCGGGTTGGTGGATGACACATGACTTCGAAAGATTCTAGTTACATGTCGGTTTCCTCACAATGTTTTCCTTTACCGTTAAGAGTTGAAATATAATTAGATTAAAAATTTGCCTTGTCTATTTGCAGGTACGAAAAGAACATTGCTACCGGTGTTCCGATGACGTCAGACAGATTGCAATACTTCAACAATTCGTAAGTAGCACAAACACGATTATAATAGTGTAATATAACGTCAGGAGACAATAATTATAATTATTACTACAGGCTGCGGCTCTAGAGAAGCTACGACGGGAATATCACTAGATTACAGCAAACAGGCGATAACTCTAGTAGGGGGGCACTTTAGTTCTCATTCTCATATCTCGTTTATCAAGCCAATTAACTGTTGTAGAAAATGTTGAAATACATTAGATATATGTAATGTACTTACCCTTTATCAAGCAAATCCAGCTAATAATACAAATGTGACAGTTTGTGAGGACGAATGGGTGTTTGATACTCTTTAACGGAAACACTACTGAAAGGATATCTGGATGGGATATAGGTACATATCATAATCATAATAATCATAATCCTTTATTTATAACCAATGTTAAACGTCATACAAAAAAAAATCCTTACACAGTTTTGATATATGAAATTATACCTTAATGTAGCATAAATACATTACACAACTTACATCAATCATAATTAATATAAATGTCACTAATTATTCACAATGAAAGATAATAATGAATGTCAATATAAAACCATTGTACGTTATTTACCATACATTTCACGATAAAAAAATAACTAAAAAGAAAAATTTCAGATAATTACTCTCTAATGTCAACATCAAGAATTCATTTGTATAAATTCATCGTAGCTGTAGAACGTCTGCTCGATAAGCCAATGTTTGAGTCGCGATTTGAAGCTGCCCATAGTGGGCGCAGAGGTAGACAGACTATTATACTATAGATAGACTATTATACTATTACCTAATAACGTAATACTATACGTACGTAATATACGTCTGGATTAACGTATACGTTACTTTAACACATTAAAAAAAAAAGAAGAATGAACATGGTTGAGTGACGATGTGAGTGAAATGTGAGTATAGTTATGATCATATTTATTCATAAACAAATTACACGTCACAACATTGAATAGTTAAAATTATACAAAATGTAATTAATTAAAAACAAATAATGCAGAGATACCATCAATTATAAAATAAATTAAAATCATCAAAATAACCAAGTCAATAATTAATTAATTGAATACAATAAATTAAACAAAATGTAAGAAAATAAATATATTATTAAAATAACAATGTCATTTTCCACCTTCTAATACCATAAGCCAAAGCTTAGTTCTTGATGTTCCCACATAGCTGGGACTGGGACCTTCTCTCACAAGGAAAAATGTTTTTCTTGGAACATGTTGGTTTCCTCCCGACGTTTTACTTCACCGTTCAAGCCAGAAAGAAACCTCGTATACCTGCATTTATAAAAATACTCCGAGGTGCGGGTGGGATTCGAACCTACGATATCACAACTGGGAATCGGTCGTTCCCTCCAATATGTCTTCTCGGCTGCACCTTACACCCTTATACCTGAGCGTCCTAATGCTTAATTCCTATTTATTTTGGCAGTTTAATTTACATAAACTACTTAATCTTACACTAATACGTACTGACTAATCTCATGAGGATTAAAGCTTGAACCTCAAGCCATCAACTTTACCATGCTACGATAAGACTGTATTTTCGGCCAAAGCAATTGGTACATTTTTAGATTCGATCAGATCAAAATAACTGAAAATGTAAAGATAAAAAATAACAAAAATGATTACCAACTTTTCCTTTACAAATTGGCCATGGTTTTATATACCGCCGCATTCTATCAGATACTTACTCAGGCCAAAACATCTGTAATTTTTTATGTAGGTACAAATAAGTCGATATAAGTCTGTTCGGTCTAGAATATTTGGACGTTTGTTCGTGACGTCTTGACGTTTGACGTTAAACGAAACTTGAAACAAAAATAAAATAGTATTCATAGTTTTAGTAATGTTTTGGACCACGGAGAAGAAACTCGTTTTTGTTTGATCATTATAGAGGTGCATCTCGCCTACATAGGTCTAGAAAAAACCGATACACTCTCGATTTGATAAGAATTAAGTCAAGATCGTAACCGTAACCATCGGGAAAACCTCACTAAGGCAACGCGTTCCACAGCTTAAATGTGCTTATAAAAAAAGTAGAGTGAAACCTCTTCTTTCGAGACTCGCTGGTATCCGCGTCGTTTGCCCGCCGAGTTCAAAACGCAGCCTAACGACGCGGCGCAAGCGCGCCCTCTCACCAGACAGCCTGCCAAGATCCAAGGTCTCTTGCGAAACTGTCAGCTTTGATGGAAAAATAATAGAGCACGTACTTACCGAGCGTAATAACTGTACGTGCCTATTATCGCGGACGCCGAGCCACCGACACCTGAAATGAATTCGAGTGATGAAAATATTACAGTTCACATCAAAAACTACGCCGCGCCGGTGCAATTTGCAAGGTTTTTTGCCAGAATACTGACTATAGACAAAATAAGTAGAAACATTAATTCTGTAGCGGACGTCTCAAACCTTGCGACAACTGTCCGGACTACTACCAGACCAGATTTGTTATAATCGGAGTGATACTAAGTAAATACAACACAGAACTGTACCACAATGGAGAATGTTTATTGATCAAACAACAGTGTCACAATAGAGTACAAAATTCCTGAAACATAGGCAAAGAAGCACCACTTAGGTATTCATCACATGTTTGTCCCGGACGGGAATCGAACGCACACCCGTTTCCGAGGTATAATAGTAATGTAGACGCATTACAATAGAAGTAATTTAAACTCTGCTCTACATCCTCAGAATTAAATTTTATATTTGTATATGTATTCTAAAAGCACATAGGATCATAAGCAGTACATAGGATCTGTAAGGACATAGTACATTGAAAGACATTTATCATACAAAATCCTATGAATCATTCATGCGGCGGCGGCGTAACAATCAAACACTATACATAAAACCTCGCTTGTAAACCCAGTAACAGATGTATCCATAGAAACAAATAATAATATCATCCGTAACGATAAAAACAACTTTATAAAAAAGCAAAAAGATGAATGAATCTTGCCTTTTTTCCGACGGAAAATATTAGGTAATCTCGGCAGAATCACCGGACTGAATAAAGAAGCGGCAATCAATGAACTTAACAACGAAAAAAGAAGCTTACTCATTCATTTGTCTTCGTTTTCTATTTGTAACGTCTATCTACGTAGTATTTTATCTTTGTTTACTCTTGAGAGTTGTCAATGTTACACCTAGGTACTGCGTGGGCTGTTTATCCTACTATAATGTTAGTGGCGAAAGTTTGTATGTATGGATGGATGTGTGGATGTTTTTATTCTTTCATATATCTACTTAGCCTGCGCGTGGGCAAATTATAATAAAGTGTTTTTGTATTGTATTGTATTGTGGGTGCCAAAAGCTATGGAGGTGGTACTGCTGTCGATCAATTTGGTCACCATGGACTCTCTTGCTCAAAAAGTGCGGGCCGTATTGACCACCACCCCAGCCTGAATAACATCATACGCCGGGCCTTGTCCACCAATAATGTCCCAGCCATACTTGAACCGTCTTGCGCGTGACGATGGCAAAAACTTGATGGGATGGCTGTTGTGCGTTGTGCCTTGAAAGTTGGATCGGCCCCTAGTGTGGGACGCTACTTGTGCTGATACTTTGATTTTTACATCACATCTTCCAGAGACACAATGATGTAGGGCCCGTGCGGCGTGCGGCGGGTAATTCTGCTGAGCGCTTCAAATGGCAAATTCATACAAACTTCAAAAGTAGTTAGGTACTTAATTAAACATGTTGTTGTGTTGCTTTTCGGGAGCAATTAATATGAATTAATTGCAATAATCTTGCAAGAGTTTTGTCGATGCGATGTGTGACAAAATTCTGGCGTTTATTGGGCCAATATAAAAGCAATGCCATTTAGAGTGGTAATGCCATCGGTATAGTGCGCATGCTGTCGGCTGGTGGACGGCTCAATCGTCTTGATTATCTGTATACTGTCTAAATGAGTTGTCTGTCTGTGACCCTCTCGCGTAGACTCGCGGAGTGTCGCCCCCCTCACCGCCATCGATCGCTCCGCCCCGCACCCCGCACCTCGCGCCCCGTCCTCGCCCCTGTCTGGCTTCGTCCGCTACCTCGGTATCAACGAGAGTCACGTAACCGAGCCCAGCCACGTGTGCCCGGTTGTCAATCACACACATTTTACAAAACAGTTCCGCTCGTTACGACTGTTTTTTTTTAATTCTCTTTAGGACTCATAAAAAGAAGACAGTATAGTCAGAGTTACGGCACAGATCAGAAAATAGTTACTTCGTAACAGATGCATCACTGCCATACAAAAGTGCAAATACCTACACGATAATAACCTAAACTGTCGTATACTACTTACCTACTATTACTTGCAAGCAAAACTACACCTTAACACACCCACGTAGAGTTGTAAATACCGTGACTTGTCGTCTGCTTACGTCACTGACCAAACTTGCTAGGGTTGTAAGAAATGGTGGAAGGTGGTAGTAGTGGTAGGACTCTTGGCAGAGTCCGCCTGGGGAAGGACCACACCTTTGCCAGTTATTTTACCGCAAAGCAGTAATGTGCAAACATTACTATGTTTTTTTTTAAACAAAGAGTGACGAGACGTGCATGACATTTGCCTGATGGTAAGCAACATGCCTGCCATATGCACAGTGACACGCAGCTATTGGAACATGAAGAGTCCAAATCATTACCTAGCATTGCACTGTGCTCGTCACCCAGAGGTCTAAGATGTTATATCTCTAAGCCCTGTAATTTCACTAGAAACATTGCTCTTCAAATCGGAACACATTAATGTTTGCACATTACTGCTTGGCGGTAGAAGAACTGACAAAGGTGTGATACTTCCCCAGGCGGACTCTGCTAAGAGTCCTACCACTACAGTATTCCATTAGACAAGCCCATTCATTTGATATAGAGGTAGGTTGTGAAGAAATATTTTGTCCTCCGTTTTGTGGAGGGGGGCATTTTGAATCTACAGGGTTATTGGTAATCAGCCTGCATCCTTTTAAGGGGATGTTAGGTACATTCAATACGTCAACTTTTGTTCTACAGTTTAAAAAAAAATGAGTTTTTTTTCTTTTACAAAAAAAAATAAAAAAAATATTGCGCGGTCTAAAAGCATCGAACTCTTCGTAACAATTCGTAACAAGAGTGCGTACGCTATTTAACGCGCAAAAAATGATGTGCCGAAGTGAATAAACACTAAAAAGTCGCTAAACAGTACAAAAAAGGGCAACAAACACTATTTTTTTTTGGGTTATCTAATGAGTTTTAACGAAAGTTGTAGAACAAAAGTTGTTTGTTTAAATATACAGAACATGCCCTTAAACGGATGCAGGCTGATTACCAATAACCCTGTATATTAACCAAACATAGCTACCTACAACCGCACAAAAATAAACCTTTTTAAAAAAATCGACGTCAAACTTATAACACCTTTTTTTGGTTGGGGGTTAAAAAATGATTCACAATTAGCTGAGCTATCACGAAACATACTTACATCCAATAAAAATTAAGGCCAGAACCCCACCTCCTTCTTTGAATCCGGTTAAAAATTCTGTCGGTTTTTTAGGTAGGTATGTTTTACAGTCAATTAATACTGGAGTATATTTTAGTTCTACAATGTAGGTAGTTGTAAGTTGTTTTCATACCGTCGAATAAATGAACAAATTAGTATCATTCAGTATGTACATGAATATTCAAAAAAGTATGTCGTCATAAATGATATTAAACTTAATGAGACATAATAAAGATGGGGGGATAAAAAGGTATTTAGACAAAATAATTTGTATGCATAATCTCTACTGTATCTATTCTAAACAGATATTATTATACAATACACATATTACACACTACTGTTTCTTTATTCTGTGCGATTGAAAACTACCAAAATTTGGCTCAAAAATAAATATTAACAATAAAAACAATTCCCTTGCTTCCTGTTTCAGCAATTTGAAATAAGATAAATTACTACTACATTTTAGTGTCTTGCTATTGCAGCCATTCACAATATTACAATAATGCCGCGACATTATTTATGCGCGCACTCGGTGTTCGTTCGCACGTCAACTCGGGCAACCGGCCGGCGGCCTTGTGATTTTAGTACACCCGGGAGCACCCGAACGAGTAGGTATAAAGCTCGCGCCGTTGAGCCAGTGATGAGGGTGTGGTTACGGTTACTTGAGAAACTTAAGTTACGAAGGGCTATGATACTTAAGAAATTACAGGGCATTAAGATGAATCATCTTATATCTATCAGTGAGGAGCGTAGTGCAGTACTAGATTTAGACTCTTCAAGTTCCAATCGCTGTTATGAGCAGGCGTATTTTTATCATCAGGCACATGTTCTGCTTATCCGTCACTCTTGACTACCTATAAAGATCCAACATTTCTTGTCGTTTTACAACGATATTCGACAGTTTATGTCTTGCGCAGGCTTGCGAGTGTAAATATAATTATGGAATACTGCAGTATGACGGTAAATCTACAGTGATTAGGTTACTGAGCATTACTCTCAATCATGTAACCGACCGCGGCGGCGGCGGGCGGCGGGTAACCGCAGATCCAAATCGGTAATACCTATACAAGCTGCTATTATTACATAAAATACTTTACCGATAATTTGTTATTAAATGTAACGTTACATACTCACAAAAAAAACAAAGCAGTTTATTGGGTAACACCTTAAAAGATTCAATTAATGTATTCGGTACTCCAGCCCTTATTAATAACAGGTTTATAATATGATGTAGGTGCTTAATACAGGCTACATAATGTTGTGTTTGTTACGGCTAGTCTAAAGGTACAAGTTCGCGCCGCGACCGCGACGCGAGACCGAGACCGGAGACCGCGACCGGAGACCAAAACAGGCACTTGACACTATGGAATTGTATGGATACCAGTTCGCGCCGCGACCGCGACAGGAGACCGAGACCGGTCACGGTCGCGGCGCGAACTGGCGCCCATACAATTCCATAGTGTCAAGTGCCTGTCGCGGTCTCCGGTCTCGGTCTCCTGTCTCGGTCTCGTGTCGCGGTCTCCGCGCCAACTTGTACCTTAATGCCGCATTTTAGTTAATTCGATGACTTCTGCGCTCCTGTCGCGAATGTTAATTAATATTAAATAGTTATTTTTTAATGTAGAGAATACATGCGCCTAATGATAAGCAGCTGCTTGTCCTTTACAGCACAGTGGTACGCAGCTACTGGACATGTATTCTCTAAATCTAAATCACTGCACTAAGCTCGAAACATTGGCCTTCAAAACAGAACACAATAATATTTGTCCATTACTGGTTAGCAGTGGAATGAGTAGCAAAAGTGTGACACAATCTGCAAAGAGTCTTACTAAAGTTGTTGTGTCACTGATTATTCTTTATTATCAAAGGTATTAATCAACTAAAGCCAAATTTAACAATAATTACATTTGAGAGCGACTTCTGCATCACATAAAAAACTACAAGTAGGTAAGCATCAAATTCGCTCAAAATACGAAACGATAAAGAGCTCAACTTAAATTAGCCATTTTCAAGAAACCTGTTTCCTCTTTATGGAGGAAGTGACATAATTTTATGGTGATTCACTTGACACAGGCTCGATCTCCCGAAGAGGTATACCTCTTGGTTTATAAATTAAAATTGCTAGTTCACCAATTTATTCAGCAATACCTTCTACAACGAATAGTTTTCGTGTTTTTACGCTAATCAATTGAAATCAAACTCATACATGTCACACCCGTAACGAACAAAGATATGTTCACAAGTTAACAAATTACATAATAATACAAAACGTAATAAAAAATAAATTCGTATAACCAAACGTACAAGTTATATTTACGACTGGCCTCGTGGCTTAGTGGGTAGTAGATCTGCCTGCAAAGCCGAGGGTCGTGGGTTCGATTCCCACCCAGTGCAAATATTTGTGCGATGAATTCAAATATTCTTACTGTGCCTGGGTGTTTCATATGTTGTATAATAAGTATGTATTTAAAACCTATATATGTAAGTATTATATCAGCTATCTGGCCGCCATCGTACAAGCTTTGCTTAGTTTGGGGTCAGATGGTGTTGTGTGTGAATTGTCCACCAATATTTATTTATCGAAGTAGGGAAGTAAATCGGGGCTCATAAAATTTACTAATAAATAAATAAATATTGGTTGAGACCTCATACACTACAGTTCACTACACACTACACCATCTGACCCAAAACTAAGCAAAGCTTGTACTATGGAATTTAGATTCCTGATATATAGCTGAAATCGTATAAAAGTCTATCGAATTGTCTCATTGTTCCGTGTCACGCCTCCATGTGCCTGTTCCCTGTCCCCTGTTCCCCGTTCCCGGACCCACGGAGCAACGCTCTGCACCGGCTCTCCACCGCCTAACTAACACTGTCCTAACTTTGATATCGCTCTCTCTTTTCTTTTCATTTGAAGTTATAGAGACAGCAAAGCCAATTCCGATTTAGTTAGCCGGTAGAAGGGCGGGACGCAAAGCTCGCCGGAACGTCCAGGGGAGCGGCCAGGGATATCTCGCAATCAGGGGTTTTTTTAAATAAAGAGTGACATGGCGAGCAGGTCATGTGTTTGATGGTAAGCAACATGCCTGCCACATAACAGCACAGTGACACGCAGCTATTGGAACACGAAGAGTCCAAATCATTACCTAGCACTGCACTGCGCTCGTCACCCAGAGATCAAAGATGTTATATCTCTAAGCTCTGTAATTTATCTGAAAACATTGCCCTTCAAACCGGAACACGGTAATGTTTGCACATTAGTGCTTGGCGGTAGAAAAACTGGCAAAAGGTGTGGTACTTCCCCAGGCGGACTCTGCCAAGAGTCCTACCAGGGATGTCACGTCTGGACATCCGCGGCGGACCGGCCAGGACGTCTACTATCTTTCTACGAAAAACGTAATTTCGAAATGAACTCGCGACTTTCTTACTTCGTTTTGTCCGATCGAACATTGTTTAACGTTTAGATGTTCTGTAATTAAGTAGCCTTAGAACATTATTTAAACAGACGAAACGACGGGTCGAAGTAGAACCGGAGGAAGTCGCGAGCTTATTTCAAAATTACGTTTTCGTAGAAAGAGAGTAGACGTCCAGGAGTTGGCTCCGTCGCCCACGGTCCGGCTGCAGAGGACAGGGGGGAATGACGCACCGATATCCTACATTATTTGAAGTGGGACATTTTACTGTCTCACTACAAAAAAGAGGCTACGTTTACAGGCTCCGTTTCAAGTAATTTCCTTCAAGAACCTTAAAATTCCGAACACTCGCTGATACGTGATACCCCGCTTCTCTCCCCTATGTCACACCTTTGTTAATTATAAAACACGTTTCTTACATCGGTATTTCTTCAAATTCACAAAGCGGTATCGACGAACCTGCCCGCATGATCCCCATACGTTTCCCTAATAGAAGCAATCGGGGGGAATCAACTTAATTCTACCCCTACCGAGCCCTATCGCCACACTGCATTGACTCACTGTACAGTTTAAATGATTAAATTACACTTTCAGCTCTTCAATAAACATTTTGTGAAAGCGATTACAATAACAATATGTTGTGTAATCTAGGTTTGAGGTAGTGAGTCTGCTCACGGTAGGTCGTAGGTTCCGTTCCCAGGACTAACGTGTCCGCTATAGAATAAATAAATAAATAAATATTGGTGGACAATTCACACACAACACCATCTGACCCCAAACTAAGCTAATGCTTGTGTGATGGCGGCCAAATAGCTGATATAATACTTATATAGTTTTTTAAATACATACTTATTATACATAGAAACACCCAGACACGGAATGTATGTTTATTTTGAGTGTAGGTATGGATAGTAAGTGAGTTTCTATTTAAAATTAGAGACTATTTAGAGGGGCATAGCCCCGCGGTTTTACCGACTTGTTCTCATTACTTTTTCGTGATAAAAAGTATCCTTTGTGCTTTCCAAATCTCAACATGATCCGTTCAAATTGGCATCTAAAATATTAGTAGATTTATATCTGCTAACTGACTTTAGTTTGGAGCTAGTTGATGTCGTGTGAAAAGAGTCAGCTTATAAAAATACCATGTATTGTATAAGAAGTAATCATTGCACACGCCCGATAACTTTCTTGCTAAATATACATACTACAAAGAGCCGTTGCAAACGCTTCTGAAAATTTAAATTAAATTAAAGGTAATTAATTTATTGCAGATGTACATTGTCCCAAAATTAAAAAAAAAAACAATAGGACCTGCTCTGCGCGAGTGACCCCATGCGTATCGTTGCGTATTACTACGCGCGCATTTCTTATTCCACCGAACAATCTCCGATGAATCTTATGAAACGGAATTAAACTCAATTATAATTTGCAACAATTTAGTTTTGCAGAACAAAACTACTCAATTATGTAAACAAGCAAGGAGCGTGTCAATAACGTAATCGTAATTAAAAATATTCATAATACTAACGACTACGGCGGGTAATACGAGTATATCTTCGTAACTATCGAGTTATGCGTTTTATCATTCATCTTAATTGAACGGTTCTGTACCGGTACATCCCTATCCCTACTATCGCTGCAATCCTACTAATATTATAAATGCGAAAATGCGAAATTATGTATGTAGGTATAAGTTTTTTACTCTTTCAAGCAGACATTACTGAAGGGATAAAATTTAGTACATAAATTGCCGAGCCGTGTTTGGGCAATAAACATCCAAACATCTAAACACCTATGCTTTAATTTTCATAATATTAGTAGTAGGAAAAATGATGTACATTATTTAGAAATGTTTTATTCATAGATCATGTTATAGAAATACCCTTATACCTACAGGTGAAGAGGGCAGTGCAACGATATGTACTCTTCATGTTCATAGCTGTGTCGCTGTGTGGCACTGTAACTGTTATGGGCAGGGGGCAGGAGTGTTCCTTACCATCAGTCGCTCGTATTGTCGCTCTATAATACAAATTAGTACCATTAATACTAAACATATATTTTCAAAACAGTCAGTCCGTCGATGTCCCTGCTGTGCGTCGTCGTCGCTGGCATCGGAGAAGGTATTCTGCTCAAGTTGTTAACACAACTCAATGCCGCCGTTATGTTCTCATGGTCTCGAGCCTCGAGCCTCGAACCTCGAGCACGTTATGTGTGGTACACTATAACGCACAGGTCTATTATTATGACCGCATAAAATTTAATAAACTGGTCCCGTCTCGGCCAAGGCAACTTTTCATGTGATTGCGACCGGCGCAGTGTGTGACTGCGAGCGTACTCGGCCCTCACTGGTGTAGGTACAAACAAACATCCGCGAATTATGAGAACATGCATTTCAAAATAAAATTTAAATTAAAACCAATATACCTTAAAGAAGCCGTGCCCGTGGAGTTCATATGTAAAATAAATAAAAATAAAATGATGATAATATCGGTCCCTACACGCTGCAGCAGTTTGGAAGACTTGTCAAACTTTTAAAAAAGCTTCAGTGCCCTAGTCGCTAGAACTTTCAGTTTCACTATTATAACGACGTAGGTTCGAATCCCATCCGCACCTCTGAGTGGTTTCCCGAGTGCAGACGTACAAGTCTATCATGATCAAATAAACAAATAAGAAGAAAAACATTGTGACGAAATCGCCGTGTTCTTATAATAGATATCTTGCGAATAAATGCGTCATCCACGAACCCGCACTCGGGGCCAACGTGGTGGAGTATGGTTTTCCATATATGGTGGTCTTCCTTTAAAAACTCTCTCCTTGTGAGAAAAGGGTCTGAGCCCCAGGAGTGGGAACATTTAGTAGGCCCCTTGTGCTATGGAACAATTAATCAATATTTGCCATCATCGCATCCGAATATAAGTAAATAGGTAGATATTAGTGGCCATTTCTCATACAACGCTTTCTAGCCCTACAAAGTAAGGCTTGTACTATGGCAGCCAGATAGCTGATTGTAAACTTATATAATTGTAAATACATAGTTATTATTACAGAAATCTCCGCACTTGGCTTATCAGAAGTGTACCAGGGTCTGACGGCCGAGCTTACCTCACGAGCGCAGAGCGCAGCCGAGCTATGAATATGTATCACGTTCTATTCTCCACACGACTAATGTCAACATCTTTCTAGAAGGTTTCTCAGTTCTCGATTACAATCTAGTTTCACGCCTATTTTATTAAATATTCCATCATCAGCGCCGGTCTACAGCAATACCGAGCCAGAGTCATTTTATTAGTAAATAAATAAGATCTAATGTGATAAATTGCGAAAAAACGTTATTAGAAGGACTTTTTTGGCTAATCAGTAAAGGCCACTTTAGGACTACCACCATCGAAGGAAGAATAGAAGTCAAGGGTCAAGGACCCTTCAACTATTTTTACGTATACAAATATTTATTTACCAAAAAAAAATTCGACACAGTGTCGCTTAATACCTAGTTTTATGTGATACAAAACATACAAGTTAAAGTCGTTCTGAAAGCTTTGAATCCCAAACTACATTTACAGCCAGTTTCTTGGGGCTCAAGTGCGAGATTAGTAGTTGAGGTATGTACAAAGATGTTATCTTTAAGTTTTTAATGATCGAGAAATTGTAAACTGGTAACTTATGTAAGTTAAGTTAAAGTTTGTTTAAATATAATCAATTAAGTAAACCGTTTTGGAAATACAAAGCCAACTTCAGCTTCGCGTTTAGTACGAAAATGAACGACTATCTTTATGTGTTGTCTCAAGCTGTCAGCCGTGAGCCGTGACGCAAGCGGACACTAAAGGCTAGATAAATGGTGCGCACGATTTTTACAAATAGTAAAACCATGGTTAAGAAATAGTTACAAAAGTGGAACGTGGGGTTTGGCATCTTCTCGTGCGTGAGTGCTGAGCCTACGACCCGAGACCTCGGAGCTGAACTGACGGAGACGCGGTCCCATGTCCCAGGCCAAGCAGATTCGCTTTCTTATTTTGTTGTTATAAAATTATACTGAACAGCCATCTCGCCTCATGTTAGCAACGATACTAATGAAACTACGCAGCAATCTGTCATAGTTCTAGATCCCAGGGCCGCCAGACGTCACGTATTTTCTGATCAACGAAATGTGGACGATTAGTACCTAGTGTCAGTATGTACTAAGAACGCATGTATACTCGCTACCTTGCTTAGACGGCCAATTTTGAGATATCAGGTAGTTACATAAAATAAAGAAGCCAAGTGCGAGTTGGACTCGCCCATGAAGGGTTCCGTTGCAGCAAGTAACATATTCATATTCATATTCATATATTATTTATTGATAAAATATTATTTTACATGTCAATCAACAATAATTATATAATAATATACATAGTACACATAGTTCTTGTAGTTCGTTGTAACTTTGATCGAAGTTTTAATAATAGTGTATTTATGACGTACTAAAAAAAACTACTCATCAGATCGAGTTCAAACTAATTTTCGTTGGTAGTTTTCATGGTAATGTACATCATATATTTTTTTTAGTTTTATCATTCTCTTACTTTAGAAGTTAGAGACACACACAAGTTGGACACACATTTTACCACTTTGGAAGCGTCTCTCGCGCAAATTATTCAGTGTAGACAAAAATTATGTTAGAAACCTCAACATCATTTTTGAAGACCTATCGATAGACACCCCACACGTGTAGGTTTGATGAAAAAAAAAATTTTGAGTTTCAGTTCTCAGTATGGGGGGCACCCCTAATTTTAGTTTTTTTTTTAAACTTTTGTAAAAATCTTAATGCGGTTCACAGAATACATCTACTTATCAAGTTTCAACAGTGTAGTTCTCATAGTTTCGGCAAAAAGTGGCTGTGACATACGGACGGACAGACAGACAGACAGACAGACATGACGAATCTATAAGGGTTCCGTTTTTACGTTTTACGGAACCCTAAAAATTACTTACTTGACATATAGTAAATTCATCTAAGTAACTGAATTTCACGTATATTATAGGCTTAAACATATGTCACCAATACTCCCGAACACATTTCATGAACCGTTTTGCTTTGCAGACACTTTAAAACTCCCAAAATAATGACTTAACTTTACGTAAATTCTGATACTGCATTTTTAGATATGTCCGCCAGACAACTATTTCAAAATCTTTTACAAGAAGACAGACCAAGCTAAGGGGCCAATCATCCCCTACTACATATCAACGAAAAATAAGGAGGAATATAGGATAATAATGTCACAGGAAAATTTAAAAAATCGTCAGATTGTTATCTAACGACGTTATATTATATAAACTAACCTGCAGTGAGATAATCTCACGTGTTAGATTATAATCTGACAGTGTTGACCACTTTACGGTGACATACTTTTACAATAATATAAATATGTAGGTACATGTATTGTGTAGGTACGAACGTAATTTTGGTCAAGTTCTCATGTCTGTCAGCACCTCTGTAGCGTCACTGTTTTTTTCTGACATAAGCTGTTATCATACAAATGTATCCCGAGCAAATCTCTTTCACGAAGCAACGAACTTCGACAAAGCGACAGCTGAATTTGTTTGAAGCGTTCCCCCGCTAGCTCAGTCTACTTAATGAAAGATGTTACTTGAATGCCACCAAAAACTGTTGCTCTACTTAAGATTCGAAGACAATGTGTGATCCTCTCACAAAAGATTGACAATAGCCGCCAATAAATCGCTAACAAGCAATGCGCCCGCGCAGCTAAAGCACAAAGATTAGTACGTACCATTAAATAGTCTCCAAAAGTTACATCGCGCGGGTTACTGTGAAACTGAAGCATCAATCGTTTGGCAAGCAAGTTTGTTGTATGTCTTTTTCCTCTTCGTATGTTTCTGTAAATGATAGCTAAACTATCGTATTGCAAACAAAATTTGAATTACAAACAAAAGGATTAATTTAAAGGTATTATAAAAGAAATGTATTTATTTAAAAATAAATTGAAGTGCCTGCTGACAGAGAAGACAGAGTATCTGACTGATAAATTAGATTCAGATTTGTAAGCTTTTATTTATTTCGTGGACATTAGTATCACAACTAAATTTATTCATTGATATTTATTTGTTATCCTGTTAGATATTTCCAAGCCGTAAGGTTGATTATGGAGTTCTCAATGTAAACATTTAAGATCTTATTGTAATTACCCATTTTCGCACATAAAGAAATTTATCTATTTATTTATATTATGGTTTCGCGAGACGATAAAAATTCAAATCTTCTAACTGCTTGACATAGGTAAATCTAGCAAAATCATGTCCCAGGTTTACATAAACAAACGAACAGTCCGGCAGAGCTTCGAGCCGCGGCGTCTCGCAATTCGCAACCGACGGAACAAAGCCGGTACTCGACAGGAACGGATAGGACCAGTCTTTACTAAATATTATGAAATTAGTTCAGTCGAGGCTTTGAAGTTTGCATAACAAGCCGGAGGGACCTGCCGCCTGCCGGCCGGTGACCGGTGACGACACCGGCGCCGCCGCCGGCGCGGGCGCAGCCGGGTACACTGCGGGCTACGCGGCGGAAACTGCTCTACAAACTATCCGTTACAGCAAACTACACAAATCGATAGTTAACTTGATCGCTTTAGAAGAGGAAACAATTGGACTATCACGAAAAAACCGGCGTTAACGAATATATTTATGACACCCACACCCAAAACACGAGATGATGAAGTTGTTGCTGAGCAGACAACTGTCTCTTCAGAATTAATTTTATATTTTTTTACAAATGACCAAATAATGTAAAATAGTTCCAGTGATAAAAAGAAGCCTATGTTTAAGACTGTTATCTGTCTGTGTTCCAAATTTCAACCCGATCCATTCAATCGCTACTTGATTGGACAACAAACATCAAAACTTTGACATTTATATTATTAGTGGGATTAATAGGTATTTGAGCGCCTTCATGTTTATGGTAAATCGGTTTCTTCTAAGACGGAACAAACATCCGTGCTCACCACACAAATAAATAAATAATTGTCCTGGGTGGAAATCGAACCCATAACCTACGACTCAGCAAGG
The DNA here is from genome assembly GCA_963693475.1 of Ectropis crepuscularia. Taxonomy (NCBI): domain Eukaryota; kingdom Metazoa; phylum Arthropoda; class Insecta; order Lepidoptera; family Geometridae; genus Ectropis; species Ectropis crepuscularia. The sequence continues at coordinate 42,479,540 of OY856338.1, forward strand.
TCGCCGGACGCAACCGAAATTTAACTCGGACTGGACTGTCTAATGTCTATATCAAACGTGAGTTACCGTGTATTGATTTAAAATAGTAAGAATGACTTTAAAATATGTATAAATAGTCATTTGTTTTATCAAGATAGATCTGTATGTAATGGTTTCTGCTCTCAAATAAATCGAATGTCTTAACTCTAGGCTTCCTAAATTTTGCAAGTCGTTCAGTGAAGTAGTTAGATTGTTGCCACATCGACATCGTTCAATTTACGCTTTAGTATTAATCTCGACTGTTACAATCCTTTGAATTCTGATTCTCGGTTATGCCGGCACTGCATTTGGCGTACAGTATTTGCACTATGGCTGTATTTGGCCAAATATTTGCAACATTCATAAACACCACAAACATACCGTCGATACTTGGAAACAGTCCATAAATTAAATCAAATTAAATATTTTATTGATTATACTTACTTACGGTTTCGTCACGTCTGTGATGGAGATAGCAAGACTCTGGGGTCCTGAAGCGAGAGTTTTTGTTGCCACCTGAAAAACCAGACAGCAAGATAATGCCGTCAGTGTCGCGGACACTCCGCATTCTGGTGTCTCGTTTTTTTAAATAAATAAAAAATGAATACACAAATACGCTGCACCAAGTGGAGTGCCGGATCGGAGATAGAATATTGCGACATATGGACAAATTCCGGCTGCGGAGAATGGTCCGAGTCGTACCGAGGCAAGATCGCGCTCAGCCACCAACAGATATATGAACTCATTCAGTGACGTCCTTGGAATTGTTGCGATTTGATCAGAAACAATGAAACACAATTTGAGATAGAGATAACAATTATAATTTTAACTATCTATTAGATAATCTTCGTTGAAATATTAACAGATTTTAGATTGTCTAAATTGTTAGATTTGTAGAACAAGGCCTATTTTATGTTGTTATAATATTTTGTCCATCAAGAAAAGAAGTAGACACTAGGGATATATTATATTTTTTGTAGTTGCAGGACTTTTTGCAGAGTCCTACTGGTCCATAACAAACACCTTTTCCTGCTATTTCTAACGCGCATACATTATTGTGTTCCGATTTGAAGGGAAATGTTTTTATGAAAATTACTGGGCAAAGAGATAAATCGTCTTATAACTCTGGGTGATGAGCGCAGTGCAGTGCTCGGCAGTTATGTCACTTCCTTCTGATAAAAGGGTACCGTGTGTGGTCGTTTTTACTTGCACTCTTCGTGTCAAATAGATGCCCGTGACACTGTGCTGTCGTGGGTGGTGCTTAACATACATCGCACATTTCTCTATGTTATGTACCTCTACATATAAAAACGTGGTTTTCAGTATTTAACATAATTTAAAGTTATAAGTATTTAACACTAACTAAAACTACTAAACACTGTAGAAAAGTTTTAGTTAAATTATTAAAACACCACATACCACATGGTTATAATAAGACACTCACTATCACTATCTTGTATGGAGTACTGTTCGCACCTTTGGGATGAATCAGCTAGAGGCTCTGGAATCGATCGAGAGACGTGCCAAAAGGCTCCTAGGCAACGACACTCTTGTGTGAAAAAAACTTCAAAGTCTTGAACATCGCCGAAAAGTTGCTAGCCTTTCGGTTTTTTATCGGATAAACTTCGGAGAGTGTGCGACTGATTCACATGATCAAATACCACTTTGCTCTTTTCTATCGGAGTGCTCGTACCTCGAAAAAGCGACGTCGTTTCATGGTTGATGTTCCAAAGACACGAACGAAGAGATTTGACTCTACTTTTGTGATAAGAACGTCTAGGCTTTGGAATGAGTTGCCCGAGTCGGTTTTCTCTGTTGGTTACAATCTTTGTGTCTTCAAATCGAGAGTGAATCGGCTTTTTCTAGGTAAACACGCTCCATCGTAGACCGCATCGTCACTTAACATCAGATGGCGAGTCAGATGGATATGACGGTCAAGTGTAAGCCTATAAAAGTAAAAAAATTGACTTTTACAGCAGAAATTGGATTTATCAACAGACATTCAATTGTGATATTGGAACACGAAGAGTCCTAATCATTACTTGGCTCTGCACTGTGCTCCTCCCCAGATTTAAGTAATCTAATTAATGTAATTTCTCTGTAAACGCTGCCTTTTAAACCGAAACACGCAAATGTTAGCACATTGCTGCTAGCCGGTAGAGTAACTGGCAAAGGTGTGGAACTTCCCCTGACGGAGTCTCCACAGATTCCTACTAAATGTATCCCACAACGGCAGGTTCAGCTCACCTGGCAGCCTGCCACCGCCTCGGGCGTCGTGCGCAAGTCGACGGCTTAGGCTAAGAACTCACGGACCGAGGCTCACCCGCACCCGTTTAGAGTTTTATTTGAAAACACACGAGACCGCTTATTTTCGCCGTTGTTTGTTATTGCGGGCGACCCCGGCCCGTGCGTTTCTACTGGACGCCGGTGCAGCGCGAGCCGCAAGCAACCGCGCGCGCTGTTGGCGAAAATGCGTCGTCAGTTGTGCTTTGTTTTTTCACATATTATAAATCAGCATTCTGCAGAAGTTGCGGGCCCGCAACTGCGGCGGTCGCGGGTGAAAATCGTGAGTTTAAGAACTAAGGCTAAGGCCTTAGAATGAAAAGCCGCACCCGCGCCGGCGCATCCGCTTGCGCACCTTTCGAAATAAATGTAAAGCACACGCGCACTCGCGGCGCGGCGTTCACTCCGGCACTCCGAGGAGGTCCACTTGTTTAGTGTCGAAATGGTAGCGATTAATGTTTACGGTTCAACGTGTAGTGCCCGACGTTTTGATCGGTAACATAGTTGCCGACCGGACTGCCTTAAGAATTACATTTTCTATTCAATGTTTCAACACTTATTTTTAATTTTATCATGAGATTAAATTTCAGGGCCTGTCTGGGGGGACATTCAACAACTTTGCTTATAAGAATGAAACAGAGACTTCAGTAGGTATCACTTACAGTTAAACTAAGCTCTTAAAATTATCTTTTCTACAAAGAAACGCTGCTCCTTTTGTTTTGAAGTGAAAACTTATTTACCCGCGCTAAGCACTTCTTAGGTAAGCAGATAGGGGGGGAAATCACGTGGGTTCGCGTCACCGACTCGCGAATGTCACGCGGCGACGACAGCGTAGCGTGGTGACGACAGCGTTGCGTAGCGACGACAGCGTAGCGTGGCGACGATAGCGTAGTGTGGCGACGATAGCGTAGGGTAGCTACGACAGCGTAGCGTAGCGACGATAGCGTAGCGTGGCGACGACAGCGTAGCGTGGCGACGACAGCGTAGCGTGACGACGATAGCGTAGCGTGGCGATGACAGCGTAGCGTGGCGACGACAGCGTAGCGTGGCGACGACAGCTTAGCGTGGCGATAACAGCGGTCTGGGCGTCAGCGGTAGCAGTTCGCGCGGAGACCGCGACACGAGACCGCGACAGGCACTTGACATTATAACAGCTTTGTATGATAGATATATTACTATATTATATATATTTATGTATATAATATCTAGATCTAATATAGTGTAGTGTAGTTTTCATTGTAATTTATTTTCGTTAATTAATGTTCAATAGTTAGGTATCCTCCGCGGTAGGTATATAGTACATTTCAACATGACACGACTTCCAAATCCGGTACTTATAACTCAAATATCTGAACTAAGCGTAGAGTGTGTTACGCCAAAACATGTTATAGATTTCAAGCCGCTGATTTCAGTACATAATTGACATTAATTACGAATTATTGAACATAATTCACAATTTACCTGACGTGCAAATTATTTTATCGATAGAATTAACAAATGGTTGATGAATTATCCCGAGACATGATTATGTACTCATATCTGTTATGTTGCATTAAATATTACTATAAGTTGTGCAGCTTTGAATCCTACTAATATTATAGACGAAGGTTACTGAGGAATCCAAGGGTGGATCCAGCTTTGGCTCCAGGGGGGAGGTCATATGGCTCCAGGGGAGGGGGTCTGGATCCGCGCTTGGAGGAATGAGGATAGATAATGGATGGTTGTTTGTAATTCTAGCACGCAGAAACTACTGAACGGTTCGGATTGGAATACTGTTAGATAACAGCCTGGAGTAGCACATATGTTACTTTTTATACGGGCAAAATAACGGGAGAATCGGGAACTACACGGGTAAAACCGCGGGGCAATGTTAGTCTTTAATATAAGGGAATATAGGGTTTTTATCATCGAAATAATTATGTAGACTCACTGGTGTAACTTTACTGGTCTAGCATTCGCCTGATGGATACCTACAGTATAGGTATCCCCCTACCTAAAATAAAACACATTTCCCCCTTTAGAGGAAACTTAAGTACCTACTTATTTAAAAATGGTAGGTACTTAGAAGGTATTTCCCCCTTTCGGCTATCACCCAGCACTAAGGTTCAAAAGTAAGGCAGTTTTCTAATGGCGAGTAGGTAGTAGGTACCTATGTGTTCGCATGCACGAGTACCTAGCTACCTAGCGCGCAGGACGCGAGTATTTCTATTGCTTGCGTAATGCTATACGGACAGATATGTCAATTTCTATGTTTGTCGGTGCTATCTGCTGTCAGTCTGTATGTAACAAGTGTAACGAGTAGCGAGCCCACGCGAGCGGCATACGTTATGCCACGTTCATGCAATTATTATTCATTATTATCACTTTAGTAATAACATTATTTTAAAGTTCCATAAAACAGGGTCTTTTACTTTCTTTGATGACAGTTTCCAGACAGTCAATTCAACCGTTGCTGTTTTTGTTTTCAAAAATATTATTTTTAGAATTAATGTATTATTATTCTAACATAGATGTTTCCTTTTGTTGCAGGGAGCAGTACATATTTAATGTGTTCGAAGTGATAGTGAGTACGCTCGAAACAAAACTCCAGAGGATAGAGAATCTGGACAAGGCTGTGGAGCATCTGATGCGACGAGTCGAGGCGCTCGACTCCAGAGTCAATGACAACATTATCAAAACGGATGCCATCATCTCCAAACTAGGAACCCTCGACCTCAAGCTCTTCAGCCAACCCAGCGGAGACTACGAGGGAACCACCACGAAGCGACCGCGCGACCCGCATAGAATCTCCGACGCACAACTACTTGATAAAAAACTAGAATCGCTCGATCAAAAAGTTTCCAACATAGACACGACATTGGTCGGTTTGAAAAATCAAATCGATAACAACTTCCTACCAGTGGACGACATCAACGCCGAGGCGAGCGAGAAGAAACCCATCAACCTGAACGTTATCGAGATAGCCAAAGGTTTGAACTCGGAAGTCGTAAACGAAATAACGAAAGAAGTCGACCAACTCAGAACCTCGATGTCGACAGTCGATAGAAAATTGCAATTCCACATAAACTTAGTATCTGAGAATCTGGGTAAAGTGTTATACATGATGGCGGACGTCCACGCCGCCATCGTGGAGCCCGACGCCGCCACCATCAACGTGAACGGGCTCTTCAAGAACCGCACGGCGGCCACGAGCACGCCGGCGCCCTCCGCCAGGTCCAGCAAGATCGACACGCTCGTCAACAAAATCATTCCGATGATGAGCGTCTCCGAGAAGATGGACGAGGTGTGGGACGTGGTCGTCGGCACGAAGAGCTCCGTCGACGACCTGGTGCCGAAGTCAGACGAGCTGCTGACGCAGACGCAGCGGCAGGAGCGCGCCATAGGTCAGATACACAACGATCTCCGGCTGAAAACGAATCTGATCATCGAGAACTTGGACATGGTGGAGAAGAGGCTGAAGAAGCAGGAGGACGACGTGGCGACGCTGGCGCAGCGGCCGGTGCCGGCGGACCTGCTGCTCGACCCCACCATCGACCGGCTGGTGGAGTACGCGGCGCCGGCCGAGCCCGCCGCCGCCGCCGCCCACAGGTGACGACCCCTCCTTACCCTGCGAGCGAGCGCGAGAGCGAGTGTGCCGTGCGAGCGTGCTTGTGCGACTGTTGGCGCGCTTGCGTGCGCGACTGTTGGCGCGCTTGCGTGCGCGACTGTTGGCGCGCTTGCGTGCGCGACTGTTGGCGCGCTTGCGTGCGCGTGGGAGAGACTAATGTAGTTGTGGCCCGCAGCTCGAGCAGCGCGAGCGCGACGGGCGCGCCCGGCCCGGCCGCCGGCGCCGCGCCCGGCCCGGCCGCGGGCGCGCCGGCGCCGGTCGCCGGTGGTGCCGCGCCGCGTCTCTCCAGCCGCAAGGGCGGCATCATCTTCCCCAGCGTCAAGAACAAGCCCATCATCGGCAATAACACTTTCGCCTCCGAGATCGTCGCTAACTATAAAGATGTGAAAGTGAGTATGTAAACGATGTGCGTATTTTACCATTATGACACGTTTCAAACATTTGAATCAAACAATGTACAACCAAACGAAGGGTAGCTATACTGCATGGCTGACTAGTTATTTCTACTACTAGATATCTTTGAATAGATATCTTTTCCTACTATACCTACAGTGTCGACATCGACGCGTTCATATTGAAAACTTACCTATTAAACAGAGTCTTATACATTTGAGGCATTTAAGCTACTAATACGATAAATGGGGATGTTTGGATGCATGTTTTGCTCTGTCATATCGAGTTGATATTTGTAAAATTTTTAGGTTATAGTGTGTGGTATGATAATTTAGCCAGAAATTACCGTCTCGGGGCCCATCAGCAAGACCTTAATACAAATTAAATGCCGTTATGTCGATTTTAACTTTTCACCCCCACAATGTCTATAACCTTAACACTTACTTGTGCTTCCCGGCGTCGCTCAAGTCCGGTTTGATCGATGGGAAAACAGGGAACGGAAACACAAGGGAAAATAGGGAATCGCAAACCAGACTAGCTTCCGTAGATCTCTCGTCCGTCCAGACAACGATCCTGCGTTGGAGAAAGGTGGCCGATCCCGCAGCCCGCTTTCACTCTGTGGTCTTCCAGCACCAATCCAGAGTGTTCCAATAATTAATAGCCTCTTCCTGTAGCACTATTACGTTACGTACGTTTTTATCACCAGAAAAACACCAGAATCATATAAAACGCGTCGTTTCGTTCCAGCGAAAAAACAAGACGTCACAAGTTGACAGCTGTAAACCATAGATCCGCTATGATCTTTAATGTTGCCCGATTATACGGAACAAAAACCCCCGACCAATTGAACTCCAGGTCAATTTTAGAAAACCAGTATTTAGCAACTAGTATTTAATAACTAGTATTTAGCAGTATCCGGACCTCAAATAAAAACGAAATTCCCAACTTTGACCCGAAAGTGGAAATCAAACCAAAAAAAACTTTACCAAAAATAGTAATAAAATAAAATTAAATTTTAACCATGAAAAATACGTATATCTAATAAAGAGGCAAGCGTGCCAGAGAGGACACCGCGCGCTGAAGTCTGGAACCAGAAACCAGAATCTCCGCCACGCGGGGTGTACCATCAGTACCAGATATCAATTTTAAAATACGTCCCCTACGCCAGAGTAGGGGGGCCAAATTTGCCTCCTTTAATAATACTAAGTCCCCTTCCCGAGGGGCCTCCGTCCTATCTGTCCATTTTACCCGTTGTTGCAACAGATGCAAGTACTCGGCCGACCAGCGCCTCCAGAAGTCTTGACTTATTTGCTGCAATAACTGAAAACGGGACAGGCGTCCGGGCCGCTCATCCTTCCAGGGATACTCCGGCAACGCGGTTAAGGGCTGACCGATCAAGAAGTGACCCGGCGTCAAGACTTCTAGATCGTTAGGGTCAGGCGAGATTGGACAGAGAGGACGGGAATTAAGCACTGCCTCCACGCGGCATAGTACCGTGACTAACTCTTCCCAAGTTAACACGGTCTCCCCGATGACACGGCGGAGATGGGTTTTAGCAGACTTCACCGCAGCCTCAAAAATTCCTCCCCAGTGAGGACAGGCTGGCACACTAAATTGCCAGCTGATTCCCCGCTGGGCGAGAGCCAGACTTAAACTATTATTACCAGAATTTAAAAAACCATTAACTTCGCGTAAATAATTCGCCGCCCCTCGATAATTTGTGCCATTGTCCGAACGTATTAAAGAGGGTACTCCTCTTCGCGCTACAAAGCGATCCAGCGCCGCGACAAAGGCCTCCGTAGACAGCGCAGAGACCAGCTCCAGGTGGACTGCTTTGGTGGCCAAACACACAAAGACGCACAGGTAGGCTTTAACGACCTTGGCGTTACGCAACGTCGATGACTTGACCGAGAAGGGCCCAGCGAAGTCCGTTCCGACCCCGTCGAACGGCCTCGAGGGAGAAATCCTATCCGGAGGAAGATCTCCCATCATGGGCTGCATGGTAGACGCCTTGAGCCTATAACAAGGGACACATCTAAACAGCACCTTTCGGACCGCCCTGCGAGCCGACAAGATCCAGAATTCACGCTGCAACACAGCGAGAAGCGCGCCACATCCAGCGTGCGCGTTACCGATATGCCGATCAGTGATCAGCACTGCAGGTCCACCAGAGGACCTCCTTTCGGTAGCAACAGGGGGTGCCTGCTGCCGTACGGCAGGTTGGCTTTCCGGAGCCGGCCTCCTACGCGCAGAAGACCATCCTGATCTGTGAAAGGGTTCAACTTGGCGACCGCACCCTTCAAGCGAGCGCGTCCGCAGCGCAGCGCCTCAAGTTCCGTCGGAAACCTCTCACCCTGCACCAGCCGAATGAGGTGCAGCAAGGAACTCCGACGCTCCTCCACAGTGGCGATCTGGTCACTCCTCCTCTGACGAGGGTGACGACAGTTGTGGATGAAGCGTTTAATCCAGCTAGTTACCCCCAACAACTTATCCAGCTTGCTGTAACGACCCGTCAACCAGTCAGGGTCTGGGGGCACTTCCGCCACAATCGCATGCACGCGGACTCCGGGCAGCTCCGCTCGCTCCGAGTCCGCGCCGAGAGCTGGCCAGGAAGCTTCTGGCTCCCGCAGCCAGTCCGGACCCCACCATAAGGGGTGATCAACTAGCTCCGGCGCGGAACAGCCGCGCGAAGCACAGTCAGCGGGGTTCAACTCACCCGGGACATGTCTCCAAACCATGTCCAGTCCAGTGTTTTGGATTTGGGAAACCCGATTTCCCACAAAGGTCTCCAAAGTGTGAGGGGCTGCTCTCAACCAGGCAAGCACGACCTGACTGTCTGACCACGCATAGACATTCCGGATGTCTATCGAGGTGGACAGTTCCTGATACACGTGCTTAAGCAGCCGAGCAAGTATGGTGGCTCCGCTCAATTCCAGTTTCGGAATGGTGAGTCGTGTCCTGATAGGAGCTACCTTGCTCTTCCCCAATAAGAGCGTGACATTGACGTGGCCTCCAGCGTCAACTGTACGCAAGTACACAGATGCGGCATAACCCAGCTCGGACGCATCACAGAACCCGTGCAGGCTGATCCGGCTACAGCCTGGTGGCAGAATGCGCCGGGGCAACGCCACTCGATTGACCGTTTCGAGGTCAGATATTAAACGAAGCCAAGTGTTAAGCGAGTCTCCAACCAGGGGGTCGTCCCAGGAGACCTTCAGAGTCCAAAGTCGCTGTAACAGACACTTGGCTGCGAACAGAACCGGACTGATCCAACCGTTTGGATCAAACATCCTGGTGATGGTGGACAAAACCGTCCGTTTTGTCCACGCGCGTGTGGCCTCCAGCGCCACCCGAAAGGTGAAGATGTCAGCAACCGGTTGATACTGCATGCCCAGAACCGCAATCCCGTGCGGATCGTCACCTTCCTCGAAGAGCCCGGGATCCTGCTGGTGATCGTCCGGGATACCAGCCAGGACGTTGGGGTCGTTAGAGAGCCATTTCTGAAGCTCATAGCCTCCAGATGCGAGAAGCTCTGTAAGCTCATCCCGGAGCAACAGAGCTTCCTCCACCGTCTGCGCGCCAGTGCAAACGTCGTCCACGTACAGGTCGCGTTCCAGAACTGCGGCTGCACGTGGGTACCGAGCCCGTTCTTGCTCCGCCAACTCCAGCAGTGAGCGGATCGCAATGAAGGGGCTTGATCTCAACCCATAGGTGTTGGTGTTCAACTCATACACCATCATAGGGTCCTGAGGACTTTCCCGCCAGAGGATCAACTGGAACCTCCTGTCCTCGGGGTGTATGACCGTTTGTCGGAACATCATACGGATGTCCGCTCCCAACACCACCTGATGCCTACGGAAATTCAGGATGATGTCTACAATATCCCGATGTAGCTTCGGTCCAGCGTGGAGGCACTGGTTCAGTGACACTCCTGTCGAAGTCGGAGCGGATCCATCGAACACCGTCCTGAGTTTGCCCGTCGACGCCTTCAAAACGGCGTGATGAGGCAAAAAGTAGTGGTCCATGGTCGACCAGTCGTCGCGAGCCGGAGACATGTGGCCCAGTGCCTCATACTCCCTCATGAACTCGATGTACTTTTCCCGAAGTACAGGATCTCGAGCCATGCGTCGCTCCATGGACCTGAGCCTTTTCTCGGCCAATGATCGAGACTGGCCCAGACGCGGGGGGTTATCCCGGAAAGGCAGCCTAGTCTCCAATCGCCCAGAAACCATTCTCCGAGTGTGAGCCTGATAAAAGTTCTCACACTCCACGTGCTCGGGATCCAGCCGAGACACGGTAGGCGGCTCTTCGATCTCCCAGAACTTCTGCATGATCTGAGCGAGGGCCGTTCCCGTAAAGGAAGCCTGATTCGACTGCTGCCACTCATCCACCATTCCCAAAATGGCGTTCCCGTAGATGGTGGGCAGCGCCATAAGCGAAGACTGATCCAGCAGTCTAGGCTTGCCGTTCATGATGTAACCCAGTACATCAGAACCCAACAAAAGGTCTACCGGACCCGCCATCCCGAAGCGGGGATCCGCCAACCTGAGACCCTTAGTACAGGACAAAAGATCCGGATCTATGTCCGCCTGAGGAAGCCAACCGACAACCGAATCCATGACGGTGGCCCTGACCGCAATCCTTTCCGAATAGGAATGTACGGACGAGAAGGAGAGGCGGGTCTGTCCAGCCGACCGCACCTCTGTGTTCCCGACTCCCCGCAACGGAGTCGGTGACGGAAACCTAGCCAGGCCCAGGCGATGAGCAACCCGGGTTGTTAAAATGCACCCCTGGGACCCTGTGTCCAAGAGCGCTCGTATCCGGACGTAGTCGCCTCTTGGACCCCAAACCCTTAACCAGAGGGTGGGCAGCAGGACCACCGGTTGATCCTGTGCCAAGGGAACGGAGGCTAGTCATTCCCTCCGAGGCTCGTCCGAACCCGTCGGACTACAGGGCCCAGCCCAATATGGCTGCCGAGTGCAAAGGGCCATCGGAGGGGGGGCATATCCAGCTGCCCTGCCGTACCTAAAGTAGGGCGGGTGATAATCCAGCCTCGGGTGCTCATGGAGGGGAGGCGTGTACGCCCTCCATTCTATGGGTCGCGGATCCAGCGGCGGAGAAGGATAACGCTGGGGAGGTGGCCCCCGTGGTGACTCCGGTATCACCCTTCCACCTCTCCAGTTCGCCCGCGTCCGCGCGGGCTGTGAGGTCGGTGACCGAGCCGCGTGCAGGACGCCCCTTGTTGGGCTGCCCGGTGCTGCCGTGGGTTGGGGTGGAGGGGGTGTGCTCCACGCTGTAGCCACTTCATGGTTGTACAAGGCGTGGCTCTGCGTGGGAGCGCCCCCGCCCGTGGAGGGCCCCCTCCCTGAGGGCTGTCGACCAGCACCATCGCTCCTGACGCACAAGAGCTGATGGTGTGGTCCCCCACACCCAGGACACGGCCGTGCCGTGGGGCAGTCATTGTACAGATGACCCCCCAGGCACCCGTAGCACCGACGCAACCGCCGAACGATCCCTCGTCGTTCGGAGGTCGTCCGCGCAAGCAGGGCCGGACACTGCACCAGCGCGTGAAGCTGGCCACAGTTCGGGCACTCCTGCTCCGACGCACTCGTCACCGTCGCCGTCCGCTTCACCGCACCCTGAGTGCGGGGATTGGTAGGTCGCGGTCCTGTTCCGGCAGGGCCACGAGCTGACGCGGCGGGCTGTGCCTCCTGAGGCGCCGACTCTGCCATCCTCGCCTCCCACTCCAGGACCCGAAGTAGCTCCTCAAACGTGGGGAAGACCTTCGGGTCGCCGTGAAGGCCCCTTTCCCGCTCGAACCGGGCGCGCAACTCCAGCGGCACCTTGCCCAGCAGGATGTGGACCAGCAGGAACGACCAGTGTTCTACTGGCAGTCCCAAGCTGCGCAAGGCGTTGTACGCCACCTTCACGGGCGTGAGGATTAGCGGCCGCAACTGAGACCTCTCAGTCACCTTCGGCAGCCCCAGTATTTGGGACACGTGAGCGTCGGCGAGGAGCCGAGGGTTTTGAAACCTCGTTTCCAGCAACTCCATCGCCGTGCCGAAGTTGTCGTCGTCCAGCTCCAGATGCTGGACCAGGGAGAGTGCCTCACCCTCCAGTGACGTGCGGAGATAGGCCAGTTTCTCCGCCTTCGTCAGATCCGTGCGTGAATCCACGAGAGAGGCGAACATACTCCGGAAGCCGCTCCACTCTCGCAGGTTCCCTGTGAACCTGGGCAAGTCCAGGGTGGGAAGGCGTCCCACTACACCCGAACCCGCATTCCTGATGACGGGTCCCGAGTTCGCCCTTCCCTGACGAGACCTCTCCAGCTGGCGAACCCCTTCGGAGACCTCGTCGTAGACATCCAGGATGCGCCGCATGTCCGCCTCGATCCTCTCCATCTGCTCCTCAGGTGGAGACGGCCTTGCATCCCGCAGCGATCCTGCACTCCTCTCAGCGACCTCCAGGCGCCTGTCGAGCTGTTCTGCCCTATTTAACAGCGCCTCCTCCCGGTCTCTCCGGCCGACCAATCCTTGTAAGGATTCGAACCACCGGAGCTGGTTGGCCAAATCCGAAGCCATTTTTAAATTTAAATTTAAACTTTAAATTAACCTAAGTTCGGACAATGTCACAACAAATATCGAATACAACAATATATCCGCAACCCAAACAACCGGATACCACTTAATACTAATTTCCCGACAGTTTGGGGAGAAATTATACGCTGGTATTACAATATTTAATCTTGGCTGAATGACTCGGTAACCAAGTTCGTGAACTACCAACCTAAGCACACAAAACAATATCTGAACTACTCACTTTTTTTCCAGAAAAATGAAAAGTACTAAATATATTATGGGGGTATATTCACGACAACCACGCTCTTTCTACCAAAAATGGTATGATAATTTAGCCAGAAATTACCGTCTCGGGGCCCATCAGCAAGACCTTAATACAAATTAAATGCCGTTATGTCGATTTTAACTTTTCACCCCCACAATGTCTATAACCTTAACACTTACTTGTGCTTCCCGGCGTCGCTCAAGTCCGGTTTGATCGATGGGAAAACAGGGAACGGAAACACAAGGGAAAATAGGGAATCGCAAACCAGACTAGCTTCCGTAGATCTCTCGTCCGTCCAGACAACGATCCTGCGTTGGAGAAAGGTGGCCGATCCCGCAGCCCGCTTTCACTCTGTGGTCTTCCAGCACCAATCCAGAGTGTTCCAATAATTAATAGCCTCTTCCTGTAGCACTATTACGTTACGTACGTTTTTATCACCAGAAAAACACCAGAATCATATAAAACGCGTCGTTTCGTTCCAGCGAAAAAACAAGACGTCACAAGTTGACAGCTGTAAACCATAGATCCGCTATGATCTTTAATGTTGCCCGATTATACGGAACAGTGTGGATATAGCGAGCATAGACTTCGTAATATCCCAAAAAAAATACAATACGAGGGGATACCCTTCTTTCCAAAACTACTAAAACATTTATTTGATATTTCGATGCTTTCTATTGAACCTTATTTACACTCTATAGACATGTGGATGCGTGATTTTTTTAACGCGATACAATTTAAATTGTACAACTTACATTACGTGAGGAAAGTTGGATTTCGCAGAGATATTCATTCGTCATTAGCTAAAAACCAGTATTAACTCGGAAGGACAGATCACAGCTAAATGGAGTGTCCAGGCTGTAGCCACCAATCGATTTCTTTCCAATTAATTTTACGAACTGCACAAAGTGCTAATTGGAATGACGTAAGAGAACTTCGAATCAGGTTTTTCAGTTCCGAGGGCCCGTCACCGGTAACAGTGGACTAATTTCCGCTAGGTATTCGTTTTAAAACTAATCGTTTAACAATTTTTCCACTTTAGCTAATCATATATGACAGGAAAAGCCATATTACCTAAATCTAAACCATGTAAAAAAAATATGCAAGTACCAAAAAAAAGAAATTACAAAGTTCTTTTATAATGATACCGATAGCACCGATAGCCCCTTCGGTGCGCTCGCGCATCGTTAAAAATGTACTCGCATCATTTGGTCCAAACGCACCAAAATAAGTAAGTATAAGTTAAGTTCTACATAAGCAGAAGTATAACTTTAGTAAAGCCTATTATTCATCACGACACGAAACTACTATTTTTACGACAAGGGATGAAAGGGCATGACGCTACTATACGTATTACCAGTTAACGTTCCGTATATCCACTCATTCGACGTCGGCGTCGGCGTCGCCTTAACCGCTGTCCGCTCTCCCTAAATATTCCGATACCAGCTACCGTGTACGTCCCTATGAAGCAATAAGGAACGAGAACTCAAGCTGTGCTACACTTTACACCGCTCTTATTGACTAACTAATGCGCACCGTTACGCAACGTGTTACAGGTGTATCTCAACTATATATTGAAAAGGACATTATGCGCGCTGGTTTTGCAACCACCGGAGCCTATATATTATTATGTACTTTAGTCAAAACTATAGAACAGACTATTGTTCTCACCGCCGCAATACAGAGCCTACAGCCATAAGTAGAGAGTCAATTGCATAGACCATCGTGTTGATCAAGTGGTAGTTGTTGCAAGATATCTTCGCTATATTGTCGGATGGCATATGTTGTATAGAACGATGTTTTATAGGATTTGATTTCCTTAAAATGTCTTGCATCACTGTGAGCTCAAGTTTTGAAGAATTCAAACTCACTCATCTTCATGTAAGTAGGTAGCTTAGGATAACTTACAATTTTAAAACGTCTCTAATTACTGCTCAGTATTAGTCGTCATAGGTGTGGTTAATTAGGGAGAAGAAGGCACGGGGGTAGCGGCTGAGTTAATTAGACCTAATATATCCTTTCTTAAAAAGGAAGAGATATTAAATACTATTTGATGCCTCAGACAAATTAATAATAGGCAAAGTGTGATGCTAAGTGTACACAGATACTATAAATTGTAGACAAAGCGAATACTTTTTGCAAAGCAGTAAAACGAACTTTCGCGCGCAGTCTGTGGTTTCAGCTAAATTACTATGAAGTTAAGGTTTATTATCAGTTCGATCCAACAGGCTGTGTGGGATTAGGTAAGGTAATACCTAACCATTTATAATCACTTTCTCTGAGATAATTTGTGATTTTATAGGAACTTACAACGTCCAATATATAGCTTTAATATGGAGAAATTCGAGACTACAAGACTGGTTATGGTCCTGCCGCACACAAATGAATACTTTTACAATAACAGTTTGTCAGAGTGTGCAAGAATAAATTTAGTAAATGTTGGTGGACATTGATAGCGTACTTATAAATAGGTAGTGGCACCACGACCATAACTATTTTCTGATCTGTGCCAAGAGGTCGAAATTCGACCGTAAGAATTTGGAACAGATAGCAATTAAATATGAATCTATTCTCAATTGCTGGTCCAATTAAATCAGGCGTTAAAATAAACAAAAGAGTAGGTGTATATAACATGCGTGTGTGTCTGATACATGGTACTGTGTGTAATGTTTGTTGTATAGATTTAATGTGATTTTTACAATTTAAAAAATATTATTGACATTCTGCACTACTTCTCTAGGTATGTGTGCGAAGTTTTATACTCCTTCGTCCGCGCATTTTCGTAAAAAGGGGAATAATTAGAAAATATTACAACAGTCCACTTATCTCTTTATGGTGTATGTACCTATAGCAACCATGGCAGGTATACACATACATACAAAACATTGTACCTCGTTCAGAATGACAGGATCGCACGTTCTCGCCGGCTTCGGCGGACAATGTGTACTTCTATCTTATCTTTATTACTAAAGTTACGTTTTTTACTATTTTTAGAAACGGAAAAAGAGATCAAATACCTACGGCTATAACTTAAATCAAGTTCGACCGCCCACAATTAAATAACAAATAAAATAGTGGACCTACCTAGGAACAATTGTACATAGGTATGCTAGGTAAATAAAACAACTAACAACACCCCGCGGTTTCACCCGCGAAGTTCCCGACCTCGTTATTTTCACGGGATAACAAAAATAGCTTAAGTGTTATTCCAGACCGTTATCTATCTATATAGGTACTTGCCAAATTTCATCAAAATCCCTTCAGTAGTTTTTGCTTGCAAGAGAAAAAACCATAGGTACATCCATACATTCTTACAAACATTCGCGTTTATAATATTAGTACCTATCGTAGGATTTATACGGTTTTCCAAATTTAGTCAAATATCGAGAAGTATTTGTTAAAAAGTCTCGTTTTCAATAGAGCTCCATATCCGCGGGTGACGTGTGTCATGAACACGGCTGGCACTCGGCACTCGGCACTCGACACCGAGGCAACCGAGGGTTCACTTTCCGCGCTTTGTGTGTGCAAAAACCTGACTTTCCCAGCGAGTGACAATTACACTTGATTACGACTTATATTGTTCTTAACTACAAACTGGCAGTTATGTTGCTGATGACGTCACAACTCGTTTGCCGACAAAGTAACAGAACTAGTCTAATAACCGAGCTCTGTCTCTATGAACACGACCGCAACTACTACTGTTTTCGTAGAATGTTTGGCTTGTACACAAAATCGTTAGTTCGTGCTTTTTGTCAAAATTAACATTTTCATTAGAGCAATTAAGTTTTCAAAATCGGACCTACTTCTTTATTTGTAAGTACCTACTTAGGTATACATCAAATAATAATACAAGATTGACAGTCATGGGGACTAGTTAAGTAGTCCCGTTAGTTAGTCAGTTTTCACTTCTATCGGTAGTCCGGGACCCGGGACTACCGATAGAAGTGAAAACTTAGAATTTCAGTATTAAACAGCACAACTTATTTGTAGTCGTGGAATATATCACCTGTATAGATAGCTACATATACCTATACTGCTGTAACGCGTGATGGTGACGCGCTCTGATATTTAGGTATTTTCCATAAGTACACTTTATTTTTACTTTAAAATCGCACACAAATACAAACTCTTTGAAACTTTTTAATGTTTGGTTGAAATCCTTTAGTAATATCAATAGAGGGAGCCTCACCGCCGCGTTACAAAACCTGAGCTCGATTTTACCTGTTTCATGGGTTGGACGTCACTAACACGTCGGCACCGATTTGTTTGTGCTTAAAAATTTCAGAATTGTTTGGACTCAAGGGGCTCATAAGTATTTATTTCGGAATACAGTATAGTATATAACAAGTACCTACCTACCTATTACATATTCTTTGCTATTTTTTGTGAGACAGCTATTTCCCAAGTTTGATATGAAACTATAATTATGATGTACTACATGTACCTATCAAGGATACATACTTATGCTACAAAACGTCTAACTTTCGTAAGTAATGTTCCCATTTAAAATGAAGGTACATTTATGCCAATCGTTTTAACTTATTCTAATAGATCATTGGATTTTTTGCTACAGAGTAGGGATGTTACGGAGCTTCGACTCCGACTCCGTTAAGTCGGAAGTTCCGATTATTATTGCACCTCCGGTTCCGAAACTTTTGAATCGGAGGTTTTAATCGGATGTCGAAGCATAACTTAGCGGCGGGCGGTGCCCTGCGCAAACAGTAACGAACAGTTTCATACATTGTCACGTCAGTGAACAACAAAAGTTTAGGTGGGAGAGGTAGGTGAAGGGAAATAACACGATGTTCACAAAAAAATTACAAATATATTAAAGAAAAAATGATGAAGTGAAATGAATAAGTTTAAAAAAAAAAAAAAAAAAGACGTAACTTAAAATGAGAAATTTTGAAATTAACTGTCTTGAAGGGCCAGCGAGTGTAGTTGCTTCCAAACAGGTTCACAGGATGTAGTTGTTTCCAAACAGGTTCACAGGATGTAGTTGTTTCCAAACAGGTTCACAGGATGTAGTCCTTGAACGGTAGGGGCTCACAGCCGTCAGCGAGGATGGCTCCACCTTGCACGGTAGAGTTCACAGCCAGCAGTCCTCGTGAGTGTAGTAGCCGTCAGCGAGGATGGCTCCACCTTGCACGGTAGAGTTCACAGCCAGCAGTCCTCGTGAGTGTAGTAGCCGTCAGCGAGGATGGCTCCACCTTGCACGGTAGAGTTCACAGCCAGCAGTCCTCGTGAGTGTAGTTGCTTCCAAACAGGTTCACAGGATGTAGTTACTTCCAAGCAGGTTCACAGGATGAAGTCCTTGAACGGTAGGGGCTCACAGCCGTCAGACCTTCAAGGTTTACTATTGATGTTGGTTGCTTGGAAGTCCACTGTTTGGTAATGTTACTCTGTTGGAAGCTGGATTCTCACTGACCCTCTCCAACGACTTGATAAAAAATGTAGACTTTTAGTGTTTTGAATCTGGAGAAAATAAACTTTATTTTAATATTAACAATTCAAAGAGGATTAGTTCTAAAAACTATACAAACTTATGAAAAAGGGTAGAGGTTGCTAAGTGACGAATGGTGTTTGAAGTAATGACATAATGAAATTATGTAAACAGATCAGATTTTTAGAAAAACGTAATTATTATAGGTTTAAAAAGAGATATATAATACCAGAACAATATCATAATAATAAGAAAATTATTCTCTATCGTATGGACACAATTAAAAGGAAATTAGTGATGTAAAAATTTTGGTACGTAAATCTAAGAATTCTATGAATAATTGCTAGTTTTGAGATGAAAATAGAGGTAAAATGTACGTTTACATATTGTATTCAATATGTAATGTTACAACATAAAATATGTCGCGTAGGGAATCTCTGCCGCGCACGAGTGTAATGAAAAGTTTTAAAGTATACTAAATGAGCACAACATATAAAAACGTAGAATTCCAGCACCTTATATTTTAAATGTCCGTCAATATTTTTTTATTTTTTGTTATTATTATTTATAGGTTTACACTTGACCACCTTCTCGCCTGATGTTAAGCGACGATGCGGTCTAAGATGGAGCGTGCTTACCTAGAAGAAACCGATTCACTCTCGATTTGAAGACACCAAGATTATAACCATCGGGAAAAACCCACTCAGGCAACTCATTCCACAGTCTAGACGTTCTTATCACAAAAGTAGAGTCAAACCTCTTTGTTCGTGTCTTTGGAACATCAACCATGAAACGATGCCGCTTCTTCGAGTTACGAGAAGTCCGATAGAAAAAAGGGCTAGGTGGTATTAGATCATGCAGATCAGATGCACACTCTCCGAAGTGTATCCGATAATAAACCGATAAGCTAGCAATTTTTCGGCGATGATCAAGAGTTTGCAGTCTTTTTCGTACAAGAGAATTATTGCCTATTGTATTATCGTGTCCACCAGGGTCGGTAGCGAGCGAACACGTTATTGGAGGCGTCGACTAAATCTACGACTTGTTAAGAAATATATTTGACTGAGACAGCTTCAAAGCTAATGTTTATGAAGTGCATATACACACTTTTGGTGTCAATTGATTGAATTTAATTTGTTTCAAAGCTTTTGTTCATTTAACATACTTAATATGCCACATTGGGATTCAATTAATATATTTTTTTGTTTATTTTTTAACATTCCAATTTTTGTTTCATTTTTATGTATTTTATGAAACACAAACAATGAAAATTTGAATGAATGTTATGTCCTAAAATAAAAAAATCTCTATCCTACCACTACTTCTGATTCTACCTACGCCTCCGACTCCGGTTCCGACTCCGACTCCGATAAATCAAATTTAAAAACTCCGACTTCGGTTCCGATAAGATCACCTCCGTTACATCCCTGCTACAGAGGCCTCTGGCGTTTGGCCTAGCGGCTTCTATTGCCTACCGAAATTCAGGTTAGCGTAGAAGACGCATCTACTATTAGCTACTACTATATACTGCTAGTTCTACTAGCCTAATTATTCCAGCATAAAAATAAGCCTATTAACTAACTACTATACATACGTAGTCCAAATCTAAAACCGTTCCATATGCTTACCATACTCACTGGTACTAAACACTAATCAAGTAAACAAATAAATATACACACGCTAACTACCTACGATCTTTATATTCAAGAAGGCGGGCTGTTTGTCTGATAGTAAATAAATAACGATGGCCATTTTTCACTCAACATTAAGTCAAACTTGAAGGACAGATAGCAGATAAGTAGGTACCTATCTATAGTTCGTTAAGGTTTATAGCATTGTTTCTGCGATGCTCTGGCATATTGACCTGTATTACTGTTGATATGTAGATGTTTATTGCGTAAGTGACCAGCTGGCTCGGTATCTCGGTGTTGCTGTAGAAAGTTCTGGGTCACGAGTGCTTTCGTAGCTCGTTAGACACATACATCATTTTGGCTCACTGTCGCTTTTGTTTTGTTTGATAGAGCGGTGTAACAAATACTATCAGGCTGTTACCACTATGCTGGCTTGTAATCTAGTTTGGGTAACGTTTCAACACAAATCTTTAACAATAAATGCATGTTTTCTTGTGGCAGAACTGTTTTCAGTTCGTCAGGAGGAGTACTATACCTTTGCCAGTTATTTTACCAACAAGTTCTGATTGTAAACAATAATGTGTGCGGCTTGAAAGACAACGTTTACAGAGAAATTATAGGAAACAGGCATAAATCATCTTAATCTCGATCTAAATCATCGATTAGCAAACGCAATCCAGTGCTAGGCAGAGATTTGATTAAGTATAACAAAATGTTAAAAAAAACGGAAAAACGTAACTATGACAAGTTATCGCCCAAAACAAATGATTATTAATACTTAAGTTATGGTTATCATCGGTAGACGGTAGACGTAGGCTTGGTGTTGAGCGGTGATGCAATCTGCGAAGAGTTCGCGCACCTCGAACGAAGCGACTAACTCTCAACTTGAAGACACCGATAATGTAATCGAGCTTAACCTAAAAGAGCAAAAATGCTGTCAAGGCCGATTTAAACTAAACAAACATAGAGCTAGAGCTGGAACAAGAGCATTCTTTCTCGATCTTTTAGTGTAAACGAAAGATCGTTCTTAGCATTTTCCATATTAAGGCCGATTTAAACTGAACGAATATAGAGCTAGAGCTGGAACAAGAGCATTCTTTCTCGATCTTTTAGTGTAAACGAAAGATCGTTCTTAGCGTTTTCCATATTATATATTCCATAGAATCTTTGCGAACGCAAACAAAACAACGAAAGAATGCTCTATGTTTGTTTACACCAAATGAATTTGATATGAAGAATGAGCATTCGCTCGTCTGATGTAAATCGGCCTTCACATACAAAACGCTCAAAGGAAAGATCATAATATATTAGTTTTTATGGCGATTTTAGGGTGGCTTCAGAGTAAAAGTGTTTTATAATAACGCACTGTTATTGTCGCCATTCGAACACGGATTACTGAAATGTTGTGAAGCTGTAATTGCTGTGGTGTCATTGAGGAACTATCGCCTGATTGGAGAATCGTTAATTATCTATTCTACGTCGTAGGGTCGATTCTTTTTCTATCGGAATTTTCTTTTTCTATTCTCGTAGCTCGAACAGGCGGCACCGGTTCATGGTTGATGTTCCAAAGACACGAACGAAGAGATTTGACTATACTTTTGTGATAAGAACGTCTAGGCTGTGGAATGAGTTGCCTAAATGGGTTTTTCCTGATAGTTATAATCTTGGTGTCTTTAAATTGAGAGTAATAATAATAATAATAAAAAGCGAAAAGTCTCGACCAACACCTTAAGAGACTTTCGTTAGACGGTTGGATTAAGGGTCAGATGCAGAAGGCGGTCATCCTCGACACAGCGCGCATCGTCAGGAGGTTCCTCAGTCTGCAGCCCTAACCACCGGTAGCTTGGGCCCTGCCCCGCTGCTGGCGGCAAACTAGGTTTAGGTTTTTATAATGTTTTTATGTTGTTTTATATATAAATATTGTAAAAACTTAGATTTAAGAAAAGAAATAAATACGTGAATAATAATAAAAAACTTTTTGCACCGAAACGCCAAGACTTGTTGGAGCTATTAAAAACCACAGAGGTTTTTAGTAACGCCATCAAGATGGAGTTCGGTGTCGACAAGTGTGCGGTCATGCATGTACAGCGAGGGAAAGTAGTAAATTCAGAGAATTTACAACTTTCCGAGACTATAACTCTCAGATCCCTCTCCGAAGACGAGACCTACAAATATCTCGGTATGTCACAGTCGTTGGGTATATCAGCAGATGCCATTAAGAAATCGGTGAAGGAGCGCTTCTTTTGCCGGCTGACAAAAGTACTTAAAAGTCTTTTGTCAGGCGGTAACAAGGCGCGAGCCTTCAACGGTTGGGTAATGCCTCTGCTGATATACTCCTTTGGCATACTGAGATGGACTCAGACTGAGCTCGACGCCCTGGATAGAAAGGTCCGTCAACTGCTCACAACATACCGCATGCTACACCCGCGCTCGTCTGTTATGAGACTGTATATCCCGCGGAAATGGGGGGGTCGAGGCTTTTTAAATGCCAAGAACCTTCACAACCGCGAGGTATGCAGTCTCAGGGATTATTTCCGCAACAGCGAGTCCGGGATGCATCGCGATGTTGTGGCAGTTGACAGGAGCCTCACGCCTCTTTCAATGGCAAACGAGAACTGGCGCAAACCATCGGTGCTCAGCACCGATGATCGCAAGGAAGTATGGAAGAGCAAGGAGCTGCACGGGCGATTCTATCGGGCCCTGACGGGACCCGATGTGAATCTGCTCGCGTCGGTGAACTGGCTGCGCTTCGGGGACCTCTTCGGAGAAACCGAGGGCTTTGCCTGTGCAATTGCAGACGAAGTTATCAAGACGAACAACTACCGGAAATACATAATGAAGGACGGTACGGTCGACATTTGTCGGGCATGCCGCCGTCCAGGTGAATCTCTTCGTCATGTTATTTCCGGTTGTTCGCATCTTGCTAACGGCGAGTACTTGCACAGGCATAACCTAGTAGCCAGGATCATCCATCAGCAACTTGCTCTTCGATATGACCTTGTTGAGTGCGAGGTGCCGTACTATAAGTACGCACCTCTGCCAGTTCTCGAGAATGGTCGTGCGTTGCTCTACTGGGACCGCTCTATCATCACGGACAGGACTATTGTTGCCAATAAGCCTGATATCGTGTTGGTAGACCGGTCTCAGCGCCGGGCTGTGATCGTCGATATCACCATACCACATGACGAGAACCTCGTGAAAGCTGAGAAGGACAAGCTTAGCAAGTACCTTGACTTGGCTCACGAGGTTACCGCCATGTGGAGTGTTGATTCCACGATCATAGTCCCAATAGTCGTGTCGGCAAACGGCCTTATAGCAAAAAGTCTCGACCAACATCTCAAGAGACTTTCGCTAGACGGTTGGATTAAGGGTCAGATGCAGAAGGCGGTCATCCTTGACACAGCGCGCATCGTCAGGAGGTTCCTCACTCTGCAGCCCTAACCACCGGTAGCTTGGGCCCTGCCCCGCTGCTGGCGGCACCCTAGTTTTTAAGTTTTTTATTATGTTTATTTTATATATCTATTGTAAAAAACTTAGAGATTAAGAAGAAAAATAAATAACTGAATAATAATAATAATAAAATTCTTTATTACACCTACAAAACAAAAATACAATTTTAAACTTAAACTAAGACTAAACAATAAAATAACAAAAAGGAATATAAGTACTAAGTAATTGAATTTCGAATTTAACCTTGTTTAATTTGATAACAATATTGTGCAGTGTAAGGGCGGCCTTATTGCTTAAAGCAATTTCTTCCAGACGACCTTTGTATGGAAAATAAAATATAAGGAAGTTATGAATTGCAGGTGGTGCTGTTAGACAGCAACATATACAAATAGGTAATAATTTTATTATACACTTAAATGTTATAATCGATAAGTATAATAAATAAATACACAATTTATTACAGATAATCATATTAAATACATACATATACAAATAAATACACATATACTTATATTATATATATACAATTCAATGTACCAATTAAGAAGAGGAGAGATAGTAATCGTATACAAGATTTTTAAATATGGAAACGGACTTAGCTTGTCGAATTACTAAGGGTAGTGAGTTCCACAGTAGGACAGCCTGCACGTTGAAGGATTTGGTGAAAGAAAGGTTAGGATGTGTGGATGAGGGAATTTGCAGTTTAAGAGCCCGGGTCGATCGAAGGGGACAGGATTTGGGTTCGATGAAATTAAATCTGTCTTTCAAATACGAAGGAGTAGCAGGATTAAACAGGATTTTAAAGAGGAGGGAAAGAATGTGAGTATTACGGCGAAGGCGGATAGGTAACCACTTCAGCTTTTGACGAAATTCAGATATATGGTCATACTTGCGTAAACCAAATATGAACCGTATAAAAAAATTTTGAAGTCTTTCCAGTTTGTCTAGCTGCTCTTCGGTTAAATCCAGATAGCTGACGTCTGCGTAGTCCAATATTGGGAATAAAAGAGATTTTACCAGCGCAGTTTTAGTAGTAATAGGGAGAAAATTTCGCAGTCTCCTAAGAGAAGCTGCAGAACTAAAAACTTTCCGGCTCACCTCCGCCAGCTGAGGACCCCACGAGAATTGCCTATCCATTACGATACCTAGATTCTTAACGACTTCACTGACAGGGGTAGGAATTCCGTCGAACATCACCTGGGGAAGACGGAACCAGTCTACCTTCGAAATCATACGGGAACTCCCAATAATGATAGTTTGTGTTTTTTTGGGATTAACAGTAAGGCCGTAAGATTTGCTCCAGCTCAAAATCATTCCCATATCGGTATTGATAGCCTCAATTGCTTCGTGTAACTGTTCTAACGGAGCCTGAGTATAAATTTGTAAATCATCTGCATAGAGGTGGTAAGAGGACGTCAGGTTTTTTGAGATGGAATTTATAAAAATTGCAAAGAGAAGTGGTGAGAGCACGCCGCCCTGAGGAACACCGGCAGAGACACTACACCATGATGAGTAGGAGTCGTCAATACGGATACGCTGCCGGCGTCCATACAGGTAACTACGAAACCAAGCAATTGCCGATGGAGATATGTTAAGAGAACGCAGGAGTGCCAACAAAATGTCAAAGTCGACATTGTTAAAAGCACTGCTAAAGTCTAGTAGCGAAAGCACAGTTAGGCGACGATGACCAATGCCATCCCGTATGTCATCAGTGGTTTGTGTAAGGGCAGTGACGGTACTGTGTCCAGCACGAAAACCTGATTGGAAAGGATTAAGGAGATTATGTTTGGTGAGGTAAGAGGAGAGTTGCTGGTGTACCAGACGTTCAAGTACTTTGGAAAGGAAAGGTAGGATGGATATGGGTCTGTACTCGGAAAATGAGTCAGGATTTGGGTTTTTCGGAAGAGGAGTGATTTGTGCATCTTTCCAAATAATTGGAAAGATACCCGTTGCAATGGAGAAATTAAGGATGTGCTGAATGATTGGGGTGATTTCATCGAGTATAGGCATGATCATCTTGCGGCTGATGCAATCGCTACCAACAGCGTTTGAAGATATCGACTGAATGCTCTTCTTAACATCACATGCAGCAAATTGACTAAAAAAGAAAGAGTCAGAACTGGGAGGAGGAGCCAAAGAAAGAGATTTGAGAGTAGCAATTTTAACCGGTCCATCAAAACTGGAAGAAGACGAGAAATGTTGGTTAAGTTTATTTATATCTAAAGTTTTTGGGATACTATCTTGACGAGATTTTCCAACTCCCAGCGATCTTAGAAACTTCCAGACCTTAGCAGGGTCTTCGTTTGCTACAGATTTGTGAATGTGACGGCGTTGTGCGTCTCTACACGCTCTATTGCAGATGTTTCGATAATTCAAATATATCTCCCTTTTTTCGTCAGAACAATGTATCTTAAGTTTATGTTTAGCCACAAGCTTTTTGTGCATTAGTGTGCGTATTTCGTCGGTCAGCCAAGGTGCTGGCGCATGCTTCATCTTCACAGCATGAATAGGCGCGTGAACGTCATATATTTTGGTCAGGATGTGATTAAAGTGACAAATTTTCTCGTTCATGGTGTCGGCACTCAAGACTTCCGACCAATCTGTCTCTAAAACATCTTGGCGTAGATTTTCAAGATTAATATTACCAAAACTGCGCTGTACAAGAATTTTAGGCTTAATTTTAGGGGGGCGAATTTTATAAGAAACAAAAATCAAATCATGGTGCGAAAGATCATCTGCCGCACACTGGCCGTGTTTGGCAACATGAGAAGGAGAACATACTAGTACTAAATCCAGAAGAGATGGAGTACAGTTCGGAGGATTGTGAGTAGCGTTAAGTGGAAGGATAACCAAGTTGAGAGATGTGGCGAGCGCCTCAAGCTTACGAGACCGTCTGTCTTGCTTCAGGAGACACGTGTTGAAATCGCCCATAATAATCGTATGATCATATGAAGTAGAAATATTAACCAAAAGATTTTCTAGTGACGAGAAGTAATTTACTTCCCGAGAATGAGGGTAGAAAACTCCAAGAAGCAATTTTGTGTGATGCAGTACGACTTCAATAAAAAGATGTTCACCGGCATCAGCAGGAGGTGGCTGCACGGACTTATAACAATAGTATAAGGGAAATGTGTACGAATATAGATAGCTACGCCACCGCCTCCTTTACCAAAACGGTCGTTTCTAATGAGAGTTTCTAACGAGTAAATCGGTTTCTTCTAGGTAAACACGCTCCATCGTAGACCGCATCGTCGCTCTACATCAGGCGAGATGGCGGTCAAGTGTAAACCTATAAAAGGAATAAAAAACTCCTGACTGCAACTCACAGTGTTTTGCCCACTGCCGATGTCCGTTGTACAAGCTTGTTATCGCCACTACTTTCAACGGTGAAAGAAAACATCGTGATGAAATCGGCAACCGGCCAACCCGCACTTGGGGCTGTGATGGAGTAATAGCCTTGACCTTCTGAGAGAAAGTCCTGAGTCTCAGCAGAATTATCCTTCCCATGAAGTAAAGTAGCTAGCAGCATTCATGTGGCTTGCCATTATGTTCCTAACCTAAGCCAGGCAGGCTATTTGCCACCGATTATTCACAGTAAAATTAATGATTATCCGTCGAGCTTAATAACCCAGACTGGATGCTATAACCGAGCGCCGCGGAACGAGCGCCGGAGACGACAACTAACGATAATGATATACCACATTGCACACCATAATATGACAATGGAACGAACTTTTCGTGCTCGGTCAAACATTTCTACATTCTAGGTTTCTAGATATTTTTTTAAGGCGAATTGAATCGAATTCATATTTATATAGCTTCTAACACTTATAACTTTGCTTGGACTGAGTTTAGAGAATCAATTGTCATAATAAAATGTGTTGGCTACATCAATTTTGAATGAAAACAAAAAGGTTATGTTGTAACAGCGAAAAAAAAGAGCCACTAGTCCATAAATAAATAAATATAATAATAATAATAATATAACACTTTATTACAACTACAAATCTTAAAAATAGGTCATAACATTAATATCATTACAAATAAATAAGTTTGCAGAGTAATTGGCAGAGTAATTAAATATTGGTGGACAATTCACACACAACACCATCCGGCTTTGTCTTCTAAAAGTCATCCTGGAAGACGCCTCCATTACGTGAAGTGGCAGTCAGTTAGACACCTCCGGTGCAGTTACGTGCCTCAGTTTCGATGTCCGTGGGTGGCGCGAGCGCGGGGTTACGTCACCGAGCCGAGCGCACCCCCAGGGTTGTCTCTGGCGTACAGACCAGCCTAGCGGGGCCAACCCTCGGAACTGTCATAATTCCCATCGCTCCAAAATATGGCAGAGCTGAGGCCTCTTGTGGGACTCTAACTGACGCGGTTCACAACCATTTTATGACAAAACATCACTTTAAAAATAACTAATCGTATAATCATTGCAAAAACTTTACAATATAAACTAGCGGCCCGTTCCGGCTTCGCTCGGACATAACCTAGACACTGTCTGCAGCGCCATCTGCCGGGCTTATTTGTGAATTTAAACCATCTTCGAATACACACACAAAAAAAAACATTCAAATCGGTCCCGTCGGCGTCGTTTAGGAGTTCACTGTCAAATGATTAAATTACTAAAATGGCTATAAAAAACAGGGGTTAAAAGGGTAAAAATTTAGGATCATATGTATTTTTTAACGCCACATTATAAAAAAATAAGAACAAAATAATTTGACCAAAAATTAAAAAAAAAAATGTTTGGGGTGAACAACCCCTTACACTTAGGGGTATGAAAAATAGCTAGTAGCCGATTCTCAGACCTATTGAATATGCATATAAAATTTGGTCAAAATCAGTAAAGCCGTTTCGGAGGAGTAAGGAAACAAACACTGTGACACGAGAATTTTATATATATATATATATATATATATATTTAAATATATATATAAAAATGTTCCATTTTATAAACAACGTTTTGCATTACATTTATTTCAAAAATATTTTACATTATCAAATGTTTTATTACACAAACAATCATTTTATAACTAACTAGCTGATACCCGCGGCTTCGTCCGCGTAGTATTTCCATACAACCGTCCATACCTTTGTTTCACCATCTTAGGGGTTGAATTTTGCAAAACCCCGTCTTAGCGAGCGCCTACGTGCTAAAAGACACCTCCATGCAAAATTTGAGACTCCTAGCACTTGTAATTTCTGAGATTTCGTGATGAGTGACCTTTCGCTTTTATATACATAGATTACCTATATGGCAAACGTTTCACGTAGACTTCACATATCTAATGACATTTTGGTTTTCGTACATTTCTTTTTTAATTTTATACATTATATATTTTACAAATTTAACATTTACCTAAATAAAATTTATTATATTTAAGTACTTTATTAGTGTAATCGTTTTGTTTTTCGATCGCACAAACAGAAATCGGTGGCCGTCTACCTCGCACACCGGTATAGCGTCGTAGATTTTTCGCTTCATTATGAACTTGTGCTTGTGCTTCATTTATTCAGTTAGCACAACTTCACATTAACAATCTACTAACTAATAGTACGAACAAAGCCTAAACATTTCTTTTGAAGTATTACAGTAGTCCCTCCCTACTACAATTTGAAGCGGTGGTTGAGAACACTAGTATTTGACGCATGCTGAAAGCATCATACAGCTGGCAATCGCTATCCTGGTCTGACTAGTGATGTTACGCGCTAGCTCTCTTTTACTCTATCTTTAAGATTTGGCATTTTTAACAGCCAGCGACCCTTATTTGCGGCCAGATTTAATTAAGCAACCGTATATCATGTTCAACATAAAAAATAGCTTTAATTTGATATATAAATCATAAATGTACGTTATGAACGTATAAATACACCAAAATATTAGCTGTTTACACCTGGCTGCGAAGTAGTTGCGGCCGAGTGTGCTACGGCACCCATCGATTTTCGAATTATTTACATACATTGCTATGATGTGGATGATATTTTATTTAAAAAACAAGTGAACGAAATTGTATTTCAAAAATTAGTTAACACTAATTTAATTAAAATTACTTGCGGCCACTTATAGACTGGCAACCTATGATCAATGTATTCTCCTATTCATAAATGTATGTTCAAATGTGAATTTGATTGAATACGCGATGAACGTAAAGATGTTGCAGCCGGATCTTCATGAGTTACACCTTCGCTTTCTTTGTCAACCCAGCCGACACGCCGACGCGGCGCGACAGTACGAAGTTATGATGTTTGTGATCCCTCCTTGAACTAGATCGATGAGTCGCCGGAATTGAGTTAGTTTTTATGCCATTGTTCAAAGAAAGCGGAGTCGTAATGGATTATATTTAATGATCTCTGCTACGTGTTAGGTAAGATCATGCGCGAAAGTTTTTGCCTCGCTCATTGTATAATACGTGACAGGGAAATAATATTTCACTAAAAAACAATAAATTATTATCATTTTTTGCAACTCTAAATGAAATATGACAAATAAACGCATGGTGTTTTTAGAATGGCAGATAATATGTGTGACAGATGGGTGAAATATCTGCCAAATTACTAAAACTGCCATATTTTATGCTTATATAATATATTTTATCTACGAGTAATAATACCTAAACTAAAGCATTTATAATATGTGTGGCGCTTTTGAGAACTTTTTATGTTTATTTTCAATCATTCGTCGTATAAGTCGCGGGCGCTATATTTATACTTACATCATACATATAACTATGTATAGTGTATACTTATATATACATCATAGTACCTACTAGCAGCGCTTCGAGGTAGTTCTCGTTCCTATAGGGTACAGGTAGCCTATGTGTTCATCCAGTCTATTTTACCTATCTATGTTCTAAATTTCAGCCTGATCCGTTCTTACCTTACGTGTGATTGAGCAACAAACATCCAAATATCCAAGCAATGACATTTACCTATAATATTCGTAGGATTCGTTTGGAATAAATTAAAGCTATTGATATACGCTGAATAAAATACGACAATTTGTTTCTCCAGTTAACTATATAACATGGAAGAAAGCAATCATTGTCTGCATGCGAGTTTTATACAAATGTTTAATTTGCTGTTGCGTAATTTTTTAAGCTTTTCTCAAAATTGCGAATTCTATGTTTCTCATATCTACCTCTGTATAATATCTATCGTATCTATGATATAAGTTCATTGATTCAGAAACCTATAACAGCAGACTCTCTGTTTCGTGGCCGTGGCAACAGGACGACTACTCTCTTTCTACGAAAAACGTCATTTCGAAATAAACTCGCGACTTTCCTTTTCCTACTCCGGCTCTACATTGATCCGTCGCGTCGCGTCGTATTGTCCATACTAGGTACTCTACTTTGCCTACTCTAATTAGAGTAGACTCAGAACATTTGAACGTCAAACAATGTTCGATCGGACCAAACGAAGTAGAACCGGAGTAGACGTAAACGAAAAACGTAATTTCAAACTCGAACTCGCAAATCGAAATTACGTTTTTCGTAGAACGAGAGTAGACGTCCTGAGGTGTTGTTGCATGCTCCTTTGCCAGTTAACAATGGAGTTGTACTATTGTATTGGAATTGTATTAATTTATAATTTTAATTGATTTTGTATGTTCGTTAAATACATTTTTTAAATTGTTTAATAAAACGGACCCAGGAATCCGTAGACTGCAATGTTCCACAACAACAAAAAACAACGCCATTCAATCGTATGCTTCACCTGCGCCATGATTTTCTATGACTAATGAGACTAATGACCAACCGAAAACATACTGATACAACTTGGGCCACGATTCCGCAGAACCACAGCGACTCTGTATTTCAAAACCAATTTAGTCTGGTTAATTTTAACTGTGTGTTTTGGGGTTTCCGTTATGAGTCACCGTGAATACGAGCACAGTTGTTGAGTGATAGCTATCATCTACAGTCCTCACTTTCTCTGTAACCTGTAACATCTGGTTTCGTGTCTATCCTTTGGATATCTTTGAGAAGGCTTATACTGGTTAATGGACTAACTTAGTAGCTTATTTGGTAGCTATTCGGTCAGCAAAACCGTAGGTCCTGGGTTCCCATCCAGTCACCCAGAGCAAATATTTGTTTGTTGAGTACAAATATTTGTTCTGTGTCTGGGTGTTGTTGTGTATGGAACGTATGTGTTGACAATTATGTAAGTATTATATCAGCTATCTGGCTTTCATAGTACCTACAAGCTTTGCTTAGTGTTGTGTGAGAAATGTCCGATATTATAATTATTTAATTACGTAAATGTAGCAGTCATATCTGGGCGCCCACTTCTCTGATGCATCAGATGAGTACGCTTCGGATGTGTGTTGCGAATGTTCTGTAGTGGTATTGTATTTGACAACGTGTGCGTGTCCCGCAGGGCTACTCGTGCGTGGACCTCCTGAACGCGGGCATGCGGGAGTCCGGAGTGTACTACCTGCAGATCCGCGGCACCACCTACTGGTTCCTCAAGGTCTACTGCGAGCAGAACATCGCTGACGGTGGCTGGACGGTACGACTATATTCCATGTACTATAAATAACAAATTATATCTATTGTATATGTATAAAATAAAATAACATTGGAATTCTAATCGAAGTATCGGATTCAAAAACTACAGTTTGTGTTTTTGTGTTAGGTACCATTCAAAGAAACATTAAAATAGCGAATGGTTTTCTAAATACTGATATACCTACTAATTTATTAATAACCAGTAATTACACGTCACATATGAAGTCGGTTTACGGATAATAGTTTTACCGCAACCTATAGGTAATTAGTTTAGATGCATCACAAGCTGAACGGTTTGGCCGATCGTGCCTCTCTATCGCTTGTTCTGCGGTCTCGCTCGCACGCTCGGCTCAGGCGGAACGTGACACTTTCGTGTAGCCGGCATACGTCAACTGCTAGACATTCAAACATACCATACCCACATTGATTGATAACAGAAAATAATTTTTAAATTGTAAAAATATAATAGGCCTATATCTTGAAACAAGGCCAAAGGCTGTGTGGCGTGCCGTGCTGTTTCTATGTCCACCTTTGAACAATAAATAAATAAATAAATAAATATTGGTGGACAATTCACACACAACACCGTCTGACCCCAAACTAAGCAAAGCTTGTGTGATGGCGGCCAGATAGCTGATATAATACTTATATATCTTATACAATAGGTGTATACTCTAAATAAGTGCTTAAGTTGCTAACGACGAGAGGCTAAATGGCCAAGGAACATTTCAGGTAATACTAGGTAGTAATTAGATATCCTAAGTTATTCGAAATGAAACACTTCAAATTTAATATTATCTTACTAAAATACTAAACGCAGACGACAAAGCCGTACTTCTCCGTACTTAGTATTAGTTGCCGTGTGTAGACTTACAATTCGCAGTGATTGAAATTACTAGGTCTTTGAAAAACGTCCTGTAATTAAAACATTTAGTAAAAATGTATTTGATTTGTCACTGAGCAGGTGATCCACCGGCGGGACGACTACGGCGTGCCCGCGGAGACCTTCAACCGCGACTGGGGGGACTACAAGAACGGGTTCGGAGACCCCAGCAAGGAGTTCTGGCTCGGGAACGAGAACATCTACATGCTCACCAACAACGACGACTACATGCTGCGCGTCGAGCTCGAGGACTTCGACGGGAACAAGAGGTGACGACACTTATTATCTACCTATACTTTATAAAGAAGAGTATGTTCGTTTGAACTTGATAAACTGCTGATTCGAATTGAAAGATTCGTTTTGTTGTTAATTATATATGTTAATTATATATGAAGTTACGGTGGTCTAGTCGGGAGAACGGCGGCTGCCGATCCGGAGACCCCGGTTTCAAACCCCACACGCACCACTGTCTTATCGAAGTCATGTGCGTAATGCCGGTAACTTAAAACGGTGAAGGAAAACATCGTGAGGAAACCGACATGTACCTAGAATCTTTCGAAGTCATGTGTCATCCGCCAACCCGCACTGGGCCAGCGTGGTGGATTATGGCCTTAACTCTCTCCTTGCGAGAGAAGGCCCCGAGTCCCAGCAGTGGGAACGTTTAGTGGGCTGTTGATGTTGATATATGTATATTATATAATTAATTTGTCGAGTAAGGCTATAGGCCTTAACATTACGCTACTATTAATAGGAGCGGAGCATGAATGAAGAATGTACCTACTTAACAAAAAAGGGAAAACATATTCCTTTTTGATATAAATATTTGATATAAGTTGTCTGACGAACATATTTAGAAATGGAGCATGATAATTTAAGTAAAGTTAAATTATTATTTTGGAATTGTTAAGCAAAACGGCTGATGGAAAGTGTCTGGGAGTATTGGGACCTTGTTTTTAAGGATATTGCCCACAGCATACGTGAAAATCACTTATTAGAAAATACGTAAAGTAAGTAGGTAATGTTTGTATGTACCTTCATTACCCCATATCCCAAAATTGGCCGTCTAAGCAAGTTAGCGAGTAAGCATGTGTTCTTAGTACTTACTAACTCTATTCAATCGTCCACATATCATTAATCAGAAAATAGGTGATGTCTGGGAGCTCTGGGATCTCGGTCTATATGTTTATGCTAACGAAATCGAGGATAAATAACGTGTCGCGTAAATTACCTATATAATTTAGGATCCCCGAGCTAAGCCGGAACGGGCCGCTAGTGAAAACTAACGTGGTTGTTAGTTGTTACACATTAGTAATAATAACTCAGAGTTACTATAGCCCGGCTTCCGACGGGCTTGAGCAGGTATCTACCAAACGAGTGGTGGTCACACACGTGCACTCTCCTTGAAAAAAGTTGCTGAAACTTAGGAAAGTCGGACTGGACTTACCATAATATCATCCGTGAGTGAGTTACCCGGGAATTAATTTAAATATCTGTAACAACTACGATAGTTCTCATTATGTAGCTCAAACCTACTACCGATTTAAAAAAATTGGCACTCATAGGAACTGCCGATAGAAGTGAAAACTTATAACTCAGAATTTGATAGCTTACTTTGGAAACTACACGGGTCTACCGGAAGGCGTGGCCTGACGCATTTCTAGATGGCCAATGGCCGTGGCCCCGAGTTAACCCGAAGATTTCTAATCATACCCGAGCGTGACGCTAGAATTCGATTCACACCCCACGAAAAATCTGCCTAAAAGCGCGTCTGCGCGCCAAAATAAGGTTTCACTTCAAAAAACTTGGGATGTGTCAAGGGACATTCTGATGGAACGAAGTTGTACAAAATATTGCAACTCTTTACGAAAATTCTGTCTATAGCGCGCCTAAAGAAGTTTTCACTTCAAAAATGTCACGATGTAATCAATTAATCGTAAACGATAAACTGTCTCGCTATAAACGTAGGCTGCAGAATCGTTGAAAACCCTCCATAATAGTATGTAGGTAAACTATCAAACTTTTTCAAGTCATTTTGGCGTACCTAAGCCACACGTATAAACTCTGTTAGGTTCCTACAAAAGGCAACAATTTCTAGAGAATTGCTAATTACTCTTACGAAATAAACTGCGATATCATATCGCTTCACATACAATATATTTATCCAAAGCGCCTGATAGGCTACAGCTTACCAAAAACCACACAGCTGCCTCTGTCTCGTGCAACATTGACTTCAATAATGAAGGGATCTGGAGAAAATTTGGTAGGGACCTACCTAGATAGATAGAAAATAGTCTAGAAAAATAAAGATAAATATGGTGTCTTGAGACACCAGGTAGGCACGACGTTCCTTCGGATTCGAAAGTACAGGACCAACACAATTTGCAAAAAAAAGGTTATTTGTTACACATAAGAGTGCAAAGTTGCTTTTACATTTTAATGACTGAAGGACCGCAAGGGATGAATACTAATTCAACCTGTTCGTTAGTCAGGGGATAAATAGAGTAAGAGGCGAAAGTTCTTTGCACTCGAGCATAAAATAAATTAAATATGTACCTACCTAACTTTTCATCCCAATTCAATGAAGAAATGACTACTTAAATGCTTTGCACATAACTAAAGGTTTCAGTTAATTCTGTTGTCGTCAAATGAACTTATTCGTCGCTAGAATCACTCATTTTCTTAGATTTAGTGGCTCTCCGTGTAAACGATGTATTTAGATTTTTCATTTGTTTTCAAGTTTCTTGTTTTTAAACTTAGATTGTAAAGTTTTTAAACTAAGGTTTTAACTATAAGACGTAAAAAGAAAATTGCGCGCAAAGCAAATTAAAAAACGTAAGTAGGTATACCAAGGAAGGTCTCAGTCTCTAGTCTGAGTTTTTAACAAATTAAATAAAGTAGCCAAGTGCGAGTTGGACTCGCCCATGAAGGGTTTGCAGCAAGTTGCAGCAAGTAACATAATATACATAGTACACATAGTTCTTGTAGTTCGTTGTAACTTTGATCGAAGTTTTAATAATAGTGTATTTATGACGTAATTAAAAAAAAACTACTCATCAGATCGAGTTCAAACTAATTTTCGTTGGTAGTTTTTATGGTAATGTACATCGTATATTTTTTTTAGTTTTTTCATTCTCTTACTTTAGAAGTTAGAGGGGGGGGGGGACACATTTTACCACTTTGGAAGCATCTCTCGCGCAAATTATTCAGTGTAGACAAAAATTATATAAGAAACCTCAACATCATTTTTGAAGACCTATCGATAGACACACCACACGTGTAGGTTTGACGAAAAAAAAATTTTTGAGTTTCAGTTCTCAGTATGGGGGGCACCCCTAATTTTTGTTTTTTTAAAAAACTTTTGTAAAAATCTTAATGCGGTTCACAGAATACATCTACCTACTAAGTTTCAACAGTGTAGTTCTCATAGTTTCGGCAAAAAGTGGCTGTGACATACGGACGGACAGACAGACAGACAGACAGACAGACAGACATGACGAATCTATAAGGGTTCCGTTTTTACGTTTTACGGAACCCTAAAAAGTTGTATGATAAACTCGGCACTATGGAGGTAGAAGGAGGTAGGTTTAATGACGGCAACAAGTGCACACGATGTTCTAAACTCTAATTTATTTATTTATTATTTGCACAGTGTACATATAGACCTTATGACTAAAATCTTAAACTATGTACAAAGACCCTGATAGGGTGTCGCAAAATAGGAAACAACACAGTTGCATCCTGCTAGTAGGTACAATTTTATAGTAATAATGTTATAATAATATAAAATTCTATTCAGATGAGGATACATTTTTAAAGAGTACGTTAATATCTACTAAATGTTACAGATACAGATTACATATTGGAGAACCAAATGTTGAAAAAAAATCAGTAGTTGCTAATTATATAATATTTATCTGTCTCTATTCATGTTACCAACTATCTTCCATAAATTCTTGTATATTGTAGTAAGCCTTTTCTACAAGTATGGTCTTAATTTTATTTTTAAATACACTGATTTTATTAATATTCTTCACATTTTCAGGTAATTTATTGTAAATTCTGACGCAACGGTAGTCAGGACTGGATTTGAATAATTCTAGGTTGGGAACAGGTAGTGCTAGCTTCGTTTGGCGTCGTTTGTTTTTATCGAAATTGAAAAGCTTTATATTTTTTCTAACAAACATTATAACTTCAAGTATATAGAGGGAGGGTAGAGTCAAAACCTTTTCTCTGATAAAATGAGGTCTACAGCTATTTCTTTGTTTAATATTCGCTATTATTCTAAGGCATTTCTTTTGGGCTAAAAATAAAGCGTTGGCATCGGTGCTG
Source organism: Ectropis crepuscularia (assembly GCA_963693475.1). Taxonomy (NCBI): domain Eukaryota; kingdom Metazoa; phylum Arthropoda; class Insecta; order Lepidoptera; family Geometridae; genus Ectropis; species Ectropis crepuscularia. The sequence goes on from OY856338.1 coordinate 42,516,936, forward strand.
TGGCCCCACATCACGATCCCATACCGTAGCCATGCGTAAGCGTAACCGTAGTATGCAGATAGAGCGCATTCTTTTTTGGTGTTTGTTTTTAGTATACTAAGTCCGTAAATAAATTGCGACATTTTTAGGTGAATGTGTTCGATATGTTTTTTCCAATTGAGGTGTGTGTCTAAAGTTACGCCTAATAAACTACAATCTTCTATTTCTTTTATTTTTAGTGTATTTGATATTCCATCGAGTTTTAAGTTTGGTTTATGGTAAGTTTTAAACTGTATGATTTTAGTTTTTTTACTATTTATTTCCAGGTTGATTTTGAGGAGAAAAAGTCTTAATCTGTTATAGGTTTCAATGATGATAGAGCTTAAATCAGAGTTACCACTGGAGCTACTAAAAAGCAATGAAATGTCATCTGCAAATAGAACACAAAGAGTGTTGTTACACATTTTAGGCAGATCGTTGATGTATATCAGGAACAGTATACAGCCTAAGATACTACCTTGAGGTATTGACCAGTTCACAGTTGTTATGTCAGATCTTATATTATGTATTTCATTGGTGATTTCCTCTAAGTTATCAATTTGTACGCATTGTTGTCTATTTGTGAGATAAGATTTCAGCCATTTTAGAGCGTCTCCCCTTATACCAACTCCGTTTAGTTTTTCAAGCAGGACAGAATGACAAACTTTATCATATGCTTTTGTGAGATCTAGTAGTAATCCAATCGCATACCCTTTATTATTTAAATATTTGTATATAGCTTGGGTATATTTGTGAAGTGCTTGAGTTGTCGATCGCTCTTTACGGAACCCGAAAATGTTATATTTTTCTAGAAATTTGCTCAATCGGATTGCCATCGCCTTTTAATTTACTTTATTGTCCAGCGGATCAAGACGTCACTTCTGTTTTATATTTTTCTAACGGTTTTATAGCTCCCACACAAAGACTGCGATGCGATGCGATGCGCCGCGACGCCGCATCGGAGGAACTTGCGATGCGAATTATTGCGACAAACCGTTGGTTAGGGTAACCATTCGTTTAACGGTAGTCAGCCGTGTAGGACGTAGTTTTCGGAAGCGTAACATGGATCGCAAAAAGATTGTTGTACTGCTGTTATTGTTAAGTAAATAGTATTTACTATTTACTACTTTAATTTTTAATTTTTAAGGTATTTTTCTACTTTAAATACCTAATAGGTATGAAAGAAAAAAATTGGCAGTCATAGGAACTGCCGATAGAAGTGAAAACTTAAAAATCAGAATTTGATAGCTTACCTTGGAAACTACACGAGTGTAACCGGAGGGTGTGACCTCGCCATCATGGCATGGCCATCTAGAAATGCGTCAGCATTTCCCATTGGCTCACGCATTTCTAGATGGCCATGCCATGATGGCGAGGCCACGCCCTTTCAGCATTTCCCATTGGCTGACGCATTTCTAGATGCCCAATCGCCAGGTCCACGTACAATGGTCCAAATCAAGGACTAGGTGCGGAAACCTTACCCACTAGAAGTAGTGGGTAAAACAAAACTTGACTTGACTTGAACTTGCCCAATCGCCAAGGTCCCAGTTTACCAGAAGATTTCTCATCATACCCGAGCGTGACGGTAGAATCCAATTTACACCCCACGAAATATCTGTCTAGGCGCGCCTAAAGAAGTTTTCACTTCAAAAAATATTTTAGTTTCATACACTCATGTATTACGATTATGAATGCTGATGATGAATATTTTACTCGCAAGTATTATGGGTTGAGAATAGAAGAAACTATTTTTCTTTATTATTTTAGAATGAGGATATCATCATATTTCATCATATCATATCATATTTACGATGCGATGCGAATTCGTGGTTTTGAGCCCTTACCACAGATCAGAAAATAGCCTTACCTACTCTCACACATTTTTTCCAGTTCGGTCGCACAGCAAAATCTTTATCTCCTCCAAGCATGCGTGTGCCGTAAGGAGCATCGTTCCAATGTCACATAGGCTCGTTTTTTTGTACGGGAAGATAATAAAAGGGTCGGTAACTACGCCAGTGAAACCGCAGAATGCTACTAGTCTTTAAATAATTATTAAGTTATTGGCATAACGCTAACTTGTAAATAACAAATCTATTTTGGGTAATAGGTATATACGTGTATTTAATATAATTTGACCAATTCGTTACGTAGGTACTTATATAAAAATGTGAGCTGCAAAGGACATAATATTGTTATCGTTACGATAGCAGTACAAAAAACATCGTCAACAGATTTTCGGCAGATCCATTTTAAAATGGTATTTCAAGGTGCTATTATAAGTTATATTACCATCGATGTAAACCGTGATATAAATGGTTTAAATGGATGTACCTATATAGAGCGTGTATGGGTAACGTAGTGTTGTTTTGACAGATTCGCCCAATATTCCCACTTCAAGATATACTCGGAGGGCGAGTACTACAAGCTGGAGATCGACGGGTATGAGGGGAACGCCGGGGACAGCCTGAACGACCCGTGGTACGGCTCCAACAACAGCCCCTTCTCCACGTACAACAGGTCAGTGCGGCTACAACAACACTATCTCTATCTCTCTATTCATAAATATTGAATACAGAAATAATGTCGCTTGGACGCAGTAAATATCAGCAGTTTAATGCCCGGCTTACATTATTCCAGTCCAGAGATCGAATCCAGCGCTGGATTGTTAAGGGGGCGCCTAAAGCCAGAAAACGAAAAAAGGACATTTTCGACGCCGCTCACTGAAGTTAAGAAACTAAAAAATTATGACAAAAAAAATATTGACGTGTGGGTACAATCAAGAAGAAGCACAATAACCGAATAGAATTTTAAAAATAGATCAGAGTTTTTTACAATAAAAAAATAAAAATGACACCGAAAAAACCCGTTTTAATTCGAGTACTCGAAATTATCAGCGATGACCCCACATTATTTTTTGGTGATAAAATTCCTATTTGTACGTTCTAGTAAAGTAACCGAACACTTTCTTAAATTTACGTTTAGTTATTGAGTAATTAAATAAAACTTGGTCAAAAATGGACTCCTGATTAAATATTGATTTTTCCTCCAAACTGTGTCATGCTATTCTCGACTTTATGTACATCACATTAAGTAACGCGTCGCGCGGGTGAAATCTGATTTTTTCCTGGCTTTAGGCGCACTCTTAACTGGAAAAATGTAAACCAGCATTTGAAAGCATTGGCACTGGATTGACGATTTCCAGTGCCGGTTTACATTTTGCCAGTAAGCAATCCAGCGCTGGTTTCGATTGCTGGACTGGAATAATGTAAACCGGGCATTATTTATATTGTTGATCCCAACGAATCCGTTTTTGTGAGGTTGTGTAAAATTCCTAAGATCATTAGCAAAACCAAGAATAGCTGACGTTTTCCCTCTTAAGTAACACAACTAACAAGGCATGCGTCAGATGATAAGCAAGGTACCTGTCTATGACATCACAGTAGCACACAGTTATTTGAGTATGAAAAGTCCTAAAATCTGCCTACACTGCACTCCGCTAGAAATGAAAACGAAATGAGTTTAGACGTCGACGCTGCCTTCATACCTACCGAACTTTACCTATACAAACCACTTCATCGACATTATCATAAAGGTGGTTTAGTTATCTCTCCGTCTCGCCGGCACACACCGCGGCTGCGGTCACGAAGCACTCGTAGATCGCCATGACACGACCCAACTAAACTAATTATAATAAATCGTGATCACTCTCATTACACACGTTCATTGAGCCACTTTTGTTCTATTGTATCATAAGCTCATTATCGTTAGGGGTGTCATCATTCACCAATGTATGTCGAGTCGGTACAACATGTCCGCTTCCTCCATTCGTCACATCTTAGTTTACCTCATTTATATTCATGGCCTCATTCACACGATCCATACACGCTGATTTCGATAACCCTGTGCCAGGGTCCATACGGTTTCATGCCCTTAGCCCTCTTGGCAATGCCGTCTTCATCTCTACACATGTCTTCTATACATATGTCGGACGCATGAGTGTATATTCGTTACATTTACAGTAGAACCTCGGTCATCCGAACCAATTGGCACTAAGACTAATTCGGACAACTAACCGAAACGTGGGTTTCTAGGGACAAATGATCATAGACGACACCTTTTTACAAAATTGTGTACCTATTAACGTTGAAATATTATTTAAATTTGTGAATTTCCAACATCTAAAAAATGTCGTATTGGTAGATACTTTTTATTACATACCAAGCTATTTTATAAAATCGTCAATAATATTTAATTGATGAACGATTGTAACGCATTTTTGGGCGTGCACCAATGTATCTGTTGCAACGATGCCGCTGTTCGGATAATCGCGGTGTTAAACCTTTTTGTTCGAGTCTTTGGAACATCAAGTCATCAACTATGAAACTGTCGACTTTTCGAGCGACGAGTAGTCCCACAGAAACAAGGGCAATGTGATATTATATCATGCAGATCAACTGCACACTCTCCGAAATGTAGGTACCCAACAAATTATAAGTATATAAACTCGCCACTTTGCGGCGACGTTCTAGATTTCGAAGTTTTTTTTTCAAACAAAGTAGGGAGCAGTCTATCTATTCGCCTGTTATACGAAGGGTATCTACCTACATATATGTACTTAATACCTAATATTAAATTGGTTCCGTTTACAGAGACAACGACAGATCCTCCCTGAACTGTGCGTCCATGCTGAAGGGAGGTTGGTGGTGGAAGTCTTGCGGACGAGGACTCAACGGCCTCTACCTGCATGACCCCCAGGACCTCACCGCCAGGCAAGGTGAGACAAGCGCTCGTTAACACATAGCACCTTTACCTACCTCGTAGGTAGTGGTAGGACTTCTTGCAGTTTGCAGATTTTTTTTAATTTAGTCTGTTTTATCTACTTGTGTTTAATTTTGACATTGTGCGTTTGGCTTAGAACTAGGCGTCTCTAGTCTACTCTACACTAAAATTCGTCTAAGGGATATTTTTAGGGAGCAGATACTATCTCATACCTACCTCAGTATGAGGCACATTCCATCTCGTGGGTAACCTATCTCTCAATCAGAACGACGGCGACGCGACGCGACGACGCGGCGGTTAGGTAGGTACCTATACCATCAACGAAAGCATTGCCAGAGAGGGTTGAGAAACTAAATACCTACTTAGTCCGTCAGTTATATTACTATACAAAGTATACAAACATTGTAGGTACATGTATCTTTGTTTCACAAACAAACGAAGCCCTACTTCACCATTGTTGATTTTCAGTAACTTAAAAAAACAATCTATAAGTACCTAATCTAGGTACCTGACGGACTAATTAGAATAATGCTTAAATAGGTACCTACCTACTCATATTTTTGACTTGGTAATCATCCCGATTGTAAGTTGAATCACTGTTTTCTGTATTGTTTTGTGGTGTAATAAAGTGTTTTTGTATTGTATTGTAGCCGAATTTTCACAGCATATATTTGATTTCAGGCATCGTGTGGTTCCGTTGGCGCGGCTGGGACTACACGCTGAAGCGCGCCTCCATGATGATCAAGCCGAAGGGCTTGCAGCCTGCCGCGTGAACAGCGCCCCGCGAGCCGCGGCGCTCCACTCAGCCTCTGTTCACTCATTGCAAGGATCCCTAATCAAGCATTTCTTTTTCCGTCTATAGCTCTATACCACGAAAACGCGAACTGTTTTTTTCCATTTCGAACGCCTTCATTTTTAAGAATTTTATTCCTATGTATGTTATGAGAATATCGCAAACCAATCACAGCTCGTAAATTTTGACGCAAGCCTACGTCATTTCATATGTCAGCCTGTCATTTGACCTACGTAAAGAATAATAGAATTAGTTTATTAATAGTAAGAAATTCATCAAACTGATAAGATTTATAATTTGTATTTCATCTGATTCAAATGACTTGCCATGATTTATCTTATGGACGCTTTCATGACTTCGACTAAAATTGTGTATAACTATTGACCTGTGATATGTCTGCGTCAGTCCAGGATCCTTGCAGTGCAGTCGAACATAGCAGGCAGATCGCTCAACATACCTACACTTCTGTAAATATCTCCCCTCAATCATCGTCACAAAAATCACATCAGTATCTATCATCAAAAATCGCTCCTGTGTAAATACCAGCTTAAGATAATGTTTCAAGTGCCACATCACGCCCAAATTCATTAATTTATTGCTCATTCTACCTTGAAATAAAAGAAACATTCGTTAATTAGATGTATAATTTAGACATTAAGAAAATTACATAAGATGTAAATAATAATGTACCAGATCGACAGAGAGTACTACAGCTTGGAAAATACAAATATTGAGAGCAAGAACTCATACAACTGTTTTCACCCGTTTGGGTGGGCGGCTCCGCGTCGGGCGCCAGTTTTACATCAACACTCACGAGACCGCTGATTTTCGCGGTTTCGCAGCCGCCGCGGGTGAGATTGTTATCCGCGAGCGTGGCGGGTGACGGGCGGGGCCGACGCCGCGCGCGGTTGGGCTTTACATTTTTACATACCTACCTATATAGGTATCTGTATTCTACAGAAGATGCGGGCCCGCAACCGCGGCGGACGCGCCTGAAAATCGCTCTATGAGTTCGAAGCCCAAGATACGCTTCTAGCAAACGTACCTATATCTTGTAATGACAGTTTATTTTACGAGTAGGTAGGTATATATAGTTTATTTTTCACTACACTGAAAAATAGGCCGTACACAATAAAACATTTAATACCAAGCTATTCTAATACGACAATTATTCCACAGAGTACACATAGACAGAAAAGTTGTGACACATAACCTTACTTAATTTTAGGGTGCGGTTCCACTGAGGCGAAGCCGACCAGTGCGGAGACGAGCTGTGCCGCGAGTCACATGGCTTGAAAATATGTAAATATGGTCGTCTCCGCTCCGCCTCAGTGGAGCCGCACCCTTAATACACCTACCGTACACATGTTTACCCCTGCAACCCTGCATACTTCCTATTACAATTAGTATTAGCTCGTAAACGAAGTACCTGATAAGAATAACAGCAAAAGTTTGAAAAATAGTCCCATAAGCCCGACGCTTTCCGCTATACTTACTACTCACTCTCAAAATTGTCATCAATGAGAAGTTGAATAAAATAAGAAAACTTATATAAGCGTTCGATACAGTATGTCAATTTCCAGTTAACTAAAGAAAATGTTCTTCTTTTTGTTTGGACATTTTGTCACTCACACAACAAACTTAACTTTTCCATAGTAGGTACTTATGTACATACATACATATTTATACTGTCCCTTCGTCTGATCAAGATTTTATTTTGATGATGTTTTGTTGTTAAATATTTATTTCCATTTTCAAGCGAGACATAAGCCGTCTTATAAACGTTGTCAATTTGCATTTTATCTAAAAGGGATTTGTAAGATATTTATGAATAAAGGGTATATATAATATTGGATCTAATAGGTAGTACATATTATGTGTCACGATGAAGCGACGTCAGGTGACTTATGATTATCCAAGTAAACTTCCATGTAAAAATGCCCCAGCTAATTCTACAGTACTCCTTCCAACTGGGTTATCTTGATACAAAAACTTCGATCAACTCCGATAAAAACGCGTATGACAAAATGTACGGACAAAACTAACGACTACCCAAGCACTTTCAGAAATAAACATAAAGTTATGAGTAAAAGAACGCTTGTTTGTATTGCATCTTGTTTTTAAGAAATATCTGATTTGATGTATTATAATAAGGTCACTGGGCTAAGTACGAACACGTGGCGTTTCCATAAATCACCACGTCCGCTGAACGCAGTTCATATTTCCTCTAAAAATGAACGGAAATCGTTTCGTATTCGTATTTTCCCTTCACTTATTAACTTTATCCCCATATGTTATATATCTGACAAACCGGCTTACGGGACTTACCTACACAACGACATACAGATTGTACAGTTAATATAATAAGTATTATAAATACGTTATTATTCATCTCTGAAGCGTTTAAGTCAAAATCAGATGTAAAAATGCTAGATTGGCTGACACGTTGACGCGTTCAACAGTACAATCTATTTAATAAATAAACCTAATTATAATCCAATGTATTTCAAATTACTTACGTTAGACGCAAAACATGTTTTGAGACAACATAATATAAAACACCTTTTTATTTTAACAAACATTTAAGTAGGTAGGTACTAACTAATAAATAATTATGTCGGTACCTGCATTACATATAAAAAAACGATTATCTCTTATTTGATTTGAGCTGTTCAACAGTAGGTAAAAATAATGCGTATCACATACGAATTAGCAGCTTTTCGTTTCAAATCCTCTTTATTTATTTCTATGAAAATGAGTGAAATTCGTTACAAAATGAAGTTTTTCAGCGTAGGTACATTTAATGCACGCCGTCTCCACTTATACCTACTTATCCTGTCACCTATCCGGGCTGGCAAAATGCCTTCAACATCTTTGTTGTGCAGATGTTCATATAACAATCGACGGCTTCCGCTTACCATTACGCAGACCGAGTGCGTATTTCATAAATATCATCTTACAAAAGAAAATTCATAATTATCTGGCGATCTCGTGTATTATGTGAGACGCCGGTATAGGTAAGTGCTTTGTTGACGGATTATAATTTAGTTACTTGCCCTTTTGCTTATACGCTTCAGAATAAGATGGATAGAATTTCTGGATTCTATATTATAGTTTATTACTACACACAAATATACTATACTAGGTACTAACGACTGCTAGAACGATTGTCAGCGCGGCCAAACCAGCAATGCCTGTAAAGGCCGATTTACATCAGACGAGCGAATGCTCATTCTGTCCCCACTGTATCAAATTGATTTGGTGTAAACAAACGTAGAGCATTCTTTCGTTGTTTTGTTTGCGTTCGCAAAGATTCTATGGAATATAAATATAATATGGAAAACGCTAAGAACAATCTTTCGTTTACACTAAAAGATCGAGAAAGAATGCTCTTGTTCCAGCTCTATGTTCGTTCAGTTTAAATCGGCCTTAATGTGCGTACGAGCACGACTCGCGCGCCATCGCTGCTTGCCGACGCCGACGCGACGGGAGACGCTTTCAGACGACACGGAAAAATTATTCCAAAATAACGATAGATGGCGCCTGTATGACGCTCAACGTCACTTCAACATGTTTTGTCCAAATCTAAGGTCCTGTCAATGTCAATTATGATCGGCTAGTTGAAAAATTAGGTACATTGGAAACTAACATTTTGATTATCGATTTACTTTTAGGCGTCAATGTATTCAAACGCGCTAAAATAAAGGGACGACCTATTCACGTCACTTTAATTTAAACAATCCTGATAATTATATCCTGCAACAACATGCGCTGAAACATCTGCCGCCATCTAGTTCGTAGGTTGGAACTATTTTTTTCTTCTGAAAACGCCTCACTGACAGACTACATGTAAGCGACACCTGTATTATAAGTAATTAAATCTAAATAATTATACTCATAGTTTCATTTTCTTCCGAACTTATAAGCCCCACAAAAATTAATTAAAAAAGTTAGTCCTCTTACTCGTACACATTTCCGTGCAAGAGGATATTCAATTTATCAAATCGATCCCCCAAAACGCCGGTACTCGTAGCACAAGTCCAGTACAACAAGAGTATGTGTGTGTCCTTACGGATACTTTTCTATTAATCTGTAAGTATAACAAATAGTAACTCGCAACTAACGCCCCTGCGCTACCCCAAACTTGGCTGGGCTTTAGAGGCCACTCGAGCCAGTTTATTTTACCTTTCTAGTCTTAATTTATGAATCATTATAAAATTATATCAGAGACAAGATAATATATTTTTCATCCCACCAGCTCGGAAAGAGTACTTTTGCTCCTCGATATCAGGGCGCAAAAGTCCTTTTTACCCTCTAGAGGTTAAAGTAAATTTGAATTTAGAACATCGTGTGTACTGAGGTTTTGAATTCAAAACATAATTTAACCTATTTATTTCTACCTCCTTGGTGCCGAATTCATCATACATTTATTTTTAATTTGTTAAAAACTCATACTCGGAACCTCTTTGGTGTACTTTTTTTTAAATGCTTTGCGCGCAATTTTCTTTTCACGTATGGAGGATAGAGGTAAAGAATGTTATTTCAAATGGCAAAACATTTTGAAATGCTATGAATGAATCAATTGTAATCGAATTGAAGTATGCCGAGTTGCCGAGTTAAATATTATTGACTACTAAAATAGTAACTAATAGATAATTTCAACTACTTGTACAGTACAAAATAATGTAGTAAATTTAACATCAAATAAATAATTACTATTTTGAGACAACATGTAGGTACAATATATTTTGAAGTCAAAACTTCTTTTGGCGCGCCAAAGGCAGATTTTTCGTGGGCTGTCAATTTAATTCTAGCGTCACGCTCGAGAATGATAAGAAATATTCGGGTAAACTCGTGACCATAGCCAATGGCCATTTAGAAATGCCTCAGCCTTTACCATTGGCCATTTAAAAATGTGTCAGCATTTCTAGATGGTCATGCTCATAGCCACGCCCTCTGGTTTCATACGCGTAGTTTCCAAAGTAAAAATCAAATTCTGAGTTATAAGTTACCACTTCCATCGGCAGTGCCTATGACTGCCAATATTTTTCTTTCATGAATTCTGAATAGTACGTTTATTAATTTCCTTTAAAATGTACCTTGATGCAAATTTAGCGCTACTATAATTTAATGCATTTGGGCGGACACTTTTTCATGTACACATGAAACTCTCTCAATCGGTCAACTCTCCATATTTTCACGTCATATTGTTATTGTTAAAACCATGGCTAAATAAACTTAAGTTTAAAACTTATAAAATTTAATACAAGTGAAAAACCGAAATACCATAATAATAAGTGATTCTAGCGATCAAGAAGTTTATTTAACGCCAACAGAATCGACTGAAACTGAAAATGCGCAAAGCGTTTAGTAATTTCCTCGCTAGGGGGGGATGAAAAATTACGTGTTACACTCGAGTGCAAAGATTTTTCACCTTGTGCCCTTTTGATTCCCTTGCTACGCTCAGGATTCTAATTTTTGAATCCCTCGCTACGCTCGTGATTCAACTTTAGAATCCTTCGCTTGCTCGGTCATCAAAATTGAGCACGCGGTTAAAAAGCCACTTTGCACTCTTGTATAACAAATAACTATTGTATGTTCTGGACTCGTGTTCAGTTTTGTCAAACCTAAATACACACGCGATCAATAATTTTCAAAGACATTAATCGATTGTATTGAGAAAAGTACAGACAGACAGACCTGCGCTTGCGCAGCCGCTATTGCCTTAATCAAGCAGCGCGGCAGCCGCGCTGCTTGCGACCTAACGTGAAGGCGCCCTAAGAGTACAATTTGTATCAAGACTTAGAACGCAAAAATAAAAAAGCACTATAATGCAAATATATGCAATGCAATGGAACATATGCAATATAAATATTATATAATATGAAATAATTTTCATTGTAAAACTATTAATTTTGGTTTCCGTTCGGTTATATCACTGCAATTTCACCAGCAATATTCAAACGCTGGACGTATTCACGTTTGAACATTGGCAGTCTTTAAACGTCAACTAAAACTATAAATGTATAATGTTTCAATTATCTCAGTATTTTGTTCATTTTACTTCACAAATAAAAACAAAATGGTGTACCTAAAACACGATTTGACTGAAAAGACTTTCCTGTCCAGATTAAAAAAAAAAGAAGCAAATAAAAGAAAACAAATCAAAACAAACAGTATATTATAAAAAAAAAAAAGGATTACATACGACCAGAAAAATTACGTCATTTTGCGATACACTGACTGAGCACAACACAGACTACATGATTTCTTTAATATACCACTGTATTTCTATTCCTTATTCATAAACATAATGTGTAAGAAAATTTGAGTAAGTAACAAATTATATTCAATCTTAGCTCAAAATAATTTTTCAAGACGAAAATACACCAAATACACCGAGAGCACTAACATTTATTATTATGCAAAATGGGAATTGCAAACGTAGATTGTGTGAACAGGCCGAAAGGAACTCACTGTTAATAGTATTTTAGTTTTATTTGTTTAACGCTTAAATCACAAGCTATAAATCAATAGCTCCGTGCAGGGAAGTGCAGGTTTCATATGACTCAGCTAGTTGAGGATGTACGTATTCAGGATGGCCGTATCGTAACACTTGTCTATAACAATGAGAACCCTGGCAAATTCAATCACAGGCAATTCCTTCCTTACTTATGCCCGAGCAACACGTGGCTAATTTTTCAAGTTAGGGTAGCAAGCTAGTGTTAGTAAGCTAGCAAGTTGGTAATTATAGCTTTGTGTAGACAAAACTAGCGTGGCGTAGAGTTGTCTACACGAAGCTAGAAGTATTAGCTTGCTATCATAGCATAAAAAACTATTCTCGTGCAGCTCGGGCATTACTACAAAGACAATTTAAAATTGTTAATCCTTTAGTCCGAGTCTTCGGGTTCCGTGTCGTTCGAGTTGGGCGTGTGGTCTATGACCAGGCGGCCGGAGGACGTGGAGTCGGGGTCGTCCATGTCGTCGTCGTCGAGCTGGTGCATCAGCATGTCGTCCCCGAAGTCGAACAGCCCGGCCACGTCCGCGGGCCGCACCTGCACCACGGGGTGATGCCGCCGCATCGCATTCTCATCGTATTCGACCGTGTCCGGGACCATTATTTCGTCCGGAAGCATTATTTCATCCGGTAGCATTATTTCATCTGGTAGCATTATAGAGTCCTGGAGCCGTACAGAGTCGGGGAGGGGGGGGTGGCGAATCGGGTAGGGGAATCGAGGCGGGCAGGAGGGGTGGGGGGTAGTCGGGTAGGGGTGGGGGGTAATTGGGGAGGGGTGGGGAATAGTTGGAGAGGGGTGCGGAATACTTGGGGAGAGGTGGGGAATACTTGGGGAGGGGTGGAGAATACTTGGGGAGGGGTGGGGGGTAGTTGGGGAGAGGTGGGGGGTAGTTGGAGAGGGATGGGGGGTAGCTGGAGAAGGGTGGGGAGTAGTTGGGGAGGGGTGGAGGGTGGTCGGTAACGGCTGGGGGATGGTTGGGGATGGGTGGGGGGTATTTGGGTGGGGGTGGAGGAGAAACGGGGAGGGGAATCGAGGCGGGTAGAGGGGCAGGGGAATCGGGAAGGGGAATGGAGTCGGGGGGAATCAAGGATGGCAGGGGGGGAGGGGGTGAATCAGGGAGGGGGATCGAGCTGGGGGGGACATAGATCGAGAAGGGGGAAGTCAATGCCTGGTCGTCGTAAATACCGTCCAAGTCGGTGAGGATGAACTCCATCCCGTCGACGGGGGAGCGGGAGCGCGCGCGCGGCGCCCCCGCCCCCGCCGCCTGCTAGGGGCGCCGCCGCCGGCCCGCGCGGCGCCGGCGCGCGCACAGCGCCGACAGCCGCCGCTCGCGCGCCAGCACCTGCAGCAGCCCCATGATGAAGGGCAGGTAGTTGTGTCGCCGGCGCGCGCACTCGGCCGCGTACTTGGCCGCCTTCTGGTCCTCGTAGTCGATGAGCATGCGCAGGCGCGCCACCTCGTTCTCCACCGTGTCAGTCTCCATGCCCTCGAGGTGCGCCGCGGACAGCACCTCGTTCAGCTGCCGCTGGTACACCATCTTCCGGTCCGACACCAGGGCCAACAGATTGAAATGGATCTCGCCCTCCGTGTACCTGGGACACAATCATACTGTTAAAATGGAAGTTTGTTTTTAGAAAACATATTATGGTTCAATTGCATTATTGTGTATGTGAATGTGCAAGCTTGTATGGAAATCAGTAGGTATCTATGAAAATCTGTAGGTGTTACTGGTACTGGAGAGGAAATGAAACCACGTCACTGTATAAACTGCTGACTATATATTTGACTGGCCTCGTGGCTTAGTGGGTAGTAGCTCTGCCTGCGAAGCCGAGGGTCGTGGGTTCAATCCCCACCCAGTGCAAATATTTGTGTGCTGAATTCAAATGTTTGCACTGTGTCTGGGTGTTTATATGTATAATAAGTATGTATTTAAAACTATATAAGTATTACATCAGCTATCTGGCCGCCATCATACAAGCTTTGCTTAGTTTGGAGTCAGATGGTGTTGTGTGTGAATTGTCCACTAATGTTTATTTATTTATTATTTATTTATATTGTTCTTAACTATACAAGTGACGCGGGGCGAGAGACTGATCGCTCGACCGCTGCATCTTCTTATTTACTAGTTCTGACACGTACAAACGTGCCCCCACATACACCATTTTCTTAAAAAAAAAAGGAGAAAAACATATCTATAACAATCCACAAAAAACATAATAACATCACACCTTGTTTACACTATAATATAACTATCAACTCGTCACATGTTTCTTCCGCTGTTTGGCACATTTTTCCTTCCGTGATAACCTTGGCATATTGACGTCGAACCGCTTTGCTCACTCAGCGTTCTAGTTTGCACTAATGACTATTGATTTATATTTCCTCTTACGTGACGCATATCACTTGCAATCCAATCTCTAAAATATATGACCATACCCGAATAAATCGCCAGAAGTTCCTTGTCGTATACACAGTACTTTTTCTGGGATTTCGTGGGCTTCTTTGCAAAAATAATCGAGGGTTCTCCATAGACCCTTTTCCTTCTGTGCAATACCGCGCCTATACTAATGTCTGACGCGTATGTCATAAGAGTTAACCTTGCCCCTGGACTCGGGTTCGATAACTTGGCAGCATTTTGTAAGTATTCCTTACATTCCAACGCTCTAATTGCCTCTTTAGCCCATATTGTCTCTTTTCTTTGCACATTGTCTGTCAATATCTATTAAACATTCTTTGTACTCTTGCAGCGTTTGGTATGTATGCTCTATAAAAATTAAACATGCCCAAAAACCTGCGTAACTACTCTACTGTCTCCGGTTTGAGATAGTCCTGAATAACCTTGACAACCTTGACAAACTGACTAACCTTAAAATTGTATCTGTCTAAATATAATTTCAAAAAAACCAGGTCAGTACTATTATTGTCTATATCACTAAATCACTATGCAAAATATACATATTTTGTAGTAGTGATATTTATAAAATCAACTTCGAAGTCTTGCTTAAAGATGTCCGGATTGAATAAGTAAAGACACAATATTTCTAGGGTTCGAGATTGATCACTGCAATGGCATGCAGCAATATCACAGGACCACAACGACAAAATGTGTGCTAAGTAAACAGTACGTTATTTGCACTAAGACGGGTATCCCGAGCGGTGTCTGCGGATGTGTCTCGTACGTGTCACTTTGTCACAGTGCATTCTCGCGCACTAACTATACGCGCGCGCTGCCGACTGGGAGGTTGCATTCCGGTCCCAAAAACGTGCCGTACGTACCATCGTTAATGTGCTTGGTGGATGGGTCACATATTAGGCTAGTGTTTCAAGAGGTGTATTGTACTGTAGTGGTGGGACTTTTTGCAGTCTGTCTGGGAAAGTACCACACCATTACCAGTTATTCCACCGCCAAGCAGTAACGTGCAAATATTACTGTGTTCCGGTTTGAAGGGCAATATTAGGCCAGTGAAATGAGAGGGCATTCTTATATCTCCTGGTGTCGAGCGCAGTGCAGTACTAGGTAATGATTAGGAGTCTTCATGTCCCAATAGCTGGTGAGTGACACACGTGACTCACTCTTACTTCTGTATCCTCGCGGTGATGGCGGGCCGCACCACCTCCAGCCAGTCCCGGCGGCGCGGCACGGGTCCGTGGTCCCGTGTCACGTGACTCCCTCTCACCTCTGTATCCTCGCGGTGATGGCGGGCCGCACCACCTCCAGCCAGTCCCGGCGGCGCGGCACGGGTCCGTGGTCCCGTGTCACGTGACTCCCTCTCACCTCTGTATCCTCGCGGTGATGGCGGGCCGCACCACCTCCAGCCAGTCCCGGCGGCGCGGCACGGGTCCGTGGTCCCGTGTCACGTGACTCCCTCTCACCTCTGTATCCTCGCGGTGATGGCGGGCCGCACCACCTCCAGCCAGTCCCGGCGGCGCGGCACGGGTCCGTGGTCCCGTGTCACGTGACTCCCTCTCACCTCTGTATCCTCGCGGTGATGGCGGGCCGCACCACCTCCAGCCAGTCCCGGCGGCGCGGCACGGGTCCGTGGTCCCGTGTCACGTGACTCCCTCTCACCTCTGTATCCTCGCGGTGATGGCGGGCCGCACCACCTCCAGCCAGTCCCGGCGGCGCGGCACGGGTCCGTGGTCCCGTGTCACGTGACTCCCTCTCACCTCTGTATCCTCGCGGTGATGGCGGGCCGCACCACCTCCAGCCAGTCCCGGCGGCGCGGCACGGGTCCGTGGTCCCGTGTCACGTGACTCCCTCTCACCTCTGTATCCTCGCGGTGATGGCGGGCCGCACCACCTCCAGCCAGTCCCGGCGGCGCGGCACGGGTCCGTGGTCCCGTGTCACGTGACTCCCTCTCACCTCTGTATCCTCGCGGTGATGGCGGGCCGCACCACCTCCAGCCAGTCCCGGCGGCGCGGCACGGGTCCGTGGTCCCGTGTCACGTGACTCCCTCTCACCTCTGTATCCTCGCGGTGATGGCGGGCCGCACCACCTCCAGCCAGTCCCGGCGGCGCGGCACGGGTCCGTGGTCCCGTGTCACGTGACTCCCTCTCACCTCTGTATCCTCGCGGTGATGGCGGGCCGCACCACCTCCAGCCAGTCCCGGCGGCGCGGCACGGGTCCGTGGTCCCGTGTCACGTGACTCCCTCTCACCTCTGTATCCTCGCGGTGATGGCGGGCCGCACCACCTCCAGCCAGTCCCGGCGGCGCGGCACGGGTCCGTGGTCCCGTGTCACGTGACTCCCTCTCACCTCTGTATCCTCGCGGTGATGGCGGGCCGCACCACCTCCAGCCAGTCCCGGCGGCGCGGCACGGGTCCGTGGTCCCGTGTCACGTGACTCCCTCTCACCTCTGTATCCTCGCGGTGATGGCGGGCCGCACCACCTCCAGCCAGTCCCGGCGGCGCGGCACGGGTCCGTGGTCCCGTGTCACGTGACTCCCTCTCACCTCTGTATCCTCGCGGTGATGGCGGGCCGCACCACCTCCAGCCAGTCCCGGCGGCGCGGCACGGGTCCGTGGTCCCGTGTCACGTGACTCCCTCTCACCTCTGTATCCTCGCGGTGATGGCGGGCCGCACCACCTCCAGCCAGTCCCGGCGGCGCGGCACGGGTCCGTGGTCCCGTGTCACGTGACTCCCTCTCACCTCTGTATCCTCGCGGTGATGGCGGGCCGCACCACCTCCAGCCAGTCCCGGCGGCGCGGCACGGGTCCGTGGTCCCGTGTCACGTGACTCCCTCTCACCTCTGTATCCTCGCGGTGATGGCGGGCCGCACCACCTCCAGCCAGTCCCGGCGGCGCGGCACGGGTCCGTGGTCCCGTGTCACGTGACTCCCTCTCACCTCTGTATCCTCGCGGTGATGGCGGGCCGCACCACCTCCAGCCAGTCCCGGCGGCGCGGCACGGGTCCGTGGTCCCGTGTCACGTGACTCCCTCTCACCTCTGTATCCTCGCGGTGATGGCGGGCCGCACCACCTCCAGCCAGTCCCGGCGGCGCGGCACGGGTCCGTGGTCCCGTGTCACGTGACTCCCTCTCACCTCTGTATCCTCGCGGTGATGGCGGGCCGCACCACCTCCAGCCAGTCCCGGCGGCGCGGCACGGGTCCGTGGTCCCGTGTCACGTGACTCCCTCTCACCTCTGTATCCTCGCGGTGATGGCGGGCCGCACCACCTCCAGCCAGTCCCGGCGGCGCGGCACGGGTCCGTGGTCCCGTGTCACGTGACTCCCTCTCACCTCTGTATCCTCGCGGTGATGGCGGGCCGCACCACCTCCAGCCAGTCCCGGCGGCGCGGCACGGGTCCGTGGTCCCGTGTCACGTGACTCCCTCTCACCTCTGTATCCTCGCGGTGATGGCGGGCCGCACCACCTCCAGCCAGTCCCGGCGGCGCGGCACGGGTCCGTGGTCCCGTGTCACGTGACTCCCTCTCACCTCTGTATCCTCGCGGTGATGGCGGGCCGCACCACCTCCAGCCAGTCCCGGCGGCGCGGCACGGGTCCGTGGTCCCGTGTCACGTGACTCCCTCTCACCTCTGTATCCTCGCGGTGATGGCGGGCCGCACCACCTCCAGCCAGTCCCGGCGGCGCGGCACGGGTCCGTGGTCCCGTGTCACGTGACTCCCTCTCACCTCTGTATCCTCGCGGTGATGGCGGGCCGCACCACCTCCAGCCAGTCCCGGCGGCGCGGCACGGGTCCGTGGTCCACGGGCGCGGGCTGCAGTCCGTCCAGCTCCAGCACGCGCTCCGACACCGGCACGTACGACACGTAGTGGTACGCGTCCTCCTCCTGCACAACACACCACACACCACATCACACAACCCTCGCACTAACGGACCTCCTGTAACCTTACACATTTGCACACTTGTAGTTTATAGCATGCTAAGGGGGCACCTGACAGGCGTCAGCCCCTTTATTTTACAAATTGTAAAATAAACAGAACAAAAACCTGTTCCTGTAAGCTACAGAATTTAATATAATGTAGTTTATTTATTGTACATTTTAAAAATAAAATTGCCAGACGATTACGATGAGCACATGTATGTGACAGGCGAATTGAAAGTAGTGACTGTGACTCGTGAATAAAATAATAATAAAGAACAACATTTCAATAAAAAAATCTAGTAGTTAAATTTGTTTCGTTATGGCGCGAAAAAATAAAAAGTTTTAAATTGCGCGCGCAACTAACAAAGGCACAGGCAAAAATAGGTTTATTTTTTTTTTGGCTTTCTGCAGATAGCGTTTAAGCCACGTACAAAATTAACCCACCCATAAGTGTGCAAATTTGTAGCCTTACAGGAAGACCGTTGCTCCGAGGGTTCAGTAGCTCTCCAGCTATTACGC
Organism: Ectropis crepuscularia; assembly: GCA_963693475.1. Taxonomy (NCBI): domain Eukaryota; kingdom Metazoa; phylum Arthropoda; class Insecta; order Lepidoptera; family Geometridae; genus Ectropis; species Ectropis crepuscularia. The sequence continues at coordinate 42,535,884 of OY856338.1, forward strand.
TTATCAGCTCGTCACTTAGATTCTATTCAACAAAAATATTTTCTAAAATCAATTTCAATTTTTTTAAATCCAGACAATAATGTCCCTACATATTGCAACGACCGCCGCCATAGTACAAGCTTTGCTTAGTTTGGGGTCAGCTGGTGTTATGTGTGAATTGTCCACCAGTATTTATTTATTTAGTTCCACCAAATCCAAAATGAAGCAATCACTGTCATCAAAGTAAATTTTAGTAACTTTTTGTTCATATTTATAACAGTACTACACTGATTTCGATCAAATATATATGTGGACCTGATCTACCAAATAAAAAAACAACCAAAATTGATTCACAATTAGCTGCGCTATCGCGTAACTTATATACAGAAAAAAGCATACGACCGAATTGAAAACCTCCTCCTTTATTGAAGTCTGTTAAAAATGAACAGTCATAGGGATTGCTAAAAGAATTGAAAACTTATAACTCAGAATTTGATACGTTACTTTGGAGCCTACGCTGATGAAACCGGAGGGTGAGGCTATGAGCATGCCCATCTAGAAATGCGTTAGCATTTATAGATGACCAATGAGAAATTCTAACACATTTCTAGATGGCCAATGGCTATGGGTCCCGTGTTTACCCGAAGATTTCTTATCATACCCGAGCGTGACGTTAGAATACAATTTTCCACGAAAAATCGTGTCTGCGGCGCGTGAAAAGAAGTGTTAACGTTTTTAAAGAAGCCCGTGTGTGACCTTGGCGCGGCTGGTGCCCGGCAGCTCGTAGTAGTGCTGGTGCGCCAGTGAGTTGTGCGCGGCGCGGATGAGGCGCGAGTTGCTGAGCGCCAGGCCGCGCAGCTGCGGCGCGAACTCGCGGCTGAACTGCTTCAGCTGCGCCAGCTCCGAGCCCAGCTCCAGGTCCGGGTGCGAGCAGTTCAGCAGCAGGCTCACCACGGCCTGCGTCGCGCACGCGTTGTTGATCACCTGCCGCACACACCACACATCACTATACTAACCTGATGGGGGATGGGGAGCAACGTGCCTGCCGTATAACACCACACTGACACCTGCACTGCGCTCGTCACCCAGATATCTAAGCTGTTATATCTCTAAGCCCTGTAATTTCTCTGGAAACATTGCCCTTCAAACCGGAACACAGTAATGTTTGCACATTAGTGCTTGGCGGTAGAATAACTGGCAAAAATGTGGTTGTGGTCCTTCCCCAGGCGGACTCTGCCAAGAATCCTACCACTACAATATGCCCGATCAAACCCAAGCCGAACATGAAGCTGCACGAGAGCGTGCCCCATGCGGTTGTTGCAATCTCACGGCACACGGGGACCTTCACGTACTACGCTGACGACACCGACGACGACATCGGTCGGTTCGTGCGGCGAGCGTTGGCTGCATCACCGAAGACCATCCGAGAGTTCAACCTACATTGGCCAATTTGATTTTACCTCATGATTCTAACTAAGACGTCCACAGCGCCTTTTACCTTTACTAGTGGCCCCATATATCAGCTATCTGGCCGCCATCATACAAGCTTTGCTTAGTTTGGGGTCAGATGGTGTTGTGTGTGAATTGTCCACCAATATTTATTATTATTATTATTATCTATTTTACATGGGACGGACTAATCGAACAACAATCCAGTTAAAATCCAGAAAAATTAAGTTTGCTCCCCTTAAATATTTATTTTATTTTCAGTATTTGTTGTTATAGCAACAATAAAAATGCATCATCGTGAAAATTTCAACTGTCTAGCTATCACCGTTCTAAAGATACAGCCTGGTGACAGACGGACGGACGGCCAGCTAAGTCGCAGTAATAGGGTACCTTTTGGGTAAGGAACCCTAAAACAGATAAGCCGCGGGCCGGCGGTAGATAAATAAAATGCACAAACCTGCTTCGAAAAGTATATTTGATCCAAAAAGTCGGGATCGGTGACCAGTGTCCCCGTGGGTGCCTCGTTTTTTAAGTATTTGAACAGGAATATGAGTCCATGGACGGGCCTGAAAACAATTTTTTAGAAATGTAATAAACAAATCAGAATAAAACCTTACATAAAATTATAATGCATCTAATACTCTATCTAGCATTCCCATAGATTTAGAATTCTTTCCGCTTTATATCCAAAATCTTTGACCTTTCCAGAGAAATTACTGGGGTGAGATAAAATACCTTATAATATCTCCTGGTGACGAGCGCAGTGCGGTGCTAGGTAATGATTTGAACTTTCCTGTTCCAATAACTGCGTGTCGCTGTGGTGTTACAGGCAGGCATGTTCCTCACCATCAGGCACATGTCCTGCTCGTCTCGTCTACACTATAAACAAATAGCTAGGATAGCTAGAGATGACCGCGGTCCCTCCTCCCCTAGGGATGCCTGCAGTAGGTGCGCGTTGCGCGATGTCCTCCGCTCGATCGCATCGCGGACCCTCCCGCAGCTTGTATACACATCGATGGTGTGGGGGAAGAGAGGTCGTAAAAGCCACTTTTGATGAAAATTACTTAATAATAGTCTTGTTCAGGATTTCGCGCTCTATCGATATGTATACTTATTTAAAATTTCAAAATGTTTATTAAATGGTTTAATAACGATACGAGAACATATATTTAAAATTTGATTTACCCCCCCGACTACCTCGGACTTGTAATCTGTACGACGTTCTACCAGTCACGCCCTGTCATTTGATATTGAGGGATACCCATATTGAGGGAGAAGTGAAAAGAAAAAATGTATTTCCCCGTTTTATGGCGCCAGCCATCTTGGATTTGAAATTTATCACAGTCTAGTCTAGTATTCTACTAGTCCAGCCCTTTCATTTGATACCCACCCATATATATGGGTGGGTTACCTATAATAGAGGTATATTTAGAGAAATATATTATCCGCCATTTTGTGGCGGCGGCCATCTTGAATCGATATTAACCAAACATATCTAAGAACCACCGCACGGAAATAAACTAAAAAAATCCGCATTGAAATCGGTCCATCCGTTTGAGCTCTACGGTGCCACAGACAGACACACAGACAGACATCCAATCACTTTTACATAATTTTTAGGTCGTAACTCAAAGCTAACTTTTAAATTACTCAGTCTATACAAAATATTAAATTCTTGCTTTACAATAATATATGTACATTGAAAAACGAAAAGTGATAAATATCACTATTTGGTATTGTTATACATATAATATGTATGTATGTAGTTTTCGTCTAAAATTGAAATAGTTTTTTTTAGGTTTTTGCCTGTCCTGAAAAGTTTGCATTTTGGCTTTTACAATTTTTCTTCCCCACACCATCAACATAATCTGTGTAGTATGGTGGTCTCACCTTAAGTCATCAAACATAGCATCATCCATAGACCATACTTCTTCTATTTGGACTCCGCTAGCCCCTGAAAGTAAGCATATTTATAAAATTAAAACAAAAATAAATTATTAAAAATGATAAATCGGCACCTGTGGCGTCAAACAAAGGACATTGTTCAAACTGAGCTATCCGTGGACTACATGTTTTTGTTAATTTTTTGATTTAGTAAAAAAATCCATTTATTTTTGTTACGAATTATCATGCATTATTTTAGTACCCAGATTAATAAACTAAAAGTTCATTGTACAAGTAGTTTAATCTTTAATAATAAGACCCCTAAAGACCAACCATACGTGCGGTGCGGCTAACGTGGCTCTGGGACGTAGAGCAAGAGCATAGGCATTCTAGGACTAAATACACAAGGCGCCTAAAAACAGAAGCCATACAATGAAAGAGAGTAGTTAGGAGAATTTTAGAAAAAAAAAGCTGCTTGGGGCTTTTAGAAGAGAACTTCTTAGCGAGGCTTAAGTAGAACAGGTAATATCAGTGCAGGATATCAGCTAATGGCGGTGGCGGAAGAGTATCCAGAATACCAACGGCAGTGCCAGACTCAGTCAGGAAGTCTACTGCGCACTTACACAATCTGGACGATCTGTGTGAGTTTATGTCTGTCCAAATAGTTATATGACAATGAAACCTAAACCAACGCCCCAAGTGCCCGGCGGCCTTACGGGGAACCACAATGATGGTAAGTGCTTATCCCAAGAGGCCAGGGGTGGTAAGAATCTCCGGGCGGCAGCTTCCAACCATCGAACGACCCAGGCAACGCAATCGGATTCCGAGAACGAAAACGAAGTGTACCCAAGCTTAGCATTTAGCCGCAATTCGAGATGTAATCTACGACCAAAAAACAACACCATAACTACTTTTAAACAAAAAACGAAAGTTCTCAAATGCACAGTCTCCGGAACATGTGCAGGTGACAAATAGATTTGATGGTCTACCTATTAATGATGATGTACAAGAACCGGTCAACTCTAGGGAAACAAAAACCTACAAACCTCCCTCAATTGTCTTGTATGGGATTGAGGATGTGAACAAGCTTACGGAATTCTTAGAAAAAGTGGTAGCCAAAGAACTATTTAAATACAAGATTGTAAACAAAAATGAGTTACAAGCAAAGATACAGAGGCATATAAAAAGCTCATATCAGCTATTAGATAGCAAGGACTTATTGGCCACACTTTCAATAGAAAAGAAGAAAGGAACTGTAGGCTTGTCATCAAGAATCTACATCATACAACCCTACATGACTCTATAAAACTTGCATTTGAAGAAACCGGAAACAGTGTTATTGGGGAAATTATCAATGCAAGATACGGGCCGGATAAAAAGCCTACCACAACATTCTTTGTAAATTTGAAATCAGGACCTAACAACAAATCCGCTAAGCAAATAAAATATATCTATCACCAAGTTGTTACTATAGAAGACCCGAAAAAAAGAAATATTATAGTACAATGTCAGAGGTGTCAACAGTACGGACACACCAAAAATTATTGCATGAGGCCAGCTCGTTGCCTTAAATGTGCAGAATCACATCTGACAAAAAATTGCCCAAAAGCTGACCGCTCCACACCAGCAACATGTGCTCTATGCCATGGTCCTCATCCCTCAAACTACAAAGGCTGTGAGGTTTACAAAGAAATACTGGCCAGAAAAACAATAAAACAAGCCCACTTAAGATCACGTAAAAGTCCCATAATACTAAACAACAAAGTTCCAGAACATAACGCAAATCATATTCAACACAACTCTCAAATCAAAAAAACATACTCTGAAGCCATTAAAAACAAACAATCAGATCAATCCTCCAACATACAAACTGATCAAGTTACCTATCAACAGCTAATAAATACAAGAATAGAAGAAATTTTCATCAAGCAATCTCAAAAAATAGATATTATCTTACAACAAATGAGCAACATGCTGGGGCTCTTGACAACACTGGTCAGTAAACTATCCTCGAGCTAGATAAACTAAAAATAGCCACGTGGAACGCAAATGGTCTATGTCCCAACACTGCTCAGGTTGTGATACTTCTAATGATGCATAACCTAGATGTCTTACTAATATCTGAGACCCATTTCACTAACAATAGTCAAATAAAGATAAGAAATTTTAACATTTACGCAACAAACCATCCAGATGGTACTGCACATGGAGGAACAGCCATCTTAATCAAATCTTCGATTGATCATCACGAGCTTACTCAGTTCAAAACAGACCATATCCAAGCAACCACAATTAATATCCGAGATAGAAATGGCCATTTCAATGTCTCGTCAGCGTACTGCCCCCCAAAGCACAAAATAACAGAGGAACAGTTCACTGCATACATCAAAAGTCTAGGACCACGGTTTATAGCAGGTGGAGATTGGAACGCTAAGCATCTACTCTGGGGCTCGAGACTAGTCACCACTCGAGGCAGGGAACTCAAAAAATGTGTTGATAAAAATCATCTTACAACAATAGCCACACCTGAGCCGACCCACTGGCCGACTGACCCAAACAAATTGCCTGATCTCTTAGACTTTTTCTTGATGAAGGGGCTATCGAGACTTTTTTACCAAATTGAATCTTGTCTGGATGGAGACTCGAACCATATCCCCGTTATACTAACAATTAGTGCAGACATCCTAAAGAACCAGAGTAAACCTTGGCTGTACAAAAATCAAACAAACTGGAAAGTTTTCCGATCCTTAGTCGAGGATTCCTTGCAGTTACGGGTGTCCCTAAAGAACGAGGATGAAATTGATGATGCTGTCCTGGAGTTCACAGTTGCAATCCAGAAGGCCTGCTGGAACAGCACAGAAGAGATTAATCGTAAGAATGTAAGACATACTTATGTACCTCATGAAATTAGGGAAATGATCCTCGAGAAAAGGAGACTACGCAGAGTGTGGCACTCTAGCCGGCACCTGCAGGATAAAAGGGCCTTCAATAATTACAGTAAAATCCTGAAACAAACCATAAAAGAAAAAGAAAATGCTAAAATGGAAGCTAACCTATTGTCGCTGACTGCTACTGCTCACACTGACTACTCTCTGTGGAAGACATGTAAAAGCATGAACCAGCCTATCAACCCAAAGCCACCAATACGAGTAGAGGTAAACAAGTGGGCTAGAACTAAACAAGAAAAGGCGAATGCTTTTGCTGATCATCTTGCCAAAGTATTTGTTCCTAATGAAGCCACCCCTGGATCTAACGAAGCTGACATAGACAATGTACTCCAGCAAGATTTCCAACTTGATTTGCCCCTGAAAGTAGTGACTCCAGGAGAAGTAACAAGAACCATCCGCCAACTAGACAATAAAAAATGTCCAGGATTCGACCTCATAGATAAAAAAGGTTCTATCTGAATTGCCGCGTAAAGCAATAGTATATCTGACTACCTTATTCAATTGTATAATCAGAACATCTTACTATCCTGCTCTGTGGAAAGTGTCACAGGTGATCATGGTCCATAAACCTGGGAAGCCACCACATGAACTATCATCCTACAGACCAATTAGCCTACTACCCATAATATCCAAGGTTTTAGAGAAGATATTACTCCATCGACTATCGTGTGCTATGCATGAAAACTCCGTAACCCCAGACCACCAATTTGGGTTCAGACCTGAGCACGGCACCACTGAACAGGTACATAGAGTGTGCAGACACATTAGTGAAAGTCTCGAGAAGAAAGAATATTGCTCTTCGGTGTTCCTTGACGTTCAACAGGCCTTCGACCGGGTGTGGCATAAGGGTTTGCTCTGTAAGATCAAATTACTTCTTCCTCACAGCTTCTATCAAATAATAGAGTCATATCTGAGTGATAGAATTTTCCAAGTCAGAGAGGACAACTACTTGTCAGGTTTTCATGAGATACTTGCTGGAGTGCCACAGGGCTCCGTTCTTGGCCCAGTCTTGTACACCATATATACAGCAGACCTCCCACTAACACCAGGCGTCACCATCGCTACTTATGCAGATGACACGGCAATTTTAGCCTCTAGTAAAGACCCTGCAGATGCCACTGCGAAACTTCAACGGGGCCTTGACGAAATGAGCTACTGGTTTGACAAATGGCGTATAAAAGTGAGTACCAATAAATCAGTGCAGGTCACCTTCACACTGAGACGAGAAACTTGTCCTGTTGTCAACCTTGGTGGTAGGGAGTTGCCCCAGAGTGATACTGTTAAATATCTCGGATTACACTTAGACCGTAGATTGACATGGCAAAAACACATTGATACAAAACGCAAAGAGATCAACCTCAAATACAAGAACCTCTACTGGCTCCTGGGTAGAAATTCAAAATTGTCACTCAATAATAAGCTACTAATATACAAGGCTGTCATAAAACCAGTATGGACCTATGGGATCCAGTTATGGGGAGCTTGCAGCGACTCCAACAAAAATAAAATCCAAAGAGCCGAAAACTACATCTTAAAGCAAATCAGTAACGCTCCCTGGTTCATTAGAAACAGCGAAGTACACGAATACCTGAGTATTACAACAGTGAAGGAAGAAATAAAGGCATGCTCAATATATTAATATGGTAGATGCTCCTATAGGGGAACATCGCCTCACGACGAAAGTCTCAACAACACATCTGCTCATAGTCGGAAGGACTGATTGCATGATAAAATTATATATATAAAAAAAAAAAAAAAAAAAATACTTCCGGTAGGAGGGCTTCTACAACATCTATACGAAGCGACATAATCAGCACTCACAGAAGGGACCAATCCAGCCGTCCATAACAGCATCATCTCCAACGTCAAGCGTAAGCCTATTCGATTCGCCGTGTTCAACACCGAACTTACTTGAAAAAGGACACAGGGCCCATTTCTCGCCGATATCCAGTTTATCAGGGTCTGAAGATGTTGTACAGGAGGCAAGAGCCACTATCACTGTACGCATTTCAGACTGTACCCGTGCGCGAAAAAAATGGACTATAAATATGAATGAATTCATATGGCGCACTTATTTGACAATTACATGCAACGAAACCAAAACCAGAGCTTACCTCGAAGAACTCCACAACCTATTCACCAGAAAAATTCCAGACATTAATGTTTCAAGACAAAGCATAGGCGACCAGCGCAGGGCTATAGTACGAAATAAATTATTACCCGAAGATATGCTACAAAATATACGGAAAGAAGTTGTAATCAAACTTAACCAACACACAAGTAGCAACCAAAATGACACCAAATAACCACACAGACACTCTTACACAACAAACTACTCAAACTAGACTCAAATGGACAGACGACATAAATGAAGCCATAATACAAACTTACTACAAAATCACACTATTAGAACAGAATAGAACAGGATACCGTAAACAATTACATAGCACTATAATCGATCAATTCCCTCAAATATCTCATGTCGCCGAACGAGGAATAGCTGACCAGAGAAGAGTAATCGTACAAAATAAACTTATGACTGATCAAAAACTTCAAGAAATAAAAGATGAGGTTCGACGTGAATTGCTGAACATTAGAGATGAACCATCTTCCAACAATATCAACAAACACAACATCCTGTCATCTCATAACACAACATCAACAACCACTACAACCAATGTCACACAAACCGGTCTTAACTTGGACAACCAACTAACTACAAATGAAATCAATACCCACACAATACAAAACACAGATGAGGAGTTTAACTCCAACATTAATGCAACATTTCACAAGGCCATACAAAAATTCAACCAGACAGATCTAACTACACGACCTTATATTCCCAGGCAAAACAGTTCACGAAAACTATCATATATAGTCAATTATTTAAATTCAGTTACACTCCCAACCTGTTTGACTCAAAACACTAGCTTCATGACTACCCAAACCATTATATATACACAGCAGCTTACACTACAGCAATCTGTAACGGATGTAAAATTAAAGAACCATTAGAACCCACACCAGCTCATCAACTTACCCAAACCCACAAGAGGGAAAATATCAGACGACCATGGCAAATCAGACTTCAAACCAAAATAAACAAACTAAAACAAGATATCAGTAGAATGACACAATACAATGCTGGTATAAGATCTCATAACCTCATAGAACATGTAAATTATATAAAAACTAAACACAAAATACACTCTTGACACGGAGAACCAAATTCAAACAACGAACAAGTATTGGATAGCCTAAAACAAAAGCTGAATGCAGCCAGCGCTAGACTAAAGAGATACACAAAATGCACTCTTAAGAAAACAGCAAAATAATCAATTTTACAAAAACGAAAAAAAAATCTACAGAAACTTTACCTCACCAACACAAGATAGTAGAAACACAATAAACACAAACCTGGTGGGTTTATTTGTTACTGCTAATAGTATGCACCGGTTTTGGTCTTATTATTATTATTATTTACTTTAGCTTCGTTACTACTCAAAGCATCCGAGACACTTCGGTGAAAATAATGAATTCACGGGCCTAGGCCAAGTGATGTTCATGTTCTGGTAACGATGTATTGTTTAAATCTTCCTGCAAAAACTTTCGGACAATGCGACATGTGTTAAGGATCGCAGCTTTCTGCATGGTCATATATGTGTTCTCTGAAATATTTATTAGTTTGAGTGCTTGTAGTAAATGATTAGGTATAACTCCTGTACTGGAAAGCACCAACGGCACGATGAAAACTTTGTTCATTTTCCAAATTCTTATGATCTCTTCTTTAAGTTCGGTGTATTTATTTATTTTTTCAGTAATAGTTTTATGGAGGTTGTGCGTATTTGGAACTGCAATATCAATGAGGTATACTGTTTTACTCAATTTGTCCATTAAAGTAATATCAGGTCTATTGTAATGTATTGTCTTATCTGTTAAAATTGCTCGATCAAAGTATAGTTTGTGATTGGGATTTTCCAGCACAGCTTTTGGTGTGTATTGGTAATATGGTGTTGTTTTCCCTTGTATGAGTTTGTGATTAATGGCGAGTTTTTGATGTATAATGTATGCTACTTGATTGTGTCGGTGAGTGTAATCAGTTTGTGTTAGGTTGGGACAGGCTCCAGTGATATGCTGAATAGTTTCGGAATGGCGATGGCACTTCCTACATTTGTCGTCAAGAGTGTTGGGGTCCTTGATTATGTACTTCCTATAGTTTTTAGTGTTTATAACCTGATCTTGAATCGCTATAATAAATCCTTCTGTTTCAGGGAATAGTGACCCCAACTTAAGCCATTTGTTGGAGGCCTGCAGATCTATGTGTGGTTGTTCCAGGTCGTGTATATGTCGCCCATGTAGTTCTTTGCTGCGCCACTTTGTAATTTTAAGGTTTTCAGCGTTTTGAGCTGTGGTGAATATTTTATTTTTATCTGTCAGGTCAAGAGGTGTGTAATTGGTATCTGTTTCAACAACAGCAGAATGCATTGTACTTGTTTTGGCTTTTTCGAAAAAGAAATGTCTTAGCTTTGCAACTTGTCCTTCCCACAAGAGCTTTAAATCAATTAAACCTCTACCTCCTTTGTGTCTTTTTATGGTTTGCCTTTCGATGGCGGATTTTGGATGTAAATAATTGTATTTTGTTAAAGTAGTTCTGGTTTTTATTTGTAAATTATTAATGTCTGTATTAGTCCATTTTATTATCCCGAAAGAATAAGTTAGTATTGGAATTGCGTATGTGTTAATAGCTTTGTACAAATTTTTAGAATTTAAAGGTCGTTTGCATATTTGACTAATTCTGTGTGTGTATTCGTGAATAAGGCCTTTTTTGAGTTCTGCATGATTAATAGATTTTCCTTCCTGAAGTCCTAAATATTTATAAGTCTCATTTTCTTCCATTGTTGTGAATATTGTATTTTCTGATGAATCTTCAGTATTCGGGTTATTGATGTTAGTTACTTTACCTCTATGTAGGTGTAGGCTTTTACATTTATCCAAACCAAAAGTCATATTTATATCTGAGCTAAACTGTGCAGTAAATTTTACAAGCCTATTGATTTCTTTTTCAGATTTAGCAAAAAGTTTGAGGTCATCCATATACATGAGATGAGTGATTGTAGTTTCAGGTGTTAGTTTGTATCCAAGATTTGAATTATTAAGTATTTTAGATAGTGGGTTGAGTGCCAGGCAGAACCATATGGGACTAAATGAGTCTCCTTGAAAGATGCCATTCTCGATGGGTATTTCATCCGTTGTGACAGATCTTGAGTCAATATTAAGTGAGAGTGTAGTTCTCCAATCAGTCATGACACCTTTCAAGAAGTTAATAATGTATGTATCTATTTTGTAAATTTCTAAAACATGAATAAGCCATGAGTGCGGAACACTATCAAATGCTTTTTTATAATCTATGTACGTTAAATGTAAGTTTCTATTATGAGTAGTTGCATGTTTGAGAATAGTGGAGTCAATAATAAGCTGTTCTTTGCATCCCATATGTCTTCTTCTGCACCCTTTCTGTTCTTCTGCCAGAATATTATTTATTTCTATATGGCTGTTAATTTTGTGAGTAATACAGGATGTTATCAATTTATACAATGTTGGCAAGCAGGTTATAGGTCGAAATTGAGATGGATCAGAAGTATTGTTACTCTTTGGGAGCATATAAGTAATACCCTTGGTCACAAATTTGGGCAATTCTTCATGACCTTTTAATATACTGGTTATGGTATTAGCTAGAATATTATGGAGCGTGGTAAGTTTTTTAAACCAAAAATTGTGTATATTATCAACGCCGGTGGCTTTCCAATTTTTTGTCTTTTTTGTGATTTCTTCAATATCTGTTTCTGTTATACCATCGAATTCCATTGGCGTTATGGTTTCAGCATTATCTATTTCTTTTTTAATCCACTCAGCGTGTTCATTGTGCGAATTCTGTTTCTTCCATACTTCAGTCCAATAGTTCTTAAGTTCAGAATTAGAAGGCACACCTGCGGGAGAGCTGTCAGATTTGCTATTGAGCGATCTGTAAAATGCTTTTTCATTGGTTGTGAATAATTTGTTATCTAATTTTCGCTGTAGAGATTTGTTGTATCTTGCTAACCGTTGTGATTTTAGGGAAAGTTTTTGTTTTAATGTGTCTAAAAATTCTTCAGGTCTAATGTTGTTCTTTTCGTGAGTTGAATGTATTTTTGTGTTTTCAAATATACGGTTAATATGTTTAATTAGTTTCTTACTTCTGTTGTTTTTTATATATTGTGTAAGTCGTCCTATGTCAGCTCTTAATTTTTTTATATCGTTTTCTAATCTGATTTTCCACAGTGGTGTATCAATTGGCCTTCTCTTTGCTAGGTGTGGTGTGTTTTCGGTGAGTGCTATTTTATAACCTAATCTTGTGCATATGACCACAGCTGTACAATAAATCAAAGTATGAATATGACACAAATCTGAATCGACGGTGAAGAAATTATTTAAGATTTGTTTATTAAAGATATGGATCAGTTCATACAGTTTTCTGTTTTCTCGTAGTCGTGGAATTTTGGGTCTTGTTGTTGGGTCAGTCCCCGTGTATAGTGTAAGTGTTGTTGCAAATTGCTCAGTTAGTTCATGGACCAATGCATTAGATTCTGCTATGTTTGGTGTGACAAAATCTTGTGATAAGGAAGTAGGCGTAAGCGGTTCCATAGTTTGAGTTGATGCGTGAGATTGATTTAAAATTGTGTGTATAGCGGTAGCCTGAGTTGTGTGAGAAAGGGAAGGTGTCGATTGACCGATTGAGTGCTGCGTAGGTTGAGGTGTAAGAGTATAGTTGATTCCAGTGGTTTCTGTATGATTTTCAGGAATGTCTGCGGGTATGTTTCCAGTAGAGTCTTCTTCTATTCTAAGTTCTCGTATAACTTCAGATTTTATGGTATCAATTACTGTTATTATTATTATTATTATTTATTGAGGGTTTTATCTAATTAGACAATGTCACCCTCGAGGAGTGGCTCAGTAACAATGGCAGACTAGCTTTATCTGCGACTTATACCTATTTTAACAAATTTGTACAGCCTTTGTGCTATCCACGACAAAGGTTTAGCCAATATACTATTATATAATCCTATATTAGACAGGTTACATGAAAATTCTAACAAAAATAAGTCCCTCTCTACTCCGTTCCGAGCTACTACTATTAAGCATTCAGAACACTGGGGACATTCGACTTTTCCCATGAGGTATGCAAATTGGTTCAAAGGAATGTGACCGGAGCGAAGTCTGAAGGCAGTAACAAAGTCCGTACGGTGCATGTCAGCGCCGAGAAACCATGGGAAGCGAGAAATTCTTTCCACATTTTTATACACTGAGAACGGACCAAAGGAATAAGGTCGCTGTAGAACGGAAGGCATTCTATGCTAAGTCCATCTGTTAAGGCCTCCCTAGCAAGTCGATCAACATATTCGTTTCCACTAATACCTACATGAGATGGTATCCATTGCAAAACAATTCTTTTATCACGCATTTTACTAATGGACGGTTTTGGTCTAATACATGGAATAATGAGGTACAACATAATCACAACACCGACTGTATTGCAACCTACTCATTAAATAACAATTTTACACAAATGCAATTCGAACTGATTCCAGTATATATTTTTAAAGAAATCATCAAAAACACCCATAACTGGAAATCACGAGGGACTGACAACATACAAAACTACTAGTATAAAAAATTTACCTGCACCCATCCTTTACTACACAAACATATTAACCAGTTTATTGAATCACCACAAACTATGCCCCAGTATATCACGGAAGGCATAACACATTTGTTACCCAAAAACCAAAATAGACAAGATCCAGCAAACTATCGTCCCATAACCTGTTTACAAACTATCTACAAGATTATGACCGCTTGCATATCAGAACTTATTCACACACGTTTCAGAAAATAATATACTGGCAGAAGAACAAAAAGGATTACGAAAAAATACACAAGGATGTAAAGAACAACTGATAATACTCGTAGATACAATAACAATGGCCCAAACAGTTAAAAACAAGAAAGACCTAATGACTATGTATATAAATTACCGCAAGGCGTTCGACTCAGTACCACATAGCTGGCTCATTTACATTTTAAAACACTACAAAATTCATCCAATACTTATATCATTTCTAAAAACCGCAATGACACGCTGGACCACAAAATTCTCAACTAAAAATGGCCACGAATCTATAGTTACCGACAAGATTAGCATCAAGAGAGGCATATTTCAAGGAGATACATTTAGCTCTCATTGGTTTTGTCTGTCACTAAACCCTCTCTCTAACATGCTTAATAATTCTGGACATCTCACTGACAAAAACAAAAATTACCATACAATGTTCTTTTCAACAATGGCGGTTGTCAGCTGTTTGTTTGTTTTGCTGTGTCATGTGTTTCGTTTTTTAAAAATTGAGTTGATTTGTGTATTTGGTTGATGAAAATGCTTTCTTAGGACGTTAGGACCCTAGCTGGTCCTCGGAAATCGATGGTATCCTCCAATAACGACTTTGGCTCTCCGACGGTATAAAATGTTGTAGTTATATTCAAAAATAACCTCGTCAACAACCTATTACTTATATGAAATCAGGTCATTCCTATTTTTACAAAGTATGACGCCGACACACTCCACCCATCTTTTATTAACAATACCTACATACAATTTTAAAATAAAAGAAATGTTCGCCAACATTTTATTTAGAAGGTTACTTTTCACTACAAATGATTATTATTCCTTTGTCATATTTTAAAGACGCTTTTTCATAATATCTGGTTGGCAACATCATCATCATCAGCCCGTGTTCGTCCACTGCTGGACATAGGCCTCTCCTATAATACGCCACTCAGCCCGATCCTCGGTCTTACGTTTCCAACTGCCACCAGCTATCTTTCGTATATCGTCACTCCATCTGGTCTCTGGGCGTCCTACACTACGTTTGCCGATTCGCGGTCTCCACTCCAAAACCCGTCTACCCCAACGGTTATCGGGTCTGCGACAGATGTGACCGGCTCATTGCCACTTCAGTTTGCTAATACGCTGAGCTATGTCGGTGACTTTAGTTCTCTGACGAATTACTTCATTACGAATGCAATCCCTCAGAGATACTCCAAGCATAGCCCGTTCCATAGCTCGCTGAGCGACTTTGAGCTTTCGGACCATTTTGACTGTCAGTGTCCACGTTTCAGCACCGTAGGTCATTTTTTTTTTTTTTTTTTTTTTTAATAAAAAGTGACGAGACGAGCAGGACATGTGCCTGATGGTAAGCAACATGCCTGCCACATAACAGCACAGTGACACGCAGCTATTAGAACATGAAGAGTCCAAATCATTACCTAGCACTGCACTGCGCTCGTCACCCAGAGATCTAAGTTGTTATATCTCTAAGCCCTGTAATTTCTCTGGAAACATTGCCCTTCAAACCGGAACACAGTACCTAATGTTTGCACATTACTGCTTGGCGGTAGAATAATTGGCAAAGGTGTGGTACTTCCCCAGGCGGACTCTGCTAAGAATCCTACCACGGGTAGGACGCACTGGTTGTACACTTTTGTTTTGAGACTTTGTGGGATGGGTGACGAGAAGACTCGACCAAGTTTGCCAAACGCTGCCCAGCCCAACTGGATTCTTCTCATGGCCTCACTCTCAAAGCTACATCTACCTAGTTCGAGCATCTGCCCTAAGTAGACATATTTCCGAACAATTTCGAGAGTGGTTCCACTTACGTCAATCGGCCCCGGAGCAACGAGCTCGTTGCACATGACTTTGGTTTTATCCAAATTCATCCGAAGGCCGATGCGTTGAGAAGCGTTAGCCAGGCTGTCCAGCATCCACTGCATATCCTCCAGCGACTCTGCCATAATGACGATGTCGTCAGCAAATCGTAGGTGAGAGATGTATTCGCCATTGATGTTTAGGCCATGTCCAACCCAATGCAGCGTCTTAAACATATCCTCCAGTGCGTTTGAGAATAATTTCGGGGAAATGACATCCCCTTGCCTCACGCCTCGATGCAGATGAATATGTTTTGTCTGCTGATCTTGGATTTGGACCGCCATCGTAGCGGCGTCGTATAAACACCTCATCACCTCGATGTATCGCCAATCGACTTGGCATCGCTGTAAGGACTCCAGAACAGCCCAGGTTTCGACCGAGTCGAACGCCTTCTCATAGTCCACAAACGCTAAGCAAAGTGGCCGATTGTACTCCTTTGTCTTTTGTACAATCTGCCGTACCGTGTGAATGTGGTCTATGGTGCTGTACCCACTTCGAAACCCGGCCTGCTCAGGAGGCTGAAACTCATCGAGTCGAGGTTGGCAACACTGGAATTTAAATCATTTACAAACATTGTGATGAATCGTATGAAATCTGGCAAAATACCAAATAACAGTACATTTTAGAATCATCATCTGTTTTCTTTGTGAGACTGTTATAGCTCTTATAACCTCCAAATTAAATAGCACTTAATAGGAACGAGTAAAATCCCCCATTTTGAATGAAATGGTAACCAAACTTATTAATTCTGATGGAAACGGAAACTTTAGACCTGATTGGACTATTTTAATGGACACGTATGAAAAGCACTATAAAATTCCAGAGGATGTGGGTGTTTTGTCATCCAGACCGGACATTTTCCTTTTTTCTAGAGCTAAGAAACGCATAGTTCTTGTAGAACTTACCGTATCGTGGGAAACTAATATACCTAAAGACCACGCGATGAAACAAAATACAACAAAGTATAATAACCTTCTAAACAAATTAACAAAAAACGACTATATAGTTAATTTATACGCTGTAGAAGTAGGAGCGAGAGGTATACCAGCAAAATCTCTATAACCTGCTGAAAGACGTTGCCTTGTCCAGAAGTGCAGTAAGTTCTATACTAGAACAAATATCTAAAGCTGGGAGAGAAACACGAGTAGTGAAGGTGAGTGTTGATGTATGTCGGAAAAGTACTTAAACCTACACCCGTGTCACACACCACACGATGGACCCGGCACATGCACGGTCAATCCATGGAATGCTAAGAAGTTTCCTCTCTCTCTATGTATCCCCATTATCAATTCTATGTATGTGTCACATAGTTCGACAAGTTCTCCCCTCTGCTCAGCTGGTGTTTTATCATCATATATTCTTACCTCTCTGTTACCGTTGCCTGTGTTGTTCAGTATGCAAAGGGCACCCTGTCAACCACTACCTTTATCAGCCTTTGCTTCCCTACCTCACAATATTTATATCTTAATTCTCTTTTAAGTGATAATAGGTACAATCTTTTTCTATTTTGTAAAGTCATGTTTGACCCATACAGTTATCTATCATATTAGTAGTATCCACTAACAAAAGTATCCTAAGTTCAGTGATCATCAGAACCAAGAATTCTGCCTCTTAACCGACAACCAGATGTTTCTCGTGCTCATTAAACTCAAAATGATCTGAAGTAGACTTATCACCTGTAGCAAGAAATCCGAAGTAGTCTTGGAAGAGATAGGAGATCTCTTCTACAGAATAAACTACAGAGGAGTATACCAATGAACTACCTATTTTGATTCCACATTTTAAGTAATAAAAGGTTTAACAACAGTTTAGAACATCACAATGTTATAATTTATCTGTTATTTAACATTAACTGTAATCTGTTATGTACGCCTAATTAAATAAATAAAATATCTAGGTTGTCTGGAACTGGATTACAAATTTGGTATAGTTTAGTTTAGTTTGACGGGGCTGTTTCCGCACTTAGCCTCTCAAAGTGGGCCATTGTGCGTGGCTCATACTTCCCTATCACTCCAACCATCCCAGGCTATCCCAGAAGGCAAGCAACCTATTCAGGTTGTTGAAGGCCTCCGGGACTGCTGCTGGGGAGTGGAGGAATTCTGCCCGTTGATCCGCCACGCTCCTGCATTCCACAATCACATGCTGTGGCGTTTCTTCTTCCTCCATGCATCCTCTGCACAGAGGGCTATCTGTTACACCTAAATTGAATAAGTGTTTGTTAAGGGGACAGTGGCCAGTCATAGTACCTATGACTTTACGGATCCTATCCCTGCTCAGTCTGATAAGGTTGCGGGCAAGTTTTTTTGTTGCTACCGGAACAGCAATTTTTGTTTGCCTGCAACCTTCAATGTTTCCCCATTCCATTGAATGTGCTTTTTCGGTATTTTCCTGCAGCCATGATTTTATTTGGGCCTGAGGTATAGGCATTAAAGGTTCCGGACCGTATGTTATTGCCTTTGCTCCTCTCTTGGCCAGTTCATCTGCTGCATCATTACCTAGTGAGTCGCTGTGTCCTTTAATCCATTGCAGGGTTACTCTGTTCGTCCCTGTTATGGATTGGAGTGCATTGTGACATTCCAGTATAAGGACAGAGGTTATAGTGTTGTTTTTTAGGGCTTGAAGCACTGACGCGCTGTCGGAGACAATTTTGATGTTTAAGTCCCCGACATCTCTGGCTGCGATCGCCTGTGCCGCCCTGGTGATACCGATACATTCGGCTTGAAAGATTGTGTTTAACTTACTTAGTGATGTTGATATTTTTATGTTTAAATCATTTGAGAAGACACCGGCTCCTGTACCTTGTGAGGTTTTGGAGCCGTCTGTGTATATCCTTACTTCTCTGCTACCAGAGCTGTCTTTTAATTCTGCATTAAGTTGGATATTGTATCTTCGATCAAAGACGTGTTGGCATATTGTTCTATCCATGGGTGCCTCAAGAAGTGGTATTTCTTTCAGCACCCGTTTCAGAACTTTTGTGTGTTCTGTTTCTGTACCCTGTTTCCACAGTCCATGAGCTCTTAGTCGCAGGGCGGCTGATGGTGTGGTTTTCATGCATCCAGTGGCTGCTAGGCTTGCCAGGCGTTGCAGACTTTGGAGTTTGGCTTTTATTGTGGTCAGTTGTGTTCTGGGCCACCACACAACTGATCCGTAGGTCAGAGAGGGTCTAATCACTGAAGTGTACAACCACAGTGTAATTTTTGGATTGAGACCCCATTTTCTCCCAATGAGTCTCCGGCATTGCCAAAAAGTTAGACAGGCCCTCTTAATTTTTGTATCTATATGACTCGCCCAGTTCAGTTTATTATCAAGGATGATGCCCAGATACTTCACTTGCGATGATAGGGTGAGTTTGGTATTACAAATTTGGTATACTGTGTCAGTCAGTAAAAAAAAAAAATGAAATTTTTTGGACAAATTAACTGTTTGAAGCGTGTGTTTATGAAATGCTTTATAATTATTTAATAGTTTTTCAGTTATGAGGCGGCCAAAAAAGGCTCCGAATGGTTAGTGTAACATTACACATGGCTGTTCTCCTGTTTACTTCACCTTGGCTTGCCACACTAAGTGTGTGTAGATTCATGTTCATCAAATAACAGCATCTGGACTTTGGGATTTACTCAGGGGTACAAGCAGTTTTAATCTACAGCCTCTCTTGAAGTCAAGTATTTTTATTACTAATATTATTGCTGCTTACATTTAACCTTTTGACCGCCAGGACTAAATTGCATTTCCGTGCCCTGGACGCCAAGCGTACGACATAAGTCAAAATTTAAAAAAAAATAAAAAAAATTGTGCTTCACCAGTTGATATCTAACACACAATGTTTTGGTATAGTCCGTTTTTTTGTCACCTATAGACGTCGTTGGCGTACAGGGCTCGCTAGCGTTTGTCAAGTATTATAGGTGACTCAGGCGTTCAAAAGGTTAATATTTTTGTGTCACCAATGTAATTTTGGGAATAAATCAAAATCTTAAACATAATTTTTAAATTTTATTAAGTATTAGGTTAGAACTTACCAAATCTTTTGATGAGTTGAGTGAACACTCCCGGATCACTCTCGATTAGGCTCCAGTCCCCACCCGATTCCCCCATGGTGATCTATTTGATAACAATTAAAGCAAAAAAAGTAATTATTAAATTATTACCCCTTGGTGTAGGTTTAGGTAGACGGGGTTAAGACAAATAAAGTGGCCAAGTGCGAGTTGGACTCGCCCATGAAGGGTTCCGTTGCAGCAAGTAACATAATATACATAGTATACATAGTTCTTGTAGTTCGTTGTAACTTTGATCGAAGTTTTAATAACAGTGTATTTATGACGTACTAAAAAAAAACTACTCATCAGATCGAGTTCAAACTAATTTTCGTTGGTAGTTTTCATGGTAATGTACATCATATATTTTTTTTAGATTTTTCATTCTCTTACTTTAGAAGTTAGAGGGGGGGGGACACACATTTTACCACTTTGGAAGCGTCTCTCGCGCAAATTATACAGTGTAGACAAAAATTATATTGGAAACCTCAACATCATTTTTGAAGACCTATCGATAGACACCCCACACGTGTAGGTTAGATGAAAAAAAAATTTTTGAGTTTCAGTTCTCAGTATGGGAGGCACCCCTAATTTTTGTTTTTTTTTTTAACTTTTGTAAAAATCGTAATGCGGTTCACAGAATACATCTACTTACCAAGTTTCAACAGTGTAGTTCTCATAGTTTTGGCAAAAAGTGGCTGTGACATACGGACGGACAGACAGACAGACAGACAGACAGACAGACAGACAGACATGACGAATCTATAAGGGTTCCGTTTTTACGTTTTACGGAACCCTAAAAATAAAACAAATAGAATTTGGAGATTTTTCAATTACATATACATACATATAAATATAGTGAATACCAAAGACAATGTAAATTACTATGTTAAGAGGCCACACTTAGTAGATGCCTCGTGTCTTCACACATACTATTAATCTAGCATAATTGCATCTTCCCTATATATTTTAACTAGATCGAAACAAAACACTAAACGCGCATAAACAGAAAACACACACATTTTGACGCACCTGACGCGTCAACGATCGCGTCCAACTAGCATGGAGCGGCGAGAACTCTTGATCAGTGGGAGCAATTACGTGTCTGTTCAATACCAAGCGTACGGCAAGTCGGCAACGGCACGTCGATACTACACGAGTACCAACCTAACAGATTATAATATGTTAGGTTGGTACTTGTGTAGTATTAATAATCAATAATTACTTACACAAATTCATCATTACATTAATAAATTAAAATAATTACAAACGATTATTTAGTGCTTTACACATTTTATCAATATCAATAAAAAAAATACGAAAAAAAAGTAGGCTCAGTTTTATTGAACAAATATTGTGCAAAAATGGATAGTGTTACATTTAAGTCCAACATTGTTTAATAGACATTCATAAGAAATACAACATCAGACTTGAATATAGACTCATGAGATCAAACGAAAAAGTGATTGTTGAAAATAATACAAAAATAATGTGTTTATTACAGACAATAATTTACATGTTCAATGCAATTACCTAATTAATTAAATAAATAATGTATGAAAGGTATAGGATAAGAAATTGTAAAGAGGTGTGAGAGAATAAACAAGAAACATTATGGAACATCTTGAATTGATTATAATAAGCACAGCAACACACACAGCAGTAAAGAGCCGCAGCCAGCTGTTTCTTTCTTGCTATTGCCCACTTATTACTCTTGCTATTCTTGCACCATTTAATTACTTCTTAATAAATGGTGGAATTGGAAGGTCTTTTCAATGTTTGGCATTCAATCTATCCAAATATAAATATCCAATTTATAACCGTTGTCATAGTGGAGAACTAAAGATAATAAACCAGTGGTTTTTTTTTAAACCAAGGATTTTAGGTCACCATTCATCACATTAAACGAAAATCGAAAACGAAACATCCTCACTCAGAATAATCTCCACTCCACATACTTTTATACATTTTAAAGTGTATATAATTTTCCTATCGGAACATATACTAACTCTTCATTGCCCACAGTCTTAACCTATTGCTAGCACCTAAAAAATATATTCAAATTATAAGTAAATGACAATTTTCCAATGCAACATGCTGCTTATTAACTCAATTAACAGTCAAGCCTGTTTATAGCTAGGCTGTTGATAATTCAATTCTTAATTAATGGCGCGTGCTGTGGCTTAATTTTGCCACATTTCTGCCAATGTCAGTTTTGTGGCAGCTTCATAGACGGCAACGTTAAAGTTTGTCGAGAATTTGACCGGTTTAAATATTATGCTCCTGTTGATTATCCTAAAACCTAAAACAAATAGACAACACAAAGCTTAGACATACACAAACATTTAGTTAGTAACTGAGGAACAAAATTATACTGTTAATACAGTTATCATGCATATGTGATTTATATACATATTACTAGCTGACCCCGCAAACGTTGTTTTGCCTTAGTGAACAACCCTTGTCACTTAGGGGTATGAAAAATAGCTAGTAGCCGATTCTCATACCTACAGAATATGCATATAAAATTTGGTTAAAATCAGTAAAGCCGTTTCGGAGGAGTAAGGAAACAAACACTGTGACACGAGAATTTTATATATAAGATAATCTGATATTGTTCTTATTTATATATTTACATAGTATATAATTAATTAATGGAGTTGAGGAAAGGGAGAGGATACATTTCATGGATGTAGGACGGGGGATACTGGGTGGGAGGAACTCGTAGAGTGAGGAACTTTGTAAATTAGGGCAGTTGAAAAAGATATGATCCACGTTTCCTTCTTCCAAACCGCACTCACAGATAGAATGATCCCTAATCCTGAGTTTTGCTAAATGCACAGGGGTACAAACGTGTCCAAGGCGTAACCGGCATATTGTAGAGGTGGTGACTTTGTTTGCACGACGCAGAACCATGGTATTCTAGGTATATCGGGTTGGATATCAGCATAGTACCTTCCCTTGATTTTCTGGGATGTTTTCCAGTGTCTGGACCAAGTTGTCTCAAGGTGCATCCTAGGCAGCAGTATGAGGTCATGGGAGTAAACTTTGAAGTTTTCTATAGATTCAATTTGAGGCTGTTGATAAACAGCTGAGTAAGATAGTTGTCTGACACATACACTACACTCGTCAACAATACATTAAGCAGTACTGGTTATGCTTAGCTAAAAACTTTTCAGTAAACATAAGTGTATCTTTACTTTTTAATTTGATATTTCAGCTTGACATTAATTTTGCATACACTTTGTGCATTTCACTACTCATTTAGGTAATTGTTCCGAATCTAATTATTTTCCTAATGATTGGCGTTGTCATTATATCTGCTATTGACCTGATGTGTTTCCTTCCCTTTTTCACCCTTCATTTGCATGGCTTAGTTTCCGTATATTTCACATAATGTAATAAATCGTTATTCCGGTGACATTTGAAAAAAAAAATCATGAAATTAATATTAAACATAATTTTTTGTGTGTGGAGCACATTCAAATAGGAGAGAGAGGGGCAGTTTTGAACAGAGGCAGTTTTGAATTTCTAACTTTTCTAATATCCTACACTCTTCTAATATTGCCTATTACCTATTATTTGTTATTTCAACACTGAGATATAGGCAAATCAGCTAATGCTGCTCGCCTATTATTCAATAAATAAATAAACATGGCCATATTTTTACGCCTGCATGTAAGTTCTATACTAGAACGAGTATCTAAAGCTGCACTAGTAGGATCATATCGGGTTTGGCTGGGCAGGGAGAGAAATACGAGTAGTGAAGGTGAGTGTTGACGTACGTCACCAAAAGGGGCCCCTTTTAAACCTATGCCCGAGTCACAAGTCTTGGGGTCTATTTGAGATTTCTCTCTCTGCCACATGATGGACCCGGCACCTGCATGGTGAATCCAAGGAATGCTAAGAAGTTCGTCTCTAGTTTTATTTATTGCTGTTTTCAAGAATTCATTTTTCCGAACTGACTTTACAAACTTGGGTACCCTGAAAGAAATATCCTTGACTACTGACAAAATACTGACTGCGACTAAATAACGCGAGTTAGTTTTCGGCACCAGCACTCACAACAGTTACTGACCCTGTGTAAAACTGCCTTAATTCATTGTTTGCCATCCACTATCGCAGATCAGACCGTTTCCGAAGGGCAGCAGTGAGATGAAAAAATCGATACTGGATGGAAGCCATTATTTTTCATCAATCTACAACATACCTAGATCACATTGCTACTAAGCTAACTGAAAATCAAAGCTTACATGTTTGAGACTCTTCCGTTAAGTAGGTACTCCGGTGCAATCGAAGCACGAAGCCGTGCTTGGGTCAGCCATCAGCGTCAGCTGCGCAAGTGCACTACAGCAGGGCAGTCAGGGCACGTCTACGCACAGAACACAAATCAATAAATCGCCTCCATTTGCAATGTGAATTTGGTCTACACATAATAATTGCAAGAGCAGTATTATAGGTACACACATAGAGAAAGATTCACAATAAATACATAAAATGAATAATATTTAAGTATATAATACATATAATCGAGGTGAAATAAACTAAAGAGGACACGCCAACCCTTTTAGAAATCAATAAAAGTTCGCTATACCAAACTACATGAAACACAAAGCTTACATTTTTGTGACTCTTCCGTTAGGTACTCCGGTGCAATCCAAGCACGAAGCTGTGCTTGGGTCAGCTCCGTAAGTAGATACACTATGGCAAGCCAGTCAGGGAACGAGGGAACGTCGACGCGCAATCACAATTTCACAATCACACAAATCAATAATTCGCCTCCATTTGCAAGGACAATGACAATGAGCAGTGTGACCAGATTTAGTTTGACAAATCTACTCACGGTAAGAGCCTCTAAGAGGTATAAGGCCAAAATCTACTGAATTATACTAGTCAATATGCACATAAAACATAAAGTGTAATCATTTACAAATTTTACAATCTATTCTAACGTTATATTTAAGCCTTATATTTAAACCTGGAAAATGTGCTGATCTCAGGCACTACCTACTAGGCCAACTTCAAAAATTATTTCACCACTTGATTTGTACGAGATACTTAAATGCTATAGGCATATATACCACGGGCAAAGTCGGGGCAAAACGCTAGTAGCAGGTAGAAGTAAAGAATGGGTTCCCGAAAATCCTTTTATGTTCTTGGAATGCTTTGAAGAGCAACTCTGCTCAATATATCACATTTGCAAGCTTTGCAACGAGCACTTGATTAATTTATTTTGGACTTTGCATCCTAATTTTTGAACAAGGGGTCTTGTTCCCATTTTACGCGATATCCTTCTGTGAGCCTTCGTTTCATTTTTATTAATTGTTCAACAAATAGTAATGCGTGTAATACGTTAGTTAGACTTTAAAGGAATTAAACCGAATAAGCAGATAAATAAAATTAACAACGAGTGGGAGTCTGGGAGTAAGGGAGTGGTTTCAAGTACCTGCGGGATAACGTGGGAATCCCCGTTTCCCCTTTAACTATCGAGAACCAGATTGAGAGATGAACCAAAGGAAAAATGTTGCTCAAAACGAAATTGAAAAATCTATTAAATGAATATTTAATTCTACTGACTATAAGCTGACGGACACTAAAATCTACTGAAAAAGTAGAAATCTACTGAATCTGGTCACACTGACAATGAGAATGAGAATTTGATTTACACAGAGTTGCCAACTCGATTCCACAGATCAGTGCTAAACGGCTTTTATAAAAGTGCTAGATTGCTGTGAATTTCTAAAAATTGTGCTAATTTTATTAGTTTTAAAAATTCGTCCTAGGAAATGTTGTATGTTGTATATTGTTTTGACAGTCATCATCATCTGTGTATCTTACATTAGGTACTTTTTCAAAAAGCCACACATAATTCCCGGAAATACAAGAAACAAGGTGTCAGTAGGTATACCTACACATAAAAAATTATTTGACATTTATTATTTTAAACTAGATTGGGTTTCGGAGCTAGCCAATACACACTTCGAAGGCCTCATTCGCTTGGGAGCTTATAAGCGTTGCGTAAAAAAACACGGCTTTAGCGTTTTCGAAAGTATTGTTCCTACGAACGTTTTTAAGCTCCCGTGCGAATTAGGTCTAA
The DNA here is from genome assembly GCA_963693475.1 of Ectropis crepuscularia. Lineage (NCBI taxonomy): Eukaryota > Metazoa > Arthropoda > Insecta > Lepidoptera > Geometridae > Ectropis > Ectropis crepuscularia. The sequence continues at coordinate 42,562,071 of OY856338.1, forward strand.
TTAAGATAGCAAGAAGCTGGCTCTGACAATAGAACTGACGAGTTAGCGTAAAAGCTGAAAGTGCCTTTTCAGTCTTAAGCTATATATATTATGTACTTGCAGCTCTGTAAAGACTCATTCGCACGGGACCTTTTATTTATAACGTCAGAAAAAAAACATTCAAATAGAACAGATGCATTTCAAAGTACCTGTTTACACGTCAGCGCTTTTAAAACGTGACTCTAAGAATAAGAATTTAATTATTGCCATACCTACTGTGTTCACAAAGATCTTAAAGTAGATCTCTCTTTATTATTGCTCAGTGTTGCGGTCACACTCTCACACTGACGACCACAAGATAATGGCGTCGTGTTTTGTTTACGTGCTTTATTCTTGTTTTTTTTGCTAAAATCCAGGGCGTCTACTCTCTTTCTACGAAAACGTAATTTCGAAAAAAAACTCGCTACTTTCCTACTCCCGTTCTACTTCGTTTCGTCCGATACAACATTGTTTGACGTTTAAATGTTCTAAGCTTACTCTAATTAGAGTAGGATTGAAATATTTAAACGTACAAAACGATGGATCGAAGTAGAATCGCTGTTGGAAAGTCGCGAGTTTATTTCGAAATTACGTTTTCGTAGAAAGAGAGTAGACGTCCAGTTTATTTATATTTTATCATTATATTTCCGCTGTATTTCGTCATGAAAGAGAGCCAACGAAAATGTTCTAAGTGTGGCAGATCGCCTGCTGGTGATTCTACCATCACGCTACATCGTTTTCCTAACCGTTTTCGGGTTCCGTTTTTACCCTTTGGGTAAGGAACCCTAAAAAGTGCGAGAACCAAAGTTGAAGAAAATAAAATTCCACCCATTACCTACGATTTTTTTGATAAACTTGATAGTATAACTCTGCAAATATTGATCCTAGCGTAAAACCTATGTGAAGCAAACTTGTGAGAAATTAAATTTCCAACTTATAACAGAAAATAAATTTTGGTGACCATCATTTTTGCTCTAAAGTTGAAAATGAACGAGTTATTTCACAAAAACTTGAAAACAAGATGGCGGCGAACCCTCTACCGGGATTAGTTCGAAAATCGAGATTTATACTTCCAACAACCCTCCCCGACGTTTCATAAAAAAAAAAATTGGCAGTCATAGGAACTGCCGATAGAAGTGAAAACTTGCTGTTGCCCTGGTACTGGTACCTAGGGGCAAACGCAACTCTTTTATATTTCTGTTGTCCTGGTATCTAGAGATAAACGCTGGGCTGTTGGAGGTAGGTAATCGAAACTCTTTACTGTTTCTGTTGCCCTGGTACCTACTTGGCCGTTTTTACCGAGTTTACCCGAAGATTTCATATCCGATCCGATCCATTATCATATCCAAGCGTGACGATTGATGAATCCATTTCACAGCCCACGAAAATTCTGTCTATAGCGCGCCTAAAGAAGTTTTCACTTCAAAAATCGCTCCCCGGATTTTTTTCTATTTCAATGTCTGCCCCGACCGTGCTAGAATCTTTGGTAAATACTTACGTTGTTCGCGAATATTGTTATGATATTATCATAAATTTCACGACCTATGGGCGCCCGGCGGAAACTAAAACACATTTGTAAATTATGCTTTCAGTTGCGGCTAAGTATTGCTATCCTAATGAAGAATGGGCTTCAAACCAAGAACAGCTGTACAAGAAGGATCTTATGCTGTGTCACTTCAAGCCAGCTCCTTGCTTTGCAACACTAACAAATACATTTATTATATCTAATATTTAATGATGAAATATATAATCATGAGGAAAATAAAACTTTCAGATGCTGAGATGAACTGAACTGAAGATGGGAAACAATTACTCAAGTACTCCTTAAAAAAAAATACAAAATGTGTGGAAAAATGTGCTTCTACGAGTATTATTCTTGTATGGAGTACTGTTCGCATCTTTGGATGGGTCGGCTAAGTATCAGCTGGAGGCCTTGGAATCGATCGAGAGACGTGCCAAAAGCACAGTAAAGAACAGTAAAACATCTTCATACAAACGTGCCGCTCTCGGCTTGAATGTGTGCGTGCGAGCCGCGCGCCGTGTCGGCACGCGATTTCACGCACACGCTAGCATAATATATGGCGCGCTATGGCGGCGACAGTAGGGGCCGTGCAGCGCGACTGTGAGCACGTCCGTAAGTTACATGACCGCTCGCGTTCGTCAACTCTCGCCGGCCACTTACCATAATATTAATAATTATAACGAGTATCATGACTTCAAAAAGAGGAAAAAGATATTGTGGTGTTTTCGGGTGCCTCAATAACGATTTCGCAAACCCGGATTTATCATTCTTCATGGTTCCTACTGAAACAGAAATGTACCTACTTATACTTAAATCTTATTAGAAAATGTGGTAGGTATTGTATTATTGTTTATTTCACAGTTTATTTGCTTTATTAATAGCGTAGCCGAGTCAACGAGCAGGGCATGTGCCTGATGTTAAGCAACATGCCTGCCACATAGCAGCACAGTGACACGCAGCTATTGGAACATGAAGAGTCCAAATCATTACCTAGCACTGCACTGCGGTCGTCACCCAGAGATCTAAGATGTTAAATCTCTAAGCCCTGTGATTTTTCTGGAAACATTCCCCTTCAAACCGGAACACAGTAATATCTGTACACACTGATTCTGACCCGGCACCCGCACGGTGAATCCATGGAATGCTAAGAAGTTCGTCTCTCTAATAAAAGTTACGTGAATAAAGGCTTTTTATTATCACTAAATGTATAAATTGGTAAAATATTCAATCATAATATGCTTTTTGTTGCATAAATTTAGATCAAGTGCTGCTTGTTCGAAAATATTAACTAAAAGTAAAAGTGACAACCCTGGGGATGAACGCAAGAGTAGGCTAAAAACTCGGCGGGCGGCCTTAGATAACCTACTGTTATGTATTTACTGTGCCAAAAGGCTCATAGGCAACGACACTCTTGTGCGAAAAAGACTACAAAGTCTTGAACATCGCCGAAAAGTTGCTAGCCTTTCGGGTTTTTATCGGATACACTTCGGAGAGTGTGCGACTGATTTACATGATCTAATACCACCTTGCCCTTTTTTCTATCGGAAAGCTCGTAGCTCGAAAAAGCGACATCGTTTCTTGGTTGATGTTCCAAAGACACGAACGAAGATTTGACTCTACCTTTGTGATAAGAACGTCTAGGATGTGGAATGCGTTGCCTGAGTGGGTTTTCCCTGTTGGTTACAATCTTTGTGTCTTCAAATCGAGAGTGAAACGGTTTCTTCTAGGTAAACACGCCCCATCGTAGATCGCATCGTCGCTTAACATCAGGCGAGATGGCGGTCAAGTGTAAACCTATAAAAGGTAAAAAAAAAAAATGTTATATACCTATATATTTATAATATTTATTATTTTATTAATGGGTATTGGTGTACATGTTCTGATTACATTTTGAAGTCTCAAGATTATTTATTTTCCAAATACCTAATTGAAATAAATGTATTAAACCTCAACACACATGTTTTTTTCTACACTACATCAAGCCATGAATTTATAAAAGACAAGAAAAAGAAAAGGTAGGTTATAAACCACATGGAACTACAGCATAACTAATATAAACAAAACTTATTTGCAAGTAAATACGTTTTGTTTATATTAGTTGGGCTGTAGTTCCACGTGGTTTGTAATCTACCTTTTTACCTATAACATTTTAAATTTTCCCGCCTACACAAATGGTAGATTTTTTCCCGCCTTGCGCACTGAAAGAAGTTTGAAGGGGGCTACAAATAGATGGAGCCACTTTACTACGAAGTATGGAGTTGACATACTTCTCCGTGAATACGAGGGTCAAACTGAAAGTTCTTAGAAAATCAAAAACTGATTACATTAGCCAGTTATTAGTTTTATTATATCTTTTCAAAATATTGTCCATTCACGTCAATACACCGCTGCATGCGATGGAACCACTGGGAAAAGCACTTTGCCCACTCGTCCTTATAGGGGTCTCTTCAATGGCATCGCGATACGCAGCCACCGCTTCTTCAGCATTCATAAACCGCTTTCCTTTAAGTTTTTCTTTAATTTTTGAAAATAAATAAAAATCACAAGGCGCGAGGTCGGGGCTATACGGCGGGTGACCCAGTAATTCAACGTTTGATGTCGCCAAATAGTCGATCGTTCGCTTGGCGGTGTGCGATGAGGCGTTGTCGTGGTGAAGGAGGATCCTACTGCGAGGTCGTTTCTCTCCAACTTTTTCCAAGACAAGTGGCAAACAATTGGTAGTGTACCATTCTGCAGAAACTGTTTTTTGATCCTCTAACACAATTGTTGCGAAATGACCTATCCTTCCAAAGAACGAGGCCACCATTTTTTTCCCCGCACTTCGATCTCTCTTCACTTTAGTTGGCAACTCCTCGAAAGGAAACACCCACTGAGCAGATTGTCTTTTGGTTTCAGGATCATAACAGTAAATCCAGCTTTCGTCACCTGTTAGTATGTCGAACACAGCATTTGAGTCACCTCCGTTAAATCTTTCAATCATTTTACGGCACCAATCCACACGATGGAGTTTTTGAGCCTCAGTCAAATTATGAGGTATCCACCGGGCGCAAAGCTTCCTGACCGCTAAATGTTCGTGTAGGATTTTGTGCACTTGACTCATACCGATGCCTAAGCTTGTCCGAATCTGCTGATAGGTCACTCTTTTGTCAGTCTCTATCATACGCCGCACAACACAGATGTTATCTTCAGTCGTCGCCGTAGAAGGCCGTCCCTCACGTAAATCATCAGTGAGATTAGTGCGACCACGTTTAAACTCATTAAACCAGTTGTAAACAGTCGCACGAGATGGGGCTTCATCGTGAAAGGCCAATCGTAGTCTATCATAACTTTCTTGTTGACTTAAATGACATCGAAAGTCATAAAAAATCATTGCACGAAAATTTTCTCGTGTTAAATTCATGTTGACGTGACACATTTTCAATTTGCCGCCAAATCGTAAAACAAATGACAAATGAATGAAGTATATACTCAGTAATATTGGCAAAGAGTTCTATTTTCAAATTATAGAATCATTTTTTTGTTATATTGTTTATAAGTGGCCAGTTCTAAGAACTTTCAGTTTGACCCTCGTAATATGTTCTGTGCCCTAAAGCGTCTCGAGCAGAAAATCGATATCACTCAAGGGAATCCTCTCCCGGATAACGATGGAGGTTCATCTCGCCTTCAAGTGAGTAAGAACCACGAGCAGACGAAGAGACTGCCAGCTACCGATGGATCAGCTGCCCCGGTCCCCCCGGCGCCCGCCGCCACCGCCGTCCGCGCCGACAGCGCGCGCGCCCAGCGAGCCGCCGCGCGCTGGCACCGAGCCCACGCCCGGCGCGCCGCGCGACCGGCCCACTGCCGAGCGCTGCACCGGCGCCGGCCGCGCGCGCGCCGGCTGCAAGCCTCTGCCCGGCACGGCGCGCGACCGGCCCACTGCCGAGCGCTGCACCGGCGCCGGCCGCGCGCGCGCCGGCTGCAAGCCTCTGCCCGGCACGGCGCGCGACCGGCCCACTGCCGAGCGCTGCACCGGCGCCGGCCGCGCGCGCGCCGGCTGCAAGCCTCTGCCCGGCACGGCGCGCGACCGGCCCACTGCCGAGCGCTGCACCGGCGCCGGCCGGCGAGCCCCCGCCCGCGCCCGCCGGCGGAACCGGTTCCAACTAATGCGCGTACTAACGGCGACAACGATCCGTCTAGCGAAGCCGCCGACGGCTTTTTTGTTTGCCATCAAAACGTACAGTGCCTAAATTAACAATACGATAAATCGCCTAGATGTTCCTACTCAGAGACCGATTAAAATGTGGTATATTAGTTTTGACCGAACATTGGCTAACATCCGACCAGTTGAAATGTATTCACTTAAATGACTATTCACTGACCTCCTACTACTGTAGACCTACGAATAGACACGGCGCGAGCTGCATCTTTGTACATTCCGACTTTAATTCCGAACAGTTAGACGATTACCGTGACCTGTCGCGAGAACAGGTGTTCGATGGCTGCGCCGCTCTGATCACTCATTATAACATTCTAGTGGTAGGCATTATATCGCTCCAATCTCACGAACATAAATGAGTTCCTCCCTTTGTTTGACGCATTACTGAACAAGATAAACAAAACTGAGTAAAAAATTGAACCTTATCTATTACCAGTTTCAAACTTAGAAAAAATAGTGAGTGATCATTGACTAAAAAAAACTCGAAAAGTAATGCATGGACTTCTTTTGATGGACTTAGAATAATTAAAAATAAAGTAGCCAAGTGCGAGTTGGACTCGCCCATGAAGGGTTCCGTTCCAGCAAGTAACATAATATACATAGTACACATAGTTCTTGTAGTTCGTTGTAACTTTGATCGAAGTTTTAATAATAGTGTATTTATGACGTACTAAAAAAAAACTACTCATCAGATCGAGTTCAAACTAATTTTCGTTGGTAGTTTTCATGGTAATGTACATTATATATTTTTTTTAGTTTTTTCATTCTCTTACTTTAGAAGTTAGAGGGGGGGGGACACACATTTTACCACTTTGGAAGCGTCTCTCGCGCAAGTTATTCATTGTAGACAAAAAATATTTTAGAAACCTCAACATCATTTTTTAAGACCTATCGATAGACACCCCACACGTGTAGGTTTGATGAAAAAAAATTTTTTGAGCTTCAGTTTTCAGTATGGGGGCACCCCTAATTTTTGTTTTATTTTAAAAACTTTTGTAAAAATCTTAATGCGGTTCACAGAATACATCTACTTACCAAGTTTCAACAGTGTAGTTCTCATAGTTTCGGCAAAAAGTGGCTGTGACATACGGACGGACAGACAGACAGACAGACAGACAGACAGACAGACAGACAGACATGACGAATCTATAAGGGTTCCGTTTTTACGTTTTACGGAACCCTAAAAAAGTAAAGTGACGGGGAATCCATGCTGGTTTACGGATAGAAGTTAAAACTTAGTTTAACACTTAGAAAAATTTGAGAAACTGTTTATTGGACTTGTGATTTTTGGTTGTTTTCTACTTTTGCGTACATTCTTGGACTTCTTCAAGAAACTTTGTGTGCGACGGATATTCTAAAATTATTATTTGTAAATTACTTTTTTACGTTTATTTAAGTTTGTTGTGTCTTTGAACTTTTTGCGTATTCATTATGGCTGATAAATAATTAAAACTTCAAGAAGATACAAAACAAAAAATTAATAATAAGTACACGAATTAACTTTAAAAAGTCTCCTAAAGAACGTATTACGTTGGGTTACATTGAGACTCGTTTGGAGACTATAGATCAGCATTGGTCGACCTTTAAAAGTAGTTAATCATCAAAAAATTGTATACCTACGCTTTAGACGCCAAAGAATTGGAGCAGACTGAATACTTTGCAAATGATAGGTACTTATTCTAAATGATATTACATAGAATATAAAGCTTTATTACGGGATGTTCTTTTCAAAGTGAAGCAATCGCTTCAGCCACCTACTGAAACTATCAGTCGTACTGAGAAAGAGCCATTTTTTTTTTTATATTGGTGGACAATTCACACACAACACCATCTGACCCCAAACTAAGCAAAGCTTGTATGATGGCGGCCAGATAGCTGATACATACTTATTATACTTATAAACACCCAGACACAGTGCAAACATTTGAATTCATCACACAAATATTTGCACTGGGTGGGGATCGAACCCACGACCCTCAGCTTCGCAGGCAGAGCTACTACCAACTAAGCCACGAGGGCAGCCATTGAGCAGTAATAATGTAAATCTACCAAAGATAACCATACCGAAGTTTTCTGGTAATTACTCTGAGTGGAGCAGCTTTCGTGATTTGTTTATGTCTTTAATTCACAATACCTCAAGTATAGATAGCGTTCAGAAATTGTACTATCTCAAGGGTTCTCTCACAGGTGAAGCAGAAATGCTGCTAAGACATTTTCCATGTACTTCTGATAATTACTATGTATGTTGGAGTCAGTTAGAAGGCAAATACAAAAAATATCTTGCTAATTGTATTCTAAGACGTTTAATAGGCCAAAAGAACTTGACATCGGAGGGGAAAAAAAAATGAAACTCGGAAACAGTGGGAACAGAAAGCCTGTGAGTCTAGTAGAGAGTTACCAAGTTTAGAGGATTTTGAAGATTTTTATACAAATTAGATGCCGTTCGTTAGAGTTTCATAATACAAAGGTTCCAAAGAAAGAGAAAGCTCTTCAAATCATGTTGCTACTTCTGTTTCTTGCCTATTTTGTACAGAAAATCACAAACTGTTCAATTGTAAGAAGTTTGCCAAAGGTGATGTTACCACACGCCGTAGTTTGTCCAAACTCACTATTTATGTTTTAATTGTCTCCCGACTACTCAGTTTATTCGTGAAATTCGTCTACTCGATGCCGTTTTTGTAAGAAAAAACACCACACTTTACTTCATCTAAAAACTTTCAAATCGATTGTTGGCGGAGCCACAACTGATCGGCCTCCAGAGAGTCATGTTGTAGCTACGGTAACTGAAACAACATCGTCTTCTTCTGAGGCGGAGAGTGTAGATCCAGAATCAGAATCTCATATTGTTTCGTGCTTCTTAAATACAAGCAGTCAAGTACTGTTACCAACAGCAATTGTGAAGGTACTTTCAAATAAATCTAGAACTGTTAATGTATTTAGATCTTTGTTAGATCAAGGTTTTCAAGCTTCCTTTATCACCGAAGCTGCAGTTCAGCTCCTTGGTCTTAAGAAAATATCAGGAACAAGCTTAGTCACAGGTTTAGGCGGCGACCAAGGTTCAACATTATCGTCGAATAGTTATGTAGGTATTGGTAAAAGTTCAATCTCGTCTAGACCCCAGTTTTACGTTAACCGTTAGAGCTCATGTTTTAAGTAAGCTCACCTTAAAATTTTAAGAAAGTAATGGCTCACGTTTTTCCAGCTCTTTCGTCTAAAGAATTAGCAGATCCATCATTTGACACACCCAACTAAATAGATCTACTCCTGGGTTCTGAGGTGTACAGCCAAATATTATTAGATGGTTTGGTCAGGGACCCGCCGGGATCGGTGATTGCACAAAACACTCGACTCGGTTGGATCCTCTCTGGCAAAATACAAGATCAGCCTAACAAACAAGATGATAGATGTTATAATGTCATAGTAAGCATGCATTTAATGCGCTTACATAAGTGACACTTATGTATATTAAAGAGATTCCGGTAGGTTGATGCAAAATCTCACCTTAGCAGCAAACATTTAACCCACGAGGAAGAAAAGTGTGAAGAATTGTTTTCTCAAACAATTACCACAGATAATTTTGGTCGTTTTATCGTCAGATTACCACAGTACTACAGTATATAGATGTACATAATCTTAAATATAGAGTATAGAGGTATTAATAAACAAATATTTTTATTTAGGTCATGCGCAAAGGGTAAAAATGTCTGAAAACAACGGTTCTTCCGCGGTTTGCTTGCGTTATCAAGCCTTAGTACGTCAAGATAGGACTGCTTCTACGGTTCAGGTGGTTTTTGATGCACCTTGCTCAAGCACAAACGGAGTATCATTAAACAATGATTCAATGGTAGGCCCCATTCTCCAGCTCGAACTCAGGCAAACAGTAATGCACTAGCGTTGCTATCCAATGACACTTAGCGCTGACATTGTTAAGATGTATAGGTAAGTTAAAGTTGCAGAGGAGGACGCAGACTATTCGCGCATTCTATGGCGTAATAGTCCAGATGCTGAGTTACAGCATTTCCGACTCTTAAGAGTCACATTTGGAACCTCCTCAGCTCCATATTAAGCCGTTCGAGCTATGCAGGACTGGCACACACTGAAGGTGCTCAGTTTCCCTTGGCCTCCACCAGAATGCTTAATGACATCTACATAAATGAATTCATGTCGGGATGTCACTCGATTTCTGAAGGTGTCAAAATTTATTTGTAAGTTAAGTGTTGGTTGTCTGAACAAACGCTTGAACCGAACTAGCTATTTGGAGTAATTATCGCTAAGCATTCCGGTCTGGACAACCTTACCCGTGTGGTAACTTAAATCTAAGAACAATGTAATTAGGACAGAAATGTCATGGCTTATTATTTTGTCTGTAACTGATGATAGATATATAATACCGATTTAGATAAACATTTAAACTTTTACCTTTAAGCGTTTTTCCTATTTAATTTGCCTGTTATATTCGTTGTATTTTTTGTTTAATGGACATGGTCCATGGCGGCCGGTATGTTCATACTACATCTATGTCATCTACAAAGTATTTAGTTGCATTCTAAAACGCGCTAACGATGTTACACCTATAATTTGCATGACCAAACTGTGAGATGTATAAACTACTGGATTTACATAACATAGTGTTGCCTTTTAAATCATAACTTGTTTTATCTGCACACTTCGAAGTTTTTGGGATTTGAACAATTACTAAAAAAATACTTAAAAGGTTTGTAACACCTGAATAAAAATATCACTAGACTTCCATTTATTTAAAAACTCGTAGTTAACCCCGTAAACGCAGCACTAAACAACGTATACTGCCAACCAACCGTGGTTTGGTGTCTACTATACTAATCAAAGTAATTTAAGGCGTAAAAACATAAAAAAGCATATTTACTCTTACACATGGCTAGAGACACGACAGTCGTGTCATCAAGTTGTATGGCGTTAGACACGACTCTCGTGTCACAAAATATTTGTTCGCAGCCACTGCTCGAAGTTCTCAAAATGGAGCTCCGCAACGAAACGGTTACGAGGTAATTTTTAATGTGGAAAATATGCAGGCTTGTCTGTTCCATGCCAAAAAGAGAATGCGATTTACTCTGCTATCCGTGCATGGTGGTCATGCGTTTTCCCTACATGGAATAATCTATACTAATATTATAAAGCTGAAGAGTTTGTTTGTTTGTTTGTTTGTTTGAACGCTAGGATCTCAGAAACTACTGGACCGATATGAAAGATTCTTTTTCTGTTGGATAGTCCATTTATCGAGGAAGGCTATAGGCTATATAACATTACGCTACTATTAATAGATACGGAGTATGAATGAAGAATGTTACGAAAACGGGAAAAAATATTTCTCTTCGAGAGTTTTAGTACCGAGAATTTACATACTCTTTGGTCGCTGAAGTCTGTGACGGCGACGTGTCTATATTTATTGAAGTTTGTGTCATTTGAGGTAATCAAATTTGTTCTACAACAATGCATTATTGCATATTTACGTTTTGTATTATCGAATTTAATATCTTTCTTTTCTATTTTGTGTACCTATTGTTGTTTATAATTCGTCCGTTGGTTTTTATACACTAACATAACTATTCATACAATCGAACTTTGGAAGTACTTAAAGTAAGAATCCTGCTGCCTCGATTTTACACTAAAGTGTTTTCCGACAATCCAGCGCAAAATTATCTGAAGAAGACTGATCACCTGAATAAAAAAATATACCTACTCCAATGAAGAACATTTAGAACATTAACGACACTCTATGTGTAATGTTTTAATTGTAATAAAATTGCGGTGATACCTATTACCGAATGGAAGCCATAAGAAAAAAGAAGAAGAAGACGAATACATTGTTTGCATAGGAATTTTCATATACAGCCATGATGTTAATATCCGAATAAATACATTATTTGTCGCAAACATCTTGACATTATTTGAGTTTAATGAATACTTTAGGAAATATCCGTAGTTTTAAAACAACTCTGCAACAGAATAATATACCACTTTATTGTGTTCACGTGGTCCAGTGATGTTTCTTAGCTTTGTCTTCCAGATGATGGTCCCCGAGGTGATGTAGGTAGGTACAGAGGCGGAACCGCAGCCATCTCTATCCGCAGTCGTGAGGGGAACCTTTCGCTCTCGACCATCTTGGCCAAGATGCTGGACAGTGATAGGCCGTGTGAGTTGGAGGAGCGAGAGCACGCCATGACCTCTCTCTCATCCAATGAGGCGAAAGTGCATACAGGAGCGATCCTAGAGGTGCATTTGACTCGGATCCTGTTTCCACTGGAGGGTTTGGGGTATCAGACGTTTAGGGCGGTCCGATACCGCACATAGGGATATGATTTCCCGAGGACGTGACGCGTCGCTGGTTTCTGACGGGTCACTGGAACCAAATACTGCGGTTCGGACGCCTTCCGCAAGGTGTTCTCGCAAAAGGCGACGGCAATGGCTGAGTCGCGGTCGAGTACGATAGCGGTCCCAAGACTCTGCTGCCAACCAACGTCTGGAAAAACTTGCCGGGGTTTTCGTCGGTAGTGGTACCATATTCGTCCGTAACGTCGATCCCGACATATCCCACTATGTCAATGTGTGACCGTGCGTAATTGTTCGCCCACATAAAAGATGCGTATAATTTTCAACTACTTATCTAATAAAAGATCACGGCGAATAGAAAGTAGATGGCTGTCGGCCGCCGCTTGCTCTACGAGATATCATTTGCTTCCTTCCCGAGGACTTCCCACATTGACGAGGCGGGGGTCCAGTAGTAGCCGTGGCCTGGTCAGTCACAGTGAAGCTAAGAGAAATCCGCAGTAGGACTGCTCACCAGGGCTATGGGCTCCTAGCCTTGCGGTCCAAGCGACGCAGTCAGGAGGGAGTTGCGCGGCGCAGACGGTGCCGGCGTGACTGTGACGTGCCGTGATGCTTGGTGGTAGGCACTGTGGCTGTAGAGGGGAGACCTTGGCTAGAGAAGAATACCTGTATTACGGTGTGCCGTTCTCCCTGCCCACTGCAGTATGATGGCGGATTCGGTGGGGCTGTAGGGGAAGATTAGTGCCGGTATATCGGTGAGCTGCTGTCCCCGTCTTCTTCATCTGGATGGTGATAGGTGATGAGGTCGAGCATTTGGCCCGCTGCGGGAGACCAAAGGTGTCCAGACGTGAGGACGTCTAGCTCCCACGGTTGGTCACCGGTGATCACGGCGTGCATTTTTCCGCGGCGGGTTCGCAAAAGAGTGCGAGAGCATTCATGTGTTCGCGCCGTGTGTGGCAAAAGTGAAATATTCGGAGGTTTTAGTTAGTAGGGCACCACTCATGGTGTTGAATCCGACACAAATCGACCATTCCCTAAAGCGGAAGGCTATGTTTTGCATTTGCTTTTTAATTTCAAAATTGTAATACAATTTCCCGTTAAGGACTACGTTTACTGTAATTATTATTATTATTAAAACACAGGGGCAATCATTTAAGCACCAAGGAATCGATTCACGCTGAGACTGATTTTCATAGGACAACTTGATATATTATGTTGCGCTATCAAGAGTATCAGGTTACAGCACAGAAATCTAAATAATAAGGTACTAGAAGTCGCATGACCGCGTGACATTGTCGCCGCACAGGTGACTTGTAGGCCACCAGTGCTCGAATTGTAGTTTAGTCTTGTTCGAACCGGCAGGCGTGAATCATCTTTAAAAACTTGTGTTTTGCAGCATAAACAACTGTGGAATTTCTTCCACAACTTGCAATTATACCAATAATGAGATTACATTTCACCGATAGGTATTTTATTTTATTTTAATTGTATTTTTTAATAAAATAAACGGAGCCCAATGATTCACTATGATAGTTATAAATTTTTGGTGTGATCGTCATTTTGCATACCATTGCTGCATACATTAATTAACATCTAAAGTGGTACAAGCTTAAACAGCAATGTAATGTAAAATTAAAGATATCGTCATTACCTCTAATCTTCCATGGTACAACCGCAGGTAGCGATTGTGAGTTAGTGCTGTGACGGTCCAATTTTACTTTCCCAAAAATAAACGATGAAAATTTTATTTTAAATTTTACATAGTTTTATCGATAAAGTAACATAATAAATCGATGAAAAAAATTGTACGCAATTAACATTACACCCGTACGTACAATCTTTTAATTCGCGGTAAACATTACTTCATAATTCATTAATTATTAACAAAAGTATATACATACTGGCTATAACGCGCGATTGTTCGTCCGTGCAAAATAAATATTAGGATAACTGAGGCAGTATTTATCTATTGTAAGCTTTTATTTTTAAGACTTTATTAGTTTTCATACAAAATCAACGAGCAACACGGAAGGGAGTAGGCATACACAGCGTTTCCCCTCTGTCAAAGTACAAGTCCGCGTGGACCATGGAGTTTGATAATATACTGTGGCGTGGAATACACTGAGGGCGGGGCTAGATTTGTGAACGGTGCTTTATTTTTTATGTGTTAGTGATTTGGCTGTGTGAGTATGGTCGGCAATGGATCGGTACAGGTATGTTTTGTATGTAATAGTGCGGCTTTACGCTAGTGTGCAACTTTCCCCTCCCGCAAGAAATGACAGAAAGATTTGAACAATATTTTTTAGCAAAGGCTACTTCCCTTCCGTGCTTGCGCGGAAGATCGAGTTGCTCGATGTACAAAATATACAACAACCTTTGTTCTTCAACTATACCTAAGCCCATGTGGTGTCAGAATTACATAGTTCAGTTTTCGAAACAATAGTATACCCCGTGTGACTCACTTATTTTATAGGTAGGCATATTTACTTTGTTGTAGTGTAATACACCTAATTAATGAAATCAATAATAACCTTTATCGAATGTTAAAATTGGACCGTACTTTGAAATATCGATATGTTTTAATTTTTGTCAAGCACTAGCGTATATGTGAAAAATTGTTAATTTTTCAATGTATTAGTAGGTTCACTGATAAGCGTTTATGGATGTGTGTGGTGCAATCACAGACCCAGGTTGATAATGTGCAGCTATTGGTGTGTGAGTGGAGCTCTATTTGAATACTACGCGCATGTAGTAGTGATCGCGGGGGTAGGGGAAATGTGGCGACAAGCGTTTTGCAAGTAATTTGAAAGTTATGCCATTTCTATTACCTTATTATTTAGATTTCTGTGGGTTACAGAGAGATCACCAATTTGTTCTTCTATCGCAAGAAAAGAAAACTAAACATAATGCTTTAAAATACCTGTAAGTAATAAGTATACACATTTTCGTAGATCCCTGTACTTTTACCTAGCGTTCCTTTATTGTTTTTCTATTGTTCTCTAACTGATCATAGCTTTTTAAAGCAATGGATAGGGACTTTCCTCAATTAGACGCGGGTGAAACCGCGGGGCACAGCTAGTAAATAAATAAAGTGGTCAAGTGCGAGTTGGACTCGCCCATGAAGGGTTCCGTTGCAGCAAGTAACATAATATACATAGTACACATAGTTCTTGTAGTTCATTGTAACTTTGATCGAAGTTTTAATAATAGTGTATTTATGACGTACTAAAAAAAACTACTCATCAGATCGAGTTCAAACTAATTTTCGTTAGTAGTTTACATCATCATGTACATCACATATTTTTTTTAGATTTTTCATTCTCTTACTTTAGAAGTTAGAGGGGGGGGGGGGGACACATTTTACCACTTTGGAAGTGTGTCTCGCGCAAACTATTCAGTGTATACGAAAATGATTTTAGAAACCTCAACATCATTTTTGAAGACCTATCGATAGACACCCCACACGTGTAGGTTTGATGAATAATTTTTTTTTAAGTTTCAGTTCTTAGTATGAGGGGCAACCCTAATTTTTATTTTTTTTATTTTTTTTTGTAAAAATCTTAATGCGTTTCACAGAATACATCTACATACCAAGTTTCAACAGTGTAGTCCTCATAGTTTCGGCAAAAAGTGGCTGTGACATACGGACGGACAGACAGACAGAAAGACATGACGAATCTATAAGGGTTCCGTTTTTACGTTTTACGGAACCCTAAAAACTACAATGGATGTGTTACTTCCGAAAGAATTATTTTGAAATGTGAATCAAATGTGAAACTAAATGTTTCACATTAGATGAATTTATAAAGATGATTAAGGAAATAACAAAATATATCTAAATGGGTGGGGGCGGCACTTTTCAGTTTTTGCCGCACCTTAAAATATTTTAGATCCGGGGCTGCATAAAGTCGCATCCCTCGCTAAATAAAGTCGTACCTGAATATAACGGCACTGGAATGATATGGTCAGGAGGGAGAATTAATCTCAAACAATTTAATATTTCATTTTCAAAATTATTGTTTTTAATCTGTCCTTCAAATGTCTCAAACGCTATACGACTTCACTGGCTCGTGTAAACAAAAAACTTGGCCATTGCTATTGATATATATATATAGGTAATTTTTTCAGTAATTGTTATCTGGGGGCACGGTAGTGCCCCCGCCAAGTCGAGCGCGAAGCAAACACTGCCGTACCATCCTTTACTGGAACCATTTCGCCGCATTTTCAGGCCTCTATTTGAGAACTTCTGGATAAGACCAGAACGCTGAAATTTTCGTCATCTAGTAAGCTATAATCACGTACTTAAAATCTAAAATTTCAAGTCTGTACATCATTTAGTTCCGAAGTTAAGCGAAAGCAAAGTTTCGTATTTTCGACACTCATTCACTCACTCATGATCATCATAATAGAACTAGTACTCCCCATAAACTCAGAGAGCTGAAATTTGGTACAGACTTAGGGTTTAATGACCACATAAAGGGAAAACTATAAAAACTAGGAATATCGAAAATCTGGGGTACCTGGTGGTATTTGAAAACACGCCTCTACAAAAAATATTCAACTTTGTTTGCCTCTTCATTTGATGTCAAAAATCGAAGGTCTGAAGTATCTGATGAAGAACCCTCAGCTTGTCTCAGCTGTATAAGAGATATAGTAATGCCCCTTTCTACTATTGGTTCACAAAAAAATCGACTGTCATTGCAAAAATCCAGCATAGTGGGACACATCTTCTAATCTAATCTAGCCTATTGCTTCCCACTACTGGGCAAATGTTGCTACTGTACAAGAATCTGAACCGGAAAAAAAGAATATGTGTCAAATAATACATCTAATATAATAAATCAATAAGTCCATGTTTCTACAAAAAGAAGTGAAATCCCACCAAAAACATTATGTAAAAAACTAGCCAAGTCTCGATGAAGCTGCATATTTATCTCTAAAAAGTAATGAAATCTAGACAAAGCCGTGCCAAGTCTAAGGTTCCTTATGCGATTTCTTTATTATTATAGTTAATGTTGTGTGACTTGGCCGTTGAACATTCTTTATACGTTAGTCCGTTAGTATAGATACAAGTCAATTTTGTTTACACGTTATGTTGTATCTGTTGTAACTACTTATGTTTGTTAAGCGAGATAATACCCTATACTGGTATTGGTAATTGGACGCTAGTGTCTCATAAAGCTGTTGTTAATCAACAACAACACATGCATGCATTCAACAGGAACACCTGCGTTCAGCAACCTTTTTTAACATAAAATAGACGTACAAACGGACTTCTATCAATGAATAGAAGTCCCTCTGGACTGGAAATATTTTTTTAAACTGTTTGTTTCCGGCTCGCCTACACATAAGTATTATTGAAATTCTTTGTTGTTCACACCATATAGGATACATACAATTTAGGGAAAATAGTAAGACAAAAACAATTGACTGGTTATTGAATCAACGTTTTCCAAGTGGCCATTTTCCATCGTCAATGGTAGCTGTTCTGGCGACAGATTGGTGCAATAGTGTCATGGAGCACCTGGTTTTGTACCCTTGTGTACCCTTCAACGGCCAATTCACATAACATTAACTATAATAATAAAGAAATCGCATAAGGAACCTTAGACTTGGCACGGCTTTGTCTAGATTTCATTACTTTTTAGAGATAAATATGCAGCTTCATCGAGACTTGGCTAGTTTTTTACATAATGTTTTTGGTGGGATACGATTTTCGATATTCTGTAACAATAATAGAGAATCTGTCTGTGTGAAATAGCTATGCACTCAGAAATCTAGCTATGCAGAAATCGTACTTATTTATTTTAGTTTTAGTGGATTTTAACTTAGGATCTCTTCTTGATAATTTAAATCGTAAAATTTTCATTTTCGTACCAGTTGCCACTTGAAGCCATGTTTCCGGAGTTTTCACACTTGTGAAATCAACACACACTCACACACTTCAAATTTTGGGAAATTTGGGGAAATTGGGCATCGTTAAAACTGGTTGTTTTGACGACGGTGTTAGTTCCCATTTTGGCCAAGTGCCATTCGATTATTGAGCACCGTGATACGTGATACCTACTGACAGTTTCCACGTCATACTGTTTACAACTATCTCGCGGGTTATGTTTAAGGCTCACGTAGGTAGTATAACGATAAGTTGACGGACTCTAAAATATACCGAAAAAAAAATGGTTGTCTGTAAAGTCGGTTTACTGACGATAGAACGTGACAACGTCTTAAGAAATCAGTACGCTGATAGCGCGAGTAGTGATACCGCTCGACTCGGCGGGTGGCGCCCTCAGCGCTCAGCTTCGTCCGCATGGCACGGAAGACGAACTAACGGTAACGGCGGAACGTTACAGTTTTGCGGGCGTGCAGCCGGCTTCATCGTATTATAAGACGTTATCACGTCAAAAGTAGAAATTGGTAGAAATCTACTAACCCTGGTCACACTGCTAATTAGACAGCTGTTTAGAACAAATTTGATTACTTCAAATTAAATGACACAAACTTCAAATATATAGACTGCTGTCACAGATTTCAGCGACCAAAGAGAATGTAAATTCACGGAACTAAAGCTCTCGAAGAGAATATTTTTTCCCGTTTTAGTTACATTCTTCATTCATACTCCGTACCTATTGATAGTAGCGTAATGTTAAATAGCCTATAGCCTTCCTCGATATATGAACTATCCAATAGAGAAATAATTTTTATATTTGGACCAGTAGTTCCCGGGACCCTTGCGTTCAAACAAATAAACTCTTCAGCTTTATAATATGAAACGTGCACGCGTTGCTACGCCATCTATCGAAAATTGGTCGTACCAATTCAAATCTAGAACAAATTAGATTCTAATGACGCAACCTTTTAAACGATAGACATGCTGCAGGTCTACTACGAAGTCCGATAAACGATATATCGGCCGAACTTATGGACGTTTCTTACCACGAAACACAACCAGTCGGTTGATCGGATCGGGCGTTTCGTTCATTTCGAATTCCGACCGACATAGATTTGACAGTTTTTGTGTCGTAAACCTTACTCCGAAAGCATTTAATTATCTTACCGATTATTCGGACAGCTGTCGGTCGGATCCGATTATTCGTAGGTTGTTTTCGTAGTAGACCTGCTGTCACAGAACGAAAGCTGTCAAAAAGCAATATTTTAACCCGTTTTTGTTACATTTTTCATTCATACAGTATGTTACATTCTCTTTGATTCATACTCCGCTCCTGTTGATAGTAGCGTTTTTTTAATAACCTATATAGGTTTACACTTGACCGCCATCTCGCCTGATGTTAAGCGACGATGTGGTCTACGATGGAGCGTGTTTACCTAGAAAAAAAACGATTCACTCTCGATTTGAAGACACAAAGATTGTAACCATCGGGCAAAACCCACTCAGGCAACGTATTCCACAGCCTAGACGTTCGTATCACAAATGTAGAGTCAAATCTCTACGTTCGTGTCTGTGGAACATCAACCATGAAACAATGTCGCTTTTTCGAGCTACGACCATTCGACGATAGAAAAAAGACAAGGTGGTATTAGATCATGTAAATCAGTCGCACACTCTCCGAAGTGTATCCGATAATAAAATAATTTTAACAAAAAAAAGAACCGACTTCAAATAGTAAACTAAAAAGTAAAAAATAAGTCTCTTTACCACAAAGTAGAACGTACTTTGATTAATTTGAACAGACATGATTAAATAAGTATTTAACAATTCTGAAGTCGGTGCCAAGTAAAACAACTACAGCTGAAGCCAACATTCGTAGAGTAGTAAATCGAACTGACATTTGGAACATAGAGAAGTTGTTGGGGACATATGTATGATAGACAGGAAGGTTGTTGCAACATTTACTTGGCACCGACTTCAGAATTGTTAAATACTTATTTAATCATGTCTGTTCAAATTAATCAAAGTACGTTCTACTTTGTGGTAAAGATACTTATTTTTTACTTTTTAGTTTACTGTTTGAAGTCGGTTCTTTTTTTTGTTAAAATTATTTTATTTTACGATTTTAAGTGATGGTTAGATGAATAATTCTTGAATTAGGTGAGAAGATAAAGCATTAGTTTTCTTGCAATCTTGACTAGTAGAATACTATTCGCTATGATAAAGTGTTCAAATCCAGGATGGTCTGTGTACTCAGACCTGTAAAATGGTCCTCAGTACCCATGTGGGTGCCAAGTTCTCATCAATATTTAAGAGTACATGAATCAAGCACAAACACTAGCTACTGTAAACCGTTAAACAGTTCACATAACTGTTCTTTGTCTTCAACGTCAGACCCCTAATAACAGTCACATCCCACCTAGGTATGTGTAAAGTGCTCATCGATACAGCTTTATCAAGCCTATATACAAGGTAACTGCTGTAGATCGTTGAGGAGTAGCCTCGACTGTCTTTCGGCTCCTTCATCGGATCGAATCCAGACCTTCATTCAATTGTAGTGCTTTAAAATACTTAATTGAAACATTTTCAAACGCACTAGTCTACCCTTGCAGTTTTTAAAGGTCTAACGATTAATTAATTAGTTACAACGCGATTGAGCAACAAACATCCAAACATAGACATTTATAATGATGATGAAAGACAGTCCCAAGACATCTAGACGTAAAGTGCTCATCAATACAAATTAATCAATCCCAAACACAAGATAATTGCCGTAAATCTTTGAGGAGTTCCCTCGACAGTATTTTGGCTCCATCATCACATCGCTTCCAAATCTTCGTAGTGCCAAACCAAAATAAATTGTAGTGCTTGTAAATACTTAATGGAAAAATAAACAATCGCGCTTGTCGCCCCTACAATTTTAACAAGTTCTCTTCAATTTCTGCAGGATTCCATCATCAGATCCTGGTTTCCTTATCATGGTACCACCCTTGAAATGTCTCCTATCCAACAAAAGAAGAATCATCCAAATCGGTTCCTAAACAACGAAGTTACCCGCATACAAACATAAAAAAAAATATATATATACGGTCGAATTGAGAAACCTACTTTTTTTTTAAAGTCGGTTAAAAAACCGATAGACTGGCAATTTTAGCGTAATGTAAAATAGCCTATAGCCTTCCTCGATAAATGGACTATCCAACAGAGAAAGAAACTTTAAATCCAGACCAGTAGTTCCCGAGATTCTTTCGTTCAAACAAAGAAACATACAAACAAACTCTTCAGCTTTATAATTTTAGTATAGATAGTAAACTGAAATTGTAAGAAAGATTTTTCCTGTTGAACTTCGGGAACAATGCTTGTTCCTGTAGCACAGTCGCAAATTTTTTTTTTGTAGATCCCTACGAGTACCTAGTAGTAGTATCTCTCTACTTAGTCTGTGGATACTAGGTCCATCGTAAATGTATTTTCTACGAAACCCTCATGAAATATGAGTTAATATGAACAGAAATGTGGTCCTAGAAAAACTGGCATATTTTCATCGTTATTACCCCGATTCAATAGAGTAACGACATAATTATGTACTTCGATAGCTGTTAGACCAACTAGTCAAGTTATTTTTAATGATTTGCTATGGGCCGACAGTGATGATGATGGCAATCTTCTAGACGTTTCGACTCTAATAAACAAATCCTGTTTACGCAAACAGAAGCCATAATATAATTATACAGGAAAAAAATATAGCAACAGTTCCGGAAGCGGAAAGTGAACAATTTGAAAAACTTTTACAATTTACCCAGTAAAAAACCTTGACGAAATATTATAAATTACTTTGAAAATTTTGAAGGGTTTCTTACTGAGGTAGCAAACAAATTTATGGCGAAACGTTGCCGGAGTTGGTATTATCCGATGGCAACAATCTTTGTGTTTTTAAATCGAGAGTACCTACTACCTACCTACCTAAATCAGCATCTTCTAGGTAAACTCGCTTCATCGTAGACCGCGTTATCTCTTAACATCAGGCGATATGGTAGTAAAGTGTGAACCTATCATTTTCCAAAAAAAATTTAGTCTATACTAGAAATGTTTACAAAGGTAGGTATATTATACCTACCTAAATGTATATTCCTAGCGATTTCTTTTTACACCGTACTAATCTTTAGACAATCGCAAGTTATACCGGTACAGTCGAAGTAAGCGGGATTATCAGAAACACGTTTGTTTACTATTTAGCAGGGTGTACTGCCGAGGTTAGTTTGCGCCACAAAAATATAAGTTCTAATGAATTGGACTAACTAAATACGTTTAAAAACATTAGTTGATTCAACTCTGTGCGAAGTAAATGGATAGGTTTTTTTGAGAATTATTTAAAGTAACAACTAAAGGGTAAAGGACAGAGCTCTTGATGGAACTTCACTCATAAAAGAGCTCCAAGAGCTGTTTAATGCCGTCCTCTTCACCGGGAGAACTCCACAGGCATGATACAGAAGTGTGGTCGTCCTCTTCAGCAATAAATACATTCTTATTCTTCTTTAAAAAGACCCTTTTAAACAACTACAGCCCAAAATCGCTTCCTGGCCACGTCCATAAGCTGTTCTCAAGAGTTATAACAAATCGTCTTGCCCGAAGACTCGACGAGTTTCAACCTCCGGAACAGGCCGGGTCTCGGAGTGGGTACAGCACCATAGACCACATTCACACGGTACGGCAGATTGTACAGAAGACAAAGGAGTACAATCGGCCACTTTGCTCAGCGTTTGTGAACTATGAGAAGGCCTTTGACTCAGTCGAAACCTGGGCTGTTCTGGAGTCCTTACAGCGATGCCAGGTCGATTGGCGATACATCGAGGTGATGAGGTGTTTGTACGACACCGCTACGATGGCGGTCCAAATTCAAGACCAGCAGACGAAACATATTCCTCTGCATCGAGGCGTGAGGCAAGGGGATGTAATTTCCCAGAAATTGTTCTCAAACGCACTAGAGGATATTATTATGTAGACGCTGGATTGGGCTGGACGTGGCCTACATATCAATGGCGAGTATCCTACATCTCTATATCATATCCTACATATCCTACGATTTGCAGACGACATCGTCATTATGACAGAGTTGCTGGAGGACATGTAGTGGATTTTGGAGAGCCTGGCTAACGCTTCTAAACGCATCGGCCCCCGGATGAATTTGGATAAAACCAAAGTCATGTGCAACGACTTCGTTGCACCGGGGCCGTTTGCCGTAAATGGAATCACTCTTGAAATTGTTCAACTTACCTATACCTAGGGCAGACTAGGTAGGAGTAGCTTTGAGAGTAAGGCCGTGAGAAGAATCCAGTTAGGCTGGGCAGCATTTGGAAAACTTCGTCGACTCTTCTCGTCACGCATCCCACAAAGTCTCGAGACAAAAATGTACAGTCAGTGCGTCATGACCTACGGTGCTGAAACGTGGACACTGACAGTGAAAATGGTCCGAAAGCTCAAGGTCGCTCAGCGAGCTATGGAAAGGGCTATGCTTGGGGTTTGTCTGAGGGATTGCATCCGCAATGAAGTAATTCGTCAGAGAACTAAAGTCACCGACATAGCTCAGCGTTTTAGCAGACTGAAGTGGCAATGGTCCGGTTACATCTTTCTGTCGAAGACCCGATAACCGTTGGGTTAGAGGGGTTCTGGAGTGGAGACCGCGAATTGACGCGCTTGGAGTGACACTATACGAAAGACGGTTGGTGGCTGTTGGGAACGTAAGACCGAGGATTCGGCTCAGTGGCGTATTATACGAGAGGCCTATGTCCAACAGTGGACGAACACGGGCTGATGATGATGATGAACAATTAAAGAGATGGCCCGCCTGATGGTAAATGATAACCGTTGCCCAGGTATTTAAGCTTCTTCCGCGTTTACGACTTAGATAAAGTGGTATATTGAAATGTTACATGACCTTGCATTTCTTATGCTGCGGCCCCACCTATGAGGCGAATATTCGTAACGTGTTGGCGCAACAAAAACATCGTATTCTGACTAAGACGATGTTGGTGTCTACATTAGCAGGCGAAGATTCATGTCAAATTGGTGCGATGTATTGTGCTTTGATTATTTACTTGTCTAGATAGACCGCTCCGCATAGAAACATCAGAAATGTAAGTTAAGTTAAGATAAGTTCGTCCTGTCGGTTTACTTGAACATATAAGTTAGTTAGTTATTTGTGATTGTTATTGTTTATGATCTATTTATTTTGAATGTCTTAATTATTCTATAATACTTTAAATTTATTATTATTAATCATTTTGCCCCTATACAGCAAACTAATTAACTGTTCTTTAACAATTGTGTAAAGTGACGAGACACATTATGATCTATATTAAGTTTTAGTTGTAAACATTTTGCAGCTCAATTTAGTGTATGTATTGATGTGTCAATAAATGATTATCTTATCTTATCTTGTCGTAACAATGACGTTGCGCGGTTTTGTGACATTTGAATATTTGCGCTATAAAAGTCTGCATAAATTACAAAGGACGATTGAAAACAACTAAAAATATTAGCTAATATCGGTAAGTAACCTTTACATTACCATTTAGTTAAAGAAGTAAACGATAGATTTTTAATACATATAACTTTGTCTCAAGACGGCGTCGTTTGCCGCCAAATTTACAGGGTTGCCTGTTCTTGAATTTAATTTTCCGTTAGTGTACTGTTAATTTTTAACGAGAACGAGAGAGCTACTCCGCGTGATCCTGAATGCGTGCGAGCGTCGGGAGCAGGTCGCCGTCATCTTCTGCAACTTGTCCAAAGTGCAACTGATTTGCATGTTCTTATCCCACATTGTCCTTTTTTATCGAATTATAGGTCTCTATAAATCGAAATATATTTTTACCCACTTTAGCAGGAAATACTTGGGGAGCTTGTATCACTTAGCACGCATACCATTGACATAAGAACAGTAATAGCAGGGACAGTGACAGACAATTGTTAAACTTGTGTTTGAAACCTGGCTTCGTACTTTTGTCGCAATTACAGCGTAACGCGTCATCTAGACAAGTCAATAATCAAAGGCATTGTGCCGAATAGGGTTGTTCAGATTTTAGTGCGTCGAGACGTAGGCAGTAATTTAAAAATGAAGGAAATAGTGGCTTTGCATCATATGTCAGTAAACTGTCATTTATTAAAATTGTACGAGTATCATTTACGAAATAATATGAAAAAAGAAGAATTAGGAGATGGTGGATGACTACTATTCATAGAAACCGAACGATGTAAGTATTCTGGAAAGTAATCTCTTCTTACCGCAGGCGCAAGAAGATAGCCGTGAGTGTATAATAATTGTTGACGATTGACTGGAACATTTTCTTTTTCTATTTTTAATTGTATTTTATATTCTATTTTTCCTGTGACTTCAGTTGTTGCTTTAGTTACCTTGGTTAAGGAGCGTTTTGGTTTAATTTTGTAAATGTTTTAAATAATTTTAATATTTTTACTATCATTGTGCGCCTCTCTCATTTCCTATATTCACCAGCTAGTTACAGTCCACCGCTCCCCAATAATTATAATTTCACTTTGTTTTTCTCATGTACAGCACAGGAATGGAAAGTATGTATGTTATCTTACTTAGCCGCAGAGAGTGGCATGGAATTTCCTGGATTTTTACGTATGTCAACATCTGGCTTTGAAATACTGCTACAAAAGGTCGCACCATTAATTACCAATAATAGTTTAAAAAACGAAAAAACACGCTTTTAGCACGCACTAAAAATTACAAAAGCATTTCAAATAGCCTGTCTACCATCTTGGACGTCCGCCATATTGAATTTAAGTCACGTGACTATTTTTTTCGTATTTCTGACAGCAAACCCTTTCATTTGATACCCATGTCATGCGGGTGGATTTCAAATAGCCAGTCCGCCATCTTGGGGAGGGCGCCATATTGGATTTGTAACGACGTTTCCTTCATGTATTGTCATCAGAATTCAGAGCGTGTGTAAAATTTAATCATAATCAAAGACCGGGAAGTGGGTCAAATTAAGATTCCAAGATTTTCTTACATTTTTTTTTTATAGCATAGAGTGACGATACGAGCAGGTCATGTGCCTGATGGTAAGCAACAAGCCTGCCACATAACAGCACAGTAACACGCAGCTATTGGAACATGATAGTCCAAATCATTACCTAGCACTGCACTGCGCTCGTCACCCAGAGATCTAAGATATTATGTCTCTAAGCCCTGTAATTTCTCTGGAATCATTGCCCTTCAAACCGGAACACAGTAACACATACATACTCGTAGTTAGTTACCTACAAGTGAAGTTAACAAAAGCGTGTTAAAAAAGATACGATCAGAAAAGCTAGTAAAGCTTTCCAATACTTAAGTCTTAAACATTCCTTTTGTGACGTTTGAAATTGATTGTATGAATTGTATAATTTATGGGGAACCTTACCTGAAATAAATGAATTTTGATTTTGAATTGACGTAAGTCAAGCGAATATTGCCGCGACAAATCCCTATGATTCGCGCCAGTTTACCAAGAGCTCTCCGATGCATCATCGTCTTGTTGCGCATACATTGCGATAACACGATGTACCCGGCCACACTAATCGCGCCAACACGAATATTCGCCGTATGACGCATATGAGTCCGCACCATTAGAGTACACAATTTTATTTTTGAAACATGTGTGTGGGGTCTATACACCTCAGGGGGACACAATAAGTGACGTCACAATTTGCAAAAACGAGATAGGTAGTCTAAGAATCTATTCATTGTGAAAAAAAGAGAAGGAGATGTTGATTTTCCGTCCTTATCACCGTGGCCGGGTTTTTCTCTGGCTAAGTTACAAATCTGACACCGGGTTACCTAACAAAAGTCTGTTCAAAGCTCGGACTCTGATTTTTATTGATTTAATTCATATATGTTTATTAAAATAAGATTTAAAACATGTTTCTGAAAGAAGCAGTTTAATGTGAAAGTGAAGAATAAAGTGGACAAGTGCGAGTTGGACTCGCCCATGAAGAGTTCCGTTGCAGAAAGTAACATAATATACATAGTACACATAGTTCTTGTAGTTCGTTGTAACTTTCATCGAAGTTTCAATAATAGTGTATTTATGACGTACTAAAAAAAAACTACTCATCAGATCGAGTTCAAACTAATTTTCGTTGGTAGTTAACATAGTAATGTACATCATATATTTTTTTTTAGATTTTTCATTCTCTTACTTTAGAAGTTAGAGGGGGGGGGGACACATTTTACCACTTTGGAAGTGTGTCTCGCGCAAACTATTCAGTGTATACGAAAATGATTTTAGAAACCTCAACATCATTTTTGAAGACCTATCGATAGACACCCTACACGTGTAGGTTTGATGAAAAAAAAAATTTTGAGTTTCAGTTCTCAGTATGGGGGGCAACCCTAATTTTTCTTTTTTTTTAATTTTTTTGTTCAAATCTTAATGCGGTTCACAGAATACATCTACTTACCAAGTTTCAACAGTGTAGTTCTCATAGTGTCGGCAAAAAGTGGCTGTGACATACGGACGGACAGACAGACAGACAGACAGACATGACGAATCTATAAGGGTTCCGTTTTTACGTTTTACGGAACCCTAAAAATCAATGGAATCTCATTTTACTCTAATTAAGTAGACAATATTTTCAAATGCCCACTTGATGAAAATTTATAATGATGCATTCTAGATATCAACATGCGTTAAATTTATAGAATAACGGCTAACGGCTGCATCGAGTCCAAAATTTGCAAAATATTTTACGTACAATGTAAACATCCTACTAATATTATAAATGTCAATGTATAGATGTTTGGATGTTTGTTGCTCAATCACGTCCAACGTATGAACGGATCGGGCTGAAATTTGGAACACAGATAGATTATAGTCTGGAAGAACACATAGGCATCCCGAAAAACAACGGGAACGGGAACTACGCGGGTAACGCCGCGGGGCGCTGCTAGTAACCTATATACTTAACAAAACAAACAAAAAAAGTGTGACCAGTTATTTCTTACAACCCATGAAATATACACATCGGTACGTAATTGACAGTTTATTTACTGACCGTTTACTAATAATAGGTACCTACCTACTAGATTTTGCCTGCGGATTCGCATTCATTATTTTTTGAAGAAACTTCCTTTGGTGCACTAGTTACAGATTTTTCGTGGGCCGTGAATTGAGCTCAACCCTCATGCTTGGGAATGAAATAAATCTTCGGGTGAACTCGGAGCTATGGCCACAAATGCGTAAACATTTTCAGATCTTCAATTTCTGTTCCTACTCCCACTGCCTTTCCAACTCTTGTGTTCTGGAGTGGGAATTGAATCAAGATTGTCAATTTTGTCCACTTTCAGAGCACGGACTCGCCGGTGGATAGTTATTCCACGGTGGATATACGGCGGGAGTAGCGTTATCACTTCAGTATTGCCGTTATAAGAAAATTAAATAATAAAGTGGCCAAGTGCAAGTTGGACTCGCCCATGAAGGGTTCCGTTGCAGCAAGTAACATAATATACATAGTACACATAGTTCTTGTACTTCGTTGTAACTTTGAGCGAAGTTTTAATGATAGTGTATTTATGACGTATTCAAAAAAACTACTTATCAGATCGAGTTCAAACCAATTTTCGTTGGTAGTTTGCATGGTAATGTACATCATATATTTTTTCATTCTCTTACTTTAGAAGTTAGAGGGGGGCACACATTTTACCACTTTGGAAGTGTCTCTCGCGCAAATTATTCAGTGTAGACAAAAAATATATTAGAAACCTCAATATCATTTTTGAAGACATATCGATAGACACGTGTGGGACGTGTAGGTTTGATGAAAAAAATAATGTTGAGTTTCATTTTTCAGTATGGGGGGGCAACCCAATTTTTTTTATTTTTTTTTTTAATAACATAATGCGATTCACATAATACATCTACTTACCAAGTTTCAACAGTGTAGTTTTCATAGTTTCGGCAAAAAGTGGCTGTGACGTACGGACGGACAGATAGACAGACAGACATGACGAATCTATAAGGGTTCCGTTTTACGTTTTACGGAACCCTAAAAATGACGTATTAATCATCAGTTTTTCTGTCAACGTTCGCTCTTTTTACTTTATTTTTTTTCTGTGCTGCGTTTTGAGGTTTTATATGTAGGTTTATTTTTGTAACAACTATAAAATATTTTCTCATCTAAATCACATACCTTAGTATAGAGAACGCATTTAGATATAAAAATGAGTATTAATTATATTATTAAAAATATAATTATAATATGCTCGCGACATTATGTTTGAGAGAGATTTACATATATCGCCACCTCTAAATCAGACGATAGTTTGTCCCCTGTCATATGTCAATTGAAGAGTATTTATCTTCGTTTTCCCGAGTCCGTGCTATACAGCGGGGAGTAGCGAGATATAATGTCCACGACAAACGTCAAGTGGAAACATTTTATCCCTTTCCCCTGTTGCCATGCTATGCAAGGTGGAAATCTTAGAATAAGGAATATAATAGTGGAAATGATTATTATATCCACTGACAGGTGGATAAAAAAGGTGGAAAGACTAGGTATTAGTCCACTGCCCGTGCTAGCCCCGCTGCTGAGGTGTATAGACCCCACCCCACACACATGTTTCAAAAATAAAATTGTGTACTCTAAGAAATGCAAAGCTCATGTAACATTTCAATATACCACTTTATCTAAGTCGTAAACACGGAAGAAGCTTAAATACCTGGGCAACGGTTATCATTTACCATCAGGCGGGCCATCTCTTTAATTGTTCATCATCATCATCAGCCCGTGTTCGTCCACTGTTGGACATAGGCCTCTCCTATAATACGCCACTGAGCCTAATCCTCGGTCTTACGTTTCCAACAGCCACCATTAGGTAGGTATTAAAATAGTCTTGAATACAAAGTATTTTTTTGAGATAAAGATGCATACCAAGTTACGAAGAAAGACGTCTAATTTGAACGGGCGTTACAATTGCACCTAACACATTTAACCTTATAAAATAGTTACTGCTACATAACTATTATACTTAGACATATGCTCTCGCGAACTTTTTTGTGGATAATAATGTCTTCTATAAAACTGTTGTACATCATTTTGCTCTGCTGTCAGTAGTTTCCACAGCGTACGCGATATAGTTATTTTTTTTTGTTCCACACCTTGTGTTCCAGTATCAAAGTTTTCATGCGGAACCCTCAGTTTTTTTTTGAAAAAAAAAAATAGCCTATGCTCATCCCAGATAATAAAGGATTATAACGGTAAGAGACTTTTTCAAATCGGTCCAGTAGTTTCGAAGCCTATTCGATGCAAACAAACAAACAATTTAATCTTTCCTCTTTATAATATTATATTATTAATATTAGTGTAGATATAGATGTAGATAAAAATACCGAACACAAACACAATTTTGACACCTAACGTAAACAAGATGATGATGTCGCATGAATTAGTTCCGTATTGGGACGCGCGCAGAGTTAACTTGCGCGCACTCTATAGGTAACAATTTTTTTTTACATTTTGACAAAAAAAACATTAAGCATGTACGAGACCGTGTTTATGTATTTGATATGAAGTATTTTACTGATCAGTTTAAGATTATTAGTACCTATCATTAAACTATGATCATACAGCGTAGACAGTCTACAAATTCAAATAATCAACCACATTAAAAACATTCGTTAAGGTGTATACTTTACTCAATAATTTCAATTAAACTGAGCCTCGAAAACTACATAACGCATTTGTTACGTATCCACTATTTGGATACAACTATTTGGATTGGGTTCAAAATGTCCAACCTGCAAACTAGTCCAGTGCTGCATTATTGGACAGAATGATTTCGACTGGGAATCAAACCTCTCGGTATTTGCCACGGGTTGCCTTATCCGGTTAGAATGACAGAGAAGGATTGTTATTCCGAATTTGAATCATTCGGATTGTGTTGTGAATCAGCACAGGGATTCTGAATTCAGTCGGATCGATCTCGACACGGAATCAAATTTCTGTCTTTAGTCTTATACGATCAGAATGACAGAGACAAGTGGTGGACATCCCTCGCGCACTTCTGTCTTTTCGAAGTCATGTGCGTGAAGCCGCTAACTTAATGCGGTGAAGGAAAGCATCGTGAGGAAACCGACATTAACCTATAATCTTTCGAAGTCATATGTCATCCACCAACCCACACTGGATTAAGGCCTTGACTCTCTCCTCGCCCCAAGTCCCAGCAGTGGGAACATTTAGTGGGCTGCTGATGTTGTTGGATTGAGTTTAGAATCGGTACCTACCTACCCTGCACCCTGCTCCATCCAAGTGAGGCGAACAACTACTGGTGTACAACTGCTGTGTGTGCCTACATGATGTCAATAAACAATAAACCCGTGGGAGTAATTAGATGCAACATGAGTATTTTTATTGGATATAATTACAAAATAATAGTAGTAATAATATATAATTTGGTCTTCTGTTTTCTGTTATTATTATTCATCTGTAACAAAAAGGTTAATATGAATAAGTTGTTGGTGGACTAAATAAGTAAGTACTTATATCACCAAAATATTATAAATGTGTGCTGTAAGTTTTCAAAGTAACTACGTCAAATTGTAAACTAACCTAACCTACGTAGGGTAGGTTTACAATCGCACGCGTTTCATTACAAACTGACGGCATGTACAATTTTATTGTATGGGAACTTATAATAACGATAAAACTAGTTACCAGTGACAGTGCTCCTCGATTTGATTTACCAGTGATTTTCGATATGAATTAAACACACTTGACCCCCATCTCACCTGATGTTAAGCGACGATGCGGTCAACGATGGAGCGTGTTTACCTAGAAGAAACCGATTCACTCTGGGCTTGAAGACACTAAGATTATAACTCACTCAGGCAACGCGTTCCACAGCCAAGACGTACTTATATTGAAGGTATTGTAAAAAAATGTGTTAGCCATCATTGTGTGCTGGAGTGGCGGCTATTTTGAACCGATTTTTACTAATACTAGCAAAATCTGCTCTTAAGTACGGGTACTACCTCTATGATCCTTGAGGGTTAGTTAAAAATAAATAAGGTGAGATTTGGTCTCAGTTTTCGAGTTATTACCATTCATGCGTGCCCCGGAACAGGTTGTCGTTCGTGGTGTCGGTCACGCGGGTGTCGGTCACGCGGGTGTCGGTCACGCGGGTGTCGGTCACGCGGGTGTCGGTCACGCGGGTGTCGGTCACGTGTGCTCCCGGAACAGGTTGTCGAGTTCGTCGAGCAGCGTCTCGTGGCGGAAGGAGACGCGTACGTCGGGCACGTTGGTGTACGTGATGTCGTTCCCCTCGGGCCCCTCGTCGCGGTACGTCGGGCCCAGCCAGCTCTGCTTCATCTGCGGGACAGCCCGGGGAAGAGTTACGATAACCACTTACATAATGTATACGTTTTTAACTAACCTTAGAGCCCTGGCACACGGCGTATTGTAAACGAGCAGACGACGCGCGTACTCTGCGCCCTAGATGTTGATTGTATAGATTCTAAACGGGATACAAACGCGCGGTTGAAGCGCGTTTGAAGAGCGTACAAAGGGACATCATTGTACAACTGACGAGGAGTATTTTTTTATCAAAACGCGGAAGCTACACGCGCGTTTGTTTCGCTCCATGTGTTTAGGTTACAAGGTTGCGTTCGAATCTCGTTTGAAGTGCGTATACGCGAATCATTTGCTCGTCGTCTGCGCATTTTTAAAGACGCCGTCTGCTAGGGGCCTATGTTGTTCCACTGGGCTGCTGTTTGCTAGGCATAGATCTCTCCAAATCCCCTTCCAGTAATCCGGCCCTGAGCTTTCATCCTCCAATCTCTTTCAAACGCTCCAATTTCAAGTTTCCATCGCATTGGAGGACGACCCTGGGATCGACGAGTCCGATCAGGACTTAATTAGTAGTTTGCATGAGGCTCTATTGACCGTTAAGCGGAAATTAGGGTATACAGAAAAGTTTATAAGAATTTCGAAACCTTTTCACGTTGGTAATGTGGTTGCTGCATTTCAGCAAATGGATACCAGTCAAGGCTTTTTTCAATTAGCTACGGAGTAAAACGGGTCTGTGTGTTAGCACCAGCCTGGTTTGTCATCTATCTGTGTATAGACACAGAGTTGTTGAGAGGGCTCTGAGAAATGTCTCAATCTCACATGGTATTTGTGTACGCTGCCAAAACAGATGGGAAACTTTTTAACCTTTCTAGATCGAAAGCACAAAATTAATGCTCCCTTGAAATCATAAAAAAGAATTTCAACGCTGGTGATCGGGAATCGCAAAAGTCTTTAGGCTAAGAGCAGTCATGGAGCAAACATCGCTCCGTGAGTTGTGAGGCTGAGTACCCCCAGACTGTTGCACCTCGCAGGCCGCTCGGCGCTCACCTCGTGCGGGAACCCGGACATGAGCACGGAGTTCCGCGCCAGCTCGCACATGTCGCACGAGCTCAGCTTCCACGCCTGCGCCGCGATGCTGTACTCCTCCATCAGCGGCTCCTGCAACACCGCCCGTCAACATCACCACTGCCAGCGGACGATCAACAAACCGATAACTATCTACAAGGGTCTCCACTAGGGCATGGCGGTATTGGACTTCTGACAAAACCGGTATTTTTTCGGTATTCAAATTTTTAAAACCGGGATCCCGGTTTTTCGGTATTTTTTCGGTATTATACTTCAGCTATTCGGTATAGTAAATCCGGTACCTACCTACTTAATTTAGCATTTCAAACTCTAAAGTTAAACAAATATCAACAAATACGCATACATTTTAAACTAGTTTACGCTCGTTCGTTTTATACAAAAAATTAAACCAACTTCAAAACCACACTCTGCCAAGAGTCCTACCACTACTACCACCTTCCACCATTTCTTACAACCCTAGCACGTTTGGTCAGTGACGTAAGCAGACGACAAGTCACGGTATTTACAACTCTACGTGTGTTAAGGTGTATTTTTGCTTGCAAATAATAGTAGGTAATATAATTATATAGTAAGTAAGGTATACTGTCGTATACTACATACGACAGTTTAGGTTATTATCGTGTAGGTATTTGCACTTTTGTATGGCAGTGATGCATCTGTTACGAAGTAACTATTTTCTGATCTGTGCCTGTAGTTTATAAGTGTCCTCTCACTTATACAGTACTTACTTATTGTTTATTGTATTGGTGGCTTTCTTGCAATGAATTTTTAAATATACATATTATATTTTTTTTTGACAAAAAGGCACTCAAAAGCGAAAAATAAATTAATATAACTATTATTACCGAATCTAGTTTACCCCATACCTGCCTACCCCCATATCGGCCCTATAAAAACGGTCGCGCACTGGGCCTCGCCCTCATTCCCTGCATAGCCCTCAGACGTGCTGGTTCTCATTGAGTCACTAAGTGTCTTAGCATCGCAACTATTTTCTGATCTGTGGTCTTACTTTTACTTGTAATCGAAGTAGCATAAATCGCGTTCGGTTTAGTAATATATTTCCGTGATCACTATTTTTTTAAAAAGTTAACTAACTTAGGTTCGATAATATCAGAAGTGGGATAGGATCCTCTGGGTTCTATCCCACCCGCCCACTGTCTTGTATATTTGATCGAAGTAAAAGTAAGGTTAGAATCGAAATAGAAAAATGGCAGATTTGGAATGTCGTCTCATTAGCTACGGCAATCTCGATGGAAGGTGCGGAGAACCGGCTTTTATCTCCGCTTTGAGGAGCACTCTGGAAGTGATCTTATTTAGGCTTTCAGTGTTGGACGAGCGATCTGCGGCAGAGCCTCCTTGAGGCGCCTCTGCGGCAGAGCTTCCTTGTGGCATCTCTGCGGCAGAGCTTTCTTGTGGCGTCGCTGCGGCAGAGCCTCCATGAGGCATCGCTGTGGCCGAGCCTCCTTGAGGCGTCGCTGCGGCGGAGCCTCCATGAGGCGTCGCTGTGGCCGAGCCTCCTCGAGGCGTCGCTGAGGCTGAGCCTCCTTGGGGCGTTGCTGCGGCAGAGCCTCCTTGAGGCGTCTCTGCGGCGGAGCCTCCCTGAGGCGTCTCTGCGGCAGAGCTTCCTTGTGGCGTCGCTGCGGCAGTTCCTGGCGCTCGGGAACAGGCCGGGCTAGCACAGGTTCAGCTGGCCGCAGCACCACCACACGGCGAGGCTTCAAGCCTTGCCCCCGCAGATGTTACGAGGCGTCTCATTTACGCGCCTAAAGCAGTACCTTCGGTGAGATCTATCCATTACTATGTCTCAAGTTTTGATCCAAAAATTATAACATCAGTGTAACAACAGTGATTAAGTGAGTCTCGCGCGATCGGAAAACCTGTGTGACTACAAAGAGCACCCTGCTCGTGTGGGATTATCCCCAAAAGGCGAATTACTGTCTTGGTTACGTGAATCGACTGGTATCAACTGTACTTGATAGTCTCAAATTTGAACTTAAAACGC
This sequence comes from Ectropis crepuscularia, assembly GCA_963693475.1. Classification (NCBI taxonomy): domain Eukaryota; kingdom Metazoa; phylum Arthropoda; class Insecta; order Lepidoptera; family Geometridae; genus Ectropis; species Ectropis crepuscularia. The sequence goes on from OY856338.1 coordinate 42,597,436, forward strand.
TTTTCTTAGTGAAAGTAATTTTCTCTAGTGCCAGTGCTTCAAATAACCACTTCAATAACCGCTCACGGCTAGAGTGAACGTTTCCTCATTCCGTGGTTACTAGTGTGCATTTCAAGAAAACTAGTCTCTTCACTGTTATAATCTCAATCAACCAGGATATGAGGATAGATTCTGACAAAAAGTGAGTAAAATTTGAAGGTAGTTGATGAAAGTTTGGGTTGTCCAGTTCGACAAATCGACAAACCTATTGCAATAAGATGAGGGTAGATCTAAAAGAAACTGTTCTCGCCAATGACGCAAACAAAACTTACTCTCATGTCAATTAAAGTCAAAACCTGTTCTTTTTGCTAGAAGCCAATTCACAATAGTTTTGCTTTGCGAAATGTAAACAACGTGAAGTTTTTCTGTGATAACGTCAGTAATCCAGAAACATAGTCACTACGTGGCGTAACTGTCAATGTCCTAATCGATAACTGGTGGTTCGTACATTCCTTTAGTTTTGACGTCTGGTTTTGAACATTTTGACGATGAACGAAAACTGATATTTAGCGTTTAGATGAGGTAAGGTGGCCAAATGATGAATTAAAGTGGTGAAATAACTCTTGGCATAAAACAGGGTCAGGTGCGGCCGAGACTTGATAAGAGTCAAAGTCTTGCTGAATCTCCAGATCCTAAAGCACTTAAAGGAGGTACGGTGGAACTGAGATAGGATTCGCGAGTGATCTCTTCACAGAATCACGAAGCTAGCGTCTGCGATAGCTTCTTGCTTCGTGCCCAATACAGTTTATCGGAAGTAGTGTCTAAGTCTCCTCTCGCATGTTTGAGTTATTCGTAAGTCTACATGCGTCTGTTAAATTTGATGTCTATTCATTTATCTCGTCTGTTCATTGTGGTTTAATGCATATATGGGAATGACTGCAGCATGCCTTTATATGTATTTCGCCGTTGCAACTGATTGGAGTTTGAAACTTAAAGAATTTCTTAAAACTTTCAAGAAGAAGTATCGTGAATGCGATTTGATAGCTCCAAGTTTTTGCTTGACTTCACACTCTGATTACTATCTTTCTCTTTAAAACTGAAACCTTTGTTTCATGAAATGCGGTGACACTGAGAATAACGAGGAGTCCACTGCAGCTGGTGTGCCACTGTTGAATGCCGGTGACCCGCTGCCAGCCTGCATCATCTGCCGCGGGCGACTTCGTGTTCGTCAACGAGACGGCACAGTCGACGGGCAAAGACTCCGGGATGCGCGGCCTTTACGAGGTCCTGCGCACGCTTCCACCGCACACCACCGCTACGAGCTGCAGGCGGGCAGGCGAACAGGCGAACAGCAGGCGGCGGCCCAACATGGTGCTGGGGCGCGGCGAGTGGACCCCGGACACGTGCAGCGCTGTTCTTAGAGATCATTTGCGGTTTGAGGGGGCACTATGTGCTTTACTTCCCGTTTCAAAGGTCTGAGGTGGGCACTATGTGCTTTACTTCCCTTTTCAAAGAGATTGAGGTGGGCCCACTGGGCTTTACTTCCCTTTGTTAGAGCAGTATGGATAGAGGTGGATTCGGCCGAATTGTACTTCCCTACTGTGTAGTTGTGTTATGTCGGTGATATTCATTTCCTGTATCGTTGAATATTACGATGATAACCTACTGCTATGTTAACCGTTTCATATACGAGTTAACATAACCTGGGTGTTGTGCGTGTGCCTTAAATTGCGCAGTTTAAGTCATTTGTACAAAACCCGCTTTTCTTTTTATTCTACTCTACGCTACTCTACTCTACTCTACACTACCCTACACTACTCTACACTACTCTACACTACTCTACACTACTCTACACTACTCTACTCTATACTTTTTAGAACATTGTGCTTTAAGACCATTTTTATATTGCAGAGGGTGAACTCGTGGTTTCCAAGGATGTGGCTGGGAGTGATATGCCTCCGTTGGGAGATGAAGCGGTCGAGGACGCCTCGCCGTCAGGAACGGCCGTATTACCGAATCTAGTTTACCCCATACCTGCCTACCCCCATATCGGCCCTATAAAAACGGTCGCGCACTGGGCCTCGCCCTCATTCCCTGCATAGCCCTCAGACGTGCTGGTTCTCATTGAGTCACTAAGTGTCTTAGCATCGCAACTATTTTCTGATCTGTGGTCTTACTTTTACTTGTAATCGAAGTAGCATAAATCGTGTTCGGTTTAGTAACATATTTCCGTAGATTTGTGTGATCACTATTTTTTTTAAAAGTTAACTAACTTAGGTTCGATAATACTATTATAAGTCCAACTCACTATTTGACATCTATTTGATGTCGGAGCCAGTCAAGTGAAAATGCTAGTAGGTAGATGTTATGTACCTAGTAAGTAGTGCAATTACTTGTAGGTAGATAGTATTTATGGAATAGTATGGCTGGTACCGATCTCAAGCAGATGAGTGAGTAGCGCGTAATAGTTATAATAATTTATTTTTCGCTTTAGAGTTCCTATTTGTGGTTTTGAAGTTGGTTTAATTTTTTGTATAAAAACAGTTGATATGCATCACAAGACCAAAATAAAAAAAATGATTTACCCCCGACTACCTGAAATTTATAATCTGTACGACATTCTACTAGTCAAGCCCTTTCTTTTGATACCCATATTGAGTTAGTAGTGAAAATAATAATGTAATTCGCCATTTGTTGTGGCGGCCATCTTGGATCGGCCAAAACTTGTCATAGTGTATAGTATTTTACGAGTCAAGCACATTTGATTACCCATATTGAGGGAGGTTCTGACGAAGTTTTGTATATTTTTTAATAAATTTAGATACTTTGTGAAGGCGGCCATCTTGAATCGATGGCCGCCGTCGATGGATTTAGTTAACTAAACATAGCCAAGAACCACCGCACGGAAATTAACCTTTAAACAAAAAGACAGCATAATCGGCCCATCCATTTGAGCTCTACGGCGCAACAGACAAACACACACACACTGACAAACAGACATACTGACAGACGTCAAACTTATAACACCCCTTTTTTGTCGGGGGTTAAAAATACTTTATGTTACTCTTTTTAGTGCAAAACAAGTTTTTATTAATACATTTACACTATTTCGTGTAAGCCATGAAAAAAATGACGTAAGATTGCCGCTCATCAAGTTTACAATTATAAAATAAATTAAGTGGATTGATTATTGATTGATGTTGATTGTTATTTTCGTAGTCTAGAGCTGCCTTATGGGTTTTATTTATGAATTTAATCTCTTTATTCAAAATACCGAAAAACCGGTATTTGCAATTTCAATACCGGTATTCAGAATTGCCTCAAATAGTCCGGTATTACCGGTTTTTCGGTAATACCGAATACCGGTATCCATGCCCTAGTCTCAACGTCTCCAGACGTCGATTGAATTTTTGGAACATCGACAAACCGATGTCGCTTTTTGGAGCTATAAGCACCTGCTCATACAAATGAATGGATTATCGTAGCTGGAGTGAGTGAAGTAGCACAGTATAAAGATATACTACCAGTAGTTCATTGCCTTTGATGTCGGAAGAAACGTCGATAATGTCTAGATACGGGTGTTTGAGACCGAAAACTGAACCGCGCTCACGAAATCCTACCATTGGCATTGTAATGTTGGCGATAGCGGGAACGCGCTTTCTGGATCTCACCACGCACGCCCCATACGATTGCCTCGTCTAGACGGCTTCGTCGAACGAATGTATGATTGAATAGAGTCAAGTAAGTAGTCCAGGCTCCGTGTCAGCGAGCCGGCGCGGCGCACCCTGGTGTAGTGGAACTGCAGCGGGTCGTCGGAGCTGAGCGTGACGCGCAGGCCGCGTTCGAAGTACGACGGCATGGGGTTGCGGTGGTAGCGCAGGAACAGCGAGTTGTTGCTGAGCGGGGACATCGCGATGAAGATCTGCGCCAGGTAGTACATGTACTGTAGCACGGGCACCTACACAAAACAAACTTTCTGAGATCATCATCTGTTCGAGCTTTGGAAATGGTTTTGAGGGTAGTTGGAGATTCCCTCCAGCACTTGTGACGGATGGAACTTTGACGGTCGCAAACGCGAGAATTGGAAGGAATCTCCAACTACCCTCAAAACCATTTACAAAGATCGAACCTCATCTTAATATAATTATATATAAAATACTAGCTGACCCCGCAAACGTTGTTTTGCCTTAGTGAACAACCCTTGTCACTTAGGGGTATGAAAAATAGCTAGTAGCCGATTCTCATACCTACAGAATATGCATATAAAATTTGGTTAAAATCAGGTAAGCCGTTTCGGAGGAGTAAGGAAACAAACACTGTGACACGAGAATTTTATATATAAGAAGATATATATATAAAGCAGAAATTTTATATGTTCTGTCTCACTTTCTTATCATATTTCACCCCTATCCGTCCTTGTCACATTAACGAAATAGCCCGTCGGACGAGCATCGTGCGAAGAACTTACACTTGAAGAAGTGTGTGTTGAGAATTGTTATGGGGGTGTGGGGGTGCTTCCTGCTACTAATTGAAAACTAATATAGGCACTAGATTGTTCTGTGCTATTTGTGACATATTGGAGGAGATCTGGCTTGCTAGCCTACACTTAGGCGGCTGCCTACTGGATGTTCCCGAGCTGCTACGTAGATTTTGTGAGTCCTAGAGTCCTGTTTTTCTTTTTCCTGCTTATGCATTTGTCTGTTTGATTTTACGTGTAAGATTAACCCTGGGGATCGCAATATTCGCGCATTCAGTATACCTTCCACCAACACGCTGTGGGTCAGCGTGGTGGATTATGGGTTTGAGTCTCGAGAGAATGCCCCAAGTCCTAGCTGTGAGAACATTGAGTGGGGCTGGTCATGGCTGCATGTTTGTTATGTCTGGTATACCTGCGTGTTATGTCTGGTGTACCTGCGTGTTATGTCTGGTATACCTGCATGCTATGTCTGGTATACCTGCGTGCTATTCCTGGTATACCTACGTGCTATGGATAGTGTACCTGCATGCTATGTCTGGTGTACCTGTCGTAGGATGAGCCCATGAGAGATGTTCTCCGACAGCAGGAAGGCGGCGCTCAGGTGGTTGGTGGGGCCCGCCTCGCCGCAGTGCGGTCGCAGCACGAACGTGTTCAGGCCCTGCTCTCTGCAACCCACCACCACAGTCAGGACTTTTTTGAAATACTTGTATTTAAAATACAAGAACAAAATACTTTACATAAACATATGTATTATGTATAATACGTAAGGTCAGTACGTACGGTACTGTACACCGCTAACTTAAAAACGTTGAAGAAAATCGTATTGAAGAAACTGCATATTCCTAAAATCATCAGTAAACCCGCACTAACACCTGCCGTTCTGCTTGTGATATATGGCCTAGTCCCAGCGGCGGAAACGTTTAGGGAAGCAAGCAAGCAAGCAGTGAAATTAAATACAGATAATTTTACATTATGGTACAAGTGTGTGTGTTGGTGATTACCGGTGAAGAGCTATTGAGACCCTAGCCTAAGCAAAGCTCTTAAGATAGCCGAGAGGACGGTAATCATCAATACACACGTGTACCATACGACGTTTTTCAATACACACTTGTGATTAAAATAAAAATAAAATATAATTTGAACAGTGAAAAAGAGTCATAAAAATTTTTTCGTTATGGCGGAAAAATATAATCAGTTTGAATATGCGCGCGCAACTAACAATGGCGATCAGCCACAGATTAAATGACTAAAGTGGGGGTTGGACGCACTTGCGGAGCTGGTTGAGCTGCACCAGGTTCGCGTACATGTAGTGGAGGTAGTACGCGTAGGGCGGGTTCTCCTCGTCGGCCCACTCGGCCGGGGGGTGGGGGGTAGGGGGTACTCACTTGCGGAGCTGGTTGAGCTGCACCAGGTTCGCGTACATGTAGTAGAGGTAGTACGCGTAGGGCGGGTTCTCCTCGTCGGCCCACTCGGCCGGGGGGTGGGGGGTAGGGGGTACTCACTTGCGGAGCTGGTTGAGCTGCACCAGGTTCGCGTACATGTAGTAGAGGTAGTACGCGTAGGGCGGGTTCTCCTCGTCGGCCCACTCGGCCGGGGGGTGGGGGGTAGGGGGTACTCACTTGCGGAGCTGGTTGAGCTGCGCCAGGTTCGCGTACATGTAGTAGAGGTAGTACGCGTAGGGCGGGTTCTCCTCGTCGGCCCACTCGGCCGGGGGGTGGGGGGTAGGGGGTACTCACTTGCGGAGCTGGTTGAGCTGCGCCAGGTTCGCGTACATGTAGTAGAGGTAGTACGCGTAGGGCGGGTTCTCCTCGTCGGCCCACTCGGCCGGGGGGTGGGGGGTAGGGGGTACTCACTTGCGGAGCTGGTTGAGCTGCACCAGGTTCGCGTACATGTAGTAGAGGTAGTACGCGTAGGGCGGGTTCTCCTCGTCGGCCCACTCGGCCGGGGGGTGGGGGGTAGGGGGTACTCACTTGCGGAGCTGGTTGAGCTGCACCAGGTTCGCGTACATGTAGTAGAGGTAGTACGCGTAGGGCGGGTTCTCCTCGTCGGCCCACTCGGCCGGCGGCCGCATGCGCTCGCTCAGGCTCGGGTTCTCCGGCTTCGACTCGTCGTCCACGCTGTCGAACCCTATCACGTGCTGCGAACGTCACAACATACGTAATATGACACTAACGACCCACCCGTGGTGCAATTTTTTTTAAAAATAAAGATTGACGAGACGAGTAGGACATGTGCCTGACACGTTGGAATATGAAGAAATCAAATCATTACCTAGCACTGCACTGCGCTCGTCACCCAGAGGTCTAAGTTGTTATATCTCTAAGCCCTGTAATTTCTCTGGAAACATTGCCCTTCAAATCGGAACACAGTATTGTTTGCACATTACTGCTTGGCGGTAGAATAACTGGGAAAGGTGTGGTACTTCCATAGGCGGACTCTGCTAAGAGTCCTACCACTACTAAAGAGTGTTATATAAATACATACATATAACACCCAGGGATCGCGACCACATACAACGATGAAAGAACTATATAACAGAATGATGAAAGAACTATATTTCAATTTGGATCAAATTGCAAAAGGTGCGCAAATTTGATTACAATCGGTTAAACAGTTCAGGAGTCCATCGCGGACAAACAACGTGACGCGTAATTTATACATATTTAGAAGATAAGTATATCAGCTATCTGGCTCCCATATTACTAGCTTTGCTTAATTAAAGGCTAGATGATGTTATGTATAAAAATGTCCACCAATATTTTTTATGTAAGCAAATTACGCAGCGCTTCTACACGAAGACGTTGTAGTTCCGGTTAAACCTATTCCGGATTTCTATGGATCCTTCAGCTGCCGCTAACGCAATTAGAGCGAAACTCTACTACGTCATCGTATACATATAGGACTGGCCTCGTGGCTTAGTTGGTAGTAGCTCTGCCTGCGATGCCGAGGGTCGTTAGTTCGATTCCCACCCAGTGCAAAATTGTGTGATGAATTCAAATGTTTGCATTGTGTCTGGGTGTTTCTTTGTATAATAAGTATGTATTTAAAACTATATAAGTATTATATCAGCTATCTGGCCGCCATCACACAAGCTTTGCTTAGTTTGGTCAGATGGTGTTGTGTGTGAATTGTCCACCAATATTTAAAAAAAAAAATGTTTGTCTGTAAAGTCGGTTTACTGACGATAGAACGTGACAACGTCTTAAGAAAATACTGATGGAATGGTAGCATTTTTCAAAAGAAAATTTTAATTTCATTTGTTTTAATAGATTTGTATGTAAAAAGTAATCAGTAGAATTTAGTCATTTTCAATCAAAACAATGCAAAAAAGCTTTTAGATGCCGGGGATCGAACCCGGGGCATTTCACATGTAAAGCGAACGCTCTACCACTGAGCTACATCCCCGCTTGAACTACTGGTCGAAATAATTAATACAACTGTAACAAACATGCGGCGAGGTAACGACCGACGGTAACGACCGACTTTTACTTTTTAAACCTTACCCTTTAGGAATTGAAAGTCATAGTGTTTATTATTAGTGTTATTTCCAAACTCAGGTACTAAGAGAGAGTCTAATCGAGCGTTTGAGCTTGACCCTTGAGGCGGTGTCTACATGGGGCGATGCCAATCTGGTCAAGTTCAACGAGAGTAAGACGCAGGCGTGTCTGTTCTCCGCAAAAAGGAGTCCATTCCAACTGACTCCAACTTTTAGAGGTGTATCCGTGCCGATTTCTGACCGTCTTGAGCTTTTGGGCGTTACATTGACATCTACGCTCAACTTTGGTTCGTATATCGAGTCCAAGGCTAAATTAGCTGCCAAAAAGCTAGGTGTCCTCTCAAAAGTGCGAAGGTACTTCAAGTCTGAGCAGTTGCTCACGTTATATCAAGCACAAATTCGTTCTTGTATGGAGTACTGTTCGCATCTTTGGGATGGTTCGGCTAAGTATCAGCTGGAGGCCTTGGAATCGATCGAGAGACGTGCCAAAAGGCTCATAGGCAATGACACTCTTGTGCGAAAAAGACTACAAAGTCTTGAACATCGCCGAAAAGTTGCTAGCCTTTCGGTTTTTTATCGGATACACTTCGGAGAGTGTGCGACTGATTTACATGATCTAATACCACCTTGCCCTTTTTTCTATCGGAATGCTCGTAGCTCGAAAAAGCGACATCGTTTCATGGTTGATGTTCCAAAGACACGAACGAAGAGATTTGACTCTACCTTTGTGATAAGAACGTCTAGGCTGTGGAATGCGTTGCCTGAGTGGGTTTTCCCTGTTGGTTACAATCTTTGTGTCTTCAAATCGAGAGTGAATCGGTTTCTTCTAGGTAAACACGCCCCATCGTAGATCGCATCGTCGCTTAACATCAGGCGAGATGGCGGTTAAGTGTAAGCCTATAAAAGTTTAGAAAAAAAAAAAAAAAATTGTGTTTCTCCTAGTCAAGCCTTTTTATTTGAGACCCACATTGTTGTTGTCAAATATTATGTAATTCGCCATTTTGTGGTGCATGGTGGCAGCCATCTTGGACCGATTTTAATCTAAACTAATGTTATAAAGCTAAAAAAAAATTTACTTGAACGCTATCTCGGGAAATTCCAAAATAGACTCACGGCATAAAAGTTGAAATAGTTGATCTATACATTTTTCGCGTCTTGGAGCTCTTCTCATTTAAGTACTTCATAAAATAATGCAAAAAAATATATTAAAGTTTATTATTTTGGTACTTAGTTATTATTCGTTTAAAAATAAAGTAGCCAAGTGCGAGTTGGACTCGCCCATGAAGGGTTCCGTTGCAGCAGGTAACATAATATACATAGTACACATAGTTCTTGTAGTTCGTTGTAACTTTGATCGAAGTTTTAATATTAGTGTATTTATGACGTACTAAAAAAAACTACTCATCAGATCGAGTTCAAACTAATTTTCGTTGGTAGTTTTTATGGTAATGTACATCATATATTTTTTTTAGTTTTTTCATTCTCTTACTTTAGAAGTTAGAGGGGGGGGGGGGACACACATTTTACCACTTTGGAAGCGTCTCTTGCGCAAATTATTCAGTGTAGACAAAAATTATATTAGAAACCTCAACATCATTTTTGAAGACCTATCGATAGACACCCCACACGTGTAGGTTTGATGAAAAAAAATTTTTTGAGATTCAGTTCTCAGTATGGGGGGCACCCCTAATTTTTTTTTTTTTTAATCTTTTGTAAAAATCTGAATGCGGTTCACAGAATACATCTACTTACTAAGTTTCAATAGTGTAGTTCTCATAGTTTCGGCAAAAAGTGGCTGTGACATACGGACGGACAGACAGACAGACAGACAGACAGACAGACAGACATGACGAATCTATAAGGGTTCCGTTTTTACGTTTTACGGAACCCTAGGAGTTCTAGGAGTTAAACTTATATGTTGAAAATTCCTTCCTCTTTCAGGATCTTTTTTCAAAATATCTTGAGTATCATTAGTTACGAAATTATTAAGGAATAACTAAATACCTTTATTTTGTAATCATAATATGTTAATAACTATCGTATTTTTAATGTGCTAATAACCCTTAATATTTTTTTTCGAAACGTTATTCCGCATTAGATCGAATGAGATATCACCAATGTTTCTAGAAGCTGTCTATTTTGCACGTTTTTGAACTTGTTGACTAGACTACTGGTCCGAATAGAAAGATTCTTTTATCTGTTGGATAGTCATTTTCGAGTAATGCTATGTATAACATTACGCTACTATCAATAGGAGCAGAGTATGAATGAAGAATGTAACGAAAACGGGCAAATATATTCCTTTTCGAGAGCTGTCGTTGCGTGCGCTGACGAGCGCTGAAGTACGTGACTGCATGTGTCTATTTTTTAAGGTTGCGTCGTCATAACCTTTTATTTCTATTCTAATCACGGATAAACAACTTGTCACGTAATTTATAAATGTTAAGATATCCAAGCAGAGCTGGAACGGGCCGCTAGTCAAACATAGTGAAGAACACCCGACTAGTTATCCTTTCAAACAAAAGAAAATAAACGTATATTAACATTGGTTCATCTGTTCGGGAGCTAAGACGTCATAGAATAGACACACAAAGAGAGAGACACGTCAACGTAATAAGAGGCTGTCGCGCCGTGTTCGCGTGGGTGTCAGGTGTGGGGTGTGGGGTGTCAGGTGTGGGGTGTGGGGTGTGGGGTGTCGGGTGTCGGGTGTCGGGGTGCGGAGCGTACGGTGAGGAACTTGTGCAGCTCGACGTTGGAGCTGGGGTCCACCGACACCTCGAACAGCGGCTCGAACAGGTTGTCCAGAAACTCCTGGAAGTTCTTCAGCAGCTTGTTGATCCGGTAGATGTCGCTGTACAGGGGAGACACAACAATATAGTCAAGTAAACATTTACTTGCGTAGCATGGGTACAATGGTAGATATAACCGTCTCGGATAGGAGCCAGATAGCTGATATAATATACAAGTATTGTATCAGCTATCTGGCTCTCGTACTACAATAGACTACAAACAGGCCCGTGTCGAAAATTGGTGGGTCATTTGAACCATGAACCACCAGGAAACCTATGTAGAAAGATAGATAGATGGGTATTAAAATAAACTTAAACTATTTTCTAAAAAAAATAAACCGATTTCAAAACCACAAATAGGTAGTCAAAAGCAAAAATAAACTGATGTAATTATTATAAGCGCTACGCACTCATAAATATGCATATTTGAATTCGGCACCAGTCTAGTCAAAAACCTAGTAGACAGATACTATATTTTTTTAAATAAAGAGTGACGAGCCGAGCGTGACATGTGTCTGATGGTAAGCAACATGCCTGCCACATAACAGCACAATGACACTCAGCTATTGGAACATAAAGAGTTCAAATCATTACCTAGGACTGCACTGCGCTCGTCACCCAGAGATCTAAGATGTTATATCTCTAAGTATCTCCCTGTAATTTCACTATGTACGTAGTAAAGTAGTAAGTACTGTAGGCATAGGTAAGTAGTATCTATCTACTACCTGTTAGTGTTGGCTGGCACCGACTTCAAATATATGAGTGAGTAGCGCTTACAATATTATACTAACATCAGTTTATTTTTCACTTTTGAGTGCCTATTTGTGGTTTTGAAGTCGGTTTTATTATTTGTAGAAAATAGTTAATTTAATCCTTTTTAGTGCAAAACAAGGTTTCATTAATACATTTACACAATTTCGTGTTGACAGGATCGAGTTTCATAACTTTTGTGAAATCGACAACTACATCATCCAGACAAAATTGTAGGTAAGTTTAGTTTTTTCTCCATATTTCAAAAACCACAACACCGATTTCGTTAAAATTTATATGGGACCATTCGGGAAGCATAACCATCCGAACACAAAAAGAAATTTTAAAATCGGTTCGGGCGTTCGCGAGAAATCAGGTAACATACATACATAAAAAAAAGTGGTCGAATTGAAAACCTCCTCCTTTTTGGAAGTCGGTTAAAAATAATAACATTCAGCGGTATACCGTCACTTGTAAGCTGTCCAACTGACTGCAGGTGTGAAGATAGGGGTTGCAACCCTCGATATTTTCTTCTTGTCGCATAATTTTTGTACGGCGATGCGGAATAATGGATTAGAAGAGGTATTGAAACAAGGTACAACAGCGAGGTACTGCGAGTAATAGTACAAATGTCAATGTGTGGATATTTGGATGTTTGTTGCTCAATCACGTCGAAACGTTTGAATGGATCGGGCTGAAATTTGAAATACACATAGACAATAGTCTGGAAGAACACAGGTTTATTATCCCGAAAAAATGAAGGGAACAAGAACTACGCCGATGAAAATACCGGCGCGCTATCTTACAGTTGGCTAGGTAGTAGAGAGGTCCAGAGTCCAACCGCCATAAAAAACGTGTGGAAGTGACGGTTTTAGTTAGAGTAGAGTAGATTCGAAGATAATGAAGGGACCATTATCTTTGAATCTACTCTCAGATTTGTGCAGCTCAAGTGATTTTAATGTGTATTTTCATCATTTTTAACACGCTTTTATTAACTTGGTATGAATATGTACCTCCATGTAGGTATCGGAATCTTTGAACGTAATTTGCACCACTCTATAAACAAAACTTTGGAGTGGCTTGAAACTTTGCACACTCATTGAGAAACGATGACAATACAATGATTTGTTCAGTTTGTTCCATTAACCATTCATCCTCAGCACGTTCATCAGAATTAATAATTTTGTTTACATTTCATTTTCACGCACTGTAATATATTAGTGTCATATTGACTGATACTGACATATTTTATTATGCAGCCAGTAATTACGGTTCGTTACACGTAATCGATAGATTTTAAACACGCTTCCAACTAAAAAGTTTTCTTCCTTTTTGGTGAATCTTTTGGAAAAGAGTCAGTTTAACTATTGAATTATTTTATAGTCTATATCTGAAATTCAATACCTAACTAACGTGATAGATAAAGTTCTGTTATTTTAAAGCCACCATCTCATGTACGGCTAACAAGGGTTATATCGACCGAACAGACGAGGCACTGGCACGAGGCACTTTGACTGGTATCGTGGCTTAAGCCCGCCATACACGCTACGGCCTGCCGGAGAGGTCTACCTGTGCAGTTATGCCTGCGCAGGTAGACCGGAGTGTGTGTGGGAAGCCTGTAAAGGCGACCGGAGCAAGATCGAAAATCAATTCTGTTCGGTTGGACTGCGCAGGCATTACTGCACAGGTAGACCTCTCCGGCAGACCGTAGCGTGTATGGCAGGCGTTAGTTGGTAGTAGCTCTGCCTGCGAAGCCGAAGGTCGTGGGTTCGATACCCACCCAGTGCCTATATTTGTGTGATGAATTCAAATACTTGCACTGTGTCTGGGTGTTTCTATGTTTAATTAGTATATACTAGCTGAGACCCGCGGTTTCACCCGCGTCTATTTGGGGAAAATCCCTACTAAAATTTACATCGCTTTAAAAAGCTATGATCACTAAGAGAACTATAGAAAAATAACGAAGGAACGCTAGGTAAACGTACTGGGATATACTAAAACGTTTTATAAAGTAAAGTTATTTAAAAGTAGTTCTGTGTATATGACATTTTTAGTTTTTTATTTCTTACGGTAGAAGATCAAATTTATTATATCTGTTATCTGATGATCTTGATAACGCAACAGATACTTAAGTAGTTGTCCGTATAAAAAACCGTCTTTGCGTGAATCGATTCCTAGGCGCTTAAATGTTTGCCCCTGTGCTTTAGTAATAGTTACAGTAAACGACTCCTTAACGGGAAATTGTATTATTTTGAAATTAAAAAGCAAATGGTGCCGTTTTATGTGGAGGCAATGCATTATACCATTCCGCTTGAAGAGAATGGTTGATTTGTGTCAGATTCGACATGAGTGGTACCGACTAAAACCTTTGCCGTGGACACGGGTATGCTCTAGCACTCTTCTGCGAATCCGCCGCGGATAATGCACGCCGTGATCACCTCGGTAACCAACTGCCTCGTCGGTGCCAGATATCTTCACGTCTAGACACCCTTTGTATCAGGCGGTGGGACTAATGCCTACCATCATCCGGCTGAAGAGGACGGGGACAGCAGCTCACCGATATATCGGCACTCTTCATCCCCTACAGCCCCACCGCGTCCACCATCATACGCTAACGACCACGCAAGGCCGCAGTGGGCAAGGAGAGCGGCGCACCGTTATATCGGTATTCCTCTTCAGCCGGGGTATTTCTTCTACGGCCACGGTTCATCGCGGCACGTCTCAGTCGCGCCAGCATCGTCTACGGCGCGCAACTCCCCCCTGACCGAATTGCTTGGACCGCAAGCTTTGGAGCCCCTGGTCACGCATTGACATAGTGGGATATGTCGGGATCAATATTACGTACGGATATAGCAACCTTACCGATCAAACCCCATACCTACGACAGGTTTTTCCAGCCGTGGGTTGGCAGCAGTCTCGGGACCGCTATCGCATTCGACTGTGACTCAATCTGCCATTGCCGCCGCCTTTTGCGGGGACACCTCATGGGAGACGTCCGAACCACCGCATTTGGTTCTAGTGATGCATTAAAAACCAGCGACGCGTCACGACCTCGGGAAACCATATCCCTAGGTGCGATGCCGGACCGCCCTAAGCGTCCGACACCCCAGACCCTCCGGTGGAAACTAGATGCGAGTCAAGTGCGCCTTTAAGATCGCTCCCATGTCCACTTTCACGTCATTGGATGAGTGACTGGTAATGGCCTCCTCTCGCTTCTCCAATTCACATGACCTCTCATTGTTGAGCGTCTTGGCTAAGATCGTCGAGTGCGAGAAGTTCGCCCTCAGGACCGCGGCTACCACGGCGACCACGTGTCCTAATAAAGTGGTCTATTATTTGTTTACGGAGTTGTTTAAAACTACGATATATCCTAAAATATTCATTAAAATCAAAAAACATCACGGGCTTTTGTTCAAAATTACATATTTGTGATAAATAATGTATTTGTTCAGATACATATTAACACCATGTTTATAAAACAACAACAATGCATTCTTCTCTCCTTCTTTTTTCTTATGGCTTCCATTCGGCAATAGAAGGTAGGTACGTATCACCGCAATTTTGCCGACGTCCAACGTTTGAACACTGAGAACATTATTCTATACGCACAGATTACAGAAATAAAACAGCATATTTTAAAACAAAACTTAAAATCACACGGGACGCCCGTACAACACGGAAGTCCATTTCGTACTGACTGGAGTTTGTATTTGCTTCAGCGTTTGTATTTGCTTTGTCTGCTTCAGGTTCTCTGTTCTGCGCGTTCCATCTGGTTTTATTTCTGTAATCTGTGTCTATATGTTAATCATTGTAGTATGATTCTTCATTCAGGTGATCAGTCTTCTATAGATAATCTTGAGCTTGATTATCGAAAACAGCTTTGGTGTAAAATCGAGGCAGCATGGTTCTTTCTTTAAGTACTTCTAATGTACGATTGTATGTGAATAGTTATATTGGTGTAGAGAATTTCATATAAACAATATTACACAATATAAGATTAGAGATATTTTTAATTTACACGTAAAAATGTAACAATGCATTTTTGCAACTTTGTTTACATAAAATGACGCAACCTTTAAATCTGTGACACGTGTCTTCAAAAGTCTGTGACACGTGCTGTCACAGACTTCAGTCCACGCCAAGGAGAATGGCACACGCAGCTAAAGCTCTCAAAGAGAAATATTTTTCCCCGTTTTCGTTACATTGTTCAACCCACCCCTTTCTCCGCAATAAAAAGTAGCCTATGCTGTATCTCGGAGTCTAGTCTATATGTATACCAAATTTCATCAAAATCGGTTCACTGGTTTAGACGGGAAAGCCCAGCAGACAGACAGACAGACAGACAGACAGAGTTACTTTCGCATTTATAATATTATATAATAATATAATATAATATAATATAGTAAAGAAGTAAGGATGTATGTAAAACTATGTAAGTATTATATAAGCTATCTGGCCGCCATCATACAAGCTTTGCTTAGTTTGAGGTCAGATGGTGTTGTGTGTGAATTGTCCACCAATATTTTATTTATTTAAAACAAACTGAGCGAGGGTAGACAGCAGCCACTCACTAGAGCCAGGGAACCTGTATGAGCCAGCGCACGGAGCGAGGGTAGACAGCAGCCACTCACTAGAGCCGGGGAACCTGTATGAGCCAGCGCACGGAGCGAGGGTAGACAGCAGCCACTCACTAGAGCCAGGGAACCTGTATGAGCCAGCGCACGGAGCGAGGGTAGACAGCAGCCACTCACTAGAGCCGGGGAACCTGTATGAGCCAGCGCACGGAGCGAGGGTAGACAGCAGCCACTCACTAGAGCCAGGGAACCTGTATGAGCCAGCGCACGGAGCGAGGGTAGACAGCAGCCACTCACTAGAGCCGGGGAACCTGTATGAGCCAGCGCACGGAGCGAGGGTAGACAGCAGCCACTCACTAGAGCCGGGGAACCTGTATGAGTCAGCGCACGGAGCGAGGGTAGACAGCAGCCACTCACTAGAGCCAGGGAACCTGTATGAGCCAGCGCACGGAGCGAGGGTAGACAGCAGCCACTCACTAGAGCCAGGGAACCTGTATGAGCCAGCGCACGGAGCGAGGGTAGACAGCAGCCACTCACTAGAGCCGGGGAACCTGTATGAGCCAGCGCACGGAGCGAGGGTAGACAGCAGCCACTCACTAAAGCCGGGGGAGTTGTATGAGCCAGCGCACGGAGCGAGGGTAGACAGCAGCCACTCACTAGAGCCGGGGAACCTGTATGAGCCAGCGCACGGAGCGAGGGTAGACAGCAGCCACTCACTAGAGCCGGAGGAGTTGTATGAGCCAGCGCACGGAGCGAGGATAGACAGCAGCCACTCACTAGAGCCGGGGAACCTGTATGAGCCAGCGCACGGAGCGAGGGTAGACAGCAGCCACTCACTAGAGCCGGGGAACCTGTATGAGCCAGCGCACGGAGCGAGGGTAGACAGCAGCCACTCACTAGAGCCGGGGAACCTGTATGAGCCAGCGCACATGCGCCGAGTGCACGTCGTTGAGCAACGCCCAGGAGGCCAGCTTGCTCCACTCGGTGCTGCTCTTGCAGTAGATGGAGATCCGCGGCTCCGCGTACGTGTATCGGTTCTCCTCCAGACCCGCCATCACCTCCTGAAATGTACAATACCTCATAAGCCTTTCCTCATAAGCAGTTCACTAAATGTTCCCACTTTTAAGACTCGGGCCCTTCTCTCGCAAGGAGACACTCAAGGCCATACTCCAAGATGCTGGCCCAGTGCGGGTTGGTGGATGACACATGATCTGGAAAGATTCTAGGTACATGTCGGTTTCCTCACGATGCTTTCCTTCACCATTTTAAGGTAGCGGTTAGCGCACGTGACTTCGAAAAGGGTGCGGGTGGGATTTGAATCCGAATCGGCAGTCGCCGTTCTCCCGATTAGAACAACCGTAACTTACAATACGGTTCACCAATCCCACTAATATCAGAAATGTGAAAGTTTCGCAGTAGATATGTAGCTCTCTACAACGCTCTAGACGCTCGATCATATTCTCTCTCAGTGGCTGAGTTTGTGGCAAGAACCGGCGCGCGGCATTTTATTTCATAGCCATCTCCGTAATCTATATGCTTTAACACAAACCAAGGTTTATTACGAGTATCAATTAAGAATAAGTATGAGACGATTTATTTAGTGAAAGTTAACTGCTTTCTTTTCATCTAAGTGTAGTGTTTTTGTGAGACCCTAATTAGGTGTATGAAGACTAGATGTTTTTTGAAAATAATACATCGTAGGTTTCTGTCACCGTTAATGGACAGAGATGGGTGATATCAATAGTATTTATAAATAGCACAATAAGATATTTGGTTACTGTCTAATGGATCTTTTGTCCTATTGAACCGTTGCCCGTATATAAGGGTGTAAAAACCAAAACTGAAATCAGTACCTCATCAGATACCAAGTTTATAGACTAGTAACGCCATGGTAAGTACAAACGTTTTTATTTATAATTACTAAAGCTGGGTAAAAGCCACTTTTTCCTCTTTTCAAGTAGGTGTTTAATGTTTTTCATTATGGTTCAGTTTCTCAGGCCATTTAAACCTGACCCGGTAGCGGGTTAGGTTTTCGGGTCAGGTTAGGAATAAACCATTTAATCTGGTTTCATTAACTCTTGGAATAGATAAAGCTATTTTATAGAATAGAAAAAAATGTCACCACGGCTAGAATGTTTTGCTTGAATTTTGCAATCCTATGGTCGTAGGATCGAATCCCGAGTGCACCTCTTGTATTTTTCCTAAGTGTAGATGAACTAGTTTGTTATTACCAATGGCTTATAAGTGAAGGGAGAAGGCGGCGAATGCACAGTGGAGACTTGCCCCTTCCTTTAGTTTTGGTAACTACTTGCAAAATACACCTCTTCCTAGTGCACAGTAATCGGCTTCCCGATACATACCAGGGAGTCAGCGTATCCAGGTTAATCGTTATCATCATCAGCCTATCTTAGTCCACTGCTGGCCATAGGTCTCTCACATGATTCGTCACTCAGCCTTCTCCTCCATCCATTTCTTGAAGTCTTCCGTATATCGTCACTTCGCCTAGTCTCAGGGTGTCTGACACTACGTTTGCCGATTCACGGTCTCCATTCAAGGACACGTCAGCGTTGTAGACTATGGCCTAGTGAGAGAAGATTTTGAGTCCTAACAGTGGAAAAAGTGGGTTTATGCCTTGTTATTCTTATGCAGATCTTCAACTTTAACTTTGT
Source organism: Ectropis crepuscularia (assembly GCA_963693475.1). Lineage (NCBI taxonomy): Eukaryota > Metazoa > Arthropoda > Insecta > Lepidoptera > Geometridae > Ectropis > Ectropis crepuscularia. The sequence continues at coordinate 42,616,170 of OY856338.1, forward strand.
TTCAGGCCATCATCAGACCAGTTGTTATAGCCGTAATATGTTTCGGACTGTTATTTGAGTATACAATGTTGCCAAAAGCGGTGGCATTGAATTTCAACAGAAATAGAATGGACGATCAAAGAGTACATAAAATAAGTAATGATATGCTGCAAAGTGCCAGAGATCAAGAGAACTTTCTAAGAAGAATGGCTGTTTATGGCCCAGAGATTGAACCGGAACAGCAGGCTGTCATCAGGGACGAAGGGATCGATGAAGATATGGATTACTTTTTTGAAACATTGACTAAGAAGGGGGGAAGTGTCAGCAAGTTCGAAAATGTAAGTGTGATGCATCTTTACTATTTTGGAAATTATATTTTATACCTTTTTATTACCTTCCACCATGCACCCATCCTATCCTACGATTTTTATTTGCGTAGGGATTCTGAACCCAGTCGGAGTGATCTCGACACGGAATCAAACCTCTCCGTATTCGTCTTTTTTAGTTTGTTATGTTGTTTAGAATGACAGAGACAAGAATTGTCATTGCGAAATTGAGATCTAAAGACCCTGACCTCATCGCGTGCGACTGCATCCAGTTTGGCACTATAAGTGCCAACATATAAAATAAACGGGGTATTAAATCATGATTTAGTTGGTTAGAATGTAAAACGACCATGTTAGTTTCGTATCAAGGGATTTAATTACAAGCGCCATGCGAATTCAGCATTGACGATTGTTGGGGCATGGAACCGATTTTAGTTATTTTACATTTAGTGCAGTTTTTGGAACCGGCGCGCCACGACCGGGACGACCCGGTGCATCCGAACATAACTCAAACCTCAGACACTTTTCACCTACAAATCCTACAATCTTCGTCCTTAATGAGCTATTGAAACCTTAGCTTTCATGGTAAACCTCATTTCGTATAATTTTGTATTAATTTAATAAATATTTAATTTACATTACAGCAAGCTTTACCGGGCTATTCTTGCGAGTACATGGTGAGTTATATCTTAATGGTTAACAGTAATGTAGGTACTTCCGACACTGTCAACATTTTATCCGTCTATGCAAGTATTAAGTTGTGGGTTTACATATTTAGTTTTGTTTTCAAACAAAAACGAATCTTTCCAGGTTTATTAGATGTAACGTAGTTAACTCATAATATTGTTTCCATTATTTGTGGACTAATGAGAACAGTATTTATCATTTGAAAAATTCACAAAAAAATATCAAAATCAGTTCAGCTCTTTGATTTGTTAATTTAAAATCGTTGTTAGGGTTCCGTACCCGAAGGGTAAAAACGGAACCCCATTACTGCTACTTGGCTGTCCGTCCGTCCGTCCGTCCGTCTGTCACCAGGCTGTATTTCAAGAACGGTGACAGCTAGACAGTTGAAATGTTCACAGATGATGTACTTCTATTGCCACTATAACAACAAATACTAATAATAAAATAAAATAAATATTTAAGGGAGGCTCCCATACAACGAACTTCTTGATTTTTTACCGTTTCTAGCTCGATAAGTCCGTCCCAAGCAAACTAGATGGCGCCACTAGAAGACTAAAACGCGCGATCAAATTCGTTGTTAGAACCTCGTAAAATTAAAATTTTAGTAAAGATTTTTGGATGAATGTTTATGTATACGGAATTCGGATTAACGCCAAAGAGGTTTTCGCCGTTTATTTGCTAATGGTACGGAACTCTTCGTGCGGGAGTCCCACTCGCAATTGGCCGGTTTTATTTTTATATTTCAGAATAAAATATTGACTGTTGTGTTTCAGATCGTCGTGGAAGACTACGGAGCTGAGGTGTTTCCAAGGAAAGTGAACGAAAAAAAATGTAGAAGCGATCAAAGTAGCACTTGTCCTCCCCCTTTTGAATGCCAGGAGATGTTATACGAAGTAAGAACTTGTTTTAAGATAATTATTTTGTTTCCTGTGCAGGATATCGCCAAACATTTGCGAAACAAGAAAAAAATCAAAACTTAGATTTACTCCCGACTACCTTGGATTTGAAATTTGTTATACCTAGTATTTTACTACTCAAAACCATTCATTTGATATCTATATTGATGGAGGTTGGGAATTTTTTTTTCCTCAATTTTGTGGAGGTGGCCATTTTCAATCAATATCAACCAAACATAGCTGAGAACAATCGCACGGAAACTGGTTTTCAAATGAAAAAAACCGCATCGAAATCGGTCCATGCGTTTGGGAGATGCGGTGCCACAAACAGACACACACACTGCGAGACAGACATCGATGTTAAACTTATCCCTCAACTTAACAACTTAACTTAACCCCTCTTTTTGGTCAGGGGTGTATAAAAATAGTAGCGTCTGCGTTGACGTCCCTTAAACTAGCAAAGTAATATCGGTAGACAGTAGACATTTTTTCACACAACACTTTCTAGACCCTTCCAATAAAACTTAAAAAAAAAAACTAAAATAAGTAGGTACCAACGCGCGAAAATTTATATTCGAATCGATCGGGGATTTGTTTTGGCCCGCTATGGCACGCTATCAAATGTTACCTCAACAAAATTGTGTTCGACACCCCTACCGCAAACTCAGCAAAGCACTTTACAAAGCACTGTACTTTGGGATAGCTGATAGCTTTTTGAATACAGATTCGAGCATGTCTGATTAAAATTAATGAAGTATTATTAGACGCCAGCATCATCAGCGTGACTCCGTCGTGACAGATTTATAAAGTAGCGTTCCTTGCACCTCTGCATTTTTTACGGGCAAGTCTTTGTGCTGTAATACGAGTTAATATCTTACAACGTGCTGGAGTAACACACATTTATAAACTTTGGCGTATTCAGAACGCAAGTATACCTGTATTGTAAACATTAGGTAGGTATTATATCTATAGGACTTAAACACGATCTGAACTATCATTTTTTTTTTTAATTTCTTCAATCTTCGTGAGCACAGTGGCCGCGGTTGTAACAAGGTGAAATTAAATAATAATTTGGATCGTGGTTAAGTCCTGTGAAATATAAACAATATTTATGTGTTCAAATCGCAAAAGTTTATAAACAATATTAGCTAATATATCACTGTTAAAAATAGTTCTCAAATTCACCAAAGGGGTTGGCAATTTTTTATTTTTCTATGAAAATGAAACATTGTCGCTACCGTTAGCGAAATTTACTCGTATATTTGACAGGTGTACTTGCGTTCTGAATACGCTTCCTTCGTAAAATGTTAGACTAGTCTTATTTAGTATTAGTACCTACTAAATGGTATGGTAACCTAACTTTGGAAAATAGCAACATTGTGAAAATATTTTGAAGTGAAAACTTCTTTAGGCGCGCCTAGACAGATTTTTCGTGGGCTGTGAAATGGATTCTATCGTCACGCTCGGGTATGATAAGAAAACTTTAAAAGGGCGTGGCCTGCCCATCATGGCATGGCCATCTAGAAATGTGTCAGCCAATGGGAAATGCTGGTACATTTCTAGATGGTCATGCCATGATGACTAGGCCACACCCTCCGGTTACACCCGTGTAGTTGCCAAAGTTAGCTATCAAATTCTGAGTTATAAGTTTTTACTTCTATCGGCAGTTCCTATGACTGCCAATTTTTTTATTTTAAATTTTAAATGTACTAGTTAGTTTTACTAAGGTATTTAACTCCTGTGGAAAGATCTAAGGACGATAATAAGATAAAAAATGCTTTGTTATTTTGTTCCAGGTACCATTTTTAAGAAAGACACCTAAGAATGAGAACGAGTCAGTGTTGAAGAATATAGAAATGTTTTCAGGTTTAGTTCCAAGTCGTTTACAATTGAATTGGTACGCCGAGTACAGGAATGTCAGTGTTGGCTGCCGGTGTTCAAAAATATACACTAGCGCAGAGTAAAATGTACCGCGAACTTCGATTACTATATCAATGATTTTTACGATGTATAAAATACTTAGGTATCTATATTCTTATACCTAAGTCCCGTAATACCCGTGCGTGTTTATATTCGATTCGAAATATTTGAATAAAGGATAATATTTATTGCAAATTATTTATGTTATTCTTTTAACATATCTACTTCCCTGGGTGCATAATTTTTTAAAACATCACTCTGTTCCGATTTGAAGGGCAACGTTTCCAGTGTAATTAAGTACAGGGCATAGAGATAAAACCTCTTATCGTCCTTCCCCAGACGCCATTACGAATACACTTTAATTAATTTCAAATCCAAGATGGCTGCAGCCGTTATAATTTATGTCGTTTTTTTGGAACGAAGTTTCTTACGGCAGTGTTGAAGGAGATGGGACCGCAGGGGGCGTGGGGCTCGCTCTCGTGCAGCTTCATGTTAGCCCTAGTTTTGATGGCGAGTACCGACTCGTATGTCAGGACCTGTGCTTCGAGGACGGTAACTAAGGTTTTTTAGACTTAAGTAAGACGGTAAGTCAATTTGTATTTGTTAGCGTGTCCCGATGCCTGACCCGTAACACTGGTTTGTCACAGTCTCCTTCTCCTCTTGAGTAGTCACTAAGAGGAGGGTGTTGATTTTGGTGCTGGGTATTTGGGCTCCCTTATACCGTCTCTGTTCTAGGGACTTGTTACACGTGGTACTGAGGAGCACACACCTGAGTATATTATGTCCTGTCATCATTCAGAAATTACTACGATTTATTCGTAAACAACAACCATCAATCCGGCCCCACATCGCGTTCATTGGTCAACCGTCACCGCGCGCTCATTGGTCTTGACCAATGAGCGCGCGGTGAAACAGCGCACCGGCGTTCCTCGATTCCACATAACACATTTCCGTCTAAATTAAATCATCAATCAAATCAGCAACCGAGATGAAACACAATGATGTTACACCATAAACATAAACGTCACCTGTCTCAACAGAATAACACTCAAGCTAGCTCACCTTGATTAGTCTAGCGAAGTAGGTCCCGTTCATGTAGTTGTCGGTCTTGAGGAAGACCTCTCGCAGCCTGCTCTCGCCGACCGGGTTGTACTTCGCGTTGAACTTGTCGAAGCGATGGAACGTGTTGCGGTCCTGTGAGCGACCGGAACGACACATTAGACCCTGGGCTCACAGACAAGCTAGAGCACTGTCTCCGTAGAGACATGGGGTTCACTAAGTCACTATGTATCTTCTATCGGTTTCAATTTCGGGAATGTTCTGAAGAGCTTTGATCTAATACTAGTGTGGATTTTTTCTACTGCACAGCCATGATAGCCTGTCACCGACAAAAAGCTCAGACCAATATCCTACCAAAGTGTAAATGTGAAACCGCCGGACGGTTACACATTTACATTACATTTAAATTTACACTGATAATTTGTACCGTGAACCAGCAGTCTATAGAATTAATTTCCTCCGTAGATATTCCTATATATATATTCATAAGGATAATTTTAAAAATAATGTTATTAAACTTATACCTCTGCGCGCTGGCATAACGTCGACAGCATCTCTGATTTTGCAGATGTTACATTAAACAATGCCAAAGCGCACGTTCATAACAGCGTATCGCAAGAGTTGCCTATCTCCTGTCCGTGCAAGTGCTTGGTGATAGCACAGTATGACAAACTTGACAGTAGTTCGACGAAGCCATATAGACGGGGCAATCGTGCGGGACGTGCGGCGTGAGACCCGAGACGTGCGGCGTGAGACCCGAGACGTGCGGCGTGAGACCCGAGACGTGCAGCGTGAGACCCGAGACGCGCGCTCCCAAGCTGCGAACGTGCGAACACGACCGTGTTAGTAGTTTGGGAGCCTGAAGAATCGTTTGCTGACGATGATGACGAACGAAAAACGTTTTTCACATGTTTTGATTTTGTTTTATTCAAAGCTATTGTTAATAATAATCATTTTTTGTTCGTTTCAGTCCTACACGCGTCTCTCGTCGGCATTCCTCGCAAGTTCGCATCGTCGTACTGGTAATGGTGTAGAGCGTGGTGATCATCGATATAAATCAAAAGATGTGCCCTGAGCACCTTGAAATTGTTAATAAATTGCGTCTCTGTGTGAAGCGTGAGTGATTTACAACTACCAATCTACTCGACCTTTAGAACCACTAGCGACGAGGTATGTTGCGGTTCTACTTATTTCGGCTGTTGACAACGAACAGCGATAGGTATAAGCGTTCGGTGTTCACCGCTTCCTACAATCGACTAAAACGGAAGGAGTCACTTTTTCCAACGATAACACAATTCCGTGCGCTTGAAGTTTGTGAGGGCACATCAATTGAAGGATATAGGAGGAGGAATAGGTGGTGATAGTAACCGCATGCATGTCGAGCGTGTCGACGGTGAGGTCGTAGGCGTCGATGCGCAGGTCCTCGAAGACAGCGCACAGCGTCATGGGCTGGCCGGCGGCCGAGCGCGCCACCACGTCGTCGGGGCTCTGGCGCAGCGTGCGCTTGATGAACCGCAGCAGGTGCTTCTGGTCCATGCACGACGCGGCGTGGATGTGCGTGTCCACCTTCCTGCACACCGCAAACACTTACTACCTTCTCTCAATCTACCAACACCCGTATTCTGTTTTCCTGGTACACGACATACACTACCGTATCTCAATCTACCAACACCCGTATTCTGTTTTCCTGGTACACGACATACACTACCGTATCTCAATCTACCAACACCCTTATTCTGTTTTCCTGGTACACGACATACACTACCGTATCTCAATCTACCAACACCCGTATTCTGTTTTCCTGGTACACGACATACACTACCGTATCTCAATCTACCAACACCCTTATTCTGTTTTCCTGGTACACGACATACACTACCGTATCTCAATCTACCAACACCCGTATTCTGTTTTCCTGGTACACGACATACACTACCGTATCTCAATCTACCAACACCCTTATTCTGTTTTCCTGGTACACGACATACACTACCGTATCTCAATCTACCAACACCCTTATTCTGTTTTCCTGGTACACGACATACACTACCGTATCTCAATCTACCAACACCCTTATTCTGTTTTCCTGGTACACGACATACACTACCGTATCTCAATCTACCAACACCCGTATTCTGTTTTCCTGGTACACGACATACACTACCGTATCTCAATCTACCAACACCCGTATTCTGTTTTCCTGGTACACGACATACACTACCGTATCTCAATCTACCAACACCCTTATTCTGTTTTCCTGGTACACGACATACACTACCGTATCTCAATCTACCAACACCCTTATTCTGTTTTCCTGGTACACGACATACACTACCGTATCTCAATCTACCAACACCCGTATTCTGTTTTCCTGGTACACGACATACACTACCGTATCTCAATCTACCAACACCCGTATTCTGTTTTCCTGGTTCACGACATACACTACCGTATCTCAATCTACCAACACCCTTATTCTGTTTTCCTGGTTCACGACATACACTACCGTATCTCAATCTACCAACACCCGTATTCTGTTTTCCTGGTTCACGACATACACTACCGTATCTCAATCTACCAACACCCGTATTCTGTTTTCCTGGTTCACGACATACACTACCGTATCTCAATCTACCCTACACCCTTATTCTGTTTTCCTGGTTCACGACATACACTACCGTATCTCAATCTACCAACACCCGTATTCTGTTTTCCTGGTTCACGACATACACTACCGTATCTCAATCTACCAACACCCGTATTCTGTTTTCCTGGTTCACGACATACACTACCGTATCTCAATCTACCAACACCCGTATTCTGTTTTCCTGGTTCACGACATACACTACCGTATCTCAATCTACCAACACCCTTATTCTGTTTTCCTGGTTCACGACATACACTACCGTATCTCAATCTACCAACACCCGTATTCTGTTTTCCTGGTTCACGACATACACTACCGTATCTCAATCTACCAACACCCGTATTCTGTTTTCCTGGTTCACGACATACACTACCGTATCTCAATCTACCAACACCCGTATTCTGTTTTCCTGGTTCACGACATACACTACCGTATCTCAATCTACCAACACCCGTATTCTGTTTTCCTGGTACACGACATACACTACCGTATCTCAATCTACCAACACCCGTATTCTGTTTTCCTGGTTCACGACATACACTACCGTATCTCAATCTACCAACACCCGTATTCTGTTTTCCTGGTACACGACATACACTACCGTATCTCAATCTACCAACACCCGTATTCTGTTTTCCTGGTTCACGACATACACTACCGTATCTCAATCTACCAACACCCGTATTCTGTTTTCCTGGTTCACGACATACACTACCGTATCTCAATCTACCAACACCCTTATTCTGCGCGAGCTCGTGGAACTCATTGAACAGCGCGTGCATCTGTGTGGAGGTGTGTGGCGGTGTTTGGGGTGTGTGGGGGTGTGTGGGGGTGTGTAGGGGTGTGTGGGGGTGTGTAGGGGTGTGTGGGGGTGCACCTGATGTTGTAGAAGTCGCGGTGCGGCACGGCCTTCTGCAGCGCGAGCTCGTGGAACTAGTCGAGCAGCGCGTGCATCTGTGTGGGGGTGTGTGGAGGTGTGTGGGGGTGTGTGGGGGTGCACCTGATGTTGTAGAAGTCGCGGTGCGGCACGGCCTTCTGCAGCGCGAGCTCGTGGAACTCGTTGAGCAGTGCGTGCATCTGTGTGGGAGTGTGTGGAGGTGTGTGGGGGTGTGTGGGGGTGTGTGGGGGTGCACCTGATGTTGTAGAAGTCGCGGTGCGGCACGGCCTTCTGCAGCGCGAGCTCGTGGAACTCGTTGAGCAGTGCGTGCATCTGTGTGGGAGTGTGTGGAGGTGTGTGGGGGTGTGTGGGGGTGTGTGGGGGTGTGTGGGGGTGCACCTGATGTTGTAGAAGTCGCGGTGCGGCACGGCCTTCTGCAGCGCGAGCTCGTGGAACTCGTTGAGCAGCGCGTGCATCTGGAACTTGGACGACAGGTACGACAGCCGCCGGAAGCAGAACGACTTGCTGCGGGACCACACGACCTCAACACAACACCGATCATTTATGTCCACATTCTGACTGTACCCCGACCGTCTTGCATTTGAAACCCCCCCACCCCCCCCCCTTTTCAAATCTAAAACGGTCGAGGTGTTATTAGTAGGTACTAACCGTGCAAAGCAAAGTGATTCATGGAACGTTTCATTAGACATACAATTGAAAAAAAAAGTTATATTATTAGCAAACATTTTCCGAACTCCGTAAACATAGACTTTCACAGTTTCCTCAGTCGGGCTTTCATATATAAAAGTTTTGTTAAAATTTTGATTTTATCTTATGATTATAAAGACGACGTCGATAGCGCGTTTTATTTTTACTAGTGGCGCCATCTAGTTTGCTTGGGACTAATCAAGCAAGAAACGGTAATAGAAGCGGCCAAGTGCGAGTTGGACTCGCCCATGAAGGGTTCCGTAGCAGCAAATAACATAATAAATACATTTTTGTAGTTCGGTGTAATTTTGATCGATGTTTTAATAATAATGTATTACCGACGTACCAAAATAAAACGAATCATCAGATCGAGTTCGATTCAAACTAATTTTCGTTGGAAGTGTACATCGAAATAGTTCGATAATAGTTAGTTTCAACAGTGTAGTTCTCATAGTTTCGGCGAAAAGTGGCTGTGATATACGGACGGACAGACAGACAGACATGAAGAATCTATAAGGGTTCCGTTTTTAAGTTTTATGGAACCCTAAAAATCTAGTTGATTGTATGGGAGGCCCCTTAAATATTTTTTTATTTTTTTGTTAGAATTTGTTGTTATAATGGCAAAAGAAATACATTATCTGTGAAAATTTCAACTGTCTAGCTATCACCGTTCTTGAAATACAGCCTGGTGACAGACGGACGGACGGACAGCCATATTAAGGTCCATGCCGTTTCATGGCGGGCCCACGGATGATTGTATACGTCAACTTATAAATCAGTTTTTGAAAGGAGTTTTTCGCGCAAGTGCGAAAAACTAATTTAATGTCAGCCAGTAGAACATGTAATTAAAGAGAGGTAGTATATTGAATTTGAATAATTGCATGATAAGACTTCTTACATTATTGCAGCAAATACATAATATTAGTTGCAGATAAAGTAATCATAGATACTTAAATAACTATTTGAGTACTTTGTCACATCCTTATGGTGGTATGGTTTGGGACCCACCCTACCACCAGGGGTAGGGCTAGTATGGTGGGTCCGCCATGGTGCTGACGCGAGGAACAGCGATACAGTGTAGGACGAGTAAGAGAGAGACAGCGACAGCGTGTAGGACGAGTAAGAGAGAGACAGCGACACAGTGTAGGACGAGTGAGAGAGAGACAGCGACACAGTGTAGGGTGAGTGAGCGAGAGACAGCCACACAGTGTAAGACGAGTAAGAGAGAAATAGCGACACAGTGTAGGACGAGTAAGAGAGAGACAGCGACACAGTGTAGGACGAGTGAGAGAGCTCCCAGCGACACAGTGTAGGACGAGTGAGAGAGCTCACAGCGACACAGTGTAGGACGAGTGAGAGAGCTCACAGCGACACAGTGTAGGACGAGTGAGAGAGCTCACAGCGACACAGTGTAGGACGAGTGAGAGAGAGAGAGACAGAGAGAGCTCACAGCGGGCCGTCGTTGATCATGTCCTGCACGCGCGCCAGGTCGTCCACGTAGCGCGCGAAGCTGACGCCGGCGTAGAGCGGGCGCGGCGCGGCGGCGTCGGCGTCGGCGGCGGAGCGGAACAGTTCCACCACGCCGCGCCGCCAGCGCCGCACGTAGCGCCGGTCCGGCGGCAGCGAGCTCGCCCACGGGTCCGCCTGCTTCTGTCCGCGCCCTCACACACACCACACTTATACACTATAGGCCCGTCTACTACATCCATCGGTCATTTCAACCACCACGAAACCTATGAAGAAAGATAGAAGAGCATAGAATAATAACATTCAGCACCATGCCGTCACTTGTAAGCTGTCCAACTGACTGCAGGTGAAGAGAGGGGGTTGTGATTGTCCTCCTTGTCCCATGATTTTTGTTCGGCGTTGCGGAATAATGGATTAGAAGAAGTATTGAAACTGTATGAAACCAATTTCGTAAAAATCAAATGCCCAAATTTACCCTGAAAATTGCCCGGAAAATCAAAACATTTTCCGACACTAATATAAAAAAATATATATTACAGTTTTAATATCTCATTCAATTCATTATTCGGCAACGCCGTACAAAAATCATGCGACAAGGGGAAAATATCGAGTGTTACAACCCCCTATCTTCACCTGTTAAGTAACCTAAGTTGGGCAGCTTACAAGTGACGGCATAGTGCTGAATCTTATTATTTTTCAACCTTGTATCTTTTTACGTATGTAGGTTTCCTGGTGGTTCAAATAAACCGGACCTGTGGTCTATTAAAACACGGTGACATTATCTGTGGACCTCGCTCGAATGCGTCGCCCTTAACCACACCGCGCTCGCCCTATCCCATCACCCCATCAGTAAGTAGTTAAGTACGGCTAGCATCTTCGTTACCGATACGCCCGTCAGCGACTGTGGGGACGTCACCGAGGGATGTCCACAGATACTGTGACCGTGTTATACTTAATGTGGCGGATGTTACACGAAACACGCATTTTACATTCAAATAGGCATGCTTTATTAACATTACAGCAGAGTAAGAATGCTACATTTTTGAAGTGAAAACTTCTTTAGGCGCGCCTAGACAAATTTTTCGTGTGGGGTAAATTGGATTCTACCGTCACGCTCGGGTATGAAAAGAAATCTTCGGGTAAACTCGGGACCTTAGCGATTAGGCATCTAGAAATGCGTCAGCCAATGGGAAATGCTGAAAGGGCGTAGCCTCGCCATCATGGCATGGACATCTAGAAATGAGTGAGCCAATGGGAAATGCTAACGCATTTCTAGATGGCCACGCCATGATGGCGAGGCCACGCCCTGTGGTTACACCCGTGTAGTTTCCAAAGTAAGCTATCAAATTCTGAGGTTTTTTTTTTTTTTTTTTTTTTTTACCTTTTATAGGTTTACACTTGACCGCCATCTCGCCTGATGTAAAGCGTCGATGCGGTCTACGATGAAGCGTGTTTACCTAGAAAAAACCGATTCACTCTCGATTTGAAGACACAAAGATTGTAACCATCGGGGAAAACCCACTCAGGCAACGTATTCCACAGCCTAGACGTTCTTATCACAAAAGTAGAGTCAAATCTCTTCGTTCGTGTCTTTGGAACATCAACCATGAAACGATGTCGCTTTTTCGAGCTACGAGCATTCCGATAGAAAAAAGGACAAGGTGGTATTAGATCATGTAAATCAGTCGCACACTCTCCGAAGTATAAGTTTTCACTTCTATCGGCAGTTCGTATGACTGCCAATTTTTTTTTTAATGTTCTTTCAATAGCTGGCGGGGCCTCCACTACTTAACTGACAATAGGGTTACCGCTAAAAACGCAGAAACCAAAAGAACCTAACCTTTTTTATGTGGGGGAATTTATGTATCTCCTACATTTACTTATCCCCACCATGTAGGGACATGGTGAGGTATGTCGGGCTCGACACCATGACGACGACAGACATGGTGCACCTACCGACTAAAACCCCCACAGATTTCTCCTGCATGGCCAGGGGTCAGAGTCGCGAGGTCACTCTTCGCATTCCCGTCAAATACCCTGATCCTTGCCACCGTTCTTACGGAACCGCCTCGTGAGGAGCGTTAGTAATTAGTACCCCCGCATTTAGCTCTAGTGACGCGCCGGAAATCAGCGGCGCGTTACCTCCTCGAAGGCCTATCCCTAGACAGAGTGCCGGACGGCCCTAAACGTCCGACGCCCTAGACACACCAGTGAAGACGGGATGCGAGGCCAGAGTGGCAATCTCCAGGCTCGCCCACGTGTCCGCCTCAGTGGAGGAGCGAGAAGCTTCCAACTCTCACTCATCTAACTCACACGACCTCTCACTGTCGAGGATCACGGCGAAGATGCTCGGCAGCGAGAGGTCCGCCATCACCTCCGTGGCTAGGGATAACCGCGGCCCTTTTCCTCCACTGACCACTCAGAGTGCTCGTGGAGGAACCTCATCTGGAAGACTTAAGAATTTTAGTTGGCCGATATGTCAGCCGAGTAACCTTCCCAAGAAGTTCCCAGCCCCGGTCGGGATCTGCCATCACACAACCAAATGCCACCGAGGCAATTAAGTTGTTGTGTGATGCCAGGTGCACCACGTGGAGGTTCCCGAGCCACGCACCCCAAATAACCTAACCTGACTTAACCGTATCATACTACCTACTTTAATGTGGACAAGGACGCTATCATCACTACTATATACAACAGAGACAGTGGCTGAACTGAGGGAAAGGCTATCTAGACGCATCGGTGATCTGGTGAGAACCAGCGTTTGCTTACTATGGCCTCAGTCCTTGTTAATGGTTTCGACAGGGTCTTCAGCCGCTTTCTGGTGGACGAAGTCTTGATGAACCACTTCGGAGCAATCATAATGGCTTCACGGCTGTCTAAAGCTAGTGAACTTGTCCTTGTTGGAGATGTCAACCAGTTACCTTTTGACAGAGAAAATCTCTTTACTATGAGGTACTGTCGCCCTGTCCTGGTAACAAACATCTGCCAGGAGTTTTTATGCACACACCGGTGCCCAATGGACGTCGCGTATACGTTGAGGGAGGTATACTCTGGTAAATATTCTTCAGTACTACGTATAAGGTCTCTGGTCCTAAGTAAGCCGACATACCGCGTTCTCTCCCAAACACTCTTTTTAGTTCATACTCAAGAAGAGAAAGAGACCCTAATTAGCCAGGGTTACGGGGGAGGCGTAAGGTCCCGCATCCTCACTATTCATGAGGCTCAAGAACTGACGTCCGAGTCAGTAATCGTCATCAAGATGAAAGCTGAATTGAAGCTGCACGAGAGTGTCCCGCATGCGGTCGTCGCTCTGTCTCGGCATACTGGGACCTTCATCTATTACACCGATGAGATCGAGCACGATATGATAAGTCGCTTTGCGCTTTGTGATGCATGCGTTGGCTGCGCCACCTAGTGCCATCAGGGACTATAATTCCAGATGGCAATTAAAGATCGTAACGTGGCGGTGATGGAGGCTCTGGGCCGGGAGACGTTTTTTTAAAGAAGGGAATTATGTAATAAACCTAAGTTAGTAATTGTTCTTGCCTAAGACAATTGTAAAAGCACTGTAGTAAGATAATATGTAAGAAAACATAATAAGACAATTATAAATATGTAATACTATCTGAACCCGCTACTTCGTTCGCGTACGTTGATCTTGCCACCTTATTAGTACATTAGTAGTATTTACGTAAAAATACTTGGATGGGTGGCGATTACACAAATCGAGTGAATTTATTTTTCCACTCAAAAATATATTTATTCAAGCTTAGCAACTTCATATTTTATATTTTTAGCAAGATCAAACATACTCGTAGTAAGGTTGTGGAGTATTGAACATAGCCGCAGTGTTAAGTGTTGTCTATGCCTGTGTCAATCAGTGCCCAAAGAACAGAAAATCTTGTATCCTGAAGGTTACGGAGACGCCAACAGCAGATGTCGTCACGGGCGTACAGGCACACTCCAGCACGAGGCCGGAATTTGTGCTCCAGGGTCTAGCCTGAATACGTTAGATACGCCAGGTCCGACGGACAGCCCATCTGCGTCTCCGTTAGAAACAAGAGTGTCGGCTACTCAAAGTCAAAGTACTTTATTCATAAATGTAAAATTTACACGTCAATTAATAAAAACACTCAGTCTCGAGGTGATGGTGGACTGCGGAGAGGTTTGAGTGCACTGCTCTTTAACCTTGTTTCTTTAATTGAAATTATTCATGTTTGTTTTGGGAGAGTATCAGTAGGAAAACGGTAGTAGAACGAGGCCGCATACTACTGACCATTGGTTACAACACACCATTGGGGAGCTAACCTGGAGACTGCCCACGCCCGAGCCCCCACGGAGATGTCTATCTGGCCTTGTCATCTGGTCGCCAACCGGCAGGATAGCGCATCCCGGGATTTTTCACTAGATGGCGGGGCAGCCTTTCATGAGTGGCTGGCTCACTACGTGGGCCCCCAACTATATGCAGTCGGTCGCGGCAACCGTGGCTCGGATCCCGCTACCCTCCATGACTAGGCTCCCGATGTATTGGTGTGTGACAGATCGGTCTTGCAGTAATACAGAAACTGTTCTAACCTGTTTTCTTATAATGGTGTCACTAAACAACACGACGGAATACGGCTAGGCCGCTTGGCCGTAACTCACGTCTAGTGGGTGGTCACCAACCACGGCCAAAGCCTACTACCGGTAATTTGTCTCCTGATTAGCACCACCCGGGGACCACGTAAGGGGTTTCAATGTATAGATGCTTCCCCACGGGCGGAGGTGACTCGGTCACTAAAACGGCAACACTGAGCGTGACTTACAATTACATGAAACAGCGTGGGCAAAACAAATATGCAAAATACGCCTACCGTCATTTGTAGGTGACATCCAGATAATTCAGAGAAATTACAGGGCTTAGAGATATACCATCTTAGATCTCTGGGTGACGAGCGCGGTGCAGTGCTAGGTAATGATTTGGACTCTTCATGATCCTATTGCTGCGTGCCACTGTATTGTTATGTGGCAGGCATGTTGCTTACCGTCAGGCATATGTCCTGATCGTCTCGTCACTCTTTAAAAAAAAAACTAAAACATGCATACGTCAAAAGACAGAAAAAGTAAGTGCCTGGTGATTGGCCTAAGTGTGCATGAAAACAATGCAAGTACCCTCGGCCGCGTCTCGGGCGGTAATGAGAGCAGAGACCGTCCCCGGTCACACACACATACACAGCGTGTGTGTGAACAACGTTACCACAAGTAAAACTCGCATCGTTCCATGAGATAAAAGTATTAATCAACTTGTATAGTGGCAGAACTTCTTGCAGAGTCCACCTGGGGAACTATCCCACACCTTTGTCACTTATTCTAACGCCAAGCAGGAATGTAAATACGTCACTGTGTTCCGGTTTGAAGGGCAATGATTCCAGATAAATTACAGGGCATAGATATAAATCGTCTTAAATCTCTTATCATCTTAAATCTTAAGTCTCGTCAGTCTACTCTATGCTCACCTCCTGGCAACATTTCGAGCTCATAATCTTCCAGGCTGTCCAGTGACGTGATCATTTTGTCGCCGAGCTTGATTGTCGTATTGTTGCCATGCACGGGGACTGCAAAACCAAAATATGAGTACCTACGAATTGAAAGTAAAGCTTTTGAGTAAAGATTAGATACTTTAAGGAGTTGCCCTCAGATGGATGTAGTGGTATTTATAACTACTTAAACCTTAAGTTTACTCATGAATAAATTAGTTTTTTAATAGCGAAATATTTGTTTGTATCCTGTAGATTTTGAGTTTATCCATTACAAACATACAAATATTTCATCATTATAATATTATCCTAGGTATCAAAGACAAAAACTAATTAAAAGTATTAACTAAACCCTGGTATAATAGCTATAAACCTATCACAGCTCACAAATGCAGCGGCGGATTTACCAATAGGCTAAGTAGGTTGGAGGCTAGGGCGGCAAACTTTAGGGGGCGGCAAATTTTGATAAAAAATGTATGATTTTATAACTTGCTGACGGAATTCAATATCTTTTTTTCAGTATGACTGTTGAACGATTTGGGGATCTGCGACTACCAGTTATTTATCGAAGACAGTTTATTATGAGTTTACTCTTCTGACAAGTTTTAAACCAGTTTAGAGACGAGATAAGAAGTGTGAAATATTTTTCCCTAATCATTGATTCAACACCAGTCACCTTCGGTTACCAATCCGCATGTCCAGCGCGATTATGCGGAAAACCCTCTCTAAAATGGTGAGTTCCAATAAAAACGGGCTCTAGTTCCCGGCCGCCTTTTTATTCCTGGCCAAGGCATCGTCTATGGTTACAGCAAAGCAAGGAGTGCTAAGAATCCCTTTAGTGCTAAGATTACCAGATGCCGCCAAACCATACTCACTCTGGCTACGTATAACGGAAGAAAGATTAGGAAAGAAGACAAGCTAGTGGAGCTGAAAGAATAGCTTTTACACATAAGATACTACGTTCTAGGGTTGTGTTTGAAGTCTGACTACAGGGAGAGGAAACCATTATTTTATGGATCAGACCATCTTTTGAATAATCTGGAAGGCCATCAGGTGTCTAAAGGCGGGACCGGGTTCCTGGTTCATAAAAACTACGTCTTAAAAATCGCACGCAACGTCTTCTAGGATCGCGTAGAATACATTCTTGTCAAGTTAACCGATATATTAGTAAAGTAATTATGAACTACGCTTCTTGGGAGAGACACTTAGATTCTGAAGTAGAGACTATGGATGATGACATCACCTAGGCTCTATGCTATGATACCTCCACAGTATTGCATAGAGCCTTGGTTGTTGTTCTCTCTCTAATCTTGTTATGGGGGATTGCAATGCTAAAGTGAGGGTTAATATTGACAGTAAATCGGTGATGAGATCCTCTCGTTTGAAATGATATGGGACAAATATAATTATGTCAACTTCTTCGAGAATGAGGGATTTTAAATACATTTTTGCCTCGATAAGTAGCCCTAAAGGAGGAGGAGATGGAAAAGCCCCATTGGATAGACGAAAACTGAGATTGGTTTCAACATTGCGGACAAAAAGCGTATTCAGAGATGTCTCAGAGCTCACTAGGCTTAATACCAGAAGTGACCACAGGGTAGCACGAGGCGCTCTGAATATCGATTATAAGCTTGAACTTAAAGCTCGCTTAATGACGTCAATATTCTGTCTAGTTCAAAACCAGCTGTCGAAACATACTTATATCCACCTTTGGCGAGACGTGAACAAAGACGCGTCATTTCTCCCAAATTGTTCTTAAACGCTCTCGAAGATATAATATGTTTAGGATGCTGGATTGGGCTGAACGTGGGATCAGTTTCAATGTGAACATCTCTCACCTATAATTTGGAGATGACATCGTCATAAATCGCACTTCTCTACATATAGGTCTCCGGATGAACTTGGATAGAACAAAAACAATGGTGAACGAGTGCGTAACTCCAGTTGTTATTAAAGCTTCATCATTTATAGCAACTGGAGCTATAAATGGTGTCGTTGTAAAAACTGTTCAAAAGTGTGTATAGCTATATAACGTTTACTACGTTCGAACTAGGAAAGCACAATTTCGAGAGTGAGACCATGAGAAGGATTCAGCTAGGGTGGGCAGCATTGGGACATCTTCGATCAGTGTGTTTTTCTGTCATAGCCTACGGAACCGAAACATGGACACTGGCAGTTAAGGCGGTACACGAATTTAAAGTCACACCAGCAAGCTATGGGAACAGCTATGCTTGGAGTTTCTCTGAGGCATCACATAGGGAACGAAGTGATCCCTCAAGAAGCAACGTTACCAACACAGTTCAACGCACCTAATAACCGTTGAGGTAGACGGGTTCTGGAGTGGAGTGAATCGGCAAACGTAATGTAGGACACTCTGAGACTAGATGGAGTGACAATATGCATGTGAAAGACGGCCAGTAATGGTTAGAAACATACGAGGATCGGGCTGCATGTCGCGAATCAAGGCAGAGTGAGCAGTGGCCTAATATTGGCTGATGATGATGATGATGTCAGGAAAATGAGACTTTTTGGAAGATCAATACAACACTAGGAAAAACTAAAGAGTAATATTGGGAAAAGCATAGCAAATTGGGTGGCACAATTTGAATACCCTCATCATCATCATCATCATTATCATAGAATAGCCCATAGGGTATTCACAATTTGAAAACCCTATGGGCGGCAAATGTGTGAATCCGCCACTGCACAAATCTATACTAATATTATAAAGCTGAAGAGTTTGTTTGTTTGAACGCTAGGATCTCGGAAAATACTGGACCGATACGAAAGATTCTTTTTTTGTTGGATACTCCATTTATCGAGGAAGGCTATAGGGTATATAACATTACGCTACTATTAATAGGTACGGAGTATGAGTGAAGAATGTAAAGAAAACGGGGAAAAATATTTCTCTTCGAGAGCTTTAGTTACGTGAATTTAAATTCTCTTTGGTCGTTGAAGTCTGTGACGGCGCGTGTCTACATTTGAAGTTTGTGTCATTTGAAGTAATCAAATTTGTTTTACAACAATGCATTGTTGCTTATTTACGTATTTTTAGGGTTCCGTAAAACGTAATAAAGTGGCCAGCAATGGATATTTTAGTATGTATTTTCCTCAAATAGACGCGGGTGAAACCGCGGGGCACAGCTAGTGTATGATAAAATGAATCAAATCCTCTGTTTGTTCAATAGCTACGCGTATGATGTCATACAAGAATGTCAAATATCCGCTTGCTCACTTCACTTTTGGCGACTCGATTTTACAATTTTGGCGGGAAAACGGGTGTCAGGTTACCTAAGTGCGTTTGTTTATGAGCGTCAGAACCGCTGGACCGGCTTCGCTTCGGCATATAAAGTGCCGCGTTACTTGTACGTGTTTAAGCCCATTATTCTCAAGAGCGTTTTTAAGACGCTTCTAGCGGTATCGTTTGTTTATAATTAATGTACTTAAAATGTAAACTAACATTTTTGACACTTGAGATTTTTTTTACGATATCTCAAGTACTCAATCAGCTATTATATTAATAATTTATAAAGGAGACAGTGGTTTCATGGCTTAAATGCGTTGAATACGAAATAACAAACCCAAAAAAACAAAAATAACTGCATTCGATAGCACATATTTTTTTTTTATTTTTCAATACTTCGTTATCATTTTCCCGCCATTTTTTTTTTAATTTAACGATTATTCTATGTAAATGAACTCTAATTTTAATGTGAATGATATCAAAATAAAGACTAGTTCAAGTAGACGCCATTAAATACAAATTTATCGGTATACCTTCCCGAATAAAAACACGAAAAAAATGTTTTCCCGGCAAAAACCCGACCGCAAAGTTAATTTTGTATTTTTTCGTCATTCGGTGTTATATAATTACCACAGTGTATCAAGCGGATAAAAATCACCTATTTATATATTGGGTTTAAAAAAGCTTGCTTACTTTTGATGTATGATTTACTGGTTCTAGTGGTTATGTGAGAGTATGCCTGAGACAGCTCGAGTGATTCTGAAGAGTCTTGTGTCAACTGAAGGTATTGTTTTGCCGCATCATCTGAAATAAAAAAGTAATGTCAAATACGTTTAATCTTAATCACCACACAGCCTTTATTACATCACAACGGGATATTTACAGGCATCTCTCCAATTTATAAATTACTAGGTGTCACCTGCAGCTTACATAAGCTATTTGTAGAGATGTAGGTATGTCTTTTTATTTATATATATGTCATCAAAAGTCTAGTAAGTTTCAATACCGTTGCTTACTGTTAATACCTTAAAAACCAAGTATATGACATTTTCAATGAAAAAAAAGTCCCAACCAGGAGAACGTTTTGACATTAGATACCATCAGTGTTCTCTCAACCAATCGGCTGGCATCGGTTCCGGGGGGGGGTCTGTGACTGTCCATTTATTGAACGGTTAGACACGCTAAAGTATCTTGGAGTTAGGTTGGACAATACGCTAACTTTTCGGCCTCACATAGAAGCCTAACAGGCAGAGTTCGAAAGCTAATGGCTATTTTCAAAAATATTCGTAACTCTGCAAATTAATGATAAAATTTTGAAAACGCTTTCTTATGCATTATGCCAATCGCTTTTAGGATACTGTATAGATAGCTGGGGAGGCTGTGCAAGGACTCACATGAAACCTCTTGAAGTGGCATAGCGTGGAGTACTAAAGGTAATTAAATCATTGCCATTTAGATTTCCAACCAAAACGTTGCGTTGTATAATAGTGAATGTAAAGTTTTAACGGTGCACCAGCTGTTCATTTTGAGGCTTATTCTTAGGCAGCATAGACTTTGCCCTCCAACAAATCTCGACCCCTCGTTACGCAAGCGTCGAATGAACAAAATCTTCCAGATCTTCTTACCACTCAGGACACAATTTAGCAATAGATTTCCTTGTTCTTTCGGTTGTCATCTATATAATAAAAAACTTCACTTGGATCACTCGTTGAGGGTGGATGTTTTTGTATCACTTCGCGTAATTTTTTTGTAAATTAAATTAGAAATGTCAGAAAAAACAAACGTAACTGCAATCCAGGAGCTGACAAATACAGTGCTTGCGATGGAGAAGAGAATCATGTCACTGGAAAAGTTCGTGATTGATCAGAATTGTCTTCTAAATAAACTTGTCGGAGAACAACCGTCATCCGTCATACCATCAACTTTGATGAGAAAAGACACAATAGAGGGTAGTGCAGTCGAAGAACCAGCGAAGCAAAGTGCCAAACGGCCAACCAGATGAGCCAAACTTCGTGCGACTTCGGAGCTGACCGTCGACATTCGTAAAGCCGGTAAAGGAGTAAGTGCACAGAATATATCGCCCGTTCTTTCTAATGCGAGTGCAGGCGTCCGCGCTCCGGGGCTGATTGCGTCAGCGAGCCGCAGCGCTCCCCCCACCCCCGCCGCCACACCATCTGCGCCTGCGCCGGCGATAACGTTACCACGAGCGCCTGTGTCGCAGTCAGCTGTAGCTTATAAACAACCCTGCGACGGCGAGGACAACGCTGGCTGGGTGGACGTTACGCACCATCGATCTCGGCGTGCCCCGAGTAACGTAACTGGAGGTACGGCAGCACCGGGCTCGTCTGTATGCGCGTTGGCGGCCGCGAGCTATAAATAATAACGAGCTTGTTGGGGTCCCTTGACTACCACGAGACAGAAAAACTCTTAACCATATTCAGCTAGGTTGGTATTACCTCGATCCTTTTTCTTACCGAAACCCCCCTCCTCCCCCAAATCCAAATAAATATTTTGATAAAAAATAAATAATAATAGCAATATGTAATTGTAATGTTATTCATAAGTATGACTTTACTAATTAATAACTGATTGGTACAATAGGATATTAAGATAATAGTACATTATGACATAAGTGCGCTAAGTTGATAATTACAGCCGAGACTTTATTGCTAGCTCGAGCCGAAGGCGAGAGCTATAATTTAGCGGAGGCTGTAATTATCAAAGCGCACGTATGTCATACGACGTTTTATAATAAATTTGCGAGGAAATAAACAAAACTCTGACGACATTTTCAAATAAAAACAATACAGCGAAAAAAGGCGCGGAATAATATTTACTTGATCACAGATCACAGATCACAGCACAGAGTAAGTAATCACTATGGATTTCAGATTAGCAATGCTCGCGCATCGGCGCCTTTTTTTTAAGCAACGGCACAGAACCAGCCGGTATGGCATTAGTAATAAAGTAAATCAATATTGTTATGTTTTGTTACAGAAAAATTAAAGTCATTTATGGTCAAAATTAATTAAATTAACGAATTAAATAATTCTTTATAATATTTTACCTCTCAAAGTTGATTTAATTCACACTTTTCTGACATTAAAACTCTTTACTAAGATTTAAAAAGGTACCGTTCGTTTTAGACGGAGCATTTTGAACTCGTGCGTTTTACATCACATTACCGCACAAGTACGTAATAAAATACAATACGATACAGAAATTGGTGCAATAAGAGACCCTTTACGAGGAAATATATTATAATAGTACATTATGATATAAGTGCGGTAAGTTGATAATTACAGTCGAGGCTTTATTGCTAGCTCGAGCCGAAGGCGAGAGCTATAATTAGCAGAGGCTGTAATTATCAAAGCGCACGTATGTCATACGACGTTTAATAACATATTTGCGAGTAAATAAACAAAACTCTGACGACATTTTCAAATAAAAACAATACAGCGAAAAAAAACGCGCGGAATAATATTTACTTGATCACAGATCACAGCACAGAGTAAGTATAATCACTATGGATCACAGATTAGC
Source organism: Ectropis crepuscularia (assembly GCA_963693475.1). Classification (NCBI taxonomy): domain Eukaryota; kingdom Metazoa; phylum Arthropoda; class Insecta; order Lepidoptera; family Geometridae; genus Ectropis; species Ectropis crepuscularia. Next base: position 42,639,042 of record OY856338.1, read on the forward strand.
AATGCGCGCGCATCGGCGCCTTTTTTTTTAAGCAACGGCACAGAACCAGCCGGTATGCCATTAATAATAAAGTAAATTAATATTTTTGTGTTTTGTTACAGAAAAATTAAAGTAATTTATGGTCTAAATTAATTAAGTTAACGAATTTAATAATTCTTTAATAAATTTCACCTCTCAAAGTTAATTTTATTCATAAAATGTTGACCACACTTTTCTGACATAAAAACTCTTTACTAAGATTTAAAAAGGTACCGTTCGTTTTAGACGGAGCATATCTCTCTACCTAGTCTGTGGACGGAGCATTTTGAAACCGTGCGTTTTACATTACACATTACAGCACTAGTGCGTAATAAGATACATTACGATACAGAAATTGGTCCAATAAGAGACCCTTTACGAGCAAATATGTTATAAAGTATTTTATAACATATTTGCTCGTAAAGGGTCTCTTATTGGTCTCTTATTATACAAATTTTTCTGTAACAAAACACAAAAATATTAATTTACTTTATTATTAATGGCATACCGGCTGGTTCTGTGCCATTGCTTAAAAAAAAAGGCGCCGATGCGCGCGCATTGCTAATCTGTGATCCATAGTGATTATACTTACTCTGTGCTGTGATCTGTGATCAAGTAAATATTATTCCGCGCGTTTTTTTTCGCTGTATTGTTTTTATTTGAAAATGTCGTCAGAGTTTTGTTTATTTACTCGCAAATATGTTATAAAACGTCGTATGACATACGTGCGCTTTGATAATTACAGCCTCTGCTAATTATAGCTCTCGCCTTCGGCTCGAACTAGCAATAAAGCCTCGGCTGTAATTATCAACTTACCGCACTTATATCATAATGTACTATTATAACATATTTGCTCGTAAAGGGTCTCTTATTGGACCAATTTCTGTATCGTAATGTATCTTATTACGCACTAGTGCTGTAATGTGTAATGTAAAACGCACGGTTTCAAAATGCTCCGTCCATAGACTAGGTAGAGAGATATGCTCCGTCTAAAACGAACGGTACCTTTTTAAATCTTAGTAAAGAGTTTTTATGTCAAAAAGTGTGGTCAACATTTTATGAATAAAATTAACTTTGAGAGGTCAAATATAATAAAGAATTATTAAATTCGTTAATTTAATTAATTTAGACCATAAATTACTTAATTTTTTCTGTAACAAAACACAAAAATATTAATTTACTTTATTATTAATGGCATACCGGCTGGTTCTGTGCCGTTGCTTAAAAAAAAAAAGGCGCCGATGCGCGCGCATTGCTAATCTGTGATCCATAGTGATTACTTACTCTGTGCTGTGATCTGTGATCAAGTAAATATTATTCCGCGCGTTTTTTTTCGCTGTATTGTTTTTATTTGAAAATGTCGTCAGAGTTTTGTTTATTTCCTCGCAAATATGTTATAAAACGTCGTATGACATACGTGCGCTTTGATAATTACAGCCTCTGCTAATTATAGCTCTCGCCTTCGGCTCGAGCTAGCAATAAAGCCTCGGCTGTAATTATCAACTTACCGCACTTATATCATAATGTACTATTATAATATATTTCCTCGTAAAGGGTCTCTTATTGGACCAATTTCTGTATCGTAATGTATCTTATTACGCACTAGTGCTGTAATGTGTAATGTAAAACGCACGGTTTCAAAATGCTCCGTCCACAGACTAGGTAGAGAGATATGCTCCGTCTAAAACGAACGGTACCTTTTTAAATCTTAGTAAAGAGTTTTTATGTCAGAAAAGTGTGGTCAACATTTTATGAATAAAATTAACTTTGAGAGGTGAAATATAATAAAGAATTATTTAATTCGTTAAGTTAATTAATTTTGATCATAAATTACTTTAATTTTTCTGTAACAAAACACAAAAAAAATAATTTACTTTAATACTAATGGCTGGTTAGGTGCCGTTGCTTTAAAAAAAAGGCGCCAATGCGCGCGCATTGTTAATCTGTGATCAAGTAAATATTATTCCGCGCCTTTTTTTCGCTGTATTGTTTTGAAAATGTCGTCAGAGTTTTATTTATTTCCTCGCAAATATGTTATAAAACGTCGTATGACATACGTGCGCTTTGATAATTACAGCCTCTGCTAACTATAGCTCTCGCCTTCGGCTCGAGCTAGCAATAAAGCCTAGGCTGTAATAATCAACTTAGCGCACTTATATCATAATGTACTATTATTTACAAAATTAGCCTAACCCTTGTTGTAATTATAATTTTATGTAGTTTCGAATTTAACTTGTGGTATAAGGGTAGTTTCAAATTTGTGACATTTATAATGTTTCACATACTGACTAAAGTTACTAGTTATACGCTACTGCAATTTACTTACAAATGTGACTGATTTAATTGAGCAATATCGTAAAACAGTTACCTATATCATAGGTAATATACCTAGGATGGGTAACTGGGTGTCCGTTTCATAAATAGCAAATAGTTCATACATGCTCGTGTTGCTGTAACATCTAATTATATTTTAATGTAACTAATGTAAACATGTAACTTTTGTGTTCTGTCAATAAAAAGATTTAAATTGAATACCGGTTCAGATCATTTATTGGTAAAAACGTTGACCAATCAAACAATTTAGAAATACTTCGTGTTTTTCATGTTCATGTTCATACAATAACTCATGCCCTTTGTTACTCTTTTCCACATAAAAAAATAGTTTATGCCCTTTCTCAGGGAATAGAGCATCTCTCTACCAAATCGGTTCAGTAATTAAGCATGACAGAGATACAGATTTTTAGTATTAGAATTTTGCTTTTACGTTTATAATATTAGAGTGCCTCTAATACTATCCGCAGAGCACCCCCAGAACTCTATGCCATATTGTAAGAGAGAGTGCACGGAAGCAAAATAACAATTGCGCACCATGCTCCGCGGTAATATGGCTGACAAGCGCCATAGAGCGAAACACGCACGCCCAATTTTTTAACCCAGTGTGTCAACATGAGTGGTCCACGTAAGGGCACTGTCAATTTGGAAGCCCAAAAAAGCCAAGACTTTCAAATGCTTCATTGCCTCGTTTTGCACCCTCACATTCAGTGGGTCACTCTCACGCCCTGATAAATCGAATCTGGTAAAGAACGTCTTCTGCACATTTAAGATCATTCCGTTGATGTTGAACTATCTAAGCAAGCAGTTCGATATCTCGTTCAATTTATTTTCAAGCTCCGCAGTCGCAGCTCGCAGTGCTCGTCGGCAAACATCAGTACGTGTCCGTCGCTGATGCTGTCAGGCAAGTCGTTGCGGAGAAGGAAGAACATAATATTGAGAGCGACGATCCCTGTGCTACTCCAATCACAGTTGTGAGCGGCTGCGATTTTATAGAGCCTCCCTCACCCACAACCACCTGGCTACGACCAGCCATGAATTCCCTAAGAAGGCGGAGCGAGTTACCGTCAACACCATGGTGTTTCAACTTAGCGGCAAGTGTTTCGTGATCGGCAACGTCGAACGCCTTGGAGAGATCACAAAAAACCACCGCAACTTGCTCGCGGTTGGCACGCGCCTCCAAGATCCGGCGAAGCAGCTCCCGCACGAGAGTTGCGGTAGACCTGCCACTACGATAGGCAAATTGTCTGTCAGATAAGATAGCACAGTCTGACAAGTACTTCGTTAGACGCGAACTCAAACCGTGGTCAAATACTTTCGCAACAGCCGGTATAATTGAGACAGGTCTGTAACTGTTGATCTCATCTTCTTTGCCTTTTCCCATATACAAAGGAGACACCTTGACATATTTTAGAGACGCGGGATACACACCTTCACGGATACATCTATTGTACAGCAAAGCTAGTATACCCGCCATGGGCCCTGCAACACTGTAGAGCATCGTGAGCGATATATCGTACGCATCTCTTGAAGTTTTACGCGGTACACCATGCGTCATTATTTTAAAGACCACTTCGGCCGTAAACATCTTATATCTGAGTGCACGATCAGCTGGCGGGCGACGCATCGCCAACGCGTGTAACGCTGCGGAGACGCTAGCAGCGGGAGCGTTTACGAAGTGCGTGCTAACGGCGGCGGCGTTCACTGCTTCTATCTTATTCAAATATTTCGATCTTTGATTTCGGCTTTGATTAAGAGTTCCGTGAAGTCCCGATGCTTCGTCGATTTGCCAGTTTCAATTTTTACGATTTCCCACATTGTTTTAATGCAATTCGAGGAGCCTTGAATTAATTCACAATAATACTGACTACGTTCGCGTTGGACTAGGTTCTCGTATTTCACTTGAAACTCGTCAATTTTAAGTTTTAATTCAACATTTGATGGAAATTTTAGCAGAATATCCTGCATGTCAATAATAAGAGCGTTCATGTTAAAAAACTTCCTCAGTTACCCAATTTGTATTTCGGTTACGGTTTCGTTGTATACGATTCGTTGTATGTTTTAATGGAAAACAGATATCGAATTTGTTTTTAATTATATTCAATATGGCGATAGCTAAGTCATTGAGGGTTGCAGAAACAGTCCTTTGCTCTGTATTGTACCAATCCACACTCTCGATAGCGTTTACGAAATTACAGCTATTGGCCTGCGTAAACGATCTCGACAATCGAAGAGAGGGCTGCTGCGGGCCGGCAGAGCAAGGGACACTACCGCGCACCGCGTAATGGTCAGACAAATTACAACGCACCGGCGATACCAGCGTGTCCGCGGCCAAGTCACAACTCACATAGAAGTGATCCAGACAAGTGCTAGTTAAATGAGTGACTCTTGTAGGAAAATCCACAACATTGCACAAATTATGCACCGCCAATAAATCATTCAATATTTTTAAATCTTTATTTCTGTGCCCAATACAGTTTTATATTTATATCTCCTACCACATCGAATTCTTTATTGGAGGTTTAAGTTCGGTCAGTAGTTGCTCTAGTACTGGAAAAAACACCGATGTGCTGGTAAGGTTTGATCTATACATACATACCACCACAATATTTCTCTCCAGTAGCTCAACAGCAGCTATTTCACATATTTGCTCAACAGATACATAGCGTTATAGCACGTTCATTTCCTAAAGGTATGTTATTTTTTATGAAACTACAAGCTCCTCCGTGTTCTATAGAGCCTTTACAATAATAATATGAAGCCAACACAAAATTATTTACAGTAAGTAATACTCTTGATTTCCTGTTCTCTACAAAAATGTTCACTTAAACAAAGTACTTCACAATTTAAGTTACCCTGAAGTTCCACTTCTATCCTACTTGTTTTACACTTGATAGATCTAATATTTTGGTGACATATTATTCTGAGTCGGCTTTGTACGTACTCGTTCTATCGTCACGCTAGGGTATGATAAGAATTCTTCGAGTAAACTCGGGACCATAGCCATTGGCCATCTAGAAATGCGTTAGCCAATGGGAAATGCTAACGCATTTCTAGATGGCCATGCCATGATGGGCAGGCCACTCCCCCCGGGTACACCTGTCTAGTTTCCAAAGTAATCTATCAAATTCTAAGCATCTAAGAAGTTTTCACTTCTATCGGCAGTTCCTATAACTGCCAATTTTTTTTTATAAAGCCAGCCAAGCCAGCCAGCCAAAGGGAGCCAGAAGCTCAAGGGAGGTCCTGAGTGGAGCGAGCCATGCGAGGCCTAGCGAAGCGTAGGGGGGAGGTCGCGAGCGAAGCGAGTCGGCGACCTCCGTAGTGAATATTTTTCACTCAATTTCGATTAAAATTTCCCGGAGCTTATGGCAAATGTAAAATTGTTTTATAAATCTAAACTTTTATTTTTATTATTAAAGTTTAGGGTTGCCATGGATGGTTTAGATTCACAATCCAGCTCGGCAGATGGCGCTGCAGTTGGTATCTAGGATATTATCCGAGCGAAGCCGGAACGGGCCGCTAGTCTATATAGCGAAAGATTACTCACTCATCACAAAATTTCAGAAACTATAAGTGCTGGGAGTCTGAAATTTTGCATGGAGGTGTATTTTAGTACGTAGGCGCTCACTAAGACGGGGTTTTGCGAAATTCATCCCCTAAGAGGGTAAAACAAGGGATGGACGGTTGTATGAAAATTCCGTAATTTATAACGTTACAATCATGAAATCCACAGAACCGATTGTAATGAAATTTAGTACACAGATAAATTAGACCCCAATAAATAACATAAGCTACTTTTTATCACATCAAAGGGGTTGAAATGGGGGATGAAAGTCAAATGGAAGTTCGTAATTGTTGAAGACAAAACTATGAAACTTCGTAGTGACAGTTGTACTCGATCGTTTACTAATTAATGACGCAGTAATGCTTCTAATTATAAACGAGCCAGATACCAATGTATACACGTCAAATAAAATTTCGCCCTGTTAGAGAATTTTCTAAAGGTCATCCACCGGTTTTTTTTTATTAGGAATAACATATAGCTTTGTGTAGGGCGCTGTGCTATTATTGTGATCACTTGATCAATAGATTCTCAAGAGGGTTCCCTCCCGCTTCCCCGCGAGACGCAGCTGCCCCTTACCCCTCCTCATCTGTGCCGTTATGGCACAATAAATTGGTTATGGCGTACATCAGCAGCGTACGTACTTTGAATTATTTTTATCAATTTTATGATTTTAATGATTTGATTTCGTTTCTAGTATAAAATTTGGTAAAAATCAGTAAAGTCGTTTTGGAGGAGTAAGGTAACTAACATTGTGACTTGTAACACGAGAATTTTATGTAAGTACTAGCTGTTACCCGCGGTTTCACCCGCGTCTATTTTAGGAAAATCCCTACTAAAATATACATTGCTTGAAAAAGCTATGTTCAAGTAAGAGAACTATAGAAAAATAATAAAGGAACGCTGGGTAAATGTACTGGGACCTACTAAAATGTGTTTTATAGTACAGATATTTTAAAGAGGTTCTGTGAATACCTACAGTATTTTTATTTCTTGCGGTAGAAGAACAAATTGGTTATCTATGTATCCTGATGATCTTGATAACGCAACAAATACCTAAGTAGTTGTCCGTGTGAACAACAGTCTAGTCGTGAATTGATTCCTAGGTGCTTAAAAGTTTGTCCCTGTGCTTTACTACTCGTAATAATCATGTACAGCATACGACTCCTTAACGGGAAATTGTATTATTTTGAAATTAAAAGCCAATGGTACCATTTTATGTGCAGGTAATGCATTAACAACCTATTCCAAACGGCGCGAACACGGGGATGCTCTTGCACTCTTCTGCGAACCCGCCGCGGAACAATGCACACCGTAATCACCTCGGCGACCAACAGTCGGTGTCAGACGTCCCCACGTCTAGACACCCTTTGGCTCCCGCGTCGGGCCAAATGCTCGGCCTTATCACCTACCATCATCCGGCTGAAGAGGACGGGGACAGCAGCTCACCGATATACCGACACTCTTTTTCCCCTACAACCCCACTCCCTCCGCCATCATACGTTAGCGACCACGCAAGGCTGCAGTGGGCAGGGAGAGCGGTGCACCGTTATACCGGTATTCCTCTTCAGCCGGGGTATCTCCTCTACGGCCACGGTGTATACCACCAAACATCTCGGCACATCTCAGTCGCGCCGGCACCGTCTACGCCGCGCAACTCCCCCCTGGCTGGATCGCTTGGACCGCAAGATTGGGAGCCCATGGTCACGCATTGCATAACACAGCTCCGATATTACTTACAGCAAATCTTATTGCACAAAAACCCTTAGAGAGGTAATGAGGTAATGTTTCAAAAAAGTGACAACGAATCTTTGTCCACCAAAAAAAAACGACGCCACTTGTCCATACAAAAAATCCAAAAAATAAATAACTTTGACAGGCCATAACTCAGCTCCGATATGACTTAGAGCAAATCTGATTGCACAGATAGCTTCACGGTATTTTATTGTTACAGGAAAGTGATAATGGATCTAACTTAACTATTGCCAACTAAAAAAAAGGATTTGACTACACAACATACATACATATTTTGAATGCTCTTTAAATTCCCTTTATTTTGATACCCTACTCGATATGCCAGATAAAATGATTTTTTTCAACTTCTTACAATTTTGCGTTAAAATCGGCTATGGTATTTTTTTTATTTAATACCTATCTAAGAACACTTGGGTAATTTAGACAAATGAAACGGTATCTAAATCGTCAAAATCCATCTAGCCGTTTGGAAGATACGTGGGAATAAAGAAATTTACATACAAGATACGCGCGAAAAACATAACTCTTCTTTCAGTCGGGTAAAAATCACAAAGTACCTAAAGATTTTAAATAACAAAACAAAAAAAAAACATTATCTAAGTTACTAAGTCTAGCAAAATGTCTTGCTCAACTCTATTCAACATTATGTTTTTGTACTAATTTATTACCAAGTACCTACTCTAAATAAAATAAGCATACGACTGACATATATTTACTACATACATCTTTAGCATATTAACTAACTTGTATTTACTGTGTATACGTATTTTTTAAATGAACTCGTATTTGGAGTCTAGCAATTGTTTTTTACGAAATGAGTTTGTCCAGCCTACACAGAACAATAATAGCAGAATGTTGTATTGAAGGTACTAACTGTCGAGGTTGAGCAGGGCCCGGTGGAACACGGTGGAGCGCTGGCCCTTGGCTGGCAGCTGGCGCGACAGCTCGCGCGCGTCGAGGAAGTCCGCCGCCGTGCCGCAGAACGACTGCTCCGACGCCTCCATGTAGTACCGGCGGAGCGACAGAGCCTCCACCAGGTACGTGGATGCGTGCGTCAGCTCTTCCAGGGGGACCTGGCTTACAATCATTGCACTCATAGACAGAGACGAACTTCTTAGCATTCCATGGATTCACCGTGCGGGTGCCGGGTCCATTGTGTGGCAGAGAGAGAAATCTCGAATAGACCCCAAGACTTGTGACTCGGGCTGTAGGTTTAAAAGGGGCCCCTTATATTGACGTACATCAACCCTCACCTTCACTACTCGTATTTCTCTCCCTGCCCAGCCAAATCCGATATGATCCTACTAGTGCAGCTTTAGATACTCGTTCTAGTATAGAACTTACTGCACTTCTGGACAACCCAAGGTCTTTAAGCAAGTTATAGAGAGATTTTGCTGGTATACCTCTCGCTCCTACTTCTACAGCGTATAAGCGTTGTTAAGGCTCACAAATCCACGAATTCGCATCGCATCGGAAACATCTGCGATTTCGTACGATTGCAGCGCGAGAACTTCCGATTTGATTCGCATCGCGCATTCCTCCGATATTACGTTATACTGGTCATAATGGTGTCCCCACCATTTTAGTCAGCTCTGAGACAGAAGAAGAGAAATACGCTCTTCAAATGAATATTTGCTCATTCTAAAATAATTTAAAAAAATCTTTTTCTATTCTCAACTCATAATATTTGCGAGTTAAATAGTTCCCATCAGCATTCATAATCGTAATATGTGTATGTAACCAAAATCTTTTTTGAAGTGAAAACTTCTTTAGGCGCGCTATGGACAGAATTTTCGTGGGCTGTGAAATGGATTCATGATCACGTGATCATCACGCTCGGATATGATAAGAAATTTCGGGTAAACTCGGGATGCTAGAGCGAGAAAGATAATGTGGTCAACAAACGTGCCAGACCGAGAAAGATAATTGTTAGAGGAGGACATGGGACAATAGATACTCTCTCTCTCTCTCGCTGCTCGCTACCGGCAACCAGTGTTGAAACCTTAGCGACTTTGTCGCTGAAACTGGCGAATTTTTAAAACCTTTTAGCGGATTTAGACGACGTGTTACCGACAAAGGGGAATATACTAGTGTAGTGTAGAAGGTTGGAGAAGGAAAAACACAAGGTCATTGGGAGTCAGATCATATTTATAAGGAAATTAACTCATTCTCTCAAACATAAACAACATGGAAATATACCATAAACTCTACTTCCAATTTCTATACATACAGAGAAATATACACACAATATAGCAGGAACTTTCCCAATTATATTATTAACATTTTATTCAATCATTTGTATTTTCGTTTGAATCTTACATGATAATAATGTTAATTATTGCCTTAAGTTATTCCTTTTCCCTTTTAATTTAAATTGCTTAACATTGTAGGTAGGTACTTAGACCAGTGCCATTTTATATTCTTACTAGCAGCTATATTTCCGGGATAAAAATTGCTTATGTATTCTTCCAGACTGTTATTCCCTTAATAATTCAATCAAAACCGGCGACTTTGTTTCATAACTATTTGGCGCCAAGCTCAAAATCATAGTGGCAACACTGACGGCTACCAACTCCAAAAGACTTTTCTTTGGGCGGGAAAACACGACGGGTGCTTTAAAATTTGCACAATCAAATTAATTAGTTTTGCTGTGTAAATATTTCGTTTCTTTCGTGTAAATATTTAGTTTTGTATATAGTCAATAGTATAAATAAATATGAGCGTCGCTAGCGACGGGGGTGACCCCGTCGAACAGACCAGAAAAAGAAAACTATTGAAGCCAAATGCAAGTGAAAATGTTTCTTACAAACTATTTAGAAAACCGCTTTATAAGAGAAAGAGACTATTCCCAGAAAATCATAGTGGAGACTGTGTAGTGTATGTGGAATCGACGGAACAGGAGAAAGTCGGTAACAAAAATCCTATTACACTCACCAACCTTTTTGCGGACAATGTAAGGGGCATTATAGGGGTGCACCGTGTGAACGCATACAAAGTTGGAGTAACTTTTAAAAAGCCGGCCCCGGCCAACAACTTTTTGAACATGGACACTTTTTTTACTAACCATAAATGTGTATACAATCTGGGTATACAAATAAGTACTGCCTGAGTAACCATAGTATTTATTTCGCGCGGACTAAGTCGCGGGTAACAGCTACTTTGTATACATATAAATAAAATTTAAATAAATATTTACTTTAATTTCTGGCTTGTTTTACTCGTTTATTCAACTAATACGATCCATAATATTTTATTATAATACGACATACCTATCTAATACAAAAATCAGCTAATGAAGTTTTCACTTCTGCCGTGTGGTCTTAAGCACACACCTTTTTTTTTCATCATCATTTTCATCTACATAACAATAACAGCAGTACAACAATCTTTTTGCGATCCATGTTACGCTTCCGAAAACCACGTCCAACACGGCTGACTACCGTTGAAGGAATGGTTACCCTAACCAACGGTTTGGCGCATGAATTCGCATCGCAGCAATTCGCAGCGCAAGTTCCTACGATGCCGTGTTGCATCGCATCGCATCGCAATTTTGTTTGGGAGCACTTAAACAACATTCTGCTTAATATTATAACTCATACCTTTTTTGACATGCTCTTGGAAAAGAGTTTTCTGTTAATGCAACTCCATCAACAGTACCTAACAAGTAACAAATCTACCGGGGTGTTTCTGGGTTGATAGGGCTCGCATATTTCATAGAAACATTCCTAGTAAGCTGAGAGAAGTTATTTATTTGTGCTCTTAACAAGGCGAAGCTAATTTTTTGTTCGAGTCATAAGTTTATTAGTAACTCACCCCTGTGGCATGGATTCCCTGCACAGACACCCGTTGGAACGGCACCTCGTTCATGACGCCGCTGTCCGCGGGACCTCGCAGGTAGGTCTTCGTGGTTCCCGAGTCGGCTTGCACAGGGTCTTTCGATGCACTAAAATCATTCTTAGTTTTAACATTTACACAACAAGAAAGCACCACAGACTGTTTTTTTATTATACCATGTTAATTATGTTATTACCAATGCCCACCAAGAGCTCGTAAATTGTAAATTATCACTGGACTGTCAATTTCTCAGACAAGGAAATTAAGCTATAGGGGAATGTTGGCTTCAGTAAACCAATTTAAAATGGGTAGATATTTATGTACTTACTTGCGATATCTAATCCATTTTTTATAATCTTTGCGATTGTTAAACATACGTTTATTTTTTCCAGACTTAGCAGTAGTGCTAGCCCTGGAAGTCACAGACTCAGCAGTGGCGTTGATCCTGCTAACCCTGGGAGTCTCAGACTCAGCAGTGGCGTTGATCCTGCTAACCCTGGGAGTCTCAGACTCAGCAGTGGCGTTGATCCTGCTAACCCTGGGAGTCTCAGACTCAGCAGTGGCGTTGGTCCTGCTAGCCCTGAGAGTCTCAGACTCAGCAGCGGCGTTGTTGGCCCTGCCCGCACCTGACGGAAGCATTGTGTTCTTGGACATTCAGCGGTCGGTAGAATCCTGTCTCATAGTATTTGATTGTTTTTATCTCATTAAAACAGTCGCATCGTTACACTGGTTTTTAATTGTTAACCCAAACATTATTTTTTATTTTGTTTTATTTTAAGTTGGATTGGTTTTTGATTTGTTGATCGTTTTTGACAATTTGACAAGATTTACACGACTTTTTTTTTCTAGGACTTTGGTAATTTCGCACAAATACTTTACAGCTAGGTACGGCAAGACTTTGCTTTTTCGCACAATAAACGTATAAACGTATAAACCAACTCGCTTGTGATGCCTTAAACCGTGTGCTTAAATTTCTTAGATTTTTAAATTCAATCATATCGTCTCATCAGATAACTAAGTTATTTGATACATCACGTAGGCAATAACAGTCCTTTGTAAATATACATTTGGTGTTGCGTTTTTCAGAGGACACAATTTGTGATCTTGAAGATTAGGGCTGAAAAAAGCGTGGAAAATGTTGAAAACCTTAACTTCCAAGCCACCAGCGCTCCCGAACTTCCGAAATTATTTTTTTGTAGTGGTAGGACTCTTGGCAGAGTCCACCTGGGGAAGTACCACACCTTTGTCAGTTATTCTACCGCCAAGTAATGTGCAAGCATTACTGTGTTCCGGTTTGAAGGGCAATGTTTCCAGAGAAACTACAGGGCTCAGAGATTTAACATCTTAGATCTCTGGGTGACGAGCGCAGTGCAGTGCTAGGTAATGATTTGGACTCTCCGTATTCCAATAGCTGTGTGTCACTGTGCTGTTATGTGGCAGGCATGTTGCTTACCATCAGGCACATGTCCTGCTGCTCGTCTCGTCACTCTTTATTTAAACAAAAAAATAATTTTCTGCAGATGCAAGGAAAACTGTGTAAGTAGGTATATTGTGCCGTTGCCGAAAAACAGACCCCAAATGCTCTGCAATGGTGCAATGTGCGTCTGAAATTCTGAAACTTGCACTGCCTCACCTATTATCTCGCCAAATTAATCGAAGATCCCTAGGTTCCAATTAATAATTTCGAAGATGAATAATTGACTCTTGACTGGCCACGTGGCTTGCTTGGTAGTGAGTCGACCTGCGAAGCTGAAGGTCGTGGTTCGATTCCCACCCAGTGCGACTATTTGTGTGGTGAATACAAATATTTATTCTGTGTCCGGGGTCCAGGTGTTTCTTTGTATAATAAGTATACATAATTGTATAATATTTTTAGGACCCAGAAGTGGTTTCATATTTTTAAAACAACAATTTAACAAATCACACCAGTTTCTATTATCAAATTATAAATTATTACACAAAGTCACAGTAATTAATCTTTATAGCACGTTCAACCCTGACAAGCGTCCCCGCGTCCCGCCAAAAAGAATAGAATATCAAGGTTCTAGGTTCCAAGGAGGCGGCAGCTATCCTCATGAAACCTCTTTAGTTGCGTCACATGTTTGGCTCCGCCCTCTGCCTATTATAGTTGAAGTTCCTAACAACATATTTACAACTAGCGGCCCGCTCCGGCTTCGCTCGAATAATAACCTAGATATCAACTGCAGCGCCATCTGCCGTAGCCTATGTTACTCGGGAATAATGTAGCTTTCCAAAGGTGAAAGAATTTTTGAAATCGGTCCAGTAGTTTCGGAGCCTATTCATTACAAACAAACAAACAAATATTTCCTCTTTATAATATTAGTATAGATATAGACTACATATTGAAACTTGATCCATTCTAATGCTGGGGTAATATTATAGATTGTATGAAAATATATTATTTACTAGCTGCACCCCGCGGTGTAGCGCACGGATTAGCAGATATTCACGGTAATTTATTTATGCTAAATACGATTCCGAGGTATTTTTACAATCGTTGAACTTTAAACGACATTGGCGGTGCGCGAATACAGTGCTACAAGGATCTAATGATATTGGATGATATTGTCAGGAGGGCGCGGGTGCGCAATGAGCGTTGCTCGACTACGAAATGTTCTGTTATGTTCTGCATCATCAACATAATATAAGGAGACGGCAGGTCTCCAACAGAACATTACAAATCCAAAGCCCCCAGTTCAATTTGCCAAAGTTGTCAAAGTCTAATGACTTTGACAACTGATCGCGTTATTGATTGCAACCCGGCGTAATTTTTAATCCGGCTGAATCCGACTTAATTCCAGGGTAGCGATGCTATAGTGCTCGCTATGCAACTCTGCGCACGACTGGTGGCGTACTTAATGTTGCTAGGTCAAGCTAATAGGTTCCCCTTCCCGTTAATTGAGAACTTACAACTTCATAAAAATAAAACAGGTACGGGAAGGGATTTTTCAGGGAAGCAATATAACTAACCACACACATAAGTTACACGACAACTGAGACTCAAGAACGAATGTCTCGAAGTAACGAACGCCGTTGCAGTGCTGGTTTGGTTCAGTATGACCAAGTATCATTATAATTAGTACAGGTAATTGGTACAGGTGTCTGAGTCTCTTACCACCTGCAGAACTTTATTATAGTTTATTACATTATAAAAAATATGTACCATTCATGGTACTAGCGATACATAAATATTTATGATGGTACTACTGATCTGCAAATAATTGTCTCTAGTACCATTAATGGTACTAAATATACAAAGTTGTGTCATTTGTACCATCAATGGTACTACTGACATTAAGGCCATTTGTACCATCAATGGTACAAATCAGTGGTACTACTGACATTAAGGCAAAAAAATGTCTAAATGTAATTGTAGAATTTGCTCCTAGTGGTGAGCGGTAGGGGTAGGGGGGGGGGGGGGGAGGTTAACAGAAACACGTTCTTTCACTTTTGGGTTGCGTTTATTACTGGCTCATGCTTCGTAGATTCGTACGCACCATACACCACATTCCTCCACCTTCACTTTGCGTTCAAAACTCGAAACTTAAGTCTATTTATATACTAACACGAATATTTAACTTCTAGGTACATATATTTTACTAAGAATCTAAACTTCATAAAAATATTTTGTATAATCGACAATGTTTGTCCTCCGTGGAAGACGAGGAGGAATAACAAGTAGCCTAGCCGTGCCTAGCGCGTCCTCCCCGGCGCCGGCACCGGCCGCGCCCGGCCCGGCGCGTCCTCCCCGGCGCCGGCACCGGCCGCGCCCGGCCCGGCGCGTCCTCCCCGGCGCCGGCGCCGGGGAGG
The DNA here is from genome assembly GCA_963693475.1 of Ectropis crepuscularia. Lineage (NCBI taxonomy): Eukaryota > Metazoa > Arthropoda > Insecta > Lepidoptera > Geometridae > Ectropis > Ectropis crepuscularia. Next base: position 42,654,373 of record OY856338.1, read on the forward strand.
ACGCGCCGTTAATGTCTAGACACGGTAACGCCGATAATGTCTAGACACGGGTAGAGTTGTCGCAATTTTAAAAACGTGGCACCCAAATAAAATTGAAACACGCGGAAAACGTCAGCCCTGAGCCGTGCTCCTGCAATACTAACATTGTTATGTGGGCAATGATGCAGGAGCGCACTTCCCGCGTCTCACCCCGCACGCCCCGCACGATTGCCCCGTCTAGACGGCTTCGTCGAACGACTGTATGATTTAATAGACTGTGCTGTTACATTGTAAATGTAAAAGTATTTGTCTGTCTGTAATGCTTGAACGTCTAAACCACTGAACCGATTTTGATGAAATTGTTTCGATGAAATGTTATAAGCTGTTTGTAGTAAACGTAAATTTGTATGTGTGTACAAATACTGCTTCAGTTATCAGTTACCTTAATATTTATTTCGCACGGACGAAGTCGCGGGTAAAAGCTAGTATTAGATATAACACGATTATCTTTCAAGATTTCGTCATTATAAACTTTTGCTAGGCAAACTTGTGCGACCAATTTCCTATAGGTGACGGCGTACGGGCGCGGGCGGAGTAACGCGCGCAACGTCAGCTAGTGTTGTATGTTGTATGCAAACACACACAATTAGGATATACACTGTGACCCGCTTGTTAATTAGCGGGAGGCACAGCCTCTAAAAATACAACAGTAGGTACCGTCGACATTTATTATTTTGACAATATATTCCGTTTGAGATTAGCCCAGTCAAAATAGATATTCCAGTTTGCATTAATTCCCAACAAGCTGAATTTTTGTTTAGGCCTTGAATACGTCATTACAAATGATATGTCAAAAGTCCCCATCGATCCCGCTTGTGCGTTGTTTTTTATTCGAGGTCAAAGGTTACAAATTTGCGTTTTTGAGTATATTTCTGAAACAACGAGAGCTATCGAAAAATGTTTCAGGCAAAGTTTGAAGATCGTAAAATTGTCTACAAAAAAGCAACGCACAAGCGGGATCGATGGGGATTTTGATATGTCATTTGCAATGACGAATCCAAGGCCTGCACAAAAATCCAGCTTGTTGGGAATTAATGCAAACTGGAATCATAATTAAGTCTATTTTGACTGGACTAGATGGTTATAAGGTACGGACAAAACACGATACCGCGTTTTAGTGTCGTACAGCGCCATTTACCATTTTTAAGCGAAGTTAATTTTTAATAGTAGGTAATTTGAATAGCAGCCTTTCTTGAAAGCACTACATAGGTACGTACAAGAACAAAATAAATTATTTAATTTATTATTTTATAATTATTATTTAAATAAACATAATATGGATATAAAAATAAATAAATACACATTTATTTTGCGAAAATGATTAATTACAATAAGATTTTATATATTTACACTGAGGAATCAACCTTACGGCATGCACATATTAGGTTGTCTATAACAATTTGATAACAAACTTTATAATTCACCACTTTAAGCTGCGCATTCAAGGGCTACAAAATTGAATAAACATTTATAGCAATCCAATGATAATAAATAAATAAGTAATGAATAATAACTACTTAGACCAATATCCCTGAATAAGTTAAAACATTATAGTAATGATACTTTTTTTTTTTTAATAAAGAGTGACGAGACGAGCATGCACCTAACAGCACAGTCATCATCATGAACAGCCCACTAAATGTTCCCACTGCTGGGACTCGGGGCCTTCTCTCGCATGGAGAGAGTTAAGGCCACAATCCACCACGCTGGCCCAGTGCGGGTTGGTGGATGGCACATGACTTCGAAAGATTCTAGGTACATGTCGGTTTCCTCACGATGTTTTCCTTCACCGTTTTAAGTTAGCGGCATTACGCACATGACTTCGAAAAGACAGTGGTGCGTGTGGGGTTTGAACCCGGGGTCTCCGGATCGGCAGGCGCCGTTCTCCCGACTAGACCAGCCGTAACTGCACAGTGACACGCAGCTATTGGAATATGAAGAGTCCAAATCATTACCTAGCACTGCACTGCGCTCGTCTCCCAGAGATCTTAGTTGTTATATCTCTAAGCCCTGTAATTTCTCTAGAAACTTTGCCCTTCAAACCGAAACACAGTAATGTTTGCAAATTGCTGCTTGGCGGTAGGTAGAATAACTGACAAAGGTGTGGTACTTCCCCAGGCGGATTCTGCTAAGAGTCCTACTACTACTAAAACTTCTAATGTCCACGAATAAATAAAACTTTAAAATATGAATCCAAGTTATCAGTCAGAAACCTACTCATTTGCTGTACCTATAATATGCCCTTACTGTCAGAAGGCTTTTTAATTTATTTTTCAATAAATACATTTCTTTCATATCATCTTTACATCAACTTTTAACCAATCTTACGTAATTAAATCAAAACAAGTGTAAAAAGTGTTTTTTGCGCGTACATAATCAGTAGTTTTTGTGTTTACCAACAAAGTGAAGTGAATAAAGTTTGTCTGCAATTGTTACTTGAGTGATAAATACGATTATCAATTTTATGACCTAGGACGAGTCATACTCATTTGTTTACTGACGAGAAAGCGTAAGCGATGGCTAACGCGTGGCTTTTACGCCGTTTTGGACGCGACCGGTAAACGTTAGCTGATAGCCGCACGCTATACATTGACGAGTTTGCAGGTGACTTTTGCGTTGACGGCTGATTGCATCACTTATACACGCAGCGATGGATTCTGAATTATGCGCCGGTTGCACTGGGTCATTGAAAGATTTTCGTTTTTTGAAATGTTCTCGCTGTTCTGAGGAATATCACGCAGCTTGTGTCAATTTCAAGGATGAAACATTTAATGAGTTGACTAGGGACTTCAAGGAGAGTTGGATTTGCCCACTATGTCGTTCCAGGGAGCCTAAATTTGGCGATAATTCGAACACACCAATCCGGACAACAGCTAACTCGACCGTTAAAAGAATTACAGAAGCTACGCCGGCGCCGGCTTCAACATCGGCAGATGCGACAGATTTTGAGTATGATAATGTCACACTGCGTAGTAAGCCTCGTAATTCTGGAGATTGTACGTGTGTCTCAGCTGGGGTATATCGAAATATCATAAGGGAAGAACTAGATAAGCAGTTAAATAGCCAGTTCGGTGCGTTTCACCTAAAGCTATCTAATATGGAAAAATCTATTGAGACCCTGCAAGCTAATATCAGTGAAAGATCCCTCTATGAAAAACACTGTCATGAAACACTGTGCGTTGAGCTACAGAGGGCTACTTTGGACCTGCGTGCCGCTGTCGCTGGTTTCACACGCGATGTTGCCGCACTAGACCGGTCCTCGCCGCCCCCTGATTCAGTTGGCGGCGCGTGCGCGCCCTGCCGGCCGGTGGCGTCAGGGCTACCGATACCTGCGGCCCTGTCACTTCCTGTCCCTAATGCGCTGCCATTTCCGGTGCCCGGTGGGGTACCGCGTCCAATGTCTGATGCGCCGCCGCTTGCGGGGCCCGGTGTACTCCTGCCTGCGGTTCCCGATGCGCTGCCGCCGCCGGTGCCCGGTGCGCTACCGCTACCGGTGCCCGGTGCCCTGCCACTCCTGGTGCACGCCCCATTGCCGCTTCCGATGCCCGCCTCCAGTGATGAAAACTCTGCCCTACATCATGGCGGTCGCCGGCGGCGTCGCAAGTGCAGAAACATTGTTATTTATTCACCTAACACCAAACCGGTGGTCGAAACACCTCTGAGAAGCCCTCTACTTGACTATAGTCAATCTTCAAAGTGTAGCTGCCCGTGTGGCCGGACATTTTCCTTTTTTCTAGGGCTACAAAACGCATAGTCCTGGTAGAACTTACCGTACCGTGGGAAACTAATATACCTAAAGACCACGCGATGAAACAATATAAGTATTACGACCTTCAAAACGAATTAACAAAAGATGGCTATGGAGTTAATTTATACGCTGTAAAAGTAGGAGCGCGAGGTATACCAGCAAAATCTCTCTATAACCTGCTTAAAGACCTTGGATTGTCCAGAAGTGCAGTAAGTTCTATACTAGAACGAGTATCTAAAGCTGCACTAGTAAGTAGGATCATATCGGATTTGGCTGGGCAGGGAGAGAAATACGAGTAGTGAAGGTGAGTGTTGACGTACGTCACCAAAAGGGGCCCCTTTTAAACCTCTACCATTTGAGATCCCACATTAATTTAATTTGGACTTTAACATAACTCTTTAATTCAATTTAGGTCGATTTAATTGTTTCCCAATTCACTTCATCATTTCGCACACCCAGATAAAGAGTAACTCAACTCCAAATATCACTTTTTTCAGGAATCGAAAAAAACGTTTTACTTAAATTCTATTTAATATATTAATAGCTTTTTTATATATTCATGTATATAATTTTACGTATTTATTTATTAAGATAATGATTTTCCATCAAAATAGCTGTAACACTTTATTTTTTCAGTTTTTAGGGTTCCGTAAAACGTAAAAACGGAACCCTTATAGATTCGTCATGTCTGTCTGTCTGTCTGTCTGTCTGTCTGTCCGTCCGTATGTCACAGCCACTTTTTGCCGAAACTATGAGAACTACACTGTTGAAACTTGGTAAGTAAATGTATTCTGTGAACCGCATTAAGATTTTTACAAAAGTTTTTTAAAAAAACAAAAAGTAGGGGTGCCCCCCATACTGAGAACTGAAGCTCAAAAATTTTTTTTTCATCAAACCTACACATGTGGGGTGTCTATCGATAGGTCTTAAAAAATGATGTTGAAGTTTCTAAGTTAATTTTTGTCTACACTGAATAACTTGCGCGAGAGACGCTTCCAAAGTGGTAAAATGTGTGTCCCCCCCCCCTCTAACTTCTAAAGTAAGAGAATTAAAAAACTAAAAAAAATATATGATGTACATTACCATGAAAACTACCAACGAAAATTAGTTTGAACTCGATCTGATGAGTAGTTTTTTTTTAGTACGTCATAAATACACTATTATTAAAACTTCGATCAAAGTTACAACGAACTACAAGAACTATGTGTACTATGTATATTATGTTACTTGCTGGAACGGAACCCTTCATGGGCGAGTCCAACTCGCACTTGGCTACTTTATTATTTGAGATAGGTTGGTATTCATGACAACATCATTGTTTAATATTTTTACCAACTCGAATTGAATTCTTGTTCATGGCTTTTTTTAATTAGTGCACTATTAAAATGTATCTATTTATCTTATTTTACCAAAAATAGTAGCTTAATATATATAATTACACTATATTTAAGTTATTTTCTGTATGAATTTTATCATAATAAACAAATATCTTAAACGAAAATTGCCTTTCTTTTAGGTCACAAAGAAATGTACGAAATCAGAAACAAAACTTTTGAAAATATCTAAAAATCCTTTAAACCCACGAATAGGTTTGTTAACTTATACACTACTAGTATTATTGATCAGTATATTTTAAATCAGTACTTTCTTACTACTGTATTACTACTTAGGGCCTTATCATACTAGCGGTTTGCGAGCGGCTGGGAGGCGGAGCGGGCACGCAGCGAACACGCCGCGGCTGCGCAGCGAGGACGTCGCGGACGCGCAACGTTTTCGTTACGTGTCTGTAGCGAGTACAATACACTCATTAACAAAATGGATTCCGACGAGGAAACACTGCTGTGCTTTGTTACTTCGAAGACGCCGCAGACGAAAACGAAAGCATCGACGAATTTGGGAGGATCCATTATCAATTCATCGAATGGAAGAGAGCGACTACTTTGTGTTGTTCTGCAAACGAATAAAAAATAATCCAAAACAATTCCATTCTTACCTGCGAATGTCAAGACCTATAAAGTAAGATCCCAGAGCTCCCAGACGTCACCTATTTTCTGATGAATGAAATGTGGACGATAGAGTAGAGTTAGTAAGTACTAAGAACACATGCTTACTCGCTAACTTGCTTATACGGCCAATTTTGAGATAAAATATGGGGTAATGAAGGTACATACAAACATTACTTATTTCGCGTATTTTCTAATTAGTGATTTTCACGTATGTTCAACAAAATGTGACGTCTGGGAGCTCTGGGATTTCGGATTACTACATTTTATGAGTTGCTGTATCTGATACTAACTGACTTAACACATGAAGATACACATTTGTACGAGACAGTACAAAATACGCTGCGCGCCCGCAACGTATTCGTTACGCGCTCGCTTCGCTTTGAGGACGCTCGCAACCCGCTAGTATGATAAGGCCCTTAGATCGTTTTAATCTCTAATCTAATAGATCCGCAAGTTATTAAGTATTTTCGCTTGTGATGAATTCCCTTGTAGTTTGTGCTCGAAGGTAATGCTATTCTAGGGATAAATAAATATAGTATAGTATAAGTTACGGTGGTCTAGTCGGGAGAACGGCGGCTGCCGATCCGGAGACCCCGGGGTCAAACCCCACACGCACCACTGTCTTTTCGAAGTCATGTGCGTAATGCCGCTAACTTAAAACGGTGAAGGAAAACATCGTGAGGAAACCGACATGTACCTAGAATCTTTCGAAGTGTCATGTGTCATCCGCCAACCCGCACTGGGCCAGCGCGGTGGATTATGGCCTTAACTCTCTCCTTGCGAGAGAAGGCCCCGAGTCCCAGCAGTGGGAACGTTTAGTGGGCTGTTGATGATGATACAAAGTTTTTATTAATTTCATTTTCAACTTTGAGATCATTGCCACGGTTGCCCCTGTTATTGTCTTTTATAAAACCACTTTCTTTTCGTTAAGAAAGAGTAGTCTCAGTGCATTGATCGCTGATTCTAAGAGTAGCTTTAAATAATGTCTTACAGACTCTAATACGAATTCCATCAACTTCAAAGAAAAATTCAGACCTATTAAGTGCATGTATACAAAAATTTGACATGGGTCAGTACAATTGTTATAAAAACATATTATACTCATATAATGCTTGACAGTTTTCTGTACAATAATTATTATAATACAGTAAAGTAGTCATTTCAAACTTTGAAAATGTATACAATTTGTATGCTCTTTCTTTTGTTTTTATTTTTTATTTATTGACGTGTAAATTGTACATTTATGAATAAAGTACTTTGACTTTGACTTTGTGCGAGTGTGACCTTTGAGTACTACTGTATCTATGTATATTTAGGCTTGATTTGTTCGGCATGTCGTACAATAAATTCTTTCTACCTTTGAAGGTCACCTAAATTCCAAAAATGATCGACAAAAGTTGTGCGTAAAAGGAGACGGCTCATTTCTGCCCCAAGTCGTTTCAAGTTTAGGTACTTAATTAGCCCCGGAGACCTAAACAAGTTATTTAATTCAAATAACATATAATTAAATAATTCAAACTGTACATTCAATACTAACCTGCCAAGCGGGGATTGCAAATTGGTGATTAAAAAGTACCTTAATGACTATGTATAAGTAATTTTGTATTAAGGTACTGTAGTTCCATAAAACCAAACTAGATGGCGTTGTACGGCGTTAAAACACGCTATCGAAGTTTATATGAATTTAAATAAGCCTGTTAAGGTTTAGTTCGTGGTTTGTCTTCGGGTCAGTACCCAATAAATAAGTGCTATAGTGAACACTCCTTTCATTTGTACCTATGTGTACACTGTACACTGTACAGATTATAGTCAAAGTCAGCCATGTTTTTCCCATTTAAGTTCGGTTGAAGTTTACGTACAGTAAAAATTCGTTCGAAACTCACACAACACACAACACATGGAATTTCTTTATTTTTCCAAAGGTTTTGTAATTTTTTTGTGGTTTGGCCGAATCTCCGGTCCTTCTCTTTGTTGAGTCGACATTATTCTGAGCACAGTACGTCGCAAAGTAATGAATTTACTACCTTCTTTTAGTAGTAAGTACATAATCACGTTCTTGATTACCTACTTGCGGCGTTATTTTTTTCAATGTTTTAGTTGATATCTTTTAAACCCCGCTATGCAGGATAAAAACATAAACGGTTCCTCAATATATATTAAAAATCCTATACAATGATCCAATTTTGGTCAAGTCTCTTGCACTTTTTCTGTGGGGCAAATGCCCATGGAAAATGGGCCGTCTCCTTTCAACTAATTAATCTTTGCATTTTCATTTGCATTTCTCGTTACATAAAGGCTTGATCGCTTTTTCAGCTACTTTCTTTTTGGTTGAACTTTTGTAAACTTTACCCGTATTTTGTTAATCTTTTTTAACATTTGTGGTCCAAACGGCAGAGGTTCTCTTTTCTCTCTCTCTTTTCTAAGGCCCGATTCACACGGCGCGGCTGCCAACCGCTCCCGCGCGCGGCCGCGGCGCCGCGCCGCGCGACGGTTTTGTTTCAATACTCACGAGACCGCAGGTTTTCGCGGTTTCTGTTCCGGAAAGCTACTGCGCAAGAATCGCGCGCAGCCACGCGGGCGCCGCGCGGCTGCCGCAGCCGCCGCGGCCGTAAACCGCGTCGTGTGTATTGAATTCAATTTTATTTGGAAATCTGCCGCGCCCGCGCGCAGGCGCGGTTGGCAGCCGCGCCGTGTGAACCCTCTCTTATACATCTTTGAAAATTTTATAATCCTAATGACCCGGGGTCATTGTGCTTCGCTACAATTTCTTAAATTGTGTTGATGTGTAACTGTTGCAGCTCCATTTCCATATTAGTTGCATCTGGTTCATTTGATAAAATTTCTCCCGTGATCGGCGGGCTCGAACGTAGAGGCCTCTAACAAAACGACAGAGCTCGAATTTAGGTAAAATGCAGCAACATTGTTGCGTGCGCCTATTCGAGTCGGCTCCGAGCATTTAGGCGGACAGAACGATCTTGAGCCACACTGCCATTGTGTTCTAAAAATGTTTATGAAAAGATTTATTTTAAAATTTTTTTGTTTGTCTAATAAAGAATAAAGCTAAGTAAATCAAAAGTATGTATATTGTAAAATTTTTATGGTTTTAGGAGAAGTAGAAATAAAAAATGGAAAGTAATATATTCGTAATATATTGATGTGCCCTGAGCACCTAGAAATTGATAATGAACTGCGTTTCTGTGTGCTTCGTAAGTGGTTTACATCCAAACAATCTACGTGACCCCTATAATCGCTAGTGGCGAGATATGCTGTGGTTCTACTTATTATGGTTGTTGACAATGAATAGTGATAGATAAAAATCTCAGGCAGGCGTCCACCGCTTCCTGCAACCGACTAGAACGAAAAGAGTGAGCTCACTCTTCCCAACGATTACATGATTCCGTGCGCCCTGAAGTTTGGGAGGGCACATCTTTGTATTGAGATCGTTGCTATTTATGACCTCCCCAAACATTGGCACAAAAAAAATCTGACTGTAACTAATTAATTCCAGGTTAAAATCTAATCCGACTGGACTTTGGTAGATAGATAGAAATTGGTTTAAAACATCAATTGTGTTTTAAGCAGAGCATTAACAAAACAATTGGGCATGTTTATTTTGTTACTATTCGTGTATAAGTGTATGTAGAAAGGTATTTACTGTGTTGTTTACTTTAAGTATAACCGTAATTTTTGTGAAAAAAAAAGAGTAATATTGTTTTAGAATAAGAGGTACATTGTGAATTTTTTTTGTAGTTATACCGACAAAATAAGCTTAAATTGGCTGTTCCTGAACTGGTTTTTAAATTTATTTAATGTTTTGTACAATTAGAGGTGTTAACATTTTAGGAAATCCGTATTTAGTTCCCGCGTCACAGGCGTTGCCTAGTGCGGGAGCTACAGTATATTCTATGATGTTGTGCCACCCATAAACATAAGCTATACCTACTTCGTAAAACTTGACTTGCTATCCAGCACCATGTTTATGTTTATGTAAATAAATGTTTTTTCATTTTTTGAATATTATGTAGGGCTATAAGTATTATGTAATATTATGTAGTGACAGGGCTCTTGACAGATTCCCCCTGGAGAAGTACCTTTGCCAGTTATTATGCCGCCAAGCAGCAATATTTCCAGAAAAATTATAAGACTTAGAGATATAACATCTTAGATCTCTGGGTGACGAGCGCAGTGCAGGGCTAGGTAATGATTTGGACTCTTCATGTTTTAATAGCCGTCTGTCATTGTGCTGTTATGTGGCAGGCAAGTTGCTTACCACCAGGCACATGTCCTGCTCGTCTCGTCACTTTTTATAAAAAAAATATAGAAATATTGAAAAAATCTTCTTCAAACAGTAAATAAGATTAAATGTAACGGTCCGATCCGAAAGATCAGATTGCAGAAAAAAAAATGTTGTAGTATAATTGATGATTAAACGAACTTACCTGTAAGTGAAGTTCTATCATAATTATACGAAGAGCTTTGTCCTCGAGATTAGCATAGATTACATGTAGTAACACATATCGTGTCGCCATTCCGCACTATAGTTGAGGGTAGATACTCATAGATACTCATTTAAAAAAATGAAGGTATTGTTGAAATTATCCTGGTCTTAGCCTGCCCTACCGACGCCGACGGTCGTCATTTAGTTCAGAGCGTAGAACACATTGTTTTACATATAGGTATAGTATAGATATAGAGTATACACATGCCATTTAGCCACAACAATAAAAACATTGTTTTTTATTGGTGAGCAGAAGGGTACTACCCTTCTGCTTATTTGTAAATCTTTGGTAAGGGAAAGGGTGGGTGGGATGCTAATCTCTTCGGACAAAGCTCTTCGTATAATTATGATAGAACTTCACTTACAGGTAAGTTCGTTTTACATATTTTTATGTTGATTTTTGACAAAGTCTGTTACTCTGTGTGCAGTGGTAAAGGCAAATAGTGTGACTAACTTTTTAGAAGCGATTGCTAGGATATAATTTGGATACCAGGTAGCAATGTCTCTAAAGGTATAATTGAGTACCTTTGTCGTATCCCAAGTTGAGTTGTATTTGGGCATAGGAGGTCGCAGCCTAAATATGCGTTTAAACCTTTTAACCGTTTAGCTCTGTCATCAGTACCTATATTTAGGGTTATAATTAAAGAAAGAGCTGATCTAACGCTGTTTAAAGTCCCGTATTGGGCACCAGATTCATATAGTTTTTTAAAGAAGTATATAATATTCAGAATTGATGCTTCATAGATATCGACGTTTTTGTCATTACAAAAGTTATACCATTTTATAAAACAAGTGTCGTATTGTTTTATAACATTATTTTGGTTTCTGTGTATAGAAATGTCTGACAGCGAAGCTAACATGATGAGGACTGATGACGGAGTCACACATCCTCTCAGGAGGGACGTTTCGATAATATTCTGGCAACCAGGGTTTCTCTTTTAATGTAGGTACATCTCGGTTGCTAGAATGAGAGACAATAACATTTTTATTAAGTTTTAAAATCATGGGTTCTGAAACTAAGAGGCTTCTGAAAGGTAGATACCACAGTATCTACTTTGTATATATATTATTATATAGTTTAGTAGTTCAGAGGGGAACAACGAGGATACTAGACGCATTGTCGTTAATAATGTTTCTTTATGTTTTAATAAGACAGCAAACGCTGGAAAGCCATAATAGAAGACATTTGATCAGGAAACCGTGAATGTGGCAATCGCATAAGCATCTGCGTCCATTTGCAAAGATTAATAATCTGTCACATTTGCGATTTAATCTACTGGCAAAAATTGCATATGGATAACCAAACTGATCTACATTTGAAAAATCTTTTGAAAGGCATAGTCTGACAATTCCCATTCGATATCTGGGTGAATTCGTGACTCTGCGTCTGCTACACTGTTGTCACCCGACACAGTATATGATGCGAATGCCACAATATTGCAGGTTTCGCACCATTGCCAAAGTTCTCTAGCACATTTAATTTAGTAATCTTACTAAATTAAATGTGCTAGAGAACATTTTCATATAGAAGAAGAATTCGAACACCACCCATGCGATTAATATATGAAATGACTGTGGTGCTATCAATTCGCAGGAGTATATTTGGCAATTTCTCTATGATTTTGTAAAAATGTTCAACCCAAAGAACGCAGCAAGCAATTCTAGATAATTAACGTGACATGAGTGTTCTGAATAAGACCACATTTCACTCGCTCGTTCCTCACCAAATGCTACGCCCCACCCCGTATTTGAGGAATCACTATACATTTCTAAACAAAAGTCATTTTGTTTAATTTTATTTATAGGTTGGTCTAACGCACGATCCCATCATTATAAGTTCGGTAAAACTGTCGATGGTATGTTCCTATAATAATTGTCGTCATGTAATAGGTTTAAATATTTACATCTTTAGAGTTCCTTTGTATGAAGCCAGCCGTATGCTACTGCTGAAAAGGTGAGGTAAGTAAGCCAACTAACGTGCGAAATCTCTTGTCTTACAAAGTGAGAGATTTTGAAGAAAAAAAAAATGTTTGCCTGTAAAGTCGGTTTACTGACGATAGAACGTGACAACGTCTTAAGAAAATACTGATGGAATGGTAGCATTTTTCAAAAGAAAATTTTAATTTCATTTGTTTAATAGATTTGTATGTAAAAAGTAATCAGTAGAATTTAGTCATTTTCAATCAAAACAATGCAAAAAAGCTTTTAGATGCCGGGGATCGAACCCGGGGCATTTCACATGCAAAGCGAACGCTCTACCACTGAGCTACATCCCCACTTAAAATATCGTCCGATACAACCCTTCGTTGAGTTCTTCTTGCGTACTTGAGGGGGAGGAAGCTTGAAACTGGCGGGGGGTGGGGAGTGTCCGTTCTATCTATATTATCTATTCTATGCCGGAGTTCATCAAATTGGACGCTTTATGGATTATTAATAATCTACTTCCGGAAATATCTAATGATAAATACTTAAAAGCTTATGACGATTTTGATCAATAGAAAACAACAAGAAAAGTGAATTGTCTCGCACACGATATGAAAAGTAGAGTATTCACCTCAGGCATTACCAGGCCCATTACACAAGGCAGTGCTTTACTCCCTTGGTGAATAATCTACTATTAAATCATAGTTACGCTCGATAATTATTTCGATTGAATAGTAAAGCCATCGATTTTTTACTCATCGTGAAATAGTTCTGTTAACTTATTGTTTTAATTTTGTCAATTATAGCATAACCTACAATCGCTGCACTAGCGGACCGATGCTATTCATTTTAATGATGAAAGCACGAATATTCGACAATATATCACTGAATATATAATTAATATCGACAGAATCATTACCTTTATCGCTGTAATTATCGTTGCTTCACTTTTCACTGCACTTGATTTCATATTCAGTGAAATCATAATGTTTTTGTTTTATTATTTTCATGATCTATCATCTATCATTTCAACCGAATAAAAAAAATCTGGTAATACAATTCATAATCTGCATCTGCCATCTATCGCATTAGAACAACGGAAGTAAGCTCCGCGCCATCACTGAAGTCCTATGGCGAAATTATTGAACTAAGCCATTATAATATCATAGGTTTCATCTGTCATTGTAGAATACGACAGTGGTTCCTTTCGCCAACGGTCATGAGTGGTGGCGCGGACTCTATAATATGATGTCATCCAGCGGCAAGTAGCTGGTAAACTACTGCCGCTAGATGGCATTATCATATTTGAAAATAAAATGTTCTCTGTACAAATTCTAATCATATAATTTCATATAAATTTTTAAACTGTCTTCCATTTCAATGCATTTAAAATATAATATACGTATATTTCCTAGCTAATAGACACTTTCCTGTGTGTCAAAAATAGCTCCTATTCGCCGGCAATCAACGCAACATGCGATGGAAGTTTCATACAATGTTGTTACGACCGATACAGTATAGATGGCGCTAAAACAATATTTTTTAAATCACTCATATCTTCAATTGATGTTTAAAACAAATTGTTACATACTAAAATAATTAACTGTTGTTTTTTTTTCAGATATTTGTTAGACAACGCGATCATTATAAAAGGCCGCCGTGTTTTAGACATCGGAGCCGTCTTTTATTCCGCTTTTATTGATAGTCGTTGTCAACTTGTCCTGTATTTAAAATTGTTTTGCTTTACAAAAAGTAATCAGTAGAATTTAGTCATTTTCAATCAAAACAATGCAAAAAACAATGCAAAAAGAAAATTTTAATTTAATTTGTTTAATAGATTTGTATGTAAAAAGTAATCAGTAGAATTTAGTCATTTTCAATCAAAACAATGCAAAAAAGCTTTTAGATGCCGGGGATCGAACCCGGGGCATTTCACATGCAAAGCGAACGCTCTACCACTGAGCTACATCCACGCTTGAACTACTGGTCAAAATAATTAATACAACTGTAACAAGGTAATGCTACATGACGTCATGTTTTGCGGGCGTGCAGCCGGCTTCATCGAATTATAAGACGTTATCACGTCAAAAATAAAGAATTTAGATATTTTTTTTCTAGGTAAACCAACGTCTAAAGAGGAAGAGTTTGTTATAAACTCTAAGAATTTACAAGAATTTTACGAGGTGGCGCGAGCGGCGGCGGTGCGCGGTGGCGCGAGCGGCGGCGGTGCGAGGTGGCGCGAGCGGCGGCGGTGCGAGGTGGCGCGAGCGGCGGCGGTGCGAGGTGGCGCGAGCGGCGGCGGTGCGAGGTGGCGCGAGCGGCGGCGGTGCGAGGTGGCGCGAGCGGCGGCGGTGCGAGGTGGCGCGAGCGGCGGCGGTGCGCGGTGGCGCGAGCGGCGGCGGTGCGAGGTGGCGCGAGCGGCGGAGGTGCGAGGTGGCGCGAGCGGCGGCGGTGCGCGGTGGCGCGAGCGGCGGCGGTGCGAGGTGGCGCGAGCGGCGGCGGTGCGAGGTGGCGCGAGCGGCGGCGGTGCGAGGTGGCGCGAGCGGCGGCGGTGCGCGGTGGCGCGAGCGGCGGCGGTGCGAGGTGGCGCGAGCGGCGGCGGTGCGAGGTGGCGCGAGCGGCGGCGGTGCGAGGTGGCGCGAGCGGCGGCGGTGCGAGGTGGCGCGAGCGGCGGCTTTTTAAAGGTTATACAGAATAAAATTTTGTAGTGTGACTAAGTCTTGGTATCGGATGTCACATAGCAACTTGCTTGCATCTATTCGTAAGTAATTTTATGGGGGTAATTTTTCTTGTTTCCGCAGACAAGAAGATGGGGAGAGCCTCTTCTTAGCAAGAAGTAGCTATAGTAGCAGTTTGTTTCTGTCTAGTTTTGATACCTTGGTTTCTTTTAATAAACCGTGTCTGAGATCGCGGTCTTTACCTCTGCGTTCAAATTTTAAGTCAGGTGCATAGATTAAGGTAAGATTCTCTGACAGTAGGTACTTAGATAAGTTATTTTCTCGTATCTTTTGATAACCCAGATGTAGCTATGTATTGTAGGCGTACCTACTGCAAGATCAGACTGTATGCCTTTGATGGATCTTCTCCCAATACCTACCAGCAGCAGTTCGTCGTCTAATTCCGCGACAAGTGGTTGTTGTGGCTCCGATCCCGGCGGCGCGGGCGGCGGCCGTGCGTTACTCGTAACGCTAACGCTCTCGGTTATGTTCATCTTCGTTCGAAGGCACATCTGGAATAGCAAGTACGGTTCTGCGCATGTAAGTACCGATAGCTAGGCATGAATTTGTTGTGTAGCAATTTACACATGTCTGTACAGGTAAATAACGGAACTGGGTCCGTAGGTACGCATTGGTAAAGTGATAACCCCAAAAGCGATCCGCATTACTAATTTATTGTGGCAATTTGCACACGGCAGTACCGGTAGTACGTAGGTAGGTATTAGTAAAGTGATAACCCCAAAGGCGATCCGCATTACTAATTTATTGTGAGTGACAATCCCAGAGACGGCCCGCAACACATCTACCATTCCTGAACTCACGTAATCAGTTACGTGAACAGGACCTACATGTATGTAGGTAGGTAACATGTTCATCAATTAAGTGATAACCCCACAGGTTACCCGCAGAATTGATTTATAACGAACATGTAGATACGTCGGTCGACGTAAGTAGGTAGCCAAACCAGCCTTCGTCCTCCTGCGACGGTGTATGGGGCGACGGCGAGCCGGCCGGCCTCGCTCGCGGCGGTGGCGGTGGCGGCTCGCGACCGCGGCGCGAGCAGCTCGAGCCCGCACGAGCGCGAGGACGGCGCGGCGGCGCCGGGGCGCGCCGAGCGCGAGGCGGTGGCGGTGGCGGCTCGCGACCGCGGCGCGAGCAGCTCGAGCCCGCACGAGCGCGAGGACGGCGCGGCGGCGCCGGGGCGCGCCGAGCGCGAGGCGGTGGCGGTGGCGGCTCGCGACCGCGGCGCGAGCAGCTCGAGCCCGCACGAGCGCGAGGACGGCGCGGCGGCGCCGGGGCGCGCCGAGCGCGAGGCGGTGGCGGTGGCGGCTCGCGACCGCGGCGCGAGCAGCTCGAGCCCGCACGAGCGCGAGGACGCCGCGGCGGCGCCGGGGCGCGCCGAGCGCGAGGCGGCTCGGGTTCCGGTGACGGTGAACTGCTCGGTGCAGCCTCCAGTGACGTGACTTCCAATCTTGAATCACCTCGATGTCGAGAACGTTGTGCTTGCGCACGCGCAGTTACATCTTGGAAATATTTTAAAGAAAAAATGCGCAGTGCTGCACAACGAAAAAACGTGCGACGTGGCGGAGCACTAAAATGTGAATGACGACCGTCGGTAGGGCAGGCAAAGACCAGGATAATTTCAACAATACCTTCATTTTTTTAAATGAGTATCTATGAGAGATCTACCCTCAACTATAGTGCGGAATGGCGACACGATATGTGTTACTACATGTAATCTATGCTAATCTCGAGGACAAAGCTCGAGTATAATATAGTACTGCACTAGTCAAGCTCTTTCATTTGATACCCATATTGAGGTAGTAGTGAATATAAAATGATTCGCCATTTTGTGGTAGCGGCTATCTTCGATTTGAAGTTTTGAAGTTTGTCGTTGTATAGATATATTTATAATATGTTATCAACTGAGTAAAAGTAAACCAATTAAATAAATGTAAGGGTTTATATCGACAACTGTTAGATCTTTCTCATATAAAATTTCACAACGGAATGCCCTTCAACGGCTTAGCTCCATCTACTTATAGCGCCAATCCCTCTAAAACTCTTTTGAGATGGCGGGTAGAAGCGAATGGTATCCCACCGGCGCCCTCTACACTAAATGACACATATTTAGACTCAAATCCCAGTATTAAAAATAATACTATAGTGAAATACACGGCAAACAAAATACAGGTGATAACACGGCCCTCCTGCGCACGCTGCCAACCTTGGCAGTGTCACAGTCTGGTGTAGTTGCTGCGAACAAAATGCACAAGTTATTCATTTTATTAATTTTACTCTTCCAGTAATATCCACTTAAGATGAGTAACTTTCCCAAGCAGTTGCGCTGTCACATTGTCGCAACTCAAGGTACGTCATTACATTACCACATTCTCCATAAATCCACTTAAGATGAGTAATGAATAGCTTTCCCAAGCAGTTGCGCTCTCACATTGTCGCAACTCGAGGTACGTCACTACATTACCCACATTCTCCATAAATCTCAAACATTCACCTTTCCTTAGCTGCCGCCTGGTAACTCTAGATACGCGGCATTAAAGTCATAGTCAAAGTCAAAGTCAAAGTTCATTATGTTCACTCTTAATGCTTTCTCTAGCAGTTACCACTCTTAGGCCGACACTAAGTACGTCAGTTTATGTCCAAGGTATTACGGTTTCACACTAACGCTTACTTTGTCAATGGATCCGAAGCCATTGCACTTCACTACGTTATTCAAACGTTAACTCATCAGCAATCAATCATAATACCTGACAACATCCTAGAGCCATTGCACTGCTCGATTGGGTTTGACTTTCAATTACAGTATATCTCCATGTATACTAATCGTACCTATTCAAGGTTTCATATTTTTCTCACATATGGCCTTCTATGTACATAGTTTTTATAAACGCTCCCAAGTGATATTTATAGCGAATTAAAGGGTCTCATTTTTTTAAACAATACCAAAACAATTCTTTGGTAACGTACATAGCTCGGCATCATCTGACTAAAATCTCTCTAATTTCAACCATAAGGGTATCTTATAACTGCACTGAATATAACCACTTTGTAACCCAACTACGGTAACCAAATTCAAATCAAAGATGTAACACTTTCTATTACTGTATTATGTTTTAAAATGCATGACCTTTCTCAAACAGTTTCCCTGAAAGATATTTATACCAATATCCAACTGATTTACACTTTTTATCTATGGTTGCTGTGCCTCGCAACAACTCGTCTACAAAATAAGCTACCCTCTCATAAAGTTTCGTAAAACAGTATCCACAAACTTTAAAAAAACCGAAGATGTTTCATTCTACGAAATGTTCTGATTGCAGTTCCCGGAATTGAAGGTTATTTTAATGTACCCCCTAACGAGATAATAATTAATAGTTTTAACTTGTCGGTGATATGCAAAAATTTCATTTGAAATGCAAAAACAAGGTTAAAACAATTTTTAAAATCGTTTCTTCAAAGTAAATCGTAATATAAAACTGTTGCTTACTCACGTGTACATTACGCACTTACTGAAACCACTGATCCAAGAATAACATTTTTAACTAACTGCGGGCGACGCTTGCTTTTCTGATTATTTCTCATCACCGTTGTGTTGTGATTTCCAGGCGTGGTGTTCATAGCACTTCTGATGTTATCAACTGAGTAAAAGTAAACCAATTAAATAAATGTAAGGGTTTATATCGACAACTGTTAGATCTTTCTCATATAAAATTTCACAACGGAATGCCCTTCAACGGCTTAGCTCCATCTACTTATAGCGCCAACCCCTCTAAAACTCTTTTGAGATGGCGGGTAGAAGCGAATGGTATCCCACCGGCGCCCTCTACACTAAATGACACATATTTAGACTCAAATCCCAGTATTAAAAATAATACTATAGTGAAATACACGGCAAACAAAATACAGGTGATAACAAATAGTATTCTGATAGTCAAGTCCTTTCATTTGATATCCATACTGAGGTAGTACCTACTTAAAAAAATAATTAATTCGCTATTTTGTAGTGGCGGTCATCTTGTTTTTAAAATTTACTGTCGTCATCTTGTATTTAGTATTGTAATAGTCAAGCCCTTTCATTTACTACCCATATTGAAGTAGTAATGAAAAAAAACACCATTTCGTGGTGCCGGCCATCTTGGATTTGGAATTTGTCATAATATAAAGGTTTAGTACTCTACTAGTCAAGGTCTTTTATTTGATATCCATATTTAGGCTGTACTAAAAAAATGTTAAATTGCCATTTTGTGGTGGCAGCCATCGTATATTTGAAAAATGTCGTAGTGTAGAGGTATAGTACTCTACTTGCCAAGTCTTTCATATGATCCCTATATTGAGGTAGAGCTGAACAAAAAATGATTCGCTATTTTGTGGTAGCGGCAATCTTGGATTTGAAATTTGTCGTTGTATAAAAACATAATATTACTCTGTTAGTCAAGTCCTTTCATTTGATACCCATATTGAGGCAGTAGTGAAAAAAATAATTAATGCGCTATTTTGTGGTGGCGGCCATCTTGGATTGGATTTTTTTTCTACTACATAATACTATACCTACTAGTCAATCCCTTTCATTTGATATCCATACTGAGTTAGTACTTAATAGAAATATTCTCTATTTTGTGGAGGCGTCGATCTTGGATTTAAAATTTGGTGAAGTATATAGTACTCTACTAGACAAGCCCTTTCATTTGATACCCATATTGAGGTCATCATCATCATCAACAGCCCACTAAACGTTCCCACTGCTGGGACTCGGGGCCTTCTCTCGCAAGGAGAGAGTTAAGGCCATAATCCACCACGCTGGCCCAGTGCGGGTGGGTGGATGACACATGACTTCGAAAAATTTTAGGTACATGTCGGTTTCCTCACGATGTTTTCCTTCACCGTTTTAAGTTAGCGGCATTATGCACATGACTTCGAAAAGACAGTGGTGCGTGTGGGGTTTGAACCCGGGGTCTCCAGATCGGCAGGCGTCGTTCTCCCGACTAGATCAGCCGTAACTTATTGAGGTAGTAGTGAAAAAAAATTCGCCATTTTGTGGTAACGACCATCTTGGATTTGAAGTTTGTCGAAATATAGTGGTATAGTATCTACTAGTCAATAGGGTGGAGCGAAAAAACTTTTTTCGTTTAACTGTAATGTAATAGTTAAAATTTGGTGCCATTTGGGCTTCAATTAAGAATTACAAAATATAAATCATTTGGGTTTAGAGTAACTGCCTCCGCATCGGCACTGATTTTATAAAAATAGTAGGTTTTAGACCTCAAATAGACGCCTCATATCAGTACTATGTTTTCACAAAAATACAATTTTTTCATTACAAATCGATCTCTGGGATCCTATATTTTCAATGTAGAATACACAAAGAAACCAAATTATGTGTTTATAACTTTAATATGGGGAGTGTGGGAGCGCGGGAGGAGACTCTAGCGGCCCTTGTCACGACACTCGTCGTTTACAGTGCTCTGTTCTTTTCAGTTCCTATTTTTAACACTATGTAAAGAACTCGAAGCGTGTTTAAACGTCCTTATTTGGGAGATGTTAGTGAGATAAAAGAGAAAGTGTTATCTACTAACAAAGATGTAATGAAGTATTACATGAACGAGACATCAACTAAAATTACAACTAGAAACAGGAAAAGAGGAAACTTTTTCAGAGATAGCAGACATCGTAACATCTAGGGTTGGATATATACGACAAACTATATTTATTCCAATAGTTACACGAATGACGATCGTTCAAATGTTAAAAACATATAATTTAATATGCCAAAATCTACTCAAATCCACTAAGAGGAGTCAGAAAGTTTTCAGCAAAGCAGTAGTATACTTTTTGATATTTCAGCATGTAGGTAAATGCAATAAATTAGCTCAGTGCACCTGTTCTAAGGATAAAAAGGTTCCTAAATAAGAGCAGACTTCTATAGTTGATTAATTAATGTGTCGAATTATGATTATCAGCATAATCGACGTTACTGGTACGAAGAAATAGCAAAATACTCTAAATAGGTAAACGTTGTACCTGATATTGGTACATCTAGAGGAATGCAAACTGTGATAACTGATTCTCTGTTACATGAAGTAATTTCCCAAGCTAGTATTATGGCCATTGGTTGTGACGGAACGAATGTTAACACTGGAAAGTATGATGGATTTATAAAACTTCAGAAAAAGCTACAAAACCCATTTCAGTGAAAAATCAGTTTGCTTTACTTGAATGCTCTAAGACTTTTACTCTTCATCTCGACGGGTGAACTTCAGGACTTATATCTTCCGTAGAAAAATGTTTAGAAACATGTGAAAAACTGACTGTAAAGAAATTTAAGCACATTGCAGGACAAATATTACTCGCAACGGCCAATTGGTTAAATCAGATCTCGAAAATAAATCTCCAGGTAAACTTTTACATGCTCGTTGGACCACACGTGCCAACCAAATACTACGTTTGTATGTGGCAACTGAAAATCCGACGGACAATTTAAGGATTCTAGCAAAATTAAGTATATAAAGTTGGACCGGCTTGGTTTTCAATTAGGATCCAAACATCCAGCAAAAATGTCACTCGTCATTCTTTTAATATTGTTATGGACTCCAGAAACTTGCCCATAAACTTCAAGAAAGGTTTTAGATCCGGTTATCCAAAAAAGTGCGTATTTTGCGCTTCCCAAAAGCCTTCTTCTTACGATGATAACAGATGAACGGAAGCATAGAGAGCTGGCTGCTCGTCGCATACTAAAGGCACTCAATGTGAGTCTTCCTTCAACACCCACACTTTTTCAAGTGACATTGATACATTTTAATGCTACTTCAAGTTTATATTAATTAATTAATGTACTGGTAGGAATACTTAACCGAACCGCCACTTTAAAAAAAAAGGAATTCAGGACATTGTCGAATCTGGTGGTGAGAGCAAACTATTGTTCTTAAAGATTCCCTGCCTTACTAAAGCTGTGAAGATTACGAATGAAGTTTCCATTACTCAGTGCACACAAAAGTCACGATTAGGTGCAATAAACGCCACGTTGGAATTGTGGAACGTGATGCCTAAATTTTAAACAAAAAAAGATTTTCAAGCTTAATAATTAATGTAATTTTTCAAATCCTCTTTGTATTTTTATGTTCGTTGTCACAGTATTATTCTCATCAATGTGTAAACCATACATTATCTATCATTATCTACCTTCTTACTTGTAAATGGGGCACACCATTTCATATTTTACGACTTTTAAACTTTATGTAAAAAAACTTTTTTTGAAGTCACTGCGGAGGCAAAAGATACTAATAAAATGTTATGAAAAATGGCACTGCTTAACTTCATCATGACGCACAAATCGCGCCCTATTAGAACTTCGAAACTAAAAAAAAAAATTGTCCATACATTCGTGCTCCACCCTACTAGTCAAGCTCTTTCATTTGATATTCATATTGAGGCTATTGGGTGGTGGTATGGTATATTTAGCAGTGGTAGGACTCTTGGCAAAGTCCGCCTGGGGAAGTACCACACCTTTGCCAGTTATTCTACCACCAAACACTAATGTGCGGACATTACTGTGTTCCGGTTTGAAGGCCAATGTTTCCAGAGAAATTACAGGACTTAGAGATATAATATCTTATATCTCTGGGTGACGAGCGCAGTGCAGTGCAGTGTTAGGTAATGATTTGGACTCTTCGTGTTCCAATAACTGCGTGTCACTTTGCTGTTATGTGGCAGGCATATTGCTTACCATCAGGCACATGTCCTGCTCGTCTCGTCACGCTATATTATAAAATATATATATATATATTATGTAAGGCTCTAAGTATTATGTAGTGGTAGGATTCTTAGCAGAGTCCGCCTGCGGGAGTACCACACCTTTGCCAGTTATTCTACCGCCAAACAGTAATGTGCAAACATTACTTTGTTCGGTTTGAAGCTCAATGTTTCCAGAGAAATTACAGGGCTTAGAGATATAACATTTTAGATCTCTGGGTGACGAGCGCAGTGCAGTGCTGGGTAACGATTTGGACTCTTCATGTTCCAATAGCTGCGTGTCACTGTGCTGTTATGAGGCAGGTATGTTGCTTACCATTAAGCACATGACCAGCTCTTCTAGTAACTCTTGACTTTAAAAAATGGTTGTCTGTAAAGTCGATTCACTGACGATAGTTGAACGTGACAACTTTAACTACGCCTTAGAGCGAGGTAACGCCGCATGACGTCATGCGGCGAGGTAACGGCGGTAACTGCGCATGACGTCATGTTTTTCGTGCGTGCAGCCGGCTTCATCGAATTATACGACGTTGTCACGTCAAAAAAAAGATAGATTCTGCTTCTTCTTCAACAAGGAAATAAGATTAAATGTAACGGTCCGATCCGAAAGATCAGATTGAAACGTTTCGATCCATTAAGATTCACAAAACGCCAAACGAATTAAAATTTTGTGGTCGCACTATAATGTTTCTAGTTATGTCATAAACACTCGAAATATTACGTTACCTGTTCCCGCCCAAACCGGCCGCACATCCGTCCTCCAAAGCCGCTTCCAGCAGACCACAGACTAAGTAGAGAGATACTCTCAGCAGACTGACTTTGCGTAGCGTAATTTATTCTAATTTCGACTGCTGATAATTTATTATTTTTGAAAAATTGAGAACTGTCATTTGAAAAATAACTAGAGAATTAGATTTTGCAAAATGCAGTGCAATTAAGGAAATAAATAAACATTAAATTATGTAGTTTGGGGACTATAAAGGATCGATAGGGGGGTGCATTCTGAGCATATATTCCAATTTGAGGGATTCTGGCATGGTCAGCTCAAGGTCATTTCGATGAAAACGCGTTTAACTCGATATTTCGAGAACTGTTAGTGTTAGGCAAAAAACTATTGAGACCTTTTCTCTTCTAAATTAAATTTACTAACTTTTACATTGACAACTTTTCTTTTTTCATCAATATTTTTCAAGTTATTGCTTCCGAAAGGCAAAAATTTAACTTGTTTTCCTCCCTTTCGCCATTTCCTCCCCAACCGTTCAATTTTATGAAACTTTACCGATACCATCTTTTAATAATAAACAACTTTTTCCTTGCACTTTTTTCAGTAATGGCAATACCTTCAGAGTTATGTTACTTTACCGAGCGAAATCCGCGCCACTGCGACACCTCCGCGACACTGCGATAAATCCGTGACACCTGCGGACTTCGGGCTGAACCCAAAATTCATTGTTTGTTTGTGTCGGTGGGTTTCTTCTACACAAGCTTATGTGGGACAACCACGTCACCTACTCCGATATATGCCAGAAATACACTCAGATACACTCAATCAGACACAGAGGTGAAGCGAGCCGTAGAGGATGCGGATGGTCTGATTATCAGTACGGCTAAGAGAATTTTGCCGGACTCTACGGCTTGCTCCACTTCTATGTCTGATTTTTTTTTTATTTTTTTTTTTATTTAATTTTATTTATTCCATAAAGATTAGAACTATATTTTACAAAGAGAGTTTATAATTACTTCAATTATCAATTTCTTCACTGTTAACGTTGAGCCCCAAACTAGGCTGAGCCTGTATCTTGGGCGCTCTGGTCCAGATTTCTGTTGGGTAACAATTTCTAGCCTTGTGTAGGTACACAGTTAAAATTATTATCTAGATTTAATTGATTATCAATAAACATTACATATTTAAATTGTTGATTTGATTAAAAACATTTACATTACATAATTTAAACAATGTTTTTTACACAAGTTAAATATCATCATGTATTTATTTTGCTGATTGATTTACTATTGTAAACTAATTGATAAATTTATTTTTATTTAATTGTTTCCGTATAGTTTAAAATCAAAATTGGAATAGGTAAGCTAATAGACATGTAAAGAGAGAAAATTAATAGCACATTAGATAATATTATGTATATATGTATGCATGTTGATGAAAGGGGGTTGTGTGATGTGTACGTGGGCGAGAGTGTGTGAATGTGTGAAGAGGAAATGATTGATGTGTGTGTGTTGTAAGGGTAAAGGGTTGACGATCTCAGGCCATTGGTAAAGTGAGGTGGTGTGAAAGTATGTGTGAGAAAAAATTAAGTGTATGTATGTGTGTGTTTAACAGCAGTGATGGGTTTCCGGTGAGCTATTAATAGCGGGACATACTACATCCATCTTCATTTCGTTGTATTTAACCAGGTTTTCTGTTTGGGCGTAGGTCAGGGATTGTAGCCATTTTATTATTTTAGGCTTGCATTCAGAAAAAGTATTGTCGACTATGTCAATGTTTCTACATACCGCATTGTACGTGAAAACCAGAGCATATACTGGCAGGCGAGAAGCAAAGACGGTTCCTATTCTGGGGAGCGGATGATCACGGGGGCGTTTGCGTTTTGTCTTGTCCCGGCCAGCCGACAAATGATGGCTCTTAGCAGTAGCCCGGAGAACGTAGAGCTGACGAACCGTTAGCACCGCTGCTTCTTTATAAAGTTTTTCTGTTGGATATCGACGCTTCCTACCCAGCAGAACCTTAAGAACAGCTCGCTGTGCGCGTTCCACTCCCATCATGTGCGACTGTGCAGCTCCTCCCCACACCGCAACACAATATTGCAAGAGAGACTGGCACAGCGATTTGTACACCATGATTTTAACGTTGTCCTTCGCAATTGATCTTAACACTTTCATAACATAAATAAATTTTCGCACTTTTTTGGCTGTATATGTAATATGGTTTTTGAATGTCAAGTGTTGGTCGATCATTATTCCCAAATATTTTGTGACATCAACTCGAGCAATTCTATTACACGAGCAACTGGACTTCGGTGTTTTGGTGTTATTATAATTTTGTGAAGTACATTTGCTGTTGTGGATTCGAATGTGCGAGAGCTTTGTGCCAGTGGCTTGTGTAATGCTAAAAACCATGAAATTGGTTTTATTTAGGTTTAGACTGAGAAGATTTGAATCCAGCCACCGTGACAGCTCCACCATTCCAGTTTCTGCCATTTTTGACGTGGAGATCCAGTCTTTCCCATGGAAGATTGTGACTGTGTCGTCGGCGTAACAGATTATCTCCATGTTTGGTAGGTTTAGCCCCAAGATGTCATTCATGTAGATAGTAAAGAGGGTTGGGGATAGCACGCTTCCCTGTGGAATTCCGTAGTTAATAGGTGCTTCGTCACTTCTCTCACAGCCAATTTTAAGGTACTGTTTCCGGTTCGTCAGGTAGCTGGCAAACCAATTGAGTGCAATGCCTCTAATTCCAGATACCTCGAGCTTTTTAAGCAATATTTTTGGAGATAAGCTATCAAAAGCTCGTGCGAGATCGAGAAACACAGCAATGCACTTTTGTCCTCTGTCTAAATGAGATGCCACGGTCTCTGTCAAGTGCTGAACGGCGTCTTCTGTTGACTTTCCCGGCCTAAAACCAAATTGGCGTTCATCCAGAATCCTGTGTTTATCCAGAAAATTTATTAAGCGCTTGTTTACCAGCTTCTCAATGATTTTGGATACAGTGCTGAGTAATGAAATAGGTCTATAACTATCTGGGTCTTCTTTATCTCCTTTTTTGTACACCGGTACGACCACAGCTGTTTTCCACGCACTGGGAAATGTGCCAGTACTCATACTTAGATTACAGATGTGCACTAGGGGCCCAATGAGATCTTGACTGGCAAATTTCAATATAAGCGGTGTGATATGGTCCGCACCAGGTGCACTATCAGGTTTTAGATTTTGTATAATGTCGTTGATGAGAAAAGTTTTCAATAGTTAGATGAATCTGGTCTTATTGCTCTCGTTGCCCAAAAACTTATCTTGAGTTGTGGTGACGGTCATATTGTAGACGAAAATGATATCCGCACATGGCTTCAGCTGGGATCGGCGCAGCCAGTGGCAGAATTGGTGCCAAAGTTGGAAATACCTTTGGGATAGCCATCGAATACAATTACCACGTCTGTACCGTAGTGTTTTTTATGTATGTTATGTATTTCTGGCATATGTCGAAGTAGGTAACGTTGTTGTCCCACATAACTCTGTGTAGAAGAAACCTACCGACACAATCCAATAATGAATTTTGGGTTCAGCCCTAAGACCGGAGGTGTCACGGATTTTTTGCAGTGTCGCGGAGGTGTCGCAGTGGCGCGGATTTCGCTCGGTAAAGTAACATAACTCTGAAGGTATTGTCATTACAGAAAAAAGTGCAAGGAAAAAGTTGTTTATTATTAAAAGATGTACACTTTTGATCATCGGTAAAGTTTCATAAAATTGAACGGTTGGGGAGGAAATGGCGAAAGGGAGGAAAAAAAGTTAAATTTTTGCCTTTCGGAAGCAATAACTTGAAAAATATTGATGAAAAAAAGAAAAGTTGTTAATGTAAAAGTTAGTAAATTTAATTTAGAAGAGAAAAGGTCTCGGCAATTTTTTGCCTAACACTAACAGTTCTCGAGATATCGAGTTAAACGCGTTTTCATCGAAATGACCTTGAGCTGACCATGCCAGAACCCCTCAAACTGGAATATATGCTCAGAATGCACCCCCCTATCGATCCTTTATAGTCCCCAAACTACATAATTTAATGTTTTTTTATTCCATTTTTTTGCTTAAATGCATTGGGCTAAAAGTATAACCGTGTCTAATTTTTATTTTGTAATTATTGTGTATTTTACACAGAGACAACGCTAAAAATGCAATATTAAACTTAAAATTGGCTCAAGATTTTATTTTATTACTGATAAATGGGAGCAAAATTCAGATATCTGTACAATGAATGAATTAATAAAGTATATGTCTGATTTTCCCGATATTTTTTTAAGTATGAATTTTGCGTATTACATGTAGATTTAGGAGTGTGAAATTGACACGGCAGTGACTTTTCGGCGAAATGGTCATGGGAGATTGATCCCTAAGATCAATGGAATTATTATTAGTAAAATTATAACAAGGAAACGTCAACAAGAAAGATTGGGCTATTTTTTAATGTAATTATGTCTCTCTAGGTGATACTGAAAATGGTAAATTCGGAACATAAACTTTTTGAATTTCGTGCGAATTTGTAACACGCCCCTAAACGTGGTGTATTGAGTACGTTCTCGTGACGCTCCAACTCGTTATCGTTGTCCATTAGTTAATTTGTTATGTTTTTGAAGTGAAAACTTCTTTTACCACCACCACAAATTTTTCGTGGAGTGTGCATGAGGCTCATAGTCACGTTTGTAAGTGAAAGATTCGTGCGGGTGACCTCGGGACCGCAGAGTGTGCTTGTGGTAGCTTATATGCCTATGGCACTCAGGTATCACGTATCCAAAATGCTGAAAGAGTTTTTGAAATTGATCGATTAGATCCTGAGTTTAGAGCGTTCAAACAAAACACCTCTTCAGCTTTATAATATTAGTAAGTATAGATTTTTATTGAAGTGAAAACTTCTTTTGGCACACCAAATGTCTTTTGTTTTTTATTAATTCTTGGCTATGTTTACTCTTTCAGCCGCAACTGTCACTGTCGTGTAGCTGTATCAACTATATTCAATCCATATTATTATATCAAGTAACAATGGTTTGTATGTTTAATGAACAAAATCATCTTATAGTTCTTTCTTACTTTAGTTTTCACCTCTGCCGTGTGGGTCTTAAGCACACCCACATTTATTTAATATTTTTTGACGTGACAACGTCTTATAATTCGATGAAGCCGGCTGCACGCCCGCAAAACATGACGACATGTACCGTTACCGCGTTACCGTCGGTCGTTACCTCGCCGCATGTTTGTTACAGTTGTATTAATTATTTCGACCAGTAGTTCAAGCGGGTATGTAGCTCAGTGGTAGAGCGTTCGCTTTGCATGTGAAATGCCCCGGTTTCGATCCCCGGCATCTGAAAGCTTTTTTGCATTGTTTTGATTGAAAATGACTAAATTCTACTGCTTACTTTTTACATACAAAGCTATTACTCAAATGAAATTAAAATTTTCTTTTGAAAAATGCTACCATACCATCAGTATTTTCTTAAGACGTTGTCACGTTCTATCGTCAGTAAACCGACTTTACAGACAAACATTTTTTTTATTAGTTTGGTAACCGTTGAAGGCTGTGGTATTCACTCTGGAGACACACATACTACATTGTTGCATTCAAAATTGTTTCAATGAGCTGCCATAACTATTTACAGCAAAAACAGACCACGACCCTTCATAGCTGAAAAATAAATCTATAAATTGATTTAGCCACGAAGACTACACTAACTCATCTACTATACATCACATCATCACATACATCAACTAACTCACTCGAAGGAAAAATGCAAATTCATTAGAAATCTTTAAGAAAAGACTAAAAGTTCACATATTGAATGACCTTACGCTCTTAAAAAAATAAAGTGAACATAAGCAAAAAAAAAAAAAAAGAAAATTTAGTCTTACTACATATCTATTAATACACTGTGGTCTGTTTTCTAAGCTCATCTCGATTGATTCTTTTGCAAGTCGAATACCAGTTTTGCACCTTGCTCGCCTGTTGACAACGCGTAGCGAACATTTATTAAAATAAATAGTTGTTTACCCACATTGTGTTTTGTAAAAAAAGGTTGAATTTTTGTATGTTAGATCTATACTAATATTATAAAGCTGAAGAGTTTGTTTGTTTGTTTGTTTGAACGCTAGGATCTCGGAAACTACTGGACCGATACGAAAGATTATTTTTTTGTTGGATACTCCATTTATCGAGGAAGGCTATATAACATTACGCTACTATCAATAGGTACGGAGTATGAGTGAAGAATGTAAAGAAAACGGGGAAAAATATTTCTCTTCGAGAGCTTTAGTTCCGTGAATTTAAATTCTCTTTGGTCGCTGAAGGCTGTGACGGCGCGTGTCTACATTTGAAGTTTGTGTCATTTAAAGTAATCAAATTTGTTCTACAACAATGCATTGTTGCTTATTTACGTATTTTTAGGGTTCCGTAAAACGTAATGAAGGGGCCAGCAATGGATATTTTAGTCTGGATTTTCCTCAAATAGACGCGGGTGAAACCGCGGGGCACAGCTAGTTATTTATATACAAAGTTGCTTACCGGCGTTGTGTTTTGTAATAGGGGTTAAATTAGGATTTTTTGTTTGTTAGATTAAAAATAGTTGTTTACCTTCATTGTGTGTTCTAGAAATAAGGCTAAGATTTTTGTTAGATTAAACTGATAATCTAACGTTTAAATACAACTATTGTGTTAGTGGTTCTATTACGACTTAAATGATTAACTAACTATAAATTAATAATCGGTGGGTGCCTTTTCTGGCCCTTTTGTTGGGATCATTTTTGATTTTTTGTTTGTTAATTTTGTTTTGCATTTGTATTTGTCACCCACTAGATACCTACGTAGAAATCGAAGCAGTGATTTTGTTATACTAATTTTAAGTTGTTTCTCGCATAAGTGAAATGTAAAGTTTCTTGCTGAGAAATAATAAAAAAAAAATCTTTAACCAGAACTCAAAAAAATATCCATAGCTCGAATTTGATACTTCTTATTAATATTTTATGAATCACTGGGACAAATACAACTACAATACAAAATGTTTCTGTATTCAAACAAACCGTAGCAGCTATTGTTACAACAATACGGGCGAATTTTATTTAACCAACAATACTCGACTAATTCAAATATTTTGAACAATAATAAACCATTTTGAGTTAGAAAAAAAATATACTTACATTTGTAAACGAACACTCCGCTAAGTCAAAATAGTAAAGAAATTGGCCTTAGTTCATTACAATTTCGACCACGAAGATCAGCCGAACTAAAAATAATTTACCTGTTCAAACATACTTAGTCACGAATACACGCCTAACTCAAAATAATCCGGTCTTTACGGACACTAACAGTACCTATCCCTTTGGCTAACATGTCGCAATTGGTAATGAGTTAGTGTTGTTGGTGAGGGTATGAACCAAGTTGGTCAATAATACTAAGTTATAGCCTTATAGCGCCATCTCCATTTTATTTAAATAGTTATTTCTACAGGTGTCAGTGGAGATTATGTAGTTTAGAACGCAGAATCTGATAATGGTAATATGTCATTTTTCGATTATTTCGAGTTGCAGGAGTCTTTAAATAGGTGTGCGATTTATGGCTTGTCTGGCTTCATAGTTGGCCTTTTCATTACCTACTATGCCTTGATGACTTGGGATCCAAATAATTTCAAATGCATAGTTTTTATTCTGTAACTCAATCATTGAAAAATTAAAATGAAAAAACGTTTATTTAGACAAATATTGGGTTCACAAATGTTGACTGACAAATTTCGTAGCATTATTATTATTATAGCAGGATCCGGAGATTAGCACCAACCAAGGGCCAATTCCCGGATACCCGACCCAAGTTGGTACTAGCTATTGCCGGGTCCAGGATCCCATCCAAGTACTGCTTAAATAGGTACCAAGACACGGCAAGGACCAGTGGGCAATGTTTTGCCAGCGTGCACTGGATCCCACACTAGGGCTACCTGTGTTGTGGGATCCAGGTTCCCCGCTAATTGTACAGACTTAAACAGCAAAGTATAATTAAACATTATAAACTTTGGTTCGGATAAAAAGAAATGAAAACAAATACAGGTAGAATTAAAAATTAATGACTAAAAACAAAATGCAACTACAACAAAAACAAACAAAAATAAAATAATAATAATAAGTACATTTATTTACGGTAAACAACAGCGACAACTGAAGGTAACTCAAAATAATACATTATTGTTAACAATACATTGTTTCTTTGATTTCTATAAATAATTAAGGGATTTATGTTTTTATTATTTTGTAATGCTGATAAGCAGGATTTTGAGTCTGTATATATAATATATTTTTCTGTATTAGATTCTCTCATGATCAATTCTTTGGAATTGATCATGAGAGAATCTCATACAGAAATCATGATTGGCTTTAAGTATTGCTATTGATTCGCAACTGAAAATTCAAATTCAATCAATTCAATTCAAATTCAAAATCAAAATTCAATTCAAAACAAGAAGGACGAGAAAAGGGACTGTGGGGAAAAGACTACCTGTCGCTGGGTTATCTATAATGACACGCCGGAGGATACGGTCATTAATAACACTTAGTAAGTTTTGACTTTTAAACTAACTTTATTGTAGTACTTATAGCGGTATGACATCACTATCGGGGCTCGGCTTGGAATTTGGCGGAAGGGATAGAGTGGCCATTTTGATCTGAATGACGAAGCAAGCGTCTCGATAAAATAATTTTATCTCGTTTGGTGAGTTTTCTGGCATGGTTTCGCCTTTCTCCGTCGTGATTTGGACCGCCGTGATGTGGAAAATTGTTTTCTTGTTTTAGTGACGTGTTCCGAAGTGGTGAAGGGTGTGGACTGCATGGTCCGAGTGCTGAGAGGGACGCTTGTCGGATGTGATTGTTCTTCGCGTCTGTCTCGCGAATTGCTGCCTTCCTAAAAGGGGTAAGTACTTAATATTTCGAGTGAATGAAAAAAAGTGTTACAAAATTAGAACACAACGATGTTTACACCTAACTGCTTGGCGATAGAATAACAAAGGTGTGGTACTTCCCCAGGGGCACTCAGCAAAGAGTCCTACCTACACCTATGTAACTACTACAATAAAAGTTAGTTTAAAAGTCAAAACTTACTAAGTGTTATTGATGACCGTATCCTCCGGCGTCCTTTCTCTGCCTCTCTCCGGAACTCTTCGTCCTCCTCCGTATTCACTGCCCTCTGAAAAATACAAAGTTTCAAATTAAGTATGTTATTTTTTTGTTAGAAACGTAATACTGAGGATCGGGCTGAGTGGGAGACCTATGTCCAGCAGTGGACGAACATAGGCTGCTGATAATATTGTTATTATTAAACGACTTTTTTAGCCCCGAACCTATGTATATCCTTAGGGCTATATCGAGAAGCCTACCTCTTCGCACAAAAAAAATATTATCAAAATCAGTTCACCCAGTCGAAAGTTCCGAGGTTACTTATTAATTATTAACCCCGACCAAAAAAAGGGGTATTATTAGTTTGACGTCGATGCTGTCTGCCTGTGAGTCTGTCTGTCTGTGTGTGTGTTACCAATATATAACCGGAAAACAGATAAATCCTAGTATAAGCCACCCACAACACTCACTGATTTCACGAAAACACCGGACGCGTCATGGCGCCAAAACGCCCGCGGTCGATATTATTACAAAAATGTTCGGAGTGAATGCCGTTCTCGGTCTCGTTTTGAAGCTACATTTAATAGGTCTTATGTCAATTACTCGGGGGATGAAAAATTTGTTTTGTTTTGTTTGTGACCACACAATTTGCCTAGCCGAAATAGCTGGTTAAGAATCATCAGATGATGATGACGAAGCAGAAAATTACCTCTTGTTAGCTCAGCTGGCTAAACGCCCTAAACTGGATGATCCATTTTGATGGCGAAATAATAAAAATGATGGTTGACTACACAAATCTCTATGCTACGCAGAAAAACGAAGAGGGAAATGTGACACAGTTAGGGAAATTAAATATTTCTTTGGTATACTTCTGTACAGTGGAAATGTTGTAGTCCCGAGAAGATACATGTATTGGGAAAATGCCTGTGATTGTGGTATGCCAACAGTTTTCAATTCACTATACAGAGACAGATTTACTTTCATAATTTCCCATTTGCACTGTTCTGACAATTCCAATTTGATAGATGATGATAAATTTGCAAAATTGCTTCCTCTTTTTGATATGATGAATGCATCATTTTTAGCATACGCTCCATATGATGAAAATCATAGCTTTGATGAAGCAATGCTTCGGTACTACGGTGGGCTAGTACCCACCGTTGTTTGTAAACATTACATCCGAGGCAAACCCATAAGATGGGGTTACGAGTTTTGGGTGAGAGCAACTCGTCTTGGATACGTCGTTTGGTTTCTGTCATACCAAGGACAATCTGGAGTCGACGTCAGTGACTCCAAGAAGCTTGGATTGGGTAGAAGTGTAGTTTTGCGATACTGTGTTCTTCGCAAAACAGACAACAAGCCACCTTTTCATCTGTTTTTCGATATTTTATTTTCTTCTTTGCCTCTAATTGATGAGATCCACGTACTGAGTAAATTATTTTGAGGTTTTTACTACTTATCCACTTACGTAATATGGTATTAACTAGCTGTTACCCGCGACTTCGTCCGCGTGAAATAAATACTGAAGTAACTCAGGCAATAACTAATTTTACACCCAGACACATTTACTAAAACCAGCTTATAATAAAACAATTTCATCAAAATCAATTCAGTTGTTTAGGTGTGAAAGCGTAAGATACATTCGTCCCCCATTTCAACTTCAATTTCATCCCCATACAGTTCGAAATTACAAAATTGCTAGAACAAACATTTATTGGCTTCGTGCCAAGTGCCTATATAAAGAGTTTCATAGTTTTATCTTCAACGAATGGAAGCGCCCATGTATACTTTCATCCCCCATTTCAATCCCAATCTCATCCCTATATAGTTCGAAATCACAAAATTGCTAGAAAAAATATTCGTTTGCTTTGTGTAAAGTGTCTATTCAGAGTTTCATGGTTATCTTTAACAGTTGGGATCTTCCATATTGACATTCATCCCCCATTTGAACCTCAATTTCATCCCCGTACAGTTCAAAATTACAAAATTGATGGAACAAACATTCGTTTGCTTCGTGTCAAGTGTCTATATACAGAGTTTCATGGTTTTATCTCTAACGGTTGGGAATTTCCATATCGACATTCATCCCTCATTTCAACCCCGATTTCACCCCCGTACAGTTCGAAATTACGAAATTGATGGAACAAACATTCGTTTGCTTCGCGTCAAGTGTCTATATACAGAGTTTCATGGTTTTATCTCCAACAGTTGGGAATTTCCATATTGACATTTATCCCTCATTTCAACCCCAATTTCACCCCCGTATAGTTCGAAATTACAAAATTGATAGAACGTGCATTTAATTGCTTCGTGTCAAGTGTCTAGATACAAAATTTGATAACTTTGAAAATCACGTTTCATACAACATTTTCATACAACCGTTCATCCCTTGTTTCACCCTCTTAGGGGTTGAATTTCGCAAAATCCCGTCTTAGCGAGCGCCTACGTGCTAAAAGGGACCTCCATGCAAAATTTCAGATTCCTAGCATTTGTAGTTTCTGAGACTCATTGATGAGTGACCTTTCGCTTTTATATATTAAGATTATATAGATTAGAAGATAAAGTAACTTATTTACTATTTATAGAGTAATTTGTATTTTATTTCCTACCTACACTGCTAAAAACTAATTAGATACATTTTACGGTACATCTGATGTATAGCAGTACATATTACTAGCGTTCCGTATATCAAACACCATTTTCCAGGTTTTCCGTAACACCTTTATTTTTTTACTTATTTTTCCTCTTATAGTAAACCTATAATTAGACCGAACACAAAAAATCAGCAAGATTCTCCGAAAAAAGGGATATCCGTAACAACTGGGTTAAAAAAAGTTAGAACAAATAAAAAAATGTCTAAAAACTATTATGCGTCTAATCAATAGTCGAATTAAACGTAGTACAATAGATTGTTATGCTTAAAACACATAACGCCAAAAAATTATTATGCGAAAGTTGCATTATGACACTTTACATTATGCTTCATTCATTATGACAAAGTAAATTAGGAACAAAAAATTATGCGTTCTAATAGGCTCCCTTATGTGGCAGGCATGTTGCTTACCATCAGGCACATGTCCTGCTCGTCTCGTCACTCTTTATTAAAAAAAAAGTGTCCCCATTCTGCGTAAACTTGAATGGTAAACTATAAGCACGCTGCGCCATGAGTACTAATGTAAACAGGAAATGACGTGACCAAGGTGCGTGGATCGTTGGCCGCCGAGCCCATTCGAATTGTTTACTACGCCGAATAATTATTGTGACTTATCATTTATACATTTTCGATTGGCCGGTTCTAGTGATTTCTGAGTCAACATCGTAAAACTTATCTTCGAATTACGTGACCTGTCCAAACAGCTATTAGATTCTAACAGTTCTGATAAATTAACGTCTAATTGGGACATATTAATTAAATATGTTTTGTTCACTTTTCACACGCACGCATCTCATTGGAAATAAAAATATTTTTTTTTTTCCGAAATACATTATACCTTTAAACGAGCAATTCTTGTATATATGTATGTATACTATGTATACTGAATCTCGGAAACGGTTGGAACGATTTTCATGGAATTATGTATGCAGGGGGTTTCAGGGACGATAAATCGATCTAGCTAGGTTTTATTTTTTTAAAACATCATTTATTGCGCGTTTTTAGCCAATGGAAAACTGTCAAATTAGACATTAGAATGTGAAGGTAAATATCGCCCCGTGACACGACAGTATAATAGCTCAGGTGGGAAATCGGGTGGTCACGAATTAGTAGATTCGGGTTCGAATCTAGGAGGCTTCTCTTTTATTTTTAGAAAACTATTACTTGGAGCCTCTTATCTGTCGGTATCTACGTATACATATTTAGTATTTAAACCGAGCAAAGCTCGGTCACCCAGGTACTAATAATTAAATTCAGACACTCGACCAAATTTCATTAGAAACTATCACTATGTCGTCCAGGTAAATAAATGCAAGCAAATTTAAGTGTTTTGTTCATAGGTATATCAAACACCGTCTTACTGATGTCGATAAAATTTACATGGGACCACCTCTGAACTATGATCTAGCAAGCAAAAAAAAAAAAAATCGAGTCACAATTGGCGAAGCTATTGCGGAACACGCTTACAATTAAAAAACCACAACCAAATTGAGAACCTCCTCCTTTTTTGCAGTCAGTTAAATGGTAAACAAAGATCGAATGCCCGCTATAAGGTGAAATAAGAATGCAGCGAACAGGACGTCTACTCTGTTTCTACGAAAATGGAATTTCGAAAAAAAACTTGCGACTTTCCTGTTCTCTTTCTACTTTGTTTCGTCTGATACAACATTGTTTGACGTTAAAATGTTCTAAGCATACTCTAATTAGAGTAGGCTTAGCTGAGTGCCCCTGGGGAAGTACCACACCTTTGTTATTCTACCGCCAAGCAGTTAGGTGTAAACATCATTGTGTTCTGATTTTGTAACACTTTTTTTCTCGTGAATCGGAACGTGACTCGTTGTCTTTGGTCGCGGAGGAAACTACCACAACCTTAGCTTATAATCGTTTGTTTGGAATGATTGATTAGCGGTAGGACATCACTATCGGGGCTCGGCTTGGAATTTGGCGGAAGGGATAGAGTGGCCATTTTGATCTGAATGACGAAGCAAGCGTCTCGATAAAATAATTTTATCTCGTTTGGTGAGTTTTCTGGCATAGTTTCGCCTTTCTCCGTCGTGATTTGGACCGCCGTGATGTGGAAAATTGTTTTCTTGTTTTAGTGACGTGTTCCGAAGTGGTGAAGGGTGTGGACTGCATGGTCCGAGTGCTGAGAGGGGACGCTTGTCGGATGTGATTGTTCTTCGCGTCTGTCTCGCGAATTGCTGCCTTCCTAAAAGGGGTAAGTACTTAATATTTCGAGTGAATGAAAAAAAGTGTTACAAAATCAGAACACAACGATGTTTACACCTAACTGCTTGGCGATAGAATAACAAAGGTGTGGTACTTCCCCAGGGGCACTCAGCAAAGAGTCCTACCTACACCTATGGGCCTCGACCACAGTACGGGCCTAAGGCGGGCGCGAGCGCGGGTGCGGGCGCGGGCGCGGGCTTGGGTGCGGGTGGGTGGCCACAGTGAGCAGCGGGCGCGCGACCTACGTCAGGTGTCGCAAACTATAGGCGACGATTTGCATGACGTACATGAAATAATTTATAACAGGGAAAAATGTGGTAAATTGTTTCATTATTGCAGGAAAACACCCAAAAAGCTTTTTTTAGTACGCTCGCATGTGCATTACATTTTAATATATCCTTGGAAAAAAATATAGCTTAAAACATCAAACAAAATGCAAACTTTTGTATAGTTTTAGTTCTAAGAAGGAATTATTTATAAATTTGCGAAAAATGAAACAGATTTTAAACAGTTCAATTTAGTATTTATCATAATTGTACCAAAAACAATATCCAGCCGCGTAAACGTCAATCTTGTCGCCAAGCGACAAGACTGAAAAGGTTTGATACCCCCGCCACATGCGCATTAGGTCACTCGCCAACTAGATGTGAGGACGAAACGCTTGAACTAGACGTGTGTAAGTAGCTCATTTACTGAAACGACTCAGTGAACCGAAATATCACTGTGATCCTAATGATTGGGAACAGTTGGATGGTAAAAGCACAAAATAAATATTAGTACAAGTACAGCAAACTCACTTAGCGAAAGTTTCTTTATAAAAAGCGACTCTTGTTGGGACACAACAAAGTGCAATTCAGCTCGCATTAGCGCTCAATGTCTATCGCGATATTCACCTAAACATTTGCGCTTTCTTCTAAAGCGTAACTCTGTCACTGTCTGACGCGGAATGATGCGAAAGGGTTGTCGCCATATTTAATAAAAAAATAAATTAACCTTCCGTTATGTAGGTAGTCAGCATTGTAGCACAGATTAATATAATTATAAAGGCAATGCAAAAAAATACAATTCTTTGTTTGATTTTTGACTCATGCATCCATATACAATACAATATGCACGCGACGTCATTTTCCACGGGAAACATGTTGCGCGAGCGCTCAGCCGTGTGTCCGACAACCGACTGTCTAGTTGTAGGCTAATAACGCGCGACCTTGAGCGAGTGGTGATGCCCTGGTAAAAGTGTTTAATTTGGAACGAAATCAGTTCACAATCACGAGTTAGCAGTCACTGTTTGAATGAATTGTATGTTGTATGATTGCTAACAACATTCAATAATTTACGAATGCAGTATCAAGTCGCGCCAAAGCGTAAAAAAAATAAAACTGCGTTGTGTAGTAATAAGATTGAGAAACAAAACGGAATTAACGTCGTGCGTATCGCATAGGTTGCAACTTGCAAACTAAAATAATAAGTTTTTCATTGCTTTAGAACCAAGTTTTCGAAGTTTGAATAGATTGCTTAAATCGTTTGTTCTTATTTACGTTATAAATAAAACTTCTACGAATATGAAAAATATGATAGTATGTACCTACACAATCTACAGTAATGTTAAAATATAACAAGAACATAATTAAACATTCAGATTTCCATCTGATATCGTGGATTTGATAGAATTTGTTATAGAATTCTACTACTTTCCCTTTCATTTGATATCCATATTGAAGTAGGTTGTGAAAAGATCTTTGGTCCACTATTTTATGCAGGCGAACGTTTTTAAACTCATATTAATCAAACATTACTAAGAACCACCGCAAAGACACTGAATTTCAAATCAAAAAACCGCATCAAAATTGAACCATCCTTTTGAGAACTTTGGTGCACCAGACTGTCTGTTGCGTCTACAGACAGACAGACTGACATCAGCGTCTACCTTACTATACGCCTTTTTTTTAGGAGGCCGTAAAAAACTGTAAATGTGATTGAGATAGTAAAGATTTAGATAGTAAATCTATCTATAAATATCATATCTATCTATCTATATCTAAATAATTATTTTGACTCAGTGTTCCAAATGGCACAAATGATCATATCATCATTTTACAACTGATCGACTGATCCTAGTGCAAATGTTTCAATCTCGCCAAAGACTCATTTTTATCCACGTCTAGCGCGAACAAATGAACGTTTGACATCTCCGCCCGCTTAGTCGCTCAAGCCCGCCGGGCTAGGCCGCCTGCACTGTGGACACAAAGGCGCGTTTCGTAGATCCGCGTCTCCATTCACGACCGGTCGTGAGTGGAGCCATTGTTGCATTCTACAATGATAACGATAAACAAAACTGATTTTATAAAAGTAGTTCAACTGTTTCGTCAGAGAACTTAAGTGATGGCGCGGACTTTATGTTTGAAATTTCCGCGCCCGCGCCCGCGCCCGCCTTAGGCCCGTACTGTGGTTGAGGCCATGTAACTACTACAATAAAAGTTAGTTTAAAAGTCAAAACTTACTAAGTGTTATCAATAACCGTATCTTCCGGCGTGTCATTATAGGTAACCCAACGACAGGCAGTCTTCACCCCACAGTCCTTTATCTCGTCCTTCTTATTTCAATTGCCAACGCTTTCTCTGCCTCTCTCCGGAACTCTTCGTCCTCCTCCGTATTCACTGCCCTCTGAAAAATACAAAGTTTCAAATTAAGTATGTTATTTTTTTGTTAGAAACGTAATACTGAGGATCGGGCTGAGTGGGAGACCTATGTCCAGCAGTGGACGAACATAGGCTGCTGATAATATTTTATTATTAAACGACTTTTTTAGCCCCGATCCTATGTATATCCTTAGGGCTATATCGAGAAGCCTACCTTTTCGCACAAAAAAAATATTATCAAAATCAGTTCACCCAGTCGAAAGTTCCGAGGTTACTTATTAATTATTAACCCCCGACCAAAAAAAGGGGTATTATTAGTTTGACGTCGATGCTGTCTGCCTGTGAGTCTGTCTGTCTGTGTGTGTGTTACCAATATATAACCGGAAAACAGACAAATCCCAGTATAAGTCACCCACAACACTCACTGATTTCACGAAAACACCGGACGCGTCATGGCGCCAAAACGCCCGCGGTCGATATTATTACAAAAATGTTCGGAGTGAATGCCGTTCTCGGTCTCGTTTTGAAGCTACATTTAATAGGTCTTATGTCAATAAAACAGTTCAGAGAATATCAACCTTCGCCTGAACAAAATAAGGTCCAAAAGCAGCAACGGTCTTACTGTGACAATTGTCACAGTCCGATCTTTAGTGACGTGCAATAGTACTGTATGGGATGGAACAGTTATGGGAATATCACCCTTCGTCTGAACAAAATAAGGACCAAAACGGTCCAAACGGATTTTACTGTGACAATTGTCCCCATCCGATGTTTAAGGGTTAAAACACATTACGCCAAAAAACGATTATGCAAAAGTTACATTATGACACTATATATTATGCTACATTCAATATGACAAAGTAAATTAGGGGGAAAAATATGCGATTTAAACGGCACCACCCACTTGTTACTAGCGTTTGATATACGGATCAATGAACAATACAAAATATTAAACAAAATAGGGGTAGTTTCAAGTTTCTTTGTTTATTGTTTGTGATAGCTGTATGATCCCTTTGTCGAATAGAGTGTGGTTTGTTCTAGTCTGAGTTGGATATGTAAAATTTATAAGCGTTAATAAATCGTGAATATTTATCATGAGTTACGAGGTGAGTAGATATTATTAATTGAATTAATATTGGGTAATTCTTGTTAATAAGTGAATAATTACAGTATTATCTTTGGTATAAGTAAATATTTTCATTGATTTTCTTACGATTCATGTCACTTATTTGACTATAAAGTTGATGTTCCGTATATCAAACGATAGTAATATAAGTTACTGTGTTTTGATGGTTTAGGTCAAAGACCAACATTTTCAGTGTATGAAATTATCGCAGCGTTCGAGTGGGATGATGATATACCGGTGCCTAACACGATTATAATTACCCCCCCGGAAAATTGTACTGGTGACGTCACAGATGAATTACTCGGGGGATGAAAAATTTGTGACCACACAATTTGCCTAGCCGAAATAGCTGGTTAAGAATCATCAGATGATGATGACGAAGCAGAAAATTACCTCTTGTTAGCTCAGCTGGCTAAGCGCCCTAAACTGGATGATCCATTTTGTTGGCGAAATAATAAAAATGATGGTTGACTACACAAATCTCTACGCTACGCAGAAAAACGAAGAAGGAAATGTGACACAGTTAGGGAAATTAAATATTTCTTTGGTATACTTCTGTACAGTGGAAATGTTGTAGTCCCGAGAAGATACATGTATTGGGAAAATGCCTGTGATTGTGGTATGCCAACAGTTTTCAATTCACTATACAGAGACAGATTTACTTTCATAATTTCCCATTTGCACTGTTCTGACAATTCCAATTTGATAGATGATGATAAATTTGCAAAATTGCTTCCTCTTTTTGATATGATGAATGCATCATTTTTAGCATACGCTCCATATGATGAAAATCATAGCTTTGATGAAGCAATGCTTCGGTACTACGGTGGGCTAGTACCCACCGTTGTTTGTAAACATTACATCCGAGGCAAACCCATAAGATGGGGTTACGAGTTTTGGGTGAGAGCAACTCGTCTTGGATACGTCGTTTGGTTTCTGTCATACCAAGGACAATCTGGAGTCGACGTCAGTGACTCCAAGAAGCTTGGATTGGGTAGAAGTGTAGTTTTGCGATACTGTGTTCTTCGCAAAACAGACAACAAGCCACCTTTTCATCTGTTTTTCGATATTTTATTTTCTTCTTTGCCTCTAATTGATGAGATCCACGTACTGAGTAAATTATTTTGAGGTTTTTACTACTTATCCAC
This sequence comes from Ectropis crepuscularia, assembly GCA_963693475.1. Taxonomy (NCBI): domain Eukaryota; kingdom Metazoa; phylum Arthropoda; class Insecta; order Lepidoptera; family Geometridae; genus Ectropis; species Ectropis crepuscularia. Next base: position 42,696,730 of record OY856338.1, read on the forward strand.
TTACGTAATATGGTATTAATTAGAAGATAAAGTAACTTATTTACTATTTATAGAGTAATTTGTATTTTATTTCCTACCTACACTGCTAAAAAATAATTAGATACATTTTACGGTACATCTGATGTATAGCAGTACATATTACTAGCGTTCCGTATATCAAACACCATTTTCCAGGTTTTCCGTAACACCTTTATTTTTTTACTTATTTTTCCTCTTATAGTAAACCTATAATTAGACCGAACACAAAAAATCAGCAAGATTCTCCGAAAAAAGGGATATCCGTAACAACTGGGTTAAAAAAAGTTAGAACAAATAAAAAAATCTCTAAAAACTATGATGCGTCTAATCAATAGTCGAATTAAACGTAGTACAATAGATTGTTATGCTTAAAACACATAACGCCAAAAAAATATTATGCGAAAGTTGCATTATGACACTTTACATTATGCTTCATTCATTATGACAAAGTAAATTAGGAACAAAAAATTATGCGTTCTAATAGGCTCCCTTATGTGGCAGGCATGTTGCTTACCATCAGTCACATGTCCTGCTCGTCTCGTCACTCTTTATTAAAAAAAAAGTGTCCCCATTCTGCGTAAACTTGAATGGTAAACTGTAAGCACGCTGCGCCATGAGTACTAATGTAAACAGGAAATGACGTGACCAAGGTGCGTGGATCGTTGGCCGCCGAGCCCATTCGAATTGTTTACTACGCCGAATAATTATTGTGACTTATCATTTATACATTTTCGATTGGCCGGTTCTAGTGATTTCTGAGTCAACATCGTAAAACTTATCTTCGAATTACGTGACCTGTCCAAACAGCTATTAGATTCTAACAGTTCTGATAAATTAACGTCTAATTGGGACATATTAATTGAATATTTATGTTTTGTTCACTTTTCACACGCACGCATCTCATTGGAAATAAAAATAATTTATTTTTTTCCGAAATACTTTATACCTTTAAACGAGCAATTCTTGTATATATATGTATGTATGAGTATATATATATATATATATATATATATACTTATAATCTGAATCTCGGAAACGGCTGGATTTTTGGCTGGCTTTATTTATTAAAAACATCATTTATTGCGCGTTTTTAGCCAATGGAAAACTGTCACATTAGACATTAGAATGCGAAGGTAAATATCGCCCCGTGACGCGACAGTATTATAGCTCAGGTGGGAAATCGGGTGGTCACGAATTAGTAGATCCGGGTTTGAATCTAGGAGGCTTCTCTTTTTTTTCAATTTTTTTTTAGAAAACTATTACTTGGAGCCTCTTATCTGTCGGTATCTACGTATACATATTTAGTTTATAACCTCCATGACAAAGGAACCCACCAGATTCTTAGCATTTGTAGTTTCTGAGATTCCTTGATGAGCGACCTTTCGCTTTTATATATATAGATTATATGTACAGATGGTCGTATGTTCGCATACTGTAATCAAATTATGATTCGAATACATGAAGTCAAACTTCACTATTATGTCAAAATTGTTACAGATTTATCAAAGCCACAGAGGAATGAGAAGATAGAAAATATATTTTTTAAATATACATACAGCGACATCGATAATACTTATAACCTCATAACTAATCTTACTAACCTCAGAAATTGTTTGCCCGTTGTTTTTAGCTCTCACTTAGGTACACCAACACAAATTAGTAAAACTAACTACTTTTAGAGCAACCTAAAAACCTTTACGAAGAGTGAAAAGCGAATAGGTAGTGTATTTTTGCCTCCTTCCCAAATATGAACCCACAAACAAAAAAACTAATAATAGTAATTAATTGGATAAGTAGGACACAGCTTACAAGAAACGCGTATTTGCTGCTATATTTTTAGTAGGTACTAATTACTACAGTTAATGCCTATCACATGGTAGACTTTGTAATATCCTTTGCAAAATTCGATTATTCCGGTGCCAAGTATTTGCATTAGCGCCATAGAATAGATAATACAGGGTGGCGCAAAAGTAATCCTCCTATCAGAAAATGCTATAAATTTTCCGATTGGCCCCTAATGTCAGTTTTGTTTTAACATTTGTGTAGTCAACACATGCGAAATACACGTTAATAAACAATGTTACGCTACACTGCTCCAGAACGCGGAATATTGGTACCGCGATGCTGAAGGATGCATTTCCCGGGCGCCTAATCTCACGTTTTGGCGATTTGCACTGGCCAGCAAGATCACCTGATTTGATCGCTGCTGACTTCTTTTTGTGCGAATTTTTGAAGGCGGGTTTACGTCAACAAGCCTCAGACTCTTGCAGCTCTTAAAGACAATATCCGTCAAGAATGTGAGGACCTATCGCCGGAAGTTTTGGGCAAAGTGATGGAAAATGCCATAAAAAAGGCTCAAATGACAATCAACTGTGGCGGCGGCCATTACATGACATCATATTCTCGACTTGATGTAAAAAAATTAAAAGACCAAGATTATGTAGAATTTACACTTCTCACGTCCACTAATAAGGTATTACCAGGACCGGATTAAGAGGTGTGGAGGCCCCGGGGCAGAGCTTCGTTGGGGACGTTGAAATACACCACCCAAAGATAAGATTTCTCAAGCAAAAATCCGGACTACAAATGGTTTAAAGTTAACCTATAATAAGACGTTTACTGTCGAAAATTTTTTCCCCCGAAGTCTCTGTTGTGGAGGCCCCGGGGCGTATGTTCCGTTTGCCCTCCCCTAAATCCGGCCCTGGGTATTACTCATCCCACCCTGTAGTCTCTAAATAGCAAGACCTTATCAGAAACTTATCAAGGTTTGTCTATCAAGTAAACAGGTTTTTTAAAATACCTATATACTATATGACGTATATTTTATTTTTTGTAAAAATTATAGAACATTTATTTGATAGGTATACACTTATACGCGTACTTAATTTTAGAGTATATTAACAAAGAAAAATTACTTTTACTTATTTCAAATTCCTAGGAGTCCTTTACGTTATTTTAAAATAATGTAAATTATAATCATTGTTTGCAAAAGTTTATAACTGAAAAGGCCAAATGTGTACAGATGTAGCGTCATTATAACAAATCTATAGAACTTTTCTTCTATTTTCCATGAGCAAGTTAAGATGTTAACGCCACGTATCTTTAGTTCCAAATAAATAACAACCTGAACAGGTTTTGTTGTTTTTTTTAAGCTTTTATAGGTTTACCCTTGACCGCCATCTCGTCTGATGTTAATCCAGTCGGTCTACGATGCAGCGCGCTTACCTAAAACAACATTAAATTCTCGATTTGAAGACACTAAGATTGTAACCATCCGGAGAACCCCACTCCAACCTCTTTGTTCGAGTCTTTAGAAAGTCGAGGATGAAACGATTTCACTTTTTCGAGGTACGAGGCCTTCCTTTATTTTTTTATCCCTTTCCATACCACGGTTGCCTGGAAGAGATCGCTTTTAGCGATAAGGTCGCCCATTGTTTCTAAATTTTTAGGTTATGTTTTCTGTTTCATTTAAGTTTTTTTTTAATTAAGTGCAATAAAGAGTTTATCTATCTATCTACGAGCAGTCCGATAGAAAAAAGAGTAAGGTGGTATTAGATCATGCAGATCAGTTGTAGGCTCTCCGAAGTGTATCCGATCAAAATCCAGTAAGCTAGAAATTTTGCGGCGATGTTTAAGACTTTGAAGTATTTTTCGAACAAGGTTGTCACGTATCTCGATCGATTACCGAGCCTCCATCCAGCTGGTATTATTTAACCGACCGAAAGGTGTGAATGGATACATAGACATTTATCAATTCAGGTTTGAATTACTTCAAAAAACTAAATTATTGCTGGTGTAGTATATACTATATGGTATAATATATATTATAGTGGGGAGAGCACGGCAACTGCCGATCCGGACGCCAACCCGCACTTGTCCAGCGTGGTGTGTCATGGTCTTGACTCCCTCCTTCCGAGAGAAGGCCCCGAGTCCCAGCTATGGGAACAATTAGTGGGCTGTTTATGCAAAAAAATTAAAAACCTAGCAGACCTCAAATAAGTGTTTGGGATACGAGGGATAATCTCAAAGTTGTTACGACTTTTTTCAACCAAATATATGATGGCGCTTGACAGCCATATCGCCTGATGTAAAACGACGATGCGGTCTGAGATGGAGTATACTTACTCCGAAGAAACTGATGCGTTTTAGATCTCGAAACACCTAGATTGTTTCGGGTAAGACTCGCTCAGGCAACAAATTCCTTTGCTATATATAACTATAATGGTGACAATCGCTTCGTTTGAGTTTTTCGGTACCGCTTTTTCGAGTTTTGGCATGTCCGATAGAAAAAAGGCATGGTGATATTAGAACGTGAAGAGCTGAGACACCCTACGACATTTATCCGATAAAATACTGATAAGGAAATTACTCTGCGATTTCGGTGATCGAGACTTGAGACTTCACAGTTTAATGACAAACTTATTTGAAAAAAGTCCAAGTTCAAATAATTTCGCGGTTTTTGGCATATCGCTAAAATTGGTTTAGATATTAAAAAGAGCATAAGTTATTTCTTACCGATTTCGATCGAGATTAGCCGAAATATGCAGACAGCAATTAAAAAACAACATTTTTAATGTAAGTAGACGAAAAAACTTTCATAATATGCATTTAGAGAAATGTCATTAGGTATGTAATTTTGAATTACAAAACGGAAACACAATTTAGTTATGAAGTCGGTTAAAATACCGTTTTTTTTAATGGAACATAATATGTTAACAATACAATAATAATAATAAGTTAACAGTAAAACAAATGTGGGTAATAATAAATAGTTTCGAAAAATTAAACGACCAGATAAATACATAGTTACTTTTTTTCGTTTAAAACGAATGAGAAACGAAATATTATGGTAAAAAAATAATACACATTGAAAAAGTTACGATCGATTTAGATCTAGAAAACAAAAATGTTAATAAAAAGAATTGACATATTTTAAAAAGTTACGACCTGAAACTATTGTGGCTAAGAAAAACAAATTCAAATTCAGAAAATGAAATCCGAAACGATACTTAATTGAAATAGAAAATAAAGTCTAGAAAAAAAAACGAATTTTGAACAAAATAACAACATTATTTGTTCATTTGAGTACAAAAAAATTAAATTTGATATGAGTAAAACTTTAATAAAAAGTATTCCAATTCATTGTGGACAATTTTAAACTAGGAAAAATTTACGGCTTCATAACCATTGCAATTTATTGAGGGTAGAAAGAAATACAAGAAATACAATCTGACGGACAATAAAAAAAATGTACTCACTAGGTACTGGGCAAAACGCTTCACTTCCCGAAAAGTAGGATCAGCAGCCTTGGCGGCCAATTTTCATCCTAAGATTGTATCTAGCCATGCCACCTTCGTCTAGGTCGATCTGAAGTTGCTTAGATTGTATTTAGTCATGCCACCTTCGTCTAGGTCGATCTGAAGTTGCTTAGATTGTATTTAGTCATGCCACCTTCGTCTAGGTCGATCTGAAGTTGCTTAGATTGTATTTAGTCATGCCACCTTCGTCTAGGTCGATCTGAAGTTGCTTAGATTGTATTTAGTCATGCCACCTTCGTCTAGGTCGATCTGAAGTTGCTTAGATTGTATTTAGTCATGCCACCTTCGTCTAGGTCGATCTGAAGTTGCTTAGATTGTATTTAGTCATGCCACCTTCGTCTAGGTCGATCTGAAGTTGCTTAGATTGTATTTAGTCATGCCACCTTCGTCTAGGTCGATCTGAAGTTGCTTAGATTGTATTTAGTCATGCCACCTTCGTCTAGGTCGATCTGAAGTTGCTTAGATTGTATTTAGTCATGCCACCTTCGTCTAGGTCGATCTGAAGTTGCTTAGATTGTATTTAGTCATGCCACCTTCGTCTAGGTCGATCTGAAGTTGCTTAGATTGTATTTAGTCATGCCACCTTCGTCTAGGTCGATCTGAAGTTGCTTAGATTGTATTTAGTCATGCCACCTTCGTCTAGGTCGATCTGAAGTTGCTTAGATTGTATTTAGTCATGCCACCTTCGTCTAGGTCGATCTGAAGTTGCTTAGATTTTGGGATCCAATGTGTGACGACTTCTACCTGGGGTATCTCGCCCAATCCCATTTTTATATATAAGCTTTTATTTAAATTTCAAAGAAGGGAGAGGTTTCTTACTTCATAGTGATAAATTCAGTAGTGATGAATCACCGATGATAGTTGGAAGGCGCAAAACGCGCTTTCAAACTAACATCGGTGAATTTTTGTGGGTACGAATAAAAAATTGTGACAAGAAAAAACTTAAAAAAATGACAAACCCAACAAATAGACAAACAAACTGAGTTAAAAAGCAAATTCAGATAAGAAAAATAACGAATTTAGAATTTATTTATTTATTTAAAATGTGTAATATCCACGTTAGTTTTCATACTAGAATTTAGAAAACATACGACAAACTATCGTGGGTAAGAAATTACAAATATAAATACCTACTGAAAAATTGTGAGACATTGTTAAGCAATCTTATGAAAGAAAAACAAATACAAATTTATATTGAATAAAAAAACAACTAGATAGGCATAAAAACATTGTTTTGTAATTTTGAGTACGCAAAAATTATATATATATCAATCACTTCCCGAACTAATGTGGGTTATAGAAAAATATATCAAATTTTGAATAAAATACGTCTTCATAAACATTTTAATTTATTGTGGGTAGGTAACCAGTAATAATACTAAATTTTGAAAAAAAAATTGCGATACGGAGTTGTAGAAAATATTGTGGGAAACGTGTTTCAATTTTTGAAAATTTAACGAACTGATAGACAAAAAATATGGGTAAGAAAATCAATTTATATATTTAAAAAGTAACACCAAGATGACATCGTAAATAATGTTGAATTATTTTTAATGAAGTATATTCTCTTTACATAAGTCATTGGATATATTATCCCATAAAACGGGGCGACTATGGCCTTCTAAAATAACACGTACCGTGTCAATAATACTCATTGTTATCAAATTATGGAACATACTGTACCTACAAGCACGGATAACACAACGGCGCTCACTGATTTTCTTGAAACGTCTCCGCTCGCGTGCACACTAGAGATTACAAGAAACAAGACGCCGTGCGGGCGCCCGCGCAGTGCAGCCGTGCAGCCTTGCAGCCGCGCGGACGCAGCGGACGCCCGCACGGAGTGGCTTCGAATTGGCACCGCACGCTTATATATAGGATCGAGCCCGTCCGCGCCTCCCGCCAGCTTCGCGACATCTACACCACTTTCTATTACAGCACTTGATCCAAATTCTTTATAGATAGAAGTGTGCGTAATGTGCTCGAAATTAGTTGTACTTTTTTTTCCACTCCCTGAAAACGAATTAAGTTTTCTTTACTTGAATCCATTGAAGTCTTAAAATTTTAATCAAAGCTTGAATCCTAATAAAAGTAATTTGTCGTAGCAATCGAACGTAGCAAAGTTTACTGCATAGATTGTGCCTACGCAGTGTTTGTTTTTTTTTTGTTTTGACTAGGTACTTCTGGATAAAGTTTATTTTTAGAGTCGGTTGTTAGAACGAATAAATCGGTGGGATTTAACCACAGATTTATTCGTTCTTCCACAGAAGGGCATTTGTTATGTGGGATAAAATTAGCCTATGGGTGCAACGTATAGCTGCCTCTATACTGAATATCAGTCAAGATCCGTTTTTTTAAGTTTACATTTCGAATAAATCTGAAATCCATATATTTGTCTTATGATGAGTTAATAGATGAGCGAAGAGTACTTTTCTGTACTGAATTATTATACATATTTATATATATATATATAATTCTCGTGTCACAGTGTTTGTTTCTTTACTCCTCCGAAACGGCTTTACTGATTTTTACCAAATTTTAAATGCATATTCAGTAGGTCTGAGAATTGGCTACTAGCTATTTTTCATACCCCTAAGTGCTAGGGGTTGTTCACCCCAAATATATTTTTTTTATTTTTTGTCCAATATTTTTGTTCTTATATTTTTATAATGTGGCGTTAAAAATACATACAACCCTGAATTTTTACCCTTTTATCACTAACCCCTGTTTTTTTATAGCCATTTTAGTAATTTAATCATTTGACAATGAACTCCTAAAAGACGGGACCGATTTGAATGTTTTTTTTTGTGTGTGTATTCGAAGATGGTTTAAATTCACAAATAAGCCCGGCAGATGGCGCTGCAGACAGTGTCTAGGTTATGTCCGAGCGAAGCCGGAACGGGCCGCTAGTATTTATCTAAAGGAATATATTTTTATTACTGTATTTTTTTATATTTATTACGTGTATATTAATTTGCTTAGTTGAATTAGGGTTCGAGCGTGGGATGCGTTCCTCGGGAGCGTGGTGCACCCTGGGCCCTGGGCATCACAAAACAACTTGCTTCGATGGCATCTTATTGTGTGATGGCGAAGCCTTGCCGGGACTGGGAACTTCTACACACGCTCCTCATCCCCTCATCACTCTGATTAGCAGAGTGCTCAGTGGAAAGAAAGGGCCGCGATGCGGCTTTAGAGGCGGCTTTTTTTGGATGCTAGATCGATACTTGATCTTACCTACCAGCGGTAGCCCAAAAGGTCTTACGTAATAAAATTCACTGGGTAACAGAGGTTACTTGAGGTCAACTACAATACTCTGCCAAATAATGTGAGCTCATCTAGTTTTCCTAACATTAATAGATACTTCTTGTGTAATATTTAATTAGTAGGCCACATCAAGAGACAACAAACAACTTTGTCGTGGTTCGTTGAACCTATTGAGCTTTCAGCCAAATCAACACGGTTTTCGAGCCAACAAGCCGTAGCCAGAGCCTGTACTACCAACTTCTATTGCCATGTTCGATTCAAACGACGCTCTACATTCTGTGCTCTACAACTAAAAGCCGTACTACGAGGAGATAAGATTTCCGCTCGTCATTACAATGTTACGTCTTGTAATGCGAGCTTGTAGTACGGGCACAGGTAGATGCCAAACGCTACGACGTAGTAACCTAGAAACATCAGAGTGCATTGGCTTACTTCATCCGTGTCTCAGTGCAACAGTGGGTTCGTGCCAACTCTTGATTTCTAGAACAATCTTGCAAATCCATGATTAGATTTGGTTACACACAAATGAAATTGTTACAGCAATAAAGTCTTTATTCTAACATTACCATCAGTCCGATCCATTTACTCATTCTGACGTTTTTGAGCCACAAACTTCCAAACATACGCATTGCGACGCGACGGGGCGCTGCTAGTGTTACAATACATGTCAGTGTTTGGATGTCTGTTGCTCAATCACGTTGGAACATCGGAACGGATCAGATTGAAATTTGGAGCATAGTTAGAACATAGCCTGTAATACCACATAGGCTACGTTTTATCCCGGGAAAATAACGGAAATTTGAACTATGCGGGCAAAACCACGGGGCGATGCTAATGTTCAAATAACTAACTAAAAAACAAACTAACAAAGTGTTTCATCAGACCCACGTCTGCATGTTACTCTGTCATATATAAATTAACGCCCCGAGAATTTACAATACAATACCATACAATACTACTCTTTATTAAAAAGCCATAAAACATAAAAATAGAAAAAATAATATCTTAGCAATTTATTTACCCTCGTAGTTCCTGTTTCTGTTATTTCCCGTACTAAAAAGTAGCCTATAGGTATATTATTTCAGATCATAATTTGACTGTGATCAAAATTCATATCCGAGTCGTTACGACGTGATTGAGCAACAAACATCCAAACTGTGGCATTTATAAGATTACATCCTAACTTCCTCATCTAATAGGGTACCGGACTGGGTCAAAAATACACCATCCTAATTAGTCCGTCACCTAGATCATGGAAAAATATTGGACTCGTATTTTTTGTTTCTTCATAATATTAAAAATCGTCAAAGATATAGACCATCAAACTTCGAGAGTGGGGAGTCGCGACGTCACTCGTGAGTAGAAATCGTACTCACAAGTGACGTCACACGAAACTTCGAAGCGCTGTATCTTCGTAATTTTTTGTTTGTGAAACAAAAGAAAAAATACGTGTACAATATTTTTTGGCAATCTAACTAACGGGCTACTTAGTTTTTTTGAGGATTGCACCCTATTTTTGGATATGTAAATCGAAAAAAAGGTATTGATTTTACTACCACTACCATGAGTAGTTACCAATATATTGTAATATTATATCTCTAGTAGAGAAAATACGTGGCAATATTCTCAATCAATTCAATGTCAGCCATAAATCAACTTTTATCTTATTATCTCTTTAACCGACCTCACATTTATTTTCAATTTTTTTTTTTTAATTTATTCATATATTTATTGAGATAGAAACAGATTTCCAATTACAGTTATCTCACACAATATAAATTATCTATAAGAATTACAGTTTAGTCAGACAGAAAATTACATTATTTTATTAAATAGATAAGTCAAGAATAAACGAAACAAGTCAACACAAAACAAAATATCATTCAAAATAATCATGTTCAATTGATCTAATCGGTTTTTCTTTCATTCTTATCCCACTGGTCGGTAAAATAATAAACATAAAAGTTGGCAGTCATAGGGACTGCCGATAGAAGGAAAAACCAATAACTCAGAATTTGATAGCTCACTTTGAAGGGCGTGGCCACGACCATGGCCATCTAGATCATCCGATTTACCCAAAGATTTCTTTCATTTACGAACGTGACGCTTGAGTTTTTTGTAAGTTTCCAGGATCGAGTTCAAATTCGGAACACAGGGTTAAATCTGGATAGCACATCGGCTACTTTTATCGCAGAAAAGTAACGAGATACGCTTTTAGTTTCTCGGCCTTAGTGCAGGTTTTTGTACAATTTTTTTTTCTACTATTGTGTTGCTTTCAGGGACTGATAATAATCGTATGCCAATGGTAAAATAACACCAATGCCTATAATTAATTCTCAAAATTCCATTCGTACTGTTACACTGTAATTTGTAAGAAGGACCCTTCAATGAAGGTGAAAATATGAGTACCTACTTATGTAGATTCACGATACGTATTAATTTTATAAAAGACTATCTGCGCCCGACGCGACGGTGTGCCTAAATCTTGAATTTAATGCCATTTATATATTTTTTTATAAAGATAGCTTAAATTATTCTATCAGGTAGGTATATAAAATCAGCTATGTATTACTAAAAGTCTCGATAAATCGGTCCAGCCGTTTCAGAGTAGCCGAAAGAAAAAGACAGCAAAAAGAAAACATTCAAATAAATCAATTTATTAGATAAGTATACGTATTTTTAAATTAAAGGCCCGTTTTAAAATTGAGATAAGTAATGCTTGCAATAATATACTAAGTATTTATTTTATATTATGCGCCAAAAATGTATGTACAATGATTGTACAACCTACATTATGTTTTATTAATACTTGAGCATAAGTGTCATTCGGATGCTAAGTGGTTTATGAGATTTGTTGGCTAATAAGAACGCAACCATATTTTACCATAAGTTGGCAACATTGTTAGTTGCACTTAGCATAGACTTCATTTATAAGCTCGTAACCCTTTTTGTGTCGACAAGGCAATATACGTTCGTTACATTTTCTTAATCGTTTTAATTATTTCCACTTTAATAATTCAATATCAACATGGTAGCAGAGTGTGGTTGATTTTTACTGATTGGAAATATAGTAAAAGAAGTAAACGCAGTGAAAAATTAAGGAAACCGGCCGGCGTGTTTGGTCGTCATACATTTTGAGGTTACCGGGGCGGCGTGCTCGGCGTCAGATATTTAGAAAGGAGAATTATAATCATAAATACGCATTGAAGATGTCGAATTCAGGATACAATCCATTCCACATTGACAGATTAGTTGGAAGAGATAACTATGCCAGTTGGAAGTTTGCAATCCAAGCATATTTCGAACTCGACGACTTATGGAGTTGTGTTACCGGTACCAATACTGACAAAACCAAAGAAATCAAGGCGAAATCTAAGTTGATTTTATTACTGGACCCTATCATTTACGTACATGTTCAGAATGCTAATACTTGTAAAGAAGTCTGGGAGAGATTGGAACAGGCTTTTGATGACAGCGGGTTGTACAGGAGAGTAGCCTTGTTGAGAGACCTAATAACAACTACACTGGAATCTTCTCGAAGCGTAGATGATTATGTCAATAAAATAATGTCGACCGCCCACAAGCTGAGAAATATTAAGTTTGACATTGATGATGAATGGCTCGGAACATTGATGTTAGCCGGCCTCCCTGAAGCTTATAAGCCCATGATTATGGGACTGGAGAGCTCTGGCATCAAGATAAGCGCTGATTCTATAAAAACTAAGCTCCTGCAGGAAGTTCAATGCTCTGATAATTCAGCATTCTTCACAAGGAAAAAGGCCATTCAAAGAAATCAACAGGATTCAACAAAAGATTACAAAGGACCCCGATGTTACAATTGTAACAAGCATGGACACTTTGCTAAAAATTGTCGTGCTCCGAAAAAGAAGACTGTAGATAATACAGAAGGAAATAAAAGTTTTGTTGCAGCTTTCTCAGCATCTCTTCATACAATGAATCCGGACCTGTGGTATGTGGACTCGGGTGCTTCCATGCACATGACAAATAGACGAGATTGGATGTATGAAGTCACAAGTCCACCGATACCCACCATAACTGTTGCCAGTAAGACAACGCTACCTGTGGAAAGTATGGGAAAGGTTAATTTATTGTTAAATGGTAACAAAGAAAGTAAAATTCAGGTAAGAGAAATTCTATATATACCAAAACTTGCTGCAAACCTCCTGTCCGTCAGTGCTATGGTGAAAAATGGCTGTAATGTAAATTTCAGAGAGGATGGTTGTGATATCTACGATAAAAATGACAGATTATTGTGTTCAGCCCAACTAGTAAACAATTTATATTTATTAAATACACACAGAGAAGTATTTTCTAATCTGTCTTGTTCAGATAACTTAAATAATTATGTCCTGTGGCATAGACGCATGGGACACCTGAATTTTTCAGATGTTAACAAGCTGCCAGAATGTGCCGAGGGAGTCGAACCATTCTCAGACAAAAATAAAGGTTCTATTACTTGTACTACCTGTCTCTCGGGGAAACAGACCAGATTGCCCTTTAACCACATTGGTTCGAGATCTTCACAACCTCTGCAGCTGGTCCACACCGATCTATGTGGACCAATGGAGCAAGAATCTTTGGGAGGTATGAAATATTTTATCACTTTCATAGATGACTACACAAGACGAGTTCATGTCTATTTTTTGAAAAATAAATTAAATATTGTAGAAGTTTTCAAAGATTACAAAAACAAAGTAGAGAATGAACACGAGAGAAAAATAAAAGTAATTCGTTCTGATAATGGAAAAGAATACTGTAATAGAGTATTCGAAAACTTCTTGAAGAAACATGGTATTGAACATCAAACAAGTGCTCCGTACTCACCCCAGCAGAATGGTCTTGCTGAACGTATGAACAGGACTCTGGTCGAAAGAGCTAAATGTATGTTGTTTGATGCTCAGCTTGCAAAACATTTCTGGGCAGAGGCCCTAGCAACGGCAGCATATATAATTAACAGATCACCTACAAAATCAATTAATGGTAAAACTCCTATGGAGATATGGAGTGGTAAGAAACCAAATTTGTCTAATTTAAAGGTATTTGGCTGTGAAGTAATGACACAAGTTCCAAAAGAAAAACGCCAAAAATGGGACTCCAAATCCAGAAAGTTATTGTTTGTTGGTTATTGTGAATCTACCAAAGGATACCGAATACTTGATCCAGATACCAACAAAATCATAAAAAGTAGAGATGTAGTATTTTTAGAAAATGTAGAAAAATATAATAATAATATATACTTACCTTGTACATCCAACAGCAATAGTCCAGAGATACAGCCACTCGAAGAAACCTGTAAAGAAGAATTAGAGGAAAGGGTAGACCATCTTACTGGTGAGTCTAGCGACGACTACCAGTCTGGCGATAATGATGATTCATCTTACATACCAGAGCAATCAATTGATCTTGAGTCACAGTTAAGAAACATAAATCTACGTCCAAGGAGAGCTGTTACGGATGCAGAAACAGTTGACCATGATGTGAGTTATTTCTGTCCAATACTTAATTTAAATGATCCCAAAACAGCAGACGAAGCATTATCATCACCTCATGCAGACCAATGGAGAAAGGCTATGCAAGAAGAGTATGACTCTCTGATCAAAAACAAAACATGGTCATTGGTTGATGTGCCATCAGGGAAAAGAGTCTTACCATGTAAATGGGTCTATAAAACCAAAACAAATGAAAAAGGTGAGATTATCCGTTTTAAAGCAAGATTAGTTATCAAAGGTTACGCTCAGAGAAAAGGAAGTGACTATGATGAGACATATGCTCCTGTTGTAAGATATACATCTGTTCGATTCTTACTTTCACTGGCTGCGAAGTATGATTAAGAAATCTTTCAGATGGATGCCATAAGTGCTTTTCTTCAGGGTGACATAGATACTGAGATATACATGTCACAACCAGAATACTACAAAGAAAATGATCAAGTATGTATTTTACATAAATCAATTTATGGACTCAAACAAGCAAGCCGGCAGTGGAATCTTAAATTGAACAATATTTTATTAAAAATTGGCTTACAAAGATCACATGTGGATCCCTGTATTTACTATTTAGTAAATGAGTCTACAACTATATTCATTGCTGTGTGGGTGGATGATCTATTAATATTTACAAATAGTAAGGATAAAACAACAGAGATTAAAAACAAGTTAAAAGGAGAATGCAGTATGAAAGACCTAGGTGAAATGAAGAATTGTATCGGCATTAACATAAACAGGAACCGAGAGACAGGTATGATTATGTTAGATCAAGAAAAATATATTAACCTAGTATTGGACCGCTTTAATATGTCTGAATGTAAACCAGTTTGCACCCCGATAGAGGTGAATGCAAAATTTGAGAAAAATCCTCAAGATGGAAACATAAATATCCCATACAGGGAAGCAGTGGGATGTCTGATATATCTGGCACATGTCACGAGACCTGATATCACCTATGCAGTCAACAAGTTGAGTCAGTACTGCAATAGTCCAGGAAATCAACACTGGCTTGGCATAAAAAGAATTATGAGGTATCTTCAAGGAACCAAGAACCTAAAGCTATGCTATGTCAAAGATGACTCAAAGGAAATAACTGGATACTGTGATGCTGACTGGGCGAGCGACCCAGTAGATAGACGATCATGCACGGGTTATACATTTTTGTTTCAGAATGCCTGTTTATCTTGGAACTCATGTAAACAGCAAACTGTGGCGCTCTCTACAGCAGAGGCTGAATACATGGCGATGGCAGCGGCGACCCAGGAGGCTCTGTGGCTGCGGCAACTGCAGGCCGAGCTCGGTCAAGGCGAGGACAGCGCGCTACTCATCCACTGTGACAACCAAAGTGCAATAAGACTGGCATCAACAGACAGTTATAAACCAAAAACTAAACATATAGATATTCGCTTACATTTTCTTAGAGAGAACATTGCTAGTTCTAAAGTTAAATTTAAATTTGTAAATGGTTGTAATATGGTAGCTGATAACTTGACTAAAGGTACTACTTTAGAAAAACACTTGTTTTGTATTAGTAAAATGGGTCTGCGTTCTGTGGGGAGTGTTGGCTAATAAGAACGCAACCATATTTTACCATAAGTTGGCAACATTGTTAGTTGCACTTAGCATAGACTTCATTTATAAGCTCGTAACCCTTTTTGTGTCGACAAGGCAATATACGTTCGTTACATTTTCTTAATCGTTTTAATTATTTCCACTTTAATAATTCAATATCAACATATCATATCATAAGTTTTAGAAAAACATAGAGATTGTCTGTTATAAATTAATTGTAAACAGTGTAATAATATAGAAATATTGTAAAAAAACAAAAAAAAAAGTTTCGAAACTAAACATTTCCAAAAAAAAAAATTACGCTATGGCATGCAGTTTTTCGTTTTTCTTGATTGCTATATAGGTACTGAATACAAATAATTTACAACAAAAATGCCCGTCTTCTCCTAAATTTACGATATAGAAGCTCCTAAACCACTTAAAAATCCTATAACGCTTATGCTCAAGTATCAAACTTGTGAGTTTATATTGGAAGTTCAGTATCATAATTATGAAAAAAAAACTTCTATCTAAATGCGTTTTATACCAAAATAAAACAATCGAACTTATGTGGTATTTTTTTCAAAGCGTTTTCTGAGAACATTTGCCATGGTAATGTATAACTTTTTTTACATTATCAGAAAAAAGAGATTTTAGAGAACAAAAAGCTTACCTACCCACTTTATTGAAAAAGCTGATATTTTGACGGGAGATTTTTCGAATTAAAATTAGGGTACTTTTTCAATATTAAGTTAATTTAAAGTAGAAAAAAATACTATTTTCAATAAAAAAAAATACAGTGTATTAAGGATATAAAAAGGCAAGTTATGACCAAATTTTTAGAGTAATTTTTGCGTGTTTACATGAGAAAAAAATTAAAAACCAAAAACTCACTTATTTCATTTTTTCTCATAAGTTTTGCGGTTATGTGAAAAAAGTGTCAATACAAAAGCTGTAGATCTTTTTAAACTCTACAACTTTGCAGTACAACTTATTTCCATAGGATTTGTAGTTTTGCCGGAAATCGAGATAAACCGTTTTTACGCTTAAAACGGACCCCCCCTTCCCCTTCCCCTTCCCCTTCCCGACCTCAGATCGCCCGTAAATTATTTTTCCTTTCATTTTTATAACATTTCCCTCCTTTTCCAATGGGTTTCATCCTACTACAATTTTTTTTGGTTTTAAAAATTATCGACCCCGGTCTACTAATATTTGAGATGAATTTACTATTGACATAATATGCATTTATATACATTACTAAAAGTTGCAGTGTTTCTTTGAGGACTGAGGACAACCGTTAATAAGAGATTGGTCTCTAATACCAATTGATACTAACCTGCATAATAATACCCATTTGGTATTTTGTAATTTCTAAAGCTATTAAAATTACAATGATCCCAAGTTTTTACTGACTACAAGGGTTTTAATTTATAAGGAGATACTAATATTTCAGATGAATTTACTATTTACATAATATGCATTCATGTACTTTACTAAAAGTTGCAGTGTTCTTCTCTACATAATTGATGGGATATTTAAATACCTAAATAGAGCAATAACTAATTTAACTTATATCACAATTGATGTTAATGCGTACTGTACCTATTTTAATAGATGAGTTAATTACATATTGCTCAACCACTGAAACCGCTGCGTCGCTGACCCACATTTAAACACGGGTTTACACCGAGGAATGAGTTGCAGCTTCAGCTCTTCGTGACGCCCACAGAAATCTAAATAATTATTATTTAGATTTCTGTGGTGACGCCCAACCGTGGTGACTTACGGACGCCTCCTAGTTAACCTAGTTTAGATAGTTAGATCTCGCTTCAGTTCAGCTAGGCTCACTTATCTTATACCTTTAAACGAGTAATTCTTGTACCTATATAAATATGTATATATATATAGAATCTGAATCTCGGAAACGCCTCGACGGATTTTCATGAAATTATGTATGCAGGGGATTTCGGGGACGATAAATCGATCTAACTAGGTCTTATTTAAAAAAAAACGCATATTATGCGCGTTTTTAGACAATGAAAAACTGTCACATTAGACATTAGAATGTGAAGGTAAATTTCGCCGCGTGACGCGACAGCATAATTAGCTCAGACGGGAAGTCGGGCGTTCATAGCGGTCACGAATTAGTAGCTCCGGGTTCGAATCCAGACGGGATCTCTTTTTTTTCAATTCGTTTTTTTTAAGAAAATCTATTTCTTGGAGTCTTTTATCTGTAGGTATCTAAGTAAATAATTTAGTATTTAAATCGAGCAAAGCTCGGTCACCCAGGTACTTATAGTTTAACCATAGTTCAGTTCATAAGATTTAATTGTAATTTAAATTAATTTATTAATTATATATAAGATCATTTGGTTTTTTCTGCGTATCGAAGTATGGTCACTTGTCCCCGGGGTGCGGCCAGTAGATTCGGAATCCCAGATGAGGGCTAGATAGCCTATCAGCGCCTAGCGTAAATACGGGAAAATTACCGGAACAATTTGTTGTGCACTGACTCTAGGATCCTACTGCGCCAATTACGTTAGCTGCAGACAGAGGGCTACAAAAAAAACACGGGCGTCACGAAGAGCTGACGCTGCAACTCGTGCCTCGGTGTAAGCCCGTGTTTAAATGTGGTTCAGCGACGCAGTAGTTTCAGTGGTTCAGCAATATGTCATTAGTTAAACAACAAAACGAAAACATGCTGGCGTCTTGTATCTGGCTTATAGTATCATAATTTCTTTTCTTCATCTCTTCTTTGACAATTTTATGAATTTCCTATAAGCTTTGTAAAGTTGTATCGAGTATCGCATCCTGTGTAGCTTCAAATGCCGAGTTGACGTAAGTGTGACATCACTAAGTCGTTTTAAAAGAACGACTCACATTTACAGGAACAGTAACATTCATGTGTCGTTGAGTTTTTTAAGAGTTAAAACTATAAAACTAATACTTTTTGTTGTGATTTTAAAACAAAAACAAACAATGGTTCCGTTGACTTTGACAACATCAACAGATTGACAAGTATAAGGTAAAAAGGAGTGTAAAAACTATGATTTATTATACTACGTGTTTAAACAAAATAAGATAAAATTATAAATATTTATATACTTCTATGTTTTATTATTTAGTGTTCTATATATATATTTGTGTGTTGTTCTGTGATCGTCTGTAGTTAGTCACAACTAACAATTTGTATTCCAGAAAACGGGGAAAACACTTGCTTCAAGAATTAAATCCACCGTAGATCACCTTTATATCTCCTCGTATGACAGAATATCTTTCTACGTGACATTGGCGGAATTGTGAGGCTAATCCACAATAATAGCCATTAACCAAGAAGGTGAAGTTATTAATAAGTTGCAGATGCAAATTTCCAGATGTTATTGTTCGATTTGCTCGTTTATTATGCAGTTTTTATATACAGTAGTCATTCAAAACCGCAAAATAAACCCGAAATAGAGTTATTTGATGATTTGTTTAATTCTACCATGAGCATAGAATAGATAATACAGATAGAACGGACACTCTCCACCCCCCGCCAGTTTCAAGCTTCCTACCCCGCAAGGACGCGAGAAACACTCAACGAAGGGTTATATCGGACGACAATTTTCTATGAGAATACGACCATGACGCTGTGTTGCTGTGTTATTTAAATTTAGGTACCAATTTTTTCATCTGTTCAACGAAACAAGAATAACAGATTTTTAATTTCATAACAATTTCTATAATATACTAGGATTGAATCGTTTTTCTACTGTGTTTTGATAAGTTCACAATTTTAAGTTAAGAATAAGAGATTTTTGATTTCATAAGAATTTCTACAAAGATTGAATCATTTTTATAAACTGTGCTACTGGTTAGAAGTACGCGCCCACACTGAAGTCCTGTGACGGAATGATTAAACTCGTTGTTTTTAAACTGCGGCTTTCGTTAATCGTTGTGAAATACGTCAGTGGCGCCAATAACGTATGGTAACGAGTGATGGCGCGGAGTATAGTTCGCTTAGTCACTAGTGTTGCCAATTTAGTGTTTTTTTTTACTAAGATTGCTACTATTCAGATTTATTGGTAAGTGATTATTTCTTAGCATTCAACCGACTCAAAAAAAAGAAAGAGGTTCTATATTAGACTATCCGTACTTTTATGTGCGTCCATGTATGTATATATTATGTTGGTCAATAGTGAACAATGAATATAGGATTTCATCTAGTAGTATGCTTATTTAAGATTTCGCAACAACCGTTCATTAAAAGCAGTAAGAGGGTACGAGTACATTGACTATTGGAATGGATAGTTTCAAAAAAAAATTAACGATATTTTTAAACTAAAACTTATTCAGTAATTAACGGCTTTGACATTGACTTATAAACTTTAATGGTTTTAGTACTACCGGTACTACTACGATTTAGTTTCATTTTTAACCAACTTCAAAAAAGGAGACGGATCTCAATTCGTTTATATGTTTGTTACGTGATAGCTCCATTTATTGTGAAACAAAGGACATAAGCACAAATCACATTGAAAAAACCCAGGTGCGACACCTAGGTTTTTTGATGTACCTCGGATTTTAAGTTATTAGTAATAATATTCTAAACTATCATCATCATCCGTTTGAGTGGCTAACCTGCGTTTTTTTGCCTGTAGAAGTTTTGTAGAAGTTCGTGTCAAAAGCTCGTTTTATGGAACAAAATATGTTGTATAATTTGGTGTTAATGATATAAAAATAATATATACCGGCTGAGTCATAAAGAGATATATCAAACAATGCACGAATATGCTTAGGTTCTTTTCGCGATGGGTGGCCTTGGAATTCAAATTTAACGAGTGTAAGTAAAATAATTCATGATAATACGCTTATTTTTGGTAATGTACTTTGGACTTTGTATTCAATTGTCAGTATGCTTACATCGCGGGTCAAATCTGGACAAGTACTAGCACAAGCACAGCACTAGCATAGGCCTGGGATATGAGGCGTAGGTACTTGAAGAGAGGTATATGCTAAGATGTTATGAAGATGATGATGATGATCACATCGGATTGCAAACAGTATTGGTGAACTTTAAAAAAAACGCCTACAAAACTACACTGATAAAAAAACATGTTAGCCACTAATTTGGGTTATGGGAGTGGTGTATTTTTTTTCCTAAAATATATTTACATACAATTATTAGATTTTTTTGAGATTAGATACAATTATTTTGTGCCGAGGTCAGATGAAAACAAAACTAAAAATTACTTTTGTTTATTTTTGTTCAAGTTTTTTATGATCGTCGTTGAAATTTGGTCAATTAAGTTTCTGAATTTAATTTGAAATTGAAACTGATTTTTGTTTATTCGGCGCAAATATGATTGTGATTTGAGTATAATAGACTCACTTACTATTCTCACAATACTTATTTAAAGTTTTATGCGATCCTTACTATAATGCGAATAAATAAATCACTATTTATCAATATACAAAAGTAATATTTTTTAAGCAATTAGGAATAAATTAAATCCGGAACTAGCAACATTATCTTTCCGGCCGGTTCGAGTTTATTTACAAAATTGAATTGTGAGTTTTGAGTTGGAAAATCATCTTGTTTTTCTTTACTGTGCTGATATGAGATGTAAATAATTAGTTTGTGCAGTGTATGATACTCTGATATACCTAGTGAACTGTGATGACGCCTTGCAACTTATGAACGTTGTTGTACCTAATCTAATGTTCTGTGACTAGCCTACCTACCTATAATGAAATACGCGATATGTGGAGTGATTATAGTAGATCCAACCGTTTATCCTCTTTTTGACAGCACCAATAGAACGTAATTGCGTCATATTACGCAAAAGTTTACTTTTAAATGCGAGGTTTTAAAAATATGACAACTGCTTAAATTTGCTCCTTGATCCCGTATAATAATCATCATTCACAAAATGAGTCCATAAGTGCAGTAGTTTTTTTATAAATTCCATAAAATAACAAACGTTTTTAAAAAATTACGTTCTATGGCTATCAACATAGTGATGTTACGAAGTTACGATTGAGATATCGATATTGTTTATGAACTATTTTTACACGGGTGTTTTCCGTTCTCGGCACATAATATCGGATTTATTTTTATGTAAAACCGTTATATTGATGCGCCTCAGGAAAACATACAGCATTATTTGAAGACGTGTTTATCTCCTGGTGTATATCCAAAAAAGAACAAGGTTATGATGACTGAAACATTTGAATATTTATTAAAATAAAGTGTTAAATAACATTTTGTAGTTAGGTAAATTAACAAAGTTTATTTATGTCTGATGTAAACTTTGAAGAACATGATGTACCATTTTCGTTAATTTCTAAATAAATTAACCTGATATGCTAAATGTGTTAAAATATTTCCATATTTGGCTTAATAATGTCTCATCAGTCGGTCACCCAAAGGTTACTGCTGTACCTGATCTACGTCTACTAGTTGTGCATCTATAGCACTGTTTCAATAGACTGGACATATCTAATTTTTCAATAACAGGATGTTAAGCAACTGCTATAAGTAAAATTTATTTAAAATGACTCGAAATTTATTCGGGTTTTCTTAGATAGGGACTAGTAATATGTGATAGCACACAAATTATCTTCGTTTTCTATGATTATACTACCACCGCAACAATACTTATGTGTATTCGGTCTGTAACATTTAAAAAAGGTAACAAATCTACCCTTATTCTCGGAAATGTATAGGGTATTATCAATACTCGTGAAGATGTTAATTTGATGACATCTTTCAGCGACATGTACAGCGGACCAGCACGGCGGGCTACGGCCTTTCCCCGATTTCTAGTGGTGGGAACGAGCCAGAAGGGTGGGTATGGGCATTTTTCGCCATTTATGGCATATCCTGGGGTTTGTGCTAGACATAACATAGTATTTACTCATGGTATTTCGGTTGCCTGGAAGAGATCGCTATTAGCGATAATGTCGCCACTTGGTTCACTAGTTCTAGGATAAGTCCCTGTTGTTTAAGTATTATATTGTGGATAATAAAGAGTTTCTATCTTTTTATAGTCTTTTATAATATTAGTTGGCTAGTAGAGAGCCACCACTTTAAACGTCATTGTTGTATAGTTCAAATGTATAGTATGTATTAAATGTATTTGTATAGTTTGAAATGGATATTTTGAATCCGTTAATTATTTATCTTCTAGTTTGCTTTCTATTCTCTCTCGCTTCGTCTAATGCTGGCTTTCATTAGACTCAGTATCTGTTTTTTCTTACAAGTACAGAGTTTTTGTCGTCTAACATAACCACAAATAAAACAATTGTTCATTTTAATACAATTCATTAATTTATAATGTTTTTGGCAGAATAACTGAATTTAAGCTTCTTCTAACTCAAAACGTATGAACATAAGAAAAAAAAAAGGTGTGTGCTTAAGACCACACGGCAGAAGTGAAAACTTCATTCTTCATTAGCTGATTTTTGTATTAGGTAGGTATGTCGTATTGTAATAAAATATTATGGATCGTATTAGTTGAATAAACGAGTAAAACAAGCCAGAAATTAGAGTAAATATTTATTGAAATTTTATTTATATACAAAGTAGCTGTTACCCGCGACTTAGTCCGCGCGAAATAAATACTAAGGTTACTCAGGCAGTACTTATTTGTATACCCAGATTGTATACACATTTATGGTTAGTAAAAAAAGTGTCCATGTTCAAAAAGTTGTTGGCCGGGGCCGGCTTTTTAAAAGTTACTCCAACTTTGTATGCATTCACACGGTGCACCCCTATGATGCCCCTAACATTGTCCGCAAAAAGGTTGGTGAGTGTAATAGGATTTTTGTTACCGACTTTCTCCTGTTCCGTCGATTCCACGTACACTACACATTCTCCACTACGATTTTCTGGGAATAGTCTCTTTCTCTTATAAAGGGGGTTTCTAAATAGTTTGTAAGAAACATTTTCACTTGGATTTGGCTTCAATAGTTTTCTTTTTCTGGTCTGTTCGACGGGGTCACCCCCGTCGCTAGCGACGCTCATATTTATTTATACTATTGACTATATACAAAACTAAATAAATATTTACACGAAAGAAACGAAATATTTACACAGCAAAACTAATTAATTTGATTGTGAAAATTATAAAGCACCCGTCGTGTTTTCCCGCCCAAAGAAAAGTATTTTGGAGTTGGTAGCCGTCAGTGTTGCCACTATGATTTTGAGCTTGTCGCCAAATAGTTATGAAACAAAGTCACCGGTTTTGATTGAATTATTAAGGGAATAACAGTCTGGAAGAATACATAAGCTTTTTCCTTCTCCAACCTTCTACACTACACTAGTATATTCCCCTTTGTCGGTAACACGTCGTCTAAATCCGCTAAAAGGTTTTAAAAATTCGCCAGTTTCAGCGACAAAGTCGCTAAAGTGTCAACACTGGTAACCGGTAGCGAGCAGCGAGAGAGAGAGAGAGAGTATCTATTGTCCCATGTCCTCCTCTAACAATTATCTTTCTCGGTCTGGCACGTTTGTTGACCACATTATCTTTCTCGCTCTAGCATCCCGAGCTTACCCGAAATTTCTTATCATATCCGAGCGTGATGATCACGTGATCATAAATCCATTTCACAGCCCACGAAAATTCTGTCCATAGCGCGCCTAAAGAAGTTTTCACTTCAAAAATTAAACGAAAGTTGTAGGAAATAAACTAGTCTTTAAAAAAGGTCTGATGCGTTTTATTGATTAATTTAATATTTCAAGAGTTATCGGCTGCAATAGAAAAACTGGTTAATTAAATGAGCCATAAATCGTAAACGCTACATGTCACAGAAAAGTTTTCCGGCCACAAAAGATGCAAAATATTATTTTCTACAATAACGACCTCAACAATTTTTGCCCTAAAGTTTATAGTTTCCGAGATATTAGCCAAGCTCGCAGCAATGTTTTACTTTTAAAAATTCGGCAACCGGACTTTGGGACTGATTTTTCGCAGGCAACCCGACAAAATGTCATGTTCTTATTTGCCAAAATAATCTTTAATTTTATTTAATTTCAATTTAATAACCAGACCGTTGCAAAATGCTAGTATCGATGTACCTGTTTATACTTGGTCACAACACTATAACTGACAAATTAGATCTGCTAAAAAGATAATAAATGGTTGGATTCACTATAATTAATATATTGTCAGAATAAAGTTTTCTCTTTGGGTAAGTGTACTTAACTAAAAATCAATTCGTCCATGGTACCTTTATTATCTCCTATTTTGTTTTAAATCTTCTCCCTTCTGGTTGTTGATGAAAGTTATATGTACCTACATTAAAGATCGAACACTAACTAGGTAAGATTATAGGCCACTTAATACAGGCAGGTGAACTCACGGGTCACAGCTATTCCATAAAATAATTTAGTAACCCTAGATGACACGCACACATGAGTAAATGTGTTCGAACGACATATGCGTAGTTGTGTGAGTGTAGGTATGCCAACTGCACCGTCTGTATAGATTTTAGGCCGAGTGTCCGGGGTGTGCCATGAGTTAACTTTTCTACCAAATGTGTGTAACTAGATGGGACAGATTGTCTTTAGTCCGGCCAAAAGACATTCCTACGCCAATCCGATTGGCGTCGTGAATCGCAAATTCCGATCCAATCGGTAGCCGGACCGCTACCGAATGAGTCGGTTCGGAAATTCAGAGAATTTCAGAGAAGAGTTCAGAATAACTATGCTGTACACTTCATGGTGTAGCGCTTGATGCCAGCGGTCTTCAGAAGAGACTTGTACCATCCGGGGATGACGGTACTGAACTCAAGAGACGGAGGACGTCATGAAGCTTTAATAAACTTGAGCTGTTGGAAATACGATGCCATTCGTTTAAAATGATTATCGTTTCATGTATCCAAAATACCGGACAAAGTACAGATTTTGATTCAGAGTGTTTGCCAACAGTTTTTGCCCTGGTTGTCGAGAATCTCTGCATTCTCGTCATCATCTCATTAGCATTAACCCTATTCGACGCCATAACATAATGTGGTCGTCTCTATAGGTACCTTTATCTTTGTCTACGGTCAAAGTGATAAATCACGGATTCTGCGGCTTGAACACAGGCACAGAAGGGCAACGGAACCCCGAATAATTTAAAAAACATCAGAAAAATGTTAAGGGTAATCGCATATTATTTTGTCAGAACATTTATATCCCACATAAGTGGTTTTCGACCATCTTGCATTTTAGGGCTATGGATTTAAAACAAATGTCACTTAAACGTTATCCATTAACATAACCTTAGCCATTAATTCCGTTATTCCGTATTACTTACATCGTGTGGAAACAGCTGATTTGTGAGGGATAAATTTGAGAAACCGAAATTCAGATACGATCACCTAGAAAGAGACCTAAATTCGACCCGTCTGGGTATTGGGATCTATTTTATTTTATTTGGTTCCTGAAATCGAACCGTTTCATGGCGCTTTATTCGTTCTCTGGGTAGAGGGCCGCTACGATTTGAGTAAATAAAAAGATACTCGACTATCATGCCACGTCTTTATTTTGTCTCCTCACCCCCACATCTGAAGGAACCATGAGGAACTTCCAGAAATCATGACTTGGACTTTTGATAGTTATAATCCAGTTGTTATATCAAGTATAAATCGCGTAAAGTTGTTAAAAAAAAAAGCTGGCAAAAGATGAAATCGTTAAAAAGGGAACGGGGCTGTGTGTGACTGACAGCTCGTGATTTTACGTCCGCTCGCCAAAATACCGTCTGACCGTCTCCCACGTGGAGCTATTATGAGGTAGGTTCCTGTTGCTTGACTGAGATTACCAACACTCAATTTTTTATTACACTCTATTGATAGTAGCGCCAAGACTAGGTGGAGTCGGTGTGCTCCGAGTCGGATCTGGGTCTCATGTAACCTACACGGTCCGATTTAGTCTTAACAAGGTGGACGGTGGAAACGAAATAGTTTCCAAGTAACACGACTGGCTCCGTGGCTTAGTTGGTAGTAGCTCTGGCGGCGAAGCCGAGGGTCGCGGGTTCGATCCCCGCCCAGTGCAAATATTTGTGTGATGAATTCAAATGTTTGCACTGTGTCTGGGTGTTTCTATGTATAATAAGTATGTATTTAAAACTATATAAGTATTATATCAGCTATCTGGCCGCCATCGCACAAGCTTTGCTTAGTTTGGGGTCAAAGGGTGTTGTGTGTGAATTGTCTACCAATATATTTATATTATTTATTTAGGGTGACAAGTGACACTCCAATAATATTGTGTACGACGCCTCTGAACTCCAGAATCCACTGTCACTTTAGCAATTTAGCAACAGTACTATACCTACAAGGTACTTTTGCAATTAGATTTGCTGTAAGTCATATCGAAGCTGAGTTATGGCCTTTCATAGTTTTTGGGTATTTTTATATGGACTATTGGCGCCATTTTTCAAAGCGGCCAAAGGTCCGTTACCACTTTTAGGAAACAATATCTAACGTCGAGGGTATTTAAGCAATCAGCTTTGCTGTAAGTCGTATCGGAGCTGAGTTATGGCCTTTCAAAGTTTTTTTTTCTTTCAGGGACTAGTGGAGCCATATCCACAAAACTTTGATAGGCCATAACTCAGCTCCGTTATGACTTACAGCTAATCTGATTGCATGAATACCATTGTGGTAAGGTAGTGTTTCAAAAACATGACAACAGATCTTTGGCCGCTTACGGAAATGGCGCCCCTACTCCTTATAAAAATACCCAAAAAATACTTTGAAAGACCATAACTCAGCTCCGATATTAATTACAGCAAATCTGATTGCACAAATACCCTTGGGGTAAGGCAATGTTTCAACAATGTGACAACAGATCTTTATATAAGGCCGCTAAAAAATAAAAACGACGCCCCTTGTCCATACAAAAAATCCAAAAAATAAATAAATTTGACAGGCCATAACTCAGCTCCGATATGACTTAGAGCAAATCTGATTGCACAGATAGCATCAGGGTATTTTATTGTTACAAGACACTGATAACGAATCTTTGGCCGCTAAAAAAAAAACGACGCCAACTTTACCCAAACCCCTTTACAAACATACAAGATAGGTACGCGCGAAAAACATAACCCTTCTTGCAGTGGGGTAAAAACTGGCTCTAACGGCGAAGGAAAACATCGCGAGGAAACCAGCGTGTTTTAGGAAAGAACTCTTTCGAAGACATGATGTGTCAGCTTGGACAGGCTTGGACTGTCTCCTTCTGAGAGAAGATACCGAGTTTCAGCTGTGGGAACATTAATTGGGCTGCTTGTGCTTATGCTGATATCAAAATAAGGAAATACTATGATACCAAGATAATAAATAGACTGTGGTATTACCATGCTGCTAAGAATAAATGCGACTGTGACTGGTTACAGTGTGTTCTGTGCCAAATGAGCTTTCATGAAGACTGCAGTGAAGATCCGTCGGAATGCCTAACTTGTAACGTCTAATCTTTTGATAAATAATTACTCATGAGCATTTATCCCTGATATGTATAGGCAACTCACCCACACATTTGGGTGAGATGCCGATTTCTAGCTTTTTTTAAATGTTGTTTAAAGTGAAATACTTATGATGCACAAATGTATGGCATGAAAAACAATGATTCAAACAAATGACATTTATTTCATTTAGTATTTCACACACATAATTATTAAATAACTAATGATTTTTTAAAAAATTAGGCAACTTTCGTTGACTTAGCCTACTACTATTTGCAAAATATTAATATTACCACAGTAAGTATAAAGAAATACTACTGTGATAATATAGTACTTTTCATAGTAGGTCCAAACGGCCATCTAAACATTCTTCATTTGTGTAAATGTATAATAAACAAAAAAAACATTGCGATCAGTTCTTTCGTTAGCCGCGATAGGACCCCGCCGGTTGTGCGACAAGTCACGGCGCGGTGCACAGAGCAAGTAATTATTGCGCATGTGCGAAGCTTCCCAAGTCCCACCCTCAAATCAATACCTGCTAGGGTTGCCAAATGCATTGATGCTTTATCTGTATTGACAACTGGTAAAATCTATATAAACCTGTATGCCTTAAATCGCTCAATTATATTTGCGAGTTAGATCCACCAGAAACTTGCGTATTTGTTTGTTTTTATTTATCGAAAGAGATCATTCTTCCAACTGAAAATCAGTTTTACAAAATTATAAATATTCACCTTTAGTGCTAGGTTTAGCCATAGAATAGATAGGTAACTAATTGTCTCTGCCAAGTTTGCGTCATTCTGGGTTTTTTAGACAACGTGATTTTTCGTGATGGTACACAAAAGCACAATAGATGGCAATTTTTACTAAAACTTGGTATCGTATATTTCGTATTCACGACAAAATGTATCACGAAAGTGCAGTATTTTACAATCGTATATCGTATGCCAACAAATTTCAGCTTAAGAATTTTCTTAGTTTAAACAATTAATGTAATCCTATAAAAAAACGAACTATATTTACAATTAAAGTTCCTTATTCGTGCTTCCTTCATTCGCGTTTTCACTGTTCGTGGCTAAAAAATATTTATTCGTGGTGTGATATAATCGGTATGACGGTAGGTATTTAATATATAATAGATTCGGTGTCCTATGTCCTATAAATCATCGTCAATTAGAAAAATAAATATCTATAATTTAAACAACCAGACTGCAAAAAATGTACGGTTAAGAAAAACATTATTCTATCTATGTAAGGACACTTTGGTGGTTGAGACGAATCTAACGATATCTTATTTTACGAAAGCCATCCAGCCGTTTGGATGATACGTGGGAATAAATAACACAAATTTATAACAAAACATACAAGATACGCGCGAAATACACAACCGTTCTTTCAGGCGGGTAAAATAGTCCAGTAACTTTGTCGCCTGAAAGTATGGAGTAGTATGCGTTAAATCCGGTAGATCTGATTTTTTGCAGACTTGTTTATGATGTTGACCTAATGATTAGTCCAAGTTTGTGACCTCAAGCGCCGAACGCTACTTTGTCAAATATCGAAAAAACCGCGAAAAAATCGTTTTCAAGTTTTGGCAATTAAAACCCTAAACGACTAGTTTTTGAAAAAACTTTTTTATGGGGTTTATAAAGTAGACTAAATTTGCTACAATATGATACAAGAATTGTCTAGGTACAGCACCCAATAGCTTCTGAGAATAAGTCTCTTTCAAAGTTTATAATTTTTTTCAAACTTCGCAATTTTTTTGCAATATTTTTTTAACTCCTACTTGACCACTTTATGGCACAGTTACTGCGGTTTTTAACCCCTGACCAAAAAAAGAGTCAGGTCTGTTTTAGGGTGTATCAGTCTGTGTGTGGATCTATCTATGGCCCCGTAGAGCTCAAACGGATGGCCCGATTTCGATGCGCTTTTTTTTATTTGAAGGTTAATTTCTGTGTTGATGTTTTTTGCTATGTTTGATTAATATAGATTCAAGATGGCCGCCTCCACCAAATGGCGGACCAAATATTTCATCACAACCTATCTTAATATGGGTATCAAATAAAAGGGCTTGACTAGTAGAGTACCTACTATACAGTATGTTCCGTATAATCGGGCAACATTATATCGGCCATCGAAATATAGCGGATCTATGTTTTGACAGCCGGCTGTCAAGTGACGTGGTCTCGTTTCGCTGGTACGTTCGAGCCACTCCTTGTACGTTGTCTCTGGTCGCGGGAACGACAATGACTGGTTTTTTTGTTAGTTTTTATAACTGGTGCTTTTCTGGATAAAAGCTTTAATATTGTGCAACACGTTATTAACATTAATTGTGACTACTGGATTAGTGCTGGACTATTAATTGTGAAGTGGCTGCTGGATTGGCCGCTTCTACAACGCCGGACCGTTGCTTCTGCTGGAACGGGAATTCGGGAGGTCGCCTCGATATCGTCTGGTTTGGTGTCCACATATTCCCTTTTCTGACCCCGTTCCTTATTCCTCTCGACCAAACTGGGCTTTGGACGACGCCGGGAACCCTACGTAAGTGATTTCTTTTCGATAACTTGTTTGCAATTAGGGGGTAAATATTAAAATCGGTATAAAAGCAAAATAATAATGTATAGACTTGCTATGGGCCCCAAGTCGGTATTTCTGGCATAAATACTATACATTTTTTGGTAGCAGGAGCGTGGTTAACCGTAAATACTCCCGTAATAATATATTTGTTGTTTTTATTTTTCTGGGAAAATATCAGGTAAACCAGATATTCTTTTGTGTGTTTTAAATTTTTAATTCACGAACTTGGTTACTGAGTCATTCAGCCAAGATTAAATATTGTAATACCAGTGTATAATTTCTCCCCAAACTGTCGGGAAATTAGTATTAAGTGGTATCCGGTTTAATAGGTTGCGGATATATTTGTTGTGACATTGTCCGAACTTTAGGTTGGTTTAAATTTAAATTTAAAAATGGCTTCGGATTTGGCCAACCAGCTCCGATGGTTCGAATCCTTACAAGGATTGGTCGGCCGGAGAGACCGGGAGGAGGCGCTGCTAAACAGGGCAGAACAGCTCGACAGGCGCCTGGAGGTCGCTGAGAGGAGCACAGGATTGCTGCGGGATGCAAGGCCGCCTCCACCTGAGGACCAGATGGAGAGGATTGACGCGGACATGCGGCGCATCCTGGATGTGTACGACGAGGTCTCCGAAAGGGTTCGCCAGCTGGAGAGGTCTCGTCAGGGAAGGGCGAGCTCGGGACCCGTCATCAGGGATGCGGGCTCGGGTGTAGTGGGATGCCTTCCCACTCTCGACTTGCCCAGGTTTACAGGGAACCTGCGGGAGTGGAGCGGCTTCCGGAGCATGTTCGCCTCTCTCGTAGATTCACGCACGGACTTGACGAGGGCGGAGAAGCTGGCCTATCTCCGCACGTCACTGGAGGATGAGGCACTCTCCCTGATCCAGCACCTGGAGCTGGACGACGACAACTTCGGCACGGCGATGGAGTTGCTGGATACGAGGTTCCAAAACCCTCGGCTCCTCGCCGACGCTCACGTGTCCCAAATACTGGGGCTGCCGAAGGTGACTGAGAGGTCTCAGTTGAGGCCGCTAATCCTCACGCCCGTGAAGGTGGCGTACAACGCCTTGCGCAGCTTGGGACTGCCAGTGGAATACTGGTCGTTTCTGCTGGTCCACATCCTGCTGGGCAAGGTGCCGCTGGAGTTGCGCGCCCGGTTCGAGCGGGAAAGGGGCCTTCACGCAGACCCGAAGGTCTTCCCCACGTTTGAGGAGCTACTTCGGGTCCTGGAGTGGGAGGCGAGGATGGCAGAGTCGGCGCCTCAGGAGGCGCAGCCCGCCGCGTCAGCTCGTGGCCCTGCCGGAACAGGACCGCGACCTACCAATCCCCGCACTCTGGGTGGGGTAAAGCGGTCGGCGACTGTGACGACTGCGTCGGAGCAGGAGTGCCCGAACTGTGGCCAGCTTCACGCGCTGGTGCAGTGTCCGGCCCTGCTTGCGCGGACGACTTCCGAACGACGAGGGATCGTTCGGCGGTTGCGTCGGTGCTACGGGTGCCTGGGGGGTCATTTGTACAATGACTGCCCCACGGCACGGCCGTGTCCTGGGTGTGGGGGACCACACCATCAGCTCTTGTGCGTCAGGAGCGATGGTGCTGGTCGACAGCCCTCAGGGAGGGGGGCCTCCACGGGCGGGGGCGCTCCCACGCAGAGCCACGCATTGTACAACAATGAAGTGGCTACAGCGTGGAGCACACCCCCTCCACCCCAACCCACGGCAGCACCGGGCAGCCCAACAAGGGGCGTCCTACACGCGGCTCGGTCACCGACCTCACAGCCCGCGCGGACGCGGGCGAACTGGAGAGGTGGAAGGGTGATACCGGAGTCACCACGAGGGCCACCTCCCCAGCGTTATCCTTCTCCGCCGCTGGATCCGCGACCAATGCAATGGAGGGCGTACACGCCTCCCCTCCATGAGCATCCGAGGCTGGACTACCACCCGCCCTACTTTCAGTATGGCAGGGCAGCTGGATATGCCCCCCCTCCGATGGCCCTTATGACTCGGCAGCCATACTGGGCTGGGCCCGGTAGTCCGACGGGTTCGGACGGGCCTCGGAGGGATTGACTAGCCTCCGTTCCCTTGGCACAGGATCAACCGGTGGTCCTGCTGCCCACCCTCTGGTTAAGGGTTTGGGGTCCAAGAGGCGACTACGTCCGGATACGAGCGCTCTTGGACACAGGGTCCCAGGGGTGTATTTTGACAACCCGGGTTGCTCATCGCCTGGGCCTGGCTAGGTTTCCGTCACCGACTCCGTTGCGAGGAGTCGGGAACACAGAGGTGCGGTTGGCTGGACAGACCCGCCTCTCCTTCTCGTCCGTACATTCCTATTCGGAAAGGATTGCGGTCAGGGCCACCGTCATGGATTCGGTTGTCGGTTGGCTTCCTCAGGCGGACATAGATCCGGATCTTTTGTCCTGTACTAAGGGTCTCAGGTTGGCGGATCCCCGCTTCGGGATGGCGGGTCCGGTAGATCTTTTGTTGGGTTCTGATGTACTGGCTTACATCATGAACGGGAAGCCTAGACTGTTGGACCAGTCTTCGCTGATGGCGCTGCCCACCATCTATGGGAACGCCATTTTGGGAATGGTGGATGAGTGGCAGCAGTCGAATCAGGCTTCTTTTACGGGAACGGCCCTCGCTCAGATCATGCAGAGGTTCTGGGAGATCGAAGAGCCGCCTACCGTGTCTTGGCTGGATCCCGAGCACGTGGAGTGTGAGAACTTTTATCAGGCTCACACTCGGAGAATGGTTTCTGGGCGATTGGAGACTAGGCTGCCTTTCCGGGATAACCCCCCGCGTCTGGGCCAGTCTCGATCATTGGCCGAGAAAAGGCTCCGGTCCATGGAGCGACGCATGGCTCGAGATCCTGTACTTCGGGAAAAGTACATCGAGTTCATGAGGGAGTATGAGGCACTGGGCCACATGTCTCCGGCTCGCGACGACTGGTCGACCATGGACCACTACTTTTTGCCTCATCACGCTGTTTTGAAAGCGTCGACAGGCAAACTCAGGACGGTGTTCGATGGATCCGCTCCGACTTCGACAGGAGTGTCACTGAACCAGTGCCTCCACGCTGGACCGAAGTTACATCGGGATATTGTAGACATCATCCTGAATTTCCGTAGGCATCAGGTGGTGTTGGGAGCGGACATCCGTATGATGTTCCGACAAACGGTCATACACCCCGAGGACAGGAGGTTCCAGTTGATCCTCTGGCGGAAAAGTCCTCAGGACCCTATGATGGTGTATGAGTTGAACACCAACACCTATGGGTTGAGATCAAGCCCCTTCATTGCGATCCGCTCACTGCTGGAGTTGGCGGAGCAAGAACGGGCTCGGTACCCACGTGCAGCCGCAGTTCTGGAACGCGACCTGTACGTGGACGACGTTTGCACTGGTGCGCAGACGGTGGAGGAAGCTCTGTTGCTCCGGGATGAGCTTACAGAGCTTCTCGCATCTGGAGGCTATGAGCTTCGGAAATGGCTCTCTAACGACCCCAACGTCCTGGCTGGTATCCCGGACGATCACCAGCAGGATCCAGGGCTCTTCGAGGAAGGTGACGATCCGCACGGGATTGCGGTTCTGGGCATGCAGTATCAACCGGTTGCTGACATCTTCACCTTTCGGGTGGCACTGGAAGCCACACGCGCGTGGACAAAACGGACGGTTTTGTCCACCATCGCCAGGATGTTTGATCCAAACGGTTGGATCAGTCCGGTTCTGTTCGCAGCCAAGTGTCTGTTACAGCGACTTTGGACTCTGAAGGTCTCATGGGACGACCCCCTGGTTGGAGACTCGCTTAACATTTGGCTTCGTTTAATATCTGACCTCGAAACGGTCAATCGAGTGGCGTTGCCCCGTCGCATTCTGCCACCAGGCTGTAGCCGGATCAGCCTGCACGGGTTCTGTGATGCGTCCGAGCTGGGCTATGCCGCATCTGTGTACTTGCGTACAGTTGACGCTGGAGGCCACGTCAATGTCACGCTCTTATTGGGGAAGAGCAAGGTAGCTCCTATCAGGACACGACTCACTATTCCGAAACTGGAATTGAGCGGAGCCACATTACTTGCTCGGCTGCTTAAGCACGTATATCAGGAACTGTCCACCTCGATAGACATCCGGAAGGTCTATGCGTGGTCAGACAGTCAGGTCGTACTTGCCTGGTTACGAGCAGCCCCTCACACCTTGGAGACTTTTGTGGGAAATCGGGTTTCCCAAATCCAAAACATTGGACTGGACATGGTTTGGAGACATGTCCCGGGTGAGTTGAACCCCGCTGACTGTGCTTCGCGCGGCTGTTCCGCGCCGGAGCTAGTTGATCACCCCTTATGGTGGGGTCCGGACTGGCTGCGGGAGCCAGAAGCTTCCTGGCCAGCTCTCGGCGCGGACTCGGAGCGAGCGGAGCTGCCCGGAGTCCGCGTGCATGCGATTGTGGCGGAAGTGCCCCCAGACCCTGATTGGTTGACGGGTCGTTACAGCAAGCTGGATAAATTGCTGGGGGTAACTAGCTGGATTAAGCGCTTCATCCACAACTGTCGTCACCCTCGTCAGAGGAGGAGTGACCAGATCGCCACTGTGGAGGAGCGTCGGAGTTCCTTGCTGCACCTCATTCGGCTGGTGCAGGGTGAGAGGTTTCCGACGGAACTTGAGGCGCTGCGCTGCGGACGCGCTCGCTTGAAGGGTGCGGTCGCCAAGTTGAACCCTTTCACAGATCAAGATGGTCTTCTGCGCGTAG
The DNA here is from genome assembly GCA_963693475.1 of Ectropis crepuscularia. Taxonomy (NCBI): domain Eukaryota; kingdom Metazoa; phylum Arthropoda; class Insecta; order Lepidoptera; family Geometridae; genus Ectropis; species Ectropis crepuscularia. The sequence continues at coordinate 42,732,121 of OY856338.1, forward strand.
GAGGTTGGCTCCGGAAAGCCAACCTGCCGTACGGCAGCAGGCACCCCCTGTTGCTACCGAAAGGAGGTCCTCTGGTGGACCTGCTGATCACCGATCGGCATATCGGTAACGCGCACGCTGGATGTGGCGCGCTTCTCGCTGTGTTGCAGCGTGAATTCTGGACCTTGTCGGCTCGCAGGGCGGTCCGAAAGGTGCTGTTTAGATGTGTCCCTTGTTATAGGCTCAAGGCGTCTACCATGCAGCCCATGATGGGAGATCTTCCTCCGGATAGGATTTCTCCCTCGAGGCCGTTCGACGGGGTCGGAACGGACTTCGCTGGGCCCTTCTCGGTCAAGTCATCGACGTTGCGTAACGCCAAGGTCGTTAAAGCCTACCTGTGCGTCTTTGTGTGTTTGGCCACCAAAGCAGTCCACCTGGAGCTGGTCTCTGCGCTGTCTACGGAGGCCTTTGTCGCGGCGCTGGATCGCTTTGTAGCGCGAAGAGGAGTACCCTCTTTAATACGTTCGGACAATGGCACAAATTATCGAGGGGCGGCGAATTATTTACGCGAAGTTAATAATTTTTTAAATTCTGGTAATAATAGTTTAAGTCTGGCTCTCGCCCAGCGGGGAATCAGCTGGCAATTTAGTGTGCCGGCCTGTCCTCACTGGGGAGGAATTTTTGAGGCTGCGGTGAAGTCTGCTAAAACCCATCTCCGCCGTGTCATCGGGGAGACCGTGTTAACTTGGGAAGAGTTAGTCACGGTACTATGCCGCGTGGAGGCAGTGCTTAATTCCCGTCCTCTCTGTCCAATCTCGCCTGACCCTAACGATCTAGAAGTCTTGACGCCGGGTCACTTCTTGATCGGTCAGCCTTTAACCGCGTTGCCGGAGTTTCCCTGGAAGGATGAGCGCCCCGGACGCCTGTCCCGTTTTCAGTTATTGCAGCAAATAAGTCAAGACTTCTGGAGGCGCTGGTCGGCCGAGTACTTGCATCTGTTGCAACAACGGGTAAAATGGACAGATAGGACGGAGGCCCCTCGGGAAGGGGACTTAGTATTATTAAAAGAGGCAAATTTGGCCCCCCTACTCTGGCGTAGGGGACGTATTTTAAAATTGATATCTGGTACTGATGGCACACCCCGCGTGGCGGAGATTCTGGTTTCTGGTTCCAGACTTCAGCGCGCGGTGTCCTCTCTGGCCCGCTTGCCTCTTTATTAGATATACGTGTTTTCAAGGTTAAAATTTAATTTAATTTTATTACTATTTTTGGTAAAGTGTTTTTTTTTTGGTTTGATTTCCACTTTCGGGTCAAAGTTGGGAATTTCGTTTTATTTGGGGTCCGGATACTACTAAATACTTCTACTAAATACTGGTTTCTAAAATTGAGCTGGAGTTCAATTGGTCGGGGGTTTTGTTCCGTATAATCGGGCAACATTATATCGGCCATCGAAATATAGCGGATCTATGTTTTGACAGCCGGCTGTCAAGTGACGTGGTCTCGTTTCGCTGGTACGTTCGAGCTACTCCTTGTACGTTGTCTCTGGTCGCGGGAACGACAATGACTGGTTTTTTTGTTAGTTTTTATAACTGGTGCTTTTCTGGATAAAAGCTTTAATATTGTGCGGGAACACGTTATTAACATTAATTGCGACTACTGGATTAGTGCTGGACTATTAATTGTGAAGTGGCTGCTGGATTGGCCGCTTCTACAACGCCGGACCGTTGCTTCTGCTGGAACGGGAATTCGGGAGGTCGCCTCGATATCGTCTGGTTTGGTGTCCACATATTCCCTTTTCTGACCCCGTTCCTTATTCCTCTCGACCAAACTGGGCTTTGGACGACGCCGGGAACCCTACGTAAGTGATTTCTTTTTGATAACTTGTTTGCAATTAGGGGGTAAATATTAAAATCGGTATAAAAGCAAAATAATAATGTTTAGACTTGCTATGGGCCCCAAGTCGGTATTTCTGGCATAAATACTATACACAGTATAACAAATTTCAAATCACAAAGTGCGAATTACGTTTTTTTTTCACTAACGCCTTAATATGGGTATCATGACTATATGACAACTATGACAAATTTATATTTATACCATATTGAGGTAGTTGTGAAAAAAGAAACGTATTTCGCCATTTTGTGGTAGCGGCCATCATGGATTTGAAATTTGTCATAGTGTATAGTAATCTACTAGTCAAGCACTTTCATTTGCTACCCATATTAAGGCATTAGTGATTTTTTTTAAATGTAATTCGCCATTTTATGATTTGAAATTTGTTATACTGTATAGTACTCTACTAGTCAACTACCTAATTAAAGTGTTTCTTTTATGTTTATCTACTTTACGCCCCATTTAACCAGATTATGGTAATATTTAATGAAATCTGAAAAAAAGAAAACGTGAACGTTACAAATACCAATACTAAAATCTTAATTGCTGTTTGCAGGTGAGATAAGATGATACAAACCATTTTAAAAGTTGACCCAAACAAACTGGCCTCTTTTGCACGCCTCTAGAAGTAGAGGCGTGCAAAATGGCAAACCATTTTTTTCTGTTCTGTATAAATATCTGTATCCTATGCGAATCTGTATGGCACATCGAAAATCTTTATAAATACGGAGAAATATGTATATATGGCAACGCTGATTTGACATCAACAGTCAGATGCCCCCAGAAATACCCAATCACAGCATTGGAGAGCATTTGCGAATTTACGCGACCCTTTCCTCATTGATTTAAAGTTCCTTTTTCTGTAATTTATCTGAAAAGCTAGCAATTTCACGATTGCGATTCCGTTTTTGGACCTAGTCTATCCACGAACAATGGATACTTAGGGTATTCATTGTTCGTTATGCCCCGCCATACTACGATTCTACGTTGGTTCAAGCCTCGAAACGGGTAAAATCATTTTGGCTTAATGTTTTTTTTTTTAACAAAACTAACACTAAGCTTTTCTAAATTCATGTAAGTAGATACAAAAATAACTACAATCCAAAATGAAGATGTACATCTTTGTCAATAGTTGTTATATTAGGTAGGCAACTAATAAGAATACATAATAAAAAAAAATCAGGGTAGACCGGAATATCCTTATCTTTTTTTTATCAGACCGCTCGTGGCTCGAAAAAGCTACTTCGCCTCATTTTTGCCTTTCCATGAATTGAATATAGAAATTTGACTCGATTTTCGCAACAAAAACATCTAAACTGTGGCATGCATTGCCTGAGTGGATATTACCTGAACGTCGTAATGTCTAGAGTGAATTAGTTTCTTCTAGGTAAGCGCGCCCATCATAGACCACCTCGTCTTTATACCTCTCTCAAATAATGTTATTTCCTACCATTGCCATTGTTTTACTGTTCTATTTTTGAGTGCGAAGGACCGCACTATTGCAGGAAGCGCCACCTTTCGGATTGGTTTTGAGCTACGTCTGTATTACTTAACGTCGTCGTTTGGTGGTGCAAGCCAAAGTCGGTATCAGTTCAGTACCTACTGAATGTCGCGCGCCGTAATGATTCACCGGCAACAACACAGATGACATACAATGCAGAATTTATGGAAACACGAAAAAAAAGCTAGGTCCAACTCATAGACCTAGGAATAAATAAAGTGGCCAAGTGCGAATTGGACTCGCCCATGAAGGGCAGCAAGTAACATAATATACATAGTACAATTTTAGTATTAAAATTAACGTGGTTGTTACACATATTGATTACACTTTTGGCACAGTGCCGTTTGGCACTGGCAGTGCCAAACGGGACGCCATCGGGCGCGTACACTCTCCTTGAAAAAGGCCGCCGGACGCGGCCAAAACTCGAGTCGGATTGACCGAGCTCATTACACGTGAGTTACCCGTTTACCTAATCAATATACATAGTACACATAGTTTTTTTTAGTTCGTTGTAACTTTGATCGAAGTTTTAATAATAATGTATTTATGACGTACTAAAAAAACTACTCATCAGATCGAGTTCGATCGAGAGACAAAACGAACCATCCACACACTGGCCCAATGCAGACAAAAACTGGGCGGCGACAAAACGGCGTGAGACAAAACGAACCATCCACACACTGGCCCAATGCAGACAAAAACGAGCACCGAGAGTAGATTCTGCGCCACCACTCGTGACCGTTAGCGAAAGGAGCCACTGTCGTATTCCACAATGACAGATGAAACCTATGATAGAGTCTGGCTAATGAAAGATGATACTGAAAAAGCGCGGCAAATTTAAAAAATATCAGCATGGCAGCCCTAAAGTAAAAAGGAAAGTTGGAACAACTCACTTTGATACTTTGACATTTATTTTTATTTTACTAGTGGATGCTTGCATTTTTTTCCGCGTTATGACGAGATTAAAGTAGCTTATATCACTTGTTAACTGTTTGACTGCCCTCGTGGCTTAGTTGGTAGTAGCTCTGCCTGCGAAGCCGAGGGTCGTGGGTTCGATCCCCACCCAGTGCAAATATTTGTGTGATGAATTCAAATGTTTGCACTGTGTCTGGGTGTTTCTATGTATAATAAGTATGTATTTAAAACAAATATAAGTATTATATCAGCTATCTGGCCGCCATCATACAAGCTTTGCTTAGTTTGGGGTCAGATGGTGTTGTGTGTGAATTGTCAGATAAAAAAAAAACAAAAAAACTCTTTATTATCACACGGATACATCACTCCATTGTGGCGTATTAAAGGAACAAACAGGCTATCAAACACTATCATGGTATCAATATTATCATGAGTTTAAATATTTGTAAATCTATGTGAGTATGTATCAAAGAAAACAACACCATATATTTTTACACTGTTTTTTAATCACTATAATCAAAATCTGAATCTAAAAATTCAACATGGAGTGAATCGTCACAATCACTGAAGTCGCTGCTGTCTCTTAAATTGATGATGAAGCTTTCTAGATTATTTTCAGTTATATGGTCTCTTCTTTTGTACTTGTCTTCCACATGAATGACATGGTCTGTCATTTTTTTCTAATCATCTGCTGTAATACACTCAAAAGATTGTTTTATGAGATCCTCGAACTCTTTTGGAGTTCGGCTTACATTTTTGCTTCCCACATTTCTTTTTGCTAGACTCCATATGAGTTCTATAGCATTTGGGTCACAATGATATGGAGGAAGTCTTAGCACTTCATGTCCGTTTTGGCTTAAACGTTCATCAGCTTCATAAATAAGTTCTGGTGTGTTCTGTTTTACTAAGCAGAGCAACTCTGCTTTTGAATTGTATGTTTCAAATGAAATACCATTAAATGTAAGCCAATTCTGTATCTCTAACTTTCGATTTTGAGATGTGGGCGCTTTATTTATTATAAATAATAAAAAATAAAAATAAAAAATGTTTTATTGCGGCAAATTTACAACCTGTCTTACCAAAAGCTATCACAGTCCCAATTTCGAGCAATTGTGCTCGAAATTCAGACCGTGTCACAACTCAAATAGTCAATTTGAACATTATCTTGTGATGTTTAATATAACGTAATCAACCAAACTGCATTGCGACAGTTGCTTAATAATAGTCGCTAGTCATCGCATTAGGATTCCCTGAGTTGCGATGACTAGTGCTCTTCGAGGTGTGGTGATATGCTGATCGGTTCATCCATAAAAAAGATTCTTAAAACTTTACAAACCAAATTGAATTTATGCAATATAAATACCTAGTTGAGGAGTTTTACCTTATAACACGCTTACACGTACACAACTAATGTACAAACACACAAATTTACAAATACAAATATGTATTCACGCATGATTGCACGTTCACTGACATGCCGCACACGGACACACACATAAGTACCGTACGTATATCTGGTACACAGAAATAAAAAATATTATATAGGCCGTAATGCGCCACTTATTGACCGTATTCCAAAAAAGATCCTTTGTCTTTTAGCAAGTTTTTAGCACAGCCTCTTTATACCGATCAGAATCCAATCCCTAGGAGCTCTTCAGTCTCCCTTATATTTACGCTGCTCAGGAATGTTTTGATTTTATGTTTGCAAATGAATTTAGAATTTGTGAGTATGTTCAGCCTTTTATTTAATTTTGAATAGATGTGACTTCCACGAAAACTATAGGATCTTTGTCCAGTCAATGAATTGGTTCTCAACACTGCCCACCTTGGCGTGTGCCTGGTTTTGGAGCTTTCGGACTTACTGGACTGTGCAGCTAGAGCAGTCCGATGAAATCGCAGTGCTACTGCCATTATATATAATTGTCTTACTGTCATGTGCTTTGTTTCCTTGTACAGAGTGTCACTTGGAAACCTGAAGGGTTTGTTAAACGCTACTTTTAAAACAGCCATCTGTGCCCGTTCTAATGGCAGAAGATGGCTTACACAAGCAGTGCCCCATGCAATAATGCAGTAATTCAACACTGACAAGCAGAGTGACGTATAAACCAGGTTTATCACCTTGTGGCTGGCTATGTTTTTGAGTCCTTTAAAAACAAAAATTAACTTTCTAATTCGACCCTTAACGACTTGTATCTGCTTGGTCCATGATAAGGTCTCGTCAATATGAATCCCCAGATACTTGATGTTCTTTTCCTGACCCAGCACTGGGCAGTCACACCTAGCCTCGTTAAGACTTTGGCAGGTGTGGAGTTTTATGCACAAAGTCTCAATTGGACTGGTGCGGGCTGATGATCGAAAGGGAATTATCTTGGTCTTTTGGGTATTAATAGTAAGCAGATTATGTTTCAGCCATAGCGCTACTTGTCTGAGGCCGTTGTTTGTTTGCTTGCTGACATCATCCCAATTAATTCCGTCAAATATTATTGCTGTATCATCGGCAAATGTGAATAATTTCGCCTGATTGAGAGCGATGTTACACAGGTCGTTTATATATACCAAGAAGAGTGTTGGGCCTAACACACTCCCCTGCGGCACACCATAGGTCACTTCCATTTGATCACTGCTCAGATTTCCGACTTTGACTTTTTGCGTGCGATCCGACAGGTAAGATTCAAACCATTTCAGAGCCACACCACGAATACCGATTTTCTCAAGTTTTTTGACCAGTATTTTGCGGCTGATCGTATCGAAGGCCTTGGCTAAATCACAAAAAACACCAATGCACTTGCGTCCCGAGTCCAGAGTCTTTGAGACATGGTCAACAAGGCCAATGACAGCATCCTCTGTTGATCTACCAGATCTAAACCCAAATTGATTGGCAGAGAGAATTTTGTGTTTTTCAAGATAAGTGATTAAGTTCTTATTAACAACCTTCTCTAGTACTTTTGAAATAGAACCTAGTAACGAAATGGGTCGGTAATTGGAGATTTCGCTTGTTTCACCTGATTTATAAATAGGACAAACATTAGCTTGCTTGAATGCCGCCGGAACCTGCCCACTCTGCATGCTTAAATTACAGACATAATTATTAACAGATAATTATGACAGAATGGTATGATGCATTGTCCATTACAATTGGTTCATTCAAATTGGGCATAAGCTTTTCTTGAAGCCATTTGTTGAAGTTTGTGGAATTCATGTCATGGTGGTAGTCGGCCATTTTCGATTTGGTGCTAAATACCAACAATGAGTTTGGAACAGGGCCTTTTTCTGATCCTGCATGCACAATAATATATCGCTTTCCTGACGATATATTTTCAATTATTCCACTTGTTGATGGACCTTGCCAACATTTTTTAGGCTTATAGGTTTTGTGAACATAAGTTTCATCTAAGTAGATTATTGGCTTGCCTTCTGCACGTTTCGATGCAATGGTACGCAAAAAGCGATGTCTCCATGCAGCTATATCATACCGTTCAATTAATAATGAACGTTCATTTTTGTTTTTCTTAAATTCATGACCGTTGGCTAATAATATGCGACGGAGAGTTCATCAAATTCATTACCTAAATACATTACATCCACCAAATTCTATACCAACAAAGATCTTAATGTTGGTACTTGTTTCCTCACAATGTAAAATTCGTTTATTTTATTACGAATAACATCCATATCGAAACTATCTAAGTTCGACACTTTTAAAGGGTGAGGTCGTTTTTTACCCGGAGTCCTCCAGACCCCTTCGTTCACCGCACCTTCTTTTTTAATTCTCTTCAATGTAATAACACTTACATCTGTAAAAAGAATAAAATAAAATGTCAATAATCGTGAGTCTCATAAGAAATAATAGAAAATACACATGTATTATAAAACTAGTCTAAGATTACCGTTGAGTGAAAACTTACCGGTGAGTGAAGATAGTTCTTCTAAGTACTGGTTCTGCGATTTCATCATATCTTTTTGATCTAAATCTGTGATCTTTTCAATTGCTTGTTTCACTTCAGCAGTTCGTGAATTATCCTCAAGACTATCTGTAAAAGAACAATAACATTATATAAAGTAACTAAAACTAATATGTACTTATTTAAAATAAAAAATATCAAGACATTTTGACCGTACTAACCTAAAAAATCAGTCACAGTACGTAAACAATCCTGTCTTTCTCGCAATACGGCTTGTTTCACAAGCTTTTTCTCTTCATATTTCGAAATCATACAAAACAATAGTTTTCGCACTTCACTCTTTATAGTTTTATTCATTTTTATAGCATTAACACGGATATATCACAACAAAACTATACGCAAGTCAACCACAACGAAACATCAACAACACGCCATCTTGTTGCGTCAGAGATAGGGATACCATACACTGATTCTGATTTTACCAAATCTTTCGGACAACAGCCGAAAATTAATTTCTTTAAAAGAATCTTGCCAAGTTTTTCTCTAGTAAATAGTGTAGCTAATTAATTAAGCTATTTATTAGACCAACTTAAGGCTTAGTGTTGCTCTTGAAATGATCCCCAACACGTACATACGATACTTATTTTCGACGAATACAATTTTAGCACACGTACGAATTTTTAAAACTCATTTTAACTCATTTTACAAAATGTTTAAAGTAAGTTTGTTTTGAAAATGCCTTTTTGGAATTAATTGTTCCTAAGTACTTTCTGCTTAAAATACCCCAATTTGTAGGGTAAATATCCGATGGTAGGAACACTTTAGTGTTGTTATATAAAAAGTTTGCAAAAAAATCCAGTATCTACTTTCATTATAGTGGCTTAGTTCAATAATTTCGCCAAAGGACTTCAGTGATGGCGCGGAGTCTAGACGCGTGTACTGTTGCCAGATTTGGGGTGTCCACCCAAATTTGGGGGTTTTTATGGCTATAAAATTAAATTTATTTTTTGCGGGCTGAAATTAGTGAATTTTTGTGGGGATTAAAGGGGCGGGGAAAATTGATTGGGGGAAATTGTTTATTTTTCATTACCGAATTTTGAGGTTTTTTAGCGAATACGACACTACCTAGTGAACTTAGTACACAATTTTAATCGCCATTTCTTATGTGAGCTTGTCGATACAATTAATGTATGATTATTTCTGAATAGCGTTTTATTGTGTTTTCAGATTTAGGAGATATTTTTTCTGTTTTGGAGGTTTTTTTTGACGTGATAACGTCTTATAATTCGATGAAGCCGGCTGCACGCCCACAAAACATTGCGTCATGTACCGTTACCCCCGTTACCGTCGGTCGTTACCTCGCCGCATGTTTGTTACATTTGTATTAATTATTTCGACCAGTAGTTCAAGCGGGGATGTAGCTCAGTGGTAGAGCGTTCGCTTTGCATGTGAAATGCCCCGGGTTCGATCTCCGGCATCTAAAAGCTTTTTTGCATTGTTTTGATTGAAAATGACTAAATTCTACTGATTACTTTTTACATACAAATCTATTAAACAAATGAAATTAAAATTTTCTTTTGAAAAATGCTACCATTCCATCAGTATTTTCTTAAGACGTTGTCACGTTCTATCGTCAGTAAACCGACTTTACAGACAAACATTTTTCTTGAAAATCTGTTTTTAGGGGGATTCCGGGAATATTTTGGAGATACATTCCAAATTATTGATTCATTTTGGTAACACTCCAAAAATTTAAAAATATCTTCATTTGTAGTGAGCGACATCACAAACCAAATAACCAAAACAATACTAAACTACAATTTCACGTACACGCACTGACGTCTGACTGCAAGAATCACAGAGTAAGTAATGACGGCATGAATGTCAACCGCGTAATGGCGGATGGGCCAATAGGAGAACAGAACGGTACTCGCCGAGCGCCTTTGTTTTGTGCACAAAAGCCGACACTGGTACGAGACAAAACGTAGCATCCACACACTGGCCCAGTGCAGACAAAAACGAGGTAGGCCAATAGGAGAGCAGGACGCTTTTCGCCGAGCGCCTTTGTTTTGTGCACAAAAGCCGACACTGGTCACGAAAGACGAGTCGAGACAAAACAGCCCTATACATACTGGCCACTCGCGGTCACTCAGCCAGCTAGGCGAGCGACGCGAGTCATCACAAAACTACCCTCCACACACTGGCGTTGGCCTGCGTTGGCCCAGTGTGTATAGGCAGCATAAAACCGTTATAATAAATTATGATGATGATGATGATGTCGTCCGCGTCGTGTCCGACGATGGCGACTCTGGTTAGTTTCTGACGTGTGCTCGAATGTGGCTGGCAAATCCAAACTTCGTCTTGAAGACCCGGTCGCATGTCGCGCAGTAGAGTTGGCCTACACTATTGTACGTGTAGTTGTAGGAAGGTTTCGGTCGGCTCTTACGAGTTTGACGTTTGAGGTCTATGTTAGAAAGGCGGACATCCTCAAAATATGCAACGCCCTTTCCAACTTTTGAACGCCAAACAGACCTTTTCTGTGCATCATCCTCCCACTTATCAGCAGACAAGCCACAAGACAACAGGCTCCTCTTCAAAACGTCCTTGTAACGTAGATATTGTCCACCGGAACTACGCTTTCCTCGCGAGAGTTCTGAGTAGAAGACACTTCTGGGCAGTCTACAATCATCCATTCGCTGGATGTGGCCGCACCAACGCAACTGTCCCATCATGAGTAAGGCCTCCACGCCAAGGGCATTCGAGCGACGAAGGATATCAGCATTTGTAATACGATCCTGCCATTTAATGCGCAAAATGGAACGCAGACACTTTACGTGAAAAGCATCCAGCTTTCTTATATCTCCCTTATACAGGCACCAAGTTTCTGCAGCGTATAAAAGAACAGGCAGCACAATGGCACGGTGCACTGATAGCTTTGTTTGAAGCGTAATGTCATGAGACTTCCACACGCATTGGTTCAATCTCCCAAAAGCTGCAGCAGCCCCCGCTATACGGGCAGGGATCTCAGACGTCAGGCGGTTGTCGTTACTTATATGGCTGCCAAGGTAACGAAAGTTTGTAACTTCTTTCAAATTTACTCCGCCGATAGTCAAAGCAGCGGTAATAGAATCTTGGCCTCTTGCTGGTTGTTTCAGGAACTGGGTCTTTGAGATGCTTATTACCAACCCAAACCTTTGACATGATTCCTGGACAGTGTCCATATAACTCTGCAGAGCATACATGCTGTCCGCCATCAAACACACGTCGTCGGCATAGAGAACATCCATGACGGAAAGATCAGCCACCCGTGACTTTGCTTTAAAGCGGGACAGGTCAAATACGCTTTTATCCGATCGCACACTCAATTGGATACGGTCATTACAGCTCCGAAGAGCATCGTTCATCACAAAAGCAAAATAAAGCGCGAAGAGAGTGGGTGCCATGACACATCCCTGCTTCACTCCACCGGTTACAGAAAAAGGCTCAGAGAATTCGCAATCATGTATAACCTGAGCTTTCATATTGTCATGGAACTGCTGAATCAAGTTAGTGAACCTCTCGGGGCAGCCTGACTTCCGGAGTATAACCCAAAGAGCTTCACGCGGCACGCGATCAAAAGCCTTTTCAAGATCTATGAAACACATATAAAGAGGGACATTTTGTTCTAAGCTTTTCTCTTGGATTTGCCTGACAATAAATATAGCGTCTACTGTCCCTCTGTTTGGGCGAAATCCACATTGTGTCTCTGGAAGGAAACTCTCGGCTAATTTGCTAAGACGTGTGTTCAATATATGCGCCAGCACTTTACCAGCTGTTGAAAGAAGGGAGATACCTCGATAAGAACTGCAATCACATAGATTACCTTTTCCCTTATACAGTTTGCAGACCGAGGCATCTTTCCAATCCTGTGGAACAGTCTGCGAGCTCCACACCCCCAAGATAATCTCATATAACCTATTCGCGATATTTGGTCCACCATATTTGTAAATCTCCGATGGAAGGGCGTCAGCTCCAGGTGTTTTGGAGTTCTTAAGCTTTTTTACGGCTGAAATAAATTCCTCGAAAGTTGGCGCTTCAGCTAACTCCCCCCACTCTGGCAAGTCCTTGATCGTATTGATGTATGCAAGATCCGCAGTCTGTCCACCTGGATTGAGAACCTCGCCGAAATGTTCCGCCCACCTCTGCAAAACCTCAGTTTGAGTCGTCAGCCGAAATTGTCCGTCCCGAGAGTATACAGGCGCAGTTTTTCTTAATCTCGGACCAAATACAGCACGGATCCCCTCGAAAAATCTTCCAGCTTGGTTAGAGTCCGCGTAAGATTGAAGCTCCCTTGCTTTATCAGACCACCACTTATCCTTAAGCTCTCTGACTTTTAATTTTAGTCTCTTTTGCGCAGTTTTCCTGTTAGACGCACATGACTCATTCTTTAACTTCTGTCTATGATCCTCAACAAGTTTTTTGATTTCCAAATCGGATTCGTCAAACCAGTCTTGATTTCGCTTGCTTGGTCTACCAACGACTTGCAAAGCACACGAATGCAAATTCTTGGCATACTGACGCCATTTCTCATCAATGGATGCTCCCACAGTAGACACTGATACGGCTCCAAAAGCAACATCAATCTCTCTCTGCAGATCTTTAGAATGGACTAACTTGGTTACGTCAAGTTTTTCCACGTTTTTATGACAAGATCTACGTGGAGCTTTCAGTTTGATGTTTAGCTTAGATCTAACTAGCCTATGATCTGTCCAACCTTGAGCACCTCTCATAGAGCGTGTCACGCATACCTCCTTGAGATCACGCCTACGAACAATCACATAATCCAAGAGATGCCAGTGACGCGATCGAGGGTGCATCCATGTAGTTTTATATTTGTTGGGGAGGCGAAAACAGGTGTTGGTAATACATAGATCGCATTCTGCACACAGCGTTAGAAGCTCCAAACCTTTTGAGTTACATCCACCTATTCCATGACGACCCAATACTCCATTCCACAAGTGGGTTTCCGCACCCACGCGTGCGTTAAAATCACCAAGCAGGACCATCTTGTCCCTAGCCGGTATACCACTCAGAACCTGGCGCAGCTCATGATAGAATTTTGTCTTATCTTCATCAGGCGACGGAAGCGTTGGAGCATAAACACTGATAAAATGAAGGCTTTTGTTGTTTTCAAGCTGTAATTTTAGAGTCATAATCCGATCATTTACAGGTCTTGGAAGATCAGATAGGGTGTTTGCCAACTTATTTCGTATCGCAAAACCAACACCGCTTCCTGCGCGCTCTACTGACGGCTTTCCGCTCCAATAGTAGGTATAGCCTCCCAAATCTTCACGCAGCTCGCCACTATCACTGAGATGGGTTTCGCTTAGTGCAGCAACATCAATGTTGTATCGTGCCAATTCTCTCGCAATCAAAGCTGTTTTACGCTCTGGACATAGGTTCTTGTCATTATCTAAAAGTGTTCTGACATTCCAAGCTCCGACTACAAGATCTTTTCTTATGTTATTTATTTTATGATTCTTTCGACCGCGTTAGATCGACGTCCAGGTGACCGCGGTTTGACACCTAGTTGACGGGGAGGTAGACTAATTTTGGGCCACCTTTTCTAGGCCCCTCCCCTGTGCAGGGGAAAGCAGAGCGTTCCTAAATAGGGCTGCTTTGTCGTCAGATACGGATACTTCTATTATGTATTAATTTGTTTCTAAACTACCAACAATGTTATTATAAGCTGTATTTAATACTTTGGAATAAATGAAATCAATTGCTGAAGAATTCCTGTTTTGGATATTTAATAATAGATGTGCTGCCGAACCCGTCTTCCTACCTCAATCGATTCCGGGAGCGACCACTGATCATCTGATCGCCTACGTGCAGAGTATCAGCTAAGGCAAGGCCACATCGTCAGCCTTTACCTCACCATCAATAAACTCCATCGCCGTAGGGCTTTGAGTCTCGTGAAACCAGTAACATTAGCCAGAGTCATCTGCGCGTGATTTTTTTAAGTAGACAAACGGTTGCGCTGGTGTAAGCCCACTCTCTCGTCTTCTACCTCTATAAACTAGTGGATTGGTAACCAATACGACTAGTAAGCGCTAAGAAGATGCAGTAATTGACCGCAAATCATTTGTAGACCCTTGACTTGCGCCCTTTACGGCCATTACAGTGCCGTGCTGCATCGCTAAGTTCGCCTAAAGCGCTTGCCATACTGACGTTGCTCGCCTCTTCTTACCGACGCAGTCTTTATGTGCCTCCCGGAGGGTCTCCCGCCCAGCCGAGTACTTTGGAGGTACCCGACCCCCTCTGCTAGGTTTAGTCCACGGGTCGACGTGGCTTACCAGGGTGTGGCCGCTGCGCACACTACAGCTACTTGGAGCCACCAGCAGAGAGCTGTGAGGGCTTGCAGTCCAGTCAGCAACTACCACACGCGAGACGCGAGTCGACCGGCAATGTCGTCATCAACGCGGAACGCAAGCGCCACCTGTCGGCGTTCGATAGAGTCGACATTCCCCGGCCGAGCCGAGCGCACAGCGCACTACACTTCTTGTGCGGCGGTCGGCCAGAGCGGTTGAGCTTGTACCATCGCGCGTTCTACGATTCGTACTTTGCTATACAACCTACTTTGTTACCTGTACTTAATAAATCCAATTGTATTTGCGAGTTTTCACCCAACACTACCCATCGGCTACGCCCACAGCAGAGGGATGCGATTAATGGTGATGATAGCGAGACTCTGTCCGCCGACATATATCTTATCTTATACCTTTAAACGAGCAATTCTTGTACCTATATAAATATGTATATATATATAGAATCTGAATCTCGGAAACGGCTCGACGGATTTTCATTAAATTATGTATGCAGGGGATTTCAGGGACGATAAATCGATCTAACTAGCTCTTATTTAAAAAAAACGCATATTATGCGCGTTTTTAGACAATGAAAAATTGTCACATTAGACATTAGAAAGTGAAGGTAAATTTCGCCGCGTGACGCGACAGCATAATTAGCTCAGACGGGAAGTCGGGTGCTCATAGCGGTCACGAATTAGTAGCTCCGGGTTCGAATCCAGACGGGTTCTCTTTTTTTTCAATTCGTTTTTGACGTGATAACGTCTTATAATTCGATGAAGCCGGCTGCACGCCCACAAAACATGACGTCATGTACCGTTACCGTCAATCGTTACCATCGGTCGTTACCTCGCCGCATGTTTGTTACAGTTGTATTAATTATTTCGACCAGTAGTTCAAGCGGGGATGTAGCTCAGTGGTAGAGCGTTCGCTTTGCATGTGAAATGCCCCGGGTTCGATCCCCAGCATCTAAAAGCTTTTTTGCATTGTTTTGATTGGAAATGACTAAATTCTACTGATTACTTTTTACATACAAATAAATTAAACAAATGAAATTAAAATTTTCTTTTGAAAAAGCTACCATTCCAGCAGTATTTTCTTAAAACGTTCTATCGTCAGTAAACCGACTTTACAGACAAACATTTTTTTATATTTTAAGAAAATCTATTTCTTGGAGTCTTTTATCTGTAGGTATCTAAGTATATTTAGTATTTAAACCGAGCAAAGCTCGGTCACCCAGGTACTTTGAATTCATTACACAAATGTTTGGACTGGGTGGGAATCGAACCCACGACCATCGGCTGCGCAGGCAGAGTTACCTACTAAGCTACGAGAGGCCAGTCAATAAAAGCGGTTAGTAATATCATTGATATTCAATGGTTATTATAGACTCCATTTCGTTACCTACCTAAATAATTTGCGAACCTATCCACGCTTCGTGTATAGGTAACGTAGGTATAACGTACTCGTATTTGGGCAATTGTTAGAGATAAAACACATTTCTACGTCGGGTGCTAAATAAAAACAATATTATATTAAGAGACTTAAAGTATCAACCGAGTGAAATGTGCTCAATACCACATTTGTTTGGTTTGGTCACCGTTCTAAGAGCATGCGCCTGTCAGCCTGCGCATAGCAAGATACTGCTCGTAACTGGGTTTGAGTCTTTCCATTTTACTCAAGGCGCTACTCCCAACGCTAACACGGGTGTTAAGGTGTTTGTTTGGATCAATTTTGCTTACTTTATAATCGCCAAGGTTTATATGCAGAAAATGTAATTCCTCAACCTCATACTAGATGGCGCTGTTAGTGCTTAAAACACGCATTCGACTTGTTTGCTAGTTTTTACGTTATGCAACTAAATTTATTCAATAAATGAGATTCCCACCCAGCACAATCCAGTGTTTCATTACAGACAGGGAACTTCCAATTACATATTCGAGCCGGATACAGCACAGTTTGTTGTTCCGGGTTCTGAGTTTGTTTTGCGGAAATTTACCGGCAAAATTAGCAGCAGGCGTAGTGACGCACGCCGGAAGAATTTCCAGCCTCTTACACCGGAGGCACAAAATATTGGATATTCACAGGACAAGAGTGATTCCGACACTGGCGCCACCTGGTGGTGGTAATCGGAATCATTTCTCAACGGCGGAAGAATTCAACGGTAAATTGGTTCATCGGAGCAGTCAAAGCAAACCAGGAGGGAGCTACAAACGGATTTGTTCGAAAGCAGATCAATATTCTACAAATGGCTACAAGAGGACGCCACCATCGAGTAATCAGTGAAGTATTGCGTTAAATCGTGAGTACATTTATTATTTCAAGTGAATATTTATTATTTTCAATTTTCAAATTAAATTCTATAGTGAAGTGAAATTTCTGTGATTTATCGATAATCGATATCGATAATATTTGGACTTTAACTTTGTGCATGCTAGTTTAGGACTTAGAATTATAAGGCGAATTTGGTAAACACGGGGAACCTATGCCCGATTTCAATTTTTTTTATTGCGACAAGGTTCTATACACTTGTAATAATTTTGTATCAGTCCGAGACTTAGAAAATTTTAATGAGTAGTTTACTATTGCGATAAGGTTCTATAGACTTGTAAAATTTTAAGTTTCTTGTAATAGATTCGAATCAGTTCCACAGTTAGAATATTTCCATTAAGTAGTTTATTATTGCCATAAAGTTCTATTGACTGTTAAGTTTTAAGTTTATTTCACTATGGAGCCTATGTACAAATTACAGTTTAACAAAAAACATATAATTGAGAGAGCAATAATTAATTACAAGAAGTCGCCTAAAGAACGCATCAGTACAGCATATATTCGGGCAAGATTGGATCAATTAGACAAAATTTGGAACGAATTTATGTCAACTCACACATCCATAGTTGAATCTGCCACAAACGAAAGAGATGCGTACTTTAGTGACAACGTTTATGAAGCCACAGAGGAATTGTATATTAATCACAAAACTGATTTAAATCATGATTTAGATAAATTCAAGGTTGAGCAAAAAGTAGATCAATCAGAAAGCAAAACACAAGGTGTAAGTCAAAGTGTAAAACTTCCGAGGATTCAAATTCCTAAATTCTCAGGGTTGTACTCAGAATGGCCTACCTTCAAGGATTTATTCACATCTTTAATACATAATAACTTATCATTGGATGACGTACAGCGCATGCATTATTTGAAAGGGTTGTTGAGTGGCGAAGCCGAACAATTAGTCCGCCAAATGCCTGTAACGTCAACCAATTATATGGAATGTTGGTCATTGCTGATGAGTAGGTACGACAACAAGAGGTTTTTGTCCAATTCTTTATTAAAACGATTTCTTAATCAACCTAATGTATCAGAAAGTTCCAATGCAGTTAAAGTTTTACTGGACACCACCATGGAGTGTCTCAATGGTCTGAAGAATCTTGGAATTGATATAAGTTCGTGGGATGTCATCGTGATCTACATAGTGAGCGCTAAATTAGATCAAGAATCGCGTAAGCTATGGGAGACGCAAACAAGTACCAGCGATGAACTACCCACGCTTGCACAATTCGAGGAATTTTTAGAGGCAAGGTTCAGAGCATTGGAGTTTCTGAATGAAAGATCTGCCAACCCAAGATTATTTAATAATAATACTCCTCGGCATAAAGTACACCATGTTGTGAACGACAATAAAAATGTAATAAATCCGTGTCCATTTTGTAAGGACACTCACAAACTTGCTTATTGTAAGCAGTTCGCAAGGGAGAATCACGATTCGCGCAGAAAGTTTGTTTTAAATAGAGGTCTGTGCTTTAATTGTTTAGGTTCAAACCACTCCGTCAAATATTGTCGCAAGACCACATCATGTCACATTTGCAAAGGGCGACATCATTCATTGCTGCACCCAAGGGCTGCTTTTGTAGCGTCAGACAATGTCAAATCACCTGTTGATTTTAAATCAACATTGTCTAATAATCAGGTATCGTTATCAGAGGGTCAACAATCAATGTCAAACGTCACGTCACATTTTACAAGGGAGTCGGAGGGTGGAGTCCAAGTCCTGTTAGCTACGGCGCTTGTCAAAGCAGATACAGGTCATGGCTCAATTCAACTGCTGCGTGCGTTATTGGATCAAGGATCCCAGGCATCATTCATAACAGAGGCTGCAGTTCAACTCCTTGGTCTGAAGAAAAGACCTGTGAAGACAGTAATATCAGGTCTAGGTGTTGAGAAAAGCTCCTTAGCTTCGGATTATACAGTCATAGTGACTATTCACTCACACTTAGATCCCAACATCAGTATGCGAGTACATGCGTATGTACTGAAAAACATCACATCACTTTTACCATCGGCGAAGGTGAAGCCTTTCAACTGGCCTGAGTTAGAAGCGGTCAGTCTCGCTGACCCACAATACCACACACCAAACAAGGTTAATATTTTGCTTGGTGCTGAAGTTTACAGTAAGGTGTTAATGAAGGGCTTGATTCAAGGTCCGCCAGGATTACCTGTTGCACAACAAACAACCCTCGGCTGGATTTTATCAGGTTTGGTTAAAAATATCTCAAATGAAGACACTGTCTCTTGTCATCATATTTCAATAAGTTCACAAATTCAACCTGATGATAATGAACTCCTAAAAAGATTTTGGGAGGTTGAGACAGGCAGCATTCCTGAACATCACAACAAGACGCTTACAGAGGATGAACAGCGCTGTGAACAAATATACGCACAAACTACACGGCGTGACGCTGACGGCAGATATATTGTCAAACTGCCATTCCGTGACGAAGATCCTCAATGTAAATACGGGAACACTAAAGAGCTCGCAATTAAGAGATTCTTGTTACTTGAAAATAAATTCAAGAAGAATGCTGAATTAGCAATTCGATATAAGGAGGTTTTTCGGGAATACGTCGACCTTGGTCATGTAGAACGCGTACCTGAAGACCTGAAGACATCTATGGCAGTATACTTACCCCACCACGCCCTTGTACGCGATGATAAGGCAACAAGCAAGGTCCGAATTGTATTTGATGCTTCAATGAAGAGCTTAAATTCACCTTCACTCAACGATGATCTATTGGTTGGTCCTACATTACAACGTCCATTACGTCATATCATTATGAGGTGGAGAATGCACCCCATAAGCATCTGTGCAGACATCGTTAAGATGTATAGGCAGGTGAAGGTGACTTCTGATGATGCTGATTTTCAGAGGGTCATATGGCGAGAGGATCCAGGATCTGAAATGGAAGAATACAAATTAGTAAGAGTTACATTTGGTACAGCGTCAGCTCCTTACCTAGCAGTAAGAACTCTTCAACAGCTGGCAGTGGATGAGGGTACACGCTGCCCGGATGTAGCTGAAAGAGTTAAAAATGATTTTTTCGTTGATGATCTCATGACAGGATGCCAGTCAATCGAAGAAGGAAATAAAATACATGCAGAAATGTCAGACTTACTTATGAAGGGAGGATTTTCCCTGCAGAAGTGGGTAAGTAGCTGTAATGAGTTAAATGAAGAAAATAGACAAAAGATAGCTGAAAACATCGAGGACAATGGAAACAAGGATATAAAGGTAGATGACGTTATGAAAATTTTAGGAATATTTTGGAATCGCGAACGGGACGAGTTCCAATATTCAGTTAAGCTACCGCCACAACAGTTTCCTATTACAAAGAGAAGAGTCATATCAGACATATCTAGGTTTTTCGATCCGTTAGGATGGGCGGCACCATGTGTTGTGGTGTCAAAAATGTTCATACAAAAGCTTTGGCTTTCCGGATTTGATTGGGATGAACCACTCACACCAGAATTAATGTCTGAATGGCAAGATTATCGCATCAAGTTATCAATGATGCCTGGAAATCCAGATGAACCCACTCCATTGACCCCTGGTCATTTCTTGATTGGAGAGCCCTTGATAATTGTGCCTGATCGTAATTATGAAGATGTTAGTCATATCAGTTGCCTTAAGCGATGGCAACATACGCAGCGCATGGTACAACAGTTTTGGCGGAGATGGTCGGAGGAGTACTTAACACATCTTCTTCAACGCCATAATATTTAAATAATTGGTCCATACCAAGCAGCTGCCAGAACCAAATATAGGTGATGTTGTTTTGATCAAGGAGGATGGCTTGCCTCCTGCGCGGTGGCTCTTGGGTAGAGTAGTTTTGAAACACCCAGGATCCGACAAACTCACTCGAGTCGTGACTCTCAAGTGCAACGGCTCGACAATCAAACGTCCATTGTCAAAGTTATGCATTTTACCTGTAACGGATTAGTTATTAAGTCATTATTAAGCCATAATTCATTTTTTTTTATGTTGTTTAGCATTACCATTTTTCAATTTTTTTTTCACGCGCTATCATTTCAAGTGTTTATGTGTACATTTATTAAGGACATGAACAGATGTCCTTGGCGGGCGATATGTTTGGATCAATTTTGCTTACTTTATAATCGCCAAGGTTTATATGCAGAAAATGTAATTCCTCAACCTCATACTAGATGGCGCTGTTAGTGCTTAAAACACGCATTCGACTTGTTTGCTAGTTTTTACGTTATGCAACTAAATTTATTCAATAAATGAGATTCCCACCCAGCACTATCGTGTTTCAATACGGACAGGGAACTTCCATTCACAGTGTTATTGTGTCATATAGTCCTTAATAGCTTTGAGTATTTATTTAGCCGTAATCATTTGTAGACACGACAAATAATTACGTCTGAGAGTGTTAGTGATAATTTCTCAAACATTCTTAATCCTGGTATACCTGAATATATTAATTTTGGCTTTGGTTTAGATCAGCCTTTTCAAAAGTGGGCGATGTGGGCCTCAAGAGGGGCGGTGAGACTCCTGCAAAAAATTCGGGGCGTTGTATAGACGCTTGGAGTTCGTTGTGTACTACAATTCTCAAGTTAACTCTTGCGCGTTATTGTAAAAGTGTCGCTTAGAATAAATGTTTAATCTCCGCTAATGAATCAAGCTTACAATAGTTTATTAATTTAATTTGAAGTGATAGGGTTTTTAAGTACCTGAAAAAGGGGGGCGCTAAATCTAATTTATTCTCAAAGCACACGAAATAAGTTTGGGAGCCCCTGGTTTAGATACTCAATCCATACAACAATAGTTAATAATTTTAAAGCATCCTTTATAGACTATCGGCTAAAAGTAACCTTTTCATCAAACAAATTTTTGCGTACACCTACTCAAATTTAAAATTTCGCCAGTACAAATAACGCTAACTACTTACTTACCTACCTACATATATAAACTAAACAGATTTATTCAAACGGTTTCTCGCATCTTCATTCCATC
This sequence comes from Ectropis crepuscularia, assembly GCA_963693475.1. Lineage (NCBI taxonomy): Eukaryota > Metazoa > Arthropoda > Insecta > Lepidoptera > Geometridae > Ectropis > Ectropis crepuscularia. The sequence continues at coordinate 42,753,967 of OY856338.1, forward strand.
TAGACTAGATGGCCATGATTAGATGTGTAAATGCATTGTAAATGTGTAGGTACTTAATGATTACCATGGCAACATGCCATGGCCCCATGGCCATCTAGAATGCATGAGCATTTCTGAATGGCTGTGGACTCCTAAACTACTTTATCAAATTTGCTCACAATTTTATCCAACTTGAAAGACAGGATATGCCCTGTTTGAAGTGAAACCCTGAAAATTTCGTTTGGCGCACCACACACCACACATCACACACCACACACCACACGCCACACACCACACACCACACATCACACACCACACACCACACACCACACATCACACACCACACACCACACACCACACACCACACACCACACACCACACACCACACACCACACATACATTTTTCGTGGGCTGTAAAGTGAGCTCAAGCGTCACGCTAGTGAATGAAAGATATCTTCGGGCGAACTCTGGACCTTGGCCAATCTAGCGAGATGGCCGTGCTTTGAAGATTGATTCCAGACTACCAGCACCCTCCGGTTTCACCCGCGTAGTTTCCAAAGTGAGCTATCAAATTGTGAGTTATACGTTTTCACTTCTATCGGCAGTCCTCATGACTGTTAGGTACTTGTCTTAACATTCAGGATTCTGGTTCAAACATTATTTGTTTTGTTGTGGTAAGACTCTCTGCAGAGCCCGCTTAGGGATGTTTTTGTCACACTTTTGCCAGCCAAATCAAAATCAAAATCAGAATCAGAATTTTTTTATTGCGTAAACTGTGTACAAAGATGTTATACAGAAGAAATATACTAAGAAACAACAGTCTTACCCTTTGCGGGCATGCAAAAATAAATCCTCTTTGGTATTGTAAGGGTATCTGGGGTGTTTAGGGTTGAGAACTCAATCGGTTAAAATTGGATTCCCAAACCTTCCCGGAAAAAAAAGTTAAATTACAGAAAAGTAAAAAATGAAGACCTTTTCAAGCGTTTATTTATATGAAACAAAGGTATAAGTCTATAATAAAAAGAGTAAAAGGGTCAGGGGTTGATCGTTGAGTTACTGACCCTTCCAAAACAAAAAAAAAGGAATTTTAAGAATTCCTCGACAACCTAGAACTTACAAAATTTAGATATTTCGAGTACAGGGCCCCTAAGTAAGGCTCGGTAAATTCACAAAACAACCAGGGTTAGAACGGGATTAAGCACAGGCAAAACTCACCCGGTTAGGTTAGATAAGTAATTGGTGAAATTTACCCCTCCTCACTTCTAGGATCCTGTACGGTTAAAGAGAACTGACAATATCAACATAAAGAAAAGGGCCAATATGCCTCCTTAAGTACGGTGTAAGACCACAGAATTTATAACACTAGAGTGCTAGAAAATGTCTAGAATTAAACTTTTTATTTATTTAAACAAATTCGATTCCCCTGGCTAAACGTGAAACTCTAAAGTCCCCTAAAACAATGTTTACAAAATATCACCATATAATAGGGTTTATATCATCACATTAATACCAGTCCAAAGTCAGTTTCAACGCGCTAAGTGTTGAACGTTAAACTAACTTTAGTTGGTAATTACCACAGAAATCTAAATAATAAGGTAATAGAAATGGCATAACTCTCAAATTACTTGCAAAACGCTTGTCGCCACATTTCCCCTACCCCCGCGATCACTACTACATGCGCGTAGTATTCAAATAGAGATCCACTCACACAGCAGCAGCTGCACATTATCAACCTGGGTCTGTGATTGCACCACACACATCCTTATACGCTTATCAGTGAACCTACAAATACATTGAAAAATAAACAATTTTTCACATATACGCTAGTGCTTGACAAAAATTAAAACATATCGATATTTCAAAGTACGGTCCAATTTTAACATTCGATAAAGGTTATTATTGATTTCATTAATTAGGTGCATTACACTACAACAAAGTCAATATGCCTACCTATAAAATAAGTGAGTCACATGGGGTATACTATTGTTTCGAAAACTGACATGGGCTTAGGTATAGTTGAAGAACAAAGGTTGTTGTATATTTTGTACATCGAGCAACTCGATCTTTCGCGCAAGCACGGAAGGGAAGTAGCCTTAGCTAAAAATTATTATTCAAATCTTTCTGTCATTTCTTGCGGGAGGGGAAAGTTGCACACTAGCGTAAAGCCGCACTATTACATACAAAACATACCTGTACCGATCCATTGCCGACCATACTCACACAGCCAAATCACTAACACATTAAAAATAAAGCACCATTCACAAATCTAGCCCCGCCCTCAGTGTATTCCACGCCACAGTATATTATCAAACTCCATGGTCCACGCGGACTTGTACTTTGACAGAGGGGAAACGCTGTGTATGCCTACTCCCTTCCGTGTTGCTCGCTGATTTTGTATGAAAACTAATAAAGTCTTAAAAATAAAAGCTTACAATAGATAAATACTGCCTCAATTATCTTAATATTTATTTTGCACGGACGAACAATCGCGCGTTATAGCCAGTATGTATATACTTTTGTTAATAATTAATGAATTATGAAGTAATGTTTACCGCGAATTAACAGATTGTACGTACGGGTGTAACGTTAATTGCGTACAATTTTTTTTATCGATTTATTATGTTACTTTATCGATAAAACTATGTAAAATTTAAAATAAAATTTTCATCGTTTATTTTTGGGCAAGTAAAATTGGACCGTCACAGCACTAACTCACAATCGCTACCTGCGGTTGTACCATGGAAGATTAGAGGTTATGACGATATCTTTAATTTTACATTACATTGCTGTTTATGCTTGTACCACTTTAGATGTTAATTAATGTATGCAGCAATGGTATGCAAAATGACTATCACACCAATTTTAAACTATCATAGTGAATCATTGGGCTCCGTTTATTTTATTAAAAAATACAATTAAAATAAAATAAAATACCTATCAGTGAAATGTAATCTCATTATTGGTATAATTGCAAGTTGTGGAAGAACTTCCACAGTTGTTAATGCTCCATAACACAAGTTTCAAAGATGATTCACGCCTGCCGGTTCGAACAAGACTAAACTACAATTCGAGCACTGGTGGCCTACAAGTCACCTGTGCGGCGACAATGTCACGCGGTCATGCGACTTCTAGTACCTTATTATTTAGATTTCTGTGGTAATTACCCTCCATATACACAGGTTCGGGTAAGACCTTCAACATAATAATTACAGTAACTAAGTAGTACTCCATATGAGACGATATAATAAGTTCACCTTCTGCGCACAATGGTTTATATCATCACATTAATAATATAATATCAACTGTCAAGTACAAAGTCAGTTTCAACGCGCTAAGTGTTGAACGTTAAACTAACTTTAGTAGGTAATTACACTCCATATACTCCATATAGCCTGGACGATGTGTTTTCGACCTGGTGTAATGCAAATGCTGGTGTGCCTCAAGGCGGCGTGCTATCACCTCTTCTCTTTGCTATCTTTATTAATTCTATATCTCAAAGCCTCAGTTCTTCCTACCACCTTTATGCAGACGATCTCCAAATTTATTCACATGCGCAACTTTCAGATCTAGACATAGCCATAGCCACGGTAAATGCAGACCTCCACGAAATTGTCCGTTGGAGTAATTCGTTTGGTATGAATGTTAATCCAAAGAAGACACAAGTTATAATAATCGGTAGCTCGTATATGATTTCTAGGATTGATTGGAGTTCAATTCCTGCGGTCGTATTTGACGGGACCACAATCCCTTACAGTGAATCAGTCAAAAATCTTGGTGTCATTTTTGATCGTACTTTGAGTTGGGAACCTCACTTGGAGTCGATCAGTTGCAAGTTATTTGCATCTGGTGGATCTCTAAGACGAATCCGTAACTTCTTACCCACTGCCACTAAGGTTGCACTTGCAGAATCTCTTCTTCTCCCGATCCTTGACTACGCTGACGCCTGCTACCTCGATCTCACAGAGAATCAGCTAAATAAACTTGAGCGTCTTCAAAACTACTGTTTAAGATTTATATTTGGATTGCGCAAATATGATCATGTGTCTCAATTTCGTTTACAGCTCAAGTGGCTCCCTATTCGCTTTCGTCGGAATGCTCACATCCTTTCACTGCTTTACAGTGTTCTATTTAACCCTGCTACGCCACGATATCTGAAAGAATGCTTTACATTCTGGAGTAGTGCACACTCACGTCATCTTAGATCTACCTATAATTTGTCCCTGCAAATGCCCTCTGCACGTTGCGAAACTTTCTACGGAAAATCCTTTGCATTCCAAGCAGTTGAGTTGTGGAATGCCTTGCCCGTAGAAATTAGACAAGCTCCGTCACTTTCCATATTTAAGGTGGAAGTAAAAAAACATTATTTGTCAAAGGCCCGCTGAAGTCTAATTGAAGCTGATATTTATGAAATAGTATTTTGGATTCATTGCATATATATATTAGTATATTTATGTAATAAGATTATTTATGTATTAGCATGTATTATTATTAGAATGTATGTCTATTTTATTTTATTCAATAATTAGTATCCTATTTTAATTATGTAGTAAGGTATCAAATTACTCTTTATTTGATTACTCCCGTCTTTTTATTTTAATTTTTTTTTTTCCATCCCACGGTTGCCTGGAAGAGATCGCTTTTAGCGATAAGGTCGCCATTTGCTACTATGTTTTAAGATTGTTTTTTTAAGTTGTTTGTTTTATTAAGTGCAATAAAGAGTTTATCTATCTATCTATCATATACACAGGTTAGCCCTAGTAATTGTTATATGGTTAATTAATTTATTATTACAGCCGCTAGCTGTGTACACAGGATAACTAGGGTACTTATCCACTGCAAGCCCCTAGGAAATAAAGTTTACACCTAAGTTAACTCGGGTAACCTCGGGGAAAAAAAGTGTAAAACATTGATTATTTATCAATGTCAAAACATGAATGTCATGATTTTTAGTTTTGATTCGTAGTTTAGTCGTATTTTATTATTTTACATTATTATACCTGGCAACTCTTGTGTTGAATTCCGGTAGTGCCAATCTACTAACTAATTGTCTCTTTTAATTATCCTACAAGCAGTTATTTTACAGTGTACCAACCTGCGAAATTTGATAACATTAAAATAAAAAGTCTGGTGGTTGGCATACTAGATTCAATTCTCATTTTGTCATCAGAGCCGAAAGATGGTCGGCAGTAATAATTTATAGCATTGTTAAAACATAATTATTGTACCTATGTACCTAAGTACCTACATGGAAATAAACGTTAATAGAAGTAGAACGAATAACGAAGTTTCTTTTCAACTCAGAAGTGGGATCAAAACCAGAAACGAAGGTATGTTGAGAAAATATGTATTTTTCATTTGTTGAAGTTTTGATAAAACGCCCACGTGGTTTTTTTTTTTTTTTTACTTTTGGATTGGATAATGATACGCGTAATATAATGTGCAAGATTAATGCGTGTCTGATGTGTGATGATCCTCCGCCAAGGCTACTCTTTGGCAGTGTTCATTGTACACTCGCATGCGTTTTAAGTTCGACATTTCAATGCTCGATCAGGGCTACTCTCTGATAGCATTGAAATGTTTAATAATATGTACTGTAATATGCTAATCATTTATCTTTCAATGATCTCGCGAGCAAATTTTGCATTTGATAGTGATGCGCGTAACAATGTGTTAATGTATGTTTGATGTACGATTGACCCTCTGCCAAGGCTACTCTTTGGGGGCGTTCTTCGTACACTCGCATGCATTTTAAAATTAACATTTCATTGCTCGATCGGGGCTACTCTCTGATAGCATTGACATGTGATATTCGCTGTTGTTTGCGCTTGTCAAATGAAAATCTCGATTATTAATGTTAAACTACCTCGCTTATTTTAGCAAAACCTTGTTTTTATCAGCACATCAACATTTTATGACTACCCCATTTAAGATTGTTTTGAAGTCACAATTATTTCGTATTTCGTTCAATATCTTTTTACCTGACTATTAAAGTATGTTTTTGTTAATTGAAATCATGTTTTTTCCGCTGGATAAAACTGAGCGAGTATGTGTGACTCGATAACTATGAGTGACCCACTTAAAATTTTGTGGAAGTCACAAATTATTTCAAACGTTATTTTTAAAAAGAAGCGGTAAGTATTATTTTTGTCGAGACAGTGGATAACTTTTTCTATAACAAAACTGTGTGTTAACCTTTGGGTTCAAAACCACGATCCACTATCGTTTTATTGTTTATTTAAATTACGTTTTATTGATATTTCTGCTGAGCGAGTATGTATCTCGCTGAATATCTGACTATGAGCGAGTATGTGTCTCGCTGGATAACCGACTATGAGCGAGTATGTGTCTCGCTGGATAACTGACTATGAGCGAGTATGTGTCTCGCTGGATAACTGACTATGAGCGAGTATGTGTCTCGCTGGATAACCGACTATGAGCGAGTATGTGTCTCGCTGGATAACCGACTATGAGCGAGTATGTGTCTCGCTGGATAACCGACTATGAGCGAGTATGTGTCTCGCTGGATAACTGACTATGAGCGAGTATGTGTCTCGCTGGATAACTGACTATGAGCGAGTATGTATCTCGCTGGATAACCGACTATGAGCGAGTATGTGTCTCGCTGGATAACTGACTATGAGCGAGTATGTGTCTCGCTGGATAACTGACTATGAGCGAGTATGTGTCTCGCTGGATAACTGACTATGAGCGAGTATGTGTCTCGCTGGATAACTGACTATGAGCGAGTATGTGTCTCGCTGGATAACTGACTATGAGCGAGTATGTGTCTCGCTGGATAATTGACTATGAGCGAGTATGTATCTCGCTGGATAACCGACTATGAGCGAGTATGTGTCTCGCTGGATAACCGACTATGAGCGAGTATGTGTCTCGCTGGATAACTGACTATGAGCGAGTATGTGTCTCGCTGGATAACTGACTATGAGCGAGTATGTGTCTCGCTGGATAACTGACTATGAGCGAGTATGTGTCTCGCTGGATAACTGACTATGAGCGAGTATGTGTCTCGCTGGATAACTGACTATGAGCGAGTATGTGTCTCGCTGGATAACTGACTATGAGCGAGTATGTGTCTCGCTGGATAATTGACTATGAGCGAGTATGTATCTCGCTGGATAACCGACTATGAGCGAGTATGTGTCTCGCTGGATAACCGACTATGAGCGAGTATGTGTCTCGCTGGATAACTGACTATGAGCGAGTATGTGTCTCGCTGGATAACTGACTATGAGCGAGTATGTGTCTCGCTGGATAACTGACTATGAGCGAGTATGTGTCTCGCTGGATAACTGACTATGAGCGAGTATGTGTCTCGCTGGATAACTGACTATGAGCGAGTATGTGTCTCGCTGGATAACTGACTATGAGTGAGTATGTGTCTCGCTGGTTAACTGAAAAAACAGATTGTGAGCGAGTATGCCTTTCGCTGGATATCTAATCGATAATTTCCCATTGTGTAACAGAGTAAAATATACGCCTAACGTGGCTGAAATATTTTAACAGATTTACAAATGTGTCTAACATTAGAACTTGTTCTTGTCAGATCTACTGGTTGATTAATCGTAAAAATATGTTTGAATCGCACAGTAGATATCTTAGACTGTGTTACTGTTAGTACGAAAACAGATTTTGTCGGGAATTATGTTTAAATTTCAGAGAGTACGAAGATGCCTGAAGACGATGTGAGTACACCACCTGGCTGGCGAAAGACTAACAAAAGGAAAAAGAGAAGGAGATCGATGCCATCTCTTTGATAATATTCTTCAGATAATGTAGTTCTAGTACTGAACTCTCGCTACCTCTAAAGAACCGGAAGAAAACCAAGTAAGCTGTGAATGTTAAAATATTAAGTCTTGAGTGAAGGAACAATTGTAATCATGTTTCATCATTATTTCACCCGGAAAGCAAAGCTCAAACCATTGATTGTTGTAAAAGTGTGCCATTATACATTATGTTGTTGAAATGATAAATAAAAATTGCAATTGAAATGAGAAAAATTAGAGAATGAACTAAGTGTAGTAGTATACGGATTTGAGATTACTGAAAAAAGGCGGTACATTTTATAATTTATACATAATAGATAATGCAATCGATCAATTAGCAATGGAGCACAGGCATTTAATTGTCTAGAGCCGGAAGTCTTGTTCTGTTTTTCTTTAATCTCAAAAACCATAAACTCATTCATATAATTAAAACACTAGACCCACTTTTAAGAAAATTAACAGATCCTAGTCCTAGTATTGATATACCTACCAAATTAATTAATTAATTAATTTGCATACCTAATATGAGGTTGTTTTTGGCTGTGTGTATACCTAATATTGTAAGATCTTTGTTACCCATTAACGAGCAAATAAAGAATTGAATTGAATAGTATTGATCACTAAGTTAAATTCAATCGCGTGCTATAGTTGCCGTTCCAAAGGGCTTTTGAAGTAAGACTTCAAAATGTTCTAGACCAGTAATAAAATTCAATCGTTGCAACCGGGTCGGACATCATAAATGTCAAAATCGATGAAATAATTAATAATTAAGGTTTGATGGTTCTTCCAACACCTTTGCTCATGGGCCAAAATTTTAACGATTTACTTTGCGTTACTGTTTTGAGAGACTAAACTAAACTCATGTTTCACAACGATCCCGAACAAGAATAATATTATTATATCGGACAATGAAGGCCCATTAAAATTTTAGGTTGATATAGTGCTTACTGTTCAAATATAAACAATTTTAACCAAACAAAAAGTGTGTGTGTAAATAGATCAACTAAATCGTCATAAACAGTAAAACCGTACGCAACCGTAATTAGGTACAACTTACCATAGTTTGATGGTAGTTCCAATGAGAACCCCAATAACTTTGATTCATTTGATATATTATGTATCATGTCATTTTTTTTAATAAGTACATTTGATATGATGTTTACATCTCAAAACTATATTTAGATAAGAGCTACATTTCGACATAGAAACTGATTTGTTTGGATCTTAGTTATTATTTTAAAGATATTCCTTACTTGATAGGTATATTATATTTAAGTGTTCTGAATTACCTATTGTACGTAATTTATTTATTTTAATGTCTCGTTTGACACTATTTAGTGAATTGCTTGTTGCACATTGTATTATTGGAATGTTAAGTTTTACAGTGTAATGTACCTAATTAATTTATGTAAATAGTTTCAGGTGTTTGATAAGTAAAAATAAAACAATCACATAAATTTGTACGGATGTATGATTTTTAGTTTGTTGATTATTTACAGTATTTTCAATTGTCTCAAGTGAAATGAAAACTTGCACTTGTTTAAATTTAGATACCAGTCCAGTAATTTGTAATACATTACTCTATTTAAGAAATAAATAGATTACAAGGGTTTCGATAAGAATCTTGAATTGTAAAAAAATAAATAAATATGTGAGTACCTAACAGATAAACAATAATTCATTGTGATCTACTTGGTTTTACATAGGTATATTTGTTATTTAACGTACCTACTGCCTACGTAATAATTGTATAATTTTAGTACCAACTTTACTTTAGTCTTTTAAATTGTATTATTCACTACTTCACACAGAATTCTAATTGTGAGATTAATGTGTATGCCGGGAGGCAACACGTGGTCGGATGGCCGAATGTCATGATTTTTAGTTTTGATTCGTAGTTTAGTCGTATTTTATTATTTTACATTATTATACCTGGTAACTCTTGTGTTGAATTCCGGTAGTGCCAATCTACTAACTAATTGTCTCTTTTAATTATCATCCTACAAGCAGTTATTTTACAGTGTACCAACCTGCGAAATTTGATAACATTAAAATAAAAAGTCTGGTGGTTGGCATACGAAATTCAATTCTCATTTTGTCATCAGAGCCGAAAGATGGTCGGCAGTAATAATTTATAGCATTGTTAAAACATAATTATTGTACCTATGTACCTAAGTACCTACATGGAAATAAACGTTAATAGAAGTAGAACGAATAACGAAGTTTCTTTTCATGACCTTCATTAATCGACTGCAGGTCGGTGTGAGGGAGACATCCTTACACATCTGCGGACATTACATGACACTTAAACTTCTCGGGGGGAATGTACCACTAAAAGTACTAACACTACACTAGAAACGCTATCATATCGGCTAAAGCCTAGGCTTCCGGGATCCCAGTTTGCAAAGCAAGGAAAACATGTTGGGTAAAACCCTACCACTGTAGTTTAGTCAAGTCGGAGAGACTGACATGGGATATGACCGTCCAGCCTCGGTGAGCTCGGTGAGCTCAACTCAGGAAAACATTGTGGGTAAAACCATTGGTTCGATACCCTACGGGCACCGATGGAAATTCACTTGACGGCGGTTAGGATAAAATTAAAAGGTTAAACCGCACTCGTCGCCTTCTATCACAAAATGGACGCTCTCAGTCACTTCCGCTAACAGAACCCACGCCCTAGGGATGCGGTAAAAATTCTACGATTCTCTAATGAAACAAGCGATATCTAGTGAGGGGAAAATTTCCTCACTTCGCAACCACAGACTAACGAATGAGTCGCGTTCCGATTTACGGAAGGAGAAAAAAGAGGGTTACAGTATGATATGTTACAAAAACATACAGTTAGAATTAAGAATTCATAATTATGAATACAAGAATTATACCTATAACATTACATTAAAGTTATTTTATCCTACCTATAATCTAAACAAAAATATACAACAGAGAGTCAACAAATAATAAGTATTTAGAATTTAGGATTAACTTAAATGGCAATATCCGAGCGAAGCCGGAATGGGCCGCTAGCTTTTTATAAGTAGGTATTACAAATTTAAACAAGAGCATACAAATATTTAAAAATTACAAATTTCTCGTAACTAAACTACTACTTACTCATTAACTTAACTTAACTTAAATTATGGAAAAGCCACCGAAAAGCTAGTCAACCTAAAGACACAAATTGTGGTGTTGAGATTTTAACATAATCGTCAGGCTGAGGTGCTTAAATATCGTGACATTCAATTTTACAATTATAATTTACAATTTCCGTTTACTTTACTCCGCAGGAGCGGAGGCGGCTGCCAGAGCCAAGCACCTCAAATACTCGTGTTTGGGGTCGGCGTATGATTTCGTCCCGTTTGCCGTTGAGACTGCAGGGCCGTGGTGTGCAGAGGCTCGAAAGTTTATGCTGGACCTCGGACGGCGTTTGCGTGAAAGAGGGCGCGATTCCCGGGCAGGCTGGTATCTGGTTCAGCGGATTTCTATGGCGATTCAGCGGGGCAATGCGGCCAGTATTATGGGGACCTTTGAGCGACACTCGGCGCGTGGGGGAGTTTTTATTTGACCAGTAACATGATTTGTCTTGTTACGTGCTTTGGTATTTTTGTTTTTTTTGTGTCGACTTTGTGTTATATAAAATTGAATGTGTTTAAATGAAATAAATGACTTTAAAATTTCCGTTGGTAAGTTGTACTAAAAACATTTTAAGATTTGCATTAGATATTAAATTGTTGTACCTATATAAATTATTGTGTCTCATTGAAGTATTCTTGGAGTTTATAAAATGTTTTATTTATGAGCCAAGCTTTTAGTTTATGTTTGAATTGTGGTAATTTCAATGACTTTAAATTTGTTGGTAAATCTATACTAATATTATAAAGAGGAAAGATTTGTACCTATTTTTGTATGTTTGTAATGAATAGGCTCCGAAACTACTGGACCGATTTCAAAAATTCTTTCACCTTTGGAAAGCTACATTACTCCCGAGTAACATAGGCTACGGCAGATGGCGCTGCAGTTGATATCTACGTTATTGTTCGAGCGAAGCCGGAGCGGGCCGCTAGTGATTATATATTTTGATGGCAGAGTAAAATGAACTTTTGTAGAATATAGCATTATTGACTTGGCGGATACATACGTTTAATTTATGTTTCGAACGTAATATATCTGCACGATTCGAAGACACATAAAAAAAATGACCTTCATTATTTTTCACAAATAAACAAATTTCTAAAATGTAAATCCCAGTTCATCATCATCATCAGCCGCAAGACGTCCACTGCTGAACATAGGCCTCCCCCCTAGATTTCCACAACGAACGGTCCCGCGCAACCTGCAGCCAGCGGTTTCCAGCGACCTTTGTTAGGTCATCTGTCCATCAAGTGGGAGGCCGTCCAACACTGCGTCTTCCGGTTCGTGGTCGCCACTCGAGAACCTTTCTTCCCCGTCGGTTGTCAGTTCTGCGAGCGATGTGGCCTGCCCATTGCCACTTCAGCTTGCTTACTCTTTGAGCTATGTCGGCCACTTTCGTTCTTTTGCGAATATCCTCATTACGGATTCTGTCGCGCAAAGAGACTCCGAGCATAGCTCTCTCCATAGCTCGCTGTGTGACTTTGAGCTTTGTTATGAGGCCCACAGTTAAGAACCACGTCTCAGTTCCATAAGCCATCACTGGCAACACGCATTGGTTAAAGACTTTTGTCTTTAGGCATTGGGGTGTTTTGGACTCAAAGATGTGCCGAAGTTTCCCGAACGCTGCCCATCCGAGTTGGATTCTTCGCTGGACCTCTTTGTCGAAGTTGGATCTACCTAATCGGATCTTTTGACCCAGGTAGACGTATTCGTCAACAACTTCGAGTGTGGTATTCCCAACATTAACCGGTACAGGTGAGACATGAACATTTGACATGACCTTCGTCTTGTCCATATTCATCCTCAAACCTACCTGCTGGGATACTCTACTGAGGTCCCTGAGCATAGCACCGAGGTCCTCCAGCGACTCCGCCACAATGACTATGTCGTCGGCAAATCGAAGGTGAGTGATGCATTCGCCGTTGATATTGATGCCGTATCCGTTCCAGTTCAGTAGCTTGAAAACATCTTCTAGCGTGGCAGTGAACAGTTTCGGAGATATAACATCTCCCTGTCTCACGCCTTTCTGTAGCTGAATGTGTTTTGTGCACTGGTCCTGTAATCGGACAGACATGGTGGCTTTGCTGTAGATACACTTCAACACTTCGATATAGCGATAGTCGATGCGGCATCGCTGAAGAGACTGAAGCACTGCCCAGATCTCGATGGAATCGAAGGCTTTCTCATAGTCCACATACGCTATACATAGTGGCCGATTATACTCCTCGGTTTTCTGTATAATCTGCCGAAGCGTATGGATATGGTCTATGGTACTATAGCCTTTTCGGAAACCGGCTTGTTCGGGTGGCTGGAAGTCGTCAAACCTGCGTGCGAGACGATTCGTGATTACCCTCGAAAACAACTTATAAACGTGGCTGAGAAGTGAGATGGGTCTGTAGTTCTTCAACAAGGTGTTGTCACCTTTTTTGAAGAAGAGCACCACCACACTTCTGCTCCACGCTTCTGGCGTATTACCGTCAAGTATGACGGAGTCGAATAGCCTCTGGAGGACTTTTAGTACCGGTTTTCCACCCGCTCTCAGAAGCTCAGTCGTAATTCCGTCATCGCCAGGTGCCTTGTTGTTCTTAAGTTGTTTGAGGGCCATCCTAATCTCATACAGGCTGACATCCGGGATGTCTTCGGTAAAGTGTCGGGTCAGCTTGGCTCTGGGGTCTTTTGCCATGCTAACGACAGGTTGTGCTTGTGTAGAGGTGTATAACTGTTCATAGAACCTCTCAATCTCCTCCAAAATTTCGGGCTTCGACGAGACGACGTTACCACTATCGGTCTTCAGTTTGGTCAATTGACTTTGCCCAAGAGACAGATTTCTTGCGAACACTTTCGAGCCTTTGTTCCGCTTAATCGCTTCTTCAATACACGAAGTGTTGAAGCAGCGTATGTCGCGTTGCACACAAGTAGATATCTGTCTATTGAGCTGTCTGTATGCCGTCATGTCGACCGAAGACTGCAATCGCATATCTCGCCTAACCGCCATGAGATTCAGAGTATGATCGGAGAGCTTTTGGGTTCTATTCTGGCGTCGGCTCTTATAAAATTTCCTGCCAACTGCTTGAACAGTTTCCACCAGCCTGTCGTTTATTTCGTCCGCCGTTACGCATTCATCTAAGGCTTCGAAGCGATTTTGAAGTTCGAGTTGAAAGTTACCGGGATCTTCGATTTGAGCATAATTTGGTCGGAGCGTGGACTTCATTAGACGTGATCTTTCGAACTTAATGTTTAGATTCAGCGTGCCTCTTACAATACGGTGATCGCTGCCGGTCTTAACCATACTGATCACAGAGACATCGCTGAATATTTGCCGTTTAGTCGTCATAATGAAGTCGATCTCATTTTTTGTGGAACCATCTGGGCTAATCCAGGTCCATTTTCGTTGTGGCCGTTTCTTGAAAAAGGAATTCATCATAAAGAGGCTCTCCCTTTCCAAGAAATCAGCTAGACATTGCCCTCTTGGGTTCCGCTGCCCATATCCGAATTGTCCCACTCTCAACTCATCACCGCTACGTTTGCCTAGTTTCGCGTTGAAGTCTCCCATCACAACTGTGAAATGTGTTGGCGAGACATGTATGGCTTTGGAGATGTCCTCATACATGGTCTCAACCTCTTCGTCGGGATGTGTCGAGGTCAGTGCGTATACCTGTATGACCTTCAATGAATACCGGTCGGTTATTTTAAGTACAAGGTATACAACCCTGCTCGACACACTCTCGATCATTAACACGTTGTTAACAAGAGACTTGCGGACGATAAACCCGACACCCCCTTGGGATTGTTGATCTCCCTCCCGGTAGTAGAACAAGTTGCCGGATTCGAGGGTTATTCTGTCCTCGCCCTGTCTACGGACTTCGGATAACCCTATGATATCCCAGCGCAACTTGTCCACTTCTTCTTCCAGCTCCACAATCTTCTCGTCAGCCCTCAGAGTCCGTGCGTTGTACGTTGCCAGGTCGAGTCGTTGGGTTTGGTGGCGGGGCGTCTGCCGGGGATTCTTAGCACCCCATGCTCCGCCGGAACCAAGGCTGCCACCAACGCCTGGAATAACGGAGCCGCCGGGGACTAGGGGCCGTTTCTTTTTTGTGACCATCATATGGGGGGGTGTTTGCCATAGTCACCACGCTTGGCAGGCGGGTTGGTGACCGCGGAGCCAGTCCTTTGACCGATGACGCCGCTGCCCGTCACCGGCCAGGTCAATTTAGGACTGACTTTTAAATGGATATACCGCCATTGGTTCGGTCGTCAGAGCCTCGTTAGTTGGCAGCAGGGTGTACCGCGCGCAGGAGAGGTTGACATTTGGGGAAACTAGATGTTTAGCGCTTCCTCTTTACACCCCTACAATCCCCCCTACAATTCCCCCTTACAATCCCAGGTACCGTTAAGATATTTGTAGTGGTAGGACTCTTAGCAGAGTCCGCCTGGGGAAGTACCACACCTTTGCCAAATATTCTACCGCCAAGCAGTAATGTGCAAACTTTACTGTGTTCCGGTTTGAGGGCAATGATTCCAGAGAAATTACAGGGCTTAGAGACATAATATCTTAGATCTCTGGGTGACGAGCGCAGTGCAGTGCTAGGTAATGATTTGGACTATCATGTTTCAATAGCTGCGTGTTACTGTGCTGTTATGTGGCAGGCATGTTGCTTACCATCAGGCACATGACCTGCTCGTCTCGTAACTCTATGCTATAAAAAAAAAAAAAAAAAAATTTCTTAAATACATTTCTTAAACTAACAGTGTTTTGAAGGTTGAAAATGACACGAAGACATCTCTTCTGCAGAAGGAAGGTAGAATTTACATCAACTGAATTACCCCAAAATATAATACCATAACTCAAATGAGGATAAACATTTCTATAATAGGCATTTGTAGCTATGGCTCTGGATGTAGCATTTTTAATAATTGATAATGCATAGCAATATTTTGAAATTTTTGAGTTAACTTTACGAATGTGTTCTTTCCAGTTCAGATTTGTATCAATTACCACTCCAAGATTTTTTTTATTGTTGACTACGTTAACTGTATTACTATTATTTACGATATTAAGCTGTAAGGATCTCTGTTTGTAATTTTTAAAGTGAATCAATTTCGTTTTACTAATATTCGTTTTTTTACTAATATTCGTTTCGCCAAGCAGTGAAATATACAAAACATCACTGTTTTGTATATTTCACTTTCACTTTCTGGTTTGAAAGGCAATATTTCCAGTTAAATTACAGGGCATAGAGATAAAACATCTTAAATCTTGTGATTGAAGCGCAGTGCCGTGCTAGATGATGATGATTTGGGCTCTTCATGTTTCTATAGATGCGTGAAACTGTGCTGATATGAGCTTGACTTGCTTACCCACAGGCACATGTCATGCTCGTTTCGTCACTAAATACTATAAAAAAATAGTGACATATTATAATGTAGGTACTAGTAGAGCCCCGCGTAGTTCCCGGCTCCGTTGAACCATCAGGCAGTATATAGATACTACCGAAGAACAACAACAGTAGGTATCTGATCTGTGGATACTACTAACCTACAAGTATTTGCCTACTTACTACGTAAGTACATAGTATCTATAGATCTACTAGCTGTTCGACTTGACTGGCGCCGACTTCTACTTACATAATAGATGAGTGCGCTATATTGAAGAGCTCTAGTTATTAGTAAATTAATACTTATAATTAGTTCGAAGTATTTATAATTTTTTTGCATTTGCCGGCAAGTATTTAGGTTTTTGAAGTCTGTTTTAAAAAAAAAAATTGTCTAACAACTGAAGTAGTCTTCTGATTTCAGTATTACATTTAATGCACCTACGTTCTACGTTCAAACTGCCTATAGATTGCTGGACAGTTCACAGACGACACGATCTGACCCCAAACTAAGCAAAGCTTGTAGGTACTATGGTGGCTAGATAGCTGATATAATACTTATATAGTTTTAAAATACATACCTACTTATCATACATAGAGGCACCCAGACACAGTACATAATATAGATCACTTATTCACTTGACTTCAAATATGCCACACTTTTCTATTAATAAATCAAGCATGCAGGGTTTCTTGTTCATTCCTATTAAAAGTTAATTTGTTGGAGTCGGAGCGGTAACGAACAGACGAACTCGTACGTACGTTTCGTGGAAATGCATTTTCTGACGTCACGTGGCCTGGCTTGGCTTCCCCTGAATGCTGCGTACTAATAATGCACGTTTATCGCAGTAAAACGCTCTAATATGGTTATTCACCAACTATTTTCGATCGTCTGGACGACGGAGCAGTGAACATTATTATAACTATTATTAAACTGCAACATTGGATGCGTGTTCTGAATTAGTTGAACTAAATTCTGTGGCGTCAAATTGTTCTGGTTCTTCGAGTTGTTGTAGATCCGGCTATGCTGTTTCTTTTCAGTTTTCAGACCCTTGTTCGGTGATAGGTTTTGAGACATGTTCTGGCCTGGTTGTGACATATTCTGGCCTGGTTGTGACAAATTTTGCCTGGTTGTGACATATTCTGGCATGGTTGTGACATGTTATGGCCTGGTTGAGACATGTTCTGGCCGGGTTGAGACATGTTCTGGTTGGGTTGAGTCATGTTCTGACCCATTTGGTTCATTTTCTGCAGATGTTTGTTCTTGAATATTATCTGTTTTTCTATTGGCTGTTCATTTGATTCAGATATTGGGCCCTGGAATCATAAAAAAAGTTATTTGTAAATAAAACATAAATATATTGATAACAAGTATATCATGTCTCATTAGACAAGGCATGAAAATGTTGACTAGCTAACTTCAGGGAGTCGGTTTTTTGTGACACGGAAATCGTAAAACATTATTCTCGTAACTTTTCCCTAACGCGCCATAACAAATATAACTTTTTTAAATATGTAAGGAATTCTAACAAGAAATGCGGTAAAATAACTCACTCTAAAATTATAGTTGAGTTGACCCATGTTTGGACTAAATTTTTGTCTCGGCATATTCATACCAGGCGGTGCCACCATCATTCTGTTTTACTGTCCCATCAAATTATGGGGAAAAGGGTTCATTTGTCCAAATTGGTTCCCATTTGGCATACCATGGTTAACATTCTGACCCATTTGGTTCACATTTTGACCCATTTGCTTCACGTTCTGACCCATCTGGCTTAGTGCGGTGACTCATCGAGTAGGTATGGTGCGGGTTAACCCGGTTCGTAGCGAACCATATATGCGATCGTGTGGACGCCGCGCCGGCGCCGGTGCGGTCATTATTACCATTCTAGCTGCTTTTAAGTGCAATGACTAATCGAATAAGTTACGGTGGTCTAGTCGGGAGAACGGCGGCTGCCGATCCGGAGACCCCGAGTTCAAACCCCACACGCACCACTGTCTTTTCGAAGACATGTGCGTAATGCCGCTAACTTAAAACGGTGAAGGAAAACATCGTGAGGAAACCGACATGTACCTAGAATCTTTCGAAGTCATGTGTCATCCGCCAACCCGCACTGGGCCAGCGTGGTGGATTATGGCCTTAACTCTCTACTTGCGAGAGAAGGCCCCGAGTCCCAGCAGTGGGAACGTTTAGTGGGCTGTTGATGATGTTG
Organism: Ectropis crepuscularia; assembly: GCA_963693475.1. Taxonomy (NCBI): domain Eukaryota; kingdom Metazoa; phylum Arthropoda; class Insecta; order Lepidoptera; family Geometridae; genus Ectropis; species Ectropis crepuscularia. Next base: position 42,772,444 of record OY856338.1, read on the forward strand.
ACTAATCGAATATGGTGTGTGCGCACTAGATTCGATCATGTGGATTGTAACAATTTTTGGTTCAGTCGTCATTCGATCGCCGTATCAGCATTACTTATCACATCGAGTTTACATCACAGCGGTGCTAAAAATTAAGTAGGTAGCTTTATAAAAAAAGTTCTTAGCCTGATAAGTGTAAAGTGTAACCCCTTGCACCCTCCTCTCTGTAGAAACCCACAAATAGCCGGCTTTACGCAAGTCATGTCGCCGCGCTGAGAACACCGGCACCGGACCGTTCGATCGAGTGTTGGAAAGCGGCGCACCGATCGGTTCGTGGTTCATCATGGATATTCGAGTGTCTGTGGATGCCATAATACAAACAAAGAGCCTGCGCCATCACTCAACTCTCTCGACGAAAATCGTGAGCTCGTCATGTTTATCTAAGCATCAGTAAGTTTGAACCGTAACACGACAGTAGCGCCGCCCGCAAACCGACAATAGTAATAGAAAGGCAGGATAATCACCACGACTTGACCAGTTTCTATACCTACTTAGTTAGAGTGAGACGTTTTAGGATGCCCGATTATTGCATATTACATGTGTCAAAAATAGTTACATATTGCACCAATGTTGCCACAAACATCTCACCAAATGTTTCCCACTGTTGGAACGCGAATCCTTCTCTCGTAAGGAGAGAGTCAAGGTCATAATCCACCGGGCTGGGCCAGGGGTTGGTGGATGACGCATGACCTCGAAAAATTCTAGGTACATGTCGGTTTCCTCGCAATGTTTTCCTTTACCATTTTTATTTAGCGGCATTACGCACATGACTTCGAATAGCTAGGGGTGCGCGTGGGATTCGAACCAGGGGCTTCGGATCGGAAGTCGCCGTTTTCCCTACCAGACTACCTGTAACTTATGCCATGCCATAGCTTAGTCAGTGTTGGTGCTAATTCATAATGTCGATCAAAATAAACACTGAGAAACTTTGAGAAGCATACGTCAATTTTAAATGTTTCACAATAATGTTTCACGCATCTCTCACTCGTATTTGCCTCTCGCCTCGTCTGACAAACATAAGAGTTACTTACTTGTTAGATTTATGATATTGCCTACGCCATTCATTCGATGATAAATTAGTATAATCTATGAAGTTAGCAACAGAATAGGTACGCTAGTATTCTAAAGATACAATAGATTCATACCGATTTGCGCCTTGATTAACTTAAATTTTTTTTTTTTAAAGTTACGAAGTTTCAACCAGCGAGTGCCGTATGGCAGAAGCATATTTATGCGTAATCAGATAAAGTTACCGTCCTGATGATGCAAATAATCTTTACAAATATGAGGGTAGAAGAGGCTCTGCAATAAAATCTCTTTGTAAAGAAAAAAAAATTGGCAGTCCATAGGAACTGCCGATAGAAGTGAAAACTTATAACTCAGAATTTGATAGCTTACCTTGGAAACTACACGGGTGTAACCGGAGCGTGGCCTGGCGATCATAGCATGGCCATCTAGAAATGCTTTCCCATTGGCTCACGCATTTCTAGATGACCATGCAACGCCCTTTCAGCATTTCCCATTTGCTGACACATTTCTAGATGGCCGGTGGCCATGGTTCCGAGTTTACCCGAAGATTTCTTATCATACCCGAGCGTGACGCTGGAATTTAATTCACACCCTACGAAAAATCCGTCTAGGCGCGCCAAAAGAAGTTTTCACTTCAAAAATATGTGTGCTTACAACCACAGGGTGAATTGGGTTCATTAAGTATCTGAATTTTGTATTAATTTCATGTAGTATTCTTTTGGATCGTATTAAAACAAGTATTTTTGTTTAATTCTATTAAAATCAATCAAAGTATTTGTAGTGGTAGGACTCTTGGCAGAGTCCGCCTGGGGAAGTACCACCTTTGCCAACTTTGGAAACATAACTGTGTTCCGGTATGAAAGGCAATGTTTCCAGATGAATTACAGGGCGTAGAGATATAATATCCTAGATCTCTGGGTGACGAGCGCAGTGCAGTGCTAGGTAATGGTTTGGACTCTTTATGTTCCAATAGCTGCGTGTCACTGTGATGTTATATGGCAGGCATGTTGCTTACCATCAGGTACATGTCCTGCTCGTCTCGTCACTCTATGCTATATAAAAAAAAAATACATGTCTTATCTGCTTAATTAAAGAACTCATACATTCAAACTGCATGACTGTACTTCTGTCAATTTCGCCATCGTTTCCAGATCACGTGTCTCACAAACGTGCCACTTCCTGATCTCGAGGAGCTCGGAAGCCCCCACGACTCCGCCTCGTACCCCCTTATTGTTCCCCGGCCGCGTGACGCGCGAACAAAAAAACAATAGCCAGGGGGGACTATTGTTTTTTTCTTCGGAACCTTTCCTGTAAACACCATTCAGAACAAACTTCCACCAACAAATTTCTGGCTTCGTAAGAAAAATATTATGAGGAAATTTGCAGAAATCGGTTTGTTTGATTACATGTTGATATGCCTAAAAAATTAAATATAAGCCATTTTAGCTCCGGCATTAATGCTCTACTTTGACTCATTCATCGAGTCCTAGACTGAATTAGCTACTAGGTAACTGCTGCCTCAAAAACTAGGTGCCCTCTCAAAGGTCCCAAAGTACTTTAAGTTCTAAACAGCTGCTCACATTATTTCACGAACAGATTCGCTCTTGTGTGGAGTTCACAGAGTTGGGATAAATCGGCTAAGTACCAGCCGGCTCTGAAATCGATCCTGCAATAGTTATTTGTTATACAAGAGTGCAAAGTGGCTTTTTAACCGCGTGCTCAATTTTGATGACCGAGCAAGCGAAGGATTCTAAAGTTGAATCACGAGCGTAGCGAGGGATTCAAAAATTAGAATCCTGAGCGTAGCAAGGGAATCAAAAGAGCACAAGGTGAAAAATCTTTGCACTCGAGTGTAACACGTAATTTTTCATCCCCCCCTAGCGAGGAAATTACTAAACGCTTTGCTCATTTTCAGTTTCAGTCGATTCTGTTGGCGTTAAATAAACTTATTGGTCGCTAGAATCACTTATTATTATATGGTATTACGGTTTTTCACTTGTATTCAATTTTATAAGTTTTAAACTTAAGTTTATTTAGCCATGGTTTTAACAATAACAATATGACGTGAATATATGGAGAGTTGAGGTAATTTGAGGTAAGGAGTTTCATGTGTACATGAAAAAGTGTCCGCCCAAATGCATTAAATTATAGTAGCGCTAAATTTGCATCAGGGTACATTTTAAGGGAAATTAATAAACGTACTATTCAGAATTCATGAAAGAAAAATAGTGGCAGTCATAGGCACTGCCGATAGAAGTGGTAACTTATAACTCAGGATTTGATTTTTACTTTGGAAACTACGCGTGGGAAACCGGAGGGCGAGGCTATGAGCATGGCCATCTAGAAATGCTGACACATTTTTAAATGGCCAATGGGAAAGGCTGATGCATTTCTAGATGGCCATTGGCTATGGTCCAGAGTTTACCCGATGATTTCTTATCATTTCCGAGCGTGACGCTAGAATTAAATTGACAGCCCACGAAAAATCTGTCTTTGGCGCGCCAAAAGAAGTTTTGACTTCAAAATATATTGTACCTACATGTTTTCTCAAAATAGTAATTATTTATTTGATGTTATATTTACTACATTATTTTGTACTGCACAAGTAGTTGAAATTATCTATTAGTTACTATTTTAGTAGTCAATAATATTTAATTATTTAACTCGGCAACTCGGCATACTTCAATTCGATTTCAATTGATTCATTCATAGCATTTCAAAATGTTTTGCCATTTGAAATAACATTCTTTACCTCTATCCTCCATACGTGAAAAGAAAATTGCGCGCAAAGCATTTAAAAAAAGTACACCAAAGAGGTTCCGAGTATGAGTTTTTAACAAATTAAAAATAAATGTATGATGAATTCGGCACCAAGGAGGTAGAAATAAATAGGTTAAATTATGTTTTGAATTCAAAACCTCAGTACACACGATGTTCTAAATTCAAATTTACTTTAACCTCTAGAGGGTAAAAACGACTTTTGCGCCCTGATATCGAGGAGCAAAAGTACTCTTTCCGAGCTGGTGGGATGAAAAATATCTTTACCATGTTAGTAACAACAATGGCATGGGTTCACAATTTTACCTCAATGTTCACGATTCCCCCAATTTCAGAATTACCGTTTGAGAAAATATAAATACAAATAAGTTGCTCGTGGCAATATTGTTAAAAAATAAAAGCGGCCAAGTGCGAGTCGGACTTGCCGATTAAGGGTTTCCTTAGCAGTAAGTAAAATCCTACTAATATTATAAATGTGAATGTATGGATGTTTGTTGCTCAATCACGTCCTAACGTATGAACGGATCGGGCTGAAATTTGGAACACATATAGATTATAGTCTAGAAGAACACGTAGGCTACTTTTTATCCCGGAAAAACAACGGGAACGGGAACTTCGCGGGTAACACCGCGGGGCGCTTCTAGTAGTAAATAAGTTCTTGTAGTTCGGTGTAACTTTGATAGTGTATTTTTTTTGAATTTTTTGAGTTTCAGTTTTAAGTATGGTGATGGGGACATCCCTTATTTTTTTCCTCTAATATTTTTTTTATCGTGGTTTACAGAATACATCTACTTACCAAGTTTCAACGGCTCATTCGCATAATATCAGATTTTCGACATAGCAGATCCTCTATATAGCGGAAGTACAACAAGAAAAAAAACATTAAATTATTTTATAATTTTTATTTCTAGATTTGCTTACATAGTAATTTAAACCAATACAGGTATTTTATTCAAAAAAAAACATACAACAACTTCAATTTAAAATTAAATGAGACAGTAGACAACATTAAAAACTGTGTAAGTAATCTGATCATTAAACCGAATAAACCAATTTTAGTTCATAATTGAAAAACCCCACACTGATTTCGATGAAATTTATATGGGTGGTCCCATATTTTTAGTAGTAACTCTTTGCAGAGTCCGCCTGGGGAAGAACATGAAGAGTCCAACTCATTACCTAGCAGTCCACTGCGCTCATCACCCAGAGATCTAAGTTGTTATATCTCTAAGGCCTGTCATTTCTCTGAAAACATTGCCCTTCAAACCGTTAACCTATAAATTATAATTATGACAAAATTGAAAGCCAAGATGACCGCCACCACAAATTAGCGAATAACATAATCTTTTTTTCACTACTCCCTCAGTATGGACATCAAATGTAAGGACTTCACTAATAATTTACTTTATACTACAACAAATTTAAAATCCAAGATGGCGGCCACAAAATGACGGACTAAATATTTTTTCACAACCTCCCTCAATACGGATATCAACTGAAACTACTACCTCAATGTGGGTATCAAAAGATCAAGCCCTTTCATGTTAGAAAAATACTGTACAAATTTCAAATCCAGGTCAGGGGTATTTTTTTTAATATACTTAGTTCTGGCAAAATAGGTAGATAGATAAACTCTTTTGCACTTATTTAGAAAACAAAACAAGAAAAACTTAAAAACAAAGTAGCGATTGGTGACCTTATCGCTAAGAGCGATCTCCTCCAGGCAACCGCAGTAAGGAGAAAAGAAAAATAAGAATACGTGGAAGTACAAATAATGAGTGGAAGATACTTATAATTAGGTATTCATAACAATTAAATATAAATATTGGTGGACAATTCACACACAACACCATCTGACCCCAAACTAAGCAAAGCTTGTGTGATGGGGGCCAGATAGCTGATATAATACTTATATAGTTTTAAATACATACTTATTATACATAGAAACACCCAGACACAGTGCAAACATTTGAATTCATCACACAAATATTTGCACTGGGTGGGGATCGAACCCACGGCCCTCGGCTTCGCAGGCAGAGCTACTAACCACTTAGCCACAAGGCCAGTCGTATGTTATAATATTGTATAATTGTATAATATGTATATATAGTATTGTATTGTATAATATGTAATTGCGCATGGGGTGACTAGGAAGACGTTTAATGATTTACACGATACATTAATTTCGCTGTTATACTCTACAGCCGAACCGTCCTGATGGTTAGCAACATGCCTGCCACATAACAACACAGTGACACGCAGCTATTGGAACATGAAGAGTCCATATGATTACCTAGCACTGCACTGCGCTCGTCACCCAGAGATCTAATTTGTTATATGTCTAAGCCCTGTAATTTCTCTGGAAACATTGCCCTTCAAACCGGAATATAGTACTGTTTGCTCTTTGCTGCTTGACGGTAGAATAACTGGCAAAGGTGTGGTCCTTCCCCAGGCGGACTCTGCCAAGAGCCCTACCACTACAAAACTTTCAGCTACCTACTTATCTCGCGACATGATAAGGAGCGCATGTGCATTTACTCTTTACTTTAAAATTCACAAACATCAACCGCTATATTTTTAATGTCGTTTGACTTTGGTTCGTAGTATTCCATTTCACATTTTCTGATAAATCTTAGACCATATTTCGTACCACTGCATGCACACATCGCTCGCACATGAGCTGCCATCTGTAGTAAATGTGGAAAACATTAGAAAGGTATTGTAATATTATTATCTGACGATAGATGACGGATGGGGGATTTGAGCGCGGTGTGTGTACAGTATCACAGAATACTTAGAAGTAAGTATGTACCTACTGAACGCACCGCTCGTGTCGTTATTATTTAATTTCTGTCTAATATCCGAACCACAAGTTACGGCTGGTCTAGTCGGGAGACCCCGAGTTCAAACCCCACACGCACCACTGTCTTTTCGAAGTCATGTGCGAAATGCCGCTAACTTAAATCGGTGAAGGAAAACATCGTGAGGAAACCGACATGCACTTAGAATCTATCGAAGTCATGTGTCATCCACCAACCCGCACTGGGCCAGCGTGGTGGATTATGGCCTTAACTCTCTCCGTGCGAGAGAAGGCCCCGAGTCCCAGCAATGAGAAGGTTTAGTGGGATGTTGATGATAATTGATGATCCGAACCACCCGACGATAATTTTCAAATTTCGACGTGACAACTTTAAAAATGTGTTCTTCCTAACAAAAATAAACAATTACATTTAACAAGTTTTTAAATAACATCAATGTACCCGCTGCAATTCGACCCGCTACAGTTTTATTATTAGTATAGATATTGGTAATAGATAGATAGATAGGTATATATATATATTTTAAAGGGTGACGAGACGAGCAGGAAATGTGCCTGATGTTAAGCAACATGCCTGCCACATAACATCATAGTGACACGCAGCTATTGGAACATGAAGAGCCCAAATCATTACCTAGTACCGCACTGCGCTCGTCACCCAGAGATCGAAGTTGTTTTATCTCTAAGCCCTGTAATTTCTCTGGAAACTTTGCCCTTTAAACCGGAACACAGTAATGTTAATTGCAAATTACTGCTTGGCGGTAGAATAACTGGCAAAGGTGTGGTACTTCCCCAGGCGGACTCTGCTAAGAGCCCTACCACTATCAAAATGGGTAAATATATATACCTCATTCCAAATCTCTGTGAATAAAAGGTAAACAAATCGATGTCACTCAAAATATGACAGACCAGCATTTCTCAACCATTGTTTTACAAGATAGTTTGTAGTACCTTTCATTGCTTGTCCTTTTAAATTTTCGCCGCATAAAAAGGCTAAATATATATGTATGCATATCATAAACACCCAAATAAATGTTCCCACTGCTGCTGGGACTTGGAACAATCAACACATTGCCGCTGTAAAAAATCGTCAGGCACAAGAATCTGCAATTGCTGAACATTTGATTGATGCTAAAACTGGTCATTGGATCGAGATCCACGACCCGAAGGTTCTATCTACCGAATGTTATTACTACGCAAGAATGGTTCGGGAAGCATTGAAAAATAAAAAACATAGGTATATATTTCAACTACGACGCGATGACCACGATGTCAATAACCGAAAACTAACCAGTTTACGGTTATCGGCGTCGCGAAATCCTCTAATAAATAAATGTGTGCATAGCGCACTTAGTTTGGAGAAACCTGGTGATATGGTTAGTCTTGTGTGTAGTGTTAGTCACCGTGCAATTTTTGAAGCCCAAATGAGGGTAGATGGAGATTTCCTCTCATTTCATAATGAGAATATGGCGGGCATACGTACATTTATTTCCCCCACGTAAAAAAAGGAAAGGCAAAGCATTTGAGTTCGGAGAAGAATGTAACACTAGAAGAAAAGTAATTTAGATGTTTCCTTATGTGAAAAGAGCCAGTGGACAGCAAACTAAGGTTTTGAGAGAGAGTATGATCGAACGTTTGAACTTGGCCCTTGAGGAAGTCTCTGAATGGGGCGAAACCAATCTGGCCAAGTTTAACGAGGGAAAGACGCAGGCGTGTCTGTTCTCGGCAAAAAGGAGTCCATTTCATCATACTCCTACTTTTCGAGGTGTGTCCGTACCGGTTACTGATCATCTTGAGCTTTTGGGCGTTACCTTGCCCTCTACGCTCAACTTTGGCACGTATATCGAGTCTAAGGCAAAATTAGCTGGCAAAAAACTAGGTGTCCTCTCAAAGGTGCGAAAGTACTTCAAATCTGAACAATTATTTCTCTTATACAAAGCACAGATTCGGTCTTGTATGGAGTACTGTTCGCATCTTTGGGATGGATCGGCTAAGTATCAGCTTGAGGCTCTAGAATCGATCGAGAGGCGTGCCAAAAGGCTCATAGGCAAAGACACTCTAGTGCGAAAAAGACTTCAAAGTCTTGAACATCGCCGCAAGATTGCAAGCTTGTCAGTTTTTTATCGGATACACTTCGGAGAGTGTGCGACTGATCTGCATAATCTAATACCACCTTGCCCTTTTTTCTATCGGACTTCTCGTAACTCGAAGAAGCGGCACCGTTTCATGGTTGATGTTCCAAAGACACGGACGAAGAAGTTTGACTCTACTTTTGTGATAAGAACGTCTAGGCTGTGGAATGAGTTGCCAGAGTGGGTTTTCCCTGATAGTTATAACCTTGGTGTCTTCAAATCGAGAGTGAATCGGTTTCTTCTAGGTAAACACGCTCCATCGTAGACCGCATCGTCGCTTAACATCAGGTGAGATGGCGGTCAAGTGTAAACCTATAAAAGTTAAAAAAAAAAAAAAAAAAAAACGTTCCTTTTATTTTTAACAATAATTAAATAAGACTGGCCTCGTGGCTTAGTTGGTAGTAGCTCTACCTGCGAAGCCGAGGGTCGTGGGTTCGATTCCCACCCAGTGCAAATATTTGTGTGATGAATTCAAATGTTTGCACTGTGTCTGGGTGTTTCTATGTATAATAAAAATTTATTTCAAACTATATAAGTATTATATCAGCTATCTGGCCGCCATCACACAAGCTTTGCTTAGTTTGGGGTCAGATGGTATTGTGTGTAAATTGTCCACCAGTATTTATTTATAAAAAAAATATCTCGTTCGAATTGTCCTCGTACTACCCAAAACTGATCATTACACTATGACGTAATATTCTGTAAACACATACAAAAGTTTCGATCAAAATAACACAAAATGTATGTCATTTTAGAGTGAAAACTATACATGCTTTTGATAGTAAACAGCGTAATGTGGAACACGTATTTAGAGGTTTGCGATTTTCTCTCAACTCGTTACGACACAAGAAACCTTTTTCTCGGAGTTCTTTAGTCATACTCTTACTCTTTTATTGATAACGAGTAGTTGCATGTCATATTCAAGGTATTCAAATATTACCAATACAAGTCAATAATTTAAAAAAAAAGTAGACGTCAATTTAAAATCCCATTACAATAAAAATCAAATAATACATTATATTAAAATCAAATTACATTATAATTAAAAATTCTAAATTAATGACAAAAATAAATAGAGTAAAATTAATCCATACTGGAATATAATGGAAATGGGCATTTTCACAATATGGGCATGATGGGCAATATGGGTATGTTAGAAAAATAGGCGCGTACTTAATAAGAATAATTTGATGAAAAGAAGTATAAATGTCTTGAATGCAACATTGAGAGTTTGAGAAACACAGATCAAATTGCTAGTACTTAAAATCATATTTCTATCATCCTACCATTACTTTATATAACTTTTAAAATAAGATAGTATAGAATTATTTGATCAATACAAATCTAAGTATATGGTATTTAAGATCGCAATAAAGTCGAATTCTATTTGTGAAAAATATTTTAAGGCTATTTCATAAAAATACTAAGATTAAACGATGTTTATGTTATGGTATCACCTTTGTTTTGGTTTGTTTTGGTTTTCTACACAGCTTATTGGAATGCACTATAGCATGCATTGCATATGCATTTAAAACTATATACGTATTATATCAGCTATCTGGCCACCATCATACAAGCTTTGCTTAGTTTGGGGTCAGATGGTGTTGTGTGTGAATTATTATTGTCCACCAGCATTTATTTATTTATTTATTCGGATATTTGTTGTTCCATCATGGCGGAAAAGTTGAACGGATCGGGTTGAATATTTGAACACCATTGGAATGTAATCCGAAATAGCACACAGACTATTTTTTATTGCGGGAAAATAACCAGAACGGGAAATACGAGGAATCGGAGAACATCGTTAATTGATTGATAAATCAATCATCAATCTAGTCTAATCTCGAGCCTAGTCTGCTGTCAGATAGACCCATAGGTTTAGTATTATTGATGGAGATATCGATATATCTTTCTTTTCCTTTTTGAGTCGGTTTATAACCAACAGCTATAAAAAGTACTCACTGATCAATAGAAGGATCTGAGCAGTCATAGTAAAAAACCACAAAGTTGGTGACACTGTTTACATTGCGAACTTAGATGTAATAAAAGCACCCAAGTACAAGTCGGACTCGCCTTAGAAGGATTCCGTAGCAGCAAGTAACATAAACAAAAGTTCTTAGAGTTCGTTGTAACTTTGATGGATGTTTTATTAATAGTGTATATATGACGTATAAAAAAACGACTATCTAGATCGAGCTCAAATCAATTTTCGATGGTAGTTTGCATGATAATGTACATTATATTTTTTTTAGTTTTATCATTCGCTTATTTAAGAAGTTTTAGGGGGGGTGGGCACATTTTACCACTTTGGAAGTGTCTCTTGCGCAGATTATTCAGTGTACAAAAAAGGATATCAGAAACCTTAACATCATATCTAACCTATCTATAGACACCCCACCCGGATGAAAAAAAAAATACGTTTCAGTTCAAAGTATGGGCCACCCCCAAAATTTATTCTCTTTTTTTTTGTATGAAAATCTTAATGTAGTTCACAAAATACATCCGTTTACCAAGTTTAAACAGTATTATAGCTCCCATAGTTTCGGCAAAAAGTGGCTGTGACATACGGACGGACAGACAGACAGACAGACATGACGAAGGGTTCCGTTTTTACATTTTACGGAACCCTAAAATGATAAGGTATTATTTTATAATCTTAGTTATTATAGTCTTAGGATATTTAAAAATATCATATTGTTGTTCTGTTTACGAGACGAAAAATTTGGTACATAAACTGCACAGCATTATGAATGGCCGTACTTTCATATAAAATGTCGTCCGCTAACAACCCTGTCCTAGGTGCTTCACGAGTCGGTACTCGAAACGGCCGGTCAAAAGAGGTGCCACAAATTGGCGGGGGGTGAATAGTGTCCATTCTTTCAACGATTTCAATACACAGATGTGCCCTCCCAAACTTCAGGGCACACGGAATCACGTCATCGTTGGGAAGAGTGAGCTCACTGTTTCCGTTCAAGTCAGTGTCACGGTAGTGAACATAAAAGTATATAGTAGTAGATAGGTAAAGGTGAAATAATAAGAGATTAATAAATACAAGTATATTTAAAAAAAAATGAGATTAGATGGGATGGAATGATAGTAAAAAACTAGACGTAACTTAGAAACATAAAAAAAATATATCTGAACTGAGAGGGTTCAGTGGCTTGCAGCAGGGAATGGCTCGCGGGTTCAGCAGCCCGCAGCAGGTTCAGCAGCCCATAGCAGGATCAATAGACCGCAGCAGAGAATGGCTCGCGGGTTCAGCAGCCTGCAGCAGGATCAATAGACCGCAGCCCATAGCAGGATCAATAGACCGCAGCCCATAGCAGGATCAATAGACCGCAGCAGAGAATGGCTCGCGGGTTCAGCAGCCCGCAGCAGGTTCAGCTGCCCACAGCAGGATCAATAGACCGCAGCCCATAGCAGGATCAATAGACCGCAGCAGAGAATGGCTCGCGGGTTCAGCAGCCCGCAGCAGGATCAATAGACCGCAGCCCATAGCAGGATCAATAGACCGCAGCAGAGAATGGCTCGCGGGTTCAGCAGCCCGCAGCAGGATCAATAGACCGCAGCAGAGAATGGCTCGCGGGTTCAGCAGCCTGCAGCAGGTTCAGCAGCCCATAGCAGGATCAATAGACCGCAGCAGAGAATGGCTCGCGGGTTCAGCAGCCCGCAGCAGGTTCAGCTGCCCACAGCAGGATGAATAGACCGCAGCAGAGAATGGCTCGCGGGTTCAGCAGCCCGCAGCAGGTTCAGCTGCCCACAGCAGGATCAATAGACCGCAGCCCATAGCAGGATCAATAGACCGCAGCAGAGAATGGCTCGCAGGTTCAGCAGCCTGCAGCAGGTTCAGCTGCCCATAGCAGGATCAATAGACCGCAGCAGAGAATGGCTCGCGGGTTCAGCAGCCCGCAGCAGGATCAATAGACCGCAGCCCATAGCAGGATCAATAGACCGCAGCAGAGAATGGCTCGCGGGTTCAGCAGCCCGCAGCAGGTTCAGCAGCCCGCAGCAGGATCAATAGACCGCAGCCCATAGCAGGATCAATAGACCGCAGCAGAGAATGGCTCGCGGGTTCAGCAGCCCGCAGCAGGTTCAGCTGCCCACAGCAGGATCAATAGACCGCAGCCCATAGCAGGATCAATAGACCGCAGCAGAGAATGGCTCGCGGGTTCAGCAGCCTGCAGCAGGTTCAGCAGCCCACAGCAGGATCGGTAGTCCGCAGCCCATAGCAGGATCAGTAGTCCGCAGCAGGGAATGGCACTTTTGTATTATTTTCTTTGCACCTTTCAAGGTATCTAGATGTTACTCTCTTCGAAGCCAAATGTTGTCTGACCATCTCAGTTTCCTAGATTTTACATGAAAACTTTCAGTGGTTCAAGTCTAGAATAAGAGAACATTTCATTTTATAATTAGCGGCCAGAGAGAATTAGACCTAAAAAACTATACAACCTTATGAAGATGGTAGAGGTTGCTTAGCGATGATTGATGTTTGAAGTATTATGACATGAAGTAAATAAATAAAATTTTAAAAAAACTAAGTTTTTACAGGTTTAAAGTGAAATAAATACATAAAGAATACTACTATTATACAAGAAAAATATGCTTTATCGTGAGGACACGATTGAAAAGATATTAGTTGTATGAAAATTTGGTATGTAGGTATCCACATAGTCTCCTATGAATAAGTGGTGATTTTGGGATGAAATAGGGAGAAAATGTACGGTTACATGTTGTTTAAAGCCAATATGTAACGTTACATCAGTTGCAGGAAGCGGTGAACGCAGAACGTTTTTACCTATCACTATTCGTTGTCAATAACCAAAATAAGTAGGACCACAGCTGTTAGCAATATTAGTAATTTATGTAAGTTCTTATTGAAAGAATAGTAAGAATACCGAAATGCACTCTATGGCAACCCTACAATTCCGGGTTTGATTGCTATATAGTCTGTGGCTTGATTGTTTTGGCGGGAAACAATCAAGCTCTTGTTTTTGGCTCGAAAAACAGGTTAATAAGAAAAATCATATGCAGTAGGAAGTCTAAGCGAAAGGTTTAAATTAAAAGTACTAATAAACCGATAAACATCTAAGTAAACGTGATAATTGTACATCTGTTACTGAATTTAAGGTACTGTAAAGCGTTTTCTTCAATTTTACAAAATGTGCTACTTCAGCTGCCCGAGGCAGCTGTGAATAAGTTGGTATGACGAAGGATTGATTCCGAAATATACCTAATGCTGTAGACTGATCATAGCTGTTTTATTTATGGACTAATTGTCCTCAATTTAGAATAAATTACGTACTTAACAATTCAGAAGTGGGATCGGCGGACAAGAAGACTATAATATAATCAATAATAGAAAATTATATAATTGTCCGTTGATCCCGCCCATGTGATATATTTTTTTTTCTTTTCAATGTTTTTTTTTCTCTCCACACTTATCATGTTTGTGCTTGTTAATGTCACTCAATACGAAAACTCTATGATCAGTATTTAATTTGTTATAAAATGTACGGTTTAATGAAACGATCTAATTTGGTTTAATGAGTTGCAGAGTGAACCATCGATATAAACCAACAGATGTACCCTGAAATTGGTAATAAACTGCGTCTCTATGTGTATCGTAAGTAGCAGGGATGTAACGGAGGTGATCTTATCGGAACCGAAGTCGGAGTCGGAGTTTTTAAATTTGATTTATCGGAGTCGGAGTCGGAGTCGGAACCGGAGTCGGAGGTAGGGTCAGAAGTAGTGGTAAGAGAGAGATTTTTATTTTAGGATAAATAAAACATTCATTCAAACTTTTCATTGTTTTGTTTCATGAAATATCACAAAAAAAGAAAAAAAAAGTGGAATATTCAAAAACAAACAAAAAATTCAATTAATTGAATTCCAAAGTGTCATATAAAGTATGTTAAATGAACAAAAGCTTTCAAACAAATTAAATTAAATACATTGACACCAAAAGTGTGTATATGTACTTCTTGAACATAAGCTTTGAAGCTGTCTCAGTCTAAGATATTTCTTAAGACTGCGCCTAATGCCAGGAAAAAATCTAATTTCACCCGCGCGAGGCCCTTCTTAATATGATATGAGTAATATCTTCATAAAGTCGAGAATAGCATGACACAGTTTGGAGGGGAAATCAATATTAAATCAGGAGTCAATTTTTGACCAAGTTTTATTTAATTACTCAATAATTAAACAAACATTTAAAAAGTGTTCGTTCTAATATTTATTCTCTGGTTCTGTTACTTTAATAGAACGTAAAATTAGAATTTTTATTATCAAAAAATAATGTGGGGTCATCGCTGATAATTTCGAGTAGGTACATGTATTTAAAATAGTTTTTTCAGGTGCCATTTAAATTTTTAGCTGTAAAAAAATCTGTTCTATTTTTAAAATTCTATTCGGTTATTGTGCTTTTTCTTGTTATAGTTTTTAACATCAGTGAGCGGCGCCGGCGTCGAAAATGTCCTTTTTTCGTTTTCTGGCACTAGGCGCCCCCTTGTAGATTAAATCGACGCCACCAAAAAGGTATTCGCTCGCTACCGAGCCTGGTGGACACGATAATATTGGCGAAAATTTAATATAAGGTGCTGGAATTTTGCGTTTTTCTATGTTGTGCTCATTTAGTATACTTTTCATTACACTCGTGCGCGGGAGATTCCCTGCGCGACATGTTCCTGCGAAACTGTTCGTTACTGTCGGCGCAAGGCGCCGTCGCTAAGTTATGCTTCGACCTCCGATTAACCTCCGATTCAAAAGTGTCGGAACCGGAGTCGGAACCGGAGGTGTAAAACTAATCGGAACTTCCGACATAACGGAGTCGGAGTCGAAGCTCCGTAACATCCCTGGTAAGTAGTTTACACACAACCAATCTACTTGACCCTAGAACCGCTAGCGGCACGATATGCTGTGGTTCTACTTACTGTGGTTGTTGACAACGAATAGTGACAAACGACTAGAACGGAAGGAGTGAGCTCACTCTTCCCAACGAAGACATGATTCCGTGCGCCCTGAAGTTTGGGAGGGCACATCTGTGTATTGAGATCGTTGGAGTGAACAATATCACTTATGTGGATTTTGTCCGTATAGGTACTTACCATTTTTTAATTTTTCACGCAATGCGGTTCTCACTATCTCTATTACTGGAATAAGTCAAGTAGACTGCAACCTATACCGCATTATCGAGATGTTTAAAATACAAACATAGTCTGGCTATAATTGTGCAAACAGCCAAGCCAGTTGTGATTTTGTTATTATTTTTATATAAAAACAAAATATATCTGTCTAATTGGGCACACAATATTACACAAAATAATTAATGTGTAAATGACGGCTATTCAAATTTTCTATATAATTTAAAAAGAGTATGCCATTTTACAAAGATACTCTTTCATATAGTTTTCGAAAAATCATGCTTCGATAAATATGTAACACCAATAACCGCAATGTCAGTAATTCTGGACAATCCGCTAACGTTACTTTGAAGCTTATAAAGTGTTATTTTTAAAACTGGTCGCCTAGTTGTGAGAACGTTCTATTTACACGAGGTTCGAATCCCGACCGCATGTTTGAGTATTTTTCGATGTTCTGTTAGTGAAACTTTGTCATGACCACTAAAGTCATATTATGATGATGCCTGATGACACATGTCCTGTAAGTCACAAGGGGACCGGTATGGACCTAGAACGATATCTTTCAGGGAATCGTTATCCGTCCAGCGGCACTTGGCTAGAGTGATGGATAATGGCGTTTGTCTTCTTTTAAGAGAAGTACCTTTTTAGTCCCAGCCGTGGGAATAAAAATAGTGACTCAATAGACATGCATGTCAAATCATGGGTCAGACGTTGAAGCTGTATGTACAAACCGTATCACACATCATAATAAAATATCCTCAGAATACTATGAAACTATTAAATGTAGAGTACTACCTATAACGAATCGAACTATTAAATGTAGAGTACCATGACGAAGCGAAGCGGTAATGCATTTAGTATATAAATCAGTTCAATTGGTTTGACGTCAACTCGCTTTTGCCTTCTTGGTACTATGTTTATAACTTACATGGAGATCCGGACAGAGTAAAAATTGTCTTTGTCTAGTCGTTTTAGCGATTAATTCAATTTGAGCGATAATCTTTTGCACGTAGAATATTTTAAAGAAACTGTATTTAACTGCTGAGTCAGATAACCATGTGCATGTGACGTATATCAAATTAAACTCCACTTTACTACCAATAGCTATGAACTAAATTGACATTGCCAGTAATTTGATCTTAAGTCACAGCATGTGCCATTCTTTGAGAATGGAGTTGAGCTGTGAACTGCGACTGAGGCTATTGTTCAGCCAAGATGTAACTCAATGTGTGTATGTACAAAATGTAAAGAGTTAAACTTTAGAGTCACACGTGCCTAGTATTATCAAGGTAGAAAGTAGGTACCAGAGCTTCTCATTGCAGTTTAGCAGTGTTCTAGACTAAAGTGATCTGATGAAAGTACTTGCTCATATATGAGAAAGATGGAGTTAAAAGTAGGTTGAGCAATTATTAATGCCTTTATTGGAAGTTCCAGATTATGGTTAGACTGTACCAAGGCCGCAAAGATAGCGTCGAAAGTTGCGACATGAAAAGTGAACCTGAAATCGAGCGCTGCAAAGGGCGCGCTCAGATAACGAGTATTCCACCGATTGACAAGGACCGGAACGAAGAACCGGGAGTGGAAGGGAGTCTGAATGACAGGCAAATCCACAAGCGTTCTAATTTAAACTTGTTCAGTAATGGTGTAAATTGATACTGAAATCCGCAGCCAGGAAGTGGAAGGGAGTCTGGATAACAGGCAAGTCCACAAGCGCTCTAATTTGAATTTGTTTTAGTAATGGTGTAAATTGACACGGTTTAGAACCAAGGCGAGGATGTGGAAGGTAGTCTGGATTTTAACAGGCAAGTCCACAGCCGCACATAAATATATAGATTCGATTTATGGTGTAAATTTGACGTGGTTTAACGATGATGTTGTTTAGCAACGCATTAAGTTATTTAAAAAAAAAGTTTGTTGTACTCTTTGCAATATCACTTCTGTTCATTGCATTTTGAACAAAAATGATTTGAGTCACAAAGTAATGTGTCAAAATTTACGAATGGGACGAAAAGGAAATAGTCCACTTTGCTTTACACAATAATCAGGCATTGCAAAATCTCAGAAACGTTACTCTAATAGCTGGGCCGAATGGATAACAAAGCTTAGCTAGGCATTCTCCCGCGGCCGCTGAGACAATCATGCCGAATTACTATTATTATTAGGCTTTAAAGCTTGCCAAACTTGCAAGACATGGTCTCATGAAGGCAATATTGTTACTTAAAAGCATACACAAGAAGAATATCGCAGATGTAGAGAGAGATACGGAAGGTAGCAGACTGTTAATTATACGAAATTGACGATCGATTAAGAGGATCAAATTGCAAACCATTAGACCCATTGCTCAAAGTGAACGTAGACAATAGACATAAAAGCTTGTATCAGAAAATGTCGACATATATATTGTCGAGGATCAGTTTTGAATGGATTAGTTGATCACGGTTTAACTGAACAAAAACTAGAGCTCGCTATTCCTAATAATGTTAATGTTACTTTGTGTTTTATAAAATAGCTTATAATATAATACTCTGGTATTATCGAATGATGGTGTAAATAAAATTGGCATGTGCTAGTTGTATTAAGAATTTAATATGGAAATAACAAATACACCAGATGACCTCTTTTCGAAAATAGGTCTGAAACAAGAGTTTTTAGTAAGTTGAACAATGAAGTTGTTATTTGTCCAGGGCGATCAATATAATCACATACTGTTCCAATAAAATCACAAGTACAAAGAGGCAATCTAAACACACCGTTCAATTCATAAATAATAAAATAAATCTTTACATTCACAAATTACGTGTTACGTTGTTTGTCAGCGATGGACTCTGCGATTGTAATCTGGTTTGCGCACCGTGTAAGGCTTGATCCAACTTAAATGATGATGAAATGAAAGATGGGATAGTCTTTGTATGGAGGATTGCGAGCGAAGTTGAAGCGGGCCGCTAGTATCTATATAATTATATTACTGCATTGATGCCTTCCTAATTCACACTTGATGATGGTCAGGGAAATGTTATCCGAAATCTCGTTGAAGCGAAGATTCGGTTTAGAACAGTACTTTAGTAAATCGAGTTATACCTACAAGTTATAATGAGTGATATCTGTCCCGTGGCATTTGATAATAAAGGGCACTTCTTCAATTGTGACTAGCAGCCAAAATTTAAAAAAAAAACGTAACTACATAATTTGCTCGTTGAATAAAGCGATTGCTTCTTGTCGAAAAAAATTAAAAGATTTAGGAGTTTGCCACAATTGATGAGATGAAGGATACGAAGCCAGCAATATACGAGTACAAGACGTATCGTATGTCTCATGACAAAAAAATACGGGTAAAGCCGAAGTAAAGTATCGAAGTCGCATTTCTTTCACGCTACAACTTAACAGACTCCCTGGGGTTTGGCGTCAGTATTACCGGTTTAAAGCCTGAACTTGAAGGCGGTTTCGATGTGGGTACTCTAAGTACATCGAAGAACCAACTGGGCTTAAACAGTTTTCCATGATTTGCGGGCCGTTTGGCCGGTCCACACAGATTCAACTAAGTACGGCGTGGCAAGTATTCTTGGGTCCTTAGGACAGTCTCTTTTAACAGTAAAAAGACAAAGAGGAGCAAAAGCTCCACTCGTTCGAACCTGAAACCCTATCATTATCATCCTCTTTTGGTAAATTTAGAGTTAACCTTCAGAGTATGCAACTTAAAATATTGTCAGACCGCAATGCGCCGAGAACCACACTCACTAACAGAGATCTAGTACCGTGTATTGCTCGTTGAAGGGTGTAGTTCCAAGAATTCAATTGCGACATCGAATATCGAGCTGTCAACCCACATTTGGATGCTTTAGAAAAGGAGTCCCAAGGAGAAGTTATAGATTCATATCCTAGACTTTATTAGAGTATTCTTAAGATTGTATAGAAAACAATACAATGCAATACAAAATACTTTAATATATCACGAAACAATGCAAAAAAGTGAGTAAACTTGTGATTAAAATGTCGTACACAAAAGTCTATCCTATCGCTAATAGAGATCTCTTCTAGATGACCTTTTGGTTGCTAGGACAAGGTAACAAGTAAAGGTATGGGTGTGGTATCCATGATAAAGGTACTTACGTACATAAATAATTACACAAATAGAATACATTTTTTTTTTTTTTTTTTTTTTTTTTTTTTTTTAACTTTTATAGGTTTACACTTGACCGCCATCTCACCTGATGTTAAGCGACGATGCGGTCTACGATGGAGCGTGTTTACCTAGAAGAAACCGATTCACTCTCGATTTGAAGACACCAAGGTTATAACTATCAGGGAAAACCCACTCTGGCAACTCATTCCACAGCCTAGACGTTCTTATCACAAAAGTAGAGTCAAACCTCTTCGTCCGTGTCTTTGGAACATCAACCATGAAACGGTGCCGCTTCTTCGAGTTACGAGAAGTCCGATAGAAAAAAGGGCAAGATGGTATTAGATCATGCAGATCAGTCGCACACTCTCCGAAGTGTATCCGATAAAAAACTGACAAGCTTGCAATCTTGCGGCGATGTTCAAGACTTTGAAGTCTTTTTCGCACTAGAGTGTCTTTGCCTATGAGCCTTTTGGCACGCCTCTCGATCGATTCCAGAGCCTCAAGCTGATACTTAGCCGATCCATCCCAAAGATGCGAACAGTACTCCATACAAGACCGAATCTGTGCTTTGTATAAGAGAAGTAATTGTTCAGATTTGAAGTACTTTCGCACCTTTGAGAGGACACCTAGTTTTTTGCCAGCTAATTTTGCCTTAGACTCGATATACGTGCCAAAGTTGAGCGTAGAGGTCAAGGTAACGCCCAAAAGCTCAAGATGATCAGAAACCGGTACGGACACACCTCGAAAAGTAGGAGTATGTTGAAATGGACTCCTTTTTGCCGAGAACAGACACGCCTGCGTCTTTCCCTCGTTAAACTTGGCCAGATTGGTTTCGCCCCATTCAGAGACTTCCTCAAGGGCCAAGTTCAAACGTTCGATCATACTCTCTCTCAAAACCTTAGTTTGCTGTCCACTGGCTCTCGCGCTCGATATGTAACTCTCTACAACAGTGCTATCATCCGCGTACCCAAAGATACCGGGCTTCAACAGATCGTTTATATGTAGCAGAAAAAGCGTCGCAGAGAGTACCGACCCTTGAGGGACTCCGGCATTGATTGCCATTTGATCCGACGAGCAGCCATCAATGACAACTCGTATGGATCGATCCCTCAAGAAGTCCGATATCCATGCGATAAACCCAGAAGACAAACCATAACTAGAAAGCTTGCTAATAAGGCCATCATGCCAAACCCTGTCGAAAGCCTTCGAGATATCCAGGGAGACTGCAAGTGCTTCCCCGTGTTTCTCGATAGCTTCACTCCAGATGTGAGTGACGTACGCTAGAATATCCCCGGTGGACCGATTTCGGCGGAACCCGTATTGCCGGTCACTGAGGAGGTCGTAAGATTCTAGGTACGTCAGGAGCCTGTGGTTTAAGACACGTTCCATAGTCTTGCAGAGTATGGACGTGACCGAGATGGGCCTGTAGTTGGCAGGGTCAGCACGACTACCTTTTTTGGGCACAGGTTGCACGTTAGCAAGCTTCCATGATTTTGGTACTTGCTCAGTACGGAGAGAGAGCCTAAACAGGCGGGTCAGTACAGGAGACAACTCAGGTGCACAAACCTTCAACACTAGGGCAGGAATTCCGTCCGGACCACTGGCTTTGTTCACATCCAGATTGCGTAGCACTTTACGAACCTCCTTTTGGCGAATATGTATTTCCGGCATCAAGGTCGGACTGCCAGGAGGAGTAGGAGGTGTCGCACTACCAGCATCCAGACGTGAAGATTCCGCAAACTGAGATGCAAACAAGTTTGCTTTCTCCATTGCGGTGTGAGCCAGCGCCCCATCAGGTTTTAGCATTGGAGGGAGTGAGGAGCGGCAGAAGTTCGATTCGACCGATTTAGCTAGGGACCAAAACGCTTTGCTGCCCGCAGGGTACGAAGCTAGTTTGTTCCCTATTCGACTAATGTGGTCAAAACGAGCCCTCTGAAAAACCCTCTTGCATGCCTTGGCAGCCCTGTTAAACGCCTTTTTCTTCCGGTGTGTGTCCCTTGCCTTACGCTGTCGAGCATCAACCCAGGCTAGGTAGGCCTCATGTTTAAATGCTTCAGCACTTTTACATTGAGGACCGAACCATGGGCGAGCTTTGCCGGACAATGGAACGTCAGAGTATGGAATGAAATATTCCATAGCCGTACGTATAGCAACTGTCACAGCATCCGCGCAGGCTGACGGATCACCAGAAGAGAAGCACAGTGACTGCCATGGGTAAGATGCAAAGAAAGAGCGCATCTCGTCCCAATCTGCTGACTTGTATCGCCACAGCCGCCGGCTGCCTCTGGGACTGAGATCAGGCGGATGGTAAACGGATACTGATTTCACCAGACAGTGGTCGGAGCTGCCTAACGGCGAAGATACCGCCACGGAGTATCGGTCTGGATCAGTTGTCAGCAGAAGGTCTAAGCAATAGGGAGTATGCGACTCAACGTCTGGTACCCTTGTGGCTTCTTGGACCAGCTGGGTTAGGTCTAACGACAAAGCAAGCTTTCTCATTTCCAACCCAGCGTGGTCAGTGTCCCGGTATGGGTACAGCCAATCCTTATGGTGGCCGTTGAAATCCCCCAGTAACACTAATTGGGCTGATGGGTACTTCTGCTGAGCCGCGTCCGCTGCCTCACTCAAATAATCAGTGAGCCGAGTTGTCTCCTGATCTCCACTGTGCGACCGATAGACACAGGCATAGACAATTTTGTCCGTGCCCGTGTCCAATAGCGCCCAAAGAACAGAGAATCTGGTGTCCTCAAGATTACGGAGACGCCGAAAGCAGATGTCGTCACGGGCGTACAGGCACACTCCAGCACGAGGCCTAAAGTTGTGCTCCAAAGTGTACCCTGGATACGTTAGGTACGCCTCATCCGACGGACATTTTATCTGCGTCTCCGTAAGAAACAAGAGAGACGGCTGCTCAGTCTCTAGATGGTGGTGGACTGCGGTGATATTGGAGTGCAGACCTCGGATATTCGTGAGGTGCACTTTGAGTGACGAGGAGTGCAGCCGCATTTTAACGTTGTTTCTATTATTCTTGTTCTTCATATTGTTTGGGAGTGAGTGTCGGTTGGGAAATCGGAAGTAGAACGAGGCCACACACTGCTGACCAACGGTCACAACACACAACACGAATACATCCGTGGGAAACTAGTCTGGAGACTGCGGGGACGCCCGAGCCCCCCCGGGGATGTCTATCTGGCCTTGTCATCCGGTCGCCAACCGGCAGGATAGCGCATCCCGGGATTTTTCGCAAGATGGCGGGGCAGCCTTTCATGAGTGGCTAGCTCACTACTTGGGCCCCCAACTATCTGCGGTCGGTGCGGCAAACCGTGCCTCGGATCCCGCTACCCTCCATGACTAGTGTCCCGATGTAAAGTTTTGGTGTGTGACTGTCCGGTCTTGCAGTTATGCAGCAACTGTTCTGACCCGTTTTCCCTAATGACGTTACTAGACTACATGCCGGAACACGGCTGGGCCGCTTGGCGGCACGACTCAGTCTGGCAGGTGGTCACCAGCCACGGCCGAAGCCTACCACCGGTATTTTGTCACCTGATTAGCACCACCCAGGGACCACGTGTGGGGGTTTCATTGTAGAGGTGCTTCCCCACGGACGAGGGTGACACGGTCCCCAAAAATACATTTAAAATACATATCATTTAAAAGTAAATGCGTTATACAGATATGGTACTGTGCAGTAATGGTTGAACGCACTAATCTCTGGAACCACCAGGCTGATTTTAGTTATTACACCGTTGGATGTGTGCGTGGTCTTCGAGGGATTTAGGCTATAAATAATAAATATACCTACCGCAAGCGAAGCTGGGGTGGGTGGCTAATAAATAATATAATGCATGAACATAATATATTAAAATATACTAACATAAACACACTTCATAACATAGAATACCTACGCGTAAAGGACAATACGCACATGTTTATGAAACGAGGCTGAAAAGATATCTACTGTTCAGAAAATAATCCGAAAGTAGTAATAATTGAATGTTGTATAAATAATAAATATAGTATAAGAAGTAAATATCGTCGAAATTAAGATATCATCTATCGAGTAATCAATGACAATGATCAGATCCGAAACATACGTGCATACTTCTTCATCAATAAGGTTCAACGACGAGGGTTTAGTGAGAATGTAAGGCGCGAAACGCCAAGTAATAATAAAATTAGCTATTAAATTTCAAGGCCTGTATCGTATTAGAAATTTTGACAAATATTAAAAAATCTGATTGATGATATGCCTTTAATAGCCGCGGTTGATATGAAGACGTGGTAGCCGCAGATAAACTCAAGTCATCGATGATGTTCAATAGGTGTTTTAATACTTTATATTCAAATAAAATTTCAATAGAGATTATCATTTTGTTGATCACGAAACAATCAAGAATTCCGTATAAGTACCTATAAGTAAAAATTATTTAATCGCCCATATGAAGCAGGTTATAATGCTAAATGGTTAGATACGCTAAAAGACACATTACATTGCCTAGTAGAGAAACCATTGATGTGATTCATCATCATTAATTTGTGAGTAAATTATTACTTTGGATTATGTTCAACGAATAAAACTTTTAGTAAAGTTATTACAACTAAGACCAAAAACTGTTGTAAGCAATTGTTACGTTACTTAATTATTGAAATGAAATGAAATTTGAAATGAAATGAAATTTGAAATGAAGTGACATTTGAAATGAAATGAAATTTGAAATGAAATGAAATGAAATTTTAAATGAAATGAGATTTTAAATGAAATGAAATTTGAAATGAAATGAAATTTGAAATGAAATTTGAAATGAAATAAAATTTGAAATGAAATGAAATTTGAAATGAAATGAAATTTGAAATGACATTTGAAATGAAATGAAATTTATTAGGCATTAACAAACATTTGAAGTTCACAAATTAGTACAGATTATCTATCCTTGATTGGTAATTCAGATTGAAAAGCATTGTTAGCCAAGCTAGGGTTAAACCTGTGTTATGGCGTAACAATATTATATATTAGGTATAAAATATGAAGAATTCGGTTATAATTGTTTTGTTTCTTATGAACTGCAGGTTATCTTTTGACTGCAAAGTATGGATAAATAAATAAATAAATAATTATTGGTGGACAATTCACACACAACACTATATGTTAAATAAATAAAGTAGATATGTTATCGTATATGACTGAAATTAGAGATATCTATATTTCTAATTATAATTTTAATGTGATAAATGTCAGAAATTAAAACAACAATATATCAAGGTTTACCTACCGTTGACTTACCTACAAGGTTGTTCCTACCGTTGATTCGCTGATTCGGTATTTTGAATGGAATACTATTCTTATATAAAGCTAGCCCATATTTTTGTGTTTTAGAACACATCCGTCAGTTTGTAGTACAATTATTTCACAAAATGGACACATGGTAAACAGGTGACTAGATACAGGCTTAGGCCTACTTTGAGATTTATTGACAGAAGCTTAATTTATTATGCAACAATAATACCTACTATGTTCATGTCGTACAATCTTATTATTGTGAATTGTAAATTTAAATATAATAAACATTGTTAAACTGTGTGTGTCAATAAAGCATGATTTGATTTGATAATGTAACTACGAAGATATTTTCCTTGTTAAGTATAGTGACACATTTAAAGAAACGTATAGTGACTGATGATGCCATGTGCTCAATTTTATTTGTTTTCTTTCGAACATTACTAATAAATTATGTATTTTAATTTGAAACACAAATTGTAACGTAGGTACATATTATTTAAAATATAGATAGAAACTTAATGATAATGGATTCGGGCTATAACGTACTTATTATATTATGGCTGTCAAACCTGAGCGACCAACAATACCCACATAAGAAAATTAAAAACATCTCAAAATGCCATGGAAAAGTGTATGATAGGAAAAAGGCTATCTGATAAAATAAGAACTTTAAGAGCAAAATCAAAAATAAAAGATGTTACAATAACTGTTAGAAAGCTTAAATGGAAATTAATACATAATAATTAGAGGAAAAGAAATCGTGGCAGGCCACTCAGAAGATGGGTCGATGACATAGAAGCGACAGCAGGTGCTACATGGACCAGAAAAGCTTACGTTTGGGAAGAAGTTGGAAGAAGTTTGAAGGCAGTTGGAGGAGGCCTTTGTCAATAAGTAAACAGACGGTGCGATGGCCATCTAAATTTAAGAATTTTAAATTGTAATAACAATGAAAAATTGTAAGGATTACCTGAATAGAGGCTATTATTATTATTATTTTTACTATAGAAATAGAACAGAATTACTCGTATAATTTAGTCAAGATATGTGAAATAAACTTAAAATCCTTCTACATGTATACAATTAACAATATATTATTAAAGCGCGAGGACTCGCTTCTGCAGGATGGCCGAGCTGTTAGCAATATTAGTAATTTATGTAAGTTCTTATTGAAAGAATAGTAAGAATACCGAAATGCACTCTATGGCAACCCTACAATTCCGGGTTTGATTGCTATATAGTCTGTGGCTTGATTGTTTTGGCGGGAAACAATCAAGCTCTTGTTTTTGGCTCGAAAAACAGGTTAATAAGAAAAATCATATGCAGTAGGAAGTCTAAGCGAAAGGTTTAAATTAAAAGTACTAATAAACCGATAAACATCTAAGTAAACGTGATAATTGTACATCTGTTACTGAATTTAAGGTACTGTAAAGCGTTTTCTTCAATTTTACAAAATGTGCTACTTCAGCTGCCCGAGGCAGCTGTGAATAAGTTGGTATGACGAAGGATTGATTCCGAAATATACCTAATGCTGTAGACTGATCATAGCTGTTTTATTTATGGACTAATTGTCCTCAATTTAGAATAAATTACGTACTTAACACAGCATATCGCGTCGCTAGCGATTCTAGGGGCCAAGTAGATTTGTTATGTCTAAACTACTTACGATACACATAGGACGCCATTTATTACCAATTTCAAGGTGTTCAGGGCACATCCATTGGTTTATATCGATGCATTCTATTCTGTGGCTTGAGGTCAATTCACAGCCCAAGAAAAATGTGCATGTGGTGCGCCGAAAGAAGTTTTCACTTCAAAAATGTTTTCGAACAGCGTTAGGTGACGATGACGCGAGTTCCACGATTTTGTTCACCCGAAAAGCGCTTTACGAGCCTCAAACAGTTTTTACTACAAAAAACTTTGAGTTACAAAGTAACTTTAACATATTTATATCTAAATTTAATTTGTTTTCTAGTACATAAATAAATAGTTGGATTTTGAAGTGGACATGAAGTCTATTTTGATTTTGTTTGCTTTATTTGATTCTATGTTTTTGTTTTTTAATATTTTTTTTGAAATTTGTTTCTTTATAATTGATTGATATTGTTGTTTTTCTTATTTGACATTTCATTTTTTAACTATTCACTGATGTTGTGATTATTATTATTTTTCCAATAACATTTAATTCTATGTTATTGTTTATCCGACTGCAAGAAAGGTTATGATTTTCGCGCGTATCTTGTATGTTTGTAAATTTCTTTATTCTCACGTATCTTCCAAACGGCTGAATGGATTTTGACGATTGAGATATCGTTACATTTGTTTTGATAACCCAAGTGTCTTTAGATAGATATTACATAAAAAACCACACAGCCGATTTTTGATGCAAAATTGTAAGTAGTTGAAAAAAAGAATTGTCTAGCATATCGAGTAGGGTATTAAAATAAAGAGAATTACAAATATGTACATATGTTGTGTAACTACACAACATTTAACTAAATGCCATTTGAAATAAAATAAAAATGTACTTCTTAGTGTTCCTTTCGGCAGTCTCACATGAAGGAAAGCGTGTAGTTTTATTAACTTTGTAAATGTAGCATAAACTGATTGGTAAGAACTTTTGATGGCGTGTCAAACAAAACAGAAATGAAATTACAAAGATAATTATTGAAATTTAATTTATTTTAAATTTTAAACAAGTATATTCGAATGATGGAATAAATGCTTGTAATTATTTCAAATGGCATTTAACTACACAACATATTATGTACATATTTGTAAGGCTCTTTAAACTCTCTTTATTTTAATATGAAATCGACAAACGAAATTAAAAAAAACGACCAAAAAAATAACAGATAAGAAAAACACTACAAAGATCGAAACAAGATTGACAAAATAAGGTATGTGTACTAAACCATAACTACATTATAAGCTAAAAGTCTAAGTTAAAATAAATGACATCATGTTTGGTGGCAGGCGGGACCCATACATTTTCTAACGATTAAAAATAATTTTCGGATGGGTGCCGCCTGCCGCCCAACATAATGTAATTTATTTTAACTTAGACTTTCAGCTAATAATGTAGTTATGTTTAAGTATATCGGCTTAGGGTCTTGCCGCGAAATTTGACTAAGTGACTGTTCGGCTAGCGCCCACTCGAGTTTTTTGCGGGAATCTCCCGCGCGCTACTAAAATCAATATTTCTCCATTTTTTCTTTTGAAACTACCTAAGAATCATATATAATTGGAATTTTCTTGAATGCAGCTTATAATTTATGAACATATAATGCAATTTTGTTGGTATATGTATTATCAGTCTAAGCTTAAAGAAGAGATACCGATTTTTTAACCTATTTCTAATATTTATGTCTCAAAATAAAAATAAATCGAACAATTGTTCACAATATTATTGTTTTATTTTTACAATAATTTACCAATATACATTGTTTTAACGATTTATCACACCTCTCCATACATATTTTTGACGTAACAAGCTTGTAGAAATCCTTACTCGTATTACGTAACCCGAGCATGGAACAAGAAATATTAGTCTATGTTTATAAATGAATTCTGAGAAACTTTTGGGTCCAGTGACTTGTTTTTTTGCATTTGTTTAAAAGTTCGGTTTAAATCCTTATCCTACACAAAGGATTACTCATGGGAAATGTTTATTTTAACGGTAATAGTTGTTTACACGAGCCACTTGAAAAAAAGGTCTCCTCGAATATTGTATTACAGAGTGTGACCGGGTCCTTTATTTTAAAGTATTTTTTAATTACCTACACAATAGTAGACTTAACTTAAGAATAAACACAAAAACAGACCCTGTCCGCACACAAAAAAAATACACAAATCAATACCAAATAAAGTGGCCAAGTGCGAGTTGGACTCGCCCATGAAGGGTTCCGTTGCAGTAAGTAACATAATATACATAGTACACATAGTTCTTGTAGTTCGTTGTAACTTTGATCGAAGTTTTAATAATAGTGTATTTATGACGTACTAAAAAAAACTACTCATCAGATCGAGTTCAAACTAATTTTCGTTGGTAGTTTTCATGGTAATGTACATCATATATTTTTTTTAGATTTTTCATTCTCTTACTTTATGACAAATGACAAATGACAAACTATTTATTGTGACAAAAAGTACATTCATACAAAAAAATAATAATTGAAATACATAGTTCAATTTACGCACTTTTGCCACAACCCGGCCTCAGCTCAGCATAATGCCGATTGGATCCAATCGGCGCTGGTCTTCCGCTGGTGCCGGCGAATGACGACACACACTACACCACTTAATAATCTTACACTAATAATAATGTTACACATAATATATTCACCTAGCCTCATCACATAACAATACATTCATACACACATAATATATATTCTAATTTAAATACTAAATTTAAATATACATAGGTACATGCCTTAACTATACTTATTTATAAATAAATACAACCCCTTACAACCAAGTAATATAACTATGACAAGCTGATGATGCGTGACAATATAAAATAAGAGTTCATTTACATATTTATACAATGAAAAATTAAAACGTAACAAATAGCCCTCAAATAGCACTTGTATCGTTTTTCAGTTCTTCTTCTCCCTTCTGATGATTAAAAATAAATTCTCTAAGGCGCAACCTAAAACAATACATACTTTGCAGGTTCCTTATTGGCGGAGGAATGTTATTCCAGCATTTCGTTGAAGCGTAACGGAAACTGCCCCTAAAAGCGGCAGATCCGTGCCGCTCCATCGAAAGCTGCGTGGTACACTGGCGAAGAGGCCTATCACTTTTCTTCCACGACAGCTTGTCATATAAATATTTGGGACATTTAAACTTCAAAACCCCAAACATTACGCAGGCCAAATGTAACTTTAGAAGTTAGAGGGGGGGGGGGGGGGGGGGACACATTTTACCACTTTGGAAGCGTCTCTCGCGCAAATTTTACAGTGTAGACAAAAATTATATTGGAAACCTCA
Source organism: Ectropis crepuscularia (assembly GCA_963693475.1). Lineage (NCBI taxonomy): Eukaryota > Metazoa > Arthropoda > Insecta > Lepidoptera > Geometridae > Ectropis > Ectropis crepuscularia. The sequence continues at coordinate 42,802,765 of OY856338.1, forward strand.
ACATCATTTTTGAAGACCTATCGATAGACACCCCACACGTGTAGGTTTGATGAAAAAAACATTTTTGAGTTTCAGTTCTCAGTATGGGGGGCACCCCTAATTTTTTTTTTTTTTTAAACTTTTGTAAAAATCTTAATGCGGTTCACAGAATACATCTACTTACCAAGTTTCAACAGTGTAGTTCTCATAGTTTCGGCAAAAAGTGGCTGTGACATACGGACGGACAGACAGACAGACAGACAGACAGACAGACAGACAGACAGACAGACAGACAGACATGACGAATCTATAAGGGTCCCGTTTTCACGTTTTACGGAACCCTAAAAACTGTCAACCATCCTAAATCAATGTCAGGAGCTACTTTGTATGGAAAAGACTTTTTCAAATTGTACGACGATTTGTTTTTATCTTATTTTTTCTTTCTGTGTATAGCGTTAATTTGTATCAATTTAAACAAACAACAATCTACCAAGAAAAGCTTTAATTATATATATAAATATAAATTTAATTTATTTATGTAACTTTTCGGATATAAAATATGTATACATAGTGCATTGTATTGATAGGACTCTTTGCAGAGTCTTCGTCTGGAGAAGAACTACCTATACCTATACATTTACCAGTTATTCTACCGCCAAGAAGTAATGTTAAAGCAGACATAACTGTGTTTCGGTTTGAAGGGTAATATTTCCAGTAAAATAACAGGTAAAACATCTCATATCGCAGCACAGTTCACTGTGTTTTTGTAATAATAATTGTTTAATTCAAGAAAACGGTACATTATACAATTATATTTACTGTTTCCAAAAGTAGGTGAAGAGCACACCTGTATTTTGGGAAATGGAACTGTTCACACTTACATTAATTTATGTTCACTTCAAGCCACCACTTAGAACCTCTACAAGAAAATTGGTTTTTAAATGAACAAAAAAAAAACGAATCGAAATCGTTCCATCCGTTTGAGAGCTAGGATGCCACAAACACACACAAACAGAAAGACAGACAGAAATCGAAGTCAAACTAATAACTCCCCTCATTTTGGTAGAGGGTTAAACAGGTTTTTACAATAAAAAGACAAAATAAGCACTCTTGAGCCATACTGGCGCTTACCATCAAAACAATAGGTAAAGAAACACTAGTTTCAGTTTTGGCAGATGCATTTTCATTTAGATAAAAGAATAGTAAACAAATATTATGTCGTGTAAAATAAAATAAAACTACTTTTTTAAATGTGTACCAGAAGCCGTCTCCATAATTTCGAGCGCATTGTTCGTCGTCGAGGACCATTCGTTGGCGGTTGGATTTCGAACTCTAAAGTACCTAACCTAAACCGGTTTTCGTTGATTTTTGTAAATATTGAACTATTTGAATACTATTTGTGAATTAAACTAATATATTTTAGACATTTTATACATAGTAGTATAGTTGATTTGGAGTATTTAGTGGGAATTACTTGAGAAATAAGCCTAATGGAGTCGTAGTAACCGCCACCCGGTGGTAATTTTACGTAAAATAACACATTACTGCCCATATTTTGAGCAAATATACATATAATGTAGTCTAAAACTGTTTTACCTTATTATTCCATGTTGATCCGTCGCAAAATTAACACAAATTCACAACACAAACACCAAAATTCAACAAGATGTTTATTTAATGTAACATTTATAATGTATAGTTATTATTATTTAGATAAAAATTAATTATTTAATGCATGTAACATAATAAAATTATGACCTGTAACACCTGACATGTGTTGGGATGTCTGTAAGTGCGACAGGTAATTGGTGATAAATAAATAAATTAACAATAAAGTAAATAACTATTTTCTAATCTCTGCTTTGAGAAAGTTGCGCCAAGGTTTTTTAGGGTTCCGTAAAACGTAAAAACGGAACCCTTATAGATTCGTCATGTCTGTCTGTCTGTCCGTCCGTATGTCACAGCCACTTTTTGCCGAAACTATGAGAACTACACTGTTGAAACTTGGTAAGTAGATGTATTCTGTGACCCGCATTAAGATTTTTACAAAAGTTAAAAAAAAAAACAAAAATTAGGGGTGCCCCCCATACTGAGAACAGAAGCTCAAAATTTTTTTTTTCATCAATCCTACATGTGTGTGGTGTCTATCGATAGATCTTAAAAAATTATGTTAAGGTTTCTAATATAATTTTTGTCTACACTGAATAACTTGCGCGAGAGACGCTTCCAAAGTGGTAAAATGTGTGTCCCCCCCCTCTAACTTCTAAAGTAAGAGAATGAAAAAACTAAAAAAAATATATGATGTACATTACCATGAAAACTACCAACGAAAATTAGTTTGAACTCGATCTGATGAGTAGTTTTTTTTAGTACGTCATAAATACACTATTATTAAAACTTCGATCAAAGTTGCAACGAACTAAAGAACTATGTGTACTATGTATATTATGTTACTTGCTGGAACGGAACCCTTCATGGGCGAGTCCAACTCGCACTTGGCTACTTTATTTACTAGATATAATTGGTTAAGGAATATAATAAAACGAACCATTTGACGTCACTTTTGCGAAATTGAGAACTATCTTAGCCACTGCTATTTGCATCTTGAAAACTTAAGAAGTGGGAATTACTTATCTACTAAGAATTGGAGGACAGGAGCTTCTTCCGACTGCCTGTTACCTGTACTACCTATTTCGCATTTATACCTACTAGGTATATAATAGGTCGCGCTTGGGCGACGCGACGCGTGACCAGAATGCTGGCGTTTATTTGGCCCAACGCATAAGCTTTGCCATTCATCGTGGTAATGCCGCCAGCATGCTGGGTACGCTTCTGATTGGTAGTGGCCTTGAACATCTTGATTATCTGTAGACCTTCGTTGGTATATGGATGATTCAGGTGTGCTTGGTGAAAGTAGTTAGGTATGTAGCGTAGTGTAGTTCTCCCTGTATTTTAGGTTAGTTAATAAAGGCTCTGACCCCTTAAAAAAATGGTAATGTTGTTTTTTAAAATGTGTAGGTATAATTTTTTTAAATACATTAAATTGATAATTATCTATGGATAGAGTTCAAACACTATGGATAGAGTTGACCCTCATATATCCCAAGGTGAACCATCGAGTGAAAACTACCAGGAGTCCATTGTCATCAGGACACGTCTTGGCATACCCAGCCTAAAAAATTCCACCTGGAAAGTTCATGACGAAAACTTGGCTATTTTGTTAGAACATCCTGGTACAAAACAAGACCCAAACAGCCAAGTAGAAACTTTTCAGGACACCATCTATACATACTTCTCTGAGCACTATCCACCATCAACTTATTATGCTCGAAATAACAAGGAAAATACGTTCAAAATGAAATTGCGGAGGAAGAAAAGAGAACTAATAAAACGTCTTCGTGTAGCTAAAACCATGGGCGACAACCATCTAAGTCACCAACTGTCCAGGGCTCTAAGATCAATCCTTAAATTAATACAAGGAATATCGCTACAAATCAGTAAAAATCGTGATAATCTTTACAGAGCTAAACACGAAGTAGACTTTGATAAAAACCCTTTTCAATACTCGAAAAATATTTTCAGAGAACAAAATGGAAAGCTTATCTTGACTAATGAGCAAATTTACGATCACTTTAAAAGCACATACGAAGTGCCTAAACGCGGGAGCTCGTACGTAGTACCAAACATCCAAAGACCTAATGATCCTCTAACAAACTTTCAAAGCACTCCACCTAGTGAAGAGGAAGTAAACTATCAAATTAAGAAGAAAACTACTAAATCAGCTCCAGGCCCTGATGGCATTCCTTACATAGTGTATAAAAAGTGTCCATCAGTTCGTAAACATGTCTTAAATATATTCAGTAAGATCTGGTCAGGAAAGCAAATCCCAAAATCATTTGGAAGAGCAATTTTTGTCCTGATTCCTAAAATGAAAGAAGTAACTCATCCAAAAGACACCAGACCGATAGCCCTAACCAATACAATTTCTAAAATTTTTTTCAGTATATTGCAAACAAAAATGACCACATTTATGGCTAGCAATAGGTATTTCAGGCCCAACCACCAGAAAGGCTTCTTGCCTGGTATTTCTGGATGCCTGGAACACAATACATTACTAGCGGAAAGTTTGAAAGATGCCAGAACACATGAGAGACAAATAACAGTCTGCTGGATAGACCTAGAGAACGCATTTGGTTCCGTGCAGCATGAACTTATGTTATTTGCCCTAAAATGGTATAACTTTCCTGCTGTAATTATTGACATAATTAATTCATATTATAATCACTTAAAATTTGTTATAGCAGTAAACAAAGAATACTCAAAACCACTTAAATATAATGTGGGATTATTCCAAGGGTGCTGCTTATCACCAATAGTATTTAATATAGTTATAAATATTCTAGTAGATAAATTAATATCCCGTGAGAAGAAATGGGGCTACCGGTTTAAAATCAACAATAAGTACACTGAGTCAATTTTAGCCTTTGCGGACGACCTTGCAATACTTACACGAAATCCCAAACAGTGTCAACAATTGTTGAATGATGTTGATGAGTTCTGTACATGGACGGAGGGAATGAGGGCAAAACCAAGTAAATGTCATTGTTTATGTCTGGGTAGACGAAATACCAAATATACTTCTTACGATCCGGGACTCTCCATAAGTGGCCAAAGAGTTGCCACAATAGCAGAGGCAGTGCCTTTCAAATTTCTTGGTAGAAAGATAGACTACAAAGGACGTACACCATCATTAGAGGTAGTTGTTGGAAATTTCATGAATGACCTCAGTAAGGTAGACCAACAGCCTATCAGCAATATCAAAAAAGCATGGATATATGACAACTATCTCACATCACGTCTCACTTGGCCTTTCCTAGTATATGACATCGGTAAAACCCTCCTCGCAAAATTAGATGCTAATGTCATAAAGATATTGAAGTCATGGTTTGGATTGGCACATCCGGCTGATCCCGCTACTCTATTTAGGGATCACAATAGTTTTGGCCTGAAACTAAAAAAACCATCTGAACTCTACAAACACCTAAGAGTTACAAAAACGCATGTTTTGGGAAAGTCGAAAGACGAATTAATCGCATCTCTCCCAAAAGACAAAAGCGCTTCGGACCTTGAATCTAGACTTCAATTCCACAAACAATTTATGGCAGGTGCGCAAGTAAATACAGCTGGGTTGGGTGCGAGAAAGAAAAGGGAAGACCGAGACATGGTAAAAACCTTTCTACAACAAGACGAAAATGATAGTTACAAAGTGCACGCTATGAATTTAGAAATGCAAAGTGAGTGGTTAACCATAGGTGAGTTTTGTATCCCATTAGCTCTAAAGTGGCGCACCTTGCTATATGACTGGTCTCCTGCCTTATTAAAATTTTATCTGAACGCTTTCCAAATGACCCTCCCTGACCAGAGTAACTTGGTAAGGTGGGGAAAAGCCTCTGAAAAATGTTGCTATACTTGTGGTGAGGCGATATGTACAGCAAGGCACATATTGGTGGGATGCAAGGTGCTCCTTAATAGGGGTCATTACTCACAGCGCCATGACAGAGTACTTGAAATCATACGTGAAGCCGTAAGCCTTTCGGTAGCTAGAGCCCAAAAGGGATTGACGATGAACAAAAGACAAATTAACTTTGTAAAAGAGGGCTCAACTTCAAACTCCAAGAACAAGCCTTACTCAATCCTGGGTCCAGCACCTGATTGGACAATTTTAATGGACACGTATGAAAAGCACTACAAAATCCCAGAGGATGTGGGTGTTTCGTCATCCAGACCGGACATTTTCCTTTTTTCTAGGGCTACGAAACGCATAGTCCTGGTAGAACTTACCGTACCGTGGGAAACTAATATACCTAAAGACCACGTGATGAAACAAAATAAGTATTACGACCTACAAAATGAATTAACAAAAAATGGCTATGTAGTTAATTTATACGCTGTAGAAGTAGGAGCGAGAGGTATACCAGCAAAATCTCTCTATAACCTGCTTAAAGACCTTGGATTGTCCAGAAGTGCAGTAAGTTCTATACTAGAACGAGTATCTAAAGCTGCACTAGTAGGATCATATCGGATTTGGCTGGGCAGGGAGAGAAATACGAGTAGTGAAGGTGAGTGTTGACGTACGTCAATGTAAGGGGCCCCTTTTAAACCTACAGCCCGAGTCACAAGTCTTGGGGTCTATTCGAGATTTCTCTCTCTGCCACACGATGGACCCGGCACCCGCACGGTGAATCCATGGAATGCTAAGAAGTACGTCTCTCTTATTGCTGTATGGTAACATTTTGGAATTTGTATGGTCAAACTTGAGAATCACTAGTTTCCATAAACCTATAAAAATATGGTGAACATTTAACAATTCTGATTAGCTTATAAAAATTTTCGCTTGTTTCACAACTAACGGCCACTCTCGCAATCAAGCCTCGTGTTTTAAGAAATTACGTTTTATTTTCCGCGAACCAATGAAACCCTTTCGGATGGTTTCAGCGTTTCGACACTCGACTTTTCCTCGTGACTTTCAAAAAACCGTCAAAATGTTCCTCGTTTATATAAAAGGTTTCTGAAACTCTTTTCAAAGAGTAGACGTTGGTTAATTCAATTCGGATTTTCAACACCACAACCGAGTGCCAGCACTGTAGAAAGTTTGCGCACTATATCCTTGAGCTTAGAGAGATCTTCATTCAGCTAGGGGTGAAGGAAAACGTCGTGAGGAATGTGGATTTGATTGACCGCACGGATAAAACAGTAATATTTTATAATTGTTTAATCTTGGCGGACGTACTGGTGCGAATCGATGACAGCTTATTTCAACGTAGTAATTTTTCATTGTATGCGTTAAATTAAATATTTTTATCTGTACGAAAATACGTACAAGTTACATACCTACCTACCTTTATTTGTTTTCCCCTATCATCCTTGAAGTAAGAAAAGAGCTTGAACAGTGTGCAAGGACTTGTAACGGGCCAGTTAGGATCTCGTTTACAAAAAGCAAAGCAAAACCTTCTTTCAAATTTTTCAGTTTTAAATATTGGCATTTTTGGAGTTCTTTTTTTGTTTGACGAAGGACGTCACTTACCCATGGAAATTGACGACGTGGAAAAAAATGAATTTTCTATATTATACAAATTAAGTTAGGAAATGTGGACCTTTTATTAGAGAAGAGACAAAGATAAAAGGACCCATGTGTGGAAAGACCAAATGATAGAAAAAAGGGTAAAAAACCCTCGAATGTAAGTTTTATCGTTGTACATAATAATTACATTTATTTTTGAACCGGAGCTCTGGTTCGAGTCCAGATGCGTTTGATTCGAGCAAAAAATAGCTAATAAACGTAATTTCATGAAGATTGATATCTGCAATGGCCATACACCCATACAGTTTTCAAGAAACCCTCAAAGTGAAGATCCTTATTTTGCACTGTATCCAATTTTCCAACAACTTATAAAACTCTTAGTCCTATAGAGACTTAAAAGTAAATTAATAACTTCGTGTAATCTTGTTAGTCTATTATGATTCACATTGTGTCTTGATGTTCTCCGTTTAAAACGACGGTGGTTGTTCAATTATGTATTGAATTTTATACAGAACATGGTTATCTATACTAACAATTTGTATTAGTATGTAGATTATTCTTTGGGGTTTATAAGCTCTTAGTTCTTCGGCTCTAGTGGAATGAGTGTTTTGGTCTGCAAGGCTGCTTGGAAGTCAGTCCATGAGCTAAGCAGGACAATGCTCGTCAGAAACCTGTATCTTATACCGAACAAGAATGACACAGAGACTTTTCTTCCGGACTTTTGGGGCAAAATCCTGATTTTATTACTGTCTGAATAATCAATCATAGATTTAGTCTATAATCTCTAAAGAATACGCGATGAAACAAAATACGTATTAGAACCTTCGAAACAAATTAACGTAGATTTAAACTATAATCTCTAAAGGTACAAGTTCGCGCTGAGACCGCGACGCGAGACCGCGACACGAGACCGCGACCTGAGACCGCGACAGGCACTTGACAATATGGAATTGTATGGGCGCCAGTTCGCGCCGAGACCGCGACAGGAGACCGAGACAGGTCGCGGTCGCGGTCTCGGCGCGAACTGGCGCCCATACAATTCCATAGTGTCAAGTGCCTGTCGCGGTCTCCGGTCTCGGTCTCCGGTCGCGGTCTCGTGTCGCGGTCTCCGCGCGAAATTGTACCTTTTAGAATGCGCGATGAGACAGAATAAGTAAACCTTGTAAATAAATTAACAAAAAAAAACAGCTATGTAGTTAATTTCTACGCTGTAGAAGTAGGAGCAAGAAATATTCCAGCAAAATCTCTCAATAACCTGCTGAAAGATCTTGGCTTGTCCAGAAATGCAGTGAGCTCTTATGCTAGAGCGAATATCTAAAGCTGCTCTGGTGGGTTTTACCAGATTTGGCTGAGCAGGGAGATGTCTGCAAGTAGTGAAGGTGAGTGTTGGTGATCATCGAAAGGGGCACCCCTTAAACCTACGCCCGAGTCACAAGTCTTGGGGTCTACTCGAGTTTTCTGTTTTCTCTCTCTACTACACTATGGGCACTTAGCTCCCGCACGGTGAATCCATAGAGTGCTAAGAAGTTTGCCTCTCTCCTCGCGGCTAGGATTGCGAAATAGTGATGAAGCGTGGGCATCCTCGTGGAGTCCGTCTAATGCGGTTTAAAAAAAAACTAAACTAAAAATTCATATACAAACGTTTCGTGTGTAATAGAAAGAAGGTCGCTATTTAATTCTATAGCAGGCAGGCTGGTAAAATCTAATCAATTTGTATCTATCTAGTAAACTAAAATTTTCATTTTCAGATACCTATTAATCTGAAACCTCTTGTTTTGTGAATTTGATCTATGTATAATATTCAAATAACTATACTCTTTGTACTCTCCTTGTAGCTAGAATTATCACCTTCTTTTCAGGATCCTAGGTATTTATCAAAGTTATCTCTAACTGCATATTAGTAAATTATAAGATCTGTCTCGATTATTTAATTCTTAGGTACATAATTATATAGGTAATCCGGTCTTTTTGTAGAACCTCGGGTAATACGGATACAACGTGGGTCCTATAGGCCTCAATAGACGACACGTTCACTTTGGCCAATCTATCAAACTAAACAATCTTCTTTATCTTCTTTTAAGTAGCTTCTTTAACTTTAACTAAATTCAATATATTTTAAATCTATATATTTTCTTTAAATCCTTCAGATTTTAAATTTTTAGGGTTCCGTAAAACGTAAAAACGGAACCCTTATAGATTCGTCATGTCTGTCTGTCTGTCTCTCTGTCTGTCCGTCCGTATGTCACAGCCACTTTTTGCCGAAACTTTGAGAACTACACTGTTGAAACTTGGTAAGTAAATATATTCTGTGAATCGCATTAAGATTTTTACAAAAAAAGAAAAATTAGGGTTGCCCCCCATACTGAGAACTGAAACTCAACAATTTTTTTTCGTCAAACCTACACGGGGTGTCTATCGATAGGTCTTCAAAAATGATGTTGAGGTATCTGTTATAATTTTTGTCTACACTGAATAATTTGCGCGAGAGACACTTCCAAAGTGGTAAAATGTGTCCCCCCCCCCTCTAAATTCTAAAATAAGACAATGAAATAACGTGGCCAAGTGCGAGTTGGACTCGCCCATGAAGGGTTCCGTTGCAGCAAGTAAGTAAGTAAGCATACATAGTAAACATAGTTCTTGTAGTTCGTTGTAACTTTGATCGAAGTTTCAATAATACTGTATATATGACGTACTAAAAAAAAACTACTCTTCAGATCGAGTTCAAACTCATTTTCGTTGGTAGTTTACATGGTAATGTATATCATCGTGGCCTCGTGGCTTAGTGGGTAGTAGCTCTGCCTGCGAAGCCGAGGGTCGTGGGTTCGATTCCCACCCAGTGCAAATATTTGTGTGATGAATTCAAATGTTTGCACTGTGTCTGGGTGTTTCTATGTATAATAAGTATGTATTTAAAACTATATAAGTATTATATCAGCTATCTGGCCGCCATCATACAAGCTTTGCTTAGTTTGGGGTCAGATGGTGTTGTGTGTGAATTGTCCACCAATAAATACACCAATATATCATATATTTTTTTAAGATTTTTCATTCTCTTACTTTAGAAGTTAGAGGGGGGGGGGGGACACATTTTACCACTTTGGAAGTGTGTCACGCGCAAATTATTCAGTGTAGACAAAAATAATTTTAGAAACCTCAACATCATTTTGGAAGACCTATCGATATACACCCTACAAGTGTAGGTTTGATGAAAAAAAAAATTTTGAGTTTCAGTTCTCAGTATGGGGGGCAACCCTTATTTTTCTTTTTTTGTAATTTTTTTGTTGAAATCTTAATGCGGTTCACAGAATACATCTACTTACCAAGTTTTAACAGTGTAGTTTTCATAGTTTCGGCAAAAAGTGGCTGTGACATACGGACGGACAGACAGACAGACATGACGAATCTATAAGGGTTCCGTTTTTACGTTTTACGGAACCCTAAAAACTAAAAAAAAATATTTGATGTACATTACCATGCAAACTACCAACGAAAATTGGTTTGAACTCGATCTGATGAGTATTTTTTTTAGTACATCTTATACCTTTAAACGGGCAATTCTTGTATATATGTACATTGTACATATATATAATATATCGAATCTGAATCTCGGAAACGGCTGGAACGATTGTCATGAAATTACGTATCTGGCCGCCATCACACAAGCTTTGCTTAGTTTGGGGTCAGATGGGGTTGTGTGTGAATTGTCCACCAATATTTATATTATTATATTATATTATTATTACGGGTTTCGGGGACGATAAATCAATCTAGCTAGGTTTTATTTTTTCAAGTTCCTTTTTTTGCTTGAGAAAATGTATTACTTAGAGTATTTTATCTGTAGGTATCTAAGTATATTTAGTATTTAAACCAAGCAAAGCTCGGTCACCCAGGTACTTATTATTAAAACATTGATCAAAGTTACAACGAACTAAAAAAACTTTGTGTTCTATGTATATTATGTTACTTGCTGCAACGGAACCCTTTATGGGCGAGTCCAACTCGCTCTTGGCCACTTTATTTGTTAGAGGTCCAAGCCATTACAGACTTATGTTTACCTCGGTTTCAGTTTACCCTGGGTCACGCCGGTGCACCGGGGAATGAGAGAGTAGGTTCCTGGTTCCTGGGCCAAGCAAAACCATAAACATAAGTAACCCCACTGAATGTTCCCACTGCTGGGACTTGGGGCCTGCTCTCGCAAGGAGAGAGCCAGGCCATAGTCTACGCTGGCCCAGAACAGGTTGGTGGGTGACTCATGATCTTCAAAAATTATAAGTACACACTCGGTTTACTCACGTCACAAAAAGTAAACGGAAGTTACTATGCCAGAATCCAACCTGATATTCTTAAAACACCGTGGTTTCAGAAATGCAATGCCAACAAAGCCCCTGATTTATACCCAATATTCTATACAAAATATTTATTTTTTACACTATAAAAGGTTTACAAAATTTTGATATGAACCCATTGGCTCCGAACTAGTCGTAATAACTGTATTTCGGAAGACAATGGCTCCTCCCATGGCGAATGTGTAAATTTAGTATGTTTTACAGAGTATGAGTGTGTGATATATGTGTGTGCGTGTATGTGGAGCATGTGTGTGTGTCAGGGTGTGTCTGCGTATAAGTGTGTGTGTGTTGAATAATTTTAATAGTTAAAAATAAAAATGTAATATAAGTAAACTTAGTGTAAGCGGCAGCTGACTATATTTCTCGCTCGGGCACAGTCTGCGGTCCTGAGCTCACCCGAACGAATCTTTTACTTCCAAACGTGACGATGATCTTCAGTCATATCTGAAGAAAAATTTTGTGTGGTGCGCTAAAAGAGGTTTTCACTTCAATCTTATATATAAAATTCTCGTGTCACAGTGTTTGTTTCCTTACTCCTCCGAAACGGCTTTACTGATTTTAACCAAATTTTATATGCATACTAGCTGACCCCGTAAACGGTGTTTTGCCATATAAATTATTACATGATGACAAAAAATACTATAATTGATCAGTTATCGAGCGGGATGAACAATGATTAAATTACTAAAATGGCTATTAAAAATAGGGGTTGGTGATAAAACGGTAAAAATTTAGGGTTGTATGTATTTTTAACGACACATTATAAAAAAATAAAAACAAAAAAAATTGTCCGAACATTAAAAAAAATGTTTTTGGGGTGGACAACCCTTGTCATTTAGGGGTATGAAAAGTAGCTAGTAGCCGATTCTCAGACCTACTGAATATGCATATAAAATTTGGTAAAAATCAGTAAAGCCGTTTCGGAGGAGTAAGGAAACAAACACTGTGACACGAGAATTTTATATATATGATTATGTAGGTCTGAGAATCGGCTACTAGCTATTTTTCATACACCTAAGTGACAAGGGTTGTTCACCGCAATTTTTTTTTTTTAATTTTTTGACAACATTTTTTGTTTTTATTTCTTTATAATATGGCGTTAAAACATACATACATACTTAAATTTTTGCCCTTTTATCACCAACCCCTATTTTTTAATAGCCATTTTAGTAATTTAATCATTTGACAGTGAACTCCTCCTAAACCTCCTCCGATTTGAATGATTTTTTTGTGTGTGTACAAGTGGATTCGAGGATGATTTAGATTCACAAATAAGCCCGGCAGCTGGCGCTGGAGACAGTGTCTAGGTTATGATCCGAGCGAAGCCGGAACGGGCCGCTAGTAATATTATAATATTATATTATACAGCAACTATCTCAATACAAAGATGTGCCCTCCCAAACTTCAGGGCACACGAACTCATGTTATCGTTTGGAAGAGTGAGCTCACTCTTTCTGTTCTCGTCGGTTGTAGGAAGCGGTGGACGCCCGACGTTTTTACTTAACACTATTCGTTGTCAACAACCAAAATAAGTAGAACCACAGCATATCTCGCCGCTAGCGATTCTAGGGGTCAAGTAGATTGGTTGTTTGTAAACCACTTACGATACACACAGAGACGCAGTTTATTACCAATTTCAAGGTGCTCAAGGCACATCTGTTGGTTTATATCGATGTTATATATAGATTATTAAGTTACGGCTCGTCTAGTTGGGAGAACGGCGACTGCCGATCCGAAGTTCAAATCCTAGGCGCACCACTGTATTTTCGAAGTCGTATGCATAATGCCGCTTACTTAAAAAACGGTGAAGAAAAACATCGTGATGAAAACGACATGTTCTTATCTAGTTGGCCTTGACTTTTTCCTTGCGATTGAATACCCCGAGTCCCAGCACTTAGTGGGCTGCTTATAATATGCTATTGATATAATTTACCATAAATTTTGGGTAATTAGCACGCGGTTATATTGGCAACACTGGTCTCGGGATGCGCTATTTTGTTTATAAAATAATATTTTGTTTAAAATTTAAAAATGGGGAAATAAGTGATTGAATTATTCAATCACTTATGAACCATGTTTCCTGGAGGTTTATTGCGTCGGTCACTACGGCTTTTACAGGATTTCAAGGCGCAGGACATTCTGTGTGTTAAGATTTGGTTTTATAGCGAAACGTGTTGGCTGGCTGAATTTTGCGCCCATAATGACAATTGTGCGAATGTGTGCGTGTCAGGCTGTATGTGACAGCGCTCTGGCCGACTTAATATGACACAACTTGTTTGTTAGCCAGACTACGTCCGACTTTTTTTAAACGTCCTTGGTCGCAATCAACAATGTATTCAAGGTATAATATTGTATATGGATGAATACTATATTGGTTAAATCGTTTTGATAATTGGCCGTTATTTGTAGTAAAAAGTAAATGACAAAAAAATGTTATTGTGGGATTTCCATAAGAGATAGACATATACCATAGCGGAATTTTCTGTAGACCTTTTCAATGTGTACAATAATACTTAGTAGCTTAGTACACTATTTTTATAAATCTCGTAGGACTCAGCCTGCGTTTACAACGTAAGTTTAAAACATTTTTTTTTAACTTTTGTAGGTTTACACTTGACCGCCATCTCGCCTGATGTTAAGCGACGATGCGGTCTACGATGGAGTGTGTTTACCTAGAAAAAAAAACGATTTACAATCTTTGTGTATTCAAATCGAGACACAAAGATTGTAACCATCGGGGAAAACCCACTCAGGCAACGTATTCTACAGCCTAGATGTTTTTATCACAAAAGTAGAGTCAAATCTCTTCGTTCGTGGCTTAGGAACATCAACCATGAAATGATGTCACTTTTTCGAGCAACGAGCATTCCGATAGAAAAAAGGACAAGGTGGTATCAGATCATGCAAATCAGTGGCACACTCTCCGAAGTGTGCGACTGATAGGCTAGCAATTTTTCGGCGATGTTTAAGACTCTGCAGTCTTTTTCGCACAAGAGTGTCGTTGCCTATGAGCCCTTTGGCACGTCTCTCGATCGATTCCAGAGCCTCCAGCTAGTACTTGGCCGATCGATCCCAAAGGTCCGAACAGTACTCCATACAGAAGCGAATCTGTCCTTGATATACTGTAAGCAACTGTTCAGACTTGAAGTACCTTCACATTTTTGAGAGGACACCTAGTTTTTTGGCAGCTAATTTAGCCTAGGACTCGATATACGAGCCAAAGTTGAGCGTAGAGGTCACAGTAACGACCAAAAGCTCAAGACGGTCAGATACCGGCACGGATACACCTCTAAAAGTTGGAGTGAGTTGCAATAGACTCCTTTTAGCGGAGAAAAGACACGCCAGCGTCTTACTCTCATTGAAATTGACCAGATTGGCATCGCCTCATTTAGATACCGCCTCAAGGGTCAAGCTCAAACGCTCGATCAAACTCTCTCTCAGTACCTGAGTTTACTGCCTACTGGCTCTCGCGCTATATATGTCTAACTCTCTACAACGGTGCTATCATCTGCGTACCCAAAGATACCGGGCTTCAACAGATCGTTGATATGTAGCAGAAAGAGCGTCACAGAGAGTACCGACCCTTGAGGGACTCCAGCATTGATAGCCATTTAATCCGACGAGCAGCCATCAATGACGACTCGTATGGATTGATCCCTCAAAAAGTCCGATATCCACGCAATGAACCCAGACAAACTATAACTAGAAAGCTTGCGTATAAGGCCATCATGCCAAACCCTGTCGAAAGCCTTTGAGATATCCAGGAAGACTGCAAGTGCTTCTGATATAATTATATTTCGCACTTTTCTTTGTAGGTACTGTGGTAGTACGCCATATAATACAAAATTCAGATAATTAAGTTTTCACTTCTGCCATACGATCTTAAGCATTATTCTACCTATTACGTCCTTGAGAATACATATATATATGTATGTACATGATTTATTTCAGTTGGCACGCGACGTACCTACCACTGTTGTCTCACAAGATTTGATTGCTTCCTGTATAAAAAAGCCTGCCAAATGAAACAATCGATAACGCAAAACCGCATCGTGGACAACACTAGTCACCAACACATTAATATTTGTTTTTTAATCAGGTCTCCGAGCTGCATGTGTGTCTCTTTTACTTTCGACATGTTTGAGTACCTACTACGGAGCTACTACGGACCTACTACGGAGGTACTACGGAGCTACTACGGAGCTACAACGGAGCTACAACGGCGCTACAACGGAGCTACTACGGAGCTACTACGCAGTTTTTTGTGAGTGAAGAGTTCCAGTCATTGGCCGCGTCATGTTTGATCGCGTAGAGTCACTCTTTAGATGACGTTCTAAATCACTGAATAGGACTCCGCTCGTCAATTGGATTTACAAGTTAATGTATCTCTTTGTCCTGTAAATTATTTGTAGCTTCCTCCATAAAATACACAATATTTTTACTAGCGACCCGCCCCGGCTTCGCACGGGTGCAATCCTGATACTAAATATACTAATAAAAATAGTTATTGTGGGTTATCCCTAAGACATAGACATACGTATACCATTGTGAGCTTTTTTGTAGACCTTTTTAAGGTGTAAATCAATACTGCAGTACACTATTCTGATCTATCTCGGAGGGTTTAGCCAGCTTTTGCCATTTGAGCGCAAAAATTGTGTTTTTATTTATGCGATTGCTTTAGAAATCTTTAAAATTATCAGTGTCTCTCTACTGCACTATGCGTGTATTCTACATAAAAACCTTCCTCATCTATCTATTAAAAAAACCCGAATCAAAAATTGTTTGGTAGTTTTAAAGATCTAAGTATACATAGGGAAATAGGAACAGAGAAAGTGACTCTGTGTTATACTATGTAGTGGTGAAGAGGTTGGATTACTTGTAGACTACAGGCCCGTGAACAAAATATACGTAGTAAATGAACCACCAGGAGACCTATGTAGGATGGTAGAAGGGTATAAAGTAATAAGATTCAGCACTATGCCGTCACTTGTAACCTGTCCAACTGAGTACAGTCGAAGAGGTTGCAACCCTCGATCATTTCTTCTTGTCGCATGATTTTTGTACGGCGTTGCAGAATAACAGATTAGAAGAGGTATTGATTATTGGTATTATACTTTTTGATTAAAAGAGGTTGAATTACGTATTAATTTTAAACTATTAGTTTTGTTTATTTATTTATTATATAGGTATGCAACCAAAACTTTTGTGCAATGGATGTGAAATGCAAATTAAATATTTTGTGACAGGTTCAATTAATGTGGAATCTAAGTACCTAGAAGTTAATGTTGCGATAAAAAATATAGTTAAATATCCTAAACACAGGGACACAACAGCGAAGAGCAGTTGCCTATATTATCTTTCTTGGTCTGGCGCACTTACATATATATATTATCGTTCTCGCTCTAGCATCCCGAGTTCACCCGAATATTTCTAATCATACCCGAGCGTGACGCTAGAATTCAATTCACAGGCCACAAAAAATCTGTCTAGGCGTGCCAAAAGAACTTTTCACTTAAAAAACGTATATACTCTTTGTATTATACTCTTTGATTAAAACTATATGTACTTACCTATTATTAAACTCTGATTTAAACTCTCGAAAAAAAAAAGTTTCATTGGCAACGTCAAATGTTTGATCAGTAGTGCGTTTATGTGTTTGACTGGAAATTATGTAGAGCAGTTTATATGAGAAAATGAAATTGTTGTTTTTTACTATCTTTTTTTCGCGACTTTTCAATATTTTCTCACCGTTTAACCTTCCCTACCACAAACATTTCAAAACCATAATCAGCCAAATCGGGCCAGCCGTTGTCGAGTTTTAGCGGACCCACGAACAGCAATTCATTTTTATGTATATAGATGACTAGCAGTGCCCCGCGGTTTCACCCGCGTAGTTCCCGTTCCCGTTATTTTCCCAGGATAAAGTAGCCTATGTGTTCTTCCAGACCATAATCTAACTGTATTCCAAACTTCAGCCCGATCCCTTCATACGTTTCGGCGTGATTGAGCAACAAACATCCAAATTGGATATACTACTTAAATTGGAATACTACTTTTTGTAACTTAAATATAAAAGTTAGACATATGCTGTCGTTGACTTTCTTGTAGTCATTTTCAAGCTCCACATCTTTTCTCTAGACGTCAAAAATTTATCTTTCATAGTTAAGGCAGCGTTCGTAAGAAACGCTTTCATTCGATTGTTTTTTCTCCGATTCACTTTGCAAAACGTACTACCACGTAAAAGCCTTTTTATTTTTCGGTTTTTTATATAACCTATGACACTCAGCAATAATGTGGCTTTCTGTTGGTGAAAGAATTTTTTAAATCGGTTCAGTAGATTCCGAGATTACCCCTTACAATTTAACAAATACACAAACTTTACTTCTTTATAATATTACTAGCTGTGCCCCGCGGTTTCACCCGCGTCTATTTGAGGAAAATTCATACTAAAATATCCATTGCTTGCCACTTTATTACGTTTTACGGAACCCTAAAAATACGTAAATAAGCAACAATGCATTGTTGTACAACAAATTTGATTACTTCAAATGACACAAACTTCAAATGTAGACACGCGCCGTCACAGACTTCAACGACCAAAGAGAATTTAAATTCACGGAACTAAAGCTCTCGAAGAGAAATATTTTTCCCCGTTTTCTTTACACTCTTCACTTATACTCCGTATCTATTGATAGTAGCGTAATGTTATATACCCTATAGCCTTCCTCGATAAATGGAGTATCCAACAAAAAAAGAATCTTTCCTATCGGTCCAGTAGTTTCCGAGATCCTAGCGTTCAAACAAACAAACAAACTCTTCAGCTTTATAATATTAGTATAGATTAGTATATTAGTATTAGTATAGAGTACCTGGGTGACCGAGCATTGCTCGGTTTAAATACTAAATTTACTTAGATACCTACAGAAAAAAGACTCCAAGAAATAGATTTTCGTAAAAAAAAACGAATTGAAAAAAAAAGAGAACCCGTCTGGATTCGAACCCGGAGCTACTAATTCGTGACCGCTATGAGCGCCCGACTTCCCGTCTGAGCTAATTAAGGTGTCGCGTCACACGGCGAAATTTACCTTCACATTGTAATGTCTAATGTGACAGTTTTGCATTGTCTAGAAACGCGCATAATATGCGTTTTTTTTTAAATAAGACCTAGTTAGATCGATTTATCGTCCCCGAAATCCCCTGCATACATAATTTCATGAAAATCCGTCGAGCCGTTTCCGAGATTCAGATTCTATATATATATACATATATATATAGGTACAAGAATTGCTCATTTAAAGGTACAAGATAAAAGCTAAAATACTGTAGTTTAATACTGCATGTTAGTGGTTCATATTAAGATGCGTGTGTCATTCGTTTAGTGGACTATAGACAAATGCTTGTTATCGCTGTGCATTGAATATTTAAGAATTTTGGCCTTAAAACAATGCCTCTCATCGTTAGGTTTAAATTAATATTTTAATTAAATATTAAGAGATCACGTTTTTCAGTATTGCGAATGAAGTTTTTTTATGCCCCGGCATTTCAGTCACGTTACATACAATAGACCTTTATAAAGTTTAACTTTTTTGTTATTATTTATATGGCTGCCATTTCCAAGAAAATTTCGAGCGATGTTTACGTACTCGTTGGGTTAGAAATTGTTTTTTCTATTGTCAGTTTAAAAACACAGGAAAAAACTTTCGTCAAACAAATTACCTCGCTTGTTTTATAGAAGCCGGTCAACGTAGAGGGTTGTTTACCCGTTCCAAGTGATGAAATAGTAGATTTCACAAGGGAGCAAAATTATATGTTTACGTCAAGGGCCCTTTTTTTGAATCCAGGGCAAAGTAAGGTGTTCTTTAGTAGAGTCCTAGCGTAGCGAGGGAGTCAAAGTACGTCACCCGAGCCAAAAATATGTTTTGCGGCCAAGTGATACACTCTACTTTTCATCACCCAGTATGAGAAAATAAAAAGCGCCCCGTATTTGATTGTAATATTATTATTTAATAAAACGGAATAACAACTAAAATAAAATTAAATAGTATCTAATAATAAAATGAACTAAACACGCCTCTACATTTGAGATATTTTTACAAAACCTTATGAAAATTCTTAGCGCGTCTTGTATATTCAGTAAAATTACCATAGGCTGTCATATAATATTTTTCTCGGGGTTTTGCAGGTACTTAATAGATTTTAGTAATACTAATACTTTCAGGCGTTCATTTTATGCTTTCACTGTCACTAAAGGAAATAATTTTTCAAAACAAAACCGTGAAAATGTATGAAAACGGGGGCTGTAGTTCGCTCGTTTTTATTAATCTGGCGAAGCGACCATGACCATAGGCCGTCGTACCTGCCTGCTTTTATTCAATCAATATTTCCATTCGATTTCTTTGGCGCCGATCACTAAGATAAATACTGTTCCAAATTCAAATAAAGTGGCCAAGTGCGAGTTGGACTCGCCCATGAAGGGTTCCGTTGCAGCAAGTAACATAAATAAATAAATATCGGTGGACAATTCACACACTACACCATCTGACCCCAAACTAAGCAAAGCTTGTATGATGGCGGCCAGATAGCTGATATAATACTTATATAGTTTTTAAATACATACTTATTATACATAGAAACACCCAGACACAGTGCAAACATTTGAATTAATCACACAAATATTTACACTGGGTGGGAATCGAACCCACGACCCTCGGCTTCGCAGGCAGAGCTACTACCAACTAAGCCACGAGGCCAATCAATATACATAGTACACATAGTTCTTGTAGTTCCTTGTAACTTTGATCGAAGTTTCAATAATAGTGTATTTATGACGTACTAAAAAAAACTACTGATCAAATCGAGTTCAAACCAATTTTCGTTGATAGTTTACGTTTACATGTACATCATATATTTTTTTTAGATTTTTCATTCTCTTACTTTAGAAGTTAGAGGGGGGGGGAGGACACACATTTTACCACTTTGGAAGTGTCTCTCGCGCAAATTATTCAGTGTAGACGATAATGATTTTAGAAACCTCAACATCATTTTTAAATACCTATCGATAGACACCCCACAAGTGTAGGATTGATGAAAAATTTTTTTTTGAGTTTCAATTCTCAGTATGGGGGGCAACCCTAATTTTTTTTAATATTTTTTTGTAAAAATCTTAATGCGGTTTACAGAATACATCTACTTACCAAGTTTCAACAGTGTAGTTCTCATAGTTTCGGCAAAAAGTGGCTGTGACATACGGACGGACAGACAGACAGACATACATGACGAATCTATAAGGGTTCCGTTTTTACGTTTTACGGAACCCTAAAAATGCGCGAAAAAGATCTCTCCGGCTTGATTCGTTCAGAGAAGGTCCCGAGTCCCAGCAGTGGGAACATAAGTGGGCTGCTTTTGTTCAGAAATTTAGCTTTTATTTAGTAATGTTTTTGTTGGTCTTGATCTAAAACATTGTATGAAAATAATGTATAGCTGGCAACACTTATCTGCGAAAATTATGATTTGTATTTGTTTATCTATGTACATACAGGGTTACTGGTAATCAGCCTGCATCCGTTTAAGGGCATGTTCTGTATATTTAAACAAACAACTTTTGTTCTACAACTTTCGTTAAAACTTAATAGATAACCCAAAAAAAAATTGTATGTGTTGTCCTTTTTTGTACTGTTTAGCGACTTTTTAGTGTTTATTCACTTCGGTACATCATTTTTTGCGCGTTAAAGAGCGTACGCGCTCTCGTTACGAAGAGTTCGATACTTTTAGACCGTGCAAATGCATTTTTTATTTATTTTGTAAAAGAAAAACTGTAGAACAAAAGTTGACGTATTGAATGTACCTAACATCCCCTTAAAAGGATGCAAGCTGATTACCAATAACCCTGTATATAAAAACAAAAGGTTACCACTCATCACAAAATCTCTGAAACAACCCCGATATCCGTGGAAACCACAAATGCTAGAGGAGTCTGAAATTTTGCTTGGACCTCCAAGCAATTTTGCATAGATTTGCCTTTTGGGGTCAGATGATGTTGTGTGTGAATTGTCCACCAATATTTATTTATTTGTTTATTAATACAACTATCCATCCCTTGTGGGTGAACAAGGGATTAGGGGTCGATATTCGCAAAACCCCAACTTAGCGAGCGCCTACGTGCTAAAAGGCAAATCTATGCAAAATTTTGGACACATAGCATTTGTAGTTTCTAAGATTCGGTGATGAGTGACCTTCCGCTTTTATAAATATATATTATTGTTACTGCTTGGTGGTATATTCACTGAAAAAGGTGTGGTTAGTACTAACTCTGTAGCAGTTACTGAAAATTTCAACTGTCTATCTGTCACCGTTCTTGAGATTCAAATTTCTTTCAAATTCTGCAAGATTCTAGGTTTATATGTACCTACCTAAGCGTAAAGTGGAAAAATATCTTAAATCCCTGGGATACAATCGAACTGAGACTCTTATGAATCCCTTACTATAACGAAGTGACCTTTATAGGAAGTAGAAGTGCATTAACCATAACACATACAAGTCCAACCAATATGTACATTTTCGTCGAACCGGAATAGGTATAGATAATCGTGCACACCATACACACAAGTTAAAACACCCTCTCACACACATACGCATGTACACACAAACACACACGCACTACACAAGTACGTGTTGTTGATTTTGTATGATTAGAATACTTATCAATGTAAGAAAAGATTCTGCAACAGACACACATACGCCCGCACAGAGACGAGAGACATATTCTTTTACATTCATTCACGCACCATCACCCTCACACACGCACACACACATATACACCCTCAGCCTAACACACTCATATTATTACATAAGCTGCATGTTTTTGTAATCTTAATATAGGATAAAATGGAAGAGACTAGACTCTGCAACACAGGCAGTGCCTAGTGCAGGGTCTAGGGTACGCCACAAAAATATTTTTCATTTTTTTTGTCATTATGTATTTAAAAGAAAATTTATGTGCACTATGTACTCGTAACCAAATAAAAAAAATATATAGCCTGGTTATAGACGAACGGACAGCCAAGTCTCAGTAATAGAGTTCCGTTTTTACCCTTTGGGTACGGAAGCCTAAAAAGTGCAGAAGCCAGAAGTCTAGCTCAAGGGAGGTCCTGAGTGGAGCGAGCCATGCGAGGTCGAGCGTAGGTACTGTAGCGCAGCCCGACTATGGAGAAGCGATACGCAGGCCTGACAGCTGAGCTTCTAGTGAAAGACCCTAATCGGACCGTTTGTCAAAAATCAGTGACAGAGCGTAATCAGATTGGTTGTTAGGTGACTTTTAGGTGACATACTAGTAGACAATTTGTTGGGTGTTTTAAAAAAACAAATGTAGCAGAGTTGGTTTTAATTTCCAGGGGAAATTTCCTCCTAGTTTTTTTAAAAACTGTCGTTTGGTCGTCAAAGAACAAACCCCAGTGATATAAAGCACGATTCTTATTACCTAACATTAGCGAAAATGGTAACTTAAACTAGTATTTTTTTAGTTATCTAAAAATACATATATGTTATGTCTTAAAACATTTTAAAATTTGGAAAGGAGTACCTATGCTGTAACTATCGCAGGAATTAAAATGTAGGTACATTAATTGTAGTTGAATTACCATAACGGTTAAGAGTGCTCGTTGTAGCACTTGCAAGTCATCCCCTTTTGTCCCGCCCTCGTCTCTCGGCGTCCTGAGGCAGTATATAACGTCGCGTGGTCGGTCCGGTGAGCCACTCGTCCGAGAGCACTCGCGCCACGCGCCACGCGCCGCCGCCGCGCCCGCACGCTCGCGCGCTCGCACGCTCCGACGGTCGCACGCTCGGCGAGTGCCGACACAACTCGGACAATCTACTCGCGTTTTTGGATACATTAAAATTTTGTTGAAATATACTCAATAAAAAAACCTACAAAAATCTGCTCTCGTCTCTCAAGTAACGT
This sequence comes from Ectropis crepuscularia, assembly GCA_963693475.1. NCBI lineage: Eukaryota > Metazoa > Arthropoda > Insecta > Lepidoptera > Geometridae > Ectropis > Ectropis crepuscularia. Next base: position 42,826,127 of record OY856338.1, read on the forward strand.
CGTAGCGTTCGACATCGCTCAGTTTTTCGTATTTTCGAATTTTGGTCGATTAACCGACTTCTAAAAAATAAGAAGAAGGTTCCTCAATTCGACTGTATACATTTTTTAAATTTCAAGTGAATTAATTCCTGTACATTTTTTTGAATTTTTTATCTAGTCCTTTAAATATTAAATTCCTTGCAACATGGCTATTTCAAGAGGTTCACCGATCATCGCAATTTTGGGCGCCTTGGTGACTCTGTCTTTGAAGGTAAGTGGTTAATTGCTTGCGTTTTTCCCACCAAATAAATTGCAGTAAATAACTACTTGAGATTTTTTGGTTGTGCGAATTTTCCTTTGATTTATGTGATTGATTTTAACGCAGAAACTAAGCGAGATATGTGCACAATCGTAAGCGAACCTGTTTGTTCCAAACATTTGACTCTCAATCTCAAAAGATTTTTTTTTATAGCATAGAGTGACGAGACGAGCAGGTCATGTGCCTGATGGTAAGCAACATGCCTGCCACATAACAGCACAGTAACACGCAGCTATTGGAACATGATAGTCCAAATCATTACCTAGCACTGCACTGCGCTCGTCACCCAGAGATCTAAGATATTATGTCTCTAAGCCCTGTAATTTCTCTGGAGTCATTGCCATTCAAACCGGAACACAGTAATGTTTGCACATTGCTGCTTGGCGGTAGAATAACTGACAAAGGTGTGGTACTTCCCCAGGCGGACTCTGCTAAGAGTCCTACCACTACTAAAAAAGATTCCCTTAATCAGAGTTTTAGATTTGATTTAAAGATTTCGTACATACATTTAATTTGGAACATGACAGACATATAAACGGGAATTGCTTGGCAGTAAATTAAAATAAATAGGATACTATTTAATCTACCGCCAAGCAATTTCAAAGGGCAATGCTTCGAGAGAAATTACAGGGCATAGGTAAATAATCTTCTTTGTGTGCGACGAGTATAGTGCAGTACCTACTAGGTAATAATTTGAACTCTTCAATGTTTGTTCCAATAGCTGCGTGTCCCTGTCTCGTTACAGGCAGGCGTGTCGCTTACCATCAGGCACGAGTCCTGCTCGCGCCACCACTCTACACCATGTAAACAAACGTCGGTGTCCGTGAACAGAAATGGTACTCGTATTTGACTCGTACAAGTACTAAGAAATAAACCGTCAAGTGCGTAACTAGGACGCGGGTGGGTTCCGCAGGGACTCTGATAAGTAATTTTAAAGATTTCTAAAGCGATCTCATAAATAAACACAAATTTTGCGCTAAATTGCAAACGCTGGCTGAACCCTACAAGACAGATCAAAATAATGTACTGCAGTATTGTACACCTTAAATAAGATCTACAAAAAAGCTCATTGTGGTATATGTCTATCTCTTAAGGCCGGGTCACACAGAGGCGATCCGGTAGCGATAGCGATCCGATAGCGAGACGATATTTTTTGTAATGTTCGAATTTGTATGCAACCTGACACACAGCAAGCGGGCGCGATCCCATACTCGGTATCGGATCGTTATCGCTATCGGATCGCTATCGCTACCGGATCGCCTCTGTGTGACCCGGCTTTTAGGGATACCCCACAATAACCATATTTATTAGTATATTTAGTATCAACATTGCACCCGTGCGAAGCTGGGGCGGGTCGCTAGTTCGAATATATTTGTATGAAATGAAATTCAAAAAATAATCTTAGTAATTTAATTTCTGTTCTGTTTGACACGCCATCAAAAGTACTTACCGATCAGTTTTTGCTATACATTTACCCAGGTAATAAAACTACACGCTTTCGCTCATAGGAGACTGCCGAAAGGAACACTAAAACGGACAAAATAAAATAAATAATTTAAAAAACCTGACTAAAAACCAACAGATAAGAAAAACACTACAGAGACCGAAACAAGATTGACGAAATAAAGTATGTACTAAAACATCACTACATTATAAGCTGAAAGTTTAAATTACATTATGTTTGGTGGCAAGCGGGACGCATATATGTTTTAACTGTTAACGATTAAAAATAATTTACAAATGGGTGCCGCCTGCCGCCCAACATAATGTAATTTAAATAACTTAAACTTTCAGCTTATAATGTAGTAATGTTTTAGTACATACTTTATTTGGTCAATCTTGTTTCGGTCTCTGTAGTGTTTTTCTTATCTGTTGCTTTCTGGTCGGGTTTTATTATTTTTTAATTATTTATTTTATTTATTATATTTGAAAGCTAGTTTGATCTCAATATTTCTTATTGTGAGATATGACATGTGCTGGGAATAAATAATTCTTATTTTAAGCTACGTAGCTAACTACGTTTTAAGATGCTAAATTAAAGATTTTTTTGTGACACATATTTCTTTTTTTTAATTTCCGTCACTTACTCACCCCATACCACGAATGCTAGTACGTTGGCATTGGCCAGCAAGTTTATTGAACAGTGTTACCAACGATAAGTCCGAACATCATTCAGGCCGCTAGTTAAACAGCGCTTTTTAGGAAACAGGCTAGACTGTTATTTGAAGGCTGATTAAGCTAGTTGGCTGCGACAAATACATAAAAAAAGACACTCGTAGATTTATGATGTAGAACGTGACTCTTACGAGCATGAGCGCAATATCTCGGAGATGGTGGGTCTTAGGAAAAAATATGTGGAACGTTTTTATAGAAAATTTAGAGCTCTACAACTTTATCAAAGCTACTTTTTCGATGAGTCTTAACGTTTTCCAGAAAAAGCCATAATTAATAAAAAAAATACTTATGACCCTGAATAAGTCAAGAAGCACACATCCGATCGAAGGGGACTTTTGTGCTTTTGGTTCGATTTGGTTCTATTCTCTGTGAAAATTTGGCTCTGTCGGAAATTTTGTTATTTCAATTGTTTAAATAGACCGGACTTTGAGACTGCTTTGGATAAATACAGTTCGAATAATCCAAACGTGGATATTTTGAAACGAAATCATAAACTACATTTTCTTTACATAAAAACAGTAAATAGCTCCCCGCGGTATACCCGCGGTGTTACCCGCGTTGTTACCCGCGGTGTTACCCGCGGTATTACCCGCGGTGTTACATGCGTTGTTACCCGCGGTATTACCCGCGGTGTTACATGCGTTGTTACCCGCGGTATTACCCGCGGTGTTACCCGCGGTATTACCCGCGGTATTACCCGCGGTATTACCCGCGGTATTACCCGCGGTGTTACCCGCGGTATTACCCGCGGTATTACCCGCGGTGTTACCCGCGGTGTTACCCGCGGTATTACCCGCGGTGTTACCCGCGGTATTACCCACGGTGTTACCCGCGGTGTTACCCGCGTTGTTACCCGCGGTGTTACCCGCGTTGTTACCCGCGGTATTGACCGCGGTGTTACCCGCGTTGTTACCCGCGGTATTACCCGCGGTGTTACCCGCGTTGTTACCCGCGGTGTTACCCGCGTTGTTACATGCGGTATTACCCGCGGTGTTACCCGCGGTGTTACCCGCGGTGTTATCCGCGGTGTTACCCGCGTTGTTACCCGCGGTATTACCCGCGGTGTTACCCGCGTTGTTACCCGCGGTATTACCCGCGGTGTTACCCGCGTTCCCGTTTCCCTTGTTCCCGTTATTTTTTCTAAATAAAAAGTAGTCTGTGTTAATCCAGAGTGTCAGCTAACTATGTACCAAATTTTATTAAAATCGGGAAGAAGTAATAAACCTACACACTCACAAAGTTTCGCCATTATAATATTAGTAGGGCAATATGCGACTTTCAACACCTGAAAAAAGTCACAATCTCTTTATGTCTTAAATATCTTTCCTTTTTGACATATTTTAAATGTTTTTTTTTGTACCAATCGTCGGTTTAACTAAGTCATCGTTCGGGTAATTGAGAGTTCGGCTGTATTCTATCTATATACAACGTGTTGGATTTACCCTCAACAATATTTTAACAGTCCATTCTAACACTGATGTAGACTTCATCACCCAAGGTCTCTTTCCCCTCAGCACGGTAGATCACGAGATAATTGGAGTCAAAGTTTGACGCAAAATACCCACCAAATCACCAGCTTCAACCCTAAAGCTTGTACAGCAGACAAACGACCTTGCCACCGACGCCGCGACGTCGTACAAAAATCCGTGCGGAGATCTGGCCATGGGTATGTCAAATGAAATAACAACCAAAAAAAATTTTTTTTTTTTTGGAATTTTTTTTTGAGCTTAATGTAGATGAACTACCTTAAATATTGTTGCACCTTTATGCAACACCTTGTATATAAAAACGAAAGGTCACTTCATCAAGGAATCTCAGAAACTACAAATGCTAGGAATATGAAATTTTGCATGGAGGTGCCTTTTAGCACGTAGGCGCTCGCCAAGATGGGGTTTTGCGAAATTCAACCCCTAAGAGGGTGAAACAAGGGATGAAAATCATCATCGTCATCATCATAATCAGCCAACATTCGTCCACTGCTAGACATAGGCCTCTCCAATGATTCGCCACTCAGCCCGATCCTCGGCTTTACGTTTCCAACTGCCACCAGCTGCCTTCCGTAAATCGTCACTCCACCTAGTTTCAGGGCGTCCTACACTACGTTTGCCGATTCGCGGTCTCCACTCATGAGTCGCGCTCCTGATTGAAAAATCAATCGAGCAAAATCGGGGGTCAAAAACTTTCGTCAAGCCATTGGGTAGAAGCCACCTAACAAAGTTAACCTCCACCACGGGTAGAGTTGTTGTATCTAAAGCAGAGATTCTTTCGGAAGTGGAAAACTTTTATGGCCAGCTGTACGCTTCACATGCTCCTCATCTCACGCAGGAGGAAGACAGAAGAGCCACTCTGACTCGCCACTATACAGAAGACCTGCCTGAGATAAGTCTCGACGAAATCGTGATGGCTCTTGGGCAACTTAAAAATGGAAAAGCCGCGGGTGAGGACGGAATTACTACAGAACTCTTAAAGGCTGGTAGCTGGTAGTATAAAAGAGCTCCAAGTGCTGTTTAATGACGTCCTCTTCACCGGGAGAACTCCAGAGGCATGGCACAGAAGCGTGGTCGTCCTCTTCTTTAAAAAGGGTGACAAAACCCTTTTGAAAAATTATCGCCCCATTTCTCTTCTGAGCCATGTCTATAAGTTGTTTTCGAGAGTTATCACGAACCGTCACGTCCGAAGACTCGACGAGTTTCAGCCCCCGGAACAGGCCGGGTTTCGAAGTGGTTATAGCACCATAGACCACATCCACACGGTGCGGCAGATTGTACAGAAGACAAAGGAGGACAATCGGCCCCTTTGTTTAGCGTTTGTGGACTATGAAAAGGCATTTGACTCCGTCGAGACCTGGGCTGTTCTGGAGTCTTTGCAGCGATGCCAAGTTGACTGGCGATACATCGAGGTGATGAGGTGTATATATGACGCCGCTACGATGACAGTCCAAGTTCAAAACCAGCAGACGAAACATATCCCTCTCCATCGAGGCGTGAGACAAGGGGATGTAATTTTCCCGAAATTGTTCTCCAATGCACTAGAGGATATGTTTAAGACGTTGGATTGGGCTGGACGTGGTATCAACATTAATGGCAAATGCATCTCTCACCTAAGATTTGCAGACGATATCGTCATGATGGCTGAATCGCTGGAAGACTTGCAACGGATGCTGGACAGCTTGGCCAACTCTTCTCAACGCATCGGTCTCCGGATGAACTTGGACAAAACCAAAGTCATGTGCAACGAGTTCGTTGCTCCGGGACCGATTGCCGTAAATGGAACCACTCTAGAGATTGTTCGAAGATATGTTTACCTAGGGCAGACGCTCAAACTGGGTAAAAATAGCTTTGAGAGTGAAGGCATGAGGAGAATTCAGCTAGGTTGGGCAGCGTTCGGAAAACTTCGTCGAGTCTTCTCGTCACCCATCCCACAATGTCTGAAGACAAAAGTGTATAATCAGTGCGTCCTACCTGTTATGACCTACGGTGCTGAAACGTGGACACTAACAGTAAAAGCAGTCCGAAAATTCAAAGTCGCTCAGCGAGCTATGGAAAGAGCTATGCTTGGAGTTTCTCTGAGGGATTGTATTCGTAATGAAGTCATCCGTCAGAGAACCAAAGTCACCGACATAGCTCAGCGCATCAGCAAGCTGAAGTGGCAGTGGGCTGGTCAGATCTGTCGCAGAGCCGATAACCGTTGGGGTAGACGAGTTCTGGAAGGGATGAACGGTTGTATGAAAATTCGTCATTTTCAAAGTTATCAAATTTTGTATCTAGACACTTGATACGAGGCAATTAAATGTTTGTTCTATCAATTTTGTAATTCCGAACTGTACGGGGGTGAAATTGGGGATGAATGTCAATATGGAAGTTCCCAACCGTTGGAGATAAAACCATGAAACTCTGTATATAGATACTTGACACGAAGCAAACCAATGTTTGTTATGGCAATTTTGTAATTTCGAACTGTACGGGGATGAAATTGGGGTTGAAATGGGGGATGAATGTCAATATGGAAGTTCCCAACCGTTGAAGATAAAACCATGAAACTCTGTATATAGACACATGACACGAAGCAAACGAATGTTTGTTATGGCAATTTTGTAATTTTGAACTGTACGGGGATAAAATGGGGGATGAAAGTATATATGCAGCTCCCAATAGTTTAAGATAAAACCATGAAACTCTGTATATAGACACTTGACACGAAGCAAATAAATGTTTGTTCTAGCAATTTTGTAATTTCGAACTGTACGGGGATGAAATTGGGGTTGAAATGGGGGAGGAATGTCAATATGGAAGTTCCCAACCTTTGAAGATAAAACCATGAAACTCTGGAAATAGACACACTAGCTGCGCCCCGCGGTGTTACCCGCAAAGTTCCCGTTCCCGTTGTTTCCGTTGTTTTTCCAGGATAAAAAAAACCTATGTGTTCTTCCAGACTATAATCTATCTGTATTCCAAATTTCAGCCCGATCCGTGCATACCTTAGGACGTGATTGAGCAACAAACATCCAAATATCCAAACATCCAAAAATCCATACATTGACATTTATAATATTAGTAGGATGACACGAAGCAAACGAATGTTTGTTATGGCAATTTTTGTAATTTCGAATCGTATAGGGATGAAATTGGGATTGAAATGGGGGATGAAAGTATACATAGAAGCCCCCAATAGTTGAAGATAAAACCATGAAACTCTGTATATATGTATAGGCACTTGACACGAAGAAAATAAATGTTTGTTCTAGCAATTTTTTGAAACTCTACGGGGATGAAATATAAGGGTTGACATCTTGACATGGGAGATGAAAATATGTATGGAAGTTCGTAGGTAATTGTTGAATAGAAAATATAAAACCATGAAACTTCGTATCTAGACAATTGACGCGAAGCAAATAAATGTTTGTTCTAGCAATTTTGTAATTCGAACTGTACGGGGATGAAATTGGGGCTTAAAGGGGGGATGGAAGTTTATATCGGGGATGGAATTTCGTCTTTGTTGAATATAAAATCATGAAATTTGCAACTAGATACTTGAAATCTATATTATAATAAATATGCAAATACTGTTACGTTTTAAAACCTAAACCACTGAACCGATTTTTATGAAATCGTATAAAATGTTTTCACATTTTAATTGGATTAAGAGTAAATTTGTATGGATGTACAAATACTACCTCAGTTACCTTAATATTTATTTGGCGCGGACGAAGTCGCGGGTAAAAGCTAGTACTATAATATGATGTATATTATACTACCAACACCCCGCGGATTTACCTGCGCAGTTCCCGTTTCCTTTATTTTCTCGTGATAAAAAGCAGCCTACGTGTTATACCCGACTACAGTCGAACGGTATTCCGAATTTAAAACGTTCCCATCCGTTTACACATTTCGACGCGACTGAGCTATTAGCATTAAAACTTTCGCAATCTTAGATAAAGAATACCCAAGTAAATTGATCAGGGGATAGTTTCCGCACGGTTCCTTTGTATCGTAAGCAGTGAGGTGGATGTTAGCTCTGACAACGTAGTGATGAGCTGCGACAAAAGATTGACACTTCCACATGAGCGACAAGACAAGAGCGATCAGACCCGTGCGCCCGGTGTAAAGCGTTTGTTCTATCTCTATACGAAATATATGTAAACTCTTTGTTAATATATTAAATAAATGTATTAAATTTGAATGTTAGGATGTTCGGACGTTTAAATGTTGAAATGTTTGTTGCCAATCACGTTGGGACCTCTGAATGGGTCAGGCTGACATTTGGAACTATTTTAGATTCTAGTCTATAATAGAATAACACATAAGCGGTACGAGAACAGGAACTAGGCGGGCAAAACCGCGGGCTCTGCTACTAATACATATTAGTACCTAGGATGTCATGCGCTGACTTGATTTTCCAACTTCATTCACTTTTTACGTTTAGAAGAATCTAACGAAATAATAATTGAAATAAATTGTTTTGTCAGGTCGTCTGTCGGGTCACCTCGTCGTAATATATTTATATTTTTTAAAGAACGGCCACCTCGTGTTTTTTCTTCAACATAATTATTTGACCAAGAAGAGTTCTAATTATTGCCTAGTAATGAACTGTGCTCGTTGTCCAGATTTATTACATGGATTAATTAATTTATCTCCTTACCCTGTGCCTGGGTATTTTCTTTATATAATAAGTTTGTATTTGAAAATAAATATATTCTGAAGTATTAGCTGAATCGTGCGCGCGTTGCTACGCTATCTATCGAAAATTGGTCGTACCAATTTAAATCTACAACAAATTTGGTTACCTTAGATTCTAATGACGCTAATTTTTAGAAGATAGACACGTGCTGTCACGGAACGAAAGCTCTCGAAAAGCAATATTATTTCCCGTTTTTGTTACATTTTTCATTCATACTCCGCTCCTGTTGATAGTAGCATAATGTTAAATAACCTTTTTCGATAAATGGATTATCCAACACAAAAAAAAGCTTTCAATTCGTACCCGTAGTCCCCGAGATCCTTGCGTTCAAACAAACAAACTCTTCAGCTTTATAATATTAGTATAGAGCACCTATCTAGCTACCACAGTACAAGCTTTGCTTAGTTTGGTGCTAGATGGTGTTGTGAGTGAAATGTCCACCGATAGTTATTTTTTTTGTAATATCTTAAGAAAAAATATTTTTAAATGGGAACTGTACCGCATCTACATTACTGCACGGCGGTGGAAAAACTGGCAACTTTGACTTTAACGGATTCCCCAATTTTATTGATGTACGTACACAGTATGGGTTGAAGGATTTACGAGTAGATCGTTTCCACGTGAATACTTGTATCTCAACAAACTAGCCGTCGCATCGCGTCGCGTCGCGTCGCGTCGCGTCGCCAAGTGGTCGACATTCTCGCAAAGATGTTTCAACATTACTGCTTCACGGCATCATAATATAGTTTTAGTAGTGGTAGGACTCTTAGCAGAGTCCGCCTGGGGAACTACCACACCTTTGCCAGTTATTCTGCCGCCAAGCAGTAATGTGCAAACATTACTGTGTTCTGGTTTGAAGGGCAATGTTTCCAGAGAAATTACAGGGCTTAGAGATTTAACAACTTAGATATCTGGGTGACGAGCGCAGTGCAGTACTAAGTAAAGATTTGGACTCTTCACGTTCCAATAGCTGCGTGTCACTGTGCTGTTATGTGGCAGGCATGTTACTTACCATCAGGCACATGTCCTGCTCGTCTTGTCACTCGTTATTTAAAAAAAGAAATAAAGGTTTATATTTTTAGGAATTAAAAGACAAGGCCGTGTTCGCAACACCATACTGCGTTCCATTACAGGTGTAACAGATGTAGGATTTAGGTCTGCCAAGCTTAAATCGGAGTGGGCGGGTCATGTGACCAGAATGCAGCCCGATCGGTGGGTCCAGGGTTTCTACAGAGTGGACACCATCGGCCAGTCGACCCCAGGGCCGTCCTCCAACGCGATGGAAGGACGAGCTCGGAGCGTTTAAAAATGATCGGACGATGGTAGCTCAGGACCGGATAAAGTGGAGGGAATTGGGGGAGATCTTTGCCCAGCAGTGGGACAACTCAGGTTAAACTAAAAATAAAATAAAATTGGTATATAGACAAAAGTGTGCAACTTCACCAGGCGGAGTCAGCAAGGAGTCCTACCACTACTAAAGTCACTAAAGCTTTCTGTCACTACGATAAAGACAAAGCCATAGTCCACCACGACTCCGCAGGCCAAGTGCGAGTTAGCGGGAAATATGCCAGTTTCCTCGCGATGTTTTCTGTTACCGTTAGGGCTCCCACACAAAACCATGATGCGATGCGACACGATGTCGTATCCCAGGAACTTGCGATTTCGTCGTTTTGTGTGGGAGCCCTTAAAGCTAGTAGTGGTGAGACACTTGTATAACCGCACGTGGAAGAATACTCGGAGGAGCAGGTGGGATTCGAACCGACGACCTCTTGTCTTCATTACACAATACAAGACAGACTTAATGCGCTGAAGCTCGAAGAACCGTTGGAAAAATACTGTTATACATTATTCTGTTGTTATAGACGAACCCGGGCCCCCAAAATCGTATACGTTAAATAAAAAAAATGGCAGTCATAGGAACTGCCGATAGAAGTGAAAACGTATAACTTAGAATTTGATAGATTACCTACCTTGGAAACTACACGGGTGTAACCGGAGGGCGTGGCCTGGTCATCATAGCATGGCCATTTAGAAATGTGTAAGCATTTCCCATTGGCTCACGCATTTCTAGATGGCCATGTCATGATGGCCGGACCACGCCCTTTCAACATTTTCCATTTGCTGACATATTTTTAGATGGCCAATGGCCCTGATCCCGAGTTAACCCGAAGATTTATTATCATACCCGAGCGTGACGCTAGAATTCAATTCACACCACACGAAAAATCTGTCTAGGCGCGCCAAAAGAAGTTTTCACTTCAATATTTTTTTTTCAAAATAACAAAATATCGAATGTTAGATAGGGTTATTTTTACCGCGGGAAACAACTGGAAAGGCTACGCGGGTAAACTCGCGGAGCTATACAAGTAACGTATTTACAACTCCACAAATTGTGTTATTATTGGTGACCTCTCCAAAACTTGTGACTGCGACCTGCGACCGCTCCTTGACCTGCGACCCGTGCGGTAGAGAGCGCGGTCGCGCATGAGGGAGACCACGTTCATGAGGGAGTGATCATGAAGCATGAAACTGCATCGAAGTAACGGGAACTCACTCCACCGTTAAGCAACGGTAAATATCTCGTAACTGAAAATAGTAGTGCCGTTATAATTTGTATTCCTTTTCTGCTTCTTTCGTCAAAAACGCAATTTATAATCATTTCCCAGTGTACCATCGCTGACGAACTTTCGCGACAAACACGAGGAATACTCCTGTCTGCGCTGACCCTAAGGCCGCCATAATTACTGCTAAAACCAATAATATTTTGAGTATGACTACGAACAATTATAGCCATTATATAATTATCGCAGTGTTTTTGCGCAGAGTTTTTGCAAAAACTCGGTCCATCAAATCTGTCTAAGACATATTTATAACAAACATTGGAGTTTTATAACTGTAGGGAGTTTTATAACTGTAGGGAGTTTTATAACTGTAGGGAGTTTTATAACTGTAGGGAGTTTTATAACTGTAGGGAGTTTTATAACTGTAGGGAGTTTTATAACTGTAGGTAGTTTTATAACTGTAGGTAGTTTTATAACTGTAGGTAGTTTTATAACTGTAGGTAGTTTTATAACTGTAGGTAGTTTTATAACTGTAGGTAGTTTTTCTATTTACGGCTCCAAAGATACATAATCAAACATTAGTTCCCGTGAACTGATTTATCAGATTCATAAAAAAACGAACTAATAAGTATATTTATAGATAGAACTCGTAGTTTCTGAGACGACTTCGTTCAAATCAGAAAAGCCTATAAATTGAGTTGATTTACAGAGAGTGGACCAGCGTCATCCAGCGTGCCACTATATGATTGATCTATAAATACAAATCTATAAGTACATTTATGGATACAATTGAAGTGTTTGTTTGTAGTTCAGTTCGTCTTCCGTAAACGTTGTGAAATCTCTACCGTTTTTTTTTAATCCCATCAATAACATGAAATATGTGAAATGAGAGCCAAGTGCAATACTATGATAGATAGCTTGATTGTTGACAATTTCAACAACAAAAGAAGTGAGATACGAGTATAAATGGGTGACAAGTTTAATGGTCAGTCCTGCAATTGATTTATACCACAATAAAGAGTTTTATATTTATCTATATAAATAGATATTTACACGAGTACATATTTTAAAATTTATTTATAGTACATTTTAACCGTCAGCCATCAATTATGATTGTTATTTTCTTTTTAAAGGCACTTACAGGATAAGTCCACATCCAAATGGAAAAACTAATTTGTTATAAATTACTAGCTGACCCCGCAAACGTTGTTTTGCCTTAGTGAACAACCCTTGTCACTTAGGGGTATGAAAAATAGCTTGTAGCCGATTCTCATACCTACAGAATATGCATATAAAATTTGGTTAAAATCAGTAAAGCCGTTTCGGAGGAGTACGGAAACAAACACTGTGACACGAGAATTTTATATATAAGACGAGAATTTTATATATAAGATTAAACATTACTAGTTTATGATTTATTTCTTTGTTTACCCAATTACCTATCTGAATGCCAAATTTGAACTTTCTATATCATCTGGAACTGGATATTTTTATGTCTATATCTTAATCAGTGATTATAATGACGAGTTTAGGACGTTAATATCTAAATAACCGGTTGAGGTATGTTGATGAAATTTGGAGCACATTTTGATATCCTGCAAATATCCATGTGTGAGCAATTTCACAAGTTAATGTGCAATAGTTTTCACGTTATGAGATAGTTAAACGCTTAGATTTTTAAAACTACGTAACGGATTTTATTGCATTTTTTTAATTGTATCTATATAAAATAAATAAATATAATAAATCTATACTAATATTATAAAGAGGAAAGATTTGTATTTTTGTATGTTACCAATAAACTCAAAAAATACTGAACCGATTTCAAAAATTCTTTTACCAAAAGAGAGCTACATTATCACTGAGTAACATAGGCTACTTTTATTACGAGAAAAAATTAGAATTACTTTGATTTCTTTACTAAAACCAACGCAAGGTATAAAAAAAACAGCCATAAAATGGCTTTCATCGCATACGCTGCGGAAAGTACCAATGATAGAACAAAACAATGTTCTACAATATTATAAAACGTATTAAAATCTACAAAAAACCTTGCAAGGCCATATCTCTAACTACTGTAATTACGTCGCTACAACTGCTTTTTTACATTTTAAAAGAAGATAAAAATGCTGATCAAATTCAGACCATGTTATCCATACATTTGTATTAATTCTTATCCAAATAAACTATTTCGTATTCAAGATTGCTTTAATACCTACTGATTCCTTTTTGAATTATTAAAATCGGAGATTGCATTCAAAAGATATTACGAAGTTAAAAAATTCCATCCTGTCGAAATAATAATAAACGACGCGACGGGCCGGCGCGGCGCGCCGACGTAGCGCGGCGCGGCGCAACGTGGCGGTACATACCATCGATACAAATCAATGGATGTGCCCTGAGAACCATGAAATTGGTAATAAATTGCGTCTCTGTGTGTATCGTAAGTGGTTTACAAACAACCAATCTACTTGACCCCTATAATCGCTAGCGGCGAGGTTTGCTGTGGTTCTACTTATTTTGGTTGTTGACAACTGACAACGAATAATGATAGGTAAAAACGTCCGGCGTCCACCGCGTCCTGCAACCGACTAGAACGGAAAGAGTGAGCTCACTCTTCCCAACTTTGACATGATTACGTGCGCTCTGAAGTTTGGGAAGGCCAATCTTGGGTTCTACGATTTATGGTAATATTATTATTTTGTTTCCGCCGTATTACATTACAGCTAGCCGTTTTGAAAAACAGTGCCTTTTTGTAATGCGGCGGTTCAACGATTAGCCGCATTGTCATTGCGATACGTTCTTCAATAAGGCGGCCCACGTTCAGCCGTATTGTATTACTGCTTATATTATAGGGTGACCAAATTTAAAAAAAACATAATTTAAATTAACAAAATCAAAATTAATTTCATTCATCCGAAAAAACTGACCGATTACTTACGGTATTCCTCAATATTTTTTTACATTTTACCTCTCACATAAAGTTTGAAAGCCCATAAATTGATATCGGTGACGGTACACCTAAGAAACATGGTGCACTTCCATAGACAAGGGTCTATCATCGAGATTTGACTCCGGGTGGGCTCCCGCCAGAAGCTCTGCGGTCAGCCCTGAGTGTCGCTTCTCCATACTCGGCCTGCGATACACTACGGCTACTTGCATGGGTTGCTCCACTCAGGACCTCCCTTGAGCTTCTGGCTCCCGCATTTTTTTTAATACACTCCAGAGGTAGTAGCGCCAAGACTATATATGGGGTCGGTGTGCTCCGAGTCGGATCTGGGTCTCATGTAACAAACCCGGTCCGATTTAGTCTTAACAAGGTGGACGGTGGAAACGAAATAGTTTCCAAGTAACACCCAGGGTGACAAGTGACACTCCAATAATATTGTGTACAATCCCTCCGAATTCCAGAATCCACTGTCACTTTAGCAATTTAGCAACACACTTACAGTACCTATTCAATGCCATAGTTGTTGTTATGTCAGGCAGTGCCATGAGTGTTAAGAATCGGAACTAAAAATTGTGAAAGAGGCGGCTAATCTCTCGCTTTATTACTTAACGGCTAGCCGTGTTGAATGACGTATGGTGTCGAATACATTCCGGCGGTTTTTTAATCAGCCGTCTGATCCGGCTGATCGTTAAACCGCCGCTTTACAAAACGGCCCTCAACCAACTAAGCCACCAGGCCAGCCAGTTTAATGTTTTTACTCCTTAAAGTTTTGGTTTCTAATTTTGATCATTTGGAAAAATTTGGTCATGTACGTTTCATTTAGCATACCTACTTAACAAAAAATATTGACCTCGTGCGAAGCCGGGACGGGCCGCTAGTATCATATAAAAAAACCGAGCAAAGCTCGATCAACCAGGTACTTATATTAATGGAAATCAAAATTTGTTTCGATTTATACAAGTAAATTGAGCTACCTATTAAAGTAAAAGCAAGTACCTACACACCGTCAAGCTGATCGACTAAACCGCTCTTGGCTGTGCGCATGACGCTGGCGCCATTACTTGATATTTATAATTTTTTAAATTGAAGTTTAATTCGCTGTTTTAAATGTTTTATAATGAATTAACTTCATTCACACTGGTCCCGAATTGTTTCTGCAGTTGACGGCGTGTTTCACTTGCAGAAACAAACATTGCAACGAAGAGCTACATTACCAGGTGGTAGTTCCATAGACAGAACAACGATTCGATTTCGTACTCTATAGTTTCGGATATAAGGATTTATAATAGGTACGGAGCTAAGATACAGAATAAGTAAATAGATCAGGTTTTCCGCACGGTTCCTTTGTATTTGTACCAATCGTAAGCAGATGAGGTGTATGTTAGCTATGGCGACATAGTCATGCGCCGTGACAAAAGTATGACACTTCCACAAGAGCGATCAGACCCGTGCTTTCGGTGTAAAGCGTTTGTTCTAACTCTATACGTCATATAGTCGAAATCATTACCTAGCTACTGTATTGCGTATGCTACTGTATGTTATGTTTATGCCCATTAATTTCTCGTGAAACATTTCCCTTTAAACGGGAATACAATGACGTTTGCACATTACTGCTTGGTCGTAGAGTGACTCGCAACGGACTCTGCTAAGAGTGTTGTCAGTACAATCGGCGGTGACAGCGCCACAGTCCCCGCGTCCATGGACCAGGTTGTTCCATTCCGTGGCACGGAACCCTGCCCGCCCCACCCCGCACTAACCCGCACCCCCCTCCGCCGCACAGACAGACACTCGGGCACCACTTCACAGTTTATTTTCGACACCATTTAGCATTCCGTTCGAGTATATTTATTTTTAACATTTATTTATTTTATCTTTTGCATCATGTAGCGATGTTTGTTTGCGCCGGGATTAGACCCGGATTTCTAGTTGAAGTAGATTGAATGAATATTAGGCTGTTGATTACAAATCTGCTCTCCTCACTCTACGGCCTTCGGCAACTTGTACCGAGAGTCACGAGCAAACCCACTGTCTACTAATACCTACTAAGGATCGACATAAACGGACCTCTAACAGTCAAATAAATAATAATCTATATTAAAATCTCGTTGTATGTTTTCTTTTGAATATACAGTAAAAGCTCCTTATTGACGGAGCATGTGTTCCGTAAATATACCGCGAATACACGTGAATATCGGATGGTAGTTTATATGGGGTTATACGTTCATAGATGGAAAATAAACGACAAAAATATTTTTTTAAAAAGTTGGCTGTCATAGAAACTCCCGATGGAAGTGAAAACTTATAACTTAGAATTGGATAGCTCACTTTGGACACTACACGGGTGAAACCGGAGAGCGTGGCCATGAGCATGGCCATCTAGAAATTATGACGCGCATTTCTAGATGGCCAATGACCATAGTCCTGAATTGACCCGAAGATGTCTTATCATTCGTTCGTGACGTTAGAATTCAATTCACAGCCGCCCACGAAAAATTTGTCTGTAACGCGACAGAAGACAGAAAGTCGACTGAAGTGTTCACTTCAAAAAGATTTAATAGTGTCTTTTACCACGTTGATTAAACGAATTTACTAACGAATGCAAAGATGAAACAACAAAGCATGCACAGCGGCTTGACAGAACGTCTAACGTGTGGCAGCAGTTGAGTTAGCAATACACTTTATGCATCCAGTTATAAGGTTACTTTACTTACACATAACACGACGAGAGTGAATCGGTTTCTTCTGGGTAAGCACGTTCCATCGTGGACCGCATAGTCGCTTAACATCATAACATCAGGCGAGACGGTGGTCAAGTGTTAGCATACCTCTATAGTGGTTAAAAACATTATGTTTGTAAACAGTCTGAAAAACCAAAGCCGCCGCCTTTACGGCGGTAGGAGTACCGCGGCAAAGGCGGCTTAAGTGAAAGGAAAAGGTGAACCAATACAGTGACGATATCATTTAACAACATATTATTGACATTGTTGTTGTAATAAGGTGTATATTAGTTTTTTATTAGACAATTTGAAGACGATTTTACAAATGATACCGAATCTTTTTTACATAGGTGCATACGTGTCTATGAACCGATTAGATCCACGAATAAAGAAAACATGGCTCGCGAATGACAAAAACGCGAATAAAGAGCGTGTACTGCATGTTTTTTAGATATAAATAAAAAACTTAAATTTTACTTTCGTTTATCTGGATGACATGGTGATTGCCTACGACATTTGGTCGAGTGTCGAAATTTAATGATAAATTGAAGTCGGTATTTGTTTTTTTTTCGGAAAAAATATATTACGTTATTTCTATTTGTGATAACAAGGAAACAAATTTAAAACTTTTTAAACTACTGTCAAAAATGTACATGTTTCGGATAAACGTAGAATAATAATATATAATTCCAACAATTTTTGAAAATTAAGGTCATAACAAATTTAACTATAATGGTATTAATTTTAAATCGTTCACTGTTAAATCGTGTTTGAAGCTTAATTATTCACGTTTTATTTTGTTAGTGACTTTGTTTTGTCTTTTGTATTTCATTGAATGTTCCGTTTTGAGGAACCATCGCAGCTAAACTCTGGCATCACAGCACAGCTGGAAAAAATAAAAATACAATTTTGAGAGCCATTCTGAATCGAAAGTTTACGATTCAAGATACGACTAAAGCAGTTTATGTACTACGAGTTGATAGTTTCATGATTTTTGTTACATAAAAGCCTTTCATGACTGCAACACAATATTTTCATGCTTGTAGTTCTTTTTGATTTCATTTTTGGGAGAACAATATCTCCTAAACTAATTATTATTATTGATCCTATTACAACTCCTTCCTTTAGCTTAGAATCATTAAAATGTTTAATCCTTCGCTTAATTTGCTTTTTTCGCCCGCTTTAACAAATTATTTTATTAATCCGCATTTAAGATGGTTTTATCATTTTCGTAATTTTACTCCGTTGTAATATTTATTTTGTAGATTTTGTGTTATAAAAATACAACTTAATATTTAAAACAATTCTAAGGAATTACAGGTAATTGTTTTCAAAAATACTTTGTTTTGTGAATAGGAGATTAATATTCGCAAAATTATGAGACTGTTGTTAGGTCTGTCACAACACTTTGATGATTGGTTCGGTGAATGTTGAGGAAGGTCCAACAAAAAAATATATGATGATAATGTACTGATCTGGTGCTCAGACCCATGATCCCTTGCATCATTTATACCTACTATTGTCAACAAGGTATCTAAACTAAGTGTTGTAAGGAATGGACATATTATTTAAAAAACTATTTTGTACATTAAATATTGACGGAACTCCGGAAATATCTAATTTATGTAGCTTGGCTAAAAAAATGGCCAGCTATCTGGCTCGCTTTAACTCTACGTAAACGTTGGAAATGAAACAGTGTTGAAGGGTTAACATGTCAAATGGCTGAATTTGGAAATAAGAAAAACACCAAAATTTTTAGTAATAAGTATTGTAAGTCAAGTTTTCCTCTAAGATAAAACATAATATAAGAGGTTATAATATATCCAACGGTAAAAGAATGTTTGAAATCGGTCCAGGAGTTACTGAGATTAGCACGTTCAAACAAAAAACGTCTTCAGCTTTGTAATATAGTACCTATTAGATTTTGAACCTACCATGGTCTTCATTATTCATATCTTTTGGGAATAAAGTGAGTTGAGTCATCTAGGAGTCTCTCCCGGTACTCGTATGTAACAGGGAGCACGGAATCTGCCGACAGGCCTGCGGAACGGGATGTTGACTTCAATTTAGTGGTCGGGTACACGAGTCGACAACCCCGGTAGCTGCACTGCAGGGAATGCTCAGGGGAACAATGTAGACGTTTGTATTCTGCGTAGCGTGGCAGCGCGAGGAGACCACCACATGACTCCACGGTGCCTTCTCTCGCAAACACATCTTTCTTGGAAGGTTTCGGCTTCCTCACGAAGTTTTCGTCAACATTAAAGCCAATGGTCACGTCTTTTATTTTATGTTAGTACAACGGAAAATGACTAAGAACTGCACAAGGGGTTTGAACCTTCGAACCACGTCGTGAGTCGCTCGTTCCAGCCACTCGCCCACCTCTGCTCACACGGCAAACCGTAGTAAATGATGATGACAGTGTTGGGAGTTCAGTCGCGGAGACATTGACGCGGGTTGATTTTATAAACACTCTTCACAGGGTGAGCGTAAGGAGCCCGCTTTATGTGCCCACTTCTGGGATTATGGGTCTCGTAACGAGGAGAGAGTCGAGCACGACGCCCGCCGAGCAGGTGGGGGAACCGTGTCCTCGGCGCATGCCTTGGAACCGTCGGGTTTCCTCACGCAGTGTTTTCCATGTGAGAGCCAAGTGTAGTCTCATGTGCGTGTCCCTGCATTCCAATGAGTACTGCGAGAAGCACAGCTTTGACCCTGCAACCTGACGAATGTGAGATCGGCAGTTCTACCACTGGGGGAGTTTTACACAATTTCAGTGCAGTAAAAGGTCTCAAAGAAGAAATAGAATAATTTATTCTGAGATTCTCGCTGGAAAGTTATTGCACAATAGGAGTTTATTTTTTGTTGGACAATTATGAACACTAGTTAATAATTGTCCACTAATTTATAATATGATATAGAATTATAGGACGGTAGAGATGTGTGAAGCCGCGCGCCCGCCACAGCGAGGCGCCGCGGACCTGCGCACTGCCGGCAACGCACTGCGCTCGTCACGCATACATATAAAATGACTTATCTCTTTGCCCTGTAATCTCGTGTAATGTTAACTTATTAACTTGTTAAGTATTGAAACCAGTGGTGAAGACCAAACCGTCATCTGTAGGTACTTGGAAAAGTATTCAGATTTGCACTCGGGATTCGAACCCAACGACCTCACGGAATTACCTAACCGTTGCCAATTTCCTACGTGGAAGTGATCTCATTTGCAATACAATAAATTCAGCCCAATCTTTACATTTCCAAACAACGCGTAAGTTTCAGAATAAAAATTAACGAAATATCGTATTTTGGGGGCGTTTACATCTGTTGGTTTATCAGCATGGGCGCAGCCGGGCGCTGCGTAAATTAACTAACTCTATCGGTTTGTTTTTCTGTGTGTAATGTATGGGCTGGAGCCGAATGTCTCGACACTCGAGATGGAGAGTCTCGCTGTTTGCAGCCGGCGCCGGAAACTGTGGGCGGACTCGGCTGCTCGGTGATACTGCTCGTGCTCGGAGCTCGACGTTACACGAGCTCCTATGATACTGCTCGTGCTCGGAGCTCGACGTTACACGAGCTCCTATAACAATCCCCGAACTGCTTTCTGTCTCAGCTCTATAGGAATATAATATATCATAAGGTCCAGCGTTGAAACTGGTTAGTTAGTTTGACGAGGTATTTTTCGCAGAGCCATTCTGCGTAGCTCCATTTTATTCCCCGTGTTGATACTAACAACGTCAATGTACTTTTATTTTTATTTTTTTCACTTCACACACCACGCCGTCTGACCCCAAACTAAGCAAAGCTTGTGTGATGGCGGCCAGATAGATATTATACATAGAAGCACCCAGACACAGTTCTATCATCTGCAAGTTTCCAAACACATATAACGTCCGATCTATCGATACACATCTGTTGGATAGTCCACTTATCGAGAAAGGCTAAATATAGGTTATTTAACATTACGCTACTATTAACAGGAGCGGAGCATGAATAAAAAATGAAAAAACGGGAACAAATTTTGCTTTTTGAGATGTTTGTTGCGTGACAACATGAGTCTATCTTTTTTAAGGTTGCGTCATTAGAACCTAAAGTAACCGAATTTGTTCAATATTTGAATTGGTACGACCAAATTTCGTTAAATGGCGTAGCAACGCGCGCATTGTTCAGCTAGTCATAAATAAATCCAAAAATGAATAATTTTTTATTACTTAAGTAGGTAAAACTCATGAATGGTGACAAGAAAGTGGCAGTCACTAGGGATGCCGATAAAGTACCTATCTAACGCGCTACTCCGACGCCGCTGCAATACCATGTCGGTGACGCCCACAGAACAGGTGACGCCCACCCGATATTCCTATAACAAACAGTGGTTAAAATGGTTAACAATTCACACGCAAAAAAATTTATACCAAGAACCCCTTGGTGGAACAAAATCAAAATGTCGCCAACATTCCAGATAAATTCTTATACTTAGCTCTAGAAAAAAGATTTTTGTGTGTAGTTTTTTTAAAAGTAAAAATACTCCTTGAACCGCGTTGAGTACTTTTTGTAACGGGAAAATCTTATGCGATTGCGTCATCAATATAATATTTATATTGTAACGAGCACATCTAGGCAGCACCGCGAGACTGTTCGTCAGGTGTCGCTCCTCCGAGCGCCAGCTCATAAGGAATTAACAGCTCATAATATATCATAAGTTACGGCTGGTCGAGTCGGGAGAACGGCGGCTGCCGATCCGGAGACCCCGGGTTCAAACCCCACACGCACCACTGTCTTTTCGAAGTCATGTGCGTAATGCCGCTTACTTAAAACGGTGAAGGAAAACATCGTGAGGAAACCGACATGTACCTAGAATCTTTCGAAGTCATGTGTTATCCGCCAACCCGCACTGGGCCAGCGTGGTGGATTATGGCCTTAACTCTCTCCTTGCGAGAGAAGGCCCCGAGTGGGAACGTTAAGTGGGCTGTTGATGTTGAATATAATAATCATAAGGTCCGGCGTTGAAACTGGTTAGTTAGTTTGACGAGACCTTTTCCATTCTGCGTAGAGCCATTCTGCGTAGCTCCCTTTCACTCCCGGTGTTGATACTAACAACGACACTGTTCCATCGTCTGCAAGTTTCCAAGCAGATACAACGTCCGATCTATCTATACACTAATATTATAAAGCTGAAGAGTTTGTTTGTTTGAACGCAAGGATCTCGGGGACTACGGGTACGAATTGAAAGATTATTTCTCTGCTGGATAGTCCATTTATCGAGTAAGGCTAAATATAGGCTATTTAACAGTACGCTACTATCAACAGGAACGGAGCATTAATGAAAAATGTAAAAAACGGGGAAAAATTGTGCTTTTTGAGAGCTTTTGTTGCGTGATGTAACGGGCCAGGAATAGCCTCGTTCAGAAAGCAAAGCAAAACCTTCTTTCAAAATTTTCTTTGGCTCCTTTTGGTTTGCTTTTTTTGTTTGACGAGTCACTTAACCATCGAAATTGACGACGTGAAAAAAAATAGAATTTTCTATATTATAAAAATTAAGTAAGGAAATATGGACCTTTTATTAGAAGAATTACAAAGTGGAAAGACCAAATGACAGAAAAAAGACGCGATGAAACAAAATAAGTATTAGTACCTTCTAAACAAATTAACAAAAACAGCAATGTAGGTAGTTAATTTCTACATAGAAAGTTGCTGTAGCAGTAGGAGCGAGAGGTACGAGTATACCAGCAAAATCCGAGAGGTATAGGTTATCCGATCTTTTTCGTAGAATTTCGGGTAATACGGGTACAACGTGGGTCCTATAGGTCCCACTAGATGACTCGTTCACTTTGGCCAATCTATCTAAAATAAACAATCTATTTATCTTCTTTAATTATCATCTTTAAATTCATTTAACTCCTTTATTTGACTTCTTTAACTATCATTAACTATATTTTAAATATATATTGTTTTTAAAGCCTTCAACAGATATCATTGTTTTGTTACGACCTTCAACCAGAGTACTTTTACTCATTCTTATTTAGTCCAGGTCCGAAGCATTATATTATTTTGTATTATAACCTAAACAAATTAACAAAAACAGCAAGGTAGTTAATTTCTACATAGAAAGTTGCTGTAGCAGTAGGAGCGAGAGGTATACCAGCAAAATCTCTCTATGACCTGCTGAAAGATCTTGGCTTGTCCAGAAATGCAGTAAATTCTATACAGGAATGAATATCTAAAACTGCACTGGTGGGTTCTTATGAGATTTGGCTGAGCAGGGAGAGGACTGCGAGTAGTGAAGGTGAGTGTGGAAGTGCTTCACAAAGGGATCCCTTAAACCTACGCCCGAGTCACAAGTCTTGGGGTCTACTCGAGTTTTCTGTTTTTCTCTCTCTGTTACACGATGGATACCTGGCTCCCGCACGGTGAATCCATGGAGTGCTAAGAAGTTCGCCTCTCTCCTCGCGGCTAGGATCGCACAATAGTGACGAAGCGTGGGCATCCTCGTGGAGCCCGTCTAATGCTGTTTAAGCCAATAATATACAAAATAAAAATAAACTAAACTAAAATTCATATAGGTATAGGCTTTTCAATTGTATTAGGAAGAAGTTCGCTATTTATATTCAAATCGTATATAATATGAAAAGGGAATCATATGTCTTAGGTGTACGTAGGTGTTTAAGTCCTAAAAACGTTATGCCTGCATTACGATGTTTATGTCGTTGGTCATTGTGTTTAAGCATTGTTATACATTTCTCAATGTGTGCCTTTAAACATTATGCTATTTATGGTTATGCTTCGAAACATTATGCTAAGTTTTCTAAAAGTGCACCATATGTGTTAGGTGTACGTAGGTGTTTAAGTCCTAAAAACGTTATGCCTGCATTACGATGTTTATGTCGTTGGTCATTATGTTTAAGTATTGTTATGCATTTCTCAATGTGTGCCTTTAAACATTATGCTATTTATGGTTATGCTTCGAAACATTATGCCAAGTTTTCTATAAATGCACCATATATCTTAAGTGTACGTAGGTGTTTAAGTCTTAAAACGTTATGCCTACATTACTACTTATATTACGAATAATAAATATTGTTGTCAAAGTACCCACCCGCATTTTACATTCCCACGTATTTTATGTAAATAATGCTGCAACAGTCCCCTCTTGCTTATAAGTTAGTCGTTTAATGTTTATGTCGTTGTTCATTATATTTAAGTATTGTTATGCATTTCTCAATGTGTGCCTTTAAACATTATGCTATTTATGGTTATGCTTCGAAACATTATGCTAAGTTTTCTAAAAGTGCACCATATGTGTTAGGTGTACGTAGGTGTTTAAGTCCTAAAAACGTTATGCCTGCATTACGATGTTTATGTCGTTGGTCATTATGTTTAAGTATTGTTATGCATTTCTCAATGTGTGCCTTTAAACATTATGCTATTTATGGTTATGCTTCGAAACATAATGCTAAATTTTCTAAAAGTGCACCATAATATATGTGTTAGGTGTACGTATGTGTTTAAGTCCTAAAAACGTTATGCCTGCATTACGATGTTTATGTCGTTGGTCATTATGTTTAAGTATTGTTATGCATTTCTCAATGTGTGCCTTTAAACATTATGCTATTTATGGTTATGCTTCGAAACATTATGCTAAGTTTTCTAAAAGTGCACCATATATCTTAAGTGTACGTAGATGTTAAAGTCCTTAAAACGTTATGCCTGCATTACTACCTATATTACGACTAATAAATATTGTTGTCAAAGTACCCACCCGTATTTTACATTCCCACGTATTTTATGTAAATAATGCTCCAACAGTCCCCTCTTGCTTATTAGTTAGTCGTTTAATGTTTATGTTGTTTGTCATTATGTTTAAGTATTGTTATGCATTTCTCAATGTGTGCCTTTAAACATTATGCTATTTATGGTTATGCTTCGAAACATTATGCTAAGTTTTCTAAAAGTGCACCATATATCTTAAGTGTACGTAGATGTTTAAGTCCTAAAAACGGTATGCCTGCATTACTACCTATATTACGAATAAAAAATATTGTTGTCATAGTACCCACCCGCATTTTACATTCCCACGTACTTTATGTAAATAATGCTGCAACAGTCCCCTCTTGCTTATTAGTTAGTCGTTTAATGTTTATGTTGTTTGTCATTATGTTTAAGTATTGTTATGCAATTCTCAATGTGTGCCTTTAAACATTATGCTATGTATGGTTATACTTCGAAACATTATGCTAAGTTTCCTAAAAGTGCACCATATGTCTTAGGTGTACGTAGATGTTTAAGTCCTAAAAACGTTATGCCTGCATTACGATGTTTATGTTGTTGGTCATTATGTTTAAGTATTGTTATGCATTTCTCAATGTGTGCCTTTAAACATTATGCTATTTATGGTTATGCTTCGAAACATTATGCTAAGTTTTCTAAAAGTGCACCATATATCTTAAGTGTACGTAGATGTTCAAGTCCTAAAAACGTTATGCTTGCATTACGATGTTTATGTCGTTGGTCATTATGTTTAAGTATTGTTATGCATTTCTCAATGTGTGCCTTTAAACATTATGCTATTTATTGTGGTTATGCTTCGACACATTATGCTAAGTTTTCTAAAAGTGCACCATTTATCTTAAGTGTACGTAGATGTTTAGGTCCTAAAAACGTTATGCCTGCATTACGATGTTTATGTCGTTGGTCATTATGTTTAAGTATTGTTATGCATTTCTCAATGTGTGCCTTTAAACATTATGCTATTTATGGTTATGCTTCGAAACATTATGCTAAGTTTTCTAAAAGTGCACCATATGTGTTAGTTGTACGTAGGTGTTTAAGTCCTAAAAACGTTATGCCTGCATTACGATGTTTATGTCGTTAGTCATTATGTTTAAGTATTGTTATGCATTTCTCAATGTGTGCCTTTAAACATTATGCTATTTATGGTTATGCTTCGAAACATTATGCTAAGTTTTCTAAAAGTGCACCATATATCTTAAGTGTACGTAGATGTTTAAGTCCTAAAAACGTTATGCCTGCATTACTACCTATATTACGACTAATAAATATTGTTGTCAAAGTACCCACCCGCATTTTACATTCCCATGTATTTTATGTATATAATGCTCCAACAGTCCCCTCTTGCTTATTAGTTAGTCGTTTAATGTTTATGTCGTTGGTCATTATGTTTAAGTATTGTTATGCATTTCTCAATGTGTGCCTTTAAACATTATGCTATTTATGGTTATGCTTCGAAACATTATGCTAAGTTTTCTAAAAGTGCACCATATGTGTTAGTTGTACGTAGGTGTTTAAGTCCTAAAAACGTTATGCCTGTATTACGATGTTTATGTCGTTAGTCATAATGTTTAAGTATTGTTATGCATTCCTCAATGTGTGCCTTTAAACATTATGCTGTTTATGGTTATGCTTCGAAACATTATGCTAAGTTTTCTAAAAGTGCACCATATATCTTAAGTGTACGTAGATGTTCAAGTCCTTAAAACGTTATGCCTGCATTACTACCTATATTACGCCTAATAAATATTGTTGTCAAAGTACCCACCCGTATTTTACATTCCCACGTATTTTATGTAAATAATGCTCCAACAGTCCCCTCTTGCTTATTAGTTAGTCGTTTAATGTTTATGTTGTTTGTCAATATGTTTAAGTATTGTTATGCATTTCTCAATGTGTGCCTTTAAACATTATGCTATTTATTGATATGCTTCGAAACATTATGCTAAGTTTTCTAAATGTGCACCATATATCTTAAGTGTACGTAGATGTTTAAGTCCTAAAAACGGTATGCCTGCATTACTACCTATATTACGAATAAAAACTATTGTTGTCATAGTACCCACCCGCATTTTACATTCCCACGTACTTTATGTAAATAATACTGCAACAGTCCCCTCTTGCTTATTAGTTAGTCGTTTAATGTTTATGTTGTTTGTCATTATGTTTAAGTATTGTTATGCATTTCTCAATGTGTGCCTTTAAACATTATGCTATGTATGGTTGTACTTCGAAACATTATGCTAAGTTTTCTAAAAGTGCACCATATGTGTTAGGTGTACGTAGGTGTTTAAGTCCTTAAAACGTTATTCCTGCATTACGATGTTTATGTCGTTAGTCATTATGTTTAAGTATTGTTATGCATTTCTCAATGTGTGCCTTTAAACATTATGCTATTTATGGTTATGCTTCGAAACATTATGCTAAGTTTCCTAAAAGTGCACCATATGTATTAGGTGTACGTAGGTGTTTAAGTCCTAAAATCGTTATGCCTGCATTACGATGTTTATGTCGTTAGTCATTATGTTTAAGTATTGTTATGCATTTCTCAATGTGTGCCTTTAAACATTATGCTATTTATGGTTATGCTTCGAAACATTATGCTTAGTTTTCTAAAAGTGCACCATATATCTTAAGTGTACGTAGATGTTTAAGTCCTAAAAACGTTATGCCTGCATTACTACCTATATTACGACTAATAAATATTGTTGTCAAAGTACCCACCCGCATTTTACATTCCCATGTATTTTATGTAAATGATGCTCCAACAGTCCCCTCTTGCTTATTAGTTAGTCGTTTAATGTTTATGTTGTTTGTCATTATGTTTAAGTATTGTTATGCATTTCTCAATGTGTGCCTTTAAACATTATGCTATTTATGGTTATGCTTCGAAACATTATGCTAAGTTTCCTAAAAGTGCACCATATGTGTTAGGTGTACGTAGGTGTTTAAGTCCTAAAAACGTTATGCCTGCATTACGATGTTTATGTCGTTGGTCATTATGTTTAAGTATTGTTATGCATTTCTTAATGTGTGCCTTTAAACATTATGCTATTTATGGTTATGCTTCAAAACATTATGCTTAGTTTTCTAAAAGTGCACCATATATCTTAAGTGTACGTAGATGTTAAAGTCCTAAAAACGTTATGCCTGCATTACTACCTACATTACGACTAATAAATATTGTTGTCAAAGTACCCACCCGCATTTTACATTCCCACGTATTTTATGTAAATAATGCTCCAACAGTCCCCTCTTGCTTATTAGTTAGTCGTTTAATGTTTATGTTGTTTGTCATTATGTTTAAGTATTGTTATGCATTTCTCAATGTGTGCCTTGAAACATTATGCTATGTATGGTTGTACTTCGAAACATTATGCTAAGTTTTCTAAAAGTGCACCATATGTGTTAGGTGTACGTCGGTGTTTAAGTCCTAAAAACGTTATGCCTGCATTACAATGTTTATGTCGTTGGTCATTATGTTTAAGTATTGTTATGCATTTCTCAATGTGTGCCTTTAAACATTATGCTATTTATGGTTATGCTTCGAAACATTATGCTAAGTTTTCTAAAAGTGCACCATTTATCTAAAGTGTACGTAGGTGTTTAAGTCCTAAAAATGTTTTTTTTTATAGCATTGAGTGACGAGACAAGCAGGTCATGTGCCTGATGGTAAGCAACATGCCTGCCACATAACAGCACAGTAGCACGCAGCTATTGAAACATGATAGTTTAAATCATTACCTAGCACTGCACTGCGCTCGTCACCCGGAGATCTAAGATATTATGTCTCTAAGCCCTGTAATTTCTCTGGAATCATTGCCCTTCAAACCAGAACACAGTAATGTTTGCACGTTACTGCTTGGCGGTAGAATATTTGGCAAAGGTGTGGTACTTCCCCAGGCGGACTCTGCTAAGAGTCCTACCACTACTAAAAGTTATGCCTGCATTACTACCCATATTACGACTAATAAATACTGTTGTCAAAGTACCCACCCGCATTTTACATTCCCACATATTTTATGTCAATAATGCTGCAACAGTCCCCTCTTGCTTATTAGTTAGTCGTTTAATGTTTATGTCGTTTGTCATTATGTTTAAGTATTGTTATGCATTTCTCAATGTGTGCCTTTAAACATTATGCTATGTATGGTTATACTTTGAAACATTATGCTAAGTTTTCTAAAAGTGCACCATATGTGTTAGGTGTACGTAGGTGTTTAAGTCCTAAAAACGTTATGCCTGCATTACGATGTTTATGTCGTTGGTCATTATGTTTAAGTATTGTTATGCATTTTTCAATGTGTGCCTTTAAACATTATGCTATTTATGGTTATGCTTTGAAACATTATGCTAAGTTTTCTAAATGTGCACCATATGTGTTAGGTGTACGTAGGTGTTTAAGTCCTAAAAACGGTATGCCTGCATTACGATGTTTATGTCGTTGGTCATTATGTTTAAGTATTGTTATGCATTTCGCAATGTGTGCCTTTAAACATTATGCTATTTATGGTTATGCTTCGAAACATAATGCTAAGTTTTCTAAAAGTGCACCATAATATATGTGTTAGGTGTACGTATGTGTTTAAGTCCTAAAAACGTTATGCCTGCATTACGATGTTTATGTCGTTGGTCATTATGTTTAAGTATTGTTATGCATTTCTCAATGTGTGCCTTTAAACATTATGCTATTTATGGTTATGCTGCGAAACATTATGCTAAATTATCAAAAAGTGCACCATATATCTTAAGTGTACGTAGGTGTTTAAGTCCTAAAAACGTTATGCCTGCATTACTACCTACATTACGAATAATAAATACTGTTGTCAAAGTACCCACCCACATTTTACATTCCCACGTATTTTATGTAAATAATGCTGCAACAGTCCGTTCTTGCTTTTTAGTTAGTCGTTTAATGTTTATGTCGTTGGTCATTATGTTTAAGTATTGTTATGCTTTTCTCAATGTGTGTCTTTAAACATTATGCTATATATGGTTATGCCTCGAAACATTATGCTAAGTTTTCTTTATGCACAAGAAATAAGTAACGCATCTTTGGACGCTAAAAAAAACGACGCCACTAGCCCAGTCAAAAGTGTCCAAACCCCTTTGATCTATAATTCAAATAACTATACTCTTTATACTCTCTTTGTAGATAGAATTATCGCCTTCTTTTCAGGATCCTAGGTATTTATCAAAGTTATCTCTAGCTGCATTTTAGTAACTTATAAGATTTGTTTCATTTCTTTATTTCTTAGGTACATACAAGACCGGACGACCTACGTCCGGTCTTTTTCGTAGAACCTCGGGTAGTACGGATACAACGTGGGTCCTATAGGTCCCACTAGACGAC
The DNA here is from genome assembly GCA_963693475.1 of Ectropis crepuscularia. NCBI lineage: Eukaryota > Metazoa > Arthropoda > Insecta > Lepidoptera > Geometridae > Ectropis > Ectropis crepuscularia. Next base: position 42,856,137 of record OY856338.1, read on the forward strand.
ACGTTCACTTTAGCCAATCTATTTAAAATAAACAATCTATTTATCTTCTTTTTATTTATCTTCTTTAATTATCATCTTTAAATTCAACTCTTTTATTTGACTTCTTTAACTATGATTTTTGTTTATTAAGCCTTCAACAGATATCATTGTTTTGTTACGACCTTCACCCAGAGTACTTTTACTCATTCTTATTTAGTCCAGGTCCGAAGCATTTTTTTTTGTATTATAACTTTTTTAACAAATTAACAAAAACAGCAAGGTAGTTAATTTCTACATAGAAAGTTGCTGTAGCAGTAGGAGCGAGAGGTATACCAGCAAAATCTCTCTATGACCTGCTGAAAGATCTTGGCTTGTCCAGAAATGCAGTAAATTCTATACCAGAATGAATATCTAAAACTGCACTGGTGGGTTCTTATGAGATTTGGCTGAGCAGGGAGAGGACTGCGAGTAGTGAAGGTGAGTGTGGAAGTGCTTCACAAAGGGATCCCTTAAACCTACGCCCGAGTCACAAGTCTTGGGGTCTACTCGAGTTTTCTGTTTTTCTCTCTCTGTTACACGATGGATACCTGGCTCCCGCACGGTGAATCCATGGAGTGCTAAGAAGTTTACCTCTCTCCTTGCGGCTAGGATTGCAAAAAAGTGACGAAGCGTGGGCATCCTCGTGGAGCCCGTCTAATGTTGTTTAAGCCAACTATATACAAAATAGTAATAAACTGAACTAAAATTCATATATAAGCTTTTCGTTTGTAGGAAGAAGTTCGCTATTTAATTCTATAGGCAGGCAGGCTGATTAAATAAATGTAATCAATTTGTAGTTATGGTAAACGGTGATTTTCATTTTCAGAAACCTATTAATCTCATACCTCTTATATTGTTAATTTGATCTATAATTCAAATAACTATACTCTTTGTTCTCTCTTTGTAGATAGAATTATCACCTTCTTTTCAGGATCCTAGGTATTTACAAAAGTTTTCTCTAACTGAATTTTAGTAAATAATAAGATTTGTTTCATTTCTTTATTTCTTAGGCACATATAGGTAATCCGTTCTTTTTCGTAGAACCTCCGGTAATACGGATACAACGTGGGTCCTATAGGTCCCACTAGACGACACGTTCACTTTGGCCAATCTATCTAAAATAAACAATCTATTTATCTTCTTTAATTATCATTTTTAAATTCCACTACTTTATTTAACTTCTTTTACTACCATTGACTATATTCAGTATTTATTTTTATTTTTTAAAGCCTGCAGCTGATATCATTGTTTTGTTACGACCTTCAGCCGGAGTACTTTTACTCATTTTTATTTAAGGGGAGAATTGCTTCGCCAGCCCTCTGTCAGCTAGGTATATGCCTTATTTTTGTTTCTTGGCTTAATACTTAACGTTACCGATAAGCATTTAGCCAAGGTAGACTGTTTGAATAAGTTACTGCTGTTGTGACTGATTAAATAAACAAAAGTATAAAATAAATAATTCTGTTCCTGAAGAATAAAAAAAATTAGGTGATTTCTGATTTGGTTCTCATTAATACTAGCCATAATAATTCGATTTATCATATTATCTACTATTACCATATAAATTACGATTGGTGTTTAAGTTTTCACTTCTGCCGTTTGTACTAGGCACACACAGTTTTTTCAATCGTCTTTTTATTTTTGGTGCTTAGATCCATAATTTCAAGATCATTTCAAGAAAACGATACCGACAACCGACGTTTTATTTCGTTTTAAGTATAACTGTCATATATCTAAGCGACAAGCAAACTTAAAACGAATTGTTATAGGAACTTCTTTTAATATTTTTTTTTTATCTAAGCGCCAAAACTGTTTTAAGTATCGATAGCGCAGAAAGATTAAGCGACAAGATGTTATTAAGAATTGAAATGAACAAGACGTAGTAACCTCCATTTTACTATCAATCTATTAACTGGCCTCGTGGCTTAGTGGGTAGTAGCTCTGCCTGCGAAGCCGAGGGTCGTGGGTTCGATCCCCACCCAGTGCAAATATTTGTGTGATGAATTCAAATGTTTGCACTGTGTCTGGGTGTTTCTATGTATAATAAGTATGTATTTAAAACTATATAAGTATTACATCAGCTATCTGGCCGCCATCATACAAGCTTTGCTTAGTTTGGGGTCAGATGGTGTTGTGTGTGAATTGTCCACCAATATTTATTTATTTATATTTATTAACAACAAAATAAATACTAAACGCCAAAACTAAAGTCTAATCAATATATCCTAACCACAATAAACGTAGGTACAGGTATAAAAGATGTAAACGGAGTATTCTAAATTTGTTTTTACAGAAAGGTTAACGTTTAAATAATAAAAGTTTATAGAAGAGACAAAAAACCTGAGTCCAATATTTTTAAATATTTGTCGAATAACCACCAAAATTAAATTTTATTAAAAAAATGTGTCGCTTATAACAAAAAGAATGGCTCCATCACCTGGTGTTAGTACTGCCTAAACGACAAAAAGTGTCTCATAGAAGCATGTAACCCAGATCAAACGACGCAGAAAAAAACGGCGATTCTAACCTTAAATTATAAGTCCATACTCCAAATAATGTCGCTTATCCCTATTCGGCTGTTAGCCATCGATATACTTATATACAGGATAAAAAAAATATACACATAATAATCTTGAGTTGAAGGTTGAAGATATCTTCAACGGTTGTGAACTTTCATGTTGTGGTTTCAGTGGTGGCGGTTGGAAACGTAAGACCGAGGATCGGGCTGAGTGGCGTATTATAAGAGAGGCCTATGTCCAGCAGTGGACGAACACAGGCTGATCATGATGATGAACTTTCATGTTGACATTCTTTCCCCATTTTATCCCCCATTTCAACCCCAATTTCACCCCCGTACAGTTCGAAATTACAAAATTGATAGAACAAACATTTAATTGCTTCGTGTCAAGTGTCAAGATACAAAATTTTATAACTTACATACAACCGTTCATCCCTTATTTCACCCTCTTCGGGGTTGAATTTCGCAAAATCCCGTCTTAGCGAGCGCCTACGTGGTAAAAGGGGCCTCCATGCAAAATTTCAGATTCCTAGCATTTGTAGTTTCTGAGATTCCTTGATGAGTGACCTTTCGCTTTTATATTTATAGACTAGCTTTTACCCGCGACTTTGTCCACGCGAAATAGATATTTATTAATGTAACTGAGGCAGTATTTGTACAACCATACAAATTTACATTTACTAAAATGAGCTAATATTTCATTAGAAACGGTTCAGTGTTTGTCTGTCTGTTAGCTTTAATACCTCAGTGTTATTTTCTAATTTTTAATATAGCAACCAGCGGCCCGCGGTGTCTCCTGCGTAATTCCCGTTCCCGTTATTTTCCCGGGATTTAAAGCATAATATGTGTTCTTCCAGACTACAATCTAATTGTGTTCCAAATTTTAGGCCGATCCGTTCATACGTTACGACGTGATTGAGCAACAAACATCCAAATATTCTAACATCCATACATTGACGTTTATGATATTAGTAGAATAGTATGGATTTCAAATGTCTAGATGCAAAATTTTTCGGTTTTATCTCCAACATTGACGAACTTCCATGTAAACTTGCATCCCCCCTCTCACCCCCTATTTCATCTCCGTGCAATTTTAAACACTTTTATTTACTACTTTTATTTTTACAAAATTGCTAGAACAAACAGTTAATTGCTTTGCATCAAGTGTCTAGATTCGAAGTCTCATGGTTTTATTTTCAACAATTGGGAACTTCTACAAAAACTTGCTTCCTCCATTTCAACTTATCCCCGTACAATAAGAAATTACAAAATTGCTAAAACAAACATTTATTTGATTTGTGTCTAGTTACACATAAATATGAAGTTGTATCTTCAGCAATTCGAAACAAAACGAACTTCCAAATAAACTTTCATCCCCCATTTCAACCCCCTTTTTAGCCGTAATAAAAAGTGACCTATGTCCTTTTTTGGGATCTAGTCTACAGGGTTATTGGTAATCAGCCTGCATCCGTTTAAGGGCATGTTCTGTATATTTAAACAAACAACTTTTGTTCTACAACTTTCGTTAAAACTCAATAGATAACCCAAAAAAAAATAGTGTTTGTTGCACTTTTTTGTACTGTTTAGCGACTTTTTCGTGTTTATTCATTTCGGCACATCAGTTTTTGCGCGTTAAATAGCGTACGCTCTTGTTACGAATTATTACGAAGAGTTCGATGCTTTTAGACCGTGCACATTTTTTTTTAATTTTTTTTGTAAAAGAAAAAAAAACACATTTTTTTTTAAACTGTAGAACAAAATTTGACGTATTGAATGTACCTAACACCCCCTTAAAAGGATGCAGGCTGATTACCAGTAACCCTGTATATGTTTAACAAAATTTTAATAATATCGGTTCAGTGGATTTCATGCTTATAACTTTGGAAATGACAGAATTTTCATACAACCGTCCATCCCTTGTTTTAACCTTTCAGGGGTTGAATTTCTCAAAACCCCGTCTTAACAAGCGCCTACGTGCTAAAATACACTTCCATGTAAAATTTCAGACTCCTAGCATTTATAGTTTCTGAGATAAGGTAATGAGTGACCTTTTGCTTTTATATAATTATATACATAGATGTGGTTTTGCTAAATATTTTCTGACTCAAAATCTAATATAGTTCACGCATGTCGAACACGTCGACACAGAATCAGTCTACAAACGGACACATTTGTAACAAACATCCAGATTCCACATGTTCGTTAATTCCATTGAAACACAATGTCCGAGAGTTTGAGTCATCTCTCTGCCTAGTCTGTGGTGATGTGGTCTATGGTTCGCCTGGTTCGAGTACTCGCGCCATAAAATGATTGTTAGCCGATATTTTTGGGAGTTGGCGTTCTTCCGAAACATTTGGTCAGTTCAATTGATATGTTTACACGCGGAGAAGCTCGACCGGCCGTCCGTCATAAAACAGAAATACCGCGTGAGTCAGCGCGCGGCCTTCGGTACCTGACACTAAGGTTACTTAGCTTTTTATTATAATTATCCCGACGAAAAAACGAGTCAAATGGATACTGTTCATAGAGTAACCTATTGGCTAGAGCGTCCGAACTCTCAACATTCGCAGGTCGTCGGTTCGAATCCCGAATACAACTCTGAGTATTTTTTGCAAAAGTACAAGTGGGTCAACACCACTGGCTTTGACGACGAAAGAAAACATGTTTCAAGAAATACATGTTACGTTGCCATACATTCATCATTTCGTACTTGGCCAGCGTGAAGGTTTATGGTGTTGACTCTCCCTGTAAGAGAATGGCCGGGCTCTCCGCAGTACTCGTGTATAGTGGAGTACTCATGGTTGCGCAGTGTCGTACAAGCTAGCTGCTAGCTGGCTTCCACAGTACAAGCTTCGTTTAGTTTGGGGCGCGATGGATGGATGGTGTTGTGTGAGGAATGTACCAACATTTATTTGTTTATCATACAATTTTTAAACACTGAAAACGTGAGAAATAAATCAGTATGGATGTTCTTTGAAGTGTAGAAAATGTTTGGCGCAGCTTGTAGTTTGCGATGGAGACGAAGGGCGTACACGTGGAGCGAGGAGCGAGGAGCGAGGAGCGAGGAGCGAGGAGGTGCCCCCGGCTGCGGCCGCAAGGCTAGCGCCGCGGTAACACGTCCACTACACACCTGACGCTAATCACTTTGCCCGTGTTTAAATATTTGTGTCTTTGAAATGAAACGATACATCTATACAAATAAATGAAATTAAAGAGTCTGTTTGTAATAGTTAAATAACCTGTTTTTACTAAGTGTATAATATGAATGTGTAGACAATACATAAATATACCAAAATACATTTTTTGTGTCTCTCCGTCTGTTTATTCCGGGTAATTTCCGAAACGGGTGGACCGATTATGACGGGGCTTTCACTACTAGATAGCTTACCTCATGTTCTAATGCATAACTTAAGCTACTCTTACTAGATTAATAAGATTCCGCGAAATAAATAAAAATCTAATATAGTAGCATCCCGCGGTTTCACTCGCGTAGTTCCTATCCCGTTGTTTTATGGAAGTCTATTGATGTACCGATAGCCACCAACCAGCTGTATACGGCCGCCAGAAAGCTATTATTTCCTTATTTTGAAGTAATGTTGAGCAACGGCCTCCCTGCCCTCTCTCCAGCAGTGTCCGTCTCGTGCTGAAGCGGGCAGTTCTGCCGGTATCGGTGTAGCTCGTTCTGTTATTTTCCTCAGGATGAACTAAAATCTTAGAAACCTTATTAACCGGTCTCATACTTTTTTATTATTAACACGCTTTTATTAGCTTCACTTGTAACTATACAAGTATTATATCAGCTATCTGGCCGCCATCACACAAGCTTTGCTTAGTTTGGGGTCATATGGTGTTGTGTGTGAATTGTCCACCAATATTTATTTATTTATTTATTAACTATCTCTTGTAACTAAAATCTTAGAATCTTAATTTGACCCACTTCCCGGTCTTCGATTAGGATGAAATTTTGCACACGCTCTGAGTTCTGATGACAATATATGACTAGCTAAGAAATATCATTACAAATCCAATATGGCGGACGTTTTTTATTAGCTTCACTTGCAACTAACTATGTATGTAAGAACATTTTGGAATCTTAATTTGACCCACTTTCCGGTCTTCGATTAGAATGAAATTTTGCACACGCTTTGACTTTTGATGACAACACATGACTAGCTGAGAAACGTCATTACAAATCCAATATGGCAGCCTCCCCCTGATGGCGGACTGGCTGTTTGAAATCCACCCCCATGATATGGATATCAAATGCAAGGGTTTGCTGTCAGAAATACGAAAAAACTGACTGTTACCTGACTTAAATCCCACATGGTGGACATCCAAGATGGCAGATTGGCTATTTGAAATGCACCCCCATGACATGGGTATTAAATGAAAGGGTTTGCTGAATGGGATACGAAAAAAAAATCACGTAACCTAAAATGCGTGTTTTTTAAACTATTATTATTAATAAAAAGTAGTAGCATGTCATATTAAAGATCTTCAAATGTCTTCAAATCTTCAATTACAAATACAAGTCAATGTTAAATACAAGATGGATAATTCAGGTGTGCTTGGTGTAAGTAGTTAGGTATGTAGCATAGTGTAGTTCTTATTGTATTTTACTTTTGTTAATAAAGGCTCTAGTTAGATACCAATATAGAATTACAATAAAGTACTATAAAATCAAAACTATAAAAATCATTCAAATTAGGGCCGTGTAGCGGGAATAAGTAGCGACAAAACGCTGCCCTGCATTGTTATTTTACAGGTCGCGGTGTATGTAAGAATCAATTTGCATTTGTACCCTGCATATGACCTCCATACACGCCCCTCACGACGTGCGGGGCAGCTCAAAGAAATTCCCAGGAACTTGGCAAAGTCTGACAAATTAACACATGTTATGGGACCGTCGGTATATAATAAGTTACCTAAGTGTATCACCACTGCGCCAAGGCTGGCTTGTTTCAAGTCTCGCCTGAGACGTTGGCTGGTCGATCGGACGTACTAGAGCTTGACGGAATTTCTAAACTGTAAAGTGGAGGACTGTACAATAATTTATTAATTTAATAATCTTTTTTATTGTTTATTTTGAACAGACTTTTTTTTTATAACTCATTTGATTGATTATTTAGTTTGATTATTTTAATTTGTTTATTTAATTTAATTTGATTATTTAATTTGCCTATGTACCTATATCATTAATTGTAATTCTATAACTTGACATGTAAATAACATTTATGAATAAAATGAATATAAATAAACTCAAATTAGGATACAAAATTAGAATCATACAATTAAAATCAACTTACCTCTATATTACAATAAAAAATCCAAATATTTAAAAAGAGAACAATTAGTCCATACCTGAGTCGTAGGTAAGTATATTATTTGACATGATCCGGGTCCGGGTATCAGTTCCCCAATGTCGCAGCATCACAGCCGGCCGCCGGCCGCCGGCCGCCGGCCGCCGGCCCGGTGCGCGGTCCGCGCCGGCGAGTGGCGCCGCGGGGCGCGGCTGTGCAGCGTGGTTTGATTGCTTGCAGCTTTGAAATGATTTATCGCCACTCAGCTCAGTTAATCAATAGATAAAAGAAACGTAGTTCGGCGTTACAAATGCAAGCGTTATCACGAACATTATCAATACCGACTGAATAACACGTGGGATCGAAACTGCGTGTGGGCATCTCTCCATATCACGCAGATTACATTACTCGCAAGAACTATTCATTTTAAATACAACTAAGTTTAACCGTTCATAAGCCGCGGCTGGCCTGGTCGGGAGAACGGCGACTGCCGATCAGGAGCCCCAGGTTCGAATCCCACGCGCACCACTGTCTTTTTGAAGTCCTGCGCTTAAGAACGGTGTAAGAGAGGTTGCGCCACGACAAGTCAACTCGTTCTTAATAGAATTACAAAGAATCACGAAAAACAAAAATCACGAAATTTCAATTTATCAAGTCGCGGGTTTGATTTAACTTTTAGGTCTGAACAAGGTAATGTAGGTTACGAAAGCATTTGCACCTTTATTACAATAGTCACAATGGTGAAGTCTCTTTGGTGCATTTTGATAGAAGATCATGTAGATTCTAAAATATACATCATCATTCTTGATGGCACTACTGTCGTATTACCAAATAGTTTTGGGTAAAATATGTTTGGTTCGAGACTTTATCCAGAAGACTTCTTAAATCAATGATTTAACCCTAAATAGAGAAATCCGGTGCCAACATTTGGTTGAGTTATCTTACGCACAACATTTTGACAAAAGAGAGTTTTTTACCAGTTGCTTTCCTGAAATTTAAAAACTAAGTAATTTTTTTTTTAAAGTTAAATGTATGCTTCACATAATGACAACCAAACCATCCTCCCCAGACTCCCCAGGCTAGACTAGACGACTAGCTAAGAGCGAGCTCACTCAGCGAGCCGGCGGACTCAGAGGGAAGATCTCGTACAATTGTTCGGCATCCAACCTTCCAGGTCTTTGTATTTCGCCCACAACTGATATGCTCTCTGACTCAGCTAGTCTGGTTTTATGTGAAACCTATGCCGTACTTCAGTGAATCAGGATGTTAACAATTTTTCGAAATTGCTTTTATTTTGAAGATTGACCCTAAAGTGTTTTCGAGGAGTAGAAATATAAACAATAATACATTAATTTTGAATTTTCCCACTAAAACACTAACGACTGCCATGACGTCACTAATCGCAAAACATTGGTCGCGAGTCGCGATTCATGACTGTATGTCCTGTTTATGTGTTTTCTTATTTTTACTCGAACACAAACAATCAAAATCGCCTTCACTAAGATCGCAAACTATAATAAAAATGCAGAGAAGTAAACAGTCTAGTCAGTCTTCGACAGCTTGTTTTGCGACTAGTGACGTAATAAACTATATTGGTGTTTGAAGTCACGTGACAACAGATTAAAAATGTGGCATTTAGAATCATTTATTATAAATTCCATAAGCAATAAATGTGACTTTCGACATTCTATTGATACAAACTATCATAAAATTAACACGTGTTAACATATCCCTTTTGTCTTTTAATATATTTAGCCATTAAAGGCCACACAGAGGCGATCCGATAGCGATAGCGAAAGCGATCCGAGACGGGATTTTTTGTAATGTTCGAATTTGTATGCAACCTGACACACAGCAAGCGGGCGCGATCCCATACTCGGTATCGGATCGCTATCGCTATCGGATCGCTGTCGCTATCGGATCGCCTCTGTGTGACCCGGTTTTTATAATAGTGTTAAGGTACATTCACTTTGTCCGTGAATAAATTTCTGTGTCCATGATGAATTAATAATATGTTTATATTATAAATTCGAAGAGATGTTCAGGGCAACCTTCTTGTTAGTATTGTGGAAGAGTCAGGAGATGAAACATCTGACATCTATCTCCGTGTGGCGGACGCAGCGTCGGTCTGGGCCGTGACTTGAGCTCGTCGTGTTGAAACAGCTGGATGGGCCGGCGGCGGGGGCGGGGGCGGGGGCGGGGGCGGCTCGCCGTCAGGCAGGCGTGTTGTTCACGGGTTTGGGACCGCCCGCTAACGCTAATTACGAACGACTGTCTCGTCCTTGACGGACGTGTTGGTGCGAATCAAACAGCTGATTTACACGTGTTATTGTTAGTACCTGGTTGACCGAGCTTACCTCGGGTTTTTTGAGAAATTATAAGTATTTAGGCAGAAAAGAATTACGTACTGATGAAATATCACTACATAGTATAAAACAAAGTTGCTTCCCGCTGTCCTGCTCTCCATCTCTCCCTACATATTATGTAGATATATGCTTAGATCTTTCAAACCACGCAATGGATTTGATGCAGTTTTAATAGGTAGGTACATAAAAAGGTTTACGAAAAAGTCCGTTGTGATATATATCTATCTTTAACGGCTTAATATTGTTTAAAATCGCTTCGTTAATAAGGTATTGTTGATGAAGCGATTTAAAGCAATATTCAATTAAGTACCTTAAATAGGTTCATATAGATTCATATAGATCAATATAGGCCTTAGGCATATTTGTCTATCATGTAACTTAAATGAATGCTTTCGAGGATATTACAGATTTACCTAATATGCGATACAATGGGACATTTTTACCAGCATTGCACTCGTGCAAAGCCGGAGCGGGTCGCTAGTGAATAATTTTGTTTGTGGAATAACATAAAAAAAAAAAACGGGATATTTTTAGGGTTCCGTAAAACGTAAAAACGGAACCCTTATAGATTCGTCATGTCTGTCTGTCCGTCCGTATGTCACAGCCACTTTTTGCCGAAACTATGAGAACTACACTATTGAAACTTGGTAAGTAGATGTATTCTGTGAACCGCATTAAGATTTTCACAAAAGTTAAAAAAAAAAAAATTAGGGGTGCCCCCTATACTGAGAACTGAAACTCAAATATTTTTTTTCCATCAAACCTACACGTGTGGGGTGTCTATCGATAGGTCTTCAAAAATGATGTTGAGGTTTCTAATATAATTTTTATCTACACTGAACAATTTGCGCGAGAGACGCTTCCAAAGTGGGAAAATGTGTGTCCCTCCCCCTCTAACTTCTAAAGTAAGAGAATGAAAAAACTAAAAAAAATATATGATGTACATTACCATGAAAACTACCAACGAAAATTAGTTTGAACTCGATCTGATGAGTAGTTTTTTTTTTAGTACGTCATAAATACACTATTATTAAAACTTCGATCAAAGTTACAACGAACTACAAGAACTATGCGTACTATGTATATTATGTTACTTGCTGCAACGGAACCCTTCATGGGCGAGTCCAACTCGCACATGGCTACTTTATTTCATTAAAGCATCTTCGAGTCTTTCTTAACAACGCCATCTATTGTTAAATAGCTATACTGTTGCTGTGTCAGTTAGTTTGTATATAAACATTAAGTTACAATTATTGTAACTTACATTTATCAAGCACAGATTCGCTCCTGTATGGAGTAGGTACTGTTCGCACCTTTGGGATGGATCGGCTAAGTATCAGCTGGAGGCTTTGGAATCGATCGAGAGACGTGCCAAAAAGCTCATAGGCAACGAAACTCTTGTGCAAAAAAGACTTCAAAGTCTTGAACATCGCCGAAAAATTGCTAGCTTATCGGTTGTTTATCGGATAAACTTCGAGAGTGAGAGTGCGACTGATTTGCATGATCTTTTCTATCGGAATGCTCGTAACTCGATACAGCGGCATCGTTTCATGGTTGACTTTCCAAAGACACGAACAAAGAGATTTCACTCTACTTTTGTGATAATTAAGAACGTCTAGGCTGTGGAATGAGTTGCCATTATTAACGTATTCCACACGTTGCCTGAGTGGGTTTCCCCGATGGCTACAATCTTGTGTCTTCAAATCCAGAGTAAATCGCTGTTTTTCTTGGTAAACACGCTCCATCGTAGTCCGCGTCGTTGGTTAACATCAGGAGAGATGGCGGTCAAGTGTAAACCTATTAAAGTTAAAAAAATTGCCAATACTTAGATTAAATTTGTTAGTGTTATTTTAGATTCTATTAAATTATATGCGTTGGTAAAGGGCTCTCAGTAAAAGGTTTTCTCAGAAAATGAGGATATTTAAAAAAAAGGGTATGATCTGGGTTCGAACAGGGCACTTTCAATTTCTCGGCTATGATATAACGACACTGAACACGTACGAAATATGCATTCGTATTCTAATGATATTGTAGCTATTCTTCATTGCTTGAAAATGCGCTTAAAACGCCGTTTTTTTTTTCTAAATAAAACCTAGCTAAGATATTAGCTTAGATCGAATTATCGCCCCCGAAATCCCCTGCAAAGTTACTAAATTTCATCAAAATCGCTGAAGCCGTTTCCGAGATTCAGATTCTATATACTAAATACAAATAAACATACATCCAGGAATTGTTCGTTTAAAAGTATACATACAAATAATAGGATAGGATTTTCTATGAAGAAAACAAAACCGGGTTCAATTTAAAATTAAATTCAATCTGGGTGTCTTCAAATCGAGAGTGAATCGGTTTCTTCTAGGTAAGCACGTTCCATCGTAGATCGCATCGTCGCTTAACATCAGGCGAGATGGTGGTCAAGTGCGAACCTATCATAGGTAAAAAAAAAAAAAAAAAAAAAAAAAAGACACGACTAATTTTATAAGAAGTTATGAATGACTACGTGGACTATTAGGAAACCACCACATCGATTTACATAAAATTTATATGGGGCCACCTCTCAAGTATTTTGTACCAAAACAATAAAAATAGTGGAGCTATCCCGTAAGATACGTACCAGAATAATATTATATACAACGGAATTGAGAACCTCCTCCTATTTTAAAGTCGGTTAAAAAGATAAATATTTTGTCACATAAGCGAATAGTTGATAATTATTGTTGGTCTAGCCTCAAACCGAATACTCATAGGCTTAGTTGTGCAACGCCATCTATTGTTAAGTACAACAGTCAGTTTGTGCAGCTAAATTGCCAATAGGATTTTTTTCGTTTTTTTGTTAGAAAATTCTTAGCTACAAATTATATACGACGATATTAAAACGTTGATAAAGAGGGAGGGAGCCCTTTTATAATAGTTTTACTCAGAAAAAAAAACAAGAAAAGCGTTGAGAGAATGTAACTGTAGTCGGGATTCGAACCGGGGCCTCTTTATTCCAAAAGCGACCCGTTTCCACTGGCGCTAATCTGACGTTGGTCATAACGGCGAAATTTGTTATCGTATTCTAATGACATTGTATGAGTTTTTCATTGGCTGAAAAAACCCTTAAAATGACGTTTTCTAGAAATAAAACCTAGCTAGATCGATTTATCGTCCCCGAAACCCCCTGCATACAAAATTTCATGACAATCGATCCAGCCGTTTCCGAGATTCAGATTCTATATATATATAGGAATATAGGTACAAGAATTGCTTGTTTAAAGGTATAAGATAGAATTAATAGTATAAGATTAGAACGGATCTATATTATCTGGCGACGGGTGTTTCTACTACCTAACAGACTTTTGGGTTAGCGGATAAGCGCAGGACCCTTCTAAACCTAACTTAAGCTTAACATACTTACGCTAATTAGAATACAACCTGATACCAAAACAGGAACTCGCGCTCAGCCCTAGCTAAGATCGAGCTATCTGACGTAAACACGCTAGGTTGAAAGTATACGAGTATATGAATACGTGTGTGCCTGGAACCGACGCGACCCGCGCCAGCCGCGCGACGCTGTCGGTAGCCGCGGGACCAGGTGTTCCATCCGGACAGGCTTCTGCTTGAGCCTCGTCGTCAACACCAGCTGGAGGCTCTGGAATCTATTGAGGCAGAAATACGCTGTTTTACTTCAAGGCCCCGTCATTTAGCTGGAAACATTAGCCTTCAAACAGGAACACGGTGATGTTTTCGCATTACTGCCTGGCGGTAGAATAACTGGCAAAGCTGTGGTACTTTCCTCAGGCGGATTCTGCAAAACTACTACAAAAATATAGTGAAGAGACGATGAAGCCCACTATCGGTAGTGAGCGCAAGATCGTAAAGTAGGTCGAAACGGCAAATGAAAACATCGTGAAATGATATATTACGCAGTTTGATTTATGCTATGTACGCGGTTGGCGCGTTACTTTATGGTTTATTCATGAATATGTTGTTTTGTAACAACATAGTTACGACAGATCACTTCATTAATCAAATTTCCACGAGGTGATTTTCGCAAACAACTTTTTTTTACTTTTTGCTTGAGACCTTTAAGGACCGGACGTGGACGTGGGTCTATATTATCTATTCTATGGTAGGAGTTAAAATATTGCAAAAAATTGCGACGTTCGAAAAAAAATATAAACTTTGAAAGACTTATTCTCAGAAACTATTAGATGTATAGAGACAACTCTAGTATCATATTGTAGCAAATTTAGTCTACTTTATAAACGCCACAAGAAAGTTTTTTCAAAAACTAGTCGTTTAGGGTTATAATAAAAATAAACGATTTTTCGCGGTTTTTCGATTTTTGACAAAGTTGCGTTCGCCGCTCGAGGTCACAAACTTGGATTAATCATAAGGCCAATATCATAAACAAGTCTGCAAAAAACCAGATCAACCGGATTTAACGCATACTACTCCATACTTTCAGGCGACAAAGTTACTGTGGACTTTTGAGGCAATTTGAAATTTAAATTGGGAAATATTATAATTATTAATAACTAAAAAATAAAGGATTCCCAAACAGAGATATAATTTTGGAGCGACCTGGCAGGTTACCTAAACTGAGGGATTCTTGATGCCGCGCTGCTCACCAGCCGGGTCTGTTACCCCCGACACGGAGCTACATCTCCGTGCTGGGGGATCAGGAGCGGCGAGTGGCAAGGTTCCAGCTTGCCTCTAATACATACACAAGCTACCAGCTCTTCGAACAGGAGTTTGACATCTTTTCGCTTATCTATTATTCTGCAATCGCGTCATTGAACTGCACGTGTAGGAGGTTCTGTTTTTTTTAGGGTTCCGTAAAA
This sequence comes from Ectropis crepuscularia, assembly GCA_963693475.1. NCBI lineage: Eukaryota > Metazoa > Arthropoda > Insecta > Lepidoptera > Geometridae > Ectropis > Ectropis crepuscularia. The sequence goes on from OY856338.1 coordinate 42,871,165, forward strand.
CGTAAAAACGGAACATTTACAGATTCGTCATGTCTGTCTATCTGTCCGTATGTCATAGCCACTTTTTTCCGAAACTATAAGAACTATACAATTGAAACTTGGTAAGTAGATGTATTCTGTGAACAGCATTAAGATTTTTATAAAAAATATAAAAAAACAATACATTTTGGCGTGACCTATACATAGTTTTTATACTATACCTGTTGTTACGGAACCCTTCATGGGCGAGTCCGACTCGTACTTGGCCGGTTTATTTTATGAAAGTTAGCCAACGCACATTTCCATTAGGCAGATATTTACCATGACCCGGCGTACTTCGTGCCACCAGTCGGCCACAATGAATTGTCGGCCAGCCATATTCCGAAACTCTAAAATGTTTTAGTTATGTTTAAGTCATAAATAAACAAGATAAGAATAGTTTGTCTGAGTGAGCGAGAACATGTTAAACTTCTGAGTTAGATTGGTTCCGAAAACTTTTTTGTAACGTCTAATGTACAAAATTGAGAACTCCCGTTCTGAAATGAAATTTTGGTAATGTTTTTTTCTTATTTTGTGGTGATATTATACTCGTAGCAATAAAATGCATCTGTCTATCTATCTGTCTGTCCCGCAGGTGTTGGGAGTCGCCGCGACCGCTGCGGCCACGGCGGCGACGTCGGCCGCAGGGAACTTCACGCAGAATGGCACCGAGCTCATCGACTCCATGGAGAAGTGCGTCCAGCGCTACGCGGACCTGCCTCTCGGGCCCGGTGAGTGTTGCTGTGCTGGTGTCCTGCAGACGGTCGCGGCGCGGCGCGGCGCCGGAGTGCGCTCTACGCACTGGACCGGGGCTTCAGTGCAGCGTCCGAGCTTTTTGGTCCCTACAAACATAAATATATTAACCATTCGGTCATTTGTAACTTTTAAAGAAGGCCATTTTAAAGATAACATAGTTTCAAAAGTAGCCAATTCAGGTCTCCATTCTGACGCTCAATGTCTAAATATAAGACGCGTTCCAAACTAAAAATGACACTCGTAAATTTCTGTCTTTTTCTTGGGCATTGATCTTGGCTAGTTCTGTATCGTCGTCCGTTGAACATCATAAAAACAAGCATTCACTTTTAATAAAGAAAAATACGTTGAAAATAATAAATTCTGATTCTGACTTATAGTGCTGCAAGGATACAATACCAACCTTAAGGGAGCCTTAGCATTTGCTTAAAACCCAGTTTAATTTTAATATTTTTCTGGTTTTCAATTCAAAATCGCAATACATCGTAACTAAAACTGTTCTGCTGATCCGGCAAACATTGTTATCCCATAAAAGAATGTAAAAAATCGAACGTAGGTACGCAAAATCAAAGTGAGGCGACACTTCATGTAAATGAGTTCCTTCAGGAGCTCAGGCTGTTAAAGTATTTGAAAAATGTTCGTGCAAAAAAGTGTTCATCCAAGACTGAAACACGGAGGGTAGAGCCGGGGGAGTTACAAACACTATAAAACCTATTCTCATATAGACTGGCGGAGCGCCGTCCATCAATTTAGTTTATTTTACTTTCGGACGTAGACACGCTTCGGACAAGCACTTCGGACTGTCGATACACCGCCACCGCTGCGTCGTATAGTTTGATGGAGTCTTGCTTCGCACCGCTGCATCTTCACAGCACATCTCACTCGGCAAGCTACTCAGCTCAGCATCAGTGGAATCGGTCACATAGTCACAGATAATAGTATAGTTTTCGATTTCCGATTTCGCATCATAGCTTAGCTGCGTGGCACCTCCCTGGTGGAAAAATGGTCTTCGTAACCTAAACCTAAGTAAGGCTAAATTCATAGCCCAGTTGGGTTAGATTTTAACCTGCAATTAATTATACTACTTAACATTGGCACAAAATAAACTGACTATAATCAATTGAAAGTTACCCCTAACTTTGAACGAACTCGACTGGGCTAATATAATTTGTAAACTTGTAACTGGAACTCATACTAAAAACCTTCAACAGGACTTATTTTAGAGGCGATCTATTTTTTTATTTGAAAGAGGTAAACTTTTACCTGGTGCGGTCACTTTATTATAAATGATGTACTAGCGCGTTATAAAAATAATAAGTGGTCAAGTGCGAGTGGGACTCCCGCACTAAGGGTTCCGTACCGTTAGCAAATAAACGACGAAAGCCTATTGGCTTTATTTGAATTCCGTATACATAAACCATCGCAGTTTCCACAGACAGGGTTTCATGCAAAAGGTTTTCTAAAACTTTTGATTTTACCTTACAATTTTAATAACGAGGTCGAATGCGTGTTTTAGTGTATTTGTTGCGCCATCTGTAGTTCATTTGGAACGGACTAATCGAACAAGAAACTGTAAAAAATCTAGTTTGTTGTATGGGAGCCCCCGTTAAATATCTATTTTATTTTATTTTTAGTATTTGTTGTTACAGCGGCAATAAAAATACATCATCTGTAAAAATTTCAACTGTCTAGCTATCATGATACGTTCTTGACGTATTAGAAATATTTTAAATTTAGTAAGAATTAAAAAAAAATAGTTAAATTTTGAGAAACTATAATCAAAATATTAAAATTGAACAAAATATGCAAAGAGAAACAAAAGGAAATAAACTATAGATAGTCCGGAACTGCACTGGCTGATAAGCACTACTCCCCTGGTTAACTTTGGTGCGGGGTAGTTCCGGCACCAATGACGTGACACCTCAAGTGTCTCTCCTGGAGTAGCTCGGCCGGCGAGTAAGAAAGACGTTAAAACGTTCACGTGACTTATAGGCGAGCTTAAGTCCCTGGAACGATATTTTTGGGCAATTACAAAAATAACCAATTTCTCCACCATGACTGCAACACCAGAGCATCACCACTCCCTCAAGGTCGCGCGTTTTTAGCCTACAGCTAGACCGTTCCTCCCACGGAACAAGTGCCAGTCGGTTGTCGGACGCACGGCTGAGCGCTCGAGCAACACGTTTCCCGCGCAAAATGTTATTAGATATGTCGACAACCCTTGCGCATTATTCCCCGCTAGACAGCGACAGAGTTACGCGTTAGAAGAGAGCGCAAATGTCTAGGTGAATATCGCGACAGGTATTAATTGAGCGCTAATGCGAGCTGAATTGCACTTTGTTGTGTCCCAGCAAGAGTCGCTATTTTTATAATTGTTTTCTCTAAGTGATTCTTCTGTACTTGTACTAATATTTATTCTGTGCTCGAACTTTTAGTTCATTATAAAGAGTAATTCTTTACAAATTATTTTTATAATAACAAATTAGAATAACAGAAAGAAAAATCGTTTAGTTGACGGTCCAAGATCCTCAATGTCAAATAAAACGAATTCGAATTCATAGCATACGGATTGTTTTTACTTTTACTTGATCTAAGAATAATTCTGTTTAGTTGTTTAATTAATATTAGATGTAATTGTGATGTAAAATTGGATTTGTTACACTGTAATCCGTAAGCAATGTAACAGTCACCGTTCGTTTTTACCCTTTGGCTACGGAACCCTAAAAAGCTAAATGAAACCTCGGAACACCTATACAACATTGAATACCACTGGCCACTACGATTATGCATACATTTACTTTAACTAAATGTTTTAAATTAAATCATAATTAAACTAAGATTTAAAATGTATGTTGATAATTTCATTTTTGGCGCTGGTTCAGTAGTGTTACGCTGTTATGTATATGTATATTAAAATAGGTATTTGTTTGTTCGTTTGTTTGTGTCGCAATAAACAGTTTTCTATCTAAGCATGATGACGATCTACGCTATGTATGAGTACTCGAATACTTTATATATATTTACTATATAAAAATAAGGATTTTTTTAAAGTAAAGAGTGTCGAGACGAGCAGAATATGTGCCTGATGGTAAGCAACATGCCTGCCACATAACAGCACAGTGACACGCAGCTATTGGAACATGAATTCAAACAATAAATCATTAGCTACCACTGCACTGCGCTCGTCACCCAGAGATCTATGATGTTATATCTCTAAGCCCTGTAATTTCTTTGGAAACATTGCCCTTCAAACCGGAACACAGTAACGATAGAATTTAGAAATATTGAATTTAAGATATTTATTTATATTATTAAAACTAGTTGCTTATCAAATTCTATGCACTTACCTACAATAGGGTACCGGACTGGGTCAAAAATACACCATCCTAATTAGTCCGTCAGCTAGATCATGGAAAAATATTGGACACGTATTTTTTGTTTTTTTCATAATATTAAAAATCGTCAAATATATAGACCATCAAACTTCTAGAGTGGGGGTCGCGACGTCACTCGTGAGCAAAAATCGTACTAACAAGAAGTGACGTCACACGAAACTTCGAAGCGCTGTCTGTATCTTCGTAATTTTTTGTTTGTGAAACAAAAGAAAAAACACGGGTACAATATTTTTTGGCATTCTTACTAACGGGCTACTTAGTTTTTTTGAGGATTGTACCCTATTACATAAATAATTATTATGAATCAGATGCATTATAAAATACGTCAAAATAATCACAAAAATAGGCAGTCAAAGGAACTGTTCATAGAAGTGTGAGGGTGACGCGTGAGCATCCAAAGAGCGTGTACCGGGTCTGGACCTCGCTCCACCACACAACCACGGTAAATGTCTGGACCTCGCTCCACCACACAACCACGGTAAATGTCTGGACCTCGCTCCACCACACAACCACGGTAAATGTCTGGACCTCGCTCCACCACACAGCCACGGTAAATGTCTGGACCTCGCTCCACCACACAGCCACGGTAAATGTCTGGACCTCGCTCCACCACACAGCCACGGTAAATGTCTGGACCTCGCTCCACCACACAGCCACGGTAAATGTCTGGACCTCGCTCCACCACACAGCCACGGTAAATGTCTGGACCTCGCTCCACCACACAGCCACGGTAAATGTCTGGACCTCGCTCCACCACACAACCACGGTAAATGTCTGGACCTCGCTCCACCACACAACCACGGTAAATGTCTGGACCTCGCTCCACCACACAGCCACGGTAAATGTCTGGACCTCGCTCCACCACACAGCCACGGTAAATGTCTGGACCTCGCTCCACCACACAGCCACGGTAAATGTCTGGACCTCGCTCCACCACACAGCCACGGTAAATGTCTGGACCTCGCTCCACCACACAACCACGGTAAATGTCTGGACCTCGCTCCACCACACAGCCACGGTAAATGTCTGGACCTCGCTCCACGTATCGCGCGGAGGTGACGGGGTTCTAAACCGGGACGAAATTTTCAAGAGACACGAGTTGTGTAATAAAAAAAATTGGCAGTCATAGGAACTGCCGATAGAAGTGAAAACTTACTGTTGCCCTGGTACTGGTACCTAGGGGCAAACGCAACTCTTTTATATTTCTGTTGTCCTGGTATCTGGAGATAAACGCTGGGTTGTTGGAGGTAGGTAATCGAAACTCTTTACTGTTTCTGTTGCCCTGGTATCTACCTGGCCGTTTTTACCGAGTTTACCCGAAGATTTCATATCCGATCCGATCCATTATCATATCCAAGCGTGACGATTGATGAATCCATTTCACAGGCCACGAAAATTCTGTCTATAGCGCGCCTAAAGAAGTTCTCACTTCAAAAACCTAAGTTCGTGATTATTCTTGTCGGACAAATGTTACCAGCACAGTACCTCTACAGTGTACATAATAAGATAAAATATCTAATTTTAAAAAAGGCATAAATACCGTGGAGTGTACATATGAAACTAGCAGCGCCCCACTGTTTCACCCGCGTAATTCCCGTTCCCTTTGTTTTCCTGCAATCGAAAGCCCACGCGCTATGACTACTACAATCAACCCAGACCATAATCGATCTGCGCTCCGACTATTAACCCGATCCGTTCAGGTGTTCCGACTTGATGAAGGAATCCAAACTTTAGCATTTATATTGTAACGATTTCAAAATAAGGATCCCGTAATAGAAGCTCGCACTCGCAGAGTCCTGTAGCTACCGGCGGCGGCGGGCCGCGCGGTGAAGGGCTCTCGAGCGGGCAGCGGAGCCCGCGCTCGCTCAGCAATACTTCAAACGGAGAGCGGAGAGCGGAGAGCCGCCTGACTACGACATTATATTAAGAGACGTCGCGCCTCGCGCCTCGCGCCGCTCGGGTGTCCGGCCTACTTTAAACTTAGCGTTTTACCGAAATTTAGCTTTTTAACACCTTTTTATCAACTTGTTCTGATTTTTTCCTGACTTCATAATGAATTGTATCGATTCCTTAATAAACGGAGTTCGACGGGAAAAGTTGTTATTTTTGCATTTCTCTTAGCCACCTAAGCTATTATACGGGCGGCGGTCGGGCGGCCATGAATAAGTAGATCCGGGTTCGAATTCAGACGGCTTCTCTTTTTCCTAGTTTTTTTTTAGATTTTTTTTACTTGTTTCCTTTTATGTGTAGGTATCTAAGTATATATACACGACTGAGCTTCTGAGAGCGGGTGGAAAACCGGTACTTAAAGTCCTCCAGAGGCTATTCGACTCCGTCATACTTGACGGTAATACGCCAGAAGCGTGGAGCAGAAGTGTGGTGGTGCTCTTCTTCAAAAAAGGTGACAACACCTTGTTGAAGAACTACAGACCCATCTCACTTCTGAGCCACGTTTATAAGTTGTTTTCGAGGGTAATCACGAATCGTCTCGCACGCAGGTTTGACGACTTCCAGCCACCCGAACAAGCCGGTTTCCGAAAAGGCTATAGTACCATAGACCACATCCATACGCTTCGGCAGATTATACAGAAAACCGAGGAGTATAATCGGCCACTTTGTATAGCGTATGTGGACTATGAGAAAGCCTTCGATTCCATCGAGACCTGGGCAGTGCTTCAGTCTCTTCAGCGATGCCGCATCGACTATCGCTATATCGAAGTGTTGAAGTGTATCTACAGCAAAGCCACAATGTCTGTCCGATTACAGGACCAGTGCACAAAACACATCCAGCTACAGAAAGGCGTGAGACAGGGAGATGTTATATCTCCGAAACTGTTCACTGCCGCGCTGGAAGATGTTTTCAAGCTACTGGACTGGAACGGATACGGCATCAATATCAACGGCGAGTGCATCACTCACCTTCGATTTGCCGACGACATAGTCATTGTGGCGGAGTCGCTGGAGGACCTCGGTGCTATGCTCATGGACCTCAGTAGAGTATCCCAGCAGGTAGGTTTGAGGATGAATATGGACAAGACGAAAGTCATGTCAAATGTTCATGTCTCACCTGTACCGGTTAATGTTGGGAATACCACACTCGAAGTTGTTGACGAATACGTCTACCTGGGTCAAAAGATCCGATTAGGTAGATCCAACTTCGACAAAGAGGTCCAGCGAAGAATCCAACTCGGATGGGCAGCGTTCGGGAAACTTCGGCACATCTTTGAGTCCAAAATACCCCAATGCCTAAAGACAAAAGTCTTTAACCAATGCGTGTTGCCAGTGATGGCTTATGGAACTGAGACGTGGTCCTTAACTGTGGGCCTCATAACAAAGCTCAAAGTCACACAGCGAGCTATGGAGAGAGCTATGCTCGGAGTCTCTTTGCGCGACAGAATCCGTAATGAGGATATTCGCAAAAGAACGAAAGTGGCCGACATAGCACAAAGAGTAAGCAAGCTGAAGTGGCAATGGGCAGGCCACATCGCTCGCAGAACTGACAACCGATGGGGAAGAAAGGTTCTCGAGTGGCGACCATGAACCGGAAGACGCAGTGTTGGACGGCCTCCCACTAGATGGACAGATGACCTAACAAAGGTCGCTGGAAACCGCTGGTTGCAGGTTGCGCGGGACCGTTCGTTGTGGAAATCTAGGGGGGAGGCCTATGTTCAGCAGTGGACGTCTTGCGGCTGATGATGATGATGATGATGATCTAAGTATATGTAGTTTTTAAACCAAGCAAAGCTCGGTCACCCAAGTACTTTTACATTAACATAAATTTTGATTGAATTTAGCGTTCTTTTCGCAGATGACATTTCAATTTTGTCATCATATAAAAGTAATTCTTATCTTAATAAGTATTAACCGACATATATAATGGTATAAATAATTATATGACCGAGCACTGTCTTGACTTAAATTTTACAAAAACTAAAATATTACAATTTAGACCCCCACAAACAAAACCCCAAAACCCCCTTGACATTGAATTTTAGTTAGAATCTGTTAGTTCAACGACACTATTAGTTTTAGAGCTTGACACGCATCTGAATTGGAAAAAACAAATAACCAAAATAAAATTGAAATTATCTAGTTTTTCTTATGCGTTAAAACAACTAAGACGGGCGTCTGACTTAATTAAAGCAATAACAGCCTACAATGCATTTGCTTCATCGTGGCTGGGATACGGTATTACCCTTTGGGTGTGTATATACTTCACATATTATAGAAAGTTATGTATGTAAGAAAATCTTGGAATCTTAATTTGACCCACTTCCCGATTTGCGATTACGATGAAATTTTGCACACGCTCTGAATTCTGATGACAATATATGACTAGCTAAGAAACGTCATTATAAATCCAAGATGGTAACAAATGAAAGGGGTTGCTGTCAGGAATACGAAAAAAATAGTCACGTGACTTAAATCCAACATGGCGGAGATCCAAGATGGCGGATTGCCTATTTGAAATGCAAAAGCGTGTTTTTTAGTTTTTAAACTATTATAATAATTATTTAACAACAAATTAAGGACCATATATTATGTATAAACCACTTTTTTTTACTACCATATGCATATACTGTACTAATGACACAATAAACATTTGAGTATTGAGTATTAAATAGCAAGTCGGTTACTTATTCTCCCGAAATAACACATAGTTCCTTGGGAACATAACATATTATATTAACTGCGACGTTGGAAACACTAAGCATATTTGGTTGAAATTTGAAACCCAGATAGTTTATAGTCTCAAACACTACCTATCATCCCGGAAAACAAACATGGGCCCTAACGAAACAAATACTAACGACAGAGCGACACAACGAAGTAGATTGACATTTGAAACACAGATGGCTTAGCATCTAAAATATCACATCGGTTCATAAGCCTATCATCTAATTAGACTATCATCCTGCAAAATGTATAAGTATTAACAGACTAGACTCAGGAAAGGACAAGGGCGACTATTTATCACAGAAAAAAAGTTAAACGAGTGGTGGAAATGAGAAATGAAAGTGGACGTAGAAATTCGTCAATGTAGAAGATAAAACCTTTTAATTTTGCTACTAGACACTTGAAATCTATAATAATTTAAGTATTATAATAATGAAAATAACTCTGTCTATTTGTTACGCTTAATGCCTAAACCACTGAACTGATTTTGATGAAATTGTTTGAAGGCGCTTTAACGTAAGCTATTTAGTATTGGTGTACAAATAGTACAAATAGTTACCTTAATGTTTATTTCGCGCAGACGAAGTCGCGGTAAACCCGAGTATATTTATATAAAAGCGAAAACTCATTCATCATAAACTCTTAGAAACCACAATTACTAGTAGTGTTATATTTTGCATGGAGGTGCCTTTTAGCACGTAGGCGCTCGCTAAGGCGGGGTTTTGCGAAATTCAACCCCTAAGAGGGTAAAATAGAGGAATAAAGTTTTACATGCAAAGTTTTACTTAAAATTTCACACACATATTTCTCTTTTAATCTTCTTCTATTAATGAAGGATTTAACAAACTGCAATTTCCAAAGGGGTGAAATATGGGGGAAAAAATTATGAAAGTTTTAATTCGTTGTACCTACATATATAGGGGATACATTTTTAATTATAAACAATTAGGCCTTACGCCAACAACAAACAAAGCGCGAGCGAAGCCGCGGCCAATCGCTAGTAAATCTATAAAAATATGGTGAAAATTTCACAATACTGATTAGGTATCTTAAAAAAATATTCCATGATTCCGCTTGTTTCACAACAGCCTAACTAACGGCCACTCTCGCAATCAAGCCTCGTGTGAAATCACGTTTTATTTTCGCAAACCAATCGAAACAAAACCATCCGAAAAGGTTTCATCCTTTCGGATGGTTTCAGCGTTTCGACACTCGACTTTTCCTCGTGACTTTCAAATAACCGTCAAAATTTTCCTCGTTTATATAAAAGGTTGGTTAAATCTTTTAAAAACAATTGATTCAATTCTGACTTCCATTACCACAACGAGGTGGCAGCACTGTTGTAAGTTCGCGCGATATATCTTTGAGCTTTGAGAGATCCTCATTGTGCTAGGGGTGAAGGAAAACTTCGTGAGGAATGTGAATTTGATTGACCGCATGGATGAAACAGTAGTACTTACCTTTATACAGAATTAGCTGTTACCCGCGACTACGTCCGCGTAGTTTTTTAGATTTGGTCTGTGCATAAATTCACTGCAATTTCTAACTGATAAAAATGTAGAGTTGATGTCTTACTTTGTTCATTCGTAGTAACAACGGAGTGTTTGTATGTTTAACTCGTTACTGAACTCCCGAACTGAAATCCCATAAACTGTCTGTGTAACAAATTCCAAACATAAGCTGGTTCGGCGTTCCGATGTTACATTTATACTTGATCCCTAAGGAACTGTGCTGGTTTTCGGGATAATAAATAGCCGAGTTTGTTTCGATGTTTGGATCTGTTTTACAAATTGCAACAAAATCTAGTTGGGCGATCCGATGTTACATTTATACTGGATCCCTAAGGAACTGTGCATTATTTCGGGATAAAATGTAGTCTATGTGTTATTTCAGACTACGAGCTATCTGTGTCCTCAATTTTATGATCTTGATCCGTTCCGCGGTTTTGACGTATTTGAGCAACGAACATCACAGCATCGAGAATTATAACATAAGTAGGATAGTAGGATTCCAGATTACTCAATCATTTTATTGCTAATATTATGATACATTTGTTGGTCTTATTTAAACATACAGTATAGTTTTCCATAATTACCCTGATCGTGTGTGGCAATATAATGAATGTCACGCGGAGCGGATCGACTTATTTGATCATTGATTTGTCAGCAAGGTATTCTTCTATTGTGTAGTAAGCTTTTATAAGTAATATATTTTTTTACGTTTTGAAAAAAAAACATCAGAATGAATTTCTTTCATTTCATAGAGCAATTTGTTATATATTTCAAATGACATTGAATTTGGACCCGAGCATGCCCGAGTTATGCAAAGTTAATTTTGAACACGGCAAATTTAGATTGTGTTTGTGGTTTGATCTAGTTGGGTAATTTTGTCTATCTATCAGTTTTGTGAAAAATTGCGGATCTCTACGTACAAATACACTGTGAGTGTTCTAAGATGTACTTACATGGAAACTACTTGTTTCGTTGTCTTTTAATTAAATAAATTATCATGTACTCCCCCAAAACTTGATACCGGATCGCGCCCCATAACTAAAGGAAATGAGATTTACGAAACGTTTAACACTTTCTTCTCGACCATTGGTGCATCTCTAGCTAATTCTATTCCCAAACAAAAATGTCAATCATCAACTCAAGATAGACAAGTCTCTGTAGAATTAGATACAAACATTATCCTATTGTGAAAAAGACGAAATCGCTAAAATAATAAATACACTGGACTCAAACAGTAGTATTGGGATAGACAGAATCTCTACTAAACCTATAAAATGTGTTGGAGAAATAGTGTTAGACAAACTAACACACTGAATTAATATATATATTGCTGAAGGAATCTTTCCAGATTCGCTAAAAGTTGCAAAAGTTTCACCTATTTATAAATCGGGTACCAAAACAGATCCTAGCAACTATCGCCCAGTTTCAGTGCTACCGGTGTTCTCTAAGATTCTCAAATAGTCATTCACGCGCGCTAAGATACATAATATTTAAATTCAATAAACTTTCTGTTTGAACACCAATATGGTTTTAGGTCACAGTCTAAGGGCCTGTTTTCATTTTGATTAGTACGCGTGCGAGTGAGTAGTGCAGGTGTTGAGTGATTGGTAGCAAACACGTGTGGACACGTGTTGGTAGCAAACCGATTGATTATTGCGAGTGCATAGTAATCAGTCACTCGCACTCGCAATCGCACTCGTACTCACACTCGCAATAATCAAAATGCAAACCGGCCTTTTTACACAGTTCGCAACGGCAGACTTAAGGCCGGTTTGCATTTTGAGTAGTGCGATTGCGAGTGCGTGTGCGAGCAAGAAATCGCCATTGACTATTGCAAGTGTGTAGTGCGAGTACTGTCCAATTCTGTATAGTAGCTGTGTTTCGTTCATTGAGTTGCCAGCCGTCGGCCCGCAAGTAATCAGGGTCAGATGTAAGCAGAAAACAAAATGATTGGTCAATTCAGTTGTTTTAGTATTCATGACTTTTATAAGTTAAGTTTTTAAAACGTAGAAAGGTGTAACAAATTCGATAACATTCAATTAAGATTTTTAAGACAAAAAAAATATTTAATGTACTTTACTTAATGTTGTGAACGCAAATAAGAACCAACACGACACTAGCCTTTTCCGACATAATATATAATTATATTTTAAAAAATTAAAGTGAATCTTATTGTCGAAAAAATCTTATGAAATTAAACTTATCGTAAAGCGCTAAAGAGTGCGCGTGTTCTTGTTACGAAGAGTTCGATGCTTTAAGACCGGAAAAATACACTTTTCTTTTATACAAATATGGGAAAAAATAACTTTACGAATTTTTAAAAACTGTAGAAAAAAATAATTACGTATTTAATGTACTTAACATCCCCTTAAAAGAATGCAGGCTGATTACCAATAACCCTATAAACATATCTGTATCCAATGCTAATCAGTATCGCACATTAAAAATCTGTATAAATACGGAGAAATCTGTATACATGGCAACGCTGCTGTTTACTAGCAGGCAAACTGCGAGTGAGGGGGAAGGAAAAACGCGCGGGAGGAGGCTACTCGCAAAAAAATAGAACGCGCTTATAATCACTTCACTACGCAAGTTACTACACACTCGCATTAATCAATCGTTGTCCACACGTGTTAATAACTAATAACTCAACACCTGTACTACTCACTCGCACTCGCAGTAATCAAAATGAAAACAAGCCTTTAATAACTAACATTAAATCGTACATAGATGATGAAAAAAAGATTACTTTAGGAGTATTTATTGATTCATAAAGAGCGTTCGACACGGTAAGCTATCCACGGATAATATATTACATTCTATTTACCGTTAATTTCAAGCTCCTTTAACATGCTTACATGTTTGTTTACTCTTGCCTCGTCTAATGTTGGCTTAATTAGACTCAGTATCCGATTCTTTCTTACAAAAACAGAGTTTCATCGTCTAATAACCCACCATAAATAAAACAATTGTTAATTTTAATATAATTCATAATAGTTTTTAGCCAGAATAACATAATTTAAACGTCTTATAACTCAAAACGTAAGGACATTAGAAAAAAAAGATTGAAGCAAAAGTTGTAGAAAGTTAACTGATCTTTAAAAAGGATAGATGCGTTTTATTGATGAATATAATATTTCCAGAGTCCGCGACAGAAAAACTGGTTTGTTCATTCATAAAATTCATAAAGTTCTGGTTCGGGTCATAAAACGTAAACGGTGCATTTTACAGAAAAGTTTTTAAAAAACAATATCAATTTCAATAGTTTTTGGCATAAAGTGCATAGTTTCTGAGATATCAACCAAACACGTTTTTTCAATATGACGCTTGAAGCTTAACCTGACTCTGTCACCATTTTGTGATTTTATGGTCAGTAAGTGATGCTAAAAATAATAAAAAAGGAAATTTGGATCGGAAATTTGTTGCAAAGTTGACCAAACAAACGTCTATTTTTACTGGCCTACAAACATCCACATAGTAAGCTGATAAAGCAGTAGGTACTTAAGTCAGAGTTCCTCAATTTCCTAAGGGCTAAGGGTAAAGCTTGATCATTTGGCCTTTATTTTTTCGATGTGTCGGTTTCAGTTAATATGATTGTCGATTTCTATATGGGCAAATTTTTGATGAGGTCTACATTGAATTAAATTTGTCTTTAGTAGATTTATGTCAAGATTATGATCTGTCATCCATTTAATTTAATTATTAAAAATGTGAGATAGGGTTTGCAATAAATTGTACTACTTTTACACGATTTCAATATTGATATGTCAACTGCAAATAATCTTAGATAAACGATAAAGTATGCAGATGAGGTTTATGTCGGCTATGGTAACATAGCGATGTGCCACGACAAAAGTATGACACTTCCACAACTAGTATTTTTACTCGTTGTTAGTACAGAGTATATACGTGTGTAAAGACCTAGGTACTCTTTAATTAAATTATATTAATTAAGAATTTATATTAAACTCTAGCAGCGCCCTGCGGTGTTACCCGCGTAGTTCCCGTTCCCGTTGTTTTCGGGATAAAACGTAGCTTATGTGTTCTTCCAGACTATAATCTATCTGTGTTCCAAATTTCAGCCCGATCCTTTCATACGTTAGGACGTGATTGAGCAACAAACATCCACACATTGACATTTATAATATTAGTAGGATATTGACTCACTATTTGACGATATTTTTTGGAATTTAATATTTAATTGTTTCGGTTCCTATATACCTACCTACAGCCGACTTGTGGTTAGATTGACTTAAAGCATGACGTCATGCTGTTGGTTAAACCCCGAGCCAGTCAATGTAGTATACGATGCTCTGAGACTAGATGGCGTGACGAAACGCGAAAGGCAATCGGTAGCGGTGGCAGACGTAAGACCGGAGATCGGGGTGAGTGGCGTATTATGAGAGAGGCCTATGTCCAGCAGCAGTGGACGAATATAGACTGATGATGATGACATTTCCCACCGGATAGCAGATGCAATTTAAGTAGTACTTACGATCACATTTAAGCAGTACCTACAATCACATTTTGTTACATTTCCCAAAAATGAATTCAAATGTAAAAAATATCTTTGACAGGTCAATTAATTAACATTTTGAAAGCCCCTCACAGATTACAATATAATATTTATGATATATTGTATTAACATACATATTTATATATAAATCCTACCAAAATCTATCATAAATATACCAAAAACTACTAAAATCTACCAAGAAACGTACGAAAATCTACCAAAACGTACAAAAAAGTCTACCAAAAATTATTCGATTTAAGTAAATGAACTAGTTTAAGTATTTTAATGAGTAACGTCACCATACTGGGCTCGCCTGCTCTGTCGAGCACCTTTCGCTTTACCCCTACTCCGCAGCCGACCGTCACGAGACATGCAATAGATCGACGACAATAGTTTGAGGCGATGATAAAATAAAAGTTTAACTTAAAAAGCTACAAAACTCCGCTGGTTTCCTCAAAAGCTTAGAAGCATTTGGTAAAATATTTGATCACAATCAAATCCAAACATTTCTTTAAATAGTCTATAGTAAAAATATTTGAATACTACTTTATGCATGTAACAGTAATTACTTGATACCTTAGTAAGTATGCAGTCCCAACCCTAGTCCAAGGGCAGTTCACAAAACGAAGCGGGAGGTGAGGTTCAACACCGTCCCCCGCGCTCCCCGCAAACCCCTTCCACACCCTCAATTGTTTTCGAAAATACGAGATTTTGTACACAAATAGAACGTACCGGTGGTAAGATAAGTTACTGTTATTTTTGTTTTGTTTCGGGAATAGTTTTTGCAAAACAAAATTGCATATTGTCCTGTATTGCTTTGGTTTTAAAATTATTGATTGTATAATTAACAATCCGCAGCAAATTTCAACTAAATCTAGTTAGGCGTTCCGATTTTACATTTATACTTGATCCCTAAGGAACTATGCATGTTTTTGCGTGCGTGTTTTCATTGATGCATTTCGACGTTTGCATCTGTGTTTCAAATTGCAACCAAATATGGGCGGTCCGATTTTACATTTAAACTTGTTCACCATAAAGGCATAAAAGCCCTATTTATTAAATTTCCGTAATAATTAAATACAGTGCTTTGCAAAATATAACAAAATTAAAGAATCCAAAATTTATATTTTCGTAACAACACAAACACAACGTTTCGACGCTGATTTGACAGTTTTATTTAGATTTTCCTTTTTTTTGTTATTCGGGCCACCGGCGGGCTTCCGACGCTATAGAACTTGGAAAGAATATGAAAGAAACAATAAAATAATAATTACATCTACCTAATAGATTTTATTGCGAGTATTAGGTATATAATTTATCTTAAAATAGTAATAAATAGACATCTACGCATATAATTTAAAGAAGATTCGACAACTTTCTCCAAATATTGTAGATGTCTTATTAAATATGAATTGTATTAACTTATTTGTTTGTTAATTATAGTAGTATATTTTTATTTGCAATTTTCTTTTTTTATCAATGTAACATGTAATCTAACGTTTTTCGAGTAATTAAAGTGTTAATTTAAATAAATAACTCAAATTTTTTATAATAATGAAAAAAAATAATCAAATTCGAGTTTTTTTCGATTTTTTGGTTTTTCTGAGAAGATTTACTATGGTAACATTTTTATTTTTTTTCACCATCGGAAAGTAGAGATTTCAACGAACAGAAAACATACCAAATTTTTGAAAAAAGCTGATATTTTGACGGGTGACTTTTCGATTGAAAGTTAGGGTGTTTTTTTCGATATTCATTCAAAATAATGTGAAAAAATTAATATTTTGGATCAAATAAATTACAGCGTATTTGGGATATACAAAGATAAGTTTTCACCAAATTTCGTTAAAAAAAATTTTTGTAAAAGATAAAAATAAAAAACCAAATGTTTGGTTTTTTGAATTTTTCACATAAATTTTGAGGTTATGTGAAAAAAGTGTGTACACAAAAGTTTTAGATCTTTTTATTACCTACAACTTTGCCATGTAACTTTTTTCAATAGGACTTTTAGTTTTGCCGGAAATCGAGAATAACCGTTTTTTACCCTTAAAAACTCACCCCGATCCCCTTCCCGACCTCAGATCGCCCGTAATTTATTTTTCCTTTATTTTTTATAATATTCCCCTCCTTTTCTAATGGGTTTCATTCTACTACTATTTTTTTTGGTTTTAAAAATTATCGACCCTGGTCTATATTTCTCAAATGTCATAACAAGCTTCTTCTTTTGTGAAGACTAAAAATTAAACTAAACACAAATAGAACTGCGGATGCTGAACCCGCAGATGGAGGCATCGGGCTGAGGATCATTCAAATGCTCGACTCTATTACAAGTAGAACGCGTGTGTGTGCTGGCGGCCGTACCCTGCTTAATGGCAAAGCTTATACATCGATACAAATTAAACGCTGTCGTTTGATATAACCTGGAACTGTTCAAGTACAGAGTAACAAGTTTTTGTAGGTCAAGCCGCGACCCCACTATCAGGCATCAGGCAAATTCGTAGTCAAACGCAAACTTACGTGCGTCGAAAACATTAGTACGTCGTAAGCCGCGTCGACTGAGAGTTCAGAAAGCTTTCAACTCGAACTATGTTTGTCGTTCCCCGAAGCGGCCACCTAGATTATGCGGCCGCGACGTCGCCGGTTGCCGCGCGACGCGAACACCGGCTCGCGAGAACACGGACCCCCCGGTCCTGGGAAACGAGAGCACGGAGTCTCCGTGGGTGGACAGTTGGTTTATCGATAAACGGACCTCATAATAGTGAGTAGATGGGAGATGAGAAGACAGCCGAGGCGGAGCCGGCCATCGAGTACACCGTCGAAGAACAGTTCGTCTCGTTTTCAAAGTTCCGAGCGGACGGCAGCGCGCCGGCGCCGGCTCCGGCGGCCACCAGCGACGGCGCCGGCATCACGCTGTACCAGGCCGACTACTGGCTGCGGCAGGCCAAGCTACTGGACGACCGGAGCCTCACCATGACGGACACGGGGACCTTGTTCTACAAGCGCGGGTGAGCGCCACGTGAGGGCCTCCTGCGAATTAACACATGTACTCGTGGCAGCCCCGGCGGCCGGTGGCCGGCGACGGCGGCCGGGCGCCGGCGCGAACGTCCGGTTTCACCACCCGTCGTCACTGGCTCTAATGATCGACATGGAAAAGACATATTTCGAAAAAAAATGCGTCATTTGCCTTGACTCTCTCCTTGTGAGAAAACTTCTAGAACCCCAGCAGTGGTAACATGAAGTCAGCAGCGGGTAGGAACGTCGTCATCATTTATTTTGACGAGTGGTCGCTTATAGATTAAACTTATAGATTTAATGCAGCCCGTAACCCAATCGATCAGATCCTCAAAGATACAATTTTACCATGACAGTTTGATAATGAAAATTTGATCGTCATACGTCAACTTTTGTCACTCACAGAGTTATAAGTTGATAATCTCTATGAGATGCATTTTCTCTGAAAAAGCTGCAGTGAACTTTGCAATTACTGGTTGGCGGTAGAATAACTGGCAAAGATACTTCCTTAGTTTGACTCTGTCAAGAGTCCTACCACTACAAACCCTAAGTAATTTTTCAGTTTCCAAAATTTCAATAATTTTTCAGTAAATCTGCTCTGAATTTCGAGGAATGGTGGGATTTCATGAGAGAGCTGTGTCAGCTGAAGAACTGGGACGAGGAGCAGGTGAGGGCCGAGCTGGCCAACTGCGGGTTGCCCGGCGCCAGCCCCGTGGGCGTGCCGCAGTACCGGCAGTTCTTCGACACCTACACGCGGAAGACCGATGTACTCAATGTTCATAATAACCGTTATTCCTGAAAATAAATTGTAAATAACGTAAATCGCTCCTTCTTACTTACCAAAATCTTATTGAAGTGAGGAGTTCTTTTGACGCACTACACACTATTTTTTTGTGGGCTGTGAATGAAGCTCAGCGGTACGCTCGGAAATGTATGTAGAAATGTTCGGGTGAACTCGAGACTACCGAATGTGACAGAGTGAGAACAATAGTCAGCTGCTACTGTCTGTCTACTGTCACTGTCTCTTTTTAAATTCGTTCTTAGCCACGGATACTTTCTAGTCCTTCAGCCGCATCGGCCACTGTTGTGTCGTTGCGTTTGCTAGAATACGTTAAATTTTATCTGTAATCGTTTTTATTTTTACTTATTATAATTATTTAATAGTGTGCAATAGCTACTTCTTATTTTAGATACCGTGCGGTCACACGTTTTGTTTTGTATAAAGCTTGTACCTACTACCTACTAGCCGTAGCAAAAACATCGCCGTCATAGATGGAACGTATTTTATAGCCTTCACCAACGACGCAGCTAGCAAGCAGGCGGCACATATGCCATCCTCCGTCTCAATTAAAGATCGGACACTTACTAATTTCGATTGCCTCTTTCTCCCGTGCCAGGACCTCCGCCTTATCGAAACGAATGAGATGTCGGGCGTCCGACCAGAGAGCATGCTCCGCCACCGCGCACCGCAGAACCGTTACCATCTACATGTTTCAATGCGCGTGTGCGCTCGGCGAGTCTTGTGGCCACATTTCTCCGTGCTTCCCCTACGTAACTTATGCCACAGTCGCAAGGAATCACGCCACTCCCAGTACTCCTAAAGGGTCTCTACCTTTTAGAGAACGTATCATTTGCCTTCAATCCCTCACGAGCGCGCCGCACTGCAGTCCGCAGGGGCGAAAATTGCTAGACTATCGGTTTTTTATCGGACACTACACTTCGGAGATTGTGGAACTGATTTGCATGATCTAATAACACCTTGCCCTTTTTTCTATCAGAATATTCGTATCTCGAAAAAGTGACACCATTTCATGGTTGATGTTCCAAAGACACAGACAAAGAGATTTGGCTCTACTGTTGTGATAAGAACGTCTAGGTTGTGGAATACGTTGCATGAGTGGGTTTTTCCCGATTACAATCTTTGTGTCTTCAATTCGAGAGTGATTCGGATTTTTCTAGATAAACACGCTTCATCGTAGACCGCATCGTCCTTTAACATCAGGCGAGATAGCGGTCAAGTGTAAGCCTATACAAGTTAAAAAAAAATGTTTGTCTGTAAAGTCGGTTTACTGACGATAGAACGTGACAACGTCTTAAGAAAATACTGATGGAATGGTAGCATTTTTCAAAAGAAAATTTTAATTTCATTTGTTTAATAGATTTGTATGTAAAAAGTAATCAGTAGAATTTAGTAATTTTCAATCAAAACAATGCAAAAAAGCTTTTAGATGCCGGGGATCGAACCCGGGGCATTTCACATGCAAAGCGAACGCTCTACCACTGAGCTACATCCCCGCTTGAGCTACTGGTCGAAATAATTAATAGAACTGTAACAAACATGCGGCGAGGTAACGACCGACGGTAACGACCGACGGTAACGGTACATGACGTCACGTTTTGTGGGCGTGCACCCGGCTTCATCGAATTATAAGACGTTATCACGTCAAAAAACTCCCTGAGCGGACGAAAAATTGTATTAATGTAATACCTACGACGTATCAAGTTTCCAATATTGTCCGTCACTCCTTTAATACATGGCAGGTACGTGGGTGAGCTCTCCACCGCCGCTGGACGCATCCTCAGCGATACATTCGCCGCACGCCACCCTTGTTTCCAGTTAAACCCGTTCCGTTTGAGCACACCTTTTAAATTCGGTTTATAGATATTGTCGATCACATAGTCTCAACGCCCTGTTGATAAGCGAGCGTGGTACCGTAGCTAGATCTGCTAGATGGTGGTGTGAATCCGTATTTAAATATATGTCTGTGTGTGTGTCGGCTTACGGTAGATCGTGTGTGATAATCGTCCAGTAGTTTCTCGCATCACTTCTCATTCAGAAAAGGTAGAGCTGTATCCCGTTCACAGTTCCAACCATTACGGCAATACTAGGATGAACACTATTTAGATTTAACAATAATGGCTCAATCTTGTCTCTGTGTACAATCAATGGCAAACAAATGGTCAGCATAGCGCCATCAACGTGGCGGCTTATATGGAGAGCTCAAAATTGCTTCCTCTTCAAACCACTCCCTATAGATGTTTATTTATTTCAAATCAATTAGTACCGCTACAAATAACGACTTACACTAATGATACATAAATTACAGGTTAATTAATTAGTCACGACCGGGGCAATGGAAGAACCCATAGCTACACCTTCAACTTATAAGTAGTGGTCCCCCTTCCACGCGAAGTAGTCTTCCACGTCAACTGCAATAACTCTATGTACTCTTGGTATTTCGATTAATTATAATTATTGTAGTTGTCCCTTAATTTATTTATTTCAGACTACAGTCCAAAAAAAACTACAAATTAAAAATTGTTTTGTTGTGTCAAAATTAAATAAACGAAGACAAAAATACACAAAACGTTCAACACTAGTTTAGACCCGGAGTAACTTATATCGGCACATTCGTGAAAAGCGGCACGACATCGAAACTGACAACTTCTTCATCTTCACTTAGCCGAATCCCTTCCAATCTATAATTTTATTAACCTACTAATATTATAAATGTCAATGTATGGATGTTTGTTGCTCAATAATGTCCTAACGTACCTATTCAGATCGGGCTGAAATTTGGAACACAGATAGATTATAGTCTGGAAGAACACATAGGTTATATTTATCCCGGAAAAACAACGGGAACAACGGGAACGGGAACTTCGCGGGTAACACCCCGGGGCGCTGTTAGTATTTTATATAAGTAAAAAAAATTAATCCATAATTCCCTTGATCATCGCATCACGCGTGAACGGCTGGACCGATTTCGCTAATTCTTTTTTTGTCGTGTTTTTTATTGACAGGGGAAGGGATGAACTAGGAAAAAATTAAGAAGATTGCTCAGAAAATTAGAAAATTTAAGAATAATTAGCTAAACTTTCTAATCCATGAATTGACAGAACGCGTGAAATCTCACTTAACTATCGTGAAAGAGGATGTCAAAGTACCTATACAACTAAAATTATGATTTTTCAAGCTTTTAATTGTTTACACTTGATCGCCAAAGCGCCTGATATTAAGTGCCGCTGCGCTCTACAATGAATTATGTTTACCTAGAAGATACCGATTTACTCTAGATTTAAAGACGACACGATTATAACCACCGGGAAAACCCCACTTAGGCAACGCATTCAACAGATTAGATTACATAGACTCATTTACGAAGCGATTTTAAGCAATTCAGCATAGCACTTTCAATACAGAGTGATTTTGAAATGTACTTCACTTTGTGAGTATTCACTCACCAACTCGCCAAGTTTCTTTTCGTAAGCTGCAGCATCAACAATGACAGTAGTAGCGTTATCCTAATCTGCCGGCAGTACCAACACGTCGGGGTTGTTCCGGATCTTATTCCGGACTATTGTGTCCTTGGTACTGGCAATAATGGTCTCTACCGGAACTTACCTCGGAGTTGGAACGAAATTCACCGCCAAGCAAGAGTAGTCGCCGCGTTTGAAATGTTCTCCGAGGATAAGTTGATGGCCGCCTTGTCCATTTGGTAGACGTTTTGCATCGTGGTGACATGCTCAGAACTTTTTGTCAGGCGCGCTAATATGGCCAAATGCACTTTTTCAGTAGCTATTATTGGAACTGATTTCGCACGACTAAACGTCATTCAATCATCAAGTTTTTATTATCTTACTAGCTGAACGCGCGCGCGTTGCTACGCCATCTATCGAAAATCGATCGTACCAATTCAAATTTTGAACAAATTCGATTACTTTAGGTTATAATGACGGAACCTTTGAAATATGACATATGCTGTCACGCAACAAAAGCTCTCAAAAAGCAATATTTTTTCCATTTGTGTTACATTTTTCATTCCTGCTCGGCTCCTGTTGATAGTAGCGTAATGTTAAATAGCCTATAGCCTTCCTCGATAAATGGACTATCCTACAAAGAAAGAATCGTTCAATTCGGATCAGTAGTTCCAGAGATCCTTGCGTTCAAACAAACAAACAAACATACAAACAAACTCTTCAGCTTTATAATATTCGTATAGATTTTAAAAGTTACTTTGAGGGAACACATTTTACCACTTTAGTGTCTCTTTCGCAAATTATTCAGCACTTATAGAAAAAAATAGATTAGCCCACTAAACTTGGTAGGTAGGTAGGTACTAGCGTTTGATAAACGGATCAATGAACAATACAACATTATAAACAAAATGTGGGCGGTTTCAAATTTCTTTGTATACTTATTGTTTGTGATAGCTGAATACTCGAATAGACTTAGTTTGTTTTTGTCTGAGTTAGATGTGTAAAATTTTTAAGCGTTGATAAATCGTGAATATTATTTTTTACTACTTATCATGAGTGTTTCGAGGTGAGTAGAAAATATTTATTGTGTTTATATTGGGTTATTCTTGTCAATATGTTAATAATTACAGCATCATCTTTAGTAAGTACTATATTTTTTTCATTTCATTCCTATTATATTCGATTGTATTCTATTTCATTCGATTTTATATTTAGTATGAGTTTATATTTTTATTGATTTTCTTACGATTCATGTCACTAATTTGACTATGAAGTTGATGTTCCGTATATCAAACGATAGTATTATAAGTAACTGTGTTTTGTGTATCCTACATATACCAAAAATATATATCAAGGACAAATACTTTGAGTCAAATGAAATTATCGAAGCGTGCAAGTGCAAAGCGAGTGCAACGATGATCCATCGGTGCCTGACACGATTAGAACTTCCCTCCGGAAAATCGGAAAATAGGTACCTACTGGTGACGTCACAGGTGACGACTCAGGAGATGAAAATGTAGAGACTCTACAAAATGTGCCTGGTTCCCAACTGAGGGCGTGAACCGAAACACACGATCACGATGACGATGATGATGATGATGATGAAGCAGACAATTACTTCTCGTTAGCTCAGCTGGCTAAGCCCCGTAAACTATATTTATGATCCAATACCAACTACCAGCGCCTATGAAAAGTTTAATAAATCTTCGCCATCTTTACAAAGTGCCTGAACTTTCAGTATATACATAGAACACAGAACGATCCTCCGAAAAAAGGTATATCCGTAACAACTAGGTTAGAAACATCATTTTTGATGACCTATCAGACTATCCTAAATCATAATCATAGAAAACCCACACGTAGGGATTTGATGAAAATATTTTTAGTGAGTTTCAGTTCTAAGTATAGGGCACCTTTATTTAACGCTCCTAAATTGACAGAATATTGATGTACTTACTAAAAATATATTATACAATCTCTCTTTTTCATTTTTCTGTTGTAATTTTTCCAGGATATTACGATGCAAGACACCATGTTTAAAGAGTACGTAATGCGGCCGGTAAGGTGTAAGTCGTACAACGACTGACATAACAAGAAGCTTACGTCTCGGGTCTCGGGTTTTGTCTCTTGTCGAGTGACCTGAACTCCTTCGATTCTCATCATCTATATGTATAACCACACACGTGTACCACACCAGCACCCCACGATACAACACAAATCATTTTTGAAATGAACATTTATTTTGGCGAACCATAGGCAGATTTTTCGTGGTCTGTGAATGGAATTCTAGCGTCACGCTCGTAATGATAAGAAATCTTCGGGTAAACTTGGGGCCATGTCCATTTAGCATTTCTAGATAAGTTTTGAGTTTTCACATCTATCGGCAGCTCCCATGACTGCCAATTATTTTTTGTTATTTGCTGTTTTGTGTTTGCATATAATTTCTCTCTTTTTTATTTTTATCTGTTTGTGCTTTCTGAAAACGTGTCATTAATTTCTTCAAATATTGGATTACGATCCTGACATTGCGTTTTCAACACAATTTAGGTACGACATTCATTCATTATTTATTTATTGACCGGTCAAACGAAGTACTAAGAAGTACGTGAAACTTGAGATTGTTTCTGTAACAGACGTAAACATCATAACGGTAAAATATAATTATATTACGTTTCGATTATAATTGGAAAAAACAAGAGCATAGTTGACAAATAACTACTTATTTAGCACATGTTTATTGTTGTTAGAAAATGATACGGACAGGATAATTATGACGATGTCGATATCTATTACAACGAATAACAACAATATTATTACAGCCTTCAACGTTTCGTTGTGTATAACGTATAACAATTCATACCTATACGTCGTGAAATATTCACAACAATTTTTAAAATTGCTGTTTCGCAAAAGCTTAGAGACTAAACACTTGAATTTTTTTAATGTAGTTAAAAAAATTCATTCAACTTGGGCTCAATACTGCCTCAATAAACAACTGAAATCTAAAAATAATTCGCTAATAATAATAATACATGGTTTTGGTTTGAAACTCTCCCGTTAGATCTGGCCATGCGGAGATGCGGACGAAGTACCTTGTTCAGCCAGTACCTACATGAAACGTGACATTACGTGTCTTATTAGCGGTCTATATGTGGTAGCATAACAATTCTTGCACTAATTTAAGTAGGCATACCATTTTTAGGACTAATGATAATTTACCATAACAACCAAAGACATAACCATATATTTATAGCATAAAGATAACTTAGGATATTTTTAAATGGACAGATTGAGAAAAGCAGAGACGGTACACCTAAGAAATATGCAGCACTTTTTGACTCCGGGTGGGCTCGGTTCCCGTCAGAAGCTCTGCGGTCAGCCCTGAGTGTCGCTCTTCCATACTCGGCCTGCGCTCCACTACGTTTGGCCTCGCATGGCTCGCTCCATGGCTTCGAGTCGGATCTAGGTCCTATGTAACCTGGGTCTATATTTAGTAGGACAACAAATACATTTAAAAATGTCTAAAGATTATTATGCGGATCATCAATAGTCGAATTGAATGTAGGACAGTATATTGTTATCCTTAAAATACATCATGCCAAAAAGCTATTATACAAAAGTTACATTATGGCACTATATAATATATTATGCTACAATCATTATGACAAAGTAAATTGGGAAAATAATGATGCGTTAGAGTGACGCGGAGCGTGCGTTGCAGGTCTGACGTACTGCGGCGCGGCCTACGACACCTTCCTGTGCTGGCCGCCCACGCTGGCCGGCCGCACGGTCTTCCAGCACTGCCCGGAGGCGCGGCTCAGCGACACTACCCGTGAGTACACTGACTACACGCAGGACGCAGGGCGCAGGGCGCAGGGCGCAGGGCGCAGGGCGCAGGGCGCAGGGCGCAGGGCGCAGGGCGCAGGGCGCAGGGCGCAGGGCGCAGGGCGCAGGACGCATGACTCTCACAAGCTGATTATTTAAGTGAAAACTCCTTTTGGTCTCAGACAGACTCAGACAGACAGATTTTTCGTGGCTCCATTGGCTCTCTAGAAATGCGTCATGGCCCATCTTTACGCCCGCGTAGTTCCCAAAGTGAGCTATCAAATTCTGAGTTATAAGTTATCCCTCCTGTCGGCAGTTCCTCTGACTGTCAATTTTGTAATAGTATAGATTGACAGGACGAGGAGGACATGCTCCTTATGGTTAGCAAACATGGAAGCCACATAACAGCACAATGACACGTTTTTGGAACATGAAGAGTCCAAAGCATTACCTTGCACTGCACTGCGCTCGTCACCTAGAGATATAAGATGTTTTATCTCTATGCTCTGTGATTTCACTGGAAACATTGCCCGTTAAACCGGAACACAGTAATGTTTGCATACTACTGCTTGGCGGTATTATAACTGACAAAGGTGTGGCACTTCCTCAAGACGGGCTCTTCAAAGAGTCCTCCCACCGAGAGACGTGGCGCGGTCGGTGCGGCGGCAGTCAGCCTGCTCACTGAGCCCTAGGCTGTGGGTTCGATTCCCACACGCGACAAACATTAGTGACGGAGACGTATGTGTCTTCTGTGTGGATGTCTCTGTGTATCATTACTTACAGTTTTATAAGTAATATATCAGCTATCTGGCTTCCATAACGCAAGCTTTGCTTAGTTTCGGACTAGTTAGTGTTGTGTAAGGAAAGATGTTGGACTTACATTTTTATTTAATTTAATTTTGTACATTTGTAAATATTATCAATGTGGCTTTAGCCTCGGGAAATACGTATGGAACAGCTGAGTGATTTATAGCGATTTTAGAGTTGGCAAAAGATGACGTAGGTACTACGCGCCTTCCGGCCGGGCCTTTATTGAGATTTTCTTGTCTTTAAGTTTATATTAAAACTAAAATAGCTCAGCCATAAGAACGAGGCGCGGGATCCGCAGTACTTGATAGTCCTTCAGTGCTCGTCCTCACCGACCTTAACATTGTATAATTATGATTTTGCTACAACTTTCTTTCGTTGCGTATCACACCGATACTTTAAAAGCGAATGCCTGTGTTTGTATGTTTGTTCACGCGTGTCTCTGCGACGACTGGACTAGTTTCAGCCGCGGGCTGCACCGAGGAGCTTTCATCTCATCTCATCTCATCAGTATGCTAGCTGTGTAGCTTGCGCTTTGAAGAAGGCGTTGCATCTGCACCGCCCCGAAGCAGCCTAGCCCAGCTTTCGGCGGCAGACTGCGCCTACGGTGGTACTAGAAGGCTATATGTTTACCATCCGTGCATACACACACAGCTGTCATCCATGGCACGCACATTGCTCCCGCTCATATCACACACATTGCTCCCACTCACAGCACACACATTGCTCCCACTCACAGCACAGACATTGCTCCCACTCACAGCACACACATTGCTCTCACTCATAGCACAGACATTGCTCCCATAGCACACACTTACAGCACACACATTGCTCCCACTTACAGCACACACATAGGTTCCATCCATAGCACTCATCTATACAAAAACAAGTTAGCGTAGTTGAATTTGTTTCTACCACTACTATGCTATGCGGACCAATGCATACTTATGTTTGGTGGATATAAAACGCACTCACACCAAATGTTTGAAGGGAAACTCCGCTACTAGCATGTTGTTTCCTTAGGCTAAGAACTCATGGTGCAATTTTCAGCCGCGGCCGCCCGCGGTTGCAGGCCCGCAGCTTATGTAGAATGCAGATATTAAATGTTAAAATTGAAAGCACAACTTACGACGCGTATTACGCCCGCGGCTCGCGCGGCTCCCGCGCGGCGCCCGCGCGGCGCCCGTGGGGTCGGCGAGTGGCGCCCGCGCGCTCTGCGGTCGCTTGGCATCGGTTGGACCTCAAGTCATCGTTAACCGCCCGTCCTCCACCACGTTCGCGGGCTATTATTTCACCCGCTGCGGCAGCGAAACCGCGAAAATCAGCGGTCCCGTGGCTTTTGACATAAAACCATAGTTTCACAACCGTGGCGGGCGCGGGTAAAAATCGCTCCATGAGCTCTTAGCCCTAAAGACGTATCGCGTGAGCAGCCGAGCGGCCTGCGGCGAAAATTTTACTTTTGCTATTGTTATTTGTTACAGCATTGTTTAAGATACTCAGAGCGGTTTTAGCCTAGCGTTTCATTCGTGCGTATAAGCTCGTTTTTGGAAAATCCTGTAGGTGCGTATCGGCGCGCCTTTATCCTCACGAGTGATTCGTACGAGCGTTGAGCGAGCGAGCGCTTCAGAGCTCGTATAAACGCGAGTCGCATGTTTGAATTGAATCAACGTGGATTCTGACCATTTCATGGTCAGAATCCACGTTGATCGTGACACGAGTCCACACTCGTCGACACTACCGGTGCGAGAGGACACGCCGAGTCATGCCCACTCACGCCAGTCCGGGTGTTTGAAGCGCGTGTAATAATAGCAGACATAATATTAATACGTCGAAATACGCGCAGAATATTTCGCTAATCTTAAACCGCTCTGTTACCTTTTCAAGTTTTAAATGTGCTATTTTGAGATCTGTTTGAGCTTTTCAAAGTGTATTTACCTTCAAAGACGGGGATGTAAACAAGTGTAAATATTGATTCTGATGGGTGCTATCGAGTTTTCTGTATGAATATCCTCGTTTCCCGCGATTGCACAATGGTTTTGGCACAAATACATAAATATAAGTTGTATATTTATTGGTTAGTCAGAGCGTCTATACCGAGCAGAAAGGTCGTTTCCACCCGTCATTAGGAACAATGTTTACTATACAATGTAAAGTGCATCATTTTTTTAAACAATAAGACAGATTGCTTGTGCGATTTCTGCGCATTTGATTCTGTGAGTTTTTTCTTATAGTACAGAGTGACGAGCAGAAGGACGTGTGTCTGATGGTAAGCCACACGCCTGCCCACAACAGCACAGTGTCTATTGTAACATGAAGAGTCCACGGCACTGCGCTAGTCAACCAGAAATATAACATGATTTATATGAACGCCTGATGTTGGCGATCCAATCTACGACGTGCTTAGTGCTTCTAGAAGAAACAGATTCACGCTCGACTTTAAGAAACCAAGAAACAAAACTCGCTTTTTAATTTGCCCTGTTATTTCGCTAGAAACATTGCCTTTAAACCGGAATACAGTGATGTTTGCACAGGACTACTTGCCAGTAGAATAAGTGGTAAAGGTGTGGTACTTCCTCAGGCAGACTACGCAAAGATTCCTACCACTTTTGACTGGCCTCGTGGCTTAGTTGGTAGTAGCTCTGCCTGCGAAGCCGAGGGTCGTGGGTTCGAGTCCCACCCAGTGCAAATATTTGTGTGATGAATTCAAATGTTTGCACTGTGTCTGGGTGTTTCTATGTATAATAAGTATGTATTTAAAACTATATAACTAATTATATCAGCTATCTGGCCGTCATCAAACAAGCTTCGCTTAGTTTGGGGTCAGATGGTATTGCGTGTGAATTGTCCATCAATATTTATTTATTTATCCATATTTACTTTTAATTGTTTTTTAATTTTTGAACTCCTCGTTCCTACCCATGCGGTGATCGCAGAGAGTTAAGCGATCCGGTTTCTACTGTGAGGTTTCCACAAGCAGCTAGCTGTTCATCTCGACAAGGGTTGAACTGTCGGATGTACTCATGTTACCCGCTTGGAGAGCAGTGGCTCCCTCACACCGGACACCGGACACGGTAGCACCACGGTAGCACAGTCTCAGAAATCATACAGAAGACGTCTAGACGGGGTAACCATGCGGAGCGCGGGCCGAGACGCGGGAAGCGCGCTCGCAAGCTGCGAACACGACGAGTTAGCAGCTCGGGAGCGTGGTTCGGGGCTGTCGTTTGACGAATGTTTTAATTTTATTTTGTTCAGCATTATTGTTAATTACTGATCATTATTTAAGTAAAGTAATAAATATGTTTCCTTAATGTCAAGATACTTAATAATGTTTATAATACATTACTAAAAAAGTTAAATAATAATCAATAACCATTCTTTATTTCTCACACTCCTCTGCACTCTCGGCATTTACCGCAAGTTTAAAGGCCTGCCCCTACTCGTAGTGTGTCTTCATACTGTGCCGGTGAAATCCGTGGTTTAATGAACTAACTATGGTTTGATGTGAACAGAATTGGCATTCCGGCGATGTGGCAACCACGGACTCTGGCTCGGACGGCGGCGGAACGAGTCGGACTTAATAGGATGGACGAACTACACGCCGTGCTTCCCAGACGAGCTGCGCGGTCTGCTCGGCCGCGTCTACGACGACCAGTCCGACCCACAGGTCACCACTCTACTCACGCTTTATCTATTAGCATCGCAGTTATATATGAGACTAGCTGTTACCCGCGACTTCGTTCGCGCGAAGTAAATTCTAAGGTAACTCGGGCGTACTGCCCGATACTATTTGTATACCCATACACATTTATGGTTACTAAAAAAAGCTTATAAAAACTATTTTATACAATTTCATCAAAATCGGTTCTGATGTATAGGTGTGATAGCATAAAGATACATTTGTTCCCCATTTCAACTCCAATTTCATCCCCGTACAGGTTGAAGTTACAAAATTGCTAGAACAAACATTGGTTTGCTTCATGTCAAGTGTCTATATACAGAGTTTCATGGTTTTATTTACCACGGTTGGGAACTTTGATATTGTCATTCATCCCCAATTTCACCCCCGTACAGTTCGCAATTACAGAATTGCTGGCACAAACATTGGTTTGCTTCGTGTCAAGTGTCTATATACAGAGTTTTATCTTCAACGGATACGTAAACGTTGGGTATTGTGTCTATATACAGAGTTTTAACTTGTAAAATGAAAATACATACAACCCTAAATGTTTACCCTTTTATCACCAACCCTTTTTTTATAGCCATTTTAGTAATTAATCATTCGACAATGACCTTCTCCTAAACGGCGGGACCGATTTTGTGTGTGTACAAGTGGATTTGCGATGGTTTAGATTTACAAATGAGCCCGGCAGATGGCGCTGCAGACAGTGTCTAGGTTATGATCCGAGCGAAACCGAAACGGGCCGCTAGTTAACATTAAAGTAAGATAGAAGTTGGTTGAATATCGGAAATCGGTCTATAATTGCCAGGTTCCTTTTTGTCTCTAGATTTGAACAGCGGTATAACTTTACTATATTTCATCATGTCAGGAAATGTGCCACCCCTAATGCATTTGTTGTTTAATTCCGCTAGGTATGGGGCAATGCTCTCTATAATTCCACCAAGCACTCTTACCGATAATCTCCATAAGTCCTCCGTATTCTTTACTTTAATATCTTTGAATGCTTTTAGTACTGCTGCTAGTGTCACGAACTGAATGTGTTTGTTTTTGTTTCAGATAATGTTCCAAATCGCGCAGAACACAAGATACATGGAGATCATTGGGTTTAGTTTGTCTCTCATCGCATTATTGATTTCTCTTTACATATTCGGCTATTTTCGGTAAGTTTTGTGAAAGAAAATGGCACACAACATAATAAATATATCCTACTACTTAATACATAATATTATTATGATCAAAACAACTTATGTTTATGGTAAACTGAGATAAAATTAAAAACACTAAAAAACAATGATCACGAATGACAAAAATTAAAAATATCATTCCAATACCATTCTTATACGTCAGCTAGATTGTAGAAAAATAGGAAACACGTTTTTATTACTTATAAAAAATCGTCAAAAATATGGATCATCAAACTTCCGGGTATCCAGACGTCACTTGTTCGCAGAAATCTTACCCTAAAGTGACATCAATTGAAACTTTTAAGCACAGTGTCTTCGTCATTTTGAAGTAAAAACTTCTATTTTGTTTGTGAATCAAAAGATATATGTGTACAATATTATTTTATGATTTAGCTGACGGACTAATTAGTTTGTTTCGGTTGGTCCATCACGGATGAGTAAGAGCCAGGTCCTGTAACGTAGTGTATGTATGTGTGTGCGCAGGGCGCTGCGGAACGTGCGCACGCGCATCCACCGGCACTTGTTCCTGGCCATGGTGCTGCAGGTGCTGGTGCGGCTCGCGCTGTACCTGGACCAGGCCTTCCTGCGGGACCGCGGCGGCCTGGACCGCCTGGTGAGTCACCCCCAGAGGGGGGCTGTCAATTTTAGTATCAGCACGTCAAGCATCTGATCGTTCCCTCAGACTAACAAGTTTCTCGGCTGATCAGGTATTCCGCTTAGTTTCTTCCAGAATACTCCCAAAAAGTCGAAAGACATATACGGTGTGTCGATGGAGCTAATTAAATTAGAAATTTTGTCTCTAGCTCTGGTTCTCGCCACACTGTTTAAGAAGTGTCTTAGAGAAGACTCGTATATATCGAAAGTGTCCCCGATATTTAAAGGCAAGGGCAAAAGGAACGATATTTATGGATAAAGACCAGTATCGATTATACCAGCAATAGCCAAAGTGTTCGAAACGGCTTGAGTTCGCGATTAGTGGCCTACCTATCGGAAACCGAGGCGCTGTGTGAACAACAATATGCATACCGCGAAGGGAGGTCTACGATTTCTCTAACGCGTGAAGTGATTCGTAGTGTGTTGGCTGCTCGTGAACGTAAAGAGCAAGTAGCAGTCTTGTGCTGTGACTTATAGAAGGCCTTCGATGTCGCAGACCAATAGACCTTAGCTTTAAAGCTGAAACGCTATGGCATAGCTGGGAAACCATACGAGGTGTTGACTGACATGTTACGAGGCCGCTCTCAGGTAGTGGATGCTGGCGATGGCGATAATAAATCAGATCCGCTGCCTTCGTCTATGGGAGTACCACAGGGTTCGTCGATTCCAAAAATAATGTTCTCTCTCCTACTAAATGATCTCCCCGATGCCGTAAAGGGTGCAGGCATATGCATGTAAACAGATGATGTGGCTGCCGTAGTAACAGCTCTTTCAATTGAGGAATTAAAAGATAAATTAAATATTGTAATTGACGGCTTACATTCATGGTTTAAAGCTAATGGTTTTATGTTAAATTCAAAAAACACTCACTTCGTTCACTTTTGTCTGTCGGGCCATAATACAAAACCGCTAAAAGTTTCGCTAAACGGTGTCAGGATTGAGCAAGTACAGAACACCACATTTTTGGGATTCGAGATTGATCGCAGCATGACGTGGTAACACCACATTGACAAGATGTGTGCTAAAGTCAGCAGTGCGTGCTTTGCGCTAAGACGAGTATCTCGAGTGGTGTCTGTGAAAGTGTCGCGTGCGTGTTACTTTGCCACAGTGCATTCTCAGTTACAATATGGCGCCGAGCTATAAGCGCACGCTGCTGACTGGGAGCGTGCGTTCCGCGCCCAAAAACGTGCCGTACGTGCAATCGTTAGCATAGCGCGATGCACATCCGTCAGATCAGATTTCAAAGAGCTTGGCATACTTACGTTACCTGCTATATTGATCTACCAGGTGACTGTGTATGTCAGAAATAATCTAGAATCATACAATACGCGAGAAGAGTGACATTCTCGCAACATACGTAACGCGGACAAGCTGGATGTTATATCACACTCTCTCATGAGGTCACGGAAGCAAACTCACATTATGGGACCTGAAGTTTATAGCACTCTTCCCAAAATAGATATATCTGCCCCAAGTTTCGGCAGTTTCAAAAACAGATTGGGTAAAGTGCTGGCTTATCGATCAAACTTTTTATAGTTTTTACACCAAATTTTTAGAGAGTGATGGCAAAGTCCTATAA
Organism: Ectropis crepuscularia; assembly: GCA_963693475.1. Lineage (NCBI taxonomy): Eukaryota > Metazoa > Arthropoda > Insecta > Lepidoptera > Geometridae > Ectropis > Ectropis crepuscularia. Next base: position 42,905,035 of record OY856338.1, read on the forward strand.
AAATGTATACAAAAATTTGACATTGGTCAGTACAATTGTGATAAAAACATATTATACTCATATAATGCTTGACAGTTTTCTGTACAATAATTATTATAATACAGTAAAGTAGTCATTTCAAACTTTGAAAAAACATGTATGCTCTTTCTTTTGTTTTTAGTTTTTAATTATTGACGGTTTATGAATAAGGTACTTTGACTTTGAAATTAAATAAAATTAAAAATTATTTTGTTATGAACACGGTGGTATAGGGTTGCCTGCAAAAAATCGGTCCCGATTTCCGGTTGCCGAATATTTAAAAGTAAAGTATTGCTACGAACTTGGCCAATATCTCGGAAATGAAGCCCACGGGCTTTATACTTTCGATTAGTATAGAATTTGCCTTATAATCAAAACTGTAAAAAAAAATGTTTTTTTTAAATTAATCACACTCTGGACTAAAATTTGGTAGGCAACTCATGTGGTATTATTTATCTATTGAGCAATAAAATTTAATATAAAATACGTTTAATCAAATAAGCATCTCGGTGAAGGTCGTTGTATAGCGGGATCTTGGACCAAGTAGGTACTAGATCACCATTAAACAATATCGTGTATAAAGTATGCCTACTACCTAGTTCGATGTATTGGTTGACACGAGGCCGGGTCCGTCTGGCGGCTGTTGCTGACAGCTCTCCGCCGCATTGTGTTCGTGTTGGAAGCTCGTAATTAAATTAATTGATTGCGAGCGTCTCCCGGCGGCGGCGGTCGTCGGTTCCCGCGGGTGATGCTCACAGCGCAGCGCTCGTCCAACAGTCCCGGTAAACAGCCCATAGTACTCGACGCTCAGAAAAACAAGCGTGTTTTAAAATAGATGTGAGGTTTTTAAGTTTTTAGAGTTCATCATCATCATTATTTACGGCGTGTACCGAGTCACTAAGCCACTCCCGATCCTGAGCCGATCTCCTTCATAAATTCGTTTCACCAACGATACACGGTTACCGTGGAATGGCGTTCATCTATGAATGCCGTTTGAAGTACCTACATATATCGTACGATTCGTCCGGTTTCAGCCGACACTTGAAATCTGTGTGTGTATTCCCTGAGTAATATAATCTGAGAGTCTTCAAGTCTAGAGTGATTCGGTTCCTTTTTGGTAAGGGCGTTCCATCGTAGACTGCATCGTCGCTTAATCTAGATCAAAACCATCAATAACGTGGGATTGATTGAGATTGACCTAAGTGACAGTGACGGTACGAGCATGTGATAACTACACAGTCATGTATTTACTGTCATTATTTAACCAAGCTGTAAAGTATAAGCGACCTACTAAATATTTCCACTGCTGGGCCGCGGGTCTTTTCTCGCAGGGAGAGTGTGAAGGTCATAATCCACCACGCTGGCCTAGTGCAGTTTTGGTGGATGACGGAAGACCTCGAAAGATTGTAAGAACATCACGGTTTCCTCATGATCCCTGAGATCGGAACCGCCTGGCTCGGCAGGAGCCGTTCTTCCGATTAGACCAGCCGGAACTGAATACTTAAGACTGTACAGAATAAAGCACGTGTGTCCTCCGCCTCACATGACTCGGGCTTTCCTAATTAGAACGGATTATAAAATAAATAGAAAGTTGTTCCGTGGCGACCGAACCCGCGCGGCACGGCAGTTCACGGGGGTGCTGGCTGGACCGATTTTAGTGGGACTTTCACAGGCAGATAGCTAATGTTTTAATAAGGAGTAACATAGGCTATTTTTATTTTAAAAAGATATATAGTTTCGCAAAAAAAACAGAAAAAAATTAAAAGATTTGGTGCCATGGGAAATCATGGAGGAACGAAGTTCCTTCGGATAATATAGAAGCTTCACAATTTGTAAAAAATTGCTTATTTTCATTATTATGGGAGAATCATCTCAAAAATAATGTTGGCAGCACTGGTCAGTGGTCACGCACATTTTTTACGCGTCACTTCCGTTAGAGGTATATTTTTCTTGCGGTTTAAGTTTCACGTTTGTCTTAGTGCAGTCGCGCTCAATCATCTCTATCTCCTCCGAGCTCGCCGTAAGGAACTTAGTTCCATTATAAAATACAAACTTCTACAGTACAATAGTTGAAAGTTGGGGGCTAGACCGCGGAGCGCAGTTGTTTGAGTAATGTTTTATGAAGAAACTTGTCTCGAGTAGAGTCGGCGAGTTCGGTATTGGCGAGCCAGTTCCTGCGCCGGTCTGTTTGAGTTGAGCGCGCGCTAGCCGCCGCCGCCGGGAGCTACCCGGGACTACATCCTGAGGCGAGACTTCCTAGCAATTAGACGTGTTTATGTTCCCAATTGCGAAATTATTGGCTACTAACAGCGCCTTGCGGTTTAACCCGTCTACTTAAAACATTTGCCCATGTGTTTCCAGACTATAACCTGACTGTATTTCAAATCTCGACCCAATCAATTCAGTAGTGGTCGTGGGACTGCGTAACGAACATACCAATATCCAAACTTTCACATTCATACCTAACAGCGTCCCGCGGTTACGTCCGCGTAGTTCCCGTCCCCGTTATTTACCCGGGATGAAAAGTAGCTCTACCTGGTTTAGGGTCGGTCGGTGGACTATCGACCTGGGGCAGGCTCGGCAGGCTCGGCGGACTCCAGTGACGCATTACTTTTTTTTTTATTTGAACACTCCACAGACTCTGGGGTCCGTGAACTTTGTCAAGAGACGAACTTCTTAGCATTCCATGGATTCACAGTGCGGGTGCCGGGTCCATCGTGTGGCAGAGAGAGAAATCTCGAATAGACCCCAAGACTTATGACTTGGGCGTAGGTTTAAAAGGGACCCCTTTTGGTGACGTACGTCAACACTCACCTTCACTACTCGTATTTCTCTCCCTACCCAGCCAAATCCGATATGATCCGACTAGTGCAGCTTCAGATACTCGTTCTAGGTCTAGCAGGTTATAGAGAGATTTTGCTGGTATACCTCTCGCTCCTACTTCTACAGCGTATAAATTAACTACATAGCCATTTTTTGTTAATTCGTTTTGAAAGTCGTAATACTTATTTTGTTTCATCGCGTGGTCTTTAGGTAAGTATATTAGTTTCCCACGTGGCTTGTCTTTTGGGAGAGATGCGATTAATTCGTCTTTCGACTTTCCCAAAACATGCGTTTTTTAACTCTTAGGTGTTTGTAGAGTTCGGATGGTTTTTTTAGTTTCAGGCCAAAACTATTGTGATCCCTAAAGACAGTAGAGGGATCAGCCGGATGTGCCAATCCAAACCATGACTTCAAAATGTTTAATGACATTAGCATATAGTTTTGCGAGGAGGGTTTTACCTAATAATCTTTTTTATTTACGTAGTTCTTGGATAAAGAGAAGAAGAGGAAAATAAGGGGGGGGAGTAGGGGGGGGGGTGAACATTTTAAACCTAATTCTAGTACTAGTTAGTCTGATTTCGTCTGTTGTGCCTATCACTACCGGTTCGGACTCCGATAGTAATCGACTCGACATCGTCTTTTACCTACGCCGCCTCCTCCCGGCCCAGAGCTTCCACTACGGCTGGATTTATCTCTAATGGCCATCTGTAGATTGAAATCTCTGATGGTCTTCGGTGATGCACCCAACGCTCGCCGCACGAACCGACCGATGGCGTCGCGTCGTCGGTGTCGTCGGCGTATTATGTGAAGGTCCCCGTGTGCCGTGAGATTGCAACAACCGCATGGGACACGCCGCACATCTACCTCAGCAGTATCATTTCGGCAACTTGAATGGTATGAAATTAATTATTTTGTGTAACGAATGATTTAATTATTTCATTTGTAATTATTTGTTTACTAAGGAGCCTTACCTACTAACTAACTTATTGAACTACTTATTGAACGCTGTGCTAGTGCTAGTGGTCTAGGTCTCTACTAACCTAGCTTCACCGTATGATACATCGAGTGCGGCGACTAGCCCAAGGGCCTCAGAGCCTCAGACGGTACGACCTCGGGAGTCTCTTGGGTTGCCATCGACAGGAAGATCAAAGCACGACCTGGTATTTCCGAAGGGGATGTTCTAAGGTCCTAACGGGGAGAACCTAGCACCTGCCCACTTATAACCGGTCTGTAAGGTCAATAAATATACTAGTTTTGATTTCTGTCATGACGGCTGACTTATTATTTCGGAGATTGTGTTGCAAAAGACATATCAGAGTTGTTGACTGATTGATTTTTAGTTTGTTACCGATGTTGACTGTTTTATTATTACGAAGAATTTTGAGTGGCCTGACTGATTTATTGATAGGGGCACAGAAACCTGCTGTCAGCTGGCTGATTGTTGGATCTAAAGCTAGTGCCGTCTGACTTATTATTGTTAAGGGATTTAAGGAGGAGGGTGACAGTACATAGGTTACTTTGAGGGGCTGGTGCCGGTGTCGGCTGACTTATGATTGGCGAAAAGCTAATAGACATTATGCTGATTTATCCTGAGAGAAGTCGTCTACTTCACCGGCGAAGTTAGCGACGCTACCGTTGGTTCTCGCCACCTGTATAAAAAACGATGTATTTACAACTAGCAGCGCCCTCAGACTCTCAAGCGTAGGTCCTGTTCCCGATATATTCCCAGTAATGATGATTCCCAGCCCGATCCGTTCATGCGTTACGACATGATCGAGCAACAAACATTGTAACATCCAAGCATTGTCATTTATAATATCAGTAGCATGCCCGGGTGTCGAGCGCTCGGCCGGCCCGGCGCCGGTCGGCCGGCCCGGCGCCGGTCGGCCGGCCCGGCGCGCACTGACGCGTGTGTGTGTGTGTGTGCAGCCGTACGTGTGCGAGGCGTGCTACGTGGCGCTGGAGTTCGGCGTGTCGGCCATGTTCTGCTGGATGTTCATCGAGGGGCTGTACCTGCACGGGGTGGTGACCGCGCGCGCGCTGCGGCCGGGGGTGGGCTACCGGCGCTACCGCGCGCTGGGCTGGGCCGTCGCCGCGGCGCTCACCGTCGCCTGGGCCGCGCTCACCGCCGCGCACTACCGCCGCGCCGCGCCGCACCAGTGAGTGTACCGCTACCGGTGTTACCGCGCTCACCGCCGCGCACTACCGCCGCGCCGCGCCGCACCAGTGAGTGTACCGCTACCGGCGCTACCGCGCGCTGGGCTGGGCCGTCGCCGCGGCGCTCACCGTCGCCTGGGCCGCGCTCACCGCCGCGCACTACCGCCGCGCCGCGCCGCACCAGTGAGTGTACCGCTACCGGCGCTACCGCGCGCTGGGCTGGGCCGTCGCCGCGGCGCTCACCGTCGCCTGGGCCGCGCTCACCGCCGCGCACTACCGCCGCGCCGCGCCGCACCAGTGAGTGTACCGCTACCGGTGTTACCGCGCTCACCGCCGCGCACTACCGCCGCGCCGCGCCGCACCAGTAAGTGTACCGCTACCGGTGTTACCGCGCTCACCGCCGCGCACTACCGCCGCACCAGTGAGTGTACCGCTACCGGTGTTACCGCGCTCACCGCCGCGCACTACCGCCGCGCCGCGCCGCACCAGTAAGTGTACCGCTACCGGTGTTACCGCGCTCACCGCCGCGCACTACCGCCGCGCCGCGCCGCACCAGTGAGTGTACCGCTACCGGTGTTACCGCGCTCACCGCCGCGCACTACCGCCGCACCAGTGAGTGTACCGCTACCGGTGTTACCGCGCTCACCGCCGCGCACTACCGCCGCGCCGCGCCGCACCAGTAAGTGTACCGCTACCGGTGTTACCGCGCTCACCGCCGCGCACTACCGCCGCACCAGTGAGTGTACCGCTACCGGTGTTACCGCGCTCACCGCCGCGCACTACCGCCGCGCCGCGCCGCACCAGTAAGTGTACCGCTACCGGTGTTACCGCGCTCACCGCCGCGCACTACCGCCGCGCCGCGCCGCACCAGTGAGTGTACCGCTACCGGTGTTACCGCGCTCACCGCCGCGCACTACCGCCGCACCAGTGAGTGTACCGCTACCGGTGTTACCGCGCTCACCGCCGCGCACTACCGCCGCACCAGTGAGTGTACCGCTACCGGTGTTACCGCGCTCACCGCCGCGCACTACCGCCGCACCAGTAAGTGTACCGCTACCGGTGTTACCGCGCTCACCGCCGCGCACTACCGCCGCACCAGTGAGTGTACCGCTACCGGTGTTACCGCGCTCACCGCCGCGCACTACCGCCGCGCCGCGCCGCACCAGTGAGTGTACCGCTACCGGTGTTACCGCGCTCACCGCCGCGCACTACCGCCGCGCCGCGCCGCACCAGTGAGTGTACCGCTACCGGTGTTACCGCGCTCACCGCCGCGCACTACCGCCGCGCCGCGCCGCACCAGTAAGTGTACCGCTACCGGTGTTACCGCGCTCACCGCCGCGCACTACCGCCGCACCAGTGAGTGTACCGCTACCGGTGTTACCGCGCTCACCGCCGCGCACTACCGCCGCGCCGCGCCGCACCAGTAAGTGTACCGCTACCGGTGTTACCGCGCTCACCGCCGCGCACTACCGCCGCGCCGCGCCGCACCAGTGAGTGTACCGCTACCGGTGTTACCGCGCTCACCGCCGCGCACTACCGCCGCACCAGTGAGTGTACCGCTACCGGTGTTACCGCGCTCACCGCCGCGCACTACCGCCGCGCCGCGCCGCACCAGTAAGTGTACCGCTACCGGTGTTACCGCGCTCACCGCCGCGCACTACCGCCGCGCCGCGCCGCACCAGTGAGTGTACCGCTACCGGTGTTACCGCGCTCACCGCCGCGCACTACCGCCGCACCAGTGAGTGTACCGCTACCGGTGTTACCGCGCTCACCGCCGCGCACTACCGCCGCACCAGTAAGTGTACCGCTACCGGTGTTACCGCGCTCACCGCCGCGCACTACCGCCGCACCAGTGAGTGTACCGCTACCGGTGTTACCGCGCTCACCGCCGCGCACTACCGCCGCGCCGCGCCGCACCAGTGAGTGTACCGCTACCGGTGTTACCGCGCTCACCGCCGCGCACTACCGCCGCGCCGCGCCGCACCAGTAAGTGTACCGCTACCGGTGTTACCGCGCTCACCGCCGCGCACTACCTAGGTAACCTACCTTCTTCTAGGTAAACACGTTCCATCGTAGACCTGAGGGTCTACCGCCTAACGAAAACGCTTAGACGCTTTGACATTGCCGTCTCTTTTCTTCTCGCTTGAAATGAAAGAGACGGCAACGTCAAAGCGTCAAAACGTTTTCGTTAGGCGGTAGACCCCCGGATCGTCGCTTAACATTAGTCGAGATGTCGGTCAAGGGTAAACCTATAAAAGTAAAAAAAACTTTTACCTTTTGTTTGAAAAAAATATATCGCAAAGAGCACCGCGTGTGACTGACACTCGCCTGATGGTAAGCGACACCGCGGTTGAACGTGATGTTGAAAAGCTCAGATTTCAAATTTTGTGTTACTCTTGAAGATATGCAGGGCGAAAGTTCCGGATTCTTAGGGCGCGGGCGCGGGCGCGGCGCGGCGCTGAGCAGTCGCTGACGGCTCGTATGTTGCAGGTGCTGGTACGGGTACAACTTCCTGCCGCAGTACTGGGTGTGCCAGGCCCCGCGCCTCGCCATCATCCTGGTGAGTCCGCCTCCTACAAAAAATACGTCGCTTTATAAACTGCCGCGCGTGACGTGAACTAAGACCAACCAATCAACCCTACAGTATGGTAAAGACTATCCCATCCCCATGTTAGTAATATCATGAGTTTTACCTCGATGCTTACGATTCCCCCAAATTCAGGATTACGTTTGAGAAAATGTAAATCCATATAAACTGTTCATTAACTTAACAATATTGTTAAAATATTAGTAAAATACAAGCCTATTTCCAATATAAGAGTGACGAGATAACGATGACCTTCAGGTTTCGCTTCACAGGTCGAAGGGGAAGTGAAGACACTTCACCTTCTACATTGTATTAAAATGTCTTAATGTTTTAATTTCGTTATAAACCGGAAAACAACACTCCAGCTGACTACTTTTGATCGCGCAAAAATATGGTAATATTTTTAAATAGATATTTACAGTCTAACAATCACAGATCGCAATGTAAACTTATTTTCCTTCCGTTTCACATTTATCAGCCGAATCACAACATTGGACAGTTTTATAAGAGTTGTCATCGAACATTCTTGTTCACAACTGTACCGGTAATCAAAGGTCGGCCCAAACACGAGGGTCAGTGGACGTTCCTCACACGACACCAGCCAGATAGAAATTAAACAACGCTATTACCATGGGAACCAGTTAACTGATGTCTTACTTACATAATTATTGTAACTACAGACCGCGACAGCAGACACAGATACACTCACGCAGAGACAACGACCGACCGCGACAGACAGACAGACAGACAGACACACAGCCACGCGGCGCGCGACCGATCCTCGTCCGGGCGCCGCCGCGTATGCTTCCCTTTCCAGTGTTCAGAACTCCAGTACTTTTGAAATGCGGGAGGGTTTACAAGTTTTTTTTTTTACACAGAATGTTACTTTAAACCATTCCACTATTCAGAGTTGCGAACGATCTGGATTCGGGTATTGTTAGATTTGGGTAAGACTTCTTGACTTTTAAATGCGTTTTGTAAATTAAGGAGTGTTCTATGTGACAGTGAAAATTTACTTCTGTGACCTGCGTTAAACAATTAAAGCCATTCCTTTAAAATTGTTTTTATGGAATACCTACTTATCACTACATAATATTATAATCGATCCAAGTCACTTCCGTAGAAAATTAACTTAATGCCTTTGTTCTAAAAAGCGATTGGCTTTCTAGCACTTCGCCGGCCGCTGCCGCGGCACGCCATGCAGGGACGTGTTGAGGTATGTCGGGCTCGACACCAAGGAGGCAGACATGGTGCCCCCATGCCCCAGCCTATCAGCAGCGCGTCATCTCCTCAAAGGCCTATCCCTAGGTGGGGTGCCGGACGGGCCTAATAATAGTCCCATGCTCCAAGCCCTCCTGTGGAGACGGGATACGAGCCCAGAGTCGCAAATCCTGTCTCGCACCCGTGTCTACTTCCACCTCAGTGGAACCCTACTGTTCGCTCCTTTAACCCACACGACCTCTCACTATCGAACATCACGGTAAAGATGGTCGGCAGCAAGAGGTCTGCCCTAACCACCGCGGCTAGGGATAGCCGCGGTTTCGGCTCTATAGCCACAACGCGGGTGTGGTCCTTCCACTGAGCACTCTGCTAATCAGAGTGCTCGTGGTGGACTCTTATCTGGAACTCTCAGGAATTTACTTGGTCGATATACCAACCGAGTAACTTCCCAAGTCTTCAGTCTTCCAGTCCCGCTCCCCAATCTCTCTCTACGCGCATCGCTCAAGAGAGTGAGAAGCGCATTTATGACTTTTCTAGAACCAATTTGGATGGAAAGTGATGTTATGTTATATGATAATTTTAATAGTTACGCCTTACAATGATGATACCAAATGATGTTATTGAAATTGACTTTATGGGAAACAAAGTTTCTAGCACATGGCTAATAAAGTAAGCAATGAGTATGACATATAAAACTATGCGAAACAATATTATGATGTCTTTAATGTTGATCAGTAGTATAGCAGATTAAAATCTGGCAAATAGGTTCCCATTTTCTTTGTCATTGCTCGTTTACTTTAAAGTCCTTACTGAATGTAGGGGAAGCCCGGACAAGAACCATAGCGCGGGTAGAAAGAATAACTGTTTTTTTCAAAAAATCTATAATAAATGGCACTTAAGGGCGTACCCCGAGCAAATGACCTTGAGTATTTCTTACCTTATCGAACACCGCAAGAAAGAGCAAGAGAGAAACAGTAGGATTTGTCGCTGTTTTACGCTCAGATTTTAGAATAAACTCTTTATAAAATCATGTTTTGGTCTTTTGAAAAAAATAAAACTACCAAAATGTTTGTTATGGAATTGTCTATCCGTTGGTGTAAGTACAAAATCAAAATAATGGACGATTTTCGAGGAGATGCATGATAACTACAATTATTTTTTTTTTTTATATTTGTTTTGGCTAATGAGTAGATAGCTCTTAAAACTGGACAAAAAACTCGTTTTGCTGGGGGACGCACCTTAACAAATTTTCTAGTCGTGTTGCCTGCGACCGGCAACACCATGACAGTTTAACCAAAACAAAACGCGAGTGCATTCGTTGTGAAATAAAAAAAATATAAATATCGTTGTTTTGTTACCATTTTTGTCAAGGTCTGTACTTTAATATTTTGTTTTAATTATTAGTTATCTATGGAATGTTTAATTTATCCAATTGTACGTTTATTTAAACATCATTTGTGATCGTTATTTTTTGTTTACCTACCAAAATTATTTAGAACTCTTGACTTGTTTCTAAAATGAGCGTGTAGGGCAAAACGGATAGGTGTATAATAGGTAACGGACAAGCATTACAATTTTATACGGCAAATAAATACTAAGTAGGACAATATTTCAAAGTTAGCAGGCCGTCGCCGTCGCAAGACTAAAACTAAAACCCCTCAGACAAACTGTGTTCATTACGCTATGAGTATATTGCGATTCTAAAACCTCTCTCGCATTACAGAACTAAAAGCAGGGTAGTTTTGAAACCATCAACCTGCATGTTCCATCCTTCCCCGCGGTTCCGAGCTACAGTAAATAATAATAATAATAAAATAATTGAGACGGTACTTTTATCGAAAAAAACAAATCTAATTAATAAAAAATGGCGAGACTTGGAGTCACGTGAGCCGCGGTGGAACCCTACCGGTTGGAGGTCAGACGTCGGAGCTCAGGTTTCATTGGGCGCTGAATATCAATATTTAAAATCAAAATGAGTTAAATAAAATCAAAAAAAAAATGTGATGTAAGTATCCAATTTTTTTGACGTGCCTATAAAGTGTAACTATTTAAAATAACAAATGGGAAAGTTTAGGTGTTTGGATATTAGTTACTGGATCCCGTCGAAACATCTAAACAGATCTTGTGATGAAATTTTGAACACTGTTAGATGATAGTCTGCAATGCACATAAGCTACATTTTATCTCAGATGATTATGCGTCGTCACCAGCTCTGGGCCAGCGTGGGAAATTATGGGCTTGAGTGTCTCCTTGCGGGAGAGGGACCCGAGTCGTACCCGTGGGAGTATGTAGTAGGGCGTGCTATGCGCGCTCGGTCCGCGGTCGATCCTCGCGAGATCGCAAGTCCGCCGACACTGCGGTGGTCGGGGGCGGGAGTCCTGCGGAACCAGCCGGGGGCAGTGGTTCCTGTGGTGGCCGGAGGTCTCACTACCTTGCACTCTACACCCGTGTTACGAGTATTTGAGGGAAAGCGTTCGTAATATACTACCTATTCTAAACTAGCAGCGGCGGTTTTACTCGCGTACTTCCTGTTATTGTCCCGTGATGAAAACTAGCATAGGTATGTGCCAAACTATTATCTGTGTTTCAAATTTCACACAATTCTGTCACTCGTTTCGACGTGATTGAGCAACAAACATCAGTGCATCTAAACTTTTGCAATCGTAATACTAGTAGGACCTAGGTAGGTACTAATTATGTTGGTTCTGGTTTTTGAAATGCGTTGGTATTTTCGTATGAGAATTGACTTCAACATTTTGATCAGCTCATCAACAACAACGAAGAGGTTTTACGTTTAACTCCAGTTTTGTCATTTGTCATATGAACGTCTTCCTAGGTACATAATAAGTACGATATATGTACTCGTACACATAATTATGTTAGGATTTTGGTTTAGTTTATTATTTTGTTTCTGTCAATTAATTTTTTTCTGGAAATTGTGAAACTACAATCGCACACATGACTGTGTTTACAAGTGTGCAGGTACCGGAATGCATGTCAATATTTTTCTTTAAGTTTAGAGTGATGGGATGAGCAGGATAGTAAACCAGACGCATGTCTATATCAGCTCAGTGTCACACAGCTATATGAACATGAAGAGCCCAACTAATTATCTAGCGACCTGCATCGCGCTCGTCACGCTGAGATATAAGATTATCTACCTCTGTACTGTTATGGGCACAAATGTTGTTTACTATCCGGCACGTGCCCCGCTCGTGTCGTCACTCTGTATTACACCGGGTGTGTTGTGAGTAGGCCGCGCCGGGTCGGAGGGCCATGCTGAGCGTGTTGTTGTCCGCAGATCAACCTGGTGTTCCTGTTGAACATCGTGCGCGTACTGGTGGGGAAGCTGAACCGCGGACCCGACTCCGAGCTCGAGAAGGCGAGGTCAGTGTCGCGCGCCGGTGCCGGTGCCGGTGCCGGTGCCGGTGCCGGTGCCGGTGCCGGTGCCGGTGCCGGTGCCGGTGCCGCTACACATGTGTACTGCGATACGTTATCCTCACGCGTTTTCAGAATCATTTAATTTCCACCGAAAAATCAGAAACCGACTTCAATTTAAAATGGAACTGAAACACTCGAGTAAATTTCATAATTCTACTGTTATCTACGTCGTACGGATAAATGTGTGGACTTTTTTTGTTGAATTTTTTAAAAACACCTTCATTTATTATGATGTCACCTCGTAGGCTCACAAGTCTTGTTTACGAAACAAAAAAAAACAAAATCGGTTCCTAGCTGGCGGAGCTGTCGCGGAAGTGACACATTTATAATAAAGTAGCCAAGTGCGAGTTGGACTCGCCCATCAAGGGTTCCGTTCCAGCAAGTAACATAATAAACATAGTACACATAATAGTTCTTGTAGTTCGTTGTAACTTTGATCGAAGTTTTAATAATAGTGTATTTATGACGTACTAAAAAAAAACTACTCATCAGATCGAGTTCAAACTAATTTTCGTTGGTAGTTTTCATGGTAATGTACATCATATTTTTTTTTAGTTTTTTCATTCTCTTACTTTAGAAGTTAGAGGGGGGGGGGGACACACATTTTACCACTTTGGAAGCGTCTCTCGCGCAAGTTATTCAGTGTAGATAAAAATTATATTAAAAACCTCAATATTATTTTTTAAGACCTATCGATAGACACCCCACACGCGTAGGTTTTATAAAAAAAAAAATTTTTGATCTTCAGTTCTCAGTATGGGGGGCACCCCTAATTTTTGTTTTTTTAAAAAACTTTTGTAAAAATCTTAATGCGGTTCACAGAATACATCTACTTACCAAGTTTCAACAGTGTAGTTCTCATAGTTTCGGCAAAAAGTGGCTGTGACATACGGACGGACAGACAGACAGACAGACAGACAGACAGACAGACATGACGAATCTATAAGGGTTCCGTTTTTACGTTTTACGGAACCCTAAAAACACAAAAGTACGAGTGAATTGAGAACCTCCTCCATTTTTCAAATCGGTTAAAAATAGAAAGGTATGAGTGACAAATGGGTCAAAATATTTAAGTAGGTATGTCAAATTGTCGGCTCTCATATACTTTTAAAATTTCTTTAACATAATGATTTCTTTAACATTGGCTACTGGTACGGAACCCTTCGTGCGGAGTCTCACTCGCTCTTGGCCACTTTTTTTTAAATCCATTTTGTACGGGTTCATAGCATTAGCCAAGGTGTTATATTTGTTTTTGTTATCATGTATTCGGGACCTTTTTTTAATTTCTAGCTTTGGTCCTGGCGCCACAACTTGGGTTTGGGGTCGGGTATTTTATTGAAAGAGAACAAGTCGGGATGTTTCTTTACGAACATAGCGGTCCGTAAAGAAACATATACTTACATGAAATCTAGCAGGTACCTATGTAGTGATGTTAGCGTTTCTAGTTGACAAGTGTATGGCGTGCGGACTGCGGAGCTCTCCTAGAATGCGGATGCATTTTTTTGTAACTTAACTCAAAGATCGTGAGCCTCTCTGTTCGATTCACCAAAAGATAATCCCATATTTGACCCCAGCATAGGCACAGGCATAGTCAGCGCTGAGACCTGTTTTCAGGTTCTTGTTTATTTTTAACCGACTTCAAAACAGAAGGAGGTTCTAGGTTCGATTGTATGTTTTTTTATGTACTTATGTTACGCGTTAGCGCCACTTGTTTGGTAGATAATAGTTCTGAGGTGATCCCATAATATATCATCTTATCGACATCGGTGTAAAAGTTTTAGAAATATAAATAAAAAACTCTGATTGACTTCGACAACCAACGTAGTAATTGATTCTTGTGAAATCGGGTCTAATGTCCGAATTTATTTGAAGGCGGTTTTTGGTTTTTGTAATGTTTTTTTTGGTTTTGTTGAGAATCTGGAGTCCTCAAGATTGCGGAGAAGCCGACAGCAGATATCGTCACGGGAGTACAGCCACACTCCAGCACGAGGCTCGAAGTTAGCATAACTTTACACAGAGTGTACCCTGGATACGTTAGGTAGGTACGCCACGTCCGACGCACGTTTATCTGCGTTGCCGTAAGAAACACGAGTGACGGCCGCTCAGTCTCCAGCTGGTGTGTGAGTGTAGCGTCAGTGCATCACCACTCGCTCAAGGTCGCGCGGGTTTAGCCTACCGCTAGACCGTTCCTCCCAGGGAACAAGTGCCAGTCGGTTGTTGGACGCACGGCTGAGCGCTCGAGCAACACGATTCCCGCGCATATTGTAATTAGATATGTCGACAACCCTCCGCGCTAGACAGGGACAGAGTTACGCGTTAGAAGAGAGCGCAAATGTTTAGTTGAAAATCGCGACAGGTATTGAGCGCTAATGCGAGCTGAATTGAACTTTGTTGTATCCCAGCAAGAGTCGCTATTTATATAATTGTTTTCGCTAAGTGAGTGTTCTGTACTTGTTCTAACATTTGTTCTGTGGTAGCGTGTAGTGTGCAGTGTGTAGTGTGCAGTGTGCGGCGCGGTGTTGCAGGAAGGCGGCGCGCGCGGCGCTGGTGCTGCTGCCGCTGCTGGGCACCACCAACCTGCTGAACATGCTGGAGCCGCCGCTGGCCGGCCCGGGCTGGCGGTTCGCGCTGTGGTCCTACTCCACGCACTTCCTGCGCTCCTTCCAGGGGCTCTTCATCGCGCTCATCTACTGCTTCCTCAACGGGGAGGTGAGTGCCCCGTGCGGGACGATCATCTACTGCTTCCTCAACGGGGAGGTGAGTGCCCCGTGCGGGACGATCATCTACTGTTTCCTCAACGGGGAGGTGAGTGCCCCGTGCGGGACGATCATCTACTGTTTCCTCAACGGGGAGGTGAGTGCCCCGTGCGGGACGATCATCTACTGTTTCCTCAACGGGGAGGTGAGTGCCCCGTGCGGGACGATCATCTACTGCTTCCTCAACGGGGAGGTGAGTGCCCCGTGCGGGACGATCATCTACTGTTTCCTCAACGGGGAGGTGAGTGCCCCGTGCGGGACGATCATCTACTGTTTCCTCAACGGGGAGGTGAGTGCCCCGTGCGGGACGATCATCTACTGTTTCCTCAACGGGGAGGTGAGTGCCCCGTGCGGGACGATCATCTACTGCTTCCTCAACGGGGAGGTGAGTGCCCCGTGCGGGACGATCATCTACTGTTTCCTCAACGGGGAGGTGAGTGCCCCGTGCGGGACGATCATCTACTGCTTCCTCAACGGGGAGGTGAGTGCCCCGTGCGGGACGATCATCTACTGCTTCCTCAACGGGGAGGTGAGTGCCCCGTGCGGGACGATTACTCTCATAATCTGTGACAGATTACCGTCTTATCGCGAGCTATCTGCGCCACCGGCGCCGGCGCCGGTTCTCAGTCGATACTGCGCCTGCGGCCGCAGCGTCGTATTTTGGATTTTGGGGGGCACCGGTAACGATACTATATGTCGAGTCAAAAATATTGTACTAGTAGCGCCCTCCAATTTTACCCGCGTAGTGTCCGTTCCAGTTGCATTCCTGCTGTAAATATAACCCTATTAAATATTTTGTACGATTTAGATTTATTCAATTTAACGTATATTTATGATTTGGGGGGGACGAGAATATCCACCAGATAACTAAGGTAACCGCGTAATAAGCATCTGAAGTGGCAGTGGGCGGGTCACATACGTCGCAGATCCGACAGACGTTGGAGGAGACGGGTTCTGGAGTGGAGACCACGTTCGAGACGTCCCGTGGGACGGCCTCCCGCTCGGTGGATCGACGACCTGAAGAGAGTGGCGGGAAGCGGATGGATGCGGAGAGCCAAGGGCCGGATTTGGTGGCGCAACATTGAAAAGTCTTATGTCCAGCTGTGAACGACCACGGGCTGAGGATGATGATGATGATTGGGGGGGTGAAATGTTCCTATGATTATCTTCTAGCTTCGTCATCAGATCCTAGTTACCATCCAGCTCTACAGTACTCGTCAAGACGAATAAAACGAGCCCAAGCTCGATGGGTTTATGTCATTTAATTACTGAGATCCTACGGCCGATTTCCAGCTTCATCATCAGACCCTGGTTACTATCTAACACCAAAATACTCGTCAAAATAAATAAAACCAGCCGAAACTCGATGGGGTCTCATCATTTCATTACAGAGATCCATCAGATCAGCATCATGTCATCATAATATTTATCGCATTGTCACGCGATTTACACATGTTGTATGCATAATTTCAGCTCAATAGGTAATCGGAAAGTATATCAAATTTAATTTGTAACATTTGATGACAAATCTCGGGAGTAATAGAGTAAGATCCCAGGGTAGCCAGACGTCACGTATTTCTGATGAACGAATTTTGGACGGTTGAGTAGTGTTAGTATGTACTAAGAACGCATGCATACTTGCTAGCTTGCTTAGCCGGCTACTTTTGAGATATTATGTAATGAAAGCACTTATAAAAATACTTATTTCACATAAATTCTCCTAACTGAATTTCACGTAAGTTAATAGTACGCAATATTTTTAAAAATATGTCGTCATGTGTCTGGGAGCATTGGCGAAATTCCCAAAGTACCTAACTACTTTAACTTCACGTAAATTCTGATGCTCTAGCTTTTGTAGTGGTAGGACTTTTGGGAGAGTTCGCCTGAGGAAGGACCACATCTTTGCCAGTTATTCTACCGCCAAGCAGTAATGTGCAAACATTACTGTGTTCCGGTTTGAAGGGCAATGTTTCCAGAGAAATTACAGGGCTTAGAGATATAACAACTTAGATCTCTGGGTGGCGAGCGTAGTGCAGCGCTAGGTAATGATTTGGATTCTTCATGTTCCAATAGCTGAGTGTCACTGTGCTGTTATGTGGCAGGCATGTTTCTTACCATCAGGCACATGTCCAGCTCGTCTCGTCACACTTTATTTAAAATATATATATAAATATATATGTCCGGTAGACAACGATTTCAAAACCTTTTACAAGAAGCCAGACCGACCCAAGAGGGCAATCATCCCCTAAACTCAATTTTAAGCCAACAAATCCGCATGTCTCACTCAGTCTCGCACTCTTTCTTAGAAGTATTAAAATTGAGTTTATGAGATGATTGGCCCCTTCTTGTAAAACGTTTTGAAATAGTTGTATGGCGGACATATCTGAAAGTGCAGATAGACCGTCTAAGCAAGGTAGCGATTATTCGTGCGTTCTTAGTATAGGCACAGAATAAATATTAGTACAGAAGCCACACTTACCAAAAACAATTATATAAACAGCGACTCATGCTGGGATACAACAAAGTTCAATTCAGCTCGCAATACCTGTCGCGATTTTCAAGTAAACATTTGCGCTCTTTCTAACGCGTAACTCTGTCTCTGTCTAGCGCGGAGGGTTTACGACATATCTAATAACAATATGCGCAGGAAACGTTTTGCGCGAGCGCTCACCCGTGCGTCCGACAACCGACTGTCACTTGTTTCCTGGTAGGAACGGTCTAGCGGTAGGCTAAAACCGCGCGACCTTGAGCGAGTGAGGGTGCACTGGTATAGGTGCCGGCAAACAAGTTGACCCAATTAAGTTAGCTGCGCATGGCTGCGCAGAAACGTTTTTATGGTCTCTTTGGTGGAAATGTACATGCGCGAACTTTCCCCTTCCACGTCAATTTTGGGTCAACGTGTTTGCCGGCTACTATACATACTAACACTACTCAACCGTCCACTATTCGTTCATCAGAAAATGTGTGACATCTGGCGGATCTGGGATCTTAGCTTTTGTTTATAGTCATAAACAAAAGCTCAGACACAAAAACGATATTACATCTTAAAAAAACATGACCAAAATATTTCACTTCAATGAGGTTTGAATCTATAGTGCTTCAACGTTTATCACACATTACATTCCGAGCACTTTATGATAAGCAACCAAATTTTCAAACCATAAATGTGAACTCCGCTACCTAAATGTTTCTGCATTTGTAACAAACCAATGACAATTAATGCTGTATTTTAAAACCGAACCCCCTTTTACTCCGATTTACAAAATAATTAAATGAATACAATATCGGTATCGTGGACTTGTTAGTGGTCACGTAGGCAGAGAGCGGGGAGCGGCCGGGGCGGAGCGCTAGTATACACAAAATAATAGGAATAAACATGTTTGTGTCCTCGCTAGTCGCTAGTGAGACCACTCCCGAGTCCCGAGAGCGAGCCGCCCGCGCGCGGCCATTGTGTCGGCCATTACCCGGAGAGTAACGTAACGAGGCTCCGAGCGCGCGGCTCGGTCCGTCCGTTACATTACCGCAAACCGCACTGTCTCCTTGAAGCAGCAAACATATCCTTAATTTCACAAATTTTATGGAAAACGAGTTCAGCAAATGAGCTCGTTTTTAAATTGATGGCGTTTGATTTGGTTTTTAGTCGAGATCACACAGGACGGGGTTATCAATTCGAGTGCTATTTTTCATGTAGGTATATATTATGTATATCGATTACTTACTCCGAGATTTGCAATCCGATTTACGTGATTCTTTATTAGTTTGATGCAGAATAGTTGCCAATTGGTTCTTTATAAACTGTACCTACAGTTTAAATTTTTTTATTTCTTATTTTAGAAGTAACAGGGGGCGGACACGTTGTACAAGCTAGGAAGTGTCTCTCGCGCATATTATTTAGTAAGATTTGAAAAAATATAATAAAAACCTCAACATCATTTTGTAAAATATAATTTGTATAAGTTATATAAAAATGATGTACTTAATGAGGTTCACAGAATACACCTACTTACTAAGTTTCAACAGTATAGTTTTTATAGTTTCGGAATAAAGTGGCTGTGACATACGGACGGACAGACAGACATAACGAATTCATAATGGTTCCGTTTTTACATTTTACGAAATGCTAAAAACCTACTATAGTTAAAAGAACAACCTAATAAGACACCAAAAAGTATACATATAATCAAATAAACTACGTCTAAAATATTTGGCAGGCATAGGAGCTGGCGGTAGAAGTAAACACTTCTCTCGATTTTAGTGTTGCTATATTAATATGCCATAATATTAATATATTACGGTATATTTTGCTGACGTTACGAAAATATATAATATTATAGCTACGTCTGTGATGGCCTCAAGTGTGTTGAAAACGAGTTGTACTGAAATATCAACAGGTTTGAAATCTGGTACTTATGTCATATTTGTACATCTGCACTTGTTACGAAGCGGTGCAGGTTCAACTCTCAGCACCCGCGACCTCAGGCTGGCGACAACTAACGTCCTGGCCTTAGGACCACCACAGTTGTTACGAAGCGGTGCAGGTTCAACTCTCAGCACCCGCGACCTCAGGCTGGCGACAACTAACGTCCTGGCCTTAGGACCACCACAGTTGTTACGAAGCGGTGCAGGTTCAACTCTCAGCACCCGCGACCTCAGGCTGGCGACAACTAACGTCCTGGCCTTAGGACCACCACAGTTGTTACGAAGCGGTGCAGGTTCAACTCTCAGCACCCGCGACCTCAGGCTGGCGACAACTAACGTCCTGGCCTTAGGACCACCACAGTTGTTACGAAGCGGTGCAGGTTCAACTCTCAGCACCCGCGACCTCAGGCTGGCGACAACTAACGTCCTGGCCTTAGGACCACCACAGTTGTTACGAAGCGGTGCAGGTTCAACTCTCAGCACCCGCGACCTCAGGCTGGCGACAACTAACGTCCTGGCCTTAGGACCACCACAGTTGTTACGAAGCGGTGCAGGTTCAACTCTCAGCACCCGCGACCTCAGGCTGGCGACAACTAACGTCCTGGCCTTAGGACCACCACAGTTGTTACGAAGCGGTGCAGGTTCAACTCTCAGCACCCGCGACCTCAGGCTGGCGACAACTAACGTCCTGGCCTTAGGACCACCACAGTTGTTACGAAGCGGTGCAGGTTCAACTCTCAGCACCCGCGACCTCAGGCTGGCGACAACTAACGTCCTGGCCTTAGGACCACCACAGTTGTTACGAAGCGGTGCAGGTTCAACTCTCAGCACCCGCGACCTCAGGCTGGCGACAACTAACGTCCTGGCCTTAGGACCACCACAGTTGTTACGAAGCGGTGCAGGTTCAACTCTCAGCACCCGCGACCTCAGGCTGGCGACAACTAACGTCCTGGCCTTAGGACCACCACAGTTGTTACGAAGCGGTGCAGGTTCAACTCTCAGCACCCGCGACCTCAGGCTGGCGACAACTAACGTCCTGGCCTTAGGACCACCACACTTGTTACCCGTAATTGTTACCGTGTTATAAAGCCGTTATTTGTTGACAATCTTATAAAATACAGAAATTTTAAATTCTATGTCCTTGGAATAGAGATGAATGAGTGACCGAGCATTATGGGCTGTAGCTAAAATCCAGCTGCTCAATATACAACGGCAACATATCACAGAAAATATGTGCATTTTTAAAGAGGCCAATAGAAAATCAACTTTGCAGGATTTAAACATGACTGCGATTTGCCAATCCAAATGGGATACTGGCTGGAATCTGGAATCGAATAACTCTTTGAAACCTATGCTTCCCTGGTACAAGTGAATCGGAGTTTTCGTAAATGCAGTTTCAGTGCAGTTGCAAATAATGACCTGACAACAGCACAACGGCCTTGGTTTTGAGCTACGAAAAATACCCACACCGAATTAGCATTCCTTTTTTGATTTTACAACT
This sequence comes from Ectropis crepuscularia, assembly GCA_963693475.1. Lineage (NCBI taxonomy): Eukaryota > Metazoa > Arthropoda > Insecta > Lepidoptera > Geometridae > Ectropis > Ectropis crepuscularia. The sequence goes on from OY856338.1 coordinate 42,925,958, forward strand.
AGAGGCGCGTTCCGGCTTCGCTCGGATATCTTAAATAATAATTATATTATAATTATAAATTACGCGACACGTTCTTTACCCGAGATTTGAATAGCATAAAAAAGGTTCTATCTTTCTTATCTAATCTAATCTTTTGTTTTCTTTTCATGGATTTTTTTAAAGGATATATTGTGGAATGCATTGCTTGAGTGGGTTTTTTCCGATGGATGCAGTGTTGATATATTTAAGTCAAGAGGTAACCATGACCCAGCGGAGACCGCATCGGGTGAAACGTTATCCACCGCAAGCATACCTCCATAAAAAATACATGTACTTAAATGTTAGTATTGTGTGAATGACAACAAGTGCAGGAGCCTTGTACTCTTCAACATTGGATTTTGAGAATGTAGTACTTTCAATTCGATCTTTAGACGTTGAGCTTGAAGTCTTAATAAATTTGAAGAGTAGGAATTTAAATTGACTTCAATTTGACCCAGGTATCATGAGTAGTTTCAGCGAGTGTCAAGGTTTTAGTGATAGATAAACAATATCTATTCATAATATGTTCGAAACACTTTTAGGTAGGTACTTATATTTTTTTCGAAATTATCATATTGTCAAATTTCCATTTGACCGATGGTGGTTCTCAGATGTAGGTAGATTTTAATATGAAACCACAGAAATCTATATAATACAAGCCTTATCACTTAGGGGTATGAAAAATAGCTAGTAGCCGATTCTCAGACCTACTGAATATGCATATAAAATTTGGTAAAAATCAGTAGAGCCGTTTCGGAGGAGTAAGGAAACAAACACTGTGACACGAGAATTTTATATATAAGATTATTTAGATTTATGTGTATGAAACCCACTTTTGTTTTCGTATTACATACAAAATAAATGCAGGAATAAAGATTTCTGAAAAATAAAGCACATGCGTCAGTGAACTATACCTACCAAGTAACTATTTTCTGATCTGTGACTATACGTCCGAGAACAGTATATGAGGCCTGGCGTTATTGGGGTTTACACTGGGGATGTCACGATAATTCAGCTACTATTCGGTATTTGGCCGATTACGTATTAATCAGCCGAAACCGAATCATGAAAAAATACATGTAATAATTACTCAAGATTATATTATGTGTTCATAGTCAAATTACAATATTTTAGTAAGTAAAAATTATCAGTGATAAGTTGTGATGGATTAAAACATGTTATACTTATTAAACACGCCACTCTCAGGAGAAGAAAGATAAAGTTTTACAAATTTCAAGAGGTTTGGGTATTGTTTTTCGTTTGCTGACCACCACTTCTAAGGATATGCCTTCCAATCTAGGTCAATTGCTTTGAAATAAAAATCCAACTCATTTGCTCACTAGCCGCAGCATTCTTCTCCACGCCTTCGTCATCATTCCCATTTTGCATATTGTTTGGTAGCGACCTCCTTGTAGCGTCCAAAACAATTCCGGAAACTGTCATGTATTTCCATAATCTTACCATTTTAATTCAAGTATCTTTTTTTACGAAGTGGAGAAGAACCGTCATCGGTACTAGATTCAATATGACTTATTTTCAGAGCTTGTAGAAGAATTTTTTGTCTTGCTCTTTCTGCTTTTGGCTTGCGCCGACCATTCGGCGGTTTGGCTGACGGTGTTGCTGATTATTCGGTACTCGGCCAAATCACTATTCGTGGCAATTCTAATATAGACACTAAGGTATGTGCATTCATATTTTATACAAAAATATCTGCAGTTTCAAAAAGCTCAATCGAAAAACTACTTTAAAGAATCGCAACATGACTGCAATTTGCCAATCCAGTGGGACACCGCGTGGAATCAAACATTTCTTTGCAACCTATGCTTCCCTAGTACCCGAATGCGGATTTTGCAGGTTATGTCCAGGTGGAACATGCACTTTGGTTTGCAAATATAGGTTGTTTTTTTAGAGGTATAGGAACTTTGAAATGAAATAAAACAAGAAAAAATTGTAAAATTGATTTGAATTCAATTTTATTCGAAAGGTAATCTTTTGACATTATAATTTAAATATGATTTCTGACATATGACCGTCTTGACTGGCACTGGAGGTGGTCTAATCTGGAGGTCCAATTTTCAATAACTTTTTCTAAGATTTGTGGCCGTATATCGGCAATAACGCGGCAAATGTTGTCCTTCAAGTGTTTGAGTTTTTCGGGCCTATTGACGTAGACTTCACCTATTACCACAGAAAATAGTCTAGCGGCGCTAAATCACACAGTTTTGGAGACAAATTTTCCAGTATCGCTTTTAGAGAAGTGCGGACCAATGATGCCACCAGTCCATAAATAACACCAAACAGTTATTTTTTTGTAGATGTAATGGTGTCTCAACATACACTGAAAGATTATCTTCACTCTTAAATGGCAGTTTTGTTTATTGCCGTTGCCATTCAACCAAAAAATGAGCTTCATCGCTAAACCGTCAAATTGGCGTAATAATGCGCGATACGTATTTCGAACAGAACCATTATTATAAAAATAAATTTGCACAATTTGGAAGCATTGTTCAGAGGTCGGCCTGTTGATGTTAAAATGCCAAACTAAACTAAACACAAATCACGTAACAGCGGACAAAATAGGCGCCAGATAAAATAGTGTTGCCAACTTAAAGTTCTATACCTCTAAAAAACATTCTTTACAAATTCGAGCGAGGCTAAGGTTTGCTCTGGTTTGTTTGGCTTTTCTTCTCGCGCGCGACTTGGTCAAATTATCTTGGTTTTGTTCCACCAAGTAAGTAGGTACATTTTATGGTATGGTCCCATCTGGCCCGGTGTCTCGGCCCGGTGCCGGGCCAGATGGGAAAAAAAAGTTTCAACTGGCCCGGTGATATATATACCGGGCCAGATGACACAAATCAAGTGCCATCGTCCCCGGTAACGGGAGAAAAGAGGATACGACTCGTAATTTGTGAAATACTCTGCCGTCCGCAAGCTTAAATGCCGTTATCTAACATCGGGTCGATTTGGACATTTAAATGGCACTACAATCAGAAAAAAAATATCTATCGATCTGTGTAACCCGTGTTTCTCTAGGTATGTTAGTTTTTAAGATACCAAAACTAAAAATGCCGTTAAGTCATTTTATTTTGTATGGTTCCAACGCTAAAACGCAGTTAAATAACAATACTTACCTAAAAAGTCGCTAAGGTATTTTAACGTTACCTTTGGCTGAAATTTTCTTTGATTTTCCATTACTTAATTGCCGTTAACTGACTTTTGTACGCTTTTGTGCCGTTAAAGCACTTAAATGTTTTTAAACAAAGTTTCATTTATAATTTATATTGTATTTGTCCAACGCTATAAAGCCGTTATGCTTGAATACAACACAAAAATGCAGTTAAACATACTTAACGGCTTTTTAGACTAGTAAATACGTATGCAATTTTGTAAACTTAAAACAGAAAATATCACAAAGCTACCTTAACTATGTGATATAAATTATTTATTTTTTACAATACTAAACTAAAATGCGGCTATGCCACATTACTTAACTAAAATGCCGTTACAAGTTCTTGCGTATGCAGTACGATAGTATGTGAAGGAAATCAAGTGCAGATGAATAAGATGCTTTCGTTCCCTCCAACTTGTTACGATGGCTTAAAACATATTTAGATGAGTCAAACTAGATCTTGTATAGAAAAAAACGGAAATGATCCTTATGTTACATCTTGTTCCGACTCTTCCAGTGTCATTTATACATTTTGGGACGTATAAATTATGTTACAGTACTCGTCTTTCTTTAGATTTTAATGAAATCACAAATCTATCTAATGAAACTTTATTAGGTTTTAATAGACTTACAAGGAAAGTACAATTCTCTACAAAATCATCAAAACAAACATTCAGTTTGAGTTCATTCAGTTGATTCAGTGAGAGTTAACATAAAATATTACAGCCAGATGATGATAGCACCATACCGTATCTGTTGAAGTTTTAAACTCCACAATCAAGTTTACAGTGTGATTTCAATTCAGATGACCTGCACGTTATAATGATTTTAAGATAGCTGATTCAAGTGAAAATTTTAGTAACTATTTTCAAGAAATCCATTAATCATAAGTTTAAACGTAACCATAAGTCTGACTTTAAGAACCACAACATCATTATTAATTACCTACAGAAAACTAGCTTAAAAACGGTACCATTTAACGTTGTATTAAAACATTGTCAATGCCGTTATACAGAATACAGAAAAAACTAACCGAAGGCTGGTTGGAAAAGCGTAGAAGCTCAATTAATGAACCTCAAAAAACTGTCAGTATTTCCATCTCTCTGTCAAACGCGGAGACACATGATAGAAATTGGTGAATATCAGAACCTATCTACTTTAATGTTTAAGCTACGACCACAAAGCAGTTGACAGTTTGGAAAATAAAAATTATGACTGAATCGAAGAAAAAGATCTGATGTATACAATTGGGTTGTTAACAGTGCAATGCAGTTGCAGTGCACAAAATAAAATTGACTATTTAATTATGTTCACTTCTTCTCAGTGTCATTTATTTACTAAATGCATTTATTTACTAAAGCAAAATCATCTGCATATAACAAATTACGCTTTATTATTTCAAATCTGAACACAGTTTCATGAGTTGCGAACAAGAAGATCATAAAGTAAAGTAAGAAATGCAATAAAGGTAAGTTATATGATTTTGACCATTTTGATGAGACAGTATGAGTTAGCAACTCAAAAGTAAATATGAAGTTTATAGCACCAAACAATTTCGTCATTGTGCCAAATAACGCTTCAGAAAGAAGAATTCAAATTAAGCCCCTGAGTTAATCTCAAAAATATGTCGCACATGTGGATTTACTCTGATTTTGAGTTTTATTGTGATAGCTTGTAGGTACAAAAATTATTGCCAGAAAGATTATTTATATTATTTTGCTTTCTTCAATGGCAAATACTTAAAATACCAGAAATTATAAAACTTCGTTTCAAATCAAAAGCAAAATGCAGAAATACTAAGCGGAAGATTAATTTAGTTCAATTCATAGAGCAACATAGCGCCAACACATAAGCTATTGTTTTGGAAGAACTTGTCGACCGACGACAAAGAATGATAATGCTAGTAAAGCAATATTTAGACTCAAGAAAAATATTTGAGTCTTAGGTATTATTAATTATTTTGTAGGAATATTTATCCAAAAGTTTAAGTGATTGTGACAAAAATAAAACAAAAACAATTGATCTCTATTGTAGATTCTTGAAAATCTGTTGTAAGTAAGGGCAATAAAAGTAGTATTTTAATTTTAAATTTTAAATTTTGTAATTTTACCTTGTAATTTTGCCTTGTTATTTTAAATTTTAACTCTTGAGAAATTGTATTTTTAGATACTTAGGCTTGTATTCGAAAAAGATTAACAAAAATGCTGTTTGTTATTTTTTAATGCCAATAAATATTTAGTTTTTAATGTCATTTTTTGTTCACTTATTTCACATAAATCATCACTTTTATTGTATTTTCTTAAATATCTTGTGAGTCATGCTTAGCTTAATTGCAGTTAAAGGTAAAGGTTTTGCATTTAATTGCATTTTAGTGTTGTAAAATGCTCTGAAATAACCGATTAAAACAAATTTATGAAGTTTGCTAGTTTTAAATGCGGTTAAATGACTTTAACCGCATTGTAATCTTGGATGTTTCATGATATAACGGCATTTTAGTTTTGGAATGATTTCAAATTCTGTAGTCAAGTACCATCCAATGAAATTAAAGAAAATATCAAGCTAAAATGCCGTTAAACTATACATAACGGCATTTTAGTGGTGATTTTGAAAAGATTTTAAGACAAAATTACAAGACTAGAATGCAAAAACGCTTATAACTCTTATTTTGCACACCTTATTATCTTGAAAATACTATCATTTCAAAGTGTTTTTGCAGCTCTATATAAAGGTATCAAAATTATGGAAATACGTATTTCACTTATCAAATGGCATAATTTTAAAATTTTGAAACAGTTTTCCCGCGATATCTCGAAACTACATTTTGGTACTTAACGGCATTGTAGTTTGCGGACGGCAGTACTAACTACATGGATCTACGAAAGTGATTGAAATTACAAATCAAACTACTTAGTAAACAATAATCAGTTTATATTGTGAATGACGCAATATCAACTTCTGTCATAAAACTTTACCTGAAATAGACTTTTTATAAGTGGATAATTTTGAATCTGAACGCAATAATAATATTTTTATAATAATAACAATAATCAACAAAGCAAAAATGCCACGAATCAAACAAAATTAAGTAGGTACTTATTTTAACACACAAACAGTCTCCTATATGTTTTATTATAACTTTATTTTAAAATCACAGCTTGGAACATGGATAGTCTTAAATAAAATTATAGATATCATTAATATCATAAGACCATTATTTAAAATTTCAACTATCTTTTTTATTAGCTTATCGTTTTTTTATCGGATACACTTAGGAGAGTGTATCTGATCTAACTGATCTGCATCAACAAATACCAATTTGCCCTTTTTCTATCGGACTTCTCGTAGATAGAAAAAGCGCCATCGTTTCATGGTTGATGTTACAAAGACACGAGCGAAGAGATTTTACTCTACTTTTGTGATAAGAACGTCTAGACTGTGGAATGAAGTCAAAGTCAAAGTTCTTTATTGATAAATGTACAATTTACACGTCAATTAATAAAAAAAATCCACAAAATAAAGGGCATACAAATTGTATACATTTTCAAAGTTTGAAATTATCACATCACAGTATTTTAATAACAATTATTAATTATTGTACAGAAAACTGTCACGTAATATACGAATATAACAAATATGTTTCAAATACAATTGTACTGATAAATGTCAATTTTTTCAGATTTTTATAGGAACTTTACCATCACTCTTTAAATATTCGCTGTAGCTATAAAAAGGTTGATCGATAAGCCAGCACTTTAATCTGTTTTTGAAGGTGCCGAAACTTGGGGCCGATATAACTATTTTGGGAAGAGTGTTATAAACTTCCGGTCCCATAGTGTGAGTTAACTTTCGTGACCTCGTGAGAGAGTGTGGGATAACATCCAGCTTGTCTGCGTTGCGTATGTTACGAGAATGTCTCTCTTCTCGCGTATTGTATGATTCTAGGTTATTTCTGACATATACAGCCACTTGGTAGATCAGGATAGCAGGCAACGTAAGTATGCCAAGTTCTTTGAAATACGGTCTGACGGATGTGCATTGCGATACGCCATCAATGGCACGTACGGCACGTTTTTGGGCGCGGAACGCACGCTCCCAGTCGCTATCACCACTCGGGATACTCATCTTAGCGCAAAGCACGCACTGCTAACTTTAGCACACATCTTGTCGATGTGGTGTTCCCACGTCATACTGCGATCAATCTCGAACCCCAAAAATGTAGTGTTCTGTACCGGCTCAATCCTAACACCGCTTAGCGAGACTATTAACGGTTTTGTATGGTAGCCCGACAGACAAAAATGAATAAAATGCGTCTTTTTTTAATTTAACATAAAACCGTTGGCACTAAACCACGAGTTTAAGCCGTCAATTACAATATTCAATTAATCTTCAAATTCCTCTATTGAAAGAGCTGTTACTACGGCAGCCATATCATCTGCATACATGAATATGTCCGCACCCTTTACGGCTTTCGGGAGATCGTTTAGTAGGAGAGAGAACATAATATTTTAAACTGACGAACCCTGCGGTACTCCCATAGACGAAAGCAGCGGGTCTGATTTATTATCGCCATCACCAGCATCCACCAATGAGTTGCCTAAGTGAGTTTTTCCCGATGGTTATAATCTTTGGTGTCTTCGAATCGAGAGTAAATCGGTTTCTTCTAGGTAAACATCGTGGTAAACTTCTTGGTAGACCACATCGTCGCTTAACATAAGGCAAGATGGTGGTCAAGTGTAAACCTATAAAAGTTAAAAAAACAGAATTTAGGTACTAGGTATTTAGTTACTATCGCATTTTTTCTAAAAAATTACCGACGGTTATTTGATCGGTCACCTGCCCCGTGGTAGCCTCCTGAATAAATCGTTTTCGAAGCATGGTCTCCTTTGTCGGATGAGATTTTATATTAATTGGTATATTATTTTCAATTTGAATTAATCTTGTGTTGTAATAAAAGGCGTCAATATACAGCGCTCATATGATCTCGATCATATTGGGCCGCTTTTTTTTAATTGTTTTATTAAGCTTGCTGTGCCACGCTTCCAGTGCACTTGTTGTACGGTGGCGTTGCTCGAAAACGCACCACACTTTTATAAAGTCGTCGCGCAACCACTGTGTATTTAACATGTAATCGCGAAATATCTTGCTATTTTTATCATCGGGACTTTGAGCAGCTACATACCACCAGCAGTTAAAAATTTCGTTTTGCGGCAGAAGGGGTAGTACAGCACTGATGGCTATTTGTCTGCGGGTTGATTTTAACTTGGTGAGTTGTAACTCCTTTCCTTTCTTCCACACCGGCAAATAACGGTCGGTCAGATGTAGCAAAAATGCGATAGAACCTAAATTCTGTTCGAAGCTGTGATTTTAAAAGAAAGTTAAAATAAAACATATTGGAGACTGTTTGTGTGTTAAAATAAGTACCTACTTAATTTTGTTTGATTCGTGGCATTTTTGCTTTGGTGATTATTGTTATTATTATAAAAATATTATTATTGCGTTCAGATTCAAAATGATCCACTTATAAAAAGTCTATTTCAGGTAAAGTTTTATGACAGAAGTTGATATTGCGCCATTCACAATATAAACTGATTATTGTTTACTAATAATAATAATAATAAATCATTTATTTTAGAACCAGTCCATATAAATACAATTTGAAATACCTTAATTATAATCTACAGCAAAGTCACTCAAATTAAATTATGTCAAACATTTCAAAATAATAAAAATTATAAATGGAGAACGAAATTAAATTAAATAATAAAAATTCAAAATTATCTAAGTCTATATTGAGGCAATATACGCGGGTCGCGTACGGGGCAGCCCCAACAGATATCTGCAACTGTTTGCCTCGAGGATGGATCTGGACTGCCCAATCATGCAACACTAGACCAAGCTGCATGTTGAGCATTCCGGATCCATGCCTCAATATAGACTTAGATAATTTTGAATTTTTATTATTTAATTTAATTTCGTTCTCCATTTATAACTTTTATTATTTTGAAATGTTTGACATAATTTAATTTGAGTGACTTTGCTGTAGATTATAATTAAGGTATTTCAAATTGTATTTATATGGACTGGTTCTAAAATAAATGATTTATTATTATCATTAGTCATTTATTTGTCTTCTTAGTTTTTAAATTTTTTACAATACATATATAAAATAAACATTATAAAAAACTTAAAAACTAGGGTGCTGCCAGCAGCGGGGCAGTGCCCAAGCTACCGGTGGTTAGGGCTGCAGAGTGAGGAACCTCCTGACGATGCGCGCTGTGTCGAGGATGACCGCCTTCTGCATCTGACCCTTGATCCAACCGTCTAGCGAAATAAACTGATTATTGTTTACTAAGTAGTTTGATTTGTAATTTCAATCACTTTCGTAGATCCATGTAGTTAGTATTTCACAAATTACGAGTCGTATCCTCTTTTCTCCCGTTACCGGGGACGATGGCACTTGATTTGTGTCATCTGGCCCGGTATATATATCACCGGGCCAGTTGAAACTTTTTTTTCCCATCTGGCCCGGCACCGGGCCGAGACACCGGGCCAGATGGGACCATACCCATTTTATGTCCAATGCAATAATTTATTTAAGTTTATATCAGACATATTGAAAATCATAATAAGTATTATTCATACTTAATAATATATATACATTATTTTTGTACAAAAATTTTACCGACTTCAAAACTACAAAAAAGCAATCAAAAGCAAAAAATAATTTTAAAATTATTATTAGCGCTTCATTTACTGGAAATTTGTACCAAACAAGCTACTGGAAGTCTGTACCAAACAAGCTACTGGAAGTCTGTACCAAACAAGCTACTGGAAGTCTGTACCAAACAAGCTACTGGAAGTCTGTACCAAACAAGCTACTGGAAGTCTGTACCAAACAAGCTACTGGAAGTCTGTACCGAGGCCCGCTCTCGCAAGAACAGAGCCAAGGCCCAGACGTGACCCACGGCCACGAAACACTCAACTTGGCGGCGGCGGCGTTACGTGCGTGACAGTGGGGTTCGAACCGGGGCTTCGGTGTTCGCGACTACGCCGGGCGGAACTTGATGGAATAGAAAGTTCTCGAAACAATCATTACAGAATAGTTTCGCTATGATAATAAATTAGCAATAATACAATAACAACAGTTGTCTCGTAGTTCATTCCGATACACTAGTAACTAGCACCCCATGTGTCTCGGGACGCGGGAGGGACGCTGCCTTTCAGACGCGCATATATCCGACAATAGTCGGATCAGTGTTTTCACATTTCAAACCTAAGCAAAATAATTTGGTTTGGCCATCACGGACTGAAGCGCGCCCGGCATGGGAGCGGTGTCGAGACGAAGACGTGCGGTGAACGATCGCAGGTTCGGAACCCGCCTGCACTTGGCCGTATTTTTCTAAGTGCTGATATAAGTACAAGTTTGTCATCACGACTGTCTTTAACAGTGACGGAAAACAACGAGGGGAAACCGACATATTCTAACGATCTTTCGAGGTCATCCGCCGACCCACAATAGGTCAGCATGGTGAATTAAACGTTTGACTGCCGGCCCCGAGCCCCGAGCCCCGAGTCCCAGCAGTGGGAATATTTTGTGGGCTGCTTATGTTATGAAGCGGTTTATTCTGCATACTTTGTTTCCCTTAACCTAATATAATTATAAACATTTGTGTCATAACGTAACGTACGTTCCCAATAGGTAAACTCTTCACCAAGTCAATCGATATTCACGAAAGTTGACATTTATTTTTGTGTATTTTGCTCCAACTTAAAATACGAGTAATTAAACTCGTAATACAGTTTTATTTCAATAAAATGTCTCAATAATTTATGATTGAGATTAAGCTGACCAGTACTGAGCGTAAGTTTCACAAGTCTCAAACAGATGGCGCTTCAATGTAGTTTTTAGCCAGAAAGCTCTCCGCCGTGCGTCTGTCGAGGTAGCTCAGAGATGGCGCCACATTTCAAATTTATTTTTCATTCAATAAAATATAATCAGTTTTCGTGTCTCACAGTTCGTTTGTGATGAACTCCTGATAAAACGATTTGCGATCAATTTTTACAGTTTTTGTGCAGTTTGATCAAACTTGAGAGTTGAGTTATTAATTAGTTATTGTGCTTAATCATTATTTGTAGTCGTAATATTTTTTAATTGCTTTTTGTTTATTTATGTTCGTATTATATGACGAGTTATACTCGTAATGTAATGAATTATCTGTTAGTTCCATAAGACGGCGATGTAAGGTAATTTTTCGGCTAGGTTGAGTGAGTATCCAGTAGATGGCGCTAGGTACAATTTTTATTGAAATTCTAAAAGTGAAAATGGTTCATTTTAATAATAATATTTTAGTAGTGGTAGGACTCTTAGTAGGAGTCCGCCTGGGGAAGTACCACACCTTTGCCAAATATTCTACCGCCAAGCAGTAATGTGCAAACATTACTGTGTTCCGGTTTGAAGGGCAATGATTCCAGAGAAAATACAGGGCTTAGAGACATAATATCTTAAATCTCTGGGTGATGAGCGCAGTGCAGTGCTAGGTAATGATTTGGACTATCATGTTCCAATAGCTGCGTGTTACTGTGCTGTTATGTGGCAGGCATGTTGCTTACCATCAGGCACATGACCTGCTCGTCTCGTCACTCTGCGCTATAAAAAAAAAAAAATTGCTACCTAAGTACCTACTATTTTTTTCACGTCACACATAAGCACTATTGAAGTATATTGAACATAAGAGGTCAAAATTTAAAATTTGTTACCGTAGGTACCCTGATACACTACGTCATCGGATCGATCTCGATACGGAACCAAACCTCGCGGTCTCTGAATTATCCGTTTGGAATAAAAGATTCTAGGATTGTTATGCCGAGGAGCCGAGGCGGAATAGTTCGTGGACAGTGAGCGGTGAGCAGTGGGCGCCCGGCGACCGGTGACCGAGGACCGGCGCCCGGCGACCGGCGTCCGGTCGGTACCGGCGACCGGCGACCGGCGACCGGCGACTACTCTGTTGATAAATCACGTGCACACAGCAATGCACACCACACGGGGTATTACGATCCCGCCGCAGGACACTCCGACCCCCAGTAACAACCTCAGTGTCCCCTACCGAAAGATCTAAATAAGTTACCGTCGCCGCTACCAGATGGCGTTCAAGCGGTAATACGTTGTTTCGCCATTCCCGTAATTTTCCTTTGAGTCCACGAACGTTTTGATAGTAGAAATATTTTGCATAATTTGTTTATTGATCAATTTCAGTGGCATAGATGATGAGATCCACTGGGCTGTGCTGGTGATGATGATGATGCCGGGGTTGTCGTTGTATCTGTCCGTGTGTCGCAGGTGCGGCAGCAGGTCAGCAAGCTGTACCGGGACTGGCGGAGCGCGCGCGGGCCGCCGGCGGGCCGGGCGCCGCGCCGCGGGTGAGCGCGCTCCACACCACTGCACCACTACCCCTACCACATCACTGCATCACTGCTTCACTGCACTACTATATTACTGTACCTCATTACTGCACCTTGCAGCACCCCACTACAACACTACTATATTACTGTACCTCATTACTGCACCTTGCAGCACCCCACTACAACCCTACTAGCCCACTACTACAGACTACTACTTAAATGTGACACGGCACCGATAAAGATTTTATTTGTATAGAACCAGTAACTACATAATCATAAAAGGACGACTTTGATCGCTTTTAAGTGCGCCCAAAGGTAGTGTTTTCTAAAAGATACTTTTAACGGGCAGTAATGAGTTTTTAATCCACTTTACAAATGCTAGGAAAATATTTTTTACGCGCACTTATTGATAACTGCGCTCTAAAGTTCTTTTCCGCGCATTTTTTTTTATTTGGAACATCTCCGAATTCGGTGCCAAAGAAATTGAACGCAAATGTTGTTTAAATAAATACTGGCTGGCAAACGGCCCATAGTCCGCCGCCGCCGGATGACAAAGAAAGAAATCAAATTGAAAACGCGCGAACTATAGCCCGCGTTTTAGTACATTTTCGCGGATTGTTAGAAATTCTTGGTTTAGGGCAGCCCTAAACACAAAACTGCGATGCGATGCGACGCCGCATCGGAGGAACTTACGATGCGAATTCGTGCAGCAAACCGTTGGTCAGGGTAATCATACCTTCAGCGGTAGTCAGCCGTGTTGGACGTGTTCTTCGGAAGCGTAACATGGATCGCATAAAGATTGTTGTACTGCTGTTATTGCTAAGTACATAGATGTAAAAGTAAAAAGATGTTGGTTTCATACACATGTTACAATTGTTGATAATAGAAGAAGACATTTTTTTTATTATTTTAGAATGAGCGTATCTTCATTTGAAAAGCGTTACTCTTCTTCTGTCTCAGAGCTGAGTAAAATGGTGGTGACACCGTTATGACCAGTACGACGTAATATCGGAGGAATGCGCGATGCGAATCAAATCGGAATCTCTTGCGATGCATTCGTGCGAATTGGCATATATTTCCGATGGGATGCGAATTCGTGGTTTTGAGTGGGAGCTCTTAGTTTCGAATAATACGTTCTTCAAGTGACAGTGAAAGCATAAAATTACTCCTGAATGTATACGTATTAGAACTGTCGCAAAAAAATTGATGTATAATATATGTACGAAGTACATGCAGAACTCCGGGAGATATAATGTATGAAGTACATGCAGAACTCCGGGAGATATACTGATCACGGTGTGGCCATCTTATTGAACGGAGACTTGCAAGACGCGCCAAGTTGACCTATAGTTGTATGCATCTATAGGTCAAACTTAACAACATATTTTTTTTAACATTATTTTTTCCTGTTCTACAATGCCTGTTCGATAAGTTAGTTCTGGATGCGGGACAGTTTATTGTTGTAGGTGATTTGAATATCGACACAATGTGTCCGAATAATTCAGACCTAAGGAAACTTAGTGATATTTAATCAACGCACAACCTATGCAATATTGTTGGTTTTCCTACTAGGATTGATGCTCGTTCTGAGACCAGCATCGAGCACGTATACGTGGGTGCGCGCGACCGCGCCGTGCCGCGCCGGCCCGGGCCCGGCGCCCATCGCGCTCAGCCGGTCATACACTCCCGCTAATAAGTGTAACTATGTAGCGGCGTTGAACAGTATCGCTTGGGAGGAACTGGCATTAATTAAAGTATTCGACATCGTCCGAATGCTTATCTCGTGCAATAGTTAATATTTTAGAAAATAATCATGACGTGTGTTTCCCTTTGCTTAAGAAAACTATAATTAACAAGAGAACCGTGTGGGCCACAGATGAAATTATTAATTTAAATTTATTATTGTTTGACATGAATAAATTGAAATATCCCGATAATATTGAATTAAATTTAATATACGATGAATTTCATGATAAATTCGACGACTTACTTAGGTATGAGAGAAGTAGATATTACAATGACATTATCGATAAATCTGACAATACGGTCAAAACAATGTGGGGGATAGTAAATTCACAAACTGGAAAAGATAGGGAGCGTCTGGATTTCACTAAAGTGGTTGCTCGGCCTGATGGATCAAAATTTTTAACAAAAAGTGAAGCCGTGAACTATGTCAATGTTCATTTTGTAGGTCGACGACAACCGGAGCACCTAAGGCTGACATCGCGGCAGCCACGAGCGTTCTTGCTACGGCGCGGCCGCGCGCGGACCACAGTCTTTTGATTAGACCTTTTACCCCACATGAGGTTCTCCGAATTTCACTTACAAAAGTTGTGGCGCGTAAAAAATCTAAGGATGCCTATGGCATTTCTATTTTGTTGCTGAATTCCGTAGCACAATATGTAGCACCTATTCTGTCCTGCTTGTACAATCAATGCCGAATCGAGGGAAGATATACATTAGCTTTAAAACAAGTTTAAGTGTCACCCTTGTACAAAGGAAAAGGCAAACAGGAAGATGTAAATAATTGTAGGCCTGCCTCAATTATTCCGGGGATAGCAAACATTTTCAAACATGGTTTGAGTGCACGTATCACGGAATATCTCACGGGGTGTCGGTGTCTGAGTGTAGTAGTGTATAGTGATAGACAGTATGCATACCGAAGGGGAAGGTCAACGACGTTGCTGGCTGTGAAGTTGGTGCGGCGAGTGGTCGAAGCTCGTGGGGGAAAGCAGCAGGTCGCGGTGATCTTCTGCGACCTCTCCAAAGCGTTTGATAATGCCGATCATGACGTCATCGCCATTAAAATGAAACATTATGGACTGGACGGTGCTGCTCTGGATCTGCTCTCTGACTTTATGACAGATCGGTGCCAGGTCGTGGTGGGAGATAGAGGCAGAGC
Organism: Ectropis crepuscularia; assembly: GCA_963693475.1. NCBI lineage: Eukaryota > Metazoa > Arthropoda > Insecta > Lepidoptera > Geometridae > Ectropis > Ectropis crepuscularia. The sequence continues at coordinate 42,941,446 of OY856338.1, forward strand.
GAGGTCGCAGCCCCTGGAGACGGTTATTGGAGTGGCGCAGGGCTCTTCGCTCTCCAATATCATGTTCTCTCTTCTCCTCAACGACCTCCCGGAGTGCATCGAGAATGGTCATGTCTTGATGTAGGCGGATGATGTCGCAGTTATTGTCACCGCACCTGCTGTTGACCAACTCGAGTGGAAGCTGAATGTGGTTGCGAACAGTCTCAATACCTGGTTTGGCATCAAAGACCTGATGTTAAACGCTACTAAGACGCACTTCATTCATTTTAACCTGGCAGGACGTTATAACAGACAACTAGTCGTGAACATTGGCGGCACTAACATGAGCCAGGTGGAATCAACTAATTTTGTCGGTTTTCAGCTCGATAGTTCGTTTATTTGGGCTGATCACATTGAGATGTTATGCGGTAAAATAGGCCGGGCCTGCTTCGCGTTATGGGGTATTTCTGCGCTGCTACCATACTACATAGTTCGGCAGTGTTATTTTGCGTCCGTGCACTCACTCCTCTTATATATATGGGATCGAACTTTGAGGTCGCGCTGCCGATTGGGGACGTGTCTTGGTTTTACAGAAGAGAGCTGTGCGAGCAATTGCACGGGTACCGGAGGAAACTTCTGCACGTCCATATTTTAAATCCATGGGGATACTTACGGTACCAAGTGTGATAATTATGTTTCCAAGCAGCAATGTATGCTAGGGACCATATTGATGAGTACGCTCACGTAGGGGACACACGGCCTCAGCATCCGTCTCAGCACGCTCACCGGCTCGGCTCTGTACCCTGCACCCTTACCAAGACTTCTAAGCTGATACACGTCATGGCACCGACAGTATACAATAGGTTACCGTTAGAGGTGCGTGATGCGCTTACTAGAGGCTCGTTTAAGCGCAAGTTAAAGCACTGGCTTACCGAACAGGCATTTTACAGGTTCGATGACATTAAAGAGCTGAAAGTTTCTTAAACAAACTAGTCAGTAGTTGATTTGTATTATTTATGTAGTGAAATTGTACCTACCATGTATTTTAATGTTTAATTGTGATGTAATTTGATTGACATATTTTATTTAATTTAATCAATTATTTGTATGGAATTTATTTAATTATTACTTTATTATTATTTGTAAATTTGACATGTAACTTAATTATTATTAATTATTACTTTATTGTTATTCGTAAAAATTTACATGTAATTTATATTATTATCAATAAAATACTATGACTACTATGACTATGACTTTTGAAATGTGAATAGGTATAATTTTTTTTATTTCTTAATACTGATTAATTTCAATGTAGTTGTTAAACCGGTTCATTCATTAAAAATATTTAATTTATTTTCATAATTAATAATAATATTATGGAGTGCCTTTTATTTTTTCATAGTGGCTGATAAAAAGTAGAGTGTATCACTCGGGCTCAGGCGACGTACTTTGAATTCCTCGCTACGTTCAGGACTCTACTCTAGAATCCCTCACTTCGCTCTGGATTAAAATAAAGCGCCCTCGCCGTAAACATATAACTTTGTTCCATTGTGATACAATGTACCTACTGTTGTCTCTGGTCGCTGCCGCGCATGTCGCGCACTCGTGGCCCGTCAACTCCGGTCGTTGCCGCACACGTCGCGCACTCGCGGGCCGTCAACGGAGATCGATCGCGCAAACGGAGGAGGTTTGCCTGTAATCGTTGCCGGTGACGAGGATTGTTTTCTTAGCACATTCACGTTTCTCTATTCTCGAGATGTGTTCCTTAGCCATTTAATCCTGTGAAATAAATATGTTTTTACTACATTTTGACGTATTTTGTGTGTTCCAGCGAGTCCTCGTCCCTCCCACTGCGGAGCGCGCGCGGCGAGGGGAGCGCGGGCGGTGCGGGGGGCGCAGAGCCCGAGCCGCTCGCCGCGGACAAGTGAGTCACACACACACACCAGCACCGACACACGCTCACACCGCAGTTCCAACACACACCAGCACCGACACACGCTCACACCGCAGTTCCAACACACACCAGCACCGACACACGCTCACACCGCAGTTCCAACACACACCAGCACCGACACACGCTCACACCGCAGTTCCAACACACACCAGCACCGGCACACGCTCACACCGCAGTTCCAACACACACCGTCACCGACACACGCTCACACCGCAGTTCCAACACACACCAGCACCGACACACGCTCACACCGCAGTTCCAACACACACCAGCACCGGCACACGCTCACACCGCAGTTCCAACACACACCGTCACCGACACACGCTCACACCGCAGTTCCAACACACACCAGCACCGACACACGCTCACACCGCAGTTCCAACACACACCAGCACCGGCACACGCTCACACCGCAGTTCCAACACACACCGTCACCGACACACGCTCACACCGCAGTTCCAACACACACCGTCACCGACACACGCTCACACCGCAGTTCCAACACACACCAGCACCGACACACGCTCACACCGCAGTTCCAACACACACCAGCACCGACACACGCTCACACCGCAGTTCCAACACACACCAGCACCGACACACGCTCACACCGCAGTTCCAACACACACCAGCACCGACACACGCTCACACCGCAGTTCCAACACACACCAGCACCGACACACGCTAACACCGCAGTTCCAACACACACCAGCACCGACACACGCTCACACCGCAGTTCCAACACACACCAGCACCGACACACGCTCACACCGCAGTTCCAACACACACCAGCACCGACACACGCTCACACCGCAGTTCCAACACACACCAGCACCGACACACGCTAACACCGCAGTTCCAACACACACCAGCACCGACACACGCTCACACCGCAGTTCCAACACACACCAGCACCGGCACACGCTCACACCGCAGTTCCAACACACACCAGCACCGGCACACGCTCACACCGCAGTTCCAACACACACCAGCACCGGCACACGCTCACACCGCAGTTCCAACACACACCGTCACCGACACACGCTCACACCGCAGTTCCAACACACACCAGCACCGACACACGCTCACACCGCAGTTCCAACACACACCAGCACCGGCACACGCTCACACCGCAGTTCCAACACACACCGTCACCGACACACGCTCACACCGCAGTTCCAACACACACCAGCACCGACACACGCTCACACCGCAGTTCCAACACACACCAGCACCGGCACACGCTCACACCGCAGTTCCAACACACACCGTCACCGACACACGCTCACACCGCAGTTCCAACACACACCGTCACCGACACACGCTCACACCGCAGTTCCAACACACACCAGCACCGACACACGCTCACACCGCAGTTCCAACACACACCAGCACCGACACACGCTCACACCGCAGTTCCAACACACACCAGCACCGACACACGCTAACACCGCAGTTCCAACACACACCAGAACCGACACACGCTCACACCGCAGTTCCAACACACACCAGCACCGGCACACGCTCACACCGCAGTTCCAACACACACCAGCACCGGCACACGCTCACACCGCAGTTCCAACACACACCAGCACCGGCACACGCTCACACCGCAGTTCCAACACACACCGTCACCGACACACGCTCACACCGCAGTTCCAACACACACCAGCACCGGCACACGCTCACACCGCAGTTCCAACACACACCAGCACCGGCACACGCTCACACCGCAGTTCCAACACACACCAGCACCGGCACACGCTCACACCGCAGTTCCAACACACACCAGCACCGACACACGCTCACACCGCAGTTCCAACACACACCAGCACCGACACACGCTCACACCGCAGTTCCAACACACACCAGCACCGGCACACGCTCACACCGCAGTTCCAACACACACCGTCACCGACACACGCTCACACCGCAGTTCCAACACACACCAGCACTGACACACGCTCACACCGCAGTTCCAACACACACCAGCACCGGCACACGCTCACACCGCAGTTCCAACACACACCGTCACCGACACACGCTCACACCGCAGTTCCAACACACACCGTCACCGACACACGCTCACACCGCAGTTCCAACACACACCAGCACCGACACACGCTCACACCGCAGTTCCAACACACACCAGCACCGACACACGCTCACACCGCAGTTCCAACACACACCAGCACCGACACACGCTCACACCGCAGTTCCAACACACACCAGCACCGACACACGCTCACACCGCAGTTCCAACACACACCAGCACCGACACACGCTAACACCGCAGTTCCAACACACACCAGCACCGACACACGCTCACACCGCAGTTCCAACACACACCAGCACCGGCACACGCTCACACCGCAGTTCCAACACACACCAGCACCGACACACGCTCACACCGCAGTTCCAACACACACCAGCACCGACACACGCTCACACCGCAGTTCCAACACACACCAGCACCGACACACGCTAACACCGCAGTTCCAACACACACCAGCACCGACACACGCTCACACCGCAGTTCCAACACACACCAGCACCGGCACACGCTCACACACTCGCACCGCTTTGCACATTTCATCCATCGTGCAGTAGTGACGGGGTAGGTCGCGCTCGACACCACTCGTACATGTACAAATGTACATAAACAAACTTAACTTGCTGTCTAACATCTACGTGTGAGCGAGAGACTTCCTCTCTCGCTCGTCCGCTCCCTGCGACCTTTCTCCGTCCGACATCTTCGTTAGTCGGCTTGAGAAGAATCGACTCCATTCGCCTCGGTACAACGCGACTCTCGGGCCGCAGGGTCACGCTCTCACAGAGTTCCCGACCACAATGAGAGGTACGCATCCCGAGAACTGCTATGGCACGCTGCGAGCGTATGGGAAGTCATGGAACACAGCCTGTGGCGAGTGGCGACCCACAGCCCGGCGACGCGAGCGGCGCCTGCTGCGATGACTCACCAGATGCAACCGTCAGCAGAGCAACACTCCGAGTACGTAGTCCTGGCCGGCCCCGCCCCGCCGGCCGTCGCCGCGGAGTTAAACACCACATATAATAAACCAACGTTTAACGTTCAAACAAATTCAAATTATTTAATTTATAGACGAACTTGGATGCAGTGAGCAAGCAATAGCTACATTAATTCATTGGTTCTATTGAATACGATCTTTTTTGTGTAGTAACTTTTTAGACCAAAGCAATTCAACAAATAAATAAACCATGTTATTCACTGGTGAGTAATAGTAATTAAAAAGTCACAGTTTGATTATAGGTTACATTACATTCCTGACTGCGGTGAAGTTAGAGCCACTTTATGAGCAAGTGTGTTGAAATAGTATATTATGATATAAGTGTGGTAAGTTGATAATTACAGCTGAGGCTTTATTGCTATAATTTAGCAGAGGCTGTAATTATCAAAGCGCACGTATGTCATACGACGTTTTATAACATATTTGCGAGGAAATAAACAAAACTCTGACGACATTTTCAAATAAAAACAATACAGCGAAAAAAAAGGTGCGGAATAATATTTATAACATATTTGCTCGTAAAGGGTCTCTTATTGGACCAATTTCTGTATCGTAATGTATCTTATTACGCACTAGTGCTGTAATGTGTAATGTAAAACGCACGGTTTCAAAATGCTCCGTCCACAGACTAGGTAGAGAGATATGCTCCGTCTAAAACGAACGGTACCGTTTTAAATCTTAGTAAAGAGTTTTTATGTCAGAAAAGTGTGGTCAACATTTTATGAATAAAATTAACTTTTAGAGGTAAAATATAATAAAGAATTATTAAATTCGTCAATTTAATTAATTTAGACCATAAATTACTTTAATTTTTCTGTAACAAAACACAAACATATTAATTTACTTTATTATTAATGGCATACCGGCTGGTTCTGTGCCGTTGCTTAAAATAAAGGCGCCGATGCGCGCGCATTGCTAATCTGTGATCCATAGTGATTACATACTCTGTGCTGTGATCTGTGATCAAGTAAATATTATTCCGCGCGTTTTTTTTCGCCGTATTGTTTTTATTTGAAAATGTCGTCAGAGTTTTGTTTATTTCCTCGCAAATATGTTATAAAACGTCGTATGACATACGTGCGCTTTGATAACTACAGCCTCTGCTAATTATAGCTCTCGCCTTCGGCTCGAGCTAGCAATAAAGCCTCGTCTGTAATTATCAACTTACCGCACTTATATCATAATGTACTATTACTTGTTCACAGTTCACAGCACAGAGTAAGTAATCACTATGGATCACAGATTAGCAATGCGCGCGCTTTTTTTTTAAGCAACGGCACAGAACCAGCCCGTATGCCATTAGTAATAAAATAAATTAATATTTTTGTGTTTTGTTACAGAAAAATTAAAGTAGTTTAGAGTCAAAATTAATTAAATTAACGAATTAAATAATTCTTTATTATATTTGACCTCTCAAAGTTAATTTTATTCATAAAATGTTGAACACACTTTTTTGACATTAAAACTCTTTACTAAGATTTAAAAAAGTACCGTTCGTTTTAGACGGAGCATATCTCTCTACCTAGTCTGTGGACGGAGCATTTTGAAACCGAGCGTTTTACATTACACATTACAGCACAAGTACGTAATAAGATACATTACGATACAGAAATTGGTCCAATAAGCGACCCTTTACGAGCAAATATGTTATAATATAGTACATTATGATACAAGTGCGCTAACTTGATAATTACAGCCGAGGCGTTATTGCTAGCTCGAGCTGAAGGCAAGAGCTATAATTAGCAGAGGCTGTAATTATCAAAGCGCACGTATGTCATACGACGTTTTATAACATATTTGGGAGGAAATAAATGAAACGCTGACGACATTTTCAAATAAAAACAATACTGCGAAAAAAAAGGGAGCGGAACTAATTACTTGTTCACAAATTAGCAATGCGCGCGCATCGACGCCTATTTTTAGGGTTTCGTAAAACGTAAAAACGGAACCCTTATAGATTCGTCATGTCTGTCTGTCTGTCTGTCTGTCTGTCCGTGTGTCCGTCCGTATGTCACAGCCACTTTTTGCCGAAACTATGAGAACTACACTGTTGAAACTTGGTAAGTAGATGTATTCTGTGAAACGCATTAAGATTTGTACAAAAAAAAAAATAGGGTTGCCCCTCATACTAAGAACTCAAACTCAACAATTTTTTTTTCATCAAACCTACACGTGTGGAGGTTCTATCGATAGGTCTTCAGAAATGATGTTGAGGTATCTCATATAATTTTTGTCTACACTGAATAGTTTGCGCGAGAGACACTTCCAAAGTGGTAAAATGTGTGTCCCCCCTCTAACTTCTAAAGTAAGAGAATGAAACAACTTAAAAAATGTATGATGTACATTACCATGCAAACTACCAACAAAAATTGGTTTGAACTCGATCTGATGAGTAGTTTTTTTTTAGTATGTCATAAATACACTATAATTAAAACTTCGATCAAAGTTACAACGAACTACTAGAACTATGTGTACTATGTATATTATGTTACTTACTGCAACGGAACCCTTCATGGGCGAGTCCAACTCGCACTTGGCCACTTTATTTTAAGCAACGGCACAGAACCAGCTAGTATGCCATTTGTAATAAAAGTAATGTAAAAGTAAAGTAATTGTATTTAAAACTATATAAGTATTATATCAGCTATCTGGCCGCCATCATACAAGCTTTGCTTAGTTTGGGGTCAGATGGTGTTGTGTGTGAGTTGTCCACCAATATTTATTTATTTATTTATTTTATTTAATGTTAGTTATTTTAATATTAAGACTTGGTCTGCGACCAAATTACTATTGTTGCAGCGCCCTTAATGCAGGGTCTACTACATTTTTGTTCTATAGTTTTTAGATACAAACAAATGTATGTAAGTGCAATTTATAAATAAATAAATAAATAATGTAAATTTTTGTGTTTTGTTAAAGATATATTGTTGTAATTTATGGTCAAAATTAATTAAATTATAGAATTATAAATATATTTATCTTTTTTATATTTTACCTCTAAAAGTTAATTTTATTCATAAAATGTTGACCACCTTTCTTACATAAAAACTCTTTACTAAGATTTAAAAAGGTACCGTTCGGTTTAAACGGAGCATTTTGAAACCGTGCGTTTAACATTATACATTACCGCACAAGTACGTAATAAGATACATTACGATACAGAAATTGGTGCAATAGGAGACCCTTTACGAGCAAATGTGTTATAATAAAGTTACAATCACCAACTTAACGTGCGTCGGGGATGGTGAGACCAAAAATAGTTAGTAGATAAGGAAGAATCGACTGCATATTAGACCTTAGATATTAAGATAGATAAGTGTTATAAGTGTTGGTTTCCCCCCCCCCCCCCTCACGTGTACTTTCTGTCCGCAGCGCCGCGCGCCTGCCGTTCTCCCCCACGCCGCGCCGGACCGAGCGCTGCGACGAGGAGACTCGCGTCACGTGAGTCCCACCCACACTCAAACACACACACACAACCACATACATCCACCACAGCATCCAACCATATAAATTCAACCACATACATCCACCACACGCATCCAACCATATAAATTCAACCACATACATCCACCACACCCATCCAACCATATACATTCAACCACATACAGCCAACCACACGCATCCAACCATTCACATTCAACCACACGCATCTAACCACGCTACACACACCAAACAGAACCGTTCGTTTAGTTACGGATCAGATGATGTAACCTGTAACACGGCTGACGATGTTTACAAACCGCCTAAGGCAAACTTTGAGACCTTCTTAACAGTGATGGAAGAAACTCTGTGTAAGGTTTCTGACAAAAATAAGCAGATTGTGGTATGTGGTGATTTGAACACCGATATTTTGACAAATTCAAATACTAGAAGTAAAATACTTGCATTGCTCCAGACATTCAATCTTATAGAGATATTTCTAGAACCAACAAGAGTAGCAAGCACTCAAAGGGAATATCGTCACCATGCAATGACAATATATTTATGTTTGTAAATTATAAATGGCTACAGTCTGAAGTTTTGAACCTTTTGCGTTCGGATCATAAAGGTCTATGCATTTCTCTCCCTGCCGTGCTGAAACGAACAGAAGTAAAAGTTATTGTGAGGCCTACTACACAATATCGCATAGAACAATTGAAAAAAAACTTTTATTGAAGTATCTTTATACATTTTACACAAAATTCCAATGTACCATCTATGGATTATTAATTACATACTACACATCATAAACATAGATGTCACTAGTAGTATATTTTGATACTATTACAACACCCCCACTTATCAAAATAAGCTAAGGGCCATACATAAAAGATACTCCTTGTCAATTTAAAGTTTTTACCTTTAACATATACATACAGTCTAGCAATTCAAGTTAACAATACCTAAGTCACTCATAAACTTGTAGTGCTTAACAACTCCTAGACCTTTGGGCAATAAGTCAGCAGCAGCAGTCAGGCATTTCATTTGTAGACAAATAACTAATGTTTATCTTTCCGCTAGCAATCGTCTCACATACAAAATAGTGTTTTACATCAATTTGCTTTGACCTATTATTGTGGCATTGATGGTTTATAGACATCTTCAATGCACTCTGATTTTCACAATACATATTAATTGTAACAAGAGAACCAGTAACCTCATACAGTAGTTCTCTTAAATATATTGCTTCCCTACAAGCTTCGGAGAAATGCAACATATTCAGCCTCAATACTTGAAAGGGCTGTAACCTTTTGCTTTCTGCTCTGCCATGAAATGGATAAGCCTGACATAACAAATCAAAATCCTGTATAGGATTTCCTGTCCAGGTTGTCACTGGCCCAGTCAGCATCTACAAAACCTTGCAAGTTTTCTCTTTGACTATTAAATTTTATACAATACTTTTTAAATTTCTTAAAATATCTGAGATAATTATTTGAGCATAATTTCAGTGTTCAACACTATAGCTACTATTAAATTGACTTAAATAACTAACAGACTAGGTTATATGGGGCCTTCTCATGACCGCTAACCGCTAAGTACATGCAACAGCCTATTAGTTTTTGATACCGAATTCCTGAAGAACAATTTTCTGCTTTAGTTACTTTCTGTTATTTCAAATTTCTGTAATAATTCCTCTATGTACTGTTTCTGATCAATCATTACCTCATAGTTATAACAATATTCCTTTCCATTCATGTTCATTCTTAAATAATGTTTAACCTCAAGTAAACCTTTAATGTTAAATTCAGAGTTTAAAATACATTTCACCTCTGTTTCACCAACACTATTAGAAAACATTAAAAAATCATTGACATATAAAGCCATTGTAACTTTAACATATTTACTTGTTTAAACAAGGCTCTTGTGTACAGTTTTTTTTTAAATATTTTTACATAAAACATCATAAACATCAACTCTTTCACACCAAGCTAATGCTGATTGTTTTAATCCATACACTGCCTTTTTAGATCAAGAACTTTACCACACATTTGGGACTCAAAACCCTCTGGTAAATACATATAAATGTCTTTCTTTAAGTATCAATAACTAAATAGGCAGTTATAACATCTAATTAGGTAATATCTAGTCTCAATTTTACACTTAGAGCAAACAACAATTGTTAATTCCACACTTATCAACTAACCGTGCACAATAATATTGAACCTAATTATCACTTTTAAACTTTTCTTTAGAACACCTAAACTGCACTATTATTACTACACCTGTGCATCAACAAGCTCAAACACTTTATTATTTTTTAAATTACTCCAACTCTTCATTCATCGCCTTCCTCCATTGCATGCCTTCAGGACCACTCAAAGCCTCTTTCCCTGTCTGATAAGGATCTGCAATGGACAACTATATGAATATAATCGTTCCTCTCTACTATGATCCCCCACTGAACGATCGACTTCTACAGAAACTGGAACCTCTTCTACTACACACCATGTTGCATCAGTGGTGGCAGATATTCCTCCCGAGATAGCTTGTCCCATTACCACTATGGCAAGACTTATAGACACCATGTTTCTAAATGGGTCATATATTCTGTAGCCCTTTACTTGTTCAGAGTTTCCAACAAGAATGTCCTGCTGAGCTTTCTTGTCCCACTTGGTCCTCTTCTCTTTCGGAACATGTACCTTTACTGGACTACCTAAGACTTAGTCTTCTATGCTGCAATGCATTTTCTTTAGCAAGTAAACATCTGTGAAATCGTTTTACATGTAAGTCTAATTTGTACACACCATCAGTAAGATTAGCAACAGCCACTAATTCTTTCTTCGCATTGTATATTAAGCATTGATCGTCTGAGAAAGTCTTTTACCATTTTCAATTTGTCGAAATTTACACTGAATACTACGAAAGAATTTTTGCTTTAATAAGCCAACACATCTCTCAATTATAACACGCTTCATGGAACATGAAGATTTTCATTATATTTTGCTTATCTATACTAATATTATAAAGCTCAAGAGTTTGTTTGTATGTTTGTTTGTTTGTTTGTTTGAATGCAAGGATCTCTGGAACTACTGGTCCGAATTGAAAGATTCCTCCTTTGTAGGATAGTCCATTTATCGAAGAAGGCTATAGGGTATTTAACATTACGCTACTATCAACAGGAGCCGAGCATGAATGAAAAATGTAACAAAAACGGGGAAAAAATATTGCATTTAGAGAGCTTTCGTTGCGTGACAGCATTTGTCATATGTTAAAGGTTGCGTTATTAGAACCTAAAGTAACCGAATTTGAACAAAATTTGAATTGGTATGACTAATTTTCGATAGATGGCGTAGCAACGCGCGCGCTTTCAGCTAGTGTCCTTAATAAAGGCACTTTGTTTATTCATATACACTGAAATAGAACAATGTACACACAACAAATTTAAACGCCGCGAAATAAATGTTACCATAAAAAAATATATTTGTCCCTTAACCTAAGTTAAAAACCCCTACAATTGATTAAATATGATACACTTTTAGTAAATCACAACAAATAGGAACAGCTAGTAAGCTTTTACGCTGACATTCTTGCTTCATTGATATGCCTATTCCAAAATATGCTATGATAATAACCGTTGGAAAGCTATTTTCCCGTTCTCTACGTACTCAAATCCGCTACGTTTCACGGGAAATCCGTTAAGTTGGCAACACTGCCAAGAGCATGACTTCTTACTTACGTTACATCTATAAGGACGTATATAACACAGCTTGGTATACAAAAAAATATACTCTGTAAGTCATATGAAAAAAAGATTTAAAGTCGAATGACCGAGCGGGGAGGCAGGCGTTACGGTCTTCCATCCCTCTTTTTTTGACCACAAGAAAGAGATGCACGATCTCTTAGATTCGGTCTCCAGGCCCGCGATAAAAGCTATGCGATAGCTTAAAAACTTTGAAGGGCCATAACTCAGCTTCGATATGGCTTACATCAAATCTGATTGCACAAATACCCTTAAGATAAGTAATGTTGTGAAAAAGCGCCACTAGTCCATATAAAAAAACTTTGAAAGGCCATAACTCAGCTCCGATATATTTTATAGCAAATATGATTGCTTACTCAATACTCAAATTTTTATTGCGTCATATGTAGGTACAGTGCACTCATGTGATGTAATTAGATATTATAGTCGTTACATATGGCCCTATAAAGGCATGGCAAAAGTGGCAATGGAACGTCTCATTTCTAGGTCATCAAAAAATCTTATAGTTCTAGGTCTTGAAAAAATCTTATAGTTTGTAATAGCATTTATTCTATAATATCTTCTTTAGCTTAAATACCCCTGAGATAAGGTGTTGATGTTGTATAAATGTGACATCAAGTCGTTAGCCACTAATGAAAATGCAGCTACTAGTGGATATAAAAAAAAACAAAAAAAAAACGTTGATAGGCCATAACTTTAAGGTAATTTATTGTGATATTGTGTCACAAGCAAGTGATAACAGTACTTCGGCCGCTAAAAAAACGACGCCAACTTTACCCAAACCCCCTATAACCAGTAACCTAAAAAACTACGTGAGACCAATAGTAAAACGGTAAAAATATTTTAAAAACTACTTTAATTGACAACTTCTAGAACAAAACAATTATGTATCTGAAGTACAAAACGTTTCAAAGGCTTGTAATTTTAAAATATCGGTACTATAAATATGTAGTTCTAAGATACTACATTATACTATTCGCAACACCCTATGCAGAGGGTGTTATTTATATACTTATTTATGTATATTATTATATATACTTAACAATAATGTACTGTGTTTGGGTGTTTCTATATATAATAAGTATGTATTTAAAACTATAAAAGTATTATATCAGCTATCTGGCCGCCATCACACAAGCTTTGCTTAGTTTTGGGTCATATGGTGTTGTGTGTGAATTTGTCCACCAATATATTTATTTATTATTATTTTTTATTTATTTATTTGTACTTACTTACTCATTAAGGTGCGACTGTATGTCATAAATAAATAAGCAGAGTGATGACGAAGATGAACGATAAGCCAACGAAGGGCGGACGGCGCGGCGACGCCGAGCTCGCTCAAAGGAGGTTCCAATAAGGTTGCGCTACTCAATTTATAAAAAAAATTGGCAGTCTTAAGGACTGCCATAGAAGTAAAATCTTATAACTCAGAATTCAGCTTACTTTGGAAACTATTCGGGTTAAACCGATGGACGTGGCCATGAGCGTGATAGAAATGGGTTAACATTTCTAGATAGCCAAATACAAATGCTGACGCATTTATAGATGGCCAATGGCCATGGTCCCAAGTTTACTAGAAGATTTCTAATCATTTCCGAGCGCGACGTTAGAATTCAATTCACAGCCCACAAAATCTGAAAATCTGTCTTTGTCTGTGGCGCGGCAAAAGATGTTTTTACTTCAAAGACTTAACTTAGGCCGAATGGAAGCCATGACGAAAAAGAAAGAAAGAAAGACTTAACTTAGACACAATAAATACACAAACGAAACATCTGCATGTTCTAAATCGATACAGCGCCATCTACTGTTTCGAGCCTAAATCAAAGAATATTGAGTCATTAAATAGATATTTGTAAGGCACAAGGCTTTCTAAACGATGACAACGCCATCTAGTCTAAAACCAAGCAAACACACTTCAACTCTTCATCTCTGGCTTTTATTGTAGTTTAATCTTACAGAATCTCTACGGCACATTGTGGCATTTAATGCCCCAATGTGACGTCAAGATAAACCGTCCTCAGAGAAGGTCGTCTGAACGTCGTCACGATGGTTGCGGCACGTTTGGACTGAATGTTATATTGTACTATAACCGTAATGAACAAAGCTCAAAATGACCTTTTCCCATAATGCCTGATTTTCAAAATGTACATATTCTAGAATGCCGGAAATAAAACTGTCAAATTGAAGTACAGTTAGTAACATTTTACTTTAAAAGTTTAAACAAAATAATATTTCTTAGAATTTTATAACAAAAAAAAAACAATTTCTATTCTCAAATTTAATATTATGCATGATGAGTTGGATGAAACCTGATGAAAATTTAATGCTAAAAATTAAATCTTAACAAAATATGTTGAGAACACGAGCAGGACATTTTTGGTGATGGACTATGTTGAAAAAATGATAGTTTTCTGTTCAGTGCATTATTTTTTTAATTTGCACCACACTTTGTAGAAAATCAATATCTGTAATTTCGCAAGCTTGCAACTCATTTAAAAGTTTTTTATGTGAGTGGTCGAACATAATGTCTAGACGTCGCCTAGAGGCACCGCTAAACACAGCATTTTTAAATCTTGTATCTTGGTATATTGCTTCCTTTCTCAATTTGTATATAAAGCGTATGATAATTGGTTTGTGTGGCATTCGTGTGTTTAATCTTTTGTGCCAACCTTCGACAACGTTATTTGTACGATGTTTGTCTTTTGCACAACTTATGATTGACACACATTTGGACATCCACTGCTTATTGAAATATTTGCAAAATTTATTCATTTCCGGTGTTTGCGGGAAAAGACCCGACAAAGATGACCACGCATTATTTATCCTCTCTTGTGGAAGTAGCGATAAATTGGCACACATTCTTACTAAATTTCTATGCTGTACTGTAGTTGTGGCCTTGAGTGTTTTTGCTTGCCTCCACACTGCGCTGTTGAAGTGATAGTAACATCCTCTAACTTCTGCTCCAGGAAAAAATTCACGTGCAGCATTAATTAGTCCAATTTCATAGTCACACTTAAATATTTGGACGCTTAAACCCAATCTATCCCTCAGCAACCGAAACATATTACTACATGTTTCTTGAGACTTGTTTGGTAAAAGCACATATAGAATGGGCACCACATTCGTTAATTTATTGTTAATGCTCTGATATCGACATGAATTGTAAAGATTTGATAGAACGGCTTTGGTGTTCGTTTAAATGTGCCATCACCAAAAAATGTCTTACTCGTGTTGGGATCTGTTAAATATTGCCTGCCATTTAATGTGGCAAAAACTAATAATTTCTCCTCTTCACCATATTCTATGGCTAAAAAGTTGTCAGATAATAATTTTGGAATTTTAATATCTGCTATTTGGTTAAATTCTGTACTATGCTGATCTAAAACTGAGTGTCTTTTTCTATAAAGTGTCGTTCTTTTTTCATGGAATGATGGCATTACGGAATTGCTAGAGCTAGGAAGCTTTGACAAACAATCTTCTTAATGGGCGTCATTCTCGAAGAAACTGCTTTTTTGCAAGCATCATTAAATATGTGTTCGTCATTTTGATTATAATGCGGTTCACATGTATGCGAACTTTGTCTTATAATCGCATTTTTTTCAGGATTCAGTGTCACCGACGCCGAACATTCAGTTCGATTGACGCACCGCCACATGCTAGAGCCTGATTTATTGTTATTTGAAAAGTTATATCCATGTCCATCATGCACTAAGGACGGTTTTCCTTTTTGATTTTCTATAAAGCGAAGGCTTTTACGATCCATTCTGAACAATACTCAAGCAATACAAATTAAATATAGCGAATAGTGACATAAAATGAAAATAATTAGTTAAGACAATACACTGACAGTAGGTAGGTACCTATATTGTTTATTAATTGTCACTTTAGGTGGTCAATACACTAAAGAGTATAAAATACTCTAGCATGAAGTACTGATGTTGCGCTTGATTGTACATGTCCCGTCAGACATAATGATAATCGGACATTACACATCACAGACATTTCGGAATTCAGTCATTATGGGAAAAGGTCATTTTGAGCTTTGTTCATTACGGTTTTAGTACAATATAACATTCAGTCCAAACGTGCCGCAACCGTCACGAGCGGGTGAGGAAATTAATCTCATTTCACCTACAGAGACAGCATATGACATTCGGCCGCCACTGGCACGGGATCGGCGCCCCCCGGGCAGGCGGCACCGGCGTCCGTCGGTGAGACAGCCCCGGCGCTCCCCAGCCAGATGGCACCGGCGTCCTCCAGTCAGACAGCCCCGGCGTCCCCCGGTCAGACAGACCCGGCGCCCCCCTGTCAGATCGCACCGGCGTCCCCTTGTCAGACGGCACCGGCGCCCTCCAGTCAGACGACCCCAGCGCCCCCCGATCAGATGGCTCTGGTGCCTCCTGGGCAGACGGCACCAGCACCCCTCGCAACCCCTACGCGCTGCACAGTCCTCGTCATGTACGACCCGCTCTCCCGGAGCCCCACCTCGCATCCTGGGAACACAATACCAACAAACAGCTCCAAACACATACACACTGCTAAACGTGACACAGCTAGCGACACAAGACGTGACACGACTGCCGACACAGGAAGTGACACAACTACCGACACAGGAAGTGACACAACTACCGACACAGGACGCGACACAACTACCAACACAGTCCTCGTCATGTACGACCCGCTCTCCCGGAGCCCCACCTCGCATCCTGGGAACACAATCCCAACAAACAGCTCCAAACACATACACACTGCTAAACGTGACACAGCTAGCGACACAAGACGTGACACGACTGCCGACACAGGAAGTGACACAACTACCGACACAGGAAGTGACACAACTACCGACACAGGACGCGACACAACTACCAACACAGTCCTCGTAATGTACGACCCGCTCTCCTGGAGCCCCACCTCGCATCCTGGGAACACAATCCCAACAAACAGCTCCAAACACATACACACTGCTAAACGTGATACAGCTACCGACACAGGACGTGACGCAACTGCCGACACAGGAAGTGACACAATTACCGACACAGGACGTGACACAACTACCGACACAGGACGCGACACAACTACCGACACAGGACGCGACACAACTACCGACACAGGACGCGACACAACTACCGACACAGGACGCGACACAACTACCGACACAGGACGTGACACAACTACCGACACAGGACGCGACACAACTACCGACACAGGACGTGACACAACTACCAACACAGGACGCGACACAACTACCGACACAGGACGCGACACAACTACCGACACAGGACGTGACACAACTACCAACACAGGACGCGACACAACTACCGACACAGGACGCGACACAACTACCGACACAGGACGCGACACAACTACCGACACAGGACGCGACACAACTACCGACACAGGATGCGACATAATACCGATTTGTAACACAAATTAATAAGACTTTCGAATCCCACCGTACACCGTATACCGTACACGGTACACCGCGCCACGTCCGTGACTCAATGTGCAGACGACTCGCGGACGCCGTCATTACATTCAAACTTTGAAAATCCACATCTTTCGGGTCAAATTATTGATAAGTTTCCGTTTAAATCATAAATTGGTTGACAAGTCGAAAATGTGTACTTGTTAAGGTAGGATAGGGTACATCGTAAAGTTTACATTTTGTTGCTAAATTTAGTACCTCATTTATATTTTTTAATCGTGTCTGATTAATTTAGTCTTAATATGTATTGCTGATTTTTTTAATTATCATGTTTATGAACGAACAAACATGAAGTAGGTAGTCGCCATGTGATGTGTCAATTTACTTTTATTTCCTTGCAAGCAATAGTCCAGTCATTCAAGCTTAAATTGGGTAAGAATCTCGGAATTCGAGATACCCAGCTGTAAGTCTGTAAATACTTGTATTATGATATCCTTAAAGTTGTCTCAAAACCTACATATGGCAGGGTCTACGCAACTATTAAATTTCAAGGTCAAAAGTCAAAAACTCGTTTTTTTGTGCTTTCTCTGTAAATATCTCATTTCCTATGGGTTTTAGCCATTTGTATTGGTGATCAATATTGTAGAATATCAAATGCTCTACAAATTTTGTTCAAAAACAATTTTTATACGGTGAACCGTTTTCGAGATAGAGGGCGGAGAGCGCGCGGTCACAGCATCACTTCAGTTCAACCGGTGCCTCCGGTATGTAATGGGTGTAGTTTTGATAATTATCGTCATTCCAAACACAAATATTTAATTTCTGCACGCATTAAGTAGCTGTGACACAACTTCTACGCTTTTTAAAAAGGGAAAAATATAATTTATTAAAGTTTTTGAGAAACTGACAAATTTGGATGAACTAGCTGCAGCATTTGAGGAAGAAAATTGTTCGGCCCAGAGATAATTAGAGAGTGGAACTCAAACCTTATTGGCAGTCTATAATGCTCTGAAATCTGTGAAAAGTCTCTATCATCTTCGTTATATGCATTACGTCAAGTCTGAAAAACTTAATAAACCTGTGCAGCTATCAAATATTCCACCAACAAGTGCATCTGCTCATCGACATTTCAAACTTGTATATTTATTATAAAGTTCAAACTTGGTTAGGGCATGATTTGGAACCCCAGGTATGGGGTTGGGCAATGTGAAACAATTTTCTGAAGCCTATCATGACAATTTTACCACCAGCTCCATAAGATTTGCTAACTACAATTTTCTGCAACTGCAAGATTGGTTGTGGCTCGCGATGCGGATGCAGGAAAGCGGGCTTGCAATGGTCTTTAGCTTCTGGCCAATGTAATGGGTAAGCTTGTCTCAATGCTCTACCATATTATCAAAGCGACATTAACGAAAAATAATAATATAATAGGTTATAAAAATTAACAAATATTTAAAATCATTGATTTATCGATAGATCATCTGTATATGGCGCGTTTTCGACCGGAGGTACCGGTTGACCGGTGACGCTGTGACCGCGCGCTCTCCGTCCTCTATCTCGAAAACGGTTCATCATATAAAAATTGCTGTTGACCAAAATTTGTAGAGAATTTTGTATTCCACAATATTGATCAAAAGTACAAATAGCAAAAACTCATAGGAAATGAGATATTTACAAAGAAAGCGCAAAAAACGGAATTTTGTAACTTTTGACCCTGAAATTTAATAGTTGCGTACACCCTACCATATGTAGGTTTTGAGACAACTTTCAGGGTTTCATTATACAAGTATTTACAGATTTACAGCTGGGTATCTCGAATTCCGAGGTGAACTTAATATAATGACTGGACTACAAGAGTATCAGGCGTGAACCTCGTACGGAAATATAGCTAAGTATTCATATTTTGCGTTACAATTTGTTTAACTCATAATCCATAAAAATCTAAATATGTAACGACGCGGCGCGACGGCGATGTTTGACACAAAGTACTTCACCGACCACCGACCACCGACCGTGGCCGAGACCGAGGCGCACGAGCGCACGGCGCGGCGCGGCACTGCTACGCGCTTCGACTCCTGAACTTTAAATACTTATTTGTACTTTTAGATAGGTCAATATTTAATGTACTCGTGTAGCCCCCAGTCTACGGACAGAGGCGGTCATTCTTCAGCAGTCAGCACTGAACGTTCACGGAAACTCGGGACTTTGTGTACAAATAAATGTAATGTAACATATGTTAAATATAAGGACGGGAACGAGAGCACTTGCTAGATAGATAATCATGTTGTAAGGTGAACTAGCTTAACAATGAATACATCCAATGAGACGGAATTCTGGACTTCTACACGAACTATACGTGTGAAGTTCGTTGATAAGATCCAGAGCGAGCCGCTTCCAGAACAACAGCGCCGGTACCGCGTCCTCGCTGCTCACTGCTCAGTGGCCGCTTCTTTTTCATTTTAGGAAATTTCCGGACACGACATTTCTATGACTTTGGCGTGTTTAAACTGTGACAACGCGTAAAAGTAAATAAAGAATCAGAAATATCTGGTTGCGGTCCGTTTGCTAAAGCAAAATGGATACACAGGTGCTGGCTGCTGGGCACAAGGCACTGGTCACTATCTAGTCTTACTTTTTAAGATCTATTTTATTGTTTGAAAATGGCTCATTGTGGCATAATTATACAATATGTCATCATA
Source organism: Ectropis crepuscularia (assembly GCA_963693475.1). Lineage (NCBI taxonomy): Eukaryota > Metazoa > Arthropoda > Insecta > Lepidoptera > Geometridae > Ectropis > Ectropis crepuscularia. The sequence continues at coordinate 42,961,733 of OY856338.1, forward strand.
AATGTCATTTTATGATTAGTACTAATATTAATAAAATTATATTGTATATTTTTACTTTGTTAATTTACTTACTTAGAATTAAATGAATATTTTTAATAAAATTTAGTATTAATTTAGTATTATTAGACAAGCCTCTCTACCCCTCCTACCTCGAGGGAAGTCTATATTCAATCTTCTTCTTTGATAAAACTCCTCCTTCCCTCGTAAGCCTTCATCAAAAACCCCTCTTTATAGACTACAGGCCCGTGAACAAAATTTACGGGTCAAAAGAACCAGCAGGACACCTATGAAGGATGATAGACCGGTACAAAATAATAAGATTCAGCACTATGCCGTCACTTGTAAGCTGTCTAACTGAGTGCAGGTGAGAATTCAAAAGTGCAAGTAGAGTGGTACATTTTAGTCATTTGTTTCTGTACGGCATTCTTACCATCCAATAGATCCATGGAAAATAATGGGAAAACGCGTAGTGCCGTACAAAAATAGTGATCCACAAAGTCGGAAACGTTATTGATAATCCGGAAATTTTGAGGGAAAATTTGGTCATTTGATACTGTACGGCATCGGTTCCATACAGTTGCAATACCTCATCTAACCCATTCTAACCCAACAAGGCCAGAAGGCAAGGGTATGAAACTAATCACGTATAGATTGGAAATACGTTTTTTACTAAATTCTTCCAAACCATACCAAGACCAGTACGCAAATACTCGCGTATACTTTGTAGTAACGTAGAAGTATTATGTTGTTCCAAAATATACAGCGCCAGTACGCATACGGACTAATCGTGTATGTTTTGGAATAGGCGCGCAAAACTCTAAAATTACAATTTGTACGTGAGCAGTTGCATGCTCACCATTTTCATTTATTGACCTAGCTCTTAATTGATTTATTGTAGATGTTGGTTTCCCAGATCTGACTCGGAGCACCCCGACTCCACCTAGTCTTGTCGCTACTACCCCTAGAGTGTATATAAAAAATGCGGGAGCCAGAAGCTCAAGGGAGGTCCTGAGTGGAGCGAGCCATACGAGGCCTAGCGAAGCGTAGGCGGGAGGTGACGAGCGAAGCGAGACGGCGACCTCCGTAGTGGAGCTCAGGCCGAGTATGGAGAAGTGACACTCAGGGCTGACCGCAGAGCTACCCAGAGTCAAATCTCAGTGATAGCCCTTCATCGGATCGACAACATACACAATTGGTACGGAACAATCTTGTATGCATTGTAATAACAGATTTAAAACAACATTACAATATAATATACTCGAACGCGAACAGTTTCCTATGGCTGCGTTCTGGCGTTGTATAGAATGGAAAGATGTGACGCGAGCATCCACGTTACAAACTATACACGATCAGTACGCAAAACTCTTGTATGGTACTATGGTACTCTGGAAGAAATTGCTTTAAGCAATAAGGCCGCCCTTACACTGCACAATACTGTTACTTAGAATATATTTACTTACTGTTACTTAGAATATATTACTAAGTAATTGAATAGAAATTCAATTACTTAGTACTTATATTCCTTTTTGTTATTTTATTGTTTAGTCTTAGTTTAAGTTTAAAATTGTATTTTTGTTTTGTAGGTGTAATAAAGAATTTTATTATTATTCACTCATTTATTGATCTTCTTAATTTAAAAGTTTTTTACAATATATATATAAAATAAACATTATTAAAAACTTAAAAACTAGGGTGCCGCCAGCAGCGGGGCAGGGCCCAAGCTACCAGTGGTTAGGGCTGCAGAGAGAGGAACCTCCTGACGATGCGCGCTGTGTCTAGGATGACTGCCTTCTGTATCTGACCCTTGATCCAACCGTCTAGCGAAAGCCTCTTGAGATGTTGGTCGAGGCTTTTCGCTATAAGGCCGTTTGCCGACACGACTATTGGGACTATGATCGTCGAATCAACATCCCACATGGCGGTAACCTCATGAGCCAAGTCAAGGTACTTGCTAAGCTTGTCCTTCTCGGCTTTCACGAGGTTCTCGTCATGTGGTACGGTGATATCGATGATCACAGCCCGGCGCTGAGACCGGTCTACCAGCACGATATCAGGCTTATTGGCGACAATAGTCCTGTCCGTGATGATAGAGCGGTCCCAGTAGAGCAACGCACGACCATTCTCGAGAACTGGCAGAGGTGCGTACTTATAGTACGGCACTTCGGACTCGACAAGGCAGTATCGAAGAGCAAGTTGCTGGTGGATGATCCTGGCTACTAGGTTATGTCTGTGCAAGTACTCGCCGTTAGCAAGATGCGAACAACCGGAAATAACATGACGAAGTGATTCGCCTGGACGGCGGCATGCCCGACAAATGTCGACCGTACCGTCCTTCATTATGTATTTCCGGTAATTGTTCGTCTTGATAACTTCGTCTGCAATTGCACAGGCAAAACCCTCGGTTTCTCCGAAGAGGTCCCCGAAGCGCAGCCAGTTCACCGACGCGAGTAGATTCACATCAGGTCCCGTCAGGGCCCGATAGAACCGCCCGTGTAGTTCCTTGCTCTTCCATACCTCCTTGCGATCATCAGTGCTGAGCACCGATGGTTTGCGCCAGTTCTCGTTTGCCATTGAAAGAGGCGTGAAGCTCCTGTCAACTGCCACAACATCGCGATGCATCCCGGACTCACTGTTGCGGAAATAATCCCTGAGACTGCATACCTCGCGGTTGTGAAGGTTCTTGGCATTTAAAAAGCCTCGACCCCCCAACTTCCGCGGGATATACAGTCTCATAACAGACGAGCGCGGGTGTAGCATGCGGTGTGTTGTGAGCAGTTGACGGACCTTTCTGTCCAGGGCGTCGAGCTCAGTCTGAGTCCATCTCAGTATGCCAAAGGAGTACATCAGCAGAGGCATTACCCAACCGTTGAAAGCTCGCGCCTTGTTACCGCCTGACAAAAGACTTTTAAGTACTTTTGTCAGCCGGCAAAAGAAGCGCTCCTTCACCGATTTCTTAATGTCATCTGCTAATATACCCAACGACTGTGACATACCGAGATATTTGTAGGTCTCGTCTTCGGAGAGGGATCTGAGAGTTATAGTCTCGGAAAGTTGTAAATTCTCTGAACTTACTACTTTCCCTCGCTGTACATGCATGACCGCACACTTGTCGACACCGAACTCCATCTTGATGGCGTTACTAAAAATCTCTGTGGTTTTTAATAGCTCCAACAAGTCTTGGCGTTTCGGTGCAAAAAGTTTGAGGTCGTCCATGTACAGCAAATGAGATATAACCTCACCTCCTCTACGAAGACGATAGCCTAACTCTGAATCTTTCAGCAGAGTGCTGAGAGGATTCAGACTTAGGCACCACCATAGGGAACTCAGACTGTCTCCCTGAAATATTCCCCTTTCAATCTTTATCAAGTCCTCCAAAACAAACGAGCTATCTACGCTACCTGGTTGACGAAGGACTGTGACCCACTGTCCCATGCATTTGCGTAGAAAAGATTTTAAGGTTGGATCTATTTTGTATAACCCTAAAACCTTTTCCAACCACGAATGGGGCATTGCATCATAGGCCTTCTTATAGTCAATCCAGGCAGTGGAGAGGGCGCCTTTGTTTCGTTTGACTTGGTGGCAAATGGTCGTGTCAATAAGGAGCAGCTCCTTAGTACCACGGGACCCAATCTTACATCCATTCTGAGAGGAGGCCAAAACGTTATTCGCGACAATATGCGTGTAAATTTTTGCTCTCAGAATGGATGTAAGCAGCTTATAGATGGTAGGTAAGCACGTAATGGGTCTGTAGTTCTTTGGTTCCGTGGTACTACCAGACTTATGGAGCAGGAAGGTGACTCCGGTGGTCAAGAAACTAGGAAGAGAACCTGTCTCGAGGGCTTCTTGGAATTGTGTTGCCAAACGTTCATGTGAGCATCGAAACCACTTTATCCAAAAGTTGTGCAATCCGTCCGGCCCAGGGCTTTTCCAGTTCTGAGTCGTCCGGATGGCACAACTAACGTCCATAGAGTCTACCGAAACAGACTCCATGGGTTCGATATGTTCACATGCACGTTCGATAACACGCATCCAAGCTCCCTCCGTGTGCTCGACAGACACCGACCAGATGCCACGCCAGAAGTTTTTCATAGCGTTGGCATCCGGTAGTTGCCCATCGTTCACACGTGGACTATTCTCTTCCCAGCTTCGGTACACCTTCCTTTGATCACTCTGGAAGTCGCGATTTTGTCGATATCGATTCACACGCTCTCTGTAGCGGCGAATACGGTTTGCCCACGCATAAACTTTCTGCTTCAGATAGTCAATACGTTCCGTAACATTGGCTAGATAGTGCTGGGGACTGATACCCGTCCCAGCAAATGCCTGTGTTACGAAACGCATGACTCGGGGACGACTGTTCCCCTGACTGAAGCAGATTAGCTTTGCAATAAGAGCCCTGAATATGCTGATACGCCGTTCTATTCGTACTTGCCATGCAGGTATATTTCCAGCGGTTCGCGTTGTACGGTTAGTGTCTGGAAACTTAACGCGTGCAACGCGACACGCCGTAATAGCACCGCAGTATAGAATAGAATGGGTATCAGTCAAATCTTTGCTAGTTCCTAGGTACGGAACTAGCAAAGTATTCAAGGCTCCCATCAAAGCTAAATTTCGTCTATGTGTAGGCAAACGTGGTATGCGCGGCCTAGAGTTTGGTGTGAATCTATATCGGAAGATTACGTCTTCCAGAGTGCTCCTTAGTTGCTCTGTTACCTGGTCGGATACATTACTACTCGCTGAGTCTTCCTCCTCGTTGTCGGGGTCGACCGGCGCCGCAAGTGTCGCCACTGACGCTGGCACCGAGGCCAGTGTCCGGGTCGACGACGCGGCGGGCGGATCCCGGGACGAGGCAGAAGCTGGGCGAGTATGTTGTTCCTCCAGGCGTAGCCGATCAAGTGCCGAGGCATCCAGCAGTTTGCACCGCCAGATTGCTCTCACTTGATCGGACAGTCGTTGTGCGGACACGGCGACGGTCGGTTCGAGGGCCTGAAACAGAAGCAGCATCCTGGCACAGTACGCGGTCAGGTGGGTTCCTCCCTCTGTAGCCCTGTAATAGGCGCGCATGCAGTTCTCATTCATTTGCTGAGTCCATCGCATGCGACGCACTACACCACCGGTAGCGGGGGCCGGGCGCGAGGCAGAATGCCTCACAGGCCCCAAGCGTGCCGGCAGCGGCGGACGGCCACGACGTCCTGATCTTGTGGGCGGCGGGGTCCGCGGCGCGTCCTCGTCGCTCGTCGAGGCGCTCGTGTCGGGGGGAGTCACAAAAACTTCATCCTCTGACGAACTCGACGGCGACGGGACACGAACTGGTGACGAACGTGCGTTTGGTGGTTCCGCTCCATGTCTTCCTCTCGACCTTGTTATCATTGTATTTTATCCATTTCTTGAGTTGTTTGGCTATTATGTAAATGTTTTTGTGGATTTTTGGTTGACAGCCTATTGTCAAAATGCATGTTGGTTATTTTATGGAAAATTAGGTTTTATACGGTTATTTTTAAATAAGTTCTGTATTGCTTCGGGTTTTCCTTGCGAGTTCTTCGTAAATAGTGGGTATAAAACTAAAATAAAAGGATAAAACTCAATAAAATTCAACTCGGTATAAAAGGAATGACTTGCAGAGACAGCGGCTTTTTTTTTTTTTTTTTTTTATTATTATTATTATTATGGTTTGTAATAACAGCTTTTTAAAACGACATTACAATATAAAATATACGCCAGCAGTTTCCTATGGCTGCGTTCTGGCGTTGTATAGAATAGAAATACGCAGCAATGTTCAACATATTATCGTTGTTTTTAAATAGTATTCAAGTAAATAAATTTGAAAAAAATAATGCCGTACATTTTAACCCTTAAACAAACAAAATATGTACCACTTAGTTAGAAACTCGGGAACTCGGAAACTATGTACTTTAGGGTAAAAATTATTAAGCTGGGGATTAATTAAATAATGGGGTAAAAATTATTAACATGGGGACTGTGTCAGCTTCGTCCGTGAGAAAGCACCTGTAAATAGAAACCTCACACGTGGTCCCTGGGTGGTGCTAAACAGCTGACAAAAATACCGGTGGTAGGCCTCGGCCGTGGTTGGTGACCACCCATCAGACTTAAGTCATGCCGCCAAGCGACCTAGTCGTGTTCCGGCCATGTTGTCTGATGACGCCATTTGGGAAGACGGGTCAGAACAGTTGCTGCATAACTGCAAGACCGGATGCCACACAACGTGAAATGCGTGTGTTGTGGCCGTTGGTCAGCAGTATGTAGCCTCGTTCTACTTCCGTTTTCCCACCGTAATTCACCCTCAAACAACAATGGAAAAAGTTAAAAACAGAAATAGAGTTCATATGCGGCTGCACTCCTTGATTCTTAAAGTGCACCTCGAGAACATCCGAGGCCTGCACTCAAATATCACAGCAGTCCACCACCATCTGGAGACTGAGCAGCCATCACTGTTTTTTCTTACGGAGACGCAGATAGGGCGTCCGTCGGACGTGGCGTACCTAACTTATCCTGGGTACACGCTGGAGCACAACTTTAAGCCACGTGCTGGAGTGTGCCTGTACGCCCGTGACGATATTTGCTGTCGGCGTCTCCGTAACCTTGAGGACACCAGATTCTCTGTTCTTTGGGCGCTGATAGACACAGGCATAGACAAAATTGTGTATGCCTGTGTCTATCGGTCGCACAGTGGGGATCTGGAGACAACTAGGCTCATGGAATATTTGAGTGAGGCGGCGGATGCGGCTCAGCAAAAGTACCCATCAGCCCAACTAGTGTTGCTGGGGGATTTTAACGGCCATCACAAAGATTGGCTGTTCCCATACCGGGACACTGACCACGCTGGACAGGAAACGAGAAAGCTAGCTTTGTCGTTAGACCTGACCCAGCTGGTCCAAGGGGCCACTCGGGTACCTGACGTTGAGTCGCATACTCCTTATTGTTTAGACCTTCTGCTGACAACTGATCCAGACCGATATTCCGTGGCGGTATCTTCGCCGTTAGGCAGCTCCGACCACTGTCTGGTGAAGTCAGTATCAATGTACCATCCGCCCGATCCAAGCCCTAGAGGCAACCGGCGGTTGTGGCAATACAAGTTAGCAGATTGGGATGAGATGCGTTCTTTTTTTGCGTCTTACCCATGGCAGTCATTGTGCTTTTCTTCTGGTGATCCTTCAACTTGCGCGGATGCTGTGACTGAAGTGATCCAAACGGCTATGGAATATTTTATACCATACTCTGACGTTCCAGTATCCAGCAAAGCTCGCCCTTGGTTTGGTCCTCAGTGTAAAAATGCTGAAGCATTTAAGCATGAGGCTTACCTAGCTTGGGTTGATGCTCGACAACGCAAGGCAAAGGACACACACCAGAAGAAGAAAGCGTTTAACAAGGCTGCTAAGGCATGCAAAAAGGTTCTACAGAGGGCTCGATTTGACCATATTAGTCGAATAGGGAACAAACTAGCTTCATACCCTACGGGCAGCAAAGCGTTTTGGTCCCTAGCTAAATCAGTCGAATCGAACTTCTGCCGCCCCTCACTACCTCCAATGCTTAAACCTGATGGGACGCTGGCTCACACCGCTATAGAGAAGGCAAACTTGTTTGCGTCTCAGTTTGCGGAATCTTCACATCTAGATGCTGGTAGTGCGATACCCCCAACTCCACCTGGCAGTCCGACTGTAATGTCTGATATACATATTCGCCAGAAGGAGGTTCGTAAAGTGCTACGCAATCTAGATGTGAATAAAGCCAGTGGCCCGGATGGAATTTCAGCCATAGTACTGAGGGTTTGTGCACCCGAGTTGTCTCCAGTACTAACACGCCTGTTTAGACTTTCTCTCCAAACTGGGCAAGTGCCGAAGTCGTGGAAGCTTGCTAACGTGCAACCTGTGCCCAAAAAAGGCAGTCGTACTGACCCTGTCAACTACAGGCCCATCTCAGTCACGTCCATACTCTGTAAGACTATGGAACGTGTCTTAAACCACAGGCTCCTGGCATACCTAGAATCGAACGACCTCCTCAGTGACCGGCAATACGGGTTTCGCCGGAACCGGTCCACCGGAGACATTCTAGCGTATGTCATCCACATCTGGAGTGAAGCTATCGAGAAACACGGGGAAGCACTTGCAGTCTCCCTGGATATCTCGAAGGCTTTCGACAGGGTTTGGCATGATGGCCTTATAAGCAAGCTTTCGGGCTATGGTTTGTCACCTGGGTTTATTGCGTGGATATCGGACTTCTTGAGGGATCGATCCATACGAGTCGTCATTGATGGCTGCTCGTCGGATCAAATGGCTATCAATGCCGGAGTTCCTCAGGGGTCGGTACTCTCTGCGACGCTCTTCCTACTACATATCAATGATCTGTTGAAGCCCGGTATCGTTGGGTACGCAGATGATAGCACCGTAGTAGAGAGTTATATATCCAGCGCAAGAGCTAGTGGACAACAAACTCAGCTACTGAGAGAAGGTATGGTCGAGCGTTTGAACTTGGCCCTTGAGGCAGTCTCTACATGGGGCGATGCCAATTTGGCCAAGTTTAACGAAGGAAAAACACAGGCATGTTTATTCTCCGCTAAAAGGAGTCCATTCGAACTGGCTCCTACTTTTCGAGGCGTATCCGTGCCGGTTACTGACCATCTCGAGCTTTTGGGCGTTTCTTTGTCATCGACGCTCAACTTTGGCACGTATATTGAGTCTAAGGCTAAATTAGCCGCCAAAAAACTGGGTGTCCTCTCAAAGGTGCGAAGATACTTCAACTCTGAGCAGTTGCTCACGTTGTACAAAGCACAGATTAGATCCTGTATGGAGTACTGTTCGCACCTTGGGATGGATCGGCTAAGTATCAGCTGGAGACTCTGGAATCGATTGAGAGACGTGCCAAAAGGCTCATAGGCAATGACACTCTTGTGCGTAAAAGACTTCAAAGTCTCGATCATCGCCGCAAGATTGCTAGCTTATCGGTTTTTTATCGGATACACTTCGGAGAGTGTGCAACTGATCTATATGATTTAATACCACCTTGCCCCTTCTTCTATCGGAATTCGCGTATCTCAAAAAAGCGACATCGTTTCATGGTTGATGTTCCAAAAACACGAACGAAGAGATTTGACTCCACGTTTGTGATAAGAACGTCTAGGTTGTGGAATGCGTTGCCTGAGTGGGTTTTTCCCGATGGTTACAATCTGGGTGTCTTCAAATCGAGAGTGAATCGGTTTCTTCTAGGTAAGCACGTTCCATCGTAGATCGCATCGTCGCTTAACATCAGGCGAGATGGTGGTCAAGTGCGAACCTATCATAGGTAAAAAAAAAAAAAAAAGGTTATTATTGTAGAAAACAAAATTTTACACTTTTTGTTTTAAGAAAACATTTTTGTGAAACGTACCGTTTGCGATTTATGGCCCATTTAAAATACCGGTTTTTCTATCACGGTCGATAACTCTTGAAATATTAGATAAATCAATAAAACGTAAAAACTATTCTTAAAGATCTGTTTATTTTCTAAAACTTTTGTGAAAATTTTTTTTTGTTACGTCCATACGTTTTGATTTATAAGACATTCAAAATCTGTTATTCCGCCAAAAATATTATAAAACAATGAATTGTATTAAAATAAACAATAGTTTTGTTTGTGGTAAGTTATTAGACGATGAAAACTCTGTTAAGAATAAGCAAATAAATAGATCAGGTTTTTCACGCAATGAGGTGTATGTTAGCTATGGCAATAACTAATCACTAGATGCGTCCAACATTAAACTTCTTATAACTCACTCACTCAAAATGTATAGACTTTTAAAAAACAATTTTGGCACAAGTTGTAGAGAATAAACTGGTCTTTAAACATGAATTGATGCGTCTTATTTATCTAAATATCTCAAGAATTATCGGCAGCGATAGAAAACCCGGTTCATTAAATGGGCCGTAAACGGTACGTTTAACAAAAAAGTTTCGGGCAACAAAAGGTGTGAAATTATACTTTCTACAATAATGACCTCAATGATTTTTGCCGTACAAAGTTCCCGAGAAAACGTTTGTTTTTTTCAAGATGACGCTTAAGATCCACCTGAATCTATCAACATTTTGTTATTTTATGCTCGGTAAGTGATCATACACCTTATAAAAAATAAATTTGGATCGAAAGTTAAAAGTTAAATTCTATTTTAACGTAGTAGATAGAGAAAATTACATATTAACTAAAATAATAATTTAACCAACTAATCTCCGAATAACCCACCTCTAACTGCTCCCGGCGCAAAAGTGCCCATGATGCTCGCCGCGTTCCCACGCTGAATGGCAATGGCCAATCTTTGCTCCAGGAACGCACCAGAGCGGGAGTCACCCGTATTCTCCCTGAGCCTGCGCCCCAATTCTGAGAGGAACCCTTTAGCCTCTGCGCCCCAACAACCCAAGGTCTCCACGGCAACAGGTACAAATTCGTACTGCGACACCAACATACCATACTTTCGCTTCTTCTTATCAGCGGCATCCTCTGCCGCGGCCGATGGTGAGTGGATAGTGCGACCTAGGTGGCTGGCGGCGACAGTGCTGACGCAAGTGGCGTCCCAAATTAAGCACTTCCCGTTCTTCCAGGGCACCAGAGTCAACCCATCCGGTCTCTTGCCGTCCGATCTGCATTGGCCCGGTGGCTCAAGTACGCATGGAACTCCCGCCGACACTAAGGCTCTTCGAACTATGTCATTGAGTGCATGGTGTCGCGAGAACCTTCCTGCACACCGTCGGCAACTCAAAGCGTGATGGCCATTGGCTTCTACCAGGGAGCCGCAGGTGCATACGTGGGGTTCACACACCTTGCAGCCCAGGCGAAGAGCCACCGCAACGCGCAACGAGTTGTTATCTAATAAGGTGCCTAGGTGAGGAGAAGGTAGCGCCTGCAACCAAGCCCCAGATTCAGGCTGCGAGACGGCCCGGAGTCTGGCCAAATCCGCTCCCGAGGCACATGCCCAAAGTTGTGCTTGGACCCGCTTGACCCCAATAGCATCCCACGCCCGTTGGCTTTGAGACTCTACGGGAGTCGACTCCCCGGAGTTGAGAGCACTCCAGACCATCAAAGCGTCAGAAGCATAAGGTAACCTTTCCTCGCCACCATTTGAATTTAGAATAGTAGCGGCAAGATCAGCAACCCCATGCACCGACGCAAGGAAAGCAGGCAGGCCGACATCTCGCGCACAACGCACCCCTAGACCCCCAAACCGAATTGGAAGAGCTGCCTGTGACCATTGACGTTCATCAAGGGCAACGTTAAGAATAGACTCAACCGCCGATTTCAGAGCCTCGTCAAACGCAGACACTTCAGCCGGATATTTCCAGGTGGGGGCTGTCCGCAACAAGTATGTTATTTTAGGAACGGCGAAGCACATTCGCAATAACACTATCGCCACGTGCGCGGAAATGTTTTTAAGGCGTTCACGAGTGCTGAGAAGAAACTTCGTACGAGAAATAATGGCCTCCGGAACAGCATCAGCAAAAATGGGGGACCCCAATATAGTGAAATCCGAAGTCGACACTTCCTTAAGTCCTGGTAACATAGAACTGAAATGCGCAAAGTTTCCGAGCGCTTCCACACTGCAGGGGAAAAACTCGCATTTGGAAGGGTTTACCACGAGGCCGAGATCCTTGAGGAGTGGGATAAGTATCCCAAGGTCCTGAAATACCTCTTCCGGTTTACCTCCGATAGTGCCATCGTCTAAATACCATATGTTAAGAGAGGATTTTAGTTCAACGATGAGCTTGTGAATGGAAATGGCAGTTGACCACTAAGCAAGAAATTTGTGAGGTTCACTAAACACCCCAGAAGACGTCGCCCATTTTCCCCAGCGGATACAGACGTTAACTCTTTAAGGTGACCAGGGCGCAATCCATCCAAACCCCCAGCGGACCCACTGTAAAATGAACCAAGCCCAGATTCCACATCCGCTAAACTGATGGTTAAAGGAGTGAGATATTTGTCTGGCTCTGGTGGGAAGCTAAGGGGCCGGGATGGAGCTGGGTGCTTCAGCCTCAGAGCTGCCAACGTTTCGGGGTCCTGACGTGCATACGTATCATCGGATAACAAAAGACGAACCGCCCCTCTCAGGTCGCCCTCAAAAACCTTCGACTCGATGAGTTTGTTCGCCGAGCGCAATACACGGCTCGACGTCGTTCCGTCAGGATCATCACGATGATTCGACCCAGCAGACAAAATGTTGGCTTTAACTTTAGTCGTCATATTACCGGACTGATCCCTTGCCGGCACTTTTAAAGCCACAAATGCAAAATAAAGAAGAGAACACCAGTCGTCTACCTCATTGTTATTAACGCAGGCATCTATAATCTGACACAGTTTTCCAGCAGCTTGATTGCGCGCACCCTTAGGGATATGTCGGAGAACCGGTATACATTCCCTCGCACGAGCTAGCCCCGCCAAAGGGCACGAGTCAGGCGCAGTAGAAGGTTGCACCTGGCTTACCGATGGAGTATCTGCACCAATCGCATGTATCTGTGTCGCGGCAGCCAGACGACGCACATCCTTGTGTTTCCGACCGATGTGAATTTTAAGGCCCAGAGCAGTAAAGGTCCGTGTAGACGCTGGGCAGTGAAGACAACAGAAACGTACCGTTGAATCACCCATTTATGAATACTTATCAATAGTATCTATATAGGTATCTAAGAACTTATAGGTAACAGAACATCAAATTATTACATAAATCAATAACGCGCACCATGAGTCAGCGTATTACGTCACCTCGCAGCTCCGACTCTCGCCGCGTGCAACACTAGACTGTCTACTATTTTAACTGGCCTTTAATATGAACTTTCAGATTTGTACGGCATTAACTTTTCTTAGACTTATAATAAATTTCAATAAATTATCAGAATGCCGTTAAAAATCGTACCAACTATCACCCTAAAGTACATTTCGTCATATGCAATGTTCTGGAGGTTTCTTGCCATTTACTGACTTTTGGATTAACAATAAAAAAATGTAATTGAAAAACTCAAAAACCCGACTGCGTAAAAAGTGAACCAAACTACGTACTCGCATAGGTACTAAAAAAACTGACAAGAATAAAAGAAACATTTAGATTTCTGGTGGTCTAGAATTCTATAATATTTTATTTATATTAATACTATTGAAATATATACAATATTTTCCAATAAAATAACATTACAACTGAAGAGTCGGGATCCATTGAACAATTACATTGTATGTCGAATAATAATATCGAGTTTCTACTGATATAATATGTAGGATTTTCTACTGCATGTAATTCATATTTATAGTTTTGTGTTAGTATAGGTTTTCGATTGACGTTGAGTACCTACTAAATCGTTTAAAGTTGGAGATGGGCGACCGAGGCGGAGCAATCCGAGAGCGGTTCCGTGTTCCCACTATCAGCGGCAGAGTTGAAACCCCATGGAGGTTTATTAGAAGATAGGGGCACGATATCCATACATGATAAATATAGAGTGCAACATAACCCGGCTGTGTCTCCCGGGCGGGCAGTAGGGTATGCGTAAATACATTTCCTGCACGTACGAAAAAACGTAGTCCAATATACCTACTAGCATAGATCGTAGAACCCAAGATGGGCCCCATCCCAAACTTCACGGCGCACGCAATCACGTCAACGTTGGGAAGAGTGAGCTCACTCTTTCCGTTCTAGTCGGTTGCAGGACGCGGTGGACGCCGGACGTTTTTACCTATCATGATTCGGTGTCAACAACCAACATAAGTAGAACCACAGCAAATCTCGCCGCTAGCGATTATAGGGGTCAAGTAGATTGGTTGTTTGTAAACCACTTACAATACATACAGAGACGCAGTTTATTACCAATTTCAGGTGCTCAGGGCACATCTATTGATTTATTTCGATGCCTACTAGATACATTAGTATATAATGTCCATCCACATTCACACGTACAGTTAGTTATACGAAGTTTTCTGCTACCTAAAAACCTATAAATTTGAGAATGGTTGTTACTCAACTTTAAATCGATATACATCCTAAACGGTCAGTCAAATCGAAAAACATTGAGAGAAAGCTAAACATTATTTTTAAATACCTATTCAACCCTCTTGACATATTTTGGTGATTTTCACTTTTTTTATTTGAACTATATGGCGTCCTGAATACGCCATATTGGACTTACACTAATGTCATTTCTTTAGTGTCACCCGCCAGATTAAGATGAATCTATTGACGTGTGAATCATATAAATCGGCCCAGGCGTTTGGTCTGTATAGTGCTTCAAAGGAACAAACAAACATACATACATATACTGTTGAACACATTACCACTCCTTTGCGTCGCGCAGTCGGGTAAAAATGTACGGCACGTATAAAATTTGTATATATGCACAAAGTACTTTCGGAATAAATTAATTTTACGTTGTGTCAAATCATCTCTCCGGATCACTGAAAAAAGGAAGTTGAACCACCGATCATTTCCTCTTGGAGCGTTATTTTTGTACGGCGTTGCGGAATAATGGGTTAGAAGAGGTATTGCAACTATAAGGAACCGATGCCGTACAGTATCAAATGACCAAATTTTCCCTCAAAACTTCCGGCTTATCAATATTGTTCTACCATCGTCTGTTCCGGATGCCTGTCGCAACTTTAACAGGTTGCTTGCCTTCTGGGACAGCCTGGGCTGGTTGGAGTAAAGGGAAGTATGAGTCACGTACAGCGGCCCAATAAAGAGGCTAGGTGCGGAAAAGGCCCCGCTAAACTAACTAACTAACTACCAATATTGTTTCCGACTTCATGGATTTCTATTTTTGTACGGCACTACGCGTTTTCTCATTATTTTTCATGGATCTATTGGATGGTAAGAATCAGGGATGTAACGGAGTTGATCTTATCGGAACCGAAGTCGGAGTCGGAGTTTTTAAATTTGATTTATCGGAGTCGGAGTAGGAACCGGAGTCGGAGGTAGGGTCAGAAGTAGTGGTAGGAGCATTGAAGTCTTAAAACACTAAGAAGCGGCACGCGCTCTGCTACTATCCCAATGCAAAATCAGGTGACGTCTCCTGATTGAGTCTCAGTCGCAACAGGAGCCACAAGTTGAGTGGACGTTCGCTAACAATTCAAAAAAATCCGATATGAGCCGTAATAATGTCTTATTCTGCTTTTGCAAGGTGCACAAACAGTTCAAAGACCAAGAACAAGTTCCATGGTATCACTTTTCATGCGTAAGTACACAAAATCTTTAATTATTTCCATAACAGTTCAATGATTATTACATCTAAAATTATTTTTCTGTTGTACACAATTTTACAATTGGCCATTTCTAAAAAGAGACAGATATACATACAGCGTAAGAGTGCAACACGACCGGCGATATGTTAGTTGCGGCTATTTTGTCTCTTTCACGCCAGTGCATTTGTATGTCTTTCTATTCTTGTCGAAAAAAATATCTAAACAAATGTGATGTATAGCTATCTCATTTGCACCTACTGCCTACTTGTCATGATGTCTTTGTCATTCATTCAAACGTCTCTCACGATGCAAGTGAAGCTGTGTGCACATTGCGTATACTTGTGTGATATTTTCGGCATATTATGCTGTCTTTATATTAGAGCGTACCTTATCTTCGGTTACTTAGTTTCATCAAAGGGTAGGGGAGATATTTTTATTTTAGGACAAATAAAACATTCATTTAAACTTTTCATTGTTTTGTTTCATGAAATATCACAAAAAATGAAAAAAATATATTAGTATATCATAATAAAAAAATAGTGCGGCTAATGCCAGGAAAAAATCTGATTTCACCCGCGTGAGGCCCTTCTTAAAATGATTTGAATAAAGTCGAGAATAGCATGACACAGTTTGGAGGGGAAATTAATATTAAATCAGGAGTCAATTTTTGACCAAGTTTTATTTAATTACTCAATAATTAAACATAAATTTAAAAAGTGTTCGGTCTAATATTTATTCTGTGGTTCGGTTACTTTAATAGAAAGTAAAATTATAAATTTTATTATCAAAAAATAATGTGGGGTCATCGCTGATAATTTCGAGTACATGAATAAATGAATGAATGAATAAATAGTTTTTTTAGGAACCATTTAAAAAAAAATTCTGTAAAATAATCTGATCTATTTTTAAAATTCTATTCGGTTATTGTGCTTTTTCTTGATTGTACCCACACGTCAATGTTTTTTTTGTTATAGTTTTTAGTTTCTTAACATCAGTGAGCGGCGTCGAAAATGTCCTGTTTTCGTTTTCTGGCACTAGGCGCCCCCCCCCCCCCGCAAGTAGATTAAATCGACGCCACCAAAAAGGTATTCGCTCGCTACCGAGCCTGGTGGACACGATAATATTGGCGGAAATTTAATATAAGGTGCTGGAATTTTGCGTTTTTCTATGTTGTGCTCATTTAGTATACTTTTCATTACACTCGTGCGCGGGAGATTCCCTGCGCGACATGTTCCTGCGAAACTGTTCGTTACTGTCGGCGCAGGGCGCCGCCGATAAGTTATGCTTCGACATCCGATTAACCTCCGATTCAAAAGTTTCGGAACCGGAGTCGGAACCGGAGGTGTAAAACTAATCGGAACTTCCGACATAACGGAGTCGGAGTCGAAGCTCCGAAACATCCCTGGTAAGAATGCCGTACAGAAACAACCAAACTGTACCACTGTACTGTACTGTACAGAAACCAAAATGTACCACTCTACTTGCACTTTTGAATTCGCACCTGCACTCAGTTGGACAGCTTACAAGTGACGGCATAGTGCTGAATCTTATTATTTTGTACCCATTTATCATCCTTTATAGGTCTCCTGCTGGTTCATTTGACCCGTAAATTTTGTTCACGGGCCTGTAGTCTATAACCATCGCAATCGTCAGTTGTCCCTATTTGTAAAAATCTTGCTGTTGCGATTCTAAGTAGTGTATGACTGAGGAATCACTGGTTCAATCCCACAAATGTAACTCTTCTGTCTTGCTTTCGCTTTTTCTCTCCCCCAATGATTCTAATAAGATTTCGAAAATAATTGCTAGCCTGAAAACTGACAACGCATCTGGTCCAGGCCTAATTAAAAAGGCGTTACTATCCTACTTCCTACTATCCTACTAAAATCCTACTACTATTATACCAAAATGTCCTTGTGTGGATGTTTGGATGTTTGTTGCTCAATCACGTCATAACGTATGAACAGATCGGGGTGAAATTTGAAACACAGATAGATTATAGTAGTAGAATTTTTATCCCGAAAAAACAACGGGAAGGGAAACTACGCGGGTAACACCGCGGGGCGCTGCTTGTTATAAATAAATGTTAATGTATGGATGCTTATTATAGTAATGGATGTTTGTTGCTTAATCACGTCGTAACGCCTGAACGGGTCAGCTTGAAATTTGGAACATGTATAGATTACAGTCTAGAAAAACAAATAGACTACATTTTATCCCGAAAAAATGCACAGATCATTAGGGAATAAGTATTAACTGTAACGTCGCGTCGGAAGTGCTAAACAGATTTGTTTGAAATTTGGAATATGTATAAATTACAGTCTAGAAAAACACATTAGCTACATTTTATCCCGAAAAAAATAAGCACAGATCCTTTTTTTTTATTTAAATATGCCACTCCATAGACTCCGTGATCCGTGACTTTTGTCATTTCAAATCTTTTACCACAAATCTTCGTACAGTCCACTCAGAAGCATGGTCAAACGATGCACATCTATTACGTTAATTGCGATCTACTTCAGTTGCCACTTACATTTCTCTACACCGCTGCCGACGCTGATTCAACGATTAGGCGAGCTGTCGGTTTGGGGGATTTGAATGCTGCTACGTATCATATTGTTCCACAAAAAATGAGATCGACTTCATTATGACGACTAAACGGCAAATATTCAGCGATGTCTCTGTGATCAGTAAGGTCAAAACCGGCAGCGATCACCGTATGGTAAGAGGCACGCTGAATCTAAACATTAAGTTCGAAAGGTCACGTCTAATGAAGTCCACGCTCCGACCAAGTTCTGCTCAAATTGAGAATCCCGATAACTTTCAACTCGAACTTCAAAACCGCTTCGAGTCCCTAAATGAGTGCGTAACGGCGGATGAAATTAATGACAGGCTAGTGGAAACTGTTCACGCGGTTGGCAGAAAATTCTACAAGAGCCGACGCCAAAATAGAACACAAAAACTCTCCGATCATACTCTGAATCTCATGGCGGTTAGGCGAGGTATGCGGTTGCAGTCTTCGGTAGACATGACGGTCTACAGACGGCTCAATAGACAGATTTCTACTTGTGTGCGACGCGACATACGCTGCTACAATACTATGAGTATTGAAGAAGCGATTAAGCGGAACAAAGGCTCGAAAGTGTTCGCAAGAAATCTGTCTCTTGGGCAAAGTCAATTGACCAAATTGAAAACCGATGATGGCAACGTCACCTCGTCGAAGCCCGAGATTTTAGAGGAGATCGAGAAGTTCTATGAACAGTTATACACCTCTGCGCAAGCACAACCTGTCGTTAATATGGCTAAAGACCCCAGAGCCAAGCTGACCCGACACTTTACCGAAGATATCCCGGAAGTCAGCCTGTACGAGATTAGGATGGCCCTCAAGCAACTTAAAAACAACAAGGCACCTGGCGACGACGGAATTACGACTGAGCTTCTGAGAGCGGGTGGAAAACCGGTACTTAAAGTCCTCCAGAAGCTGTTCGACTCCGTCATACTTGACGGTAATACGCCAGAAGCGTGGAGCAGAAGTGTGGTGGTGCTCTTCTTCAAAAAAGGTGACAACACCTTGTTGAAGAATTACAGACCCATCTCACTTCTGAGCCACGTTTATAAGTTGTTTTCGAGGGTAATCACGAATCGTCTCGCACGCAGGTTTGACGACTTCCAGCCACCCGAACAAGCCGGTTTCCGAAAAGGCTATAGTACCATAGACCACATCCATACGCTTCGGCAGATCATACAGAAAACCGAGGAGTATAATCGGCCACTATGTATAGCGTATGTGGACTATGAGAAAGCCTTCGATTCCATCGAGACCTGGGCAGTGCTTCAGTCTCTCCAGCGATGCCGCATGGACTATCGCTATATCGAAGTGTTGAAGTGTATTTACAGCAAAGCCACAATGTCTGTTCGATTACAGGACCAGTGCACAAAACATATCCAGCTACAGAAAGGCGTGAGGCAGGGAGATGTTATATCTCCGAAACTGTTCACTGCCGCGCTGGAAGATGTTTTCAAGTTACTGGACTGGAACGGACATGGCATCAATATCAACGGCGAATGTATCACTCACCTTCGGTTTGCCGACGACATAGTCATTGTGGCGGAGTCGCTGGAGGACCTCGGTGCTATGCTCAGAGACCTCAGTAGAGTATCCCAACAGGTAGGTTTGAGGATGAATATGGACAAGACAAAGGTCATGTCAAATGTTCATGTCTCACCTGTACCGGTTATTGTTGGGAATACCACACTCGAAGTTGTTGACGAATACGTCTACCTGGGTCAAAAGATCCAATTAGGTAGATCCAACTTCGACAAAGAGGTCCAGCGAAGGATCCAACTCGGATGGGCAGCGTTCGGGAAACTACGGCACATCTTGGAGTCCAAAATACCCCAATGCTTGAAGACGAAAGTCTTCAATCAGTGCGTGTTGCCAGTGATGACTTACGGAACTGAGACGTGGTCCTTAACTGTGGGCCTCATAACAAAGCTCAAAGTCACACAGCGAGCTATGGAGAGAGCGATGCTCGGAGTCTCTTTGCGCGACAGAATCCGGAATGAGGATATTCGCAAAAGAACGAAAGTAGCCGACATAGCTCGAAGAGTAGCTAAGCTGAAGTGGCAATGGGCAGGCCACATCGCTCGCAGAACTGACAACCGATGGGGAAGAAAGGTTCTCGAGTGGCGACCACGAACCGGAAGACGCAGTGTTGGACGGCCTCCCACTAGATGGACAGATGACCTCACAAAGGTCGCTGGAAACCGCTGGTTGCAGGTTGCACAGGACCGTTCGTTGTGGAAATCTAGGGGGGAGGCCTATGTCCAACAGTGGACGTCTTGCGGCTGATGAATGAAAATGAAAACGTATCATATTTGTATGCATACTGATTCATTGTCGTCACTAATTTTCAAGAATGATTAACGTATGTGATGACCTTGACGAAACTCTGAGGATTGAGTGTCACACTATAGAGAGACCGGAGCTGGCGGGTGAGTGCATGCTTGGGTATAAGTTTGAGGTGCTGTCCTTTAACATAAGAAGCTTGAACCACGAGTTTTCTTCCCTACTTACGACCTCACCTCAACGGTAAGGTTCAATGAGGAATTTGATGTTTTGGTTTTCACCGAATGCTGGCTTCAGGCGAATACTCATATTCCACAACTAACTGGGTACAACGTTTTTCATACAAATAAAATTATCAATAAGTGTGGCGGTGTAACTGTGTATATTCAGGATTGTTGGGCTGCTTCTGTCAACGAGACACATTTTAATGATGATAATTGTCTTATTATCACCTTAAAAAATGATTTGAAAATTATAGGACTGTATAGATCTCCTACAGTGTGTAACCTGGACAAATTCAATGACTCCCTGGATACTATTCTGAGCAGTACAAGAGGTGTGGCGACGGTTTTGGTCACTGGAGATGTCAATATAGACCTGTTGGAAGACCCTCCGAGTAAACATAACGCTGCATATCAATGTGTCATGGCAGCTCACGGCTTTCTTCCGGCTATAACAGCACCAACCCGAGAGAGATCGTGCTTGGATCATGCTTTTATCAAGTCCAAGGGATATAGTCTGGGTATGATATGTAATACATCAATTACTGATCAAGAGATACTATTGGTTGGTTTAACCTGCCAAACCGAAAGAAGCAAAGCCATAGACAGAGTTGCGGCTAAAATAAATTTTCATGAAGTAGCCAATGAGTTGAAGCTGTGTGATTGGCTGCAGGTCCTGGAGTTGAAGGATGTTGACGTAGCGGTACGTGAACTTAACCAAATAATATCAGACAGCATGCTCAAACACATATAAAAAAATTGGTTGCCTGTAAAGTCGGTATACGGGCGAAAGTTTTACGTGACAACGACTTTGAGTGGTAAAAGCGAATCGGCGACTCGGGCATGGTTAGCCCGCCTAAGAGCGAGAGAGACAGACATAAAAAGTGAAAGACACGCGTCCCTCTCACTCGCTCTCATTGTGAGCGCATAACGTGAGCGGAGCGTAACGCAGTTTCATGAAGTGTCACCCGGCAAACCAATTTATAAGACGTTGTCACTGACTTTATCGCCTTTATCGCCTGGTTTGCTCCTGAGAAAGCTGGAGGCATCCGGTGTCAGAGGCGTCGCTCAGGATTGGTTCCATAGTTACTTAACTGGTCGTTCGCAATTCGTCAAAGTCGGTAACCACTCCAGTGATCAACTTCCAGTGAACTATGGAATTCCACAAGGAAGCCTGCTCGGTCCGACCTTGTTTTTGCTCTACATAAATGATATAGTAAACAGTGAGCTTCCCAATGCCGATATCATCACCTACGCCGATGACACTGCGATTGTTTTCCATGGCGAGTCATGGAGTCAGGTATTTCGCCTTGCCGAAGATAATCTGGCGGTCCTTGCCGATACTCTAGCTAAAAATTTGCTCACTTTAAACGCGCGTAAGTCTAAATACATCGCTTTTGGCAAAACTTCGGTTTCTCGTCCACCCTCTCACTTACGTTTGAAAATCCATTGTTGCTCCACAGTTTACCAATCTCAATCTTCGCCTTGCTCTTGTAGCATCATTGAGGGAGTCCAGAGTATGAGATATGTAGGAGTAATAATTGACGAGAATCTATCGTTTAAATACCACATAAACGATATATCATCACGCGTGCGTAAATTTATTCATATTATGAAAAACCTGAGGGACTGTGCACCTATATCTCTTCTTAAGGACATTTACATCTCGCTATGTCAGTCAGTCATCCAATACTGCATTTCGGTTTGGGGATGCGCTGGAAAGACGTACTTGATAACGGTTGAGAGAGCACAACGGGCTCTAATTAAAGTATTGCTAAGGAAGCCTTTTCGTTTTTCCACCGATCTACTCTACTCCGAATTTAGCGTTCTAAGAGTTCGACAGTTGTTTGTGCTCAACGCTATTATTAGGACTCACTCTTGCTTAAGATCCCGCGAAGATTACTTAACGTTATTGGCTAAGCGCTCTACCAGGGCATACTTACTGCCTCTACCCCACGCCAGGTCATCCCTTGCTAGGCGTGCGCCGTCGTACTCGCTTGTCTGTA